>CM056717.1:13233481-15633481 GCA_029849275.1 Papilio elwesi | reverse complement strand
ACATGATTATGTAGACTTCTTTGAAATCAAAGTTCGGTATTAAGTGTGATACTTGGACTGACACTTAATCACCCTCGCAATCTGATAAATCTTTGGAAGCTTAGTTCAAGCTTACAATTACCGTCGACTATAAAAAAGAAATTATAAAGTTCTACCCTTGCAAAAGCAATATTAATATTGAAGCAGAATTTTGGTTAACACATTAATATACTTATTGTATGATTATATAACACAGCTATAACTTACATGTGAAAACAATTTCAGTACAGAAAAAGTAAGGACAAATATACACGTGACGTCAGCCGTAAATAAAATGTATAGTTAACAAAATAATTCTAATACGTAGTGAATTTAATCAATTTGCAGGGGTTATAGTAGCGTACGTACACCTTCTGTCCTTATAAGGAATATTTGCATCTGAATACGATTTTAGTATATAAGCGACTAGTATGTGCATCCGAAATCTGCATCAAATACTTATTGTTATTGTTTTATTTTGTGTTTTATTATACAATAATAGTCTGCTCGGACTACGCCCGGGTAGCACTAATGATGTTGATTCAATCGCTAGTAAACATAAATGGATCACCCGCCAGGCCAATCTTGCACATTTTCTGAAATTTTCATCGAAATCGGTGTAGCCGTTCTTAGTCTATAAGTAACAAACAGACAAAGAGGATTCAATAGATATTCTCAGATAAAACTGTGGTTTAAATACCTGCGGTTAGCAGATTTTTTACTGTTTCAGTTATTCGACAGAATCAGAAACGAACGACCAGCAGTTCTTAAAAAGCTGAAGCCCTTACAAGGCGACGTCTTGTTCGATAACTTTGGATTATCGGACACAGATATTGATAACTTGTCAGAGGAGGTATCTGTACTGTTCCATTTCGCCGCAACATTAAAACTTGAAGCACCTCTAAAGGACAATGTAGACATGAATACATGCGGAACTCAGCGCACTGTGAACGTTGCTAAAAGACTCAAGAATCTTTTAGCCTTCATACACCTTTCGACTGCATTTTGTTATCCTGATTACGAGATTTTGGAAGAAAAGGTTGGTTTGTATTCTTCATTATATAGTCCAAGAGAAGAAAGAGACAGACAGAGAGATTACAATCAATCATTGCCTATATATTTTTCTACTTGACGTCTGTCTTCTGCGAGGTCGTGGTATTTCACCGGTCGAGACAGCCCATTCTTGCAACAGATGTTGTTGTTGCGGGCTCTATCACTGGCAAATTACACTGCTGTCTGTTAACTTATAAACAATGATAAAATTTATTTTTCAAAAACAAATCAAGATAAAAACTATTCTAGTCCTTATGATGATGGTATGATTAAGGAAGACCTGGATTTTAAGGTGACGTCTTACTGGACGTCGCCTTAAATTCGGTCGAGATGTAAAACATAAATGTGAACTTAACAGCTGAATTTTATAAGGTACCTGTTATTCTCGGTCGTACTGGCCCATTTCGTGCGACTTTATGACATACTAATTTATTCACAATATAGATGCATGCGCCTCTAGTAAAACCCGAAGATTTGATGAGACTGATCCAATGGATGGATGACAAACAGCTATCGTTAATCACACCGTCGTTATTGGGTCCCCATCCCAACTGTTACACATTCTCTAAACGACTCGCTGAAAATGTAATGGAGCAAGCCTTCGACGACCTTCCAGTTGCTATTGTGCGGCCGAGTATAGGTAAATCACTATTGTATAATTCATTAGCATCTTAAAATCCCAATAAGATATACACCGCCAGCGGTTCCCTGTTTCCTGTCTCGTCTATCCACCAACAATAGGTTAAGAATACACCAAGAGAAATGGCGTCCAACACTTCTACTTTATATACTTGGCCTGCTTTTTACACACTTTCACTAGTAGTGAAATAGACCTCTATTACGCAACACCCAAGATCATAAATCACATGACTCCACGTATCCTAATGAAACCTAAACTGACCCGCACCACACATTCTCATCTACTTTCGCCTACATCTAATAGATATTTTACGCTATTAGTTTCTATTAACTTCCAAGCTGCGTGCTGTACGCGTTTTTTTAAACTATGACAGATGTAGTAAACCAATTGAAGGGTTATAGATTTATGTGCGTGCAATGTGTAATTACCCAGGAAAAACTTGAATTCAATGCTATTTGTGAGAGAGCATTTGCAACAACTTGACTAAGGGTAATAAACTGGAGAATGATACACAGACCATGTTTATTCCTCCATCTATATGAGATTCTTGTGTGAGTTCGGCAAATGATTGGAACATTTAACAGCAATAATTATTATAACAAGTAATAATTCCTTAACAGAAACTGGGTTGGACACTACCGTCTAACGCATAATTCCAAAAATGATAAAAAATATTTATAACACTTCTAGTATGTCCGGCCGTCTCAGAACCGATCGCTGGCTGGGTGGACAGTCTTAATGGTCCCGTGGGCTTGATGCTAGGCGCCGGCAAGGGAGTTATCCGGAGCATGCTCTGCGACGGAAGTCTCACAGCTCAAGTGATACCTGTCGACATCGCTATTAATGCGATTATTGTCATCGGAATGTTCGAAGGGACGAGGACTGAGAAGTGAGTAATAGTTTATGTATTTTTGTAAACAAGAACTCGCACGATAATTACCTAGTGATTGCGTCATGGACATACATATTTTAAAAGATATTGTTTAGATCACCAAGCCATCTTTCAGGCCTGCAGTTATCCCTATATACAACGCGAACACAGGACACCAAAAACCAACAACGTGGGGCGAGGTCTTAAATATCGGTAAGGATTATGGCCGCAGATACCCTCTCGCCTGGCCGCTGTGGTATCCAAATGGAGATTTCACAACTAACGAAACCTTGCATTATTTCCGCCGTATATTTTACCATTTGGTACCAGCGTACACTATCGACTTTCTACTGATGCTGCTTGGACAAAAACCCCTGTGAGTATCAAATTGTAGAACTTATTTACCAAACTTTCATTCCGGACTGTCCGATTTAATACAGGTGCTCCCACTTTTCCACCACTCCCACTAGTGATATATCGTAAGAGATAACTTATAAAAAATCCATAAGACATGACAAAAATCGAATCATTTTTTACAATCAGTAGTTCCTTACGTTACCGATGAACAATATAAATAGAAAAAAATCCATATACCATCATACCAACTTGTTTTGTTACCAATTTAATACGAGTACTGTGTTACTCAACATTTTTGAAATGAAACTTCTTTAGCCGCTTTGAGTGATTTTTGATTTTCGTCAATGTTCTACACCTCGGTTCGATCAATTTAATGATAATCAACAAAAATGAGCAACTGTCCTTTACAATAAAATTGAATACAAGAAGAAATTTACAAATCAAAATAAAACAAATATTCCATTCAATTATTAAATTATTAAATCAAAACAAATATTCCATTTTCGAATTGCGAACCCTATCTAATCCAGCTATTTATTATGCACCTTATAATTTCATATTACATTGTATTTAAGTATTTTTAATCAATTAACGCGTCTGTCTATTACAAGATATGTCGGAGGTTGTAAATGTTAGTGAATAGATGGGACACAGAAGGTGGTAAAAATAATGAACAGTTTATTGAATTAACTATGATGGTATTGATACCATTTTCTATTTGTATTTTACAGCATGGTAAGGATACAAAATCGAATCAGCCAAGGACTGAAAGTGCTGCAATACTTTACTATGAGACCTTGGGTGTTTTCTTGTCCAAAATTCGATAATATACAAGAAAAGTTGAAAGGAGAAGAACGAGAGATATTTAACCTAGACCTCTCTACGCTGGATCGCGAGAAGTACCTCGGAGACTGTGTGGAGGGTGGACGTATCTTCTGTTTCAAGGAAGACCCCACCAAAATTCCATACAATAGATCCTATCATAATTTGTAAGTATGTCATATTTAATTTAAGAGTAAATACCATAAACATCTTGTTTGTAACTTGATGTGAAAATGTGATTTCACAAGCGGCAGTTGTGTATAGTAATTTTGGTAAGTTAAAAATTACTAAATGCATATTTAATAACGATTTTGGCAGTTAAATCTTAGCTGTAAAATAAACAAAAAATACTGAGCAGTGAAATAACTAAATGAGCAGTTGAGAAATCGAAATTAGGCGGTAAGAAATCTAATTCAAAGCAGTTCTATAAAAATATGGTAGTAAAAATTTCATCAACATAGTATTAGCGGTCTCCAACTTACTAAACGACAGACGGACATAATAAAATTATAAGGGTACCGGTTTTTTGCTATTTTTGGCTTCGGAACAATAAATAGAAAAGGTATTTAATTATGTTTTATGATTCCTTCTAACGAAATCTATGTCTCTCTTCAATCGGTTCGGGTTCGAGTGTCTCCACTCCCTGACAACTGACATTATTTGTTTGCTTACGTATTTTTAGTACTGACAATATAAGACGAAATAACCGGCCAATTGTTGTGTTATTACTGTCTATGTTTTACTGTCGCACAAAGTTAACAACCGCCGATAGCAAAAATAACGGCCCATTATTTTTTTTTCAACTGATCATAATAACCACTTGAATGTTTTAAATAACTGTTTAAAAAAATCATTTCAGTTTCTTGTTTTTTTATTACGTCTACTGTTCTGCAGAAATATTTAGAAACCCTTTAAAAATCAGTTACCTCTTTTTTTCTTGGTACCTATGGATAGTTATTAGATATATAGATAGAAGGACTTAGCAAATGACGAATCGAGTCGACGAGTCCATTCATTGTCTTTGTAACCAGTAACACGGTATACAAAAAATATTGAAATGTAATAACAGATAAAAGCGGTTGCAGTACATCGAAGGGTTCATCTAAAAGTTATCATGGCAAATTCACCCTTATTCGTAAAAGGTTAATGCACATATTTTTTTTCTTCTGAGATATATCTCAAGGCCCCAAGCGTCTGCGATCGACCAGCTCCGACTTGCGCGCGCACGTTCGCGTCGGTCGTCGTCGGTAAATGACCTCTGAGCAATGATATTTTAACACTTGTTATAGTTATACAAAATCACCGGTTAAAGGCGTTCCCAAGACGTTCCCAACAACAATCACACATGTTAAATGGTGTAAAAAGGATAGATAGCGTAACTAAAATAATCAGTATAAAGACGTAAGCTAAAGAAAAAGCGTCCCAATTAGAACGCTTTTGAGTCTTTACTTTTCGACTGCTAATTACATATCTGCTACTTTGTTTTATAATATCATTTTTTGTGACTTACTTGTTTTTCCTCGAGGAGGCATCTACAGCTACACCGGGCTCGAGGCAGCAGTGCGCAGAAGGCACCTAGGCTAAGCCTCTTTAAGAGCAACTTAGCACGAGCGCTTGCTCCGTAGAGGGAGCTTCGGCTCGGGCCGTTACTTATTATAATTGGATCGATTCCTCTGAGTAAAAAATATTATGGATAAGACGAGGGGAGGGTCGAGTTAACTACTTAAAATTGTTTGTGCTTTTTAGTTTTCAACTTGCTAAATCCTACCCTCATGATGGTCAGGTATAGGAAGGGGATGTTAAGAGGATTATGTCCTGGGGCATTCATTCACGCTTGTAATCTGTGTTGTCTTGGTACTCCTACCCATTCGATACTGTTTTTGTTTCTAACACTGCTTAATGTATCTGATATCTGTATCTGATGGGGTAAAATGTTTATTATATAAACCTTAGTTCACACTGCCGAAATTGTTCAAATAAACATATAACAATATTATCTCAGATTTTACAGAGAGAAATTGAGAATTAACTTGTTTCATGTGAATGCTTTCGCCAGTGCGAACATCGTGTTAGATGTCAATTTTGTTTTATAACATATTTTATGACAAACAAAAAAGGTTAAGATAATTTTTTTTTATTCTTTTCCAGCCTGTACGTGCTCGATTGGATTGTAAAGATCTTGCTTTGGCTGTTCATTCTGTCACTCTTAGCTGCTTGGTTCGAGCCCGTGAGAGTCTTGTTTTCATTCGGTGAACCATTAGTGAAGCATCTGCCGTTATTAGGTCCGGCTGTCTTCAATTAAAACTTGCGAAACTCGAATGAAACACATTACTAAAACCTAGCAATGATCTTTAAACAAGTCATACACTATTACATTGTTTACAGTTCTCGGCTCCGGATTAAGAAACCAATTTAATGTTAATTTTATTATGTAATGATTATTTGAACAGTTACATGCATTTTAGAAAAAGCAAAACATTTGATAACCATTGCTCATTTTAACGAGATATTATTGGTTTTGAAATATATACGTTATATCTGTGACTAAAGGGTTCTATTTCGGATATTACAATGAATCAATTCAAAAATAAAATGAAAAATGTTTTTAGTTTAGAATATAGGAAGAAATTTTCAAACTGCTTGCTCGTTTGCCACCTTCTCCCATTCAAAAGACACAATTAGCACTTAACTAATTGTATACTATTATTAATCGCAAACATATATTATATGAAAATATATATTAACGTATCTAGATTACTATGGGAAGCGGTAATACTAAAAGTATAAGCATAGAAAATGGAATTCCTGTTTAGCATTAATAATCCCAATGTTGTTTAAAAATGTAAATAAAGACTAAGAAATTTGGTTTCACGTCGAAATTCATAATTTTTGAACAAATCTGATTTGTGATAATCTATGTAATATAATTTTCTAATAAGAGATACCTTAATAAAATTGTTCTCAATATAATCTTTATTAATCAACTAATAAATCAAATGTATCAAATTAAGAGTGTTGCAGAATACTAATAAAATAATACAAATGGGTCAATGTAATATAGTTTAATTTTAGGATAATAATAAAATACATCGCAGTAAATGAAACAAAGTAGTGAAGTATTTGTACAGTTCAAAACATTTTTCTTACAAAATAAAAAGGAAAAGATGCAGACAAAAATTAAACTGTCAATGAGATAATTAACAATAAAATGATTTACAATATAAATGTAGATATAAAAAATACCAAGTTACAATTAATATAGTTCATTCAATTCCTATGGTTTTCTTTGAAAGATAAACAAATACATTATTAAAAAAAATTGATACAGCAGAAAGTTTGACTGGTTTTTGAAAAAATCTTACTAATAAGAATTACAAATTAAGTTCAACGTGTAATCAAAATTAGTTTGATGTTATAATACGTTATACTATTAAAAATTAAAAAGCAATAAAAAATCATTTCGATTTATAACATGGTAAAAGACCGTAGATAGCCAAGGCAGAACAATCTTGATCTGAACTGGAATTTACCTAAGCAAAAGCTGTTGCTGAACACTATTTTTTTGTTACAGAGAGAAATTTAATAGTGAAATATGTTTAAAATTAAAAATAAAACACTACATTAGCCTTGTTCTCTAGAGTAACATAGTAGGCAAATCTTTTTGATTCACCAAATTTTATTACAATATGTTTTCTCATATAATTATAGTATTAGAATAGCTATGAATGATAACATGTTTCTAATAGTCAGATTATTTCATTATTAAACAACTAACAACTTTAAATAGTTTTATTAAAATAACATGTCGTCGTTGCAAATTAAATATTGCCTGCCATTTTACTACTGCAATTGTCTCTCTACATGGTGTCCTAAAACCCTCATTATCAATTTGTGAAGGTTTCTAGTGTTACATTGCAGGTGGTGCATTTTGTACTTGTATTGGTAGAGATGTAACAATGAAAATATGCCTAAATAGTTTATAGGTAGGGCACTCAATTAATAATATGAACTAGAAAACACACACACAGATATTTCAAAGGTAATTTTGTGAGTTTTAATTTGCATCAGCGACATAAATCACTAGCATCTAGAAATGCTAACAAATGAGTTTACTTGGTGGCATTAACAATGCTAATAAATTCTGGCTTCAAGCTGGCCCCTCCAACAAGGAAGCCATCAATATCAGGACAGGCAGCTAACTCCTTAGCATTTGCAGCGGTGACCGAGCCGCCATATTGAATACGGACAGCATCAGCGACATCGGCTGACACATTAGTTGCCAACCAATTGCGTAATGAAGCGTGCACTTCTTGAGCCTGTGAATTTTATATAGTCATTAAAAGATACACCAACTAGACTATGTGCCATATTAGGGAGTTAGCTGTAAACAATGTTGTTAGAACAGAAAGGTACTATCCCTTACAAAATGCTACTACATGAAAATTAAAAAATCCAAAATTACGTGCCATTAACATCATGGACAACAAATTCCTAAAAATAGAGCGATGGTAGCAAACTGTCTTGGATCTCGTTAAGAATTTACAATACTTGAGTATAATACTATAAACACATCACCTGTTGTGGTGAAGCAGTTTTGCCAGTTCCAATAGCCCAGACTGGTTCATATGCAAGCACAACACTGGCCCATTTATCACCAATGGCAGACACTAACGCCTGAGTTTGCCTGAATACGACCTCCTCGGTTTTTCCTGCCTCCCTTTCATCCAAGGTCTCCCCGATGCAAGCAATTACTTTCATGCCTGACTCAAGAGCGTGCGCCACCTTAAATATAATTTTCGTATTAAATAAAGAAAATACTAACTGTTTATTATTACCTGTTTTACTATATATACATAAATAATAGTAAATACTCTGCATATTACAAGTTATACATATTTATACACAATAAGAATCACTTATGATAATACATATACACAGAATTGATAAAAGATTATGTATGAACATTGTAGAATTACAAAAATACTTATTATGCTTCTCATAAGACTACGAGACATAATGAATGTTTGTTAATAATTGATAATTCACATGACTGTTAGTTCACTCGGAAGAAAAGGTACATCCATATAACTTTTCAGATTATTCCGGCATATCAGACCATGTTAAATAAACAAGTTGATACACAATTTAAATAATTTTCTTACTTTCTCAGCCACCAGCTCATCTTTTTCGCCAAAGATGGTCCTGCGTTCAGAATGTCCAAGGATAACCCAGTTTACACCATTATCTTTCAGCATAGCAGGTGAAATTTCACCTAAAAAAAGGTATAGCTTCATACCACCCATAAAATATTTGTTTATATAGATATATGTAATTCATAAATATAACAAAAAAACAAGTGAAATGTACACTAATACTGCCAATTGAGGGACCATAGTTGGAAAATATTTACCCTAATGTTACAAAAATCCTTCGAGTTTATATCCTAAGTACAAATTATTTGATTTTTAGAGTACAAAGGACAAGACAAAAAAAACATATGTATTGCAAATCATATGTTGAAAAAAGAAAGATATGGGAAGCATTGCTCTTCCAGTTACATGATTCATCGGATGTAATGAACAATTGATTTACACCTCTGATGTGTACTCCCGTCAAGCTGAACCTCATACCACATCAGCAAAGCTTCTATGTGGATCTACCACACGTCAATAATCCTCACATTTCAAATCAAACTCACAAGCGCCCACAGCTTTATCTATCAACTTTAAGCATTTATTTTAATATTGCAGAATAAAGTAATTACACTGAGTTTCATTTATATCAAGGATATCATATAAAAATATGAAGAATTCTATATTATATTATAGTATCAAAAATATTTATACCTGTGAAAGCACCCTTTGAAATTTTCCAACTGTTTTGGGCTGCAACTTGTATTGTATCATCGACAATACTTTTCACATAAGTAAGGTAGATAGAAGGAACTCCAATAATCACCTGTTTGTAAAAAGGTCTGTTTTATATAATTATTAAGAATTATAAATACACCTTTGATATGATTTTTTTTAAATACAGTAAACGAGAAAGAAACGTAATCATAATTAGATAATTATTTATTTTAATTCAAATATATTGGTTATTATTACACAATCTTTTGATTAAAAGTGCATATAAGAATCATGACATTCAAGGTCAAAATGTCAAATCAACCATTTAACTTTTCAATGCCCTAAATATTTAATTATGTAATAAAAATAATATTTACTTTAAATTAAATTGAAATTATGTACCTCAACATCTTTGTCTAAGGGACCTTTCTTCATATTATTTATAATTTCATTTATCATATTTTTATCTCCATTCATCTTCCAGTTACCACCAACGACAAATTTACGCGGCATTTTTGTGATTTGTCTGGAAAAAAACGAAATTCACATAGTTTTAAACATTATACAAGACTTTGATGTAATTTATACAATTATGTTACTAAAATTTTGATATAATATCTCCAATGGAATCGAATTTTCAATAGCTCACATGCTGTCTCGCTAATCTAATATTACTTGCCTACAACAATTTTAAGTTCGGTTTCTATTACGTCTATATATTAATTATTTGAAACATGAAAACTATACCTTCGATCTATTTGGTAAATTTCGAATATATAAATTTTGTAACAATCACAGGTAAGTTTAAATGATCGTTGAAACGTCTAAAACTGACTTTGTATGACCTCTATGACATTGGCAAAGTCGATATCACCCAACTTGCCGAGAGACCTCATTCGCTATTAGTGCAGTAGGGTTACCACTCTTAAAAACTGTTGGGAACTGTTAAAAAATTAACTAATATGTCTAATGAAATGAAATACATCAGATAAGATTCTGCCTGTCGATAACCGCAGATTATTATTTGCAAGTTTAAGTACAAAAACTTGGGTTTATTTATAAATCTCATTGCCCAAAATACTTTTTTCCTTTGGGAACTCATACATCCTGGTATCTGGGTTGTGGGTATTACGTTTTTACAAATATTTGAAACTTAATTTTAAGAAAACATTTGCTTGTGTTAAGAAGTTCCGCTGTTCCTTAACATTATAAAATGGTAGTACATTTACAATTTCAAACTTTTTGAATACTACAAATACTTAACTACTAAAATTCATATTTTATATTTTTATATAGCCGATCGATAAAATCACCACGGTTGATTAATTCCAATACTAACTTCGTATTATATTCACCCATTATAATAGTGACAAATACAGTGTCGCTTATTTCGGAATATTGAGTTTACCCAATAAAAAAAACCTTATCAATTATTAACCGATTTCAAAAACTTTTTTTAATGTTTGGTATCTCAGAACTCCGCTCCTGCTAAATCGATTTCGATGATTACTTTTTGTTCAACGGCTAGTGCTAGTCGTGTAGTATCATTTTTATAGTCAAGATCCGACAAGTAGTTTTTGAGTTGTTCTTAATAAAGCGTAACTTACTTACAACTTACATTAAATAATGTATGTAAGAATTGTACGTACCTCATGAAATCTGTGAAATAAAAATCGCAATGACTTATATCTTCTAAGATTGTCTCATAATAGCCATTTTTTCTTAAGAAGCATTAAAACGCATACGCCACTTACTACGCTATTATTCGCTTTCGGTATGAATCCTTATCAACTTAAATGTTTACATGGTTTGCTTGGCTGTCACCGAATCAAAAAATAAATATGATTAAGTTTTGATTAATATGTTTAACTGCGTAAAATTATTTTATACTTTTTAGTGCATTTGTTGTTTTGTTTTTTTGAGTCGGTTTTGTTTTTATTTAAAATTTTGTATGGATTATGCTCCATCCAACAACGTAATGCTTATTTACTCTTTAACAGTAAAATTATCGACGCGTGGAAGGACGTCGACATCGACATCGACAACTACTCTAACTGGTTTGGAATTCTACGCCCATCACTAACAAACTCATTACATTATCTTATAAATGATAATTGAATCTAGCAAATCACAGCTTTAACTTTGTTTAAGAAAAAAATATATTAAGTTTTTACTAATCAGGGCGTAATATATATGAATTTATCTGATAAATTTGGGTGTGCAATTGTGTTGAAGCTGTGTACTAAATCATGCGTTATCAACTTTTGTTGAAAGTGAGTTAAAAGCCGGTATTTGATTTTTTTTGTAATATACATTCGTTTGATGATACATTTAAATTAAAATTAATTTAACATAGAAAATAGCGAACAACTTTTCCATTTAAAAGTTCAGATAGTGCTAATTTTAAATTTTAACACCACTAATATTTAAAAAAAAAAACACTATCTCTAACATTGTAGGTTTTTTTGTTTATTATGTTAAATGTTTGTTTTTTAAAATGTAAGTGCTAGGCTTCGTGATAACGAAGGTGAGAAAACCCACACGACGGAAAAAAATTAAATATTTCGATATAGTATGAAGTCTGCCACTTCGTTTTGTTGCCGCGTGGCGAATTATTTCAGGATTTTCTCGTTAGTGGTTTAGGCAGCGGTACCTTGTTTTACTTTAGAGGCATTACTAACTATGGCACAAAAATAATTTATATTTTATTGGCTAACATTAAATGCTTACTAGAAAACCTGGACTGAAATAATGATTTCACAAGTTTTTATTAATTTAAATGAAAGTATCTTTTGATAATGATAATTTCAGATCTTTTTGAACGAACTACTGTATTGTTATAACATATACATTACATTTAATGTACTTACTGTGGGTTTACACTACTGTAAACATTCACACAAAACATATTATTATGACAGTTTTTCTTAAGAGAGAAAGCTTGTAATCTTGTAACAAAAAAAACTTGTATTGTAACTAGTTTATATGCCAGTGAAAACTCATTGTAAATGATTGTGTACACAAATAATTATTGTTTAATAATTAGCTGGTGGTAGAATTAGCGAGTGTTGAATCTAGAATACAAATTAAATTCAGATTGTTATTGAATTTATCATTTAATTTACAGGCTTTTATATATTTGCATCTATGTATGCAAATGTTGGTTCAAGCGAAGAAACAAAAAACAAATCTTATAATGCAAACCAATGACATAAAAGAGTTCAAAAAGTTATTAAGGACCAAAACAAATGTCTTGGTTTTATTTTTGAATGAACCTAAGACATCATATGCTATTGTGGATATTTTTAAAGAGACTGCTGATGCCATGAAAGGAAAAGCAACTTTAGTGTCCATTGATTGTAGCAACAGGTGATTACTCTAAACTCTCTTAACTTTTATACTATTTGCTATACACATGCATTCATTTTTTTCCGTATAAAAAGCACATATATGTTTCTTCACACTAATTGTCAGAGATACAGAAAAGGTACCCATCACATGTTCATTTATTTATTAATTCAATTCTGGACTTAAACATTCAAACCCTTATACAGTATTGTGTTAACCCTTGTCACTGCTTTTTGGCATATACCAATTGTTGAAACAAAGCAATTCAAATCATTTATAGAGCAAACGGCAAATGAATGGAACAAGACCAAGTTCCTAGCACACTGTTAGGGTCTTGTGTGTGATCTTTGACTCTCTGTGTGTTGAAATAGGTTGTTTAAACTTCTTTTATCACCCTTGATATCTACCAACCATAGCTGATTGTATATTTTGTAGTGAAATTTAAATTATTATTACAGTGATGGTAAAAAACTGTGCAAAAAATTAAAAGTTAGCAATGAACTGCCATATCACATCAAACATTACAAAGATGGTGAATATCACAAAGATTATGATAGGGGTGAAACAGTATCAGCTTTTTCGAACTTCCTGCGTGACCCCACCGGTGATTTGCCTTGGGAAGAAGATCCGGCAGCAACAGACATTTTCCATCTTCAGGATGGTGAGGTAATAGTTCCTTGAACATATTATAAAGGTTCAGTAATTTTCAATTACAAACCCCAAAACTATATATTATATATATAGTTTACTAGCTGTAAACACCCGCTTTGCTGAGTTTCTAATCTCTAATTATACAATTATTGATGACATATTAATAAAAACTACATTTTCAAGCCCCATATCTTTTCCACTCCTAGAACCATCCACATACAACCACCATAGTGACAAATTAGGATGTTCCTACTACAACCCACAATCACAATTGCTCTGGGATGTGTAGTTGTAGGGAAGTGTAGTTTCACATTTTAGTATAGTTTTAGATACAAATATTGAATATTTCTTTTTAAAACTCCTCAAACATGCAAGAGTTGCTCCTGATAATTAGGTGACCAACCATGCCCATGAATTATCACAAGAATCCAATGACTAATGCTTAAATTTTTATGTATAGTAGTATTTTATTCAATGAACATACTATGGCAGCTGCTTTAATCATTATGTTTTGCAGGCATTGACAAAATTTTTAAAGAAAGGTGCTGCATCATATAAGAAGTCTTTGATTATGTTCTATGCCCCATGGTGTGGATATTGTAAGACCATGAAGCCTGAGTATGTTGCCGCTGCTGCTGATTTAAAGGTTAGTAGTAGGTATATATAAATAAATAAATATGCGTTCACGCCCGTAACCCAGAGGGGTAGGCAGAGATCATGGATTTCCATTTGGTGTGATCCTGGCACACCTCTCTCGCTTCTTCCACATTCATACATCTACGCATGCATGCGGTTATGGGTGCTCCTTATATCGCCCTTTTCACTAAGTCATTAATCTGATCGATATAAGTTTTCCTAGGGCGCCCCCTACCAACACTGCCTCACTTTTGCAACATAAATTTGTTTTGTTATTCTCTCTTCATTCATCCTTTCAAAATGCCAGAGTAAGTAACAAGCTATATAACTAATAAGCTAATATTAAAGTCCCATTATTCACACATATACAGGTTTGGCATTGGTCATAATTGTGTATAAATACTGTATAGATTTTTTTATATCTTTCTGTCCTTTAATATAAAAACTGGTCTTTTTATAATTGTTTCAGGGTGAAGCATTACTGGCAGCAATTGATGTTGCCAAGCCAGGCAATTCAAAAATAAGACAGCTGTATAACATCACTGGTTTCCCCACCCTTCTATATTATGAGTAAGTAATACTGTTTTTCTTCTACTAAAGAAAAAAAAGCCCTTCACAAAAGTGTAATATTTGTCTGCCCCCACTTGGGGGTTTTGGTAATGATAACTTATTGAATAAATGTATTAATTAAATTATTATTTTAATTATACTATATTAATTACGATGGATTGCAGTTAATTAAAGTAAAAAAAAGTAAATAATTACGATAGCTTACAATAAAATTGAAGATACAGATACAACTCTATTGCCATCTCTATATTGGTTGCTAATTTAATATCCATATGAAGAAAGAACTGATTTTTAATTTTTTTTAAAACAAAAGCATTTCTAAACATACTACTAACATAAAGTAATATAACTATATATATAATCTCTACTACTGTTGTAAAAAAGTACACAAATTACACAGGAAGGGTCAATTTCGATTCCCATACAATGGCGATAACAAACATCAGGCGATAGTGGACTTCTTGAAGGATCCGGCCTCACAAGTACATCAGAAGAAAAACGAGGCGGTCGATGAGAGCTGGTCCCAGGACTCTGATGTTGTACATTTAACAGGTAACAAACCAAGAATACATTTTTATGAAATGAATGGAATTAAGTTTGGGTTTAATTAATTATATGCTTAGAATGTCCACACTCTTTTTTTATACATTCTGTATCTATATTTGAAAGGCATTAGAAAGTCAATATTAAAGGTACACCCAAATGACAAGTGTATGCAACGATGTATGGATGAAGAAACAACTTTGTTTGTTTGGTCTTTCTTTAATAATTTTATTGTTTGGTCTGTGCCAAATCGAAAACCACAGACGTCCCAAAATAACTCTACAATGAATTGGCAACAATTGATTTTGAAAGTTGCATGTAGCTTTTCTGCTTCTAGTGCATGTTAAAACTCATTTTGATCTTTTCCTAAATTTTTATGGTGTTATTTTCTGTCTACTAATCTACATTGATCATACTTGAAAATAAAATTATAGAGCATAGCATGACCTGAGAGAATATGTGAATAATTAGCATTTATATGAGTGGTTGACGACTGGATAGAAAGCTTTACTTATCAAATGGTCATAACCTATCTGCTACTTTTTATATTACATATTTGCTTTTAATACATCATGTGCAACAGACACTAGATGTGATACACATCTGGTGAGCATTTGTTACAGTGTATAGTCAATATACCAAACCATTCTTCAGTGATTGCATGCACAGTGATGTACTATTTAGCTTTTGATATTTTTGTGACCATTTTACCATGTAATATCTGCCTTGCTCTCTGGGTGACAGGTGTGTTATTGGGTACTTTCTATATCGGTTTGATTCACAGAGTAACTTGAATGTAGTAGCAATTTGATTACTTATTCTTCTGTCAGGTTAATAACTCTTTGCTCTTAAATGTCAACGTTGACGTATTTTTATTTTGGTGCTTTGAAAATAAAATTTAATATCTGTAAATTGGATACCACTACAATGCTCTGTAGGAACATTTTTAGGAATCATAATGTAACATATTTGTTTAAACGTAACACATCAATTCTTGCTATCCATCCATTTCGGTGTTGTAAGTTTAATTTTTTTTTTTATATTTACCTATACTCTTTCTTATTGTGTGTTCAAGTTTTTGACCGGTACTATGGTCTTCTGCAATTTTTGAACTTGATATTACACACAGATTCTGGTAGAGTTATCAGTCACACACTTCAGATTTCACCAACATCGGTTAGCCCCAAATTTCAACAGGGTTATTAGATCTCAAATATGACAAGGGGTTATTCTTACCTCACCATTATGGCTAAATCAAAGCTAATTTGGCATATTCATCTAAGTGTACTACATCTATGTTACAGCGGACACATTCGACAGTGTACTGGCGAACGTTGAACACGCCCTTGTCGTATTCTACGCCCCATGGTGTGGACACTGCAAAAGAATTAAACCGGAGTTTGAAAAAGCGGCGGCTAGACTAAACAGTGAAAACGTATGTATTCAAATTTATTACATTACAGATTTGTTTGTATACAACCTTGTTTGTAAACTATAAAATAATGAAAGTTTTAAATAATTCTATCACAATTAATATCCAGGAACAGCTTTCCTGTCTTTGATATATTTTTTTATGTAATGTGTAAAATTAAAATTCACCCGCTGGACGCTGGCTGGGTACTAGTAACTAGTATCTAAAATAACAATGCCGTAGTTTTAATGGAATTATGTTGACAATGGCTTTTAGTAATCAGATCCAAACCATATTGTCTTCCATCATTTGTAATAACAGAACAGAAATTATTTGGTTATAAGTAAGTAATCTCTTGGGTTAATGGCGATTCCTTATAGATTTCGCCAATGTCAAGTGTATATAATACTCTGCTTTATAAAGCGGGCTTTGTGAACGAACAAGGTCACAGATTGTAACTAAGAATTAAGTGAGTAACTAAGAATGTTTGATGTATTTGGTTATATTTGAACTAAATTTATGCCAGCAAATATAGAAGTGTTAATTAAATTTATAAAAAAGAAAAACAAATTAAGAAATAAATATTATTTCAACTTGTAGAGATTAATATTGAGATAGATATTAGAGTAAAGTAACGAAAAGCTCTCGTTACGTTTTGTAACGAAAATGTAATAAATGGTGATGACGATCCTGGCCTGAACCAACTTATGAAACATTTATCGTCATTATTTTCAAGTTTTAATTTGATCTGACGTTTTGAATTGCGCAGTTTAGGTTATTCCATACCAGTGAAACAAACCGTGGCTTTCCACTGGCTTAAAACTTAAAATTTTGCCGCGATACAAGCTTTTTCTGTATCTCTCTCCAAAAAAAAGGTAACAATATATTTTATGAGAATGTTTTTGGCATTGTAACCATGTACCAAAAATTCCTTAATTTTAGATCGAAGGCATTCTAGCAGCTGTAGATGCGACTGCGGAATCAAACTTGGCTTCTCGCTTTGGTGTGAAAGGCTACCCAACGCTGAAATACTTCAACAAAGGTGAATACAAATACGATGCCGGCCATGCCAGACAAGAAGAACAAATTATTAACTTTATCAAGGTGAATTAATATTAATATCAATGTTTTTTTAAATTTAATTGTCATTTTCCAATGTCATTAATCAAGTGTCATCTTATCTCTCAGTCAACACCCAAAAGATCGTATTAGAACTTGGAGAAAATAGGTTAATGAATGGTGGTGTGAGTGACTATTAGTCAAAACTGTGACAGCACCATGTTAACATGTATATATATTATTATCTATAATTACAAATATATAAGTAAAATAAAAAAATACGGTGAAGGAAAACATCGAGAGGAAACCGGCATGTCTTAGAACCACCAGATTCGATGACATGTGACATCCACTCGCACTGGGCCAGCGTGGTGGATCACGGCTCATTCCCTCTCTCAGAGAGGAGGCCTGTGTCCCTACAGTGGGAACATTCTAGAAAAGGCTGATTTATTGTTATTATTATTCAGCACAATCAAGGCTTCATTATTGTCAAGTTTCTATTATATTTTAAAGAAATGATTAATTCTGTTCAATAAATATTTATATTCACTGTCTAGAATCCCCAAGAGCCGCCGCCCCCGCCACCACCAGAGAAGCCCTGGTCTGAAGAGGAAGGCCAAGTGAGACATCTGAACGAGTCTTCATTCAAAAATACCTTAAGGAAGATCAAACATGCCATAATAATGTTTTATGCTCCATGTAAGTTATCATTTTTATCAGACTGACAAAAGGGTAATGTAACATACATTCCGTTCCATTCTGACTCAGTGAAGCCTAAATGGGTAAATCCATTTTGAAGAGTGAGATTTCATTACATTTGTATTCTTCCCTCGAGTGTCATTCAGTTCAGATTTTTCAGAGAAATATGTATATTCCCTATCCCGATTTCAATGAAATTTACAGGGATTGTCTGGATTGGCACATTCCCGTGTTTGGTAGTGATCGGATAGTATACTATTAATAAGGAGCACGCATAACCGACGAGCATGTATGCGTAGATGTATGAATGTAGAAGAAGCGAAAGAGGTGCGCTAGGATCGCGCCATTTGGAAATCCATGATCTCTGCCTACCGCTGTGGGTTACTGGCGTGAGCGCATATTTATTTACTAATACTAGTATCTTTTATTGTACAATTAAACGAACAGCTAATAAACAAATTCCCGCTCGTTAAATTTGAGGCTTGACTGGTATTATGTCTGATAATTTGTGAACACTAATACATCTTTTATTTAAACTTGTGTCAACAATTTAATACTTCTTTGACGTCTATGTCTTGGACTGTATTAAGAATGTATTAATGACGTTTAATTCTTAATTAAATATACAAATACACATTTTGAGATCATTTAGAAATAATAGGCAGTTATTGAAGACTACATTGCTCGGTAGTAAAAATATAAAACTGTAAACAATATTTTTTGGTAGTTTAAAGCAATTATAATATAGTAAAAAAAACTCCACAATGTAAACCTCATCAAAAGTCATTTGTCTTTCGCCGTTCTTGATTATTTAGTTATTTATAAAACATTTGTTTCTAGGGTGTGGTCATTGTAAGAGTACGAAGCCGGAATTCACTGAAGCGGCAGAAACGTTTGCCGACGAACTGTCAGTTGTGTTTGGCGCCGTGGACTGTACCACAGAACAACACCTTTGTTCCGACCACAAAGTGCGGGGCTATCCCACCATTAAATACTTCAGCTACTTCAATAAGCTCGTCGAAGATTACTCAGGCGGGCGTAAGGTATGGTACAATTGTATTTATGATGATTATACTAAGCCGTTCAATAAAGTGTATTTCTGTCGGTAATGTCGATAGTTCAACACTGTTGTTGTTTCTCTTCGAACATTATTCCTCATTGATTGCCAATGAGTGGCGGTAAAGTAGTCCCATACTAATAATACTACTACTCATAGAACTACTATATAGTACATTTGAATTGAATTTTGAAAATGTGGAAAGGCATGAGTTCAAATAAATTCAAAGAACAATTCTTGGGTCTTTTCTGCCAAAAATGTCCCTATATATAATATATTTCCAGAAAGAAGACTTCGTTACATTCATAAACAGTCAGCGTGGCAAGCACGAGACACCACAGAAGCCGAAGACCAGTCAAGAGGCGGGTTTCGGTGTAAACGTGCAAATGATCAACGATGACGACTTCCATACAGTCATAGCCTCTAAAACGCCCACATTTATCATGTTTTACGCAACGTGTAAGTTACAATATTTAAAATATTTAAACCTTCAAACCAACAAGTGCTGGATGACGCTTGTTTTATTATTTCACTTCTGTCGGCGGTCTGTACGACCGCCTGTGTTATTTATATCTTCTGCTCGAATCCCTCTGATATAATAGTAGTTTTTGCCCAGTTGACAGGAGGGTATATGTCCGTTCCATTGCGAACTCCTGTAAACCAACGGCTTGTTTGATTTCGAAGTATTAGGCGACAATCAATTCATATTCTCACTAAGTTTCTAGTTACAGTAAGTCGGGTATCAACTATTGTTTGTTTTCAGGGTGCGGCCATTGTTCGACGGTGAAGCCAGTGTATAGTCGTCTAGCGACCAAAATGAAGTCTAACGGTTCGCCGGTGATAGTAGCCGCCGTGGAAGCATCTGACAACCCTAAAGTGGCTGACTTTGCCCACATTGAGACCTTACCTACGTTCAAGATATATGCTGACGGTAAACATGTCGCCGATTACGATGGCGATAGGTCGGCCGAAGACTTTGAGCGCTTCTGTATGTCGCACGCTAAATTGAAGGACGAACTGTGATCTGATAGTTCCTAATTCCAGTAGATCCCGGTGATATAAGCGCCCTTGTAATCCGACCTATATTAACACTTGAACAGGTTGTAACCAGTTTGCGCCAGTTTTAACCTCACAATTATTGTAAAAATTTTCTTCCCATTTGATGATATATGGTCGGATTATAAGCTCTTTTGCAAAACGTTGCGGACTATATGGCTCATAGCGCTACCTAGAATTGTATCAACCGGCACCGTTTTGCAAAACTTTTGTCGATTAACTGCGGGTCGACTCTATTAATAGTTGTTAATTGCATTCACAAAAAGTGTGGTTAACTTGGAGACAAAATTAGTCGCCAATAGCCAAAAGGCTCATACGATCTGTGAAATATCAATGCGTAGATTGTAATCATGCATTTGACTATTGTAACTCGCATCACAAATTAAGCTTTAGTTTAGGTTTAGTCAATGTTATTTACAAATTTTACTCTCATAAAAGAATTCTTATATAATTGCAATGAATTTTTTTAATATCGGTAATTTTTTTGTAATAAAAAAACTGTTATAACAATTTTAATGTTGATTTGTAAATTTAAAGTAATTTTATAGTCTCATGTTGTTTTAACTTGACGGAGGTGTGAAGATGTACTTACACTTTTCTTTATCTGTTTATGTACATTTCAACAGATAAGTAGCATTCCTTTTATTTGTAATCTTTACCTTGTACTTAATATGCATCACAC
This sequence comes from Papilio elwesi, assembly GCA_029849275.1. Classification (NCBI taxonomy): domain Eukaryota; kingdom Metazoa; phylum Arthropoda; class Insecta; order Lepidoptera; family Papilionidae; genus Papilio; species Papilio elwesi. The sequence continues at coordinate 15,612,159 of CM056717.1, read as the reverse complement.
CAGAAACAATAAACTTTAGTAAACTACATAACTTACTTCAGTAACTTGAAATTTTTGTGCATAACGGTCGTGAGTATTTTTATGGAATCGAAAAATATGTTATAAAAATTTTAAAACTATCGTGAGACCTTATCAATAAACTTTTTATGAAACGGCTTTACTCTCGTTCGCGTTTTTCTCCGTGTTTTTGTGCCGACAAGTTTCGGACCTGTCGGAGGTCCTTCAGGGTGAGTGGTAGTAATTCGCGGTCGCGCCCGCCTCGCTCTGCGAACGTGAGTAAAGCCGTTTCATTAAAGTTTTAGAAAAATATGAGTTTTAGAAAAATATGTTATTAAAAAAAACTTAAAATTATGGGGTAAGAATATAGTTGAATATATATTTTTGATAAATTTTTAAAACTTTAAGTAGAAACTTTAAAAATTCGGAGGAATCATATCTGGATAGAAATATGCTTTATCTATTTATCTTGTAAATTATATACATTATAGTATCAAATCATCATCTCCCTGACCATATCCCACGTTATGTGGGGTTGGTCGGTCGGGTGGGTTGTATGTATGATGATGTAGTTCATACAGTATAGGTTTTGGGCTACAGCCTGGCGCTAGCCGTTGGCCGACCGTAAAAACTGTAGGCCTGCCTGACGCCAACCATTCTTGGGAATATTATAGTAAATGTATGTTGATAAATAACATACAATTATTTAGACAAGAATGCCTATTGCTACACTATTTTAAATATTAATTTAATTCAAATGAATCGAAAATAAATTTCTTTTATATATTATTTAATAAAGTTAACTCGTTAAATCTAATAAAAAAGATATGAACTCTAAAAACTTTAGAACATAAATTATTATTAATAAATTTTTAGTAATAAAAAATATTTTCTCCGATTTGTTTTGAATTAAGACGAATAGGGAAAAAACACATTGTCTTTCTCCTTGAATGAAAATATGAAGCAATTATGCAAAATAAGAAACTTGAATTTTTACTGCATTTATATAATACGTTGAATAGTAAGGTAAGAAAATAGTTGTCAAAAATAAGAAATTTGTAACTGACTGCATCTAAGTAAATTTATATACATTATGTTTCGTACAAAGTGCATTTATTTTTTTTAGAACTTATTCTTAATTTCATATATTACGAGACATATCACGCCATTTAATCGTAACAAGTGTAAACAGGTATATTAATGTTGTTCGCTTCTCAGTGAGCTTTTAGGTCTCAAATACAACAGGATGTGAACCTATCACTATGTTTCGAGAAGTTACAGTTACAGCCTGGTCTTTGAAAAACAAAAATATTGTCATCTTCGTCCTTTTCTTAAATAATGATATTTAGTTATTTTATTTTATTATCTAAAAAGTATTTTAATTTACAATATTGATTAAAATGTGTGTTGTGTTATAATAATTTATAAAACAAACATTGTGGCGAGCGAATCTCTCAGATTCTTAATTTTCAGGAAAGGACGAAAATTATTTGTTTTTATATCAACATTTCTGATAATATTAGATAGATATTTCCTAAAAAATAACTAAAATCTAACTATATCCTTGCATACATATATCTTAGTATAATTTTTCGAAAAAAAAATTTTCTTACATTTAATGGTCAATATTATTGGTAGTTTTTAAATTATTTCTTTACGATTTACTCTTTAACATATTAATTCCAAAATGTAATCCAATGGTAAAAGATATATATTTAATTAATTTTATGTTAAAACAGACAATAATCAGTTAATGTAAAAACTTTACAAATACGTTATACCTAGTAAGTAGTACCTTGATACACATATTGAGTAAACTAAAAAAAAATATATATAATTTAATAATCGGTTCGCAGCTCAAAGCCTAGCCTAGCCTCAAGCTTGTAGTTTTGTACAAGATATAGTATAAAGTATGGTTTGTTTGTATGTGGTGGAAAAAATGTGATTGTTCCAATTCAAGATGTGAAGTTTGTAAACAAACATGGCGGCCATTACTTTATACATTTCATCGGAAATTTTGTAATGTCGTAGTAATCGTGAGATTAAATCGAGTGAAATTGTATAATATGGGTATAAATGTAAGTGTGAGAAGAATATGGTACCTTTTTCAAACTTTTTGTTTAGAATAAATTGTAGATATTCTTAAATATTATTAAACAACATTGGAATTTTAAATGTTGCCGAATGCGAACAGCTTATAACTAAAAAATATTTATTTCATCATAAAATTAAAAAAAAATTGTAATAAATACTTTGCGTGAAGATTTGCACAATATACAATTATTAAATTTTAGAAATTCCCTTGAGATAGAACATTTGATAGTTAAACAAAATTAGAAAACCCGTATAAAGATTTGTTCGAATGCATTAAATATCTTGACTACACCTTTTTTGGGATCAACGTAAGAATTACAATTTAATATTAATTAATACTTTTAATGACTGAATAAATTAGGGTTCCGGATATAGAGATTAGTTTAGTCTATTAAATTTGTACTTTGTATACTAATATACTACAAAGTTGTTTGTTCGGAGAATGAAGGTCAATTACGCGCTTTTGCTGCGAATCGTTTGTTATAGTAACATGTCTAAAAAATTCGGGCTTCCAAGTACTTATTACAAAAATGTATTAGATAGCTTAAGAAACGAGCGTACGTTATCTATGACATGTTCTTTAAATGTCCTAATTTGTTTTATTTTGGTTTATTCGGAAATCGATTGGTGGCAAAAGAGAGCTTCTAAGGTAGAGCAGTACAAGTATGTATTACTATTGTGTATATTTAAACCGAGGCGTATGTGCAGGGCCCTAATAATCTTAATCAAGTTTTAAAGGGCCTAAGAGATGAAGATGTAAAGTATGTGTTATGTGAAATAAAAAAGTGTCGCAGAGACATTGCTAGAAACAAGTTATAAACAACGTGCCTTCGTTTCTTATTTTTATGTAACATGTATAAGATTATAGTTAAACATAATAGCTAAATTTGTTAGTTATTTATACCGCTTTATATTTGTATCGAGCTGAAATATACATAATTTTACTTAACTATATTTTAAAAGATATTACAAAACATTTTGAATATAAAATGATGTAACAAATTATACTAGAATTTCATTTACATAATCCCATTCCACGTCACGTCAAGATATGACGTTTTTGTTTTATTTTTAAATTAAGTTTAATAAGTTGACCATTGTACCTCTACCTTTACCCCGTATTAATTAAATTTGTCGTATCTAAAAGTCTTATTATTTTTAATCCATTTCAAGTCAGTTAATATCTTTTCAGTTAATATTACAGCTCTCTATTTTACGTTTCCTCAACCCTGTCCACATTATTTTTCAAGGGATGTGTGAAGCGAAACCCTCATAACATTCCGTAATAAACTAAAACACAGCGCCATCTAGTAATACGAACACCAACTTCTTGTTGCGTAGCTTTGGTTTATCGCGGAGTGTTACTGCTTATCTTTTTGTTTTTTTTCGAAGATCAAACTAGCAAGCGGGTCACCTGATATTAAGTCTATCAGTATCTGCAACAAGCTATGAGTTGCGGACACGTTGCCTACTGGAATAGAGGAGAGGATGAACAGGAAAATAAATATATTTTTTGACTTTTCCAATCCGTACCCTCGCCCGTCATGTAAGGATGGGAAGGGGACTGGGTTTGGACCTCCGATACCCCTTTCATCAGACGACACTCAGAACTTCTACTTTGGGCTTGCCTTCTGGGAAATATTGATGACAGATGTTGTTGCGGGCACTACCACTGTTAAGTTAATTTTTATTTACCTTTGTTTATACAGAAATAGCTGTGACGCACAGTTTCAGCCGCCGCAACTTAATTGTCCAGCGTAAGCTGAATCGTATTTAACTCACATTGGAAACAAATTTTAAATAGAACTATATTTGTATTTTTACAGTCTTTACCATTTGTTCCGAAGACTTGATTGAAATAATTCCTGCCGCAGAGTCAAAAACATCGTCATCGTGCAACACGACAGAGTGCCAAATTGCCAGTCCTCACAACCTTCTTGGTTGGCATTCTACTATGGCGTAAATTTTTGCCTCGTACAACCGCCTTTTGGAACCAATAAAACTTAGGGTTCTTCAAGAAAAATTTAAATATGCTGATCATAGATTTACATACTTCCAGAAACCACGTTCCAAACAAATACTGCATTTAAAAGTGAAGCATAATTCATGCCTTGAATGTTTCCATTCCGTTTTTAACGATATGCCAGGTATTTGTTCGTTGTTTTTATTTCCTGCCTAGAACGCGGTAGTAAGTTTAGATTACCAACAGCAAACTTTTAATATAGGAATATAAAATTTGTTCCCATTTTCCTGCGATGGAATTGATTTTCTTTAATTCGATTACATCCAACCAACGAGCAAACATGCTATGCATAAACTATTAATAACATTTTGCCACATTTTTCACTAAGTTAGTTATTAAGTAGAACTATTAACCATATCTAATATATGAGAAAAATTGGCCTGCCCTTTTCCCTACTATCTAGCGTCGGCACAGTATGGTCGTAGTGCAAACTGAATACATTTTTGCTACAGTTTTCGCCCGTTGGCCTGCCTCACGCCAAGACTCCTTACATGTATTATTACTAAAAGTAGTTTGCACTACTTTTAATCATTACTTACGTATAAAAGAGATTAAGATTAAAACCTTTTGTGACCCTACTACGACCAGCAGATGGTACTCTCTACGATGGTAGCTCAAATATTGCCGGTGGTACCGAACGGATGAACTATCGCGTCCTGTATTAATTTGCCGACGGGATCGGCCCTCTGTCGCCCACGCTCTGCGATCTCCTTCTGGACCATGATAGCTTCAGAGAAGGAGGTCAGTCTGTGGCGTATTCCCTATCAGAGCAGCCCTTACATCGTGCCGCGTACGGCTTTGCTCGAGAGTGGAGACCAAGATCCGCCGTTCGGACTTCCACGCAGGACATTCGGCAAGCGCGATCTACGAGGAAACACGTCCCCGCCACAGTGGCGTCTGAGATATATACTCCTTTTATATGGAAAATGAACTGATCCCGAGAGATAGGAAAATACATAAAACTTTTATTTACAATCGGTCGCCATGTGGTAAATGAGTTTTGATAATACCACCTTTCTGTCACATGTTACCAACAATTTTTAACGGAATATGATGTTATCTTTGCTGTGTATTTATTTTTTATTTTATTTATGTTGTAAGGTGGCAAAGAGCAAGCGGACCACCTGATGTTAAGTGAACTTGCCCATAGACATCCGCAACAGGCAAATGTGTTGCAGATGCGTTGCCTACCTTTAATGGACAGAGGAGGGCATAGACAGGAAAAAGGATATTTCCTTTTCCCCATTAACCTCCTCCCCGTCTAATCCTCTTCCTTTTCCCATCCTATCCTTATGAGGAAAGGGTGGGAAGAGGAAGAGGACTGAACTTAGGCCTCCGGCACCTCACTTATCAGACGAAACGCAGAGTACTTCTACTTCACGCCTGTCTTCTATGCATGCTATTAAATTGCGGGCCACAGCTAGTACTGAATATAAAGTTTATATCGAATATCAGATCAATGTCAGCAGTTACTGATTTTGACCCGAGCAAAAAACAAACAGGGCAAGCTAAATAAAAACGTTTAAAAAACAAAACTTTCTCAAATGTCTAAAAAAGATCGCGTTCAGTAAAAATGTCAAGCAAGCAGTTGTTTTAGCATTATATATACGCGTCGCACGCGTAGTTTTTTCTATCGGAACAAAAGTGATGGCATTTCCTCGTATGCTGCTTCTATATCCACGTGATCTATAACAATGTGTGTGCGAAATTTCGATTGAGTCGTTAATGCGTTAAAGCGTATAGCAACAAACAAACATAACAACAAATTTACATTTGTCTATGTATTTAAAATATTACTAATGATAAAATTAAACATCTTATTTATCCTTATAGAAAAAACATTGTTCCGCAAACATTGCGACAAAGTTAATGACTTCTTAATCGATAGTTACGTTCAGGAAAGCTTTTGCCCTCCTACGCTAATGAAGTGATTTGGTAGGTCAAATCCAATTATCGGCATCCACGTTTTAAAAAAGCTCAACCATTGGTCTAACAAGATAAGGTGAAAAGGCCTTTGCCATCCTGCTTGTACGAGTACATTACGTTAAATTAAAGTAAGTAAATTCCTATACTCGATAAATACCGATTAAATACTATGGTAGGTACGAGACAGGAAACGCTACGCCCATATATATACGCCCAAAAAAACAACAAGCTAAAATAATTCATTTTAATAGTTAAAACAAATGTAAATAAATGCATGAACATATCTTCTGGTAAGGAACGTTTAAATGATCTTATTACAGTAATGCATAAAGAATATATATATCTTGTTTCATTGCAAGATATGATTGTTGTAAACAAACAAACGTCATTTACCTTACATAACACTTGTACATTCATCGTAAATGTTGTAATTTTGTGAAAATCGCGAGATAAAGTGAACTGAAATTGTAATACAGATAGCTAAAGTCACAAGGTAATATGAGGAAAAGTTAGTTTTCGAAAATATTTTGGAATTTACGAATTGTAACGTAAACAGCACATCTTACTCTAAAGTATAAAAGTATTGATTTTATTTACGATTACGATTTAATTTAGGAAATTTGAATATAAAGCACCGTCTGTCCATACGAGGTTATCATGGGTTGTCTGCGCTGGATGCAATGGCATTTCTTAGGATTGGAAGGTGAATCATTATAAGTACCAGTCGACGAATTGAGTACTGATTTGTTTCGTTATTCTCTCTTCATTCATCCTTTCAACATGCTCGAACCACCGCAGCATACCTCTCTCAATTCTAGTCACAGCATCCACTTTTAAGTCATACTTTTCCCTTATAAGGCTATTTTTAATCCTATCATTCCATGTCACGCCTAACATTATTCTTAAGGATCGTATGTCAACGGCATTAACTCTACTAGCATGCTTTTCCATCAAAACCCAGCTGTCACTTCCATACTTTAAAGTGGGGACTAGTACAGCATTGTGCATTGCTAGACGAGTCTTCATAGAAACATTCTGACTCCTGACTAGTGTACCTATAACTGTTATTTTCCGCGTTTACTTGTCGTTTAAAATCTTTAACATGCCTACCATCTAAATTCATGAACTCCTCCACCTGTTCCACTTCTTTACTGTAACATGTTTAACATTTATTTCAACTATAGTCTTACTTTGTTCTCTTTCAAGCACTATTACTTTCGTCTTATCTATGTACATTCATCTTCATGCCTTTACCTTCTAATGAATCATCAACCACATTCAGCATAACTTGTAAGCATACAAGATACACTTTACATTCTTTAACTATGCTTTCAAATCATAGACTTTTTAGGGTTCCGTACCCAAAGGGTAAAACGGGACCCTATTACCAAGACTCTGCCACCAGTCTGTCTCTCATGAACCGTGATAGTTACAGTTGAAAATTTTCACAGATAATGAATTTCTGTCTATGTAACAACAAATACTAACATTCACAAATTTCGTGGGCGAGTCCGAATCGCACTTTGCCGGTTTTTATTATGTAACGGAACGTGAACTTGGCTTGGCTTGGCTTGGTTGATTGGGCACATTATAAACAGTCAGCAAATTGCGCACTGAACGAAACATCAAACGAAATAGAACTATTTTTAGTTGATAAGCATATTTTTGAAATATCCTATTTTATACAACTATTACGTCCAACTTAACGAAGTTAACCTATGACAATGTTCCATTACAACTTTAGCTTTATAGTAATAACGCAAACAAAATAAATTCATAGTTTAATGATTTGACGTCGACAATTTATAAACTGTGTGACCCGTCAAATTAGGAAAATGTTTATCAGCCAACTAAAAGGACCACTTAACAACTCACCCAAACCCGTTATCCAGAATACTGCTCCAGCCAAATACAATTGGAATACCCTGAGCCGATGTGCTGCCTTACTAAAGAGAGATGGAGCAGTGGCTCTACCTCTCCTGGCTCTAATCTCTTGCAGCACAGCTGATTATAGTCTAGGCGATTGATCGCAAGTCTAATATAAAAGAAAAAAATATGAATGATTCGCCCAGATCTCATTCGCTGACAGTTTATAATATGTTTAGTCCAATTATAAAGTGACAAATTTCATAATCGATCGGTAAGTATTAGTAAGGTTGAATAATTTATTTAATATATTTCTAAATGTATAAATTTCAAGTATATCCGCTCCCGATCCATAGGAACTTTAGTATAAGGCAGATGTTAAAAAGCCAAATTCCATGCACCTCCAAAACTAACTAAACTTAAAATACCAAGTTTATGCTTCTCGTAATTATATAGTTATTAATTTCATTTTTAATAATTTAAAGCCTATATTGATATTATATCGTAATTTTGTGTTTGTGTTTTATGTATGGGTTACAGATGCATAAAAATTGTTATGAAAAAAAGGTGCATTAATTTGGTCACCATCGGACATCGGTGTGTGGCAAGAGGTAGCGGGGTGCGCAGATTTGCCTGCCGCCTACTGCCTGTAGGGACGGGAGCGGGACTCGACACAGTCCGTGCTACAACCTCGCCGAGCGATCGTGTCTCAGCGCAGCCTATTCACTTAAAAACTTTTCGCCCAACATCACTCACATCTTTTAATTACACACCCGATTAAAGTTAATTATTAAACCGTCTGATCTACGGACTAATTTTATTGCATTTTTTTTGTTTAAAAATTTGGACACCGCCGTGACAAAGTTCGAAAAACTTTACAAAGTTTATAAAGTCGCTTCTCTAGTGAGCGTGGTGTAAGCTAATTCATGGCTGAGTGAAGATCTCAATAAACCGGTAAGTTGAACGGACATTACTTAAAAATAATATTTAAATGTAAGCGCGTGTTTGATGTTTTTTTATTACTGGATGCAATAAGAATGTCGGATAAGAATTCAGTTATGCTGATACTAATTTAGGGTCAAGTTAATTCTTAGAATTTACCGACATTAAAGGTCTACCTGTAGTAAGTAAGGTTTCACGTGTAAATTAAGAATACACTCTCATTGTACTCAGTCTAGTATTTCAAAACACGCGCAGGGTTATTGTCTTGTACCATTAAGTTTGCGGAATGTATACAGGTAGAAATACTGTACTGTCATCTTATAATAATGAACATGTTTGTTTTAATTGTGCATTTATTTATATCGTGCATAATTACTTAAACAGAAAAATAATACGATAAAGTTATAAACACATCTGACGCGCAACTTTTTACAAGATTCGTTGCTTTTTTAACACAATTAATTATCACTGGGACCTTAGGGAATAACTTTATTTAAAAAAAAATCGACGGTATGTCATTCTAACCTGCCTTCATTGTGAAATATTTAGCCTAAACAAATTACGTTTTTTGTTTTAATATTTTAACGAGTCGAAATTTCTTATGTAAACTCTGTAATCTCCAGTTTTATCGATTTATTTGTTATTATCTGTTTTATTATTAACTTGCAATATTAAAAATGTGTCGGACGCCGGACATTAGTTTTATTGGCTAATTCATCATTGATATCACATTACAACAAAGTCAAATTAAAAAAAAAGTATTCAACAACGAGTAGAAAATTGGGTAATTAATAAAACGGGAGAAAAAGCCAGTATTCACAATTAGGACAGATAACGTTGGAGTAATTAAAAGACACCAAATACTTACCACGACTTTGGAAACAAAGTTCACTTACCATCCGACCATAATTTTATTTTATAGAAGACAGAAAGTGGAACACGAGCAAGTGGTTCATCTGATATTTAAATGACCGCTACCAACAAACTAATGAGTTGCAGATACATGACATGCCTACTTTTAAATGGACAATGGAAGAGATAACCAGAAAAAGGATATTTCCTTTTCCTATAAATCCCCTTCGTATTCAAATCATCTATGGATGGGTAGAAACAATCCTTTCTTTGTTAAGTAGCATTGAGAGGGGAAGAGGCCAGATTTCACTCATCAGGCGAAACGCAGAACACTTCTATTTTATGCCTGTCTTCTGCGAGGTCGTGGTATTTCATCGCTCGAGCCGGCTCATTCTTGATTTTTAAACTGATTGATGACCGGATGAAAACAAAGAGCCTGTTGAATGTAAAAGTATGGCCTATATCGAACTAAGATTTGGTATTTAAACTATGCATTAATGTAATTCGAGTAGTTTTATTTTAATTTTAAGCATGTAATTTATTAAGCACTACATTTTCGTAAGTTTCTCTTTAATACAAGTATTCTAATGTATGTATTAAAAATATGATTATGTTAGTAGTAAAATACGAAACTTTATCTTTGTAAATGACATTAACATTAAAGAAAATTAGTTGAATTTCTAATTTAAAAAACCTCTACAACAGGGTATATTTTTTAGACCGCTAGTTGCAGACAAAGCTTGGCTGTATCATCTCAAATGAATCAGCGTATTAGTAATACGGGTTACGAAAGACTTTATCCTTGAGCAAGGATCATTACGTCAGGAATTCCGTTAACGGACCTCAACTTTACGATTGGCTCTCGTTATATTAAGCTACACAATATAACTCCTTCACGCGTTATCTTATATCGCAAAGAATATGAAATCTTATATACGAAATTTAGTTATTTATAAAGAATCGATTTAAATGGTAACAATACATTTTTATCATTATTAAATGTATTTAATAAGACTACGCGTGGATAATCGTTAAGTTTTTTTTAGGTTATGAAGAAGAAAATCATTAATATTAATGATTAAATAAAATTATATATCAAATTTAAAAATAAATAAACTTCTTGCAATAAAATATGGCTACATTAACTTATTACATAATTTTCATAGCACTTTTACGATAGATTTATATAAACATACTGTAAGAAAGATAGTTTTAGGTAGTTGGTAGTTTTAATGGTTTTACAATTTAAAAAAATCCACTTACTTCTTATCTAACTTGTACAGTTTTGAAATGGTGTATAACGTTAGCATTGGTTTTAAAAAATCGCCGGTCCCGTAGTTTATCGGTTAAAGCATCCAAAAGCGACATTACTTATCCTTTGCTTGCTTTTCCGCCAATGTGAACTATGTCTGAATCATCTAGGTCTACAATTTTTTTTTAAATTAGTATATTAGTATATTGTACTATTTTCAAATTAGTGAAAAGTTTTCACATTTGGAAAAAGTTTTTCAAAATTGTAAAATGATTTGAATTGCATTTTTTTAACCCATCGTGACATCGTTATTGAGCCAACAGAAAATCAGTTTTTAGCATTCAAAGAATTAACTGTAACTGTGTCGTTGAAATCTTTAGTATTAGAATCAGAATTTTCGTTGGTTAAATTTTGCGTTTTATGAATTTTTGAATGGAAGACTATTTTTTATACGAGAATGCGGCAAAGCCGTTCACTGGATATCAAGGGACCGCTACCCATAGCCATCTCCTACAAGCTTATGAGTTGTAAACAAGCTAATGAGTTTAGATATGTTGCCTGCCTTTAATGGACTACAGTTTATAATTGACTTTAAGCAAACTTCCGGATGCGATAGAGATTTGAAATTTTAAACATTACCAAGAATCGCTCCAAAATGCACTAATATTAAAGAACGTGAAATTTTCTTATAAGGTGAAAAATTTGATACTTTTTCGTTCGTTTTAAAAAATTGGTATATAAAAAACATTATTATTGATTAGGCCACTTATAACTTTTACTGCATTAAATTACCTATCATTTGCTCAAGTTACAAATGAGCCAGCAGTGGCTGATTTAATTTAACCATGTTTGTATAAATTAGAATTCGGTTTTTGTATAATCTATATAAACATATAATTATCTATATATTAGAAGAAACTGACTGACTCCAGAGACTTGAAATTGTACACAAAGATTTCTGTTATTACGTAGGCGAGCACTAAAAAAGGATTTTTCTAAATTCATCTACGGGCTAAAGCGGGAAATTCACCAGACGGACATGCCCGCGGGCAGTTTGTACGGACATGCCCGCGGGCAGTTTGTTTACTGTACAGACTCATCAGTTTGTTGTCTCCACCTCAACCGGCTACACGGTTTAGTTATAACGATGTCAATGACACGAAGAAAAATAATTATTGCTGGTTCCAAAATAATACTTTAAGATGAAAAGAGAAAGAAAATAATTTGGTGCAAAGAATTATTAAAAAAAACAGTATAGATATATTAATTTGCTCCAAGTTCACTTTTTCATACCTAAGTTATGAAAAACTTCTATACTGGTTGGTGTCGCTCTCGGGTCTGAGAGCAAGCGGCCTGTGATGAGCATTCACGTACGGACATGCCTGTGCGGACATGTGACCGCGCAGACAACACGGTCCTACACTAGCAAACATTGTATAGACCTATAGTACCTAGAGAATTTCGGCAAGTTGATCGCGGGCATGTCTAGTGAATACTCCGCTTTAGTTTATCCCCTGATGAAAGTTTGCTAAGATAAATAATTATAATCCTATGTACCTCAGATCTATGCCAGTAATCAGATTAAATAGGATTCAACTTAACGACAACTTAAATAGGGTTCAACGGGCTGTACAATCGTCGATTAAATTAAATTGCACGGCGGGTGAAACTGCGCTAATTGTCTCATACGCCAATAATTTCACAAACCGTAATTTCTCAGACCACATTTCAATACGTATTAACTCAAACAGCTTTCGTGTGAGCGAGGTATATCTTTCATATGGCATAAAAAGTGCTTTTATATTTCAATGCATTATAGGAACGGAGAGAAATATCACTAATTAGCAAAATCTCACTATATGTGCTCTAATATGAAAAACTTGAGAACACATTCGCCAACTAAGGCCAGTTAAAATGAATAATTCTATCGTGGAATAAATAAAGACTAAATTGAAATTTTACTTTCCCTAGTTAAATTACACAAATTACAAAAAACGTAATTAAAAATTACATTTACAAAACTTTTTAAGCATGTAATGTAAGACTTAAAAGTTGCATTCTTACAGAAATATAACTAAAATGAAGCCGTCATTATCTGACGTCATCTTTGTCTACCAAAACTTATACCATCAAGCGACAGTTCACCTATTAGAAGAATACATTACATTAGTTATTCTGAGTCTGATCAATAATATGCGAAATGTTCGCAAGGGTCAGGCTATTCAATTATAAACAAACAAGTTATAGAAATGGCAACCTACGCAAACAGCGGTTATTTGTAATTGGAAAAGTGTCCTATTTTTTCATCTGTCTTACTGTATAGTTGAAGGAATTAAATAGTTATCTTTAACGACATCTTAATGCTTTAGTAATTTACACGATCTCTAGTATAAACGCGACTACAGTTACCTGGATGATGTATATTACAGCGACCGATTGTGAACTTCGTTAGTTTATAATCACACTAGGTTTTATATTTGTACTTATAAACTGACTATCAATTTTGAACTGAACGAACAATTTTTCGCAAGCGGATCACTTGATCTTAAGTTAACGCTACCCACAGCATCTGAAACACGCAAATGTGTTGCCTACTTAATAGACATGGGAAAGAATATTACCTTTTTCCCGTTAATCCTCTCCCTGTCCAATCGTATTCCCTTTCCCATCCTATCCTTATAAGAAAAGTGTGGGAAGGGAAAAAGGACTGAAATTAGGCCCCCGGCACCACATTCGTCAGAGAAAACGTAGAGTACTTCTACTTCACGCCTGTTTTCCGTGAGGTCGCGGTATTTCAGCGGTCGAGCCCGCCATTCGAGCAACAGAATAATAAAATATTGTTATCGGCTCTGCCACTGTTTTGATTATATTCATTCAGTCTTCGCTGTCAGTTTATAATACCCCTAGTGAGCCTATAAGTTGATGTAAGTTCACAATCGATCGGTGACATATTAATCTACTTAGTATAATTAGTCGATATAAAAACTTAACTAGTATCTACGTATTTAGTGGTGCACTGGAGAGAAGACAAGAAAATTAATAATAAGCTTAATGGCTTGATGTTAGCAAAAAGGTCGACTAGGTAAAAGGAAAACTGCAAGGGGTGGAGGAAAGAATTGCGTTTTTAGATTAGGTTATATGATATGGCATAATGAATTTATACCCTCATCTCTTATTTGATCGGGACCAAATTTATTAAACCTTTGTGTAACTCGCTGTTGGCAATATTAGGGATGAGTTTATGTTGACATACATCCATTGGTTCCACCTAATTTACATAAAATAGTGATTCTTTCATTCCTCCTGCGATATAAATGTGAGCCGTAGTATTTGTATATATTTATAAGACATCTTACACGGAATATCCGATCTTGGTGTCCAATTGAACTAATACGGGTGAATACTATTGATGGAATTTTTGCAAGTAAATCTACGGCCTGGGAGTGACTGAACATTTAACCACCGCTATTTTAATCGCTGTAAACGCCTTGCATTTCCAAATAAATTTGAAGCACGAATAAAATTAAATTAGAAACTTATTATATTGTTATTTATTTTGATATTCATATAGCCGTGACCTTATTCCAAATAATATTAGCCTAGTATTTTCAGACGGGCTATTTTACAGAATGATGAAACAACTTTTTCCTTCGGTTTGTTTGTTCGCCTGTCAAACATCGACAGGGACTCACCGTTTAATCTTATTTAAAATTGATGAACCGATGCTAACGGTGCTAAAATACTTGACCTTAAGCAAACATTAGAAAGATTGTCTTTTGTATTTATGTTGCTTCTAAAATTCTCTTTGAAATAACCAGTCAATCATCTGTCTTTCTGAGACCGCGTTCATATCGAATACGTGTTAATTGAAATTTTGATGCTTTCAAAACCATTGCTATTTGAAGCTCTCTAGAATATCTACATAGGAACTTGAAGCTTGATTTCCTTTGCGGGTTTAAAAGAAAAGAAGCAATTTTTCTTGATTTTTAAGAATGGAATTTTAAAAATTTGCATATTTATTCATCCATACCTTTGCGAGTGTTGGAGTCTGACGCCGTTATGTACGTTCAACTTGCGAACTTTTTGCAATTAAGCGAGATAAAAATTCTGAAAACCGATGCATAATAAATATGTTGTGATAAAGGCGGACTCGTAAATTTTATTTTTCGACTGAGATATTCTTTTAAGTTCAATTACCGTTAATTACTAATATAGATTTTGACATTATAAATTTAAATATAAGCAACTAACGAGTGCCAATGATTACGCTTAGATAAAATAATAATAAATAACTTTGTCAATGTAAGCATGTGTTGAAGGTGTAACTGTTTTCATGTCTTTTTTATTAAAGTAAGTGGCAAACGACCAAGAGCATTATTAGATAGTATAACAGATGTTGTTGTTACGGTCTCTATTACTGTGAAGCCCACCATTTCTTTAATTAGCCTCTCTATAAACCACTCGAAAAAATTATTCGACTCCGTCGAAATCGCGACTAGCTACATAAAAATTATTCAGGACATTTGGTGTTTTTCAAACAAGTAAAGCTCTTTTTACGAAGCACAAGTAAAGATAATTAAATTTACGTCGGCATCGCAATGCCGTAACTGCTCGCTTAAACAGTAAAAATGTAAGCACCGAGCCCTGGTTCTGTTCACTTATTATATTCATGTTTATCATGTAGAAACTTTTCAGTGCATTAACTTATACCACACCCTCACTTCATTGTTTTGTGGAAGAAGGTGGGAACGAGCATACGGGCCACGTGATGTTACCGATACATCCGCAAATGACGAATGAAAGATACGCTGACTCTAGGCTGGCTCTTTAATGGGTAGAGGAAAAAGTATATATAGCATAAGCATATATAAGTATATATTATTTTTCCCTTTTCATTACCTCCCCATCTAATCCTCTTTCCCTTCCCATCCTATTATTAGGGAAGAATGGGAAAAGGAAGAGAAATGAAATTGGGCTTCCGGTACTTCACTCATCAAATGAAACTTAAAAATATTCCACGCTTGTCTATTATGCGGTCGTGGTATTTCACCGATTGGGCCGGCCCATTCGTGTTAACAACAGATGTTGTTGTTGCGGGCTCTACCACTGCACCACTGTTGCCTAGTAGAAATAGTTGTAAATGTTCTCACATTTTACTTGTAAAAATGAGATCCATCTAAGGTAACCCTTTTCAACACCATGATGTTGATAAGAGTCCTTTTAGATTAATTCATATCGACTTGATTTAATGCCGTACTGAAAGATGAAGTTAGTACCGACTACCGTGTATGCGTGTGTTAGGACCGTTTCTAATGGAAAACTTTAATCTCTGCCTATCACTTATTAATAAGCTGTAATTAATTATAATAGTAATGAACCACTGTATCAGTTATCTTTTGGAAAACGTTTAAAGTCTGCCATCATTTTTCTGGGTCGTATATTATACTTAGTAGATTAGTAGCTTCTTGTTTGTAATGTATTAATTTCCTCTTTTAAATCTTAAAATTTACTTCGTTACCAAAATTTTATACAAAAATTCTTTCCGTGTGTCAACATATCAATAAGTTAATTAAAAGTTCAACATTGTTACCGCTGTATTCTTCGTTTTTCTATTTTAACATCAATTCATAATAAATTTGTAAAGGAAGTCAACAAGCTGAACAACTCCAGGAACTGAGCGGCGATAAAATGTCAATCAATTAATTCAGATATTGGCACGTTGCCGTTTAAGAGCCTTGTGACGGTATTAATGATGAAAATAAACGAGGGTCTCGTATTTAAAGCCTTCGGCGTAACTTCTTTTCCGTATTTCGTTACGTTATTAGAGAAGCCGAGTTCAGGACCCTCTTTCATTTGTTGAACACCATTAGGCTTTTGATCAATAAGTCTTTCGATTCGCCGTTAACTTGGTCGCAAATTGTCAACCGTAACGAAATACTTCCTTATAAAAAAATGATAATTTTGTATTTAACTTAATTCAGATGATTGCTTGAGAATTATAAAAATCTTTTACATTTTTATAGTTAAAATTCATTGTCAAAATATTCAAAAATCGACTTTTAATTGTTGTTGTTAGGACCCGTTGAATAAATACGTTATAGAGGATGCATTGGAAGACTTTCTTATTTAGGCATTGAGTTGCCAGGTGAGAATGCAGCGGAATGCTGCTTAGCCTAGTCGGATGCGTCTATCGATCTTTTTGCTGAAGTTACCCAGGGCCATCGAAATTTCCGTTGTCAGCGGTGGACAGTTACGGGGAAATGTCATCCCAGCTTGATAGTTGTAGTAGTTGTGACCCTTTCAAAACCCAGCCTACTCCGGTTGCTAGTATTTATCGAGGTTTCAGGCGAGACGATTCAAGATGTCCTTTGAAAAGATCTTATATACGTGGCTCAGGAGTGAGTTCTTCAACAATGTTTTATCACCTTCCTTGAAGAACAAGACGACCTGACCTTTGGCTCACGCCAATGGTGTAGTCCTATTGTGAATTGAGACATAATTAAACAGACACCGTAGTTCTTTCATGATTGGAACCTTTTCGGCTTTTAGTAAGCTTTGTAGTTATTTCATTATTACCGGGGGCTCTAACATTTTTCAGCAGAAATCCTTAGAGTAGTTTCGTGATAGCGGTGCTCCTCTAATACTTGCGTGAACTAGGGTGCGGGTGAAAAACTGTAAGCGGTGTAAAGTTTGGCATAAAACTTTTCTACTTTACCATTATCATTGAAGTTACGATAGCCGCGTCTTCTCAGTCTTTGAATGTCTGTGCAATTCTCCGGCTTGCTGTCCCTGCGCGTCTTGCGAATGCAGTCATGTGAATGGATTTTAATACAACTTTGCAATAATATGAATTGTACGGAAGATTAATAATAGGCCTTTACCTATGAAATTGCCGTTGTATATAAATAAAGTTAAAGTTTTTTTTTTAACATTTCATTTTTTCTGTTATTCAAAGTAAACACCCATGTAATCGATGCATCTTTGCCAACGCAGTAGTAGTTTATTGATGCCCTTCTTGTAAAAAGCTGGACGGGAGGCAACAAACTCTTCAAAGGCATTTTGTACTGCCTCCCGGGAATTGAATTTTCTGCAGCTAAAAAGTTGTCCAAATTTTTGGAAAAAGTAACAGTCGGTTGGTGCAAGGTCTGGTGAGTAGTGTGGATGAGGGAGAGCTTCCAACCCCAACTCTTGCAGCTTGTAGTTGTCGTGTAGGAGCAGAAGGGACGACCGATTGACTAAAGATGGTTGCAGAGTTGCGAGCTTCTCCATCATTGTCTTCAGTTCTTCACCGTACACATCTGCACTAATGCTCTTGCCGTTGGATAAAAAACTGTGATGAATCACACCGGCACTAGACCACCAAACAGTGACCATCAACTTTATAGAGGTCGCTTAGGGCATTTCTTCGGTGCTGAACCAGGATCTAACCAACTTGCTAGCGCTGTAGCTTGTAGAACATAATCCACTTTTCGTCGCACGTAACAATACGGTTCAAAATTCTTTCATTTCTGTACCTGTTGAGCAGCGCGAGGCAGGCCTTAAGTTCGTGGGGCACCTAACTATCAAGCTTGTTTACCTAGCCAATTTATCGCAAATGGACCAATATCGTTTTGATGTTAACGTCACAGGCTGCAGCTAGCTCGGCTGTAGATTGAGTATCCTCAGCTACCACGATCGCCTTTAATTCATCATTGTTGACCAAAGTGTTCGGACCACCACGAGGCTCATTTTTCAAATCAGTATTTCCAGAACGGAACCGGGCAAACTAATAACGCATGGTATATGTTCGTTTGTTAAGGTCTCTCCGTAAGCGTTGTTGGTGTTACGTGCCGTTTGTGTCGCGTCGATGCCACGAAGGAACACATATTCTATAATTACACGATTTTTTAAAGTATCCATTGTGAATAAACATTTTCAAGGTAATGAAAATACAGAGCTTATCAATAAACAAAAGACTGACTTTGTAAAAAGAATGTCATGTTATAAAACAAAATTAATTTGATTTACAATTAATAGCCAATCAAAACTTTTTTGGTTTGAAATGGCTAATACTAAAAATCGGCAATTTTATAGTTAAAGACCTAATATAAAGGCTATAATTTATAAAGATATTGTGTCAGTTGTCCAAAATATAACGAATAGTGTCAAGTAACGAGGAAAAAATTCCGCCACATGCGAGCTATTCTGGTGTGCGCTACAAAAACCATTCGAGTTGCACGTATATAATGTATAATGTAATGTATGAAATGTTCACTTTAAACTGACTTCCTATAAAAAAGCCCGCGACAGCATATATCTATCTTTTATGTGTACGCCATTATCACCAAAATAGTGAACCATCTATCTATAACTTATAGGGCGGGACGAAGTTTGCCGAACCAGGTAGTTTCTTCATAAAAGCCAGTCTCATTGGTAAACTTGCGTCCACGAACTTTCTTTGCTTCTTCGAACGCTGCGACCTGAAGTATCTTCAGCCAACTTCGAGTAGTATCGCCGCAATGTTCAACACAATAGTGTTTACATTCTTAGTAGTTTCCTGGAAAATGAATTTTGAAGTTCTTAGTTCCAATAAGATATACGAAACGTAAATGATCTAAGAAGGAATCGGACGAGAGTCGATCTTATTGTTCGTCATCTTTTTGAACTTATTAGGGTGCCTCTAAGAAATCAGTGGGGACGGTGCATATTGACCACTTAGGCACTAAGCTCGCGTTTTTTATCCCTCATCATGAAATCGATCTCTTTCCTAATCACCTTATCAGGACTACAGCAACATCAGATTAACTGCAGACGCGTTGCCGGCCTTTAAGTTAAGGAAGGTGTACGCTCTTCTCTTGATTTGCAAATACTGCTGGCGACAATTCATTTCACGAGTTGTGACAGTGTACATATATTAGTTAGGATATACCAACTTATTAATTTGGTATATAATGTAAAATATTTTTCTAAATTATATATTTTACATAAGCA
Source organism: Papilio elwesi (assembly GCA_029849275.1). Taxonomy (NCBI): domain Eukaryota; kingdom Metazoa; phylum Arthropoda; class Insecta; order Lepidoptera; family Papilionidae; genus Papilio; species Papilio elwesi. The sequence goes on along the minus strand of CM056717.1, from coordinate 15,592,237 downwards.
TTTCAGGGATGTAAGTACAATTTTTATATTTATAAACTGGTTCACGCCTGAGAAATAACAAGATACGTGACATACTTTTTATGCGAAAAGTTGTTAGGTTTTTAGACTCTAGCCAGATGGATAATCTTCTTCACTCTTAATATACCAAGTCAAATTTCAAAAATATTTTTTAAAAATAAACCTATAGTATATTCCTTACAGAAATGAAGTTCGTCCGCAGTGATGTTAATGCATACAGTGTGAGGAATGGCTTCCGGACGTCCTGTGAACCAATAACGATTGAACCGATCATGAAATTTTGTACACTTTGTCAGGGGTAAAGAAAATGACATGGACCACCTTTCACCCCGAAAAAACATTTTTTTATTTATTTACCTCAATTCCATGTTATACGCGAAATTGAGTTAAAAACCTAACGAGGAAGATTAGTAAAAACACGAGCGAAGCCGTGGGTAAAGGTCAGTTTTTTATAAATCTTAAGCAATGTATAAGATAAAGAGTTACTAGTAATTTAAGTTTACATACCCATTTCGTTCTGAAATTCTATATAATTAGGAAAGTGGCACAAATATGGGCTTAGACAGAAGCATAAACAGGATCTTAGTATTTAAATGGTACCTTCTACGTCATTTGTCGGAGGCGTTATACATTATCCCCATTTATACATGAGCTTGGCTGTAGCATAAGGCCTGCTTTAATCGTGGACAGTAACTATCGGGTGTAACAGGAATAATCGCTTAGGTACCTGTTTAGTCACTGATCAACGACGCGGTGGACCGTGAGAGCCGATGACCTGAGCAAGGAGTTTAATGAAACGGTATACATATCTTTTTTTTTAAATTAAGCCAGAATATGTTTTGAAGTATTAAAATAAAAAAGCAGGCGGTCGTTACGTTGTCTATTAAGTTTTATTTTTTTTAGAAGACAGAACAATTTACATATTTCATTTAATATTAGGTTATTTAAATTATATTTATAAGATTCAATACTAGAAAACTTTTGAGAAAAGATACTTCCAAATCGTTGATGTAAGACTTTTAGGGATATTTTTTTGTATTACTACGGGTAGCGCGGTAGGCCAATCAGGTGAACCGCTTGTACGTTTACCACCTTCCACCATAAAAAAACACAAACAGTTCGCACATTAACTGCCATCTAAGTCATGGCATTATAATACAAAAAGTAGCAGATATGCCATTAGCGGTCAAAAAGTGAAGACTCAAAACTTACGTATCAGTATAACATATCTATAGTAAAAATCATTGCATCAAACATATTCGACACTGAATATTTGCAAATTGACGGTTTATAAAGTAATTGAAATATCCAACGGAAAATACATTGCGCATAATTTAATTTAAATCCTTAAACACATAGCTGGAATTTCAAAGCGATGAAAGCTCACGTTTATTTTCACAAATATGACGATAATATAATTATGTCGAATCGTTCTATTCTGTGTGCCTTTTGCGGTTCGTTGATTAAATTCTCTGGGAGTTTTAAATCAGGAAACGAGTGGTCCGCTTAGTCATCAAGCGTACATCTTAAGGTGCGACGGGCTTCCTCGATAGCAACCCACCCCCGCGCTCTTGACCGGTTTGTTGCACGTGAGTGTGGTACAAGTCATAAGTTGTGTAGTAAATTTGTAATTATACTAGTGACCCGCCCCGACTTCGCCCGGGTCCAAGTAATTATGTTGATTCGATCGCTACCAGACACAGGAATGTGCCAATCTGGACAATCCCTGTAAATTTCACCGAAATCTAAAGTCTATAGTTTGTATGTGTATAGGTCTACATACATACATACTTCGCTTTTTATATACTATTTTATCATGAAAAGTAACATATGTTACTTCTAATACCTCCAAGAATATGTGTACAAAGTTTCCTGATGATCGGTTAAGTAGTTTTCGCGTGGAAACGTACCAAACAAACTTACACATTTATAATATTAAATAAATAAATAAATATGCGCTCACGCCCGTAACCCGGAAGGGTAGGCAGAGATCATGGATTTCCATTTGGCCAATCCAAAAAAATCCAAAAATTCCAATTTGATCGATATAAGTTCTTCTAGGGCGTCCCCTACTAACACTACCACTCGCTTTTGCAACATAAATCGGTTTCGTTATTCTCCCCTCATTCATCATTTCAACATGGCCGAACTACCGAAGTAATCCCTATTATAATATTAATAGGGATTTTAACTTTTTTTCCACCAATTAGCGGGTGGGATCAATTCGGGTCGCTTTAAACATTTTCGATGTAACGCGTGTGTTTTAATTTTTTAATACAGTAAACGTACGTGTACCAAGATGCGTAAAATGCAGTTTCCCATAAAAAAAACTGTGTCATTTCAATTATAAATATTTCTGTTCCAGGAAGCAACAGAGTTGGACTAATTATAAGTCTGTTGACTACTGAAACCAATTAAATTAAAATCGCTCACCTCTAATAATGTGTACCACAAATTGAAGATTGAATAGGACACTTCGCTTCGAATGTCTTAGATGAGTAAATAGATTCGGAATCGTTTCGTTCCGACGAAATAAAAGAAAAGAAAACTACAGTAATAAAGCCCGGGCCGGGGTCCCAATAAAACTTTCTTTTCAGCCGACGACCGGATGAAGATAACCGAAGTAATCATAGAGATCAGAAGCTCTGCTATATCTTTTGTCTGTGACGAAGATTGATTCCAACGCTTAAAGATCTCATGTCGTTTTGTATTCCGTTTTTTTTATCCAAGAAAATAAATGTTGACGAGCGTTAGTTGATAGTTCACTTGATGTTTAGTGTTACTTTCTGTACAGGTGCGTCAATAGCCTTTATGTATTGAAGTACTCAAGGTACATAACTGGTGACGGCGATCTGAAAAACAAGATTAGCGCTAGTACCAAGTATACTGCATGAAGTACCTTACAATTGGATCCAATGATGACAATATGAATGGAGTCGAGCGTCATATTTAAACAATAATTCACGAAAACTACTGTAAAGTATTTTCCTACCTACTAATTTTAAAACAATAACAACATAAGAAGCAAACGAAATAGCCTTGCTTACTGTTCAGTATCACAAAACCTGCGTTACCAAAATGGAAGCTAGGCGCATTAGCAATTTGCGGGAGTTATACAATATTTATTATAAATACGTATCTTCTAAATAGTTGAGATCGTTGACCAACATGTGGTACTAATTATAAATAAACATACATCCCTTAATATCTCTTAACGTGGGAGTTTGGTTAAGCGCTATTTTATTTATTTTAAAATAATGCCTAAGTCTACCTACGTATCTATACTATATATACAATATGCGATGTGTGTATGCAAGTAGAGTCCGAAACGGCCGGACCGATAACGATGAAGATTTCATTCCATCTTCAGATAGGCCCAGGTGGTGAGGTTTTATAGAGATCAGTATTACCCGAGCGAAACCGGGCGGATCACTAGTAGTGTTTACAGATTAAATAATAAAATATGTTCATAAATGATTAACTAACATGGATATATTTGATTACACCGAAAACCGTTCATTTTCATTTGTTATATTTGCAGGCCAACATTACATAGTAAAGTTTTGATTGATATATTTGAACTAGTGTGGAAGTTTCCTCTCTAGGGGTATCACGAGAGCTACTTACATGTTTGTGTGTGTGTTGAACTCCGTTTTATATGTTTGCATAGGAAGTTGTTGAACGCGTTTGCGATTAATTTGTTTTAAGCTATGAAAACAGTTGAAATCTCTGAGCTTTTAAAGTTATGATTTAAAATCTATTTTTAATTGTACAAGTAACGTACCATCACATACACATAATTGTTATTTATAGTTACGTGTAAATAAATAATCAGCTGAATATATACTATGATGTTTGTTTGCTAGTCATTCTATACACTCTGTTTGCTCCTGGCCCACGGCGGCTTGTAACTACAACATTTCATACGGTGAAAGACTTTCAATTAACAACAGAGTCGGGTAGTTCATGATTACCTCTTTGATTGTACACAATAAGAGTGCAAGTTCATATGTGAGTAGAAAGTAGATAGACAATAAAAGGACAGAATAGAAAATAATTTTTATGAGCCCCGCCGTGTATTTTAATTTAACCGACGTATGTCAGAAACCTTACCAGCTGAACCCAATTTTATAAGACTTCACATTGGATTATGATTATGTCTCCATATAAATTTTCAACTGCTCGCTCGTAATAACAGAAATCTCTCCCCGAATCTTAAGTCTATAGGCCCAGTACTTTGGGCTATGCGTTGATATATCTCAGACAGTCAGATATTTTTGTTACGTATATATAGATTTTTATTTTTATACTAGCTGTTTACTGCGACTTCGTTCGCGTGGTAATAAATTCGAGAAAACAATTTCAGGGGTATTCACTTTTTGCGCGGAACCCTAAATATTTTGCTTAAATAAAATTAGCCTATTTGAATCCCGCCAATATTAGCTATCTTCCAGTAAAAGTCCCATCCGAATCGGTTCAGTCGTTTCGGAGATTACCCGGAATAAAAAGACAGTCAGAAATTTTAAAAATTGTATTTTCGTTATAAGTACCGTATATAGATCATGTGTCTTGAGTATGGAAATGTTATTTTGATATTACATACAGACACTTTAATTTTATATATCAGTATAGATTGTAACTGATGATATGTTAATTATATCTGCCCAAAAACTGCCTATTTATTTTTTGATTCGAGAATAGATCAAAGATTTTTAAAAGATTAAGTATGAAATTATATTAAACAAAGGTTTAAAGGAACAAATTACTGAAGTCTTGTAGAAAATCGTGATGCACGTCGGCAGTAAATAATACTATAGCATATTTAAATTTTCTGCCATTGGAAAAGGTTTTCTGAGATATAAAATAACCTACTTAATTGTATGAATTCTTTTTGATTAAGAGAACAAATTTGTTTTTTCAACAACCTGTCTCATGGGTAACGTGGTTTTACCAATAAAAGTAATTTGTAGTAAAAGGCTTGGGCCTTCAGAATATGGGTTATTCTGAAGAAATTAAACCTGACATTTTCTTTAATTTTTACTCAACCACTCTTTTATAAATGCTCGATTCTTAATATAATGTTATTATAAACATACATCCGTTACATATGGTTACATCAAGTTAACGCCAAAAGAAATTGGCAATCGTCCACAGTGTATAAATATCGGCTGTTAACTTCTGTTCATGAACAAATTCAGTCTAACTTGTTTGTGTTTGGGAAGTTACGAAAAATTATTACTAATTTGTTGATACACGGTACACGTGGCACGTGGTGATGAATCCTTATCGAAACGATCACGTTTCGGTACAGTATACAGCTTGTGAAACTTCTCAAACATGAATATTTTTCAAATGAAATTCAATTCAAGTATTTTTTTAGGTAAAAACTTTTTTGCCGCGTAAGACGTCTTTTGTTAAGGGAAATGTAGGGCCGCGTGGACTTGCGCAACATGCAACGTGCTTCCAGCGACATTTTGAATGGTCAACAAAATTTGCAATAGTTTCGATGAACTTTTCTCATTTATTTTTCTTGTATTCAATTTTGTATCTTAATATAAGATACATAGCTTTATATTTGTTGATTATTTATTTCAAAGCCACCGCCGTGAATTACCACCTGTTTTTCTTGTTCGTTTTCTTCAGTTTTGCTGGCAGTCCTTATGACTCCGTGTGTTCTTAAAACAAACGGATTTCTTGAAAAGATAATATTGATTTATTTTGAGATATTAAATAATACTACTGAATACTCATTCAATTCAGTCAGTTTTCTAAGAAAGAAGAAATAAATATCAAGCGTAAGTAAAGAAAATAAAATACAAATAAATAACAACCCTGTTGTAGAAGGAAGTACACTTTTTAAACAAGCAAAGGTTTTTGATATATAATATAACCCCTTTTTTAATATGGCAGCAGGTCAGGTCGAGTTAAGCATTTAGATAATATTTGATACGTGGTATTCATATCAAATATACATTGTTCAAATAAGAGTTGAAATGTTTATTGAAAATAAAAAATAGCAAATGTTAATAGAAAGCTGTATATTTAACATTCAGTAGATTTTAATATTGTATATTTGTTTTATTAGCAGTGTACGCATAGGCCATTGTTTGCCGCTCTATAAAGCTCGGAGCGTGCCTTATCACTCTGCGTCGGTGTTAAACATTCTTACATAACCTCAGGCCGTGTAGGAAGTGAACCCGTCAAGTAGCGCTCTAAGGTCATGGGCCTATTGCTCAATGCGCTGGAGCTTTTGTATAGTCAACGCACGTCGTCACTCGTTTGTTACTACTCGAAGAAAGTTACGTTTTTTTTTATTCATGCGAAACAAATGTTAGTTAAAATTTTAAATAATTTATTAATCAATTTCTTTCATATTTCATTGTATTTATTTCTTATGATTTCTTAGAATATTATATTACAAATACAGGTACTAAACATGACATTAATATTAAGTAAAATAATGTATTTCATCTAGACGTATTTTATTATATAAATATAGATCAAAAGATTAGTTCAGGTAGTCATCGTTATTATTATGTTTGGTTGATCTCAATCCCTATCGTAGTCCACTTCCCCCTTCTATCCTTTTCTAATAAGGAAAGGATGAAAAGGATTTGACAGATGAGGAGGGGATGGACAGCGAAAGGAAATATTATTTTTTCTGTTTGTTTGGCCGTAAAGGTAGGCAACGCATCTGCAACTCATTAGCTTGTTGCGGATCCCTATGGGTAGCGGTAGTTATGGGTGCGGTTTATAATATTTAAAAAAATCCGATTCATGAAGTAAAAACCCTCTCGAATCTTTGAAATAAGGAATGAGCTTTAAGTCCCAAAAGCGTCAGACGTCTTTCGCTTTGGACATAACATCCGTAGCGATCAGAAACAAATATATAGCTTATATGATGTATCTATGTATATCCTTCGATTGCGTGAAATCACTTGTATACATTCCTTTATTCCTAGTCGTGTTTCACAATAGACCAGGAAGCACGTACGCTATTTAATAAAAGTTTTCGTGGAAATTTGAATAACAACATAACAAATGTTCCTTCCTGCTTACTGTGAGGTACCTTTTGCCGTCGCTCCAACCTAATCCACTTTTAAAACAATACTACATAAAGTAGCATAGATTAAGATGATCCCATTTCATTAGGCATTCAGTACAAGTTTACTAATTAATCCATCTGAACAAATTTGATTATAACACATAATTAATCTAGAATGCTTTGATTTTGCATATAATCAAAATTATTATTGTTTTTAAAGGGGGCTACGTTTTAACCGCACGTGTTTTGATTGCAAAATTCCGTAAGCCGGTGTTTGTGCAGTTTGGGAATAATAATTGAGCAATCATTTTGGCATTTTGTGCAGCTGTTCAGACTTTTGCAACATTGTGTGTCACGTTTGTTTATTAATCATTAATATCTAGGGAATTCTAAGTTTGATTTTTTATTGACTTCTTATATATCTAAAAAAGGCAAGATTTGTTTGTTTGTTTGTTATGGAAAAACTGAATTGATTGAATGAATTAAAATAATTATTTCACCAATAGAAAGCTAAGTTATTCTGTACTGTATGCACATGGAAGTACAAGTGAAACACCTTAAAATATGTTATTGCTAACTCCTAACTAATATTATAAATAAGCCGAGATATAATAAAATAAAAAAAGAGAGAGCGTGAGTTTGTTTGTTACGGTTTAACGAAATTTTGCTTACACATTATCAGGGATACAGACAATAACGTAGTACGAGTACTTATCTCCTATCCCGAAAATAAAACTGTTCCCTGATAAAACCTTCATTTTTTGTTTATCCCTTTCCCTGTTCATCAATGATAGACAACACATCTGAAACTTATAAGCTAGTTGCCTATGGGTGGCGGTCACTTAATATCGGGTAAACTGCTTGCTTGTTTGCCACTTTCTTCCATAAAAAAAATATCGGTTGCCATGGCAATGAGTCAAGTTTTGACAACAAACAAACAACAAAACAACAATTGTTGTTGTTGTCAAAACATGTCTAATCCAACATCTATGAATCACATATGTACAGACAGACACCTATAATTTGAAGTATATACATAATATACACGAAAGCATCTTACAAAAATAAGTAAAGAATGCGTGCGAAGTCGAGCTCAACAGCTAGTTCTTAATAACATCCTTAATATGTTAATATTTCTGTATACTTTAGGCTTTTTGTTATATTATTATTGTTTATATTGACGCAGCTTAACAAACGTGTGTGGCGTGTTCGCTATGCTGTGTCAGTGTTTATAGGCGCCAATATAACTGCAAATTGATTAGTAAATGTCGGTACCGTTACGATTATTGCATGATAACTTGCCATAACCGTGATAACCGAACGAGTCGTAACTTGTAACGGTCAAGTGCATATGATTCGTCTCAATACAATGTCCACTTTACTAACCGTGTCACACCGCAATCATTTTATGGGAAAACAATTATTTGTTAGAGTCGCTTATATAGAATTTTTTAACTAAATAATACATTTTTTTTAAACTGTATATTGGCAGGAGTCGTCCAAGGAGGAATTATATCGATCAGATTAGTGACATACTAAAGAAGGGCGGCATAAGATTTACCCGTAACAGATGAGCTTGTATGCGTAGATGTTTGGATGTAGTAGAAGTGAGAGAGGTTTGCCAGGAACCCGACAAATTGAAATCCATCCATACTAGCCATCTGGTTTACGTGCATGAGCGCATATTCTTTAATATTATTATACTTCTAGGCCTTCGAGAATTGCTACAAAGATCGATTCCTTGCCGCCCAATAGCAACTTCGACCAAATTGAAAAGGCAACATTTACATTGTAACATATTCACATAAAAAGACACTCATTTAATAAAATACTTCACAATTCTTAGTAACGCCAGCTCCTTAACGTCTACATTTGTGTTAAGTGATATCTCTTTAATTATAATCTAGATTAAACAATTGATTTATTAAACAATACAATTTATAACGAAGATGAAAAGCATAATTTAAATTTAATTTAAACATGAATTTAAACATTGTGATGGCACCGAGACACGTGCCAATAACCTTTTCGAAGGTCATAAGTTATTATACATCGTTCGTTCTCCATGCAAGTAATCGATGACAGTTTCTTTTGGTTATATGTTAAAAAGATAACTTTAAGCGCTAAGCTACTTTAAACATGCTTTGAGATGACTTGATATACGCCATTAAGGTAATGAAGCCGTAAAAGCTCTTATATTTCCTACATAAAAGTGGTTGTGCTTCAGTATTGAAGGATTACCTGACGTTTACGTATTAGGTGGAAGCAATTTTTTGTAATATTTCATATAAATTCTAACATTTGCTTAATTGCATATTTATTTATTTTCGAATAATACATTTTTATAACCTGCGCGGTGATTAATTAATTTGATGAAACTGTGCTCTGAATTTTGACATGAGAGTGAAGAAAAAAAAGATGATGTCTTTATGTCTCAGGATAATGAAACCCAAATCCGGTGGATATGCGTACCAGGATTGCGAGATTCAAAGTTCAAGGTGGCAAGCACTGCCATGTGGTGAAAGTCGTTCACGCCTAAGCGTTGGACTAATCCAATTCATATAAAAAAAACATATTAAAGGTTGAGAGTCCAAAGAAAGCGGTAGTCCTTGAAACTGTCCGAATAGTCTACGGTTTCTTTTACATCTCTGCCGAGAGTGTCCCGTGTACAAGGATTTTATTTATCAAATTATTTTGTGTCTCTACTCTTCATTCTAGTGTTGTATGTTTATTTGATAACTTATTTTTAATTTCAGTTATATATTTATTACGTGCATTTCACACTTTAAGTGTCCTAATATAATTTGCAAACAAATTATTATTAAAATATTAAAATTATTATTAAATTATTATTATATTAAGAATGACGTGGCGAGTCAATGATTTTTCAATCTAAGGTCTTCGATACTGAGAATAGTCGGTCAGAAGTCAGTTGATATTACGTAATTACCGAAGTGAACGCGTGCGATATTTGATAAGCAGAAGCTATGATTGACAAAATCCTCGTGTAAAATTTTTAAGACTTTAGTGAGATCAACTAAATAATAAATTCAACAAAACGACTTTACTCACGTTCGAGTATATAGGTATTGGTACCGATAAGTTTCGGACCTTTTTCAGGGAAAGTGGGCTTAGTTCGCGTTCGTGCCCCAATTTGTACATGCATACTTCCTGAAAAAGGACCTCCGACAGGTCCGAAACTTGTGCTTTTATGAATTATACCGTATATATATGTATATTATACCGTAAGTCGCTTATATGAATTAATTATCCTCGTGATATGCTAATACGTGCATCCAATACAATATTAAATACAGTTATCGAATTTACAATTGATGAATGACCATCACGAAAGAAATTTACTTTATTAATATTGCTGTGCATTTTACTATGACAGGGTATCTCTGCCAATTGCTGTTACGCTGCGAGACATACTTTGGATATTATAGCGTTTGCCAGACAGTACCATTGTATTGGTGGATAGCTCAATAGATTTTTCAGTTTCATTCCAGTAGCCTACACCTTTTATGAAGGTTGTATCTATTTATACTATATTGTTTATCAGAAATATACCTTATAATGTATGTGTATGGACTATAATATGAATAAAAAGTGTAAATATATGTTTATTAATACGTTTTTCACGATCCATACACTCTATCGAAATTCAAGAAAATGTGTTCTGTATTTTAGGCGTGCAAAACATTCATCGATTCTACTAAAATTGACCTGTCAATCTGTCAACGTTAAAGTGAAATTTGTTGTAGTTTTTTTATTTATTTTATGGTTTGTGTTAGTTTAAATTTTGTTTTGTTTTATATCTGAAAGTAATTAAAACGTCTGTTATTCATAAACGTTATTTTCACAAAAAAAATTGCGACTTTAGAATAATCATAAATTTTGGTTTGGAGCTTATTTTTTTAAAATTTTATTTTAGGACATATCGTGTTGTTTTCCAAATGGTCATGGCCAAAGGTGGTGTCAATTATGTTTTTAACATAGTTGACAATATTGACGTTAACATTTGAATCATGATGTTTATTTACTTTTTTTATGCAAGAAAGTACATAAAGGTGTAATTATTACCTAATCGACAGTTGATTACCTAGCGTCAGAGAGCTGCACGCGGAGTTCTCAGTCTTTTGTTCCTGACCTTCAGTCGCGGTGAACGACCCCACGCCCACCTGCCATGTCTTCCCTTTTTTTATTGAAACAACCCAAAGAATTTTGTAACGTATTCCTTTTTATGTAACAAAAAATCTATTACAGAAGACTAAAGTGTCTCGAGTTTGATCGTCGGTAAATATTTTTAATAATTATTTATTTGCACGTATAATTTTTTTTAATTAATATGTAAGTATAGGAAATTGTACTTAAAAATATACAAAAAGTCCATTATGTCTTGAATCTCATTCATAAGATTCAAGACATAATGGACTTTTTGTACTTGACTCCTCGATCAACACCTAGTTGACCTCTAGAGATTGTAACACGCCATTATTAGCTTGGCCTGTATTTCTGTAGGTCTATCAATGGACGGAACCGGAATCTTTCGACTTAAATTGAACCAACTTTAAGATGTGTAATAACTTTGAAAATTTCCACACTTATTTTAAGGACCGATCAAAATATACATTATTATGACCTCTGGGAGTTATTGACATGAAATATTTTCGTGTTATATTTGAGGATAATGCCATTTAGGTTCAAAATGGAGACACTTAATTTTAATTTCAGAAACTATTATTATTGTGTTGTTCAACATCAAATGGTCGTTGCGCTAGAATAATGTGTCGGTGACCGCAGTAATTCTAAAGCTGTTTTATTATTACGTTGTGCGTTTAAGAGACAGTATAGCAATGTCTCTCTTGTCACTACAAGATTTTTTCAAACGCTAAATTGTAAATCTAGGCATTAAAGTGCAGAAAAACGAGTGAATAATTTCAATAACCGACTATATTAAAATGTAGACGGTTACCTCTTTGTAAGGTCGGAGAGCTTAATAAACTATGCGACGGGTTTAGAGTGTACGTTATTTCATATTAGGTAAGAATGTAGCGTTGAATGGTTGTAAAACTCTTCATAAAATGTTTTAAACAAATTACCTTGTTTTATAAAGAATTAGTTAGTTAAGAATTAGTTAGTTAAGAATTAGTTAGTTAAGAATTAGTTAGTTAAGAATTAGTTAGTTAAGAATTAGTTAGTTAAGAATTAGTTAGTTAGTTATTAAACGTATGACTATAAGATATTGATATCGATAGATAACTTTCCGAACCCTCATTTCTCTAGTGATTATTTCAATTAGCTATATTTTACGATATAATGATGCTTCCATTTTGTTTTCACATATGGGTCAATAGTAAATGTGCTAGTGGGACATTGTGTTTCATTTTCATTTACGTACCCGGAGAAATTATTCAAAACAGTTAAAGGTGTGTTGTGCTGAAAATTACATACAACCCTACCCCAAAAGTCTTCAAAGTGCCTTACTTAACTTACATTAAAAGATATTTATGTAATACAGGTTCATGTAAAAAGACTTTTAGGATATCTGTTCTGTTCCTTGTATTGCTACATAATCTTAAATATTCTCTATACTCGACTTAATGCAATCTTGACCTGAAGGAACGTATGTCCACTACCCTTCGATGGCATAGAACTTATATATGTGTCTTTTACTGTATAAAATACATATGTACTTATATAGTAAAATACAGGATGATCACATGAAGCTGTAAGATTTCCCCTACCCAATATCGTCAAACGCAGGTAAAGAAGTTTTACTTTACCAAAAGGAAAGAACAGAACGTAGCCATTTCTAACTGATAATTAGAAAATATATATTATCATAACAAAAAACTTATACCTATATACTTAACTATGTTTGACGCCTTATTTATATTAATGTTGTATTGTATTGCTTCCTAGGATCCTTATTACGGTTAGAGCTAGTTTGGTATATTAAAGACCAGGTTTTGTAGGCGATATCGGGGAATATTGTACCATTATTCCATCAGGACCTGTTGTAGTGCCTTGAGAGTCGGATGTGGTTTGCGGCTTCGGGCTAGCCTATTGAGCTCATTACGCTTTTCTCGATCGAGTTGAGATTGCACATTGGGCTCGATAAGTAAAGTTGACGTGCTTCTAGGAGCGAGAGAAGGTAACCAGCTATTAAAATGAAAATAGGGCTTAAAACGTACGTATTACCTTATTGGTGGAGTAAATTATCGGTAAATTAAAAATGGCTCCTGTTGGAGAATCCTTTATTTTCTCAAGTTAAAAAATTTACTAATGTTTTGAAGGTAAAGCTATTTTTTATTTTAAAACTGTAACTTTTATTGTAAGGAGAAATTGCTATTTTAAAAGTGTGGTCTTTTTTAATACTTGAATGAGCTATGGAAAGTCAATGGATGAGGCGGGATGTCTGCTAAATGAATTAAAATACTTTAAGTCAAAATAGTTATTGGTATCTTTCGTTCCATCAGTAAACAGTACAATAAATCAGGAACTATATTTTTAGAATATTTCTTTTTTTTATTTATATTGTTTTTGACTTGACCTCTCTTTTAAATAATATTTTCTCTGCAATTCAAGTAAGCATGGAAACTACATCGAGGATTTAAACTATGTAACAAGATAATTTCGTGCGAAGACAAATATATAGACCATAAAACAATTTATTTTGATACAGTTTAATTTAAGTATAACAGTATATATATATAAAATACCTCCATCTTTTCATCTATCCATGGTCTCAAGCTTTTACAAGCTTTTTTTTATAAATAGTGAAATTACGTCAAGATAAAATAAAATAATTTAGATTTTTGATCCATAAATGAAGCGGTTGAGCAAGTGACATTTATAGTTTGTCTGGATACAATTCGTTACGCCGTGTGGCCAGTATCATGTAGGCATGTACATTTTGTTTCCACAAGTTCCGTCTTATGTCTTTTGAATGTAAAATAGATAAGGTGAAGGACGAACGTTGGTCCGGAAGAATATACACATATTGTAAACTCACCATGAATAATACATTTCGCAGGTTCGTGCATCACCTTCATAATTAAGTCATTTGATAATAATTCTAGAAAAATCATATCTATTTAACGGTTTCACGCCATTTTCATACATTTTTGAAGTGAAAATAAAGCCATGAGTAACTTTTAAGCGGGGGTAAAATTTATGGATTCGCATCACCAAGTGTATGATTTGGACAATAGATGGCGCTAGTTGTCTTACTCTACTGCAACTATTCTAGTTTGCATAGTGTTTGATTTGGATTTGCTTCGTCGTTTCAGCCGTTATCTGTCCATTGCTGAACGTAGGCCTCCCCCATCGATCGCCATAGAAGTAAAACATTTATAAATACTTTATATTTTTTTAAATCAAAACAGAAGGTAAAACTATGAGGGGTCTTTTTAAGTTCTTACTTAAGGGGATTTTGTAAAGTATCGATTTCTTTATTGTTTTTTGAAGATTGAAGCTTTATTTCTGTAACGTAACGTGTTATTTTATAATAACTAGTTGACACATATATTGTGCAAAATATCGCGATCGCATAACGAAATAAAACTATTTTTTATATGTGTTTATCGGGTAAGTGCTGAAAACAGGTTCATTGTTGTAAAAACATTTGATATAAGGGGAAAAGATGACGTTCAATGATGTCCCCTCTCACACGGTGCATGTTCATAAATATACCATCAGTTCGTATAAATACACATTTAAAAAGAATTCTTTCCTATTTTTTGTTCAATACTAGAAAGTGTAGGAATATGCGCTTTGAATGGAATAATTGATTTTGATGAAGATTTTAGAGTAATAAAATAAAATTTGAAGCAACTTTGAGAAATAATAAGATATGATTTTTTATTCTTTTTTATTGTTAATTCTTTTCAACATTGGCTTTAATCAATGCTATCATTAACTTATGTTTATGTCTTTATTTTTGTCATTTACAATGAGTGTTAGACTGAATTCTAAAAACTCAGCGTAAATTCCCTCCAAACTTTATCAGACAGATCCTTTAAAAATGATCTGTGACATCGAACTATCTGTACCATCAAAGTACAACATCGACTTTACGCCGATAAGCTAAAATGCTTACCAACTTAACTTGTTAAATATTCAACAACGTAACGCTATGTTAAACAATTTTAGTTAAAAACTAAGTCTACGAAGCCAACGCAAAGGGCCATAAGCCTCGAACGTTGCATCGAAACTGAATAAAGCTCGTCTATACGCGGTCTTGTTAGTGAAGTTCAACTAAATATACGAGCTTTGCTGGAACCATTTTCTGTGTTGTAAGATCACGTACAAATTTTGTCGTATGCACCTCGTTAAAAGTTTAAGCGTTAACCCTTCACTGTAATGTCGTCATGCTTTCATCTATTTGCTTTGACGGATTTATTGTAAACAGTTTTTCTTGTCTAACTTGTAAGTCAATAATCAAATTAGCTTGACAATTAAATCAAGTTTAAGCAGTAAATATTATAGCTTTTCAATAATGACGTCAAGTTTTTAAATCTTGCTTTTCTAACATATGTAGTTTCCGATGAACTAACGTTATTTTTGATTGGTGAAAAAAAAAATACAACTAGCGCTGATGTGGAGCCATGACAGATATCCAAAATAATCTTCACCTTAAATTGTGTAAGCTTATTTTATAAGGAGGATTATAAGGAGCTGTGGTGGCTCAGCGGTTAAGGCCTCGACTTAAGTACTGTAGGTTCCAACCCAGGCAGGCGCTTTACTTTTTGTAATTTATTTCATCACCACTGCTCCAAAACGGTGAAGGAAAACACCGTGGGGAAACCGGCATGTTCTTAGAACTACCAAATTCGAAGACGTGTGATATCCACCAATCCGCACTGTGCTAGCGTGGTGGATTACGGCTCATTCTCTCTCTCGGAGAGGAGGCCTGCAGTGAGAAACATTCTAAGAAAGGCGATTTTTTATTATTATTATTATATTTTTTAAGGTTGTTTTGTGGTACTGACATTATACTTGTCGAACCGACACAATCTTGTAGAAGCAAAGCAAAGAATAAATATTTTACATATTTTAATTACACGAGGCAAAGAGTTATAGAAATAGGTTTATGCTTTTCCCTCTGTAGAATCAGAGGACAAAATTCAATGCGTGATTAAGTACTCCACTATCTGAGTCAGGAGTATGGTCAGAACAATCTAAATAAATATTTTAAACTGGACATATTAATCTTTATCATGGAGAAATATCCGGTAAAACCCCCTCATGAATTAGAACATCATTAAAAAAACTACGTGCCCGATTTGAAAGTCATTCTTTACTCACTGTATGAAAGATGTGTCGTACCTATTTTCTATAGTACTATACTATAATTTCTTATTTTATTCAAATAAAGTAAATAATTTTAGTCGGATTTGTAAGTACATTATTTTACAGCTTAATTAAGAACGTTAACAAGAGTAAAGCTGGCTTACATAAGCACTGGATCCCTAGAATAGTAAAAGTAGCTGCTAACGTAAATAAAAACCTTATGGAGCTTCACCACAGCAATAAAGAGGAGTTGATTAAAATAATGAACGAATACCGACATCTGTTGGTATGTACTAACAACTTATCTGAAGGTCACAAAGGCAAAGGAGAGTATAGCGATTTTATCAATATTCTTAAAATATTTTTCCATTCAATTATTTGTTAAAAAACAATTATTATTGGAAGACATTAAACAAACAATTTTGCATTAAACATTCAGTGTTGAATATCTTTTTTTAACGAGAGGTTTTTAAAAGTATCTAACCCTAGTAGCTGCAAACATCAGATTTTAGATAACACATGGGTACGTTGATGCTACAACCACACACAATCACAATTGCTCGGATATACGTAGCTTTTACTAAAATATGAAATATAATAGATGTATCACATATAAAAGCGTTAACTTAACTTATTTGCAAGACAGAGTTTTCAACTCTATGTACAATGTATATAGATACTGTTGGTCCGGTCTCCGGCCCGGACCTGGCGAACTTTGGCCCGCAAACTGTCTATATAAGTTTATAAAGCATTCAACGCTTTGATGATCATAAAGTTGTAGATTAACCAGCGGCAAACATAATTAACTGCTTTAGTTTACATCAAGTAAAACAAAAGATTTTTAACGCATTTACATATACATATATTTAAAATGAAAATTACATACATATGTATGCATATCAATTGTGTTAAATTTAATAATATGACTTAGGAGTGTTGCGAAAAATTGCTTGGAACGATTCCTGCCGCTGAGTTTAGTCATCTCACAACACCTCCAAATTCCATCAACACTACCTTGTTTGTTGGCATTTTCTGCCTCGTACGCATATATGGAATGATTGTGACCCCAGCGGTATTCTCAATTCGGATTTTTAGACAATATTAGAGCGTACTCCTTTCTTAAAGGTCGGCAGCACATCTACAGTTTTACGGGCTAGCGATTAAAGACTGAATGAGGTGTTCTTACAGTCTGTTAGACGTAACATAACAAAGAAAGTTATCTGCTTCGGCGTGTACTTCTCAAGGCCCAGGAGACGTGGTCCTTCGCCGTGGCGCTTCGTCCATGCCTTGTATGCGTAGGGATTTTCATGGGCGGCGATCACTAACCTTAGTCGAACCTTTACTCATTTACCCTACTATAAAAACATGACTGTTGTGATTCTATGTATCATTTTAGTAGATGTTAATTTAAAGTCGTCACTAAATAACATATAGGTTTGCGGCGGTTGTCAGTACAATGTAATTGTAAAATCAGGTGTCGAAAGAATAAAATAAATTAAAAAAAAACACGTGGGCTTAGTTAGTACTCGTTGCCGTGGTGAGTTTACACGGCCGAAAACATTCACACAAATAATATTGTAATTTCAGTTCTTTCAGACAGAGAATTCAATATCGCGTCAAGTTTATACGCCAGTTGAAATCCACGGTAACAAACTGTTTCTAGAGCTCAAGTCTTTAATCTAATTTATTAATGTTAACATATAGTTTTGCTAAATAGTCCTCATTCAAATAGAATTACTCGTAATACATTTTAATTAGTATGAACAAAAGTAACAAGCTTGCGATATATGTAAAACTACTAAATAAATATTTGCTCGCTCTGGGCTTAATAATGGAAACATGGATTCTTCTTGTTATGTTGACTTAATAAACTAAGGAACGTAAGAGCGCGTTTGCAAAAGGTCGACAGAACAAAAGCTGACTAACAAGCTCATATTTCATGTAAGACATTTGATAAGATTAAATTATGACAAAAGCTCTATTGTACGACATTTTTTCACAAAGCCATCAATGGTTAGACAAGTGAAGGAATTCTGTGTTTCTGCCAAGGACGTGTCAAATGGTTTAAGTTCCAACCCTATCAACCCTGTTAATCTTTGCGTTTCACTTAATAATAACTCAGTCATACTTTAATATATTTATGTTTGTGTTTCTGTTTTATTTTGTTTGTTAAATTGAAATAAGTTTTTGTCAATTACATTTTTTCACTTCTTATCGTGATTAGATTTTGGTTTATTAGTTTGACACAGTAGCTATCTAACCATGGTGATTATATTAAGAGATGTGTTGTTTTAAAAAAAATTGAAATATATTTGCAAAGAGTAGGTACGGTAGGTATTAATTAGTAACAGGACGTTTGAGTTACACTCATAATAATAAAGGTTGTCAGTTTCATAAGGCTTGTACCAATAAACCGAACATAATTGTGCACAAAAGCACAACTAATACATTTCTTGTGACATTTTATGGACTAATTGGCTCTGCGAAGTATTATCGGCGATGCGATGACGTATTTACTTACATATTATTATTATTATTCAATATTTTAATTAATATTTCTTTATAAGAACAAGCTTTCACAAAAACGTACCTATATATGTTTTGTAAGCTTCAATGAGACATAGCTTGTATTCACATTATCACTGGAATATAATAATGGCCTCTTTTTTCACAGAATACCGCGTATTTGTCAAACATTTTTACTGTTATTTTATAATAGTCCTTATTTAAATCTTAGATGTTGTATAACCCTTTGCGGTGTCCAATATGTAAATAACGGATTATTTTCTCATTTTACAATGTAACGATTTCCAACAAGATGGATAATATTTCTTCAATAATTAATTATATTTTTGTTTAATAAATCAACGCAATCAAAGCTGTTCGTATTCTTGTTACAGACCATCAAAAATATTATGAGTTCATATGACCAAACTTTATGAAACTTTTTATCCCCAAGGATTTTTCGGGATAGAATGTACCCATTGTCATTTTATCTAGTCCAGACAATGTTTGCGCATAATTTCATGATGGCCGATTATATAAACTATATTTCGTTCGTATTATTATTATTCGGTGGTTCGGGCATGTTGAAAGGATGAATGACGAGAGAGTAACGAAACAAATTTATGTTGCAAAAGTGAGTGGCAGTGTGGCACGGGACGTCCAAGGAGAACTTACATCGGCCAGATTAGTGATATACTAAGGAAGGGTGATATAAGGAGGACCCGTAACCGACGAGCATGTATGCGTAGATGTATGGATGTAGAAGAAGCGACAGAGGTATGCCAGGATCGCGCCAAATGGAAATCCATTATCTCTGCCTAACCCTCTGGGTTACAGGCGTGAGTGCATATATTTATTTATTTTTATAACATCGAGTTTAATGTCTATTTATTTAAGGATTAAAGAATATGAGTAACTTTTATTATTATCATATTTCATAATAAATCTTGGAACGAAATCCGAAACTGTTATTGATCAGTGATGTGCTGACGAATTAAATTATCGTTATCAAAATAATAAATTAAGTTTTTAGCGACACAATGAGCAATGCAAATTTTTGTTTAGTGACACATCGGGCAAACAGCGTTGTATAGAGATTACTAGTGGGTTTGCAATTAATTAACAGGCCTATAGAAGACCCAGGCGTCGATTACATTTATTGGTTCGCTGCAACTCGTTGACCCTAATGGACTCTTCAGTGCCATTGGAAAATGTCCACTTAAGTTATCTAGAATCTAGACTTCATTCGTTGGCAGATTCATCAAATATATTCAGTTAAGGCCGTTAAAAATAAATAAAACTGTCTCATGGATTCATAAACATCGTTCAGTCTTATTAACCAGGAATAGGTGTTCCCGCCGCTCGTTTGCCCCCGTCTCCTTTAAAAAAAATAAGATTCTTTGTTACCTTTTTATTGAGTATATAACGTCTCTTTCGTGACAGTCTTTCATGATGGGAATAAAACAAAATTTAAAAACAATTATTCATTAGTTTAAAAAGTAATGCGGTTAGATAAATTACGGTTTTACTAAATAAAATACATTAAAAGTAATAACACCGTGTTTTAATAATTAAAGTATTAGGAGAAATATTTTTTATTATAATATACTATCTTCCCTTGTAATTAGGTGGCACATGAGCAAGCGTATCACCTAATGTTAAGTGAACGCTACCCAGACATCCGCAACAAGCAAATGTGTTGCAGATGCGTTGCCTACCTTTAATGGGTAGAGGAGGGCATAGAAAGGAAAAAGGATATTTCCTTTTCCCCGTTAACCCCCTCCCCCTCCAATACTCTTCCTATTCCCATCCTATCCTTACAAGGAAAGGGTGGGAAGGGGAAGAGGACTAAAATTAGGCCTCCGGCACCTCACTTCTGTGACGTCGTGGTATTTCAGCCGGCCCATTCGGGCAACAGGTGTTGTTGTTGCGGACTCTACCACTGTTAAAACCTATGTCTTCAGTAGTGTGTAATTTTCTTCCTTATTCTTTCCTGTTTCCCTTTTTGTGATATATGATTATTATGTATATTGCGGTATACAATATAGTATAAATAAATAACATACACATTACATATTAGAAATTAATAGCAATTGTTTCTTACTGGACCAGTGTCACAGGGGAAGTAAAGCGTCTTTAGAGAATACCAGCGTTAGCGTAAGGTATTAGTAAAGGGTGTTTAATAGTTTGGACAAATTCTAGAAGTGAACATAGGGCCGAAACTCATGAAACATCTTGTAATGAAAGTACTATACTTAAATATTAACTTATGTTTAAGATAGTATCACCTGACTAAACCTTGTTAACACTAGTTACTTATTTCCAGACAAGAGTGCGAAAGTACTTCCACGATGTTCAAGCGAGGAAAGTGGAAAGCGCGCTACGTGCGCATTGTGCTGAAGGCGAGGGCATGGCGCGCGCCGATTAAATTATTCAAGTGGCGCAAATCCAAGTCCAAGAAGGAGTACAACCTGGTGTCCGATGATGAGTATGACACCCGCATTCCGCTGCATCCCGACGAGGCGTTCCAATACGGGATCACCTTCGGCGCTAAGGTAAGAGCTTGGATACAAATATAAATTCTTCTTAAGGAGTGAACCTTTGCCTTGACGACTCTCAACATTTGAATCAAGAGACATAGTGACAGGTTTTCGCATAGCATTTTAAACAGAGACACGAATGCGTTCATGTGTATATCGGGTAGTAAGGCAACATAA
The DNA here is from genome assembly GCA_029849275.1 of Papilio elwesi. NCBI lineage: Eukaryota > Metazoa > Arthropoda > Insecta > Lepidoptera > Papilionidae > Papilio > Papilio elwesi. The sequence continues at coordinate 15,570,652 of CM056717.1, read as the reverse complement.
GACAAAAACTTATGAATTATCCCTTTGTTTGCTCTTTTTTTTACATCATTACGATTAAATCATATTGCCCATTTTGAATATTTTTCAATTTACATTCGACATATTGAAAAATAAGAACCTTTAATCTTTGAATTTTAATATATTCACGAATGGTTTATTTAAAATTAATACATTTTGCTGAAGAGTATTTTATATTTAAATTTTATTACTTTACCGAATACAAAATTGCAAAATACGCTTACCCTGAAAATCATTAGATGATTCCAGAAGGCTTGTGCCAAAGTATAAAAAACCACTTTATATTGCTGCGAGAGCGTCCGCACCTCAATAACTAAAGTCTGTCCAGGCTACGTTGCTTAAAGCTGGACTATTACGGGTATTTACTTCACGGTGATCACTTTTCTATAGTCATCAATTTTATTAACGTGTTGGGAAATTGAGTGTTTTATTATAGGCTTTATTCATTGGGCAATATTCATTTTTAATGAACTCAAACAGGCTGGAATAGATCTCTTTAAATGTAAGGTTTCATTTTACAAATACGAAATATATACTTTCATATTGAATTAAATTAAATAATATTTTGGCCCAGTTTCTGAAACTCTGATCACCTTAAATATCTAGCTAGCTGGCCAAAATCCAATTAAATTTAATGTAAGTTGGTACATGATCAACAATTTTAAATAACTGTAATTGATTTGATAGGGCTTTAAAAAAGTAGTGTTAGTTTAATAAAAATTGACAAATTGTTCAGAAGGAGGGAATTCTGTACAATTTTACTCCTGTCTAATAATGTGACGTAATTGTAATAAATCTAAAATTTAAATTTAATCCCCCTCTTCCATTAAATCTATAGAAAATGGAACATTCCTAAGATCCAGGGTAATGGGTTGCTAATCTTAGCGATTAAGTGCTCGTGACGGAGTTTCCGATCCGTTTTTTTTTCAACGCACACACACCGCCTGAATTCAGAATGAAGTACAAAATAGACGGCATCGCTTTATCCGGAATTCACATTTCATTTAAACGCGTATAACATTAATATATATCATAAAGAGATGATACTACCTGAAAGGTTGACCAATGGAAAATGGTTTGCTAGATATCTGTTAAATCTCTGTTCAGATGTCGTTGTTGTTGATGTTGCTAGAAGCATGATCAACTTTTTGATTCTCTATTCTATTTTTTACTCTTACAAAAATTTCCAGCGTAGAAAATCAGAAGCGAATAAGTGCGAAGCCGCGGGCAACACTTAGTCGTGCTATAAATTAGAGCATCCACCAGCATGGCGTTGAATGATGAGGCTATTTGTTCGCAAGATGGACGGCAGCCGAACAAATCGTTCGTGTATAATCTACGCGCCAACGCAGCGGATCTGTCGTTCGTGTTTTAACGTATTTTCGTATGTATTTCGATAATCTTTTAGCAAGCGCTGTTTCTGTTTGTACTAATAAGCTTCATAGAGACGAGATTTTTTTTATAGTAATGGATATTACGTACGTCGCGAGTGATTTTTTTTTCTTTAGATGCATTAAGTGATTTTTTTGGTAAGGGAAGAACTTAGGGAAGCGTCATGGTTGACATTGACACTTCAACTCATTTCATCTGCTTTGCAATCAATAAAATAAACACTTGTATCTTAACCTCTTTAAATCTTAAAAATAATTTATTAATCCAAATATTCTTCATAGATCGGGAAGATTATTAAACGAAGTGAGAAACTAAGCTTAGGGTCCCGAGGGAGCCTTAATATACTCATAGTGAAGTTTGGGGGAAGCGCTCGGCTGCCACAAAATTTGATGACAATTTTGAATTTCCCTGTTAACCTCTTCAGGTCCAAGCAGATTAAAAAGAGAAATTAGTCTTGGAAAATGAGAAACGAATGCATGTGAAGCCGCGGCCAGCAGTTAGTATTAATATATTTTTACACACTAAATCTTCACAATAGTATCTTCACCGTTACAAGTAAAACTTTTTGTGAACCGTTCGTTTGTTAGAGAAGTGTGGTGGCGGAAAATCGGCTGACGTTTGCGGCGTTAACTTTATAAGAAATGTCGTTATTTTTTGTCATGTTTCCACTTTTATGCGACAAAAAATTCCGAAGGTAGTGAAAGTTTACAAGTAATTTCTTGTTCTATCTAATCTAATTGTGGTATAATTCGGTCAAATATATGAAACTAATACATTTGTGTCATTAATAGGCCTCCATTTTGATTCCTACAACTTTTTTTCAGTTTCTCATGTTTACGTATTTACAAGAATTTTTTTCAAAAAAGTCATTCCTAGTCTTTAACGGCGTATCTATCTGTCTGTCTATACACAAATTATTGTCGTGACTACATTTTTTTAATGGAAATCGGTGGCAAACGAGCAAGCGGATCACCCGATGTTAAGTGAGCGCCACCCATAGCGCAACAAGCAAATGTGTTGTAGATGCATTGCCTACCTTTAATGGACAGAGCCTTCTCTGTCCATTAAATTTCCGTTCCCTTCCTATTCTTATGAGGATGGGGTGGGAAGGGGAAGAGGTCTGAAATAAGACCTCCGGCACCTCACTCATCAGACGAAACGCAGAATGCTCTACTTCACGCCTGTCTTCTGTGAGGTCGTGGTATTTCACCGGTCGAGCCGGCCCTGCAGTGCAACAGAAAAAAAAACTGGTAAAAAGACTAAAAAATCAACTTTACTTCTCCCTGCGTGGTTAAGTAGTAAGAACATTTACCTCCCTAGGATCTATTAAAATGAATGATAATGATTGGGATTTGGGAACCTTTTTCTATTGGAAATTTTAGCGCGTCTACAAATCACCAATATAATGAAACACTCCAAGTTTTCGCGTTTGAAATCTTCGCTATTTCTCGAGGAAAAATCTTCACCGCCGTAGTTTTTCACTTAGTCTTCCCTTTCTTTGAAACTCTTAAATACCGAAACTTTGGAATAACGAAAACAATATTTTCCATAAAGACTTTTTTCTTTTGGAGAGTTAAAATTGTGTTTGCCATTTTTATTTTCTTTTTAAATACGTAATCGAGTTTCTAAAATTACATAAACGCATATAAAATACAGACCAGCGCGTTTATTTACGTTGTTCATAAATTCATGGATGAATTTGAATACGGAATGTTAATAACGTATATAAGCCACATCATCTAATGACGAACGAATCGTCATAATTGATACATCATTTTAACCAGAACAAACAAAAATCTTTAGATGATAGAGATAACAGCGGTAGCGGTAGTTGCGGCCCGCAACAACAACATGCAACGTGCAACATGTTGGACGAATGGGCCGGCTCGTTCGGTGAAATACCACGACTTCACAAAAAACAGGTGTCAAGTAGAAGTACTCTGCGTTTCGTCTAATGAGGTGCCGGTGTTTTATTTAAGTCTACTTCCCCTTCCCAGCCTTTCTCATAAGGATAGGATGGGAACGTGAAAAGGATTGGACATGGACGGGGTTGACGGGGAAAAGGAAATATCCTTTTTCTTGCCTATGCCCTTTTCTGTCCAATAAAGGTAAGCAACGCATCTGCAACTCATTTTCTTGTAGCGGATGCCTATGGGTAGCGCTCACTTAACATCAGGTGATCCGCTAGCTCGTTTGACACCTTCTTAAATAAAAAAAGATACGATAGAGATTGTGTCAAGAAGAGGGGGTTCATTCTATAGGAATGCCAAATTAGCGCTATATTATTATAATGCAGGATACATCAATGTACCTACATTAAGGGACGTAAGTACTATCAATAGTTCCAAAGCCGGGTTGTAGTAAAAACTATAGCCAAAACCTATACAGTATGGACCACTGTCATGCCGACCTCATATAACGTGAGAAAAGGGTGGGTTGAAAGGGGATGATGATAATATAGAGTTTACGACACCCCAGTAATTGGGAATCGCTCCTAAATCCTAGATTAAAGAATTGAACTCTGTCTACCCTTTCAAAAGTAATGTAAAATTTATTTATACGTATTCTCAGAATACAGTGTAATATCCTTAAATTGGTGCCATGAAATAACAATGAGTTTAGTAATCTCGTAACGGATATTATCGCCTTCAATCACTTAACGCCTGACGACGCGGCAGTAAAAGGTAAAGGTCGAATGTTGATTATCCCTTACCTTAAGCCTAGACGTGAAACGCAACGCCGCTAAATTGAATCTCCACGCACTAATAAGCCTTATTCATAGCTTATAGCTTGCACATTGTTAAAGCGAAACTATGAGACTAATTAAATATACTGGGTTTATATTTTACGTCACAAGTACACAAACGACCACAAACGACTCACCCATCGCCATTAAGACATCGCCTTCATCAACATCCGTAACCATCAGAAAAGCTATAGACGCGTTTGTAGAATAGAGACATGCCTCAGTTGGAACCATAGACGTCAATCTTACTATTTTGGCTACAAGTTTTTGAACATTGCCCAGTAATACTTGCATGTTGCTGACGCATTTTTGTGATTGTTTTTCACGTGAAGCTTATGGTTTTAATTACGTTAGACGATATTTGGTAGGATTTTTCCCTGAAGTTTTCACTTCAAAAACTAACCTCAAAAATTTAAGCTCTGCTCATATTTAACATCTGTCCAAACTATTTTAACATTCGTTATAAGATCAGTAGAAAATTAATAAAATTACATTTTGTTAAAAACGTTTTGGGATTCGTTTTTTTTAAAAGAACATAATTAATAGCATCGAATTATATTTCGCGACCGTTACACAGCATTGACAAATGTCCCATGCGCCACAAATCATGGCCGTGAATTATGGTAGATATCGCTGGAGCTGTTTAATCAAGACCTCAAATTAATACTATCATGTGTCAGGCTCATATTATACTTCTGATTGTAAAACCTGAGTGTGAGTATGTTAGTCTCTAAGAAAAACAAGTGATAAGTCTATTATGTAAATAATAATATGACATGATAGCCAGATGGTGTCGTTTGACCCGTACAAAGGTGCCGAAAACATTACTCGTGTGTAAATATTGTGCTTCTTAATAATATCGTGCGAATATTTATATTTTAATAACATATATTTTGATTCGATCATCGCTCTCGTTTTTTTTTTCATGTCTTTATTTCATCAGCTATCTCAGTAATCACTCCTTTCTTACTCATGTCATATTTCACTCAATCCATCCAACTTTTCCTAGACCTTCTAGACTCATTCAACCTCTACCAACATTTCCCATCTTCGAAAACCCATGTAACCTGTAATTCTTTCTTCCTCATGTTCATACCATATTAATTTTTTGCTCCTTCATTTATCTATCAAAGGTGCTACTTTATGGCTTCCTATATTACACGTTTCGTACTTTTCCATCCATGTTACTTCCACATTCACCTCAACATTCACATTTCTGCCGCATGTCCTCTCATCTCTTCGTCAGTGGTAGAGTCTACAACAACAACATTTTTTGCACCGGCTCGAACGGTGAAATACCACGACCTCACAGAAGACAGGCGTAAAGTAGAATATTCTGCGTTTCGCTGTTGAACAGTTTGCTCGTTTGCCACCTAGTACTATAAAAAAAACATAATTTTAACCGTCCAGTTAATCTTTAAGTGACAGTTTAAAAAGATCGTTGTAATGTAAGTTGTCCATCAGCAAAAAAAACTCTCGTAAAAGATATAGTATTAAATCCCTTACATATATGTTTATGAACGTAGTTATTATTAAAAGCATTTTTAAAATTATTACAAACAAAAAATTTGCAATTATAATGAATTCTCGAAAACAACGCGGTCAGTAGATTAGATAGATATTGTAGAAGTAACACCTTAATTTAGAATTATGGTAGCTTGCCAAACTTGTTTCTTTGTTCCAGTGTCTTCTTAGCTTCACGTAAAGTAAAAAATATCGTAATTAAATCTTGATACAATCTTCTCTCCCAAATCATATGTTATAAGGGTAGCTAGCAAATATATTTGAGCATTGCAAAATTCTGTCTCTGAAATGAAACAACTTACGTCTAATTTAATACTCAAATATTGTTACATTTTCAAAACGTCGTTTCATTTAACATGTCAAATATTTATACAATTTCTTTTTTGGAAATAAAATGGACATTTTGTGTGCATTATTATTTCCAAAAAAGAAATAAAAATTAATAATAGACATTTTAACCACTGCCGCATCTCTGATTTGGATGTTGCGAAATCATGACGAAACACAAACTCTGAACTGACGTAACTAGCCTTGGGTAACGGTGAATGAATATATATTGATATAACAGACGTCAGTTACCTGCAACATCTCTGTCAATAGACTGTAAAGGGCTGCAGTTGCTTTTGACACGTACAACGAAAACAGACATCTGCAATCGAAATCGGTACGAAATAAATTGAATGGAGTACTTCAGCTGAAATCAGTTAGGACATTCTCCGCCGTTCCCGATAAAATAGTTTCAAATAACACGTGCCGTGAAAAAAAATATTATATTACAGAAAATTAAAAACTCGGGCTGCCAAATATTTAAACAATATTTTGATATTCAGATAGCCCTATTATCAAACGTTTTAATCTGTATCCAGACCTTATTTAAAAATATTTGCGAACCGCTTGTTTAAAGTCTTATATTTTTTTTCTATGCTACATTACAGCAAGAAATAACACATGATTATTATTATATGAATAAAATATGAACCCTTCCTGACTTGAGAAACCCTTGAATAAAATATAGTCCCTTATATTTGTGATTCCTTGCGAACACTTCCCTGTGCCAATAGCCATTGGAGAGCGACGCATCAACACTCTACACAACAAATAGTGTCCGGACACTATTTGTTGTGAACCCTCTCAGAAAACCATGAGAGTAATTCCGCACAACGATGTTATATCGATAGAGCGAAGGCGTCATTTTCTGATACACAATTATTTTAATCAACAGTTAGTTAATTGACACATTAAAGAATCTAATCAATACTGTTTTGGAATAAAAGTAATTTTACGGATTTTATCGCGTTTATTTTACGTTTTTTTTATTTACTACATGCTAAAAAAAACATGTTTTATTAAAAGTGACAGTCTTTTTTCTAATCCATTCTCGGGAGCAAACAATGAAAATTCTTAAGTAAATAAAGCTACATTCCCACAGGTCTTCACGGTAGAGATTAATTTGACTTTACTTTATTCAATCTTCATTTTAATGCTGTGTTATTTAAAAATAAAAAATACCAGTGAATCAATGTTCTATATTGTTACTAAAGGAAATCAAACTGTTGAAGTAAATATTTTTGTTGACAATAATGATATAACAGTCGCAGACAGGCGTGAAGTAGAAGTATGCTTCTGCGTTTCGTCCGATGAGTGATATGCCGGAGACCTAAGGATAGACCCTTTTCCCTTCTATTCTATTTTTAATAAGGAAAGGGTAAGAGGGACAATATGATTTGATGGGTGAGGGGATTTTTTTTCTGTGTATCACCTCCCCTGTCCATGAATGGTAGGCAACCTGATGAACCTGAACTAACTCACCCTATTATGAAGTATTTGTTGCCCACCGCATTCGTTTTTTTATTTTCCTCGCAGGAAAATATTTAGAACAACTTAGAATTATCTTACTTAGCATTACCATGGCAACCTAATAGTTTTATTTTCCGATCTCTCCGGATTTATTTTGGGATAAAAGGCACTCTTAATTACTTTCTCAAAATTTCATGATGATCAGTTGAAGTCGTTAAAGGGTTAAAGTGAAACAAAAAAACTAAAATTCGAATTTACAATATTAAGTTAGGGTTTGCTTTAAACTTCCGGGCGTAATAACAGCAAAGATAAGGTTAATAAATATTGAAATATTTTGAATTGAACATTTCCAGAATCGTAACTGTACAAATTTGCTAGGAAATTCATAAATTGCTCATTGCTGAATCGTGTCGTCGTTTTAATTGGACGCTAAAACGTATAAAATTCAGAGAAATGTACAACAACTCTTAAACAAACAAAACCTTCCAAGTAGTGGTACAATTGACATTTCAGTTCTGTTGTGATTTACATTATTTGTACGCTACAGCGAAGGCAGCTTGTTATAGTATCTTGTTTATTTTACTGATACAGTTATTAACAAAGTCCGTACACTTTAATGCAAACATTATAAAATAAACTGAACAAATAGAAGGGTTGTTTGTTATTTTAAAATGTAGAAATAAATAACCAGAGAGGTTTTACAGTTAAAGAGTATATTGTCTATGTATGGTGACGAGTTTATGTACCTGACTCCGAAACGGCAGAACCGATTTCGATAATTTCTGAAAATTTTCAGATTGGCCTTGCGGGTGGGTGACTCTGTGAAGTCTAGTAGCGATTGTATGAACATAATTAGCGTTACCCGTTCGAAGCCATGGCTGGTCACTAGCATTTCATAAAAGCGTAAAGAATTAGCTTGGATCCATGTTTTTATGTATTCGTATCCTCCAGTTCATTCATTCATTTATTAATCCTTTAAATATTCATTATTAAAAATTATATGAAAAAAAATGTTTAAATCTAAGGAATACTAGATCAACTTTTTATGTCCGTATAAAAGATTCAGGAATTCTTCGAAAGGCATAAAAATATCATTCGTTCAATCAACGGCGAGGTAATAAAGTTGTCTACGAGCGATTCCATTCATCAACGAGAACGTATCGATCTCGCTCTAGCACCGCGCTAATGATTGACAACCTAATCTAACCCAACGTTCGTCAAAAGAACTACTCGATCGCTGGTTCCCTCTTTAGTACAGCTTACATATAAACCACTCACCGTTCATATAATGTAGTTTGAGTCAAAATATTGTAGTATTTGTATTAAAAAAAGTAATACCAAATACTTACGTTACTTATTTAATAAAAAAAATATCATATTGAAATGTTGGATGTGTATAGTGTAGGAAAATTTAAAAATTTAAGTCTAGTTCCGAAGTAAAATAAAAATTCGTTGCAATGTGATTTTATTAATTTGTTGTATTTGGTGTAAAAGTTAACAGTGGAAGAGCGCGCCACAACATCTGTTGCACGAATTGGCCGGCTCTATAAATATTTAATATTTTCTTGAAAAATTCAAATTAGTTTAAAGCTAACACTGGTTTTAATATATGACCGATGTGATCTGATGATGCACGGAATGCATCCTATTATGATTAAGCTTATTACGTCTAAAAGCTATTCACGTCTCTGAATATATTATACATAGACAGACCTTTGCTAATGCTAGTATAATTCATAACCGAATAGCGAACGCTGCTATATGCATATTTCATATATTAATCTATCACTGTACTGACAAGAGGATTCGCATGTTATAAATTCATGAAGCCTGATGTTGCGTATTACAGCAGATGCCATTCGTACCCATCGAAGAACCCTTTCGGCAACCAATGAGAGAGAAGTGCTTGAAGCGGGAAATCATTAATTTGATTACCGTTGAGTGCCATCTACGGCAATTTGCACTTAAGCGGAACATAATTGGATATGATATCAAAATCACATTGTTGTTATGCGATATCAAGTATTAATTATACTACCATATTTAATTAAATATTTGCTAAAATATTTACAAAAAAGTTTGTTATGTAATGAAAGTCTAGAATACGAATCGAATAACTCTTCAAATTTAGTCGAGCTATTTAAGTACAATGGAAGGGACAAGTACATAATAATAATCATATCGTGGGACATTACGACACATTGCCATCTGATCCTGAACTAAGCAAAGCTTGTGCTATGGAAAACAGTTAACTGATATACTAATTTTCACACCTGGACTTGGGAGAAACAGACATGTTCATGCACACAAATGTTTGTCAGAAATTATTTTGGCTGAAATTTTCTCTTCTTAGAACCTATTTTTTTTAATAAAGTTCGTCATTGAAATTATGCCTCATGAACGACGCTTTGAATTTCAAGCAAACACAATACACACAAATATTGCCTGCATACATTTGCTCTTTTAATGGAGCACATTTTTTATTATATTCCCTTCATTTAGGAACTGCCTAATCTTTGTTCAAATCTAAGTTCTGACAGAAATATATACATAGTTCGAATTCAAGTTACAATTTCTATGTTACTGATTTTTTCATCAACAATTTCATGGTCTACTTCGATTAAACTTTGTAGCGCTGGAAACGTGTATTAAGTGAATTAGATGGTGCCATCAAGTGCTTAGTGAATAAAAAGTGGATTAGATGGCGCCACAAGTGTTTTAGAACGCGCTTTAAAAGTTTTATAATTTAGTTTTAATTCTTACAATTTGCCGTTAATAGTATACAATCCGGTTATAATAATAAAGTAACGGCCCGAGCCGAGGCTCTCGGGGGCCCTTTGTGGACTAAGCTCGAAGGCTCCCTTCGAGCTTAGTTACTCTTAAAGAGTATGCTAGGCACCTTTTGCGCCTTACCGCCTCGAGCCTGGTGAAGCTGTCAATGCCTCCTCTAGGCAAACAGTGACCTTTGATCCCTTGATTGTCCAGTGAAGGAGTCACAAAAAAAAGAATAGTATTAGGCTCATTGATCAATGGGAGTTTTCTGAGGTATTCAGCTACTAATTTCTACAAATCTTTGCCGCCCGACGCCCCGACGACACCCGTTACAACTTTCGATAACAAGTCCCAATTAATTTTCAATACTTCAACAAAATGCTCAATTCTGAAACTACCAACAGCGAGCGAGCGACCTTAACAATTATATAACTTTCCAATAACTATTGACGGTACATAATATACAGTTCAGCTGCAATTAATTCAATTCATTCTATCTAACACGTATGTTGATATACATTAAAATATACTATCATCGAACTTTACGATACTATTGCTCGGTTTTAAAAATGAACGATGGAATAGTTGAAAATAGGAAAGCAAAATGGAAGTTATCGAATGAAGTAGGGCAACCCTAACACGTCAGTAAGTAACGAGATTGTTTGATCTGCTTAGATAGGGGAGTGCGGCTGAGTGGAGTGCGATCTAAACTGTTGGCGTGTGTATAGATATACTGAGCGATGGTCTAGTTCTTACCACATCACTTCAGTAATTGTGTGCGTTTAAATCAAAGTGAAAACAATATACTAGGTACATACAGTCTAAAATAAGTAAAAAAAGCAAAAGCAGTAGTATTTGTTTTAATTTTTCTATCTCATACAAGCTTTCAGATTCTTTTACATATACGAGCATGCCAGAGGATTATAACAATTTCTATACTCCTACACTATATCCTAATTGTGGTCGAAATTATGTATGCTCTTACGAAGCTGTTACATTTAGAACATAACTGTTATCGTCATCATTATAATTTTTTCACTTGGTTCCTTAGTCATATGTGTATCGTATACTTTATTTTTCGACATGAACTGGTCATGTCGAAAAAGGAAAATGCTTAATACGTAGCCTCATGCTCACTCCACTTAGAAAAACATTTTTTTTAATATTTCTTTAAGTTGTTAACATTTGTGAAAGAATATTACATTTTTGGCTAATATTATTAATCACTTTAATATTTATTTTTAACGCCTTTTAAGAGCATTGGCTTATTGTGATAGCACGGATGAAGGGTGTACTACAGATGTGTACCAACGCCCGTAACCCTCGAGTAAGAAGATTAATGCGTTTACATTATGATTCATATCTGATCAGGAATATGCGCTACGGTATATATGAACATCTATGTTGGCTACATCGCTTATTATCTATTAGTTTATTTACCTTGTCACTTTGTCTTTGTTTTCTTAGGATGAGCTGGATGTTTGTTTGCTTCGAAAACAAAAGGAGTAAACAACTGATGGATTACAATACAGGAGAAATAATGGCAAATTTCCATGATAACAGAAGAAGTTAATGGTGCTACAGAAAAGAAAATTATCGCTAAATTATTATAACCAAGAACAGATAAATGCCAGTCAACTTTACGTAGTCTACTACTGTACACTACTCGTAACTACAACGAACCTGAAAAAAAACATCCGCAACAAACAAATGAGTCGCAGATGCATTAACTACCTATATTGGACAGAGGAGGAGATAGACAGTGATATTGCCTTTCCCTATTCATCCCCACCAAGTCCAATCCTCTTGTCCTTTCTATCCTACCCTTATTAGGAAACGCTGGGAAGGGAAAGAGAACTGGAATTGGGCCACAAAGGCGACATTTACTGTCTCATTAAAATCCCTCTTTAAAATGATTCGCTAAATCCTCGAGCTAAATATAAAATCTTTTTAAAATCGCTCAGCTTGATATCAAAAGAGAAATTTTAAAATTATATTTATTAAAATGAAGAAAGGGCAAATGTAGCAACGTCGACTCGCTTTTTACACTTATCTAGCTTCAGTCCGAGCTTACTTCTAAATCGAGAACTGATCCCTTTGATTAGTAAACCCCACTAAAATACACAGACAAAGTAAATTATAGGACGCCTGGCTGAGTTTATTTGATCACAAAAGTGTGCGCATATATTTTTTACATTGAAATATTATAATATATATGGAATTGGATACTAATTTTACGGATTTTATGGCGTTTATATTACTTTTTTGGTTCCTGACGTTTCAAATACTTAGGGGGCACTAAGGAGTCTGACGTTCCAATTTCAAAAGTTGCTGGCGAAGTACCCTCTTATTGAAAATAAGTTAATAAATTAATTATTTCTGCTCCGATCTATGCAGAAGGACCTTGCAGTATCTTGAGATCTTGCATTGCTTGGCTTGAGATTTAATTCTATTAATCACGGGATCCCAAGCATGGTAGGACCCAGCCATCTTCCCTATTAAATATAGTATTTTTTTTAATTTTTATAGCCTTGCGTCATAATCCTGTGTAGGAAGCGGTGTTTTTTGCGAGCACTTGTGGTTTATCAAATATATAATATCGGAGGCATTCTTCTTGGTGCGTTGGAGTTTTAAGTCAGCTATGTGTTGCTTTACCCGGGTTTTGATGGGTCTCTTTTTGTTTGTCCTATAAGGGAGTCTAAATTCACAATCAAGCTTGTACACTCCTGCTTCTTGTAGAGGGATATTACACTTCAGAGATGGTAAAAATTGACTTATCTTCCTAGGTGGGTTAAATAATGTAAAAGCTTATACATGACTCCTATGACGTATAATAAAACAGCAGGCACTCGTTCAACTGTGGTGTGCTTCACTCGGTCACTGCGACGTAGGCGTGGGATGTGGAGAATTTTGTCAAGCAGTGGTAGAGCCCGCAACAACAACATCTGTTACACGAATGGGACGGCTCGACCGGTGAAATACCATGACCCCACAGAAGACAGGCGTGAAATACAGTATTCTGCGCTTCCTCTGTGAGTTGCCGGAGGCCTTATTCTAGTTCTCTCTCCCTTCCCACCCTTTTATTATAAGGAAAGTATAGGAAGGGGAAGAGAACTTGACGGTGGAGGGGATGTATAGGAATTGGAAATAACCATTTTCTGTCTGTTCCCTCCTCTGACCGTTAGAGGTGGGCAACGCATCTGCAACTCACTAGTTAGTTGCAGATGTCTATGGGTAGCGATCACTTGACATCGGGTGAACCGCTTGCTCGTTTGCCAATAAGTACTATAACAAAAAAGCAGTCTCTTGACATGTTGTAACTCCGATGCCAGATGTTTGCAGTCACAGATCCCTCATGCTCTCTGTAACAAAGACTTACCCACGGTAGCTAACTGTGCTGGATGGTGGTCCAATGTTAGTATTCGCGTAAATATATATCATATTTATTTTACATTCATTATAATGAGCTATGCAATAATATTACAATGTAAAATGTAGCAGATATGACTATCAGCGATTGGAAAGAGAAGACTCGAAAGGGACTCCTAATTAGTACGCTTTTTCTATAGCTTTTGTCATGTGTTCACATTTATGCTAACTGACAAACACTAGCTGTCATCTTTTTTTCTTATAATTTTAATAACGCTATTTGACATTTTGACATCATTTGGCGTATGAGAATTTCTGTCCGTGTCTTTGAAACATTTCTAACTGGTGATTTTGTACGAGTATAACATTGCTATAGTATAAAATATCATTGTTTTATTACAATTAAACATCATTGCTTGTTTACGTCTTATTTTTTCAATTTTTTTATATTTTGTACTTATCTTATATTGTATGACATTGTGAAACAAGTGGACATTCGATTTATTGTTTGTCTGTTAGGAAAAACGATTTGCAACAGACCTGATTCAACATTTTTTTCCTTTTTGTACTCGTACAAAAAATCACTAATTAATATTTGCAATTTGTAACCGTTCCTGGTGACGGTCTTTGGAATTTTCTTTTCACCATACAAGCACACAAGAGTAGCAAGTCAAGTTCTACTGAGTGGCAACCAGTGTGACAGGTGCCATTCTTCATATTGTTATTCAACTCTTCTTCGTTTTTATTAATATTTGTTGCTATAAATATACTGCAGTCATCTTAACTTGCAAGCCGAGAAGTTCTCGTCATCATCTCCCTCTTCTTTTCCCACTAATGTGGGGTCGGAATAGAGTGATCGTAAAACATACTGACTGCATACATTCTTCAAGCTACAGTTGCAATATGAAAACCTGATATTTAGTCTCGGTTGCTGTTCAGTCAAACATCCTCCCCTAGTCATTATATTAGTGAATTATTTAAATAGAGTGGGCAATCTAAGTAAAAAAACGAATGAGAAATACAAAGGGTGCAAATTAATAGTTATATAAACACATAACACGATGGTTTTTATTAAAAAATTCCAGAGCTCAACCGGACAAAGACATGGTATTTACGATAGTTCCTAACTTGAGAGCGTAGTATTTTTGATTAAACGGTAAAGTTATCCGTTCCTTAACCGATACCGCGGAGCGATCGCTGGCAAATTCGATTTTAACAATTAATTCCAGCTAGTTGTCCCGTTTCAAATTCTTATTCCTGATCTAATAAACTTAACTAAAAATAAATCATTAAAAAAAGTACAAAGGAATGTTAGCAACTCGAAGTCATTCCTAAGTGCGATATTACGATTTAATGATTTAGTGTTGTCCATGAATTTAGCTCGGCTCGTCGCTCGGTAGCTCGTCATGGAAAACAAATATCTTCATCGCATCGTATATTATCAATCCAATACCAAAAAAGGTCTATCCATAATCGATAGCATTACGTCATCAGAAAATTGTCTTAGTCAAACATGAATCACAAATAACAATGTAGGACTATGTTCAAACTCTTTGTGAATGTTAATGCGTTATGAATTCCACGTAAATAACTTAAACGTTACTCCCACAGTTGTAGTACAGCTGGCGTTGGGTCATATCAGGATTTTATTATCTATGTTCAGTGGTACGGTAGATATGACGTTATGTGGACGCAGTTTTGCGTTATTTAGATTCTCAGGTGGTAATGCGTCAGAGAAAAATATACATTTACATTTTTATCCTGATTGCGATTTATAAATTAAAACTTATGCGTCAATTTTACGTTACGATTGTACGAGGTACGAAGTTCAAGCAACCAAAAGCGAATATAAAGCTTTTTGAATTTTTCGTAAAGATATGTTCCCGGACGAATAATCGATAATTTTAACAGTGGTAGAGTCCGCAACAACAAGATCTGTTGCACGAATGTGCCGGCTCGACCGGTGAAATACCACGACCTGACAGAAGACAGGCGTGAAGTAGAAGTACTCTGCGTTTCGTCTGATGAGTGAGGTGCCGGAGGCCTAATTTCAGTCCTCTTTCCCTTCCCACCCGTTCCTCATAAGGGGGATAGGATAGGAAGGGGAAGAGGTTTGGACGGGGAGGGGGTTAACGGGGAAAAGGAAATATCCTTTTTCGTGTCTATGCCCTCCTCTGTCCATTAAAGGCAAGCAACGCAGATGCGTTTTTTGCTTGTTGCGGATGTCTATGGGTAGCGCTCACTTTACATCAGGTGAACTGCTTGCTCGTTTGCCACCTACTGACATAAAAAAAAATCGAACGCGGGGCAGGTTTTGTATTTTTATGTTTTCTTTTTATAATGCTCCTGGAATTTGATGATTGCGAATGTCTAAATACCGAATATTTTTTTGAGAATTTGCCATTTAAAAATATTTTTAACGCTTCAGATATTCTTATACAATTTCATCATGCCGTAAAATATAGCAGCCAACAGCGGTCAAAAAGTTAAGACACGAAGCCGTCTCAATTGGAACGCTTTTTCCTTAACTTGCGTTATTTGTTTACATGTAAGCTTGAGTGACAAACACTAGTTGTCCTCTTTTCTCTTATTATTTTAATTACGCTATCCCTTTTTCACCATTCTACATGATTCAACATCTGTGAATGTTGTTTTGAAATACTTTCGACTGGTTATTTTGTATGAGAATAACATATCTTTACGAAGAATAATCTTTATATGTATATTTTTAGCTTCGCTCCGTACCAAAAAAAGGTCGTGTGTTACTCTTTCTCTTTGCAAAGCTGTCATTGCCATTTTCCCTTCCATTAAATATTAATGGACATACGCGATCAAAGATGAATTATGTATGAAGATCTCCTATAGCTTTCTATATAGTACTTACGCGATTATTGAAAAGCATCGAAAATTGAGTTGAAAACGAAAATGATTAGGCAGAGATTCGACGTCTGGACGAGAATCGGTTTCAAGGACGCGTCACGTTTAGGCGAATTTCGTTACACGAAAGAGTAATAAATAGTAATATAATTTAGTTCAAAGTATTCTCAGTATGATACTCGCATTTCCCACTTTAACCCATACTACTTCAAAAGTTATATGCAAAACCTAACGATTTTCTTGTAAAAGATTTATTTAGTTACCTCAAGTTATTAAGACTTTGTTTTTATTTTGCAAAAAAAGAAGTATATTTTACCTTTACAGGAGAACAATGAATACAAAAAATATACAAGCTGCAGTGTGTACTAAAAAGATTTGACTTCAAAGACGCTACGTCGTTATTTTTTTGCTCCCTTCAGAATATAAGCTTTGCTTAATTATAATGCCAGGGTGTTGGATTACTCGAAAACGCGGCGAGCATACTAACAAGACACCGTAGAACCGATGAATGGATACACAGGAATCTCAGACGGTTTATAAATATATATGATTTCTTTATATATACAAACACATTTGCAGCGACGTTTTTTAATTTGAATTCTTGGAAAATTGTAATAGAGATATAGAGCATATTGCAAGTAAAATTAAATGCTATCGTGTCTATGATGATCACCTCTGTAGACACCCACATAGGCCTATATACTCTTTGTTACAGATAAGATATTAGAGCTCAATGGTCTGAGAGGTCGACCACTTCACACGGTACACTTACTAAAGCGTTAACAAGCTCAAGCTTAGAGCAGCCACTATATAAAAAGCATCTTATTGATTTAATCTGTGTTATTTCTTATCCCGTCCGTAACATATGAGGAAGGTGATCGGAATGTTCGCTAGCACGTCATAGCGGCATGTAGTCGGACGAAATGATCGTGGCGCATTACAATCGCTCTTCGAACACGCCAGACAGGTAGTTCCGTCTTAGCTTAAGTGGACTGCACACAAGAACATTTTAAAGTACAAGGGGTACGATTGAAAACACAATAATAAAAACAGAGGTGGAAAGGTTAAAATATTTACCTCTAAGTAATATTAATATCCAAACTGTAAAGTAAGTAAATTCTTGCTTAGACAAGTTGATCACTTGGTGATCAAAGTAGAATAAACCCTGAATTCACATTGCAATTCGATGAATTAAGATTTTGATTTCACGCGAATGGTTACGCGGGCGTTTTATAGTCTATTTACAAAAAAAACATCAAATGAATAGTAACAAAGTTGTGTTACGTAATATTGTTTAATGAACCCGACAAGTTTTGTGTTGATATGCTTACAATCGGATCACAGGCGGCTCACCTAGTCGCCTATCGGGTCATATAATATATAATATATAACTTCATACAATGTAAATTACTACATTAAATTCTTATTAATGTGTGGAGGTTTTACTTGGCTGTCGGAAAAAGGCATATGTGTCGGCGCGTCAGGAAATGGAAGTACAATTAGGGACGCAAATCGTGCGTAATCGACCCGATTTAGGGTTCTTAACGCGCGCGTACGAATTGTTTGTTTTCTTGCACAAACGAAAACCGCTTCATTATATAAGAAACCGTCGGAACTTTACTTCGTTTTAGACTTCATGTTCTACACTATCGTCCCGTTCCACGAAATCACTCCCACAGTTTGCAGGAAAACGAGGGGAAAGATGACACATCGATATTATATTTAAAGAAAAGAATAGAAAATACATTTCGAAAAATAGTTATTTTTAAAGTACCTTTCCATGTAACAAGAACTTCTATTATGTTTATTTATTATATACTTTATTTTAGATTTTCATTTACAGTGAATATTTACACTAATATACGCCTGCGGTTTTTAACCTCATAGTACAGGGGTGAGGCAAAACTTTTAGTATCAATGTGCCATTATTTATATAAGTCATATTTAGGACGATAGACACCGAAACTCTTTATTTAATTTTACGGTAAATTTAAATTAAAGTATGTCTGTTCTTGCGGATTACATTAAAAAACTTATATAAGGGTTATAACATGTAACTTTTAGTAGCACACATGCTGAACTGGACTTCAATCTTGTCCTCCTTATCATTTACTATTTTTCATCAGGCAGTCAGTTTGTTTATCAATACGGTATTTCTCAATTACGTATCAGAGTATATATATAAATATATAAATAAAAATTCTTACATTAAGCTCAAAGTTAGATGATGGAAACTGTACCCAAATAACAATACAGTAGGCAAGTACTCAAGACGCGAACAAAGTGAATAGTCGACACGAGCCGAGAGACTCGTCCGCTATTATCCCCGCTTCCTTACAATGTTTACGACGATCGGTACGCTTCTCAACCCCGAACAATTCGCTATTGAAGACGTATATACGTTGCGAAATTTTCTTCAATGCACGTGTTAATATTGCAGAGCTCGTTAATTTTGTATTAAACGAATGATGTTTATTTCATTTTGTACATAGAAATTTTTATTACAAAGTTAATATATATCCTGCTTTGTCTCTACCTGAAAAGACAAAGATGATAAGAACTATCCTTTGGCATCCTGAATATAGTCGGAGTTGAACCTAACGTCTGGTACTAATAGGAATCTACTTTTAAAAATAAAATCAAATATGCGCCCGTAACCCAGAGGGATGGGCAGAGATCATGGATTTCTATTTGGTGATATCCTGGCACACCTCTCTACCATCTTATACATGCATACATGCTCGTCGGTTATGGGTGCTCCTTATATCGCGCATTTTTAGTAAGCTACTAAACTGATCGATATAAGTTCTCCTAGAGCGTCTCGTACCAACACTGCCGTTATCTTTTGCAACATAAATCTGTTTCGTTATTCTCTCTTCATTCATCCTTTCAACATGGACGAACCACGGAAGTATACCTTTCTTAATTCTAATTACAACACCCACTTTTAAGCTACACTTTTTCCTTATAACGACATTTTAATACTATGATTCAAAGACACACCTAATATATGTATTTCTTAAGGATCGCATCTTAATGGCAATAACTCTACTGACATGCTTTTCCTGCTAAACCCAGCTTTCACTTCCATATATTAAAGCGGGGCCCAGTACAGTATTGTGTATTGCCAGGCGAGTCTTCATAGAGATATCTTACTCCTCACTACTGTACTTATAGCCACATTCATTTTATTTCCCGCATTCACTAGTTCAAAATCTTCAACCTGCCTACTATCTCTACTATACATACACCCCAAATATACGAACTTCCACCTGTTCAACTTCTTTACCGTTAACATTTAATTCAATTACTGTCTTACTTTGTTTAAATTGCATTTCAATGATTTTTTTTTAAATTTATGGTTGATTCAACAACTGCATACATAAGGTATATAACTTACATAAGGCTCCGATAGTTGTCTCAAATCCACATACCCCCTTTTCCCGATGCTCTTCGACTTACTTTCAGAACAACATACTTAGTGATCGAGTCCAGTATGGCCCACATTTCCTTCTGTAAGCTTACCTTACCTTATTGTGCAATATTACCAAGAACTCAGTTGAAGTTAACAAAGCACGCCATGTTTTCAGTAAGTCTGATTGTCGTTTCCCATCGGTGACAGTGACAGGTGTGGGCATTGTGTAGTTGTTCTATTTTGTTATGACATTCATCTAATATGACATTGTACGTTTACTAATAATAGTTTTCTTTTATTTAACTACTAGCGACCCGCCCCGGCTTCGCCCAGGTACCACTAATTATGTTGATTCGATTGCTACCAAACACAGGAACGCCTGCTGTGTCAATCGGAATAATCCCTGTAAATTTAGTGTCTTTAGGAACATATGTACATCCCCTTTTATATACTATAAAAATAGAAAAATCTAAAAAAAATCCCAAACAGCTGAAACTATAGTCAATTGGATTGGATATTGTAACCATCGATAATACAATGCAACGGTATTACAGTTCTTAGGGTTGGAATTTCATTACTGGACTGCTAGATGGCGTTGAAGTAGCTAGATTTTTGACAAATATTTTTTTTTTTCGTAACAAATATTTTTTGTCATAAAAAGTATCCTATTCTACTTCTAATACCTCCAAGAATATGAGTACAAAATTTTATGATGATCGGTTGATTAGTCTTCGCGTGAAAGCGTCACAAGCAAACTTACATTCACATTTACAATATTAGTAGGGATATGAGCTGGTATAATTCATTCCGCCTTCGACCTAATTTATGTTGTGTTACTATATTAGCTGTATTAATTTCTGGATGAATTTCGCTGTGGTCGTTTGAAATTTTTCGTGAATTCTTCATTATCATATTCTATTCGGCGTGGAGACAAATCCAAGAAATTTATTATCAAAAATAATGTATACAGCCGGACTATATATAAAAGGCGATGTGTGTGTATCTATAGACATAAGTATGCGAAACGGCTGGACCGATATCATTGAAATTTTCAGGAAATGTTCAGTTTGGCCAGATGAGGCGAGCGGGTGACCCTGTGAAGTTTGTTAGCGATCGGATCAACGTAATTTGTGTAGCACAAATTATCCGACCGATAAAAGCAGGGGCAGGTTCGCTGGTATATAACAAAATATATTCATTAATTGCTATTCACTCATCAATATAGGAACTTATATTGTTGTGATCCAATTATCTTCAAAAAGTATATTATAGGTTATGGATTTAAGTTTTATATTACATATTCATCGCTTGGCTGAAAATTGAATCCAGACCACAGGTTTCAACTTGATTCCTTAATCGATGAGCTATATTTGTAACTTTATGAAACAAGGGCTATTTTAGTAAACGAATAATAAATTGATATTGAAATTTGTCGTTAATTTTGAGCGAACTAATGATTGGAGTAACCGTAGAAATTAGCATAGAATTCATTCAGTCGAAGTTTGTCTGTGGCCGATGAAACTTAATAGCATTAATTAAGTTAAAAATTAATTCTTCCTTTAATTTACGACTTGTGATACTAACATTTAAATTTGGAACAAAGGAAGCTATTAGCGTCTTTATAATTATTTTTGGTAAGTGAATGGATATTTTTATTATTAGGTTATATACAGTGAACATAAAATATACAAGAGTAACATCAAACTAGATTCTCTTCGATAAACGTATCACGACGCTTGTTTCCTTTTTGACAGCGATTTTGTTTCTATCACCATCGCTACATAATAATTGGCTCTCTAGTCAACACTCGTCGCTAATTGGCTAAGCAACACATGCCATTATTGGCGCATGAATTGATCATGCGTCAATCTGCTGCTGAAAGAGTTGTCAAAGTTGACGAGTTATGGACAGACAGGACAGCAATCAAAATATAAAAAATGCATATTTCTGATATAACCTATTTTCAATTGACAGTTCGTCACATATGTGTTTCAATTTTATTTATTTATTTCGTAGGATGTATTTTTAACTCCTTTATTTCTTTTTTTATTATTACTAATTATGTGTTCACAATTATTTCTAAAAATCTACCTGCTGCGGGGTTCTATGTCTCAAGCAACCAGTGGTTGGTAACAGAGAGAGGAACCTTCTTAAAAGGCTAAACGACTCTAAAATTACCATCTTTTGTAACGAACCCTAAATGCTGGATTAATGTTGGCTAGTATGTACACCATTACCCGGTGATTATGATGATTCGGTTGAACATAGACTATACATACAAGTGGCGGCAGGCATGTTCTAAATGCCTTTTGGCCTAAGGAATACCCCGATAAAAAAATGGTAGTTTCCGTACATTTACCTTGAAGCCTTACCTTAAGTGGAGGGGAGTCTTATCCTTCCCCTCGACTTAAATCTTAGTGAGCAATAATGTACATACTTACTTAATTTTCGAACTGTATTAATTGTTATGGCAAAATGCCTTCATGTAGAAAGAAAAATTACATCATGTATTTTATTAGATTTCATATGAAACTTTCGTAGCGTTACGTTGGAAAGTGGTAGCGTCCTTAGAATGATTATCTGTATGATTCCTGCATCACTTTACAAAACATTAAGGCATTGTGTACTTGTTTTTTGAAAACTCCGTCAACGTCCACGCTTATCAGACGTTATGAAATGACTAAAATCGCGGTACACTACACACCTGAACAGTTTTTGTTTAAACGCGCTAATTTCGGGTACTACCAAATCGGATTTGAACAATTCTTTTTGAATTTGACAGCCTAATTATAAAAATAAGGGGCAGAGCAGAAAAAAAATCCATTCTCAAGTACTGTTGTATATTCTTAAGAAATAATTACTTTATTAAAAATTCGCGGCAGATAAAACTGCGAAATTAGCACAGCAGTTGTGAATAAAAACTTATTTAACTAGCGGCCCCCCCGGCGTCGCATGGTTATTTAACAAAAAAAATCAAAAATTATATAAATAAAAAATTCAAATCGGTCTGGTCCAGTTGTTTCAGAGCCTATTCATTGCAAGCAAACAAACAATTAAAAATTTAAATAAAATATTTTCTATTAATATAAGTATAGATGAAGTAACAGGAACTACAAAGAGTATATAATTATACATTCTGACTAATACAACAACAAAACGAAAAGCTACAGAGAAGGGAATCGATGTCGGAAACACAACATATATGTAAATGAATTCTAAGACGGAACGAAGTTTGGAAGGTTAGCTAATTAACTATAATTATTTTTATATTAAAACGAATAAATAAAATGTTTACTTATTTTATGTGTATATTTTGGAACAAATCAGTTATTTCCTATTTTCTAATAACATTTCAGTCGGTTTCAACGTCAAGAATTTTGTTAGAAATAGAATTGTGGCCGTGCATTTGAAACTCGCTGCTTGTAATGCACAGTCGTACGTCCAGTAAAGTATACACACTACTTATTACAACTATCAGAAAGATTACATGCATACTTAGCGTCTGCGAGGAAAGTTATAAGCGCATTAGTTAGCAAAGGTTGCGGAGCAAAGGAGTATGAGCAACTATAATAATTCATAATTATATTTAGTAACTAGTAGACTAACAAGACTTCGTCTTCGTATAATAATGAAGTATCCTATTTAGTATTTTAATAACAAAGGTAATTAGTATTACATAGTTTTATAACTATAGATGCAATGACGAAAATAATTTTGATTACCCCTAACATACAACCTTAAAACTTGAATACATATTTTTCTATTTTTTGTCCTTTTTAGCATGACAATCTCCTCTTCAAATTTTGATGTCCTATTTCAATCAATTCAAGATAAGATTTTTTGGTTCAATCTATCGATTGGTAGCAACGTTTAATAGTTCGCAACATCTGTTGCACGAATAGGCCGACTCGACCGGTGTAATACCACGACCTCACAAAAGATAGGCGAGAAGTAGAGGTATATAACTCTAAACTTTCGTCGTTTTTACTAATATAAGGTTAATAAGAGACGGGAATCTTACCACGATTAGCCTTTTTGAGCTCCCGATAATTCGGCACAGTTGCATGCGCCATGGTCTGACTGACCGTGGTAAGAATCCCGTATCTTACAATCCTTATATAAGAACTAGAGGTACTCTGGGTTAAGCTAGATGAGGGAGGTGCCGGAGGCCTAATTCTACTCCTACTCCTGGGATGGGAATGGGGAGAAGATAGAAATAGGAAAAGGAAATATCATTTTTTCTATTTATCCTCTGTCCATTAAAGGTCCATGCCTACGGGTGGCGGTTGCTTGAAGTCAAAAGGACCGCTAGCTCGCTTGCCACCTTCTCTTATAAAAAATCATGTTGAAGATATATTTTTAAAACGTTCGCAACACCATTACACGGTATGGTTACTGGCAGCATTGTTTATTCTTTACTTAAATTTAGGAGCGAAAATGTAATGATTATACAGCGTTATTTAACTTTTATAATTATTTTTGTAATGATTACTTTAGCCAAGACTTTAGCGTGTTTATCTGCCACTTCCCTTTGTCACGATGCAACATATGATGTGTTGCGGTCCTGCGACGACAACGCCACCCAATCCATCTGTACGTAAGAAATCCCATAAAAAAACTGATGTGACAATCTACTTAAATAAAAACATGCTTTGAATAGCACTATAGTGCCACAAACATAAAGATTTCGATTATGGGAATACACTGTGGTTAAAGGATATAGAAAATTGTATGGTATATTTCGCTTGTGAATTTGTGAAGAGGTTGCCAGTGACGGAGAAGCAAAGCGCGGGTCGGAGATGACGGCCATTAGATCCGTAGTCAACACTTTGATTCTAACAAGGGCTCGTACCCTCGTAATCCGTTTACGTGCCGAAAGGAGCCCCTTATGGGCTGAGTACAAGCGTTTTGTCAAACGGTCCACTTTGCTTTACACTGACATATTAGTCTTATTTCTTGAATAAGTTCATAGCTGTTATCGTGTAAAAAAAAACAAGGAACTTTTATTTATTTACATTGTTATAGTGTCTTATTTCCGAGAAAGGTTGGCGTCAGGCAGTCGGCCGGCCTTAATAACTGTAGCCAAAGTCTATACCTAGGTCTATAATCATACTGTGCCGACCCTACATGAGTTGCAAAAGGGCAAAGAGATAATGATGATGGCTTTGTTATGGTTTCTTGAATGGTATAGCTTTGAATCGAGTACATAATTAATAATGTGTCTATCTACATATGTATTGTAGGAGGATTGTCGGTTCAAGTGCTAGTATTCTTGTAATAATAGTCGTAGTTGTAGAGGGCTACTTTACCTCAACTTAAGACTAGTGGGTATGATGCCTGTGGACGTGACATGGATCTACCCAGTCAGCCTAATTCCCCAAAGAACCACAGCAACCTCTCAATCTCCCAGTGAAACCGGTAGGCTTACGGACATTGTGGGTCGGAGCTGGAAGAGACATTTCTTTTCCCTACGTGCATGGAAAACTGTAGAACATCCCTTCCAGTAAAAGCAATAAAAATATATATGTTACTTTATCATAAACGTCACCTGCCGCAACTGAACGGGGAATAAGTTTGTAATATCTACCAACTCCTGAGAACATTTTTTTTACTAAATTTAATTTCATATCTCTCTTGACGGATTCTAGAAGACCAAACATTTTCTACCAATATTTGTGACTCTTAAATTCTGATGTTCACCAAGAAATAAAAATATCAAAACAGCAACAGCGTTCTTTGAGTTAAATATTACTTGAAGATTGCAATCCTAATACTCCGTGCAGTAGTGGTAGTAATTTTAGTACCCATAATTACGTGCGACAGTAAGGTTGTTGAAACACAAGACAATATCCTAACTAATATAATAGGACTATAGTTGACCGCGACATCGTTCGTTTGGAAATTTTAATGTATACTTATGTGAGAACCGACGGCCTGAAATGTGATTAATGAGGGTACTGTCCCCAAAAGAACTTTGCGTTGCAATTATGGGCGGTTTAATAAGTGGCTATGTCAAAGAATTGGAACAAGTTGCCAGCGTCTGTAATTCCATCCAGTTATGACGTGGTACCTTCAAGACAAGAGTGAATAGCCTGTTACTTATCACCTTTCGACCACATCACCAATACACCAGGGGGTCCAGGTGTTAGTTATTTTAATTAAAAATGTCCGGACTATAATCTATGTATATCTGTGTTAAATTTCATTCTTATCCATTCAGCCGTCCAGACGTGGTTAATAAAAATCCTTCCTTTCTTTTTTTTTGTGACGGACTTATCACATTCATCCTCCATTTCTGGTAACAGTCAGCGAGAGTGGTGGTTGTGGTCTGGAGGTGTCGACATGTAGCGGCCGACTAGCAGTCCGACGTGAGATATGCGCGATATATTATTGGTGTAGTGTGATGAGTACTGGGCCGACCCTTCAGGCATCGCGGCTCGAACGGGCTATGCGTGAGGGCACACTCCCTCGACGCGGTAGCGGAACGTCCGATTACTTAGGATGTTTCGTGTTATTCATAAGAGACCATTCCACTCCAAACATCCATCCATTCAATTTTTCGCCATCATAATACTGCAGGACAAAGTCACTAGAAAATTCGTTGACGTTATCAAACAATCCACCCTGGTGGAAACTCACAACAGTAGCTCTTGAAGGGGGGATCATTTCTGATAAAGAAAATACTGCAACGTCATACAAAGCAGCCCTATGTATCTGTAGTAGAAGTAATAATAAGGACACGAGTTCCTGATTTCCTCCATACATTATCTCTTCCTCTTTTTATTACATAAACACTTGGAACGGAGCTATAACACATATATATTTATTGAAAGCGGTATTCGCTTACCTACCCATGTACTACTCGCCAAGCTTATGTAAAAAAAACATTTTGCATGTTGGAAAATACGATATTAATCTCATGCTATTGAAAAGTTTTATTTTATATGACCCACAATCCGCTTATCAGATATTTTCCATACTGCATATAGAGTTATTGTCTGTATAGAAAAACGGTCTGCTGTTTTTTGTAAATTTGTAGTTGAAGTTATAAGGGGACACGGAAAAGTGACTATTAGTAATAACGTAATCTTGTCTAAGGTAAAGTAAACGTCAAAAGAAATATCGCCTCTTTGACGTTATCGGTATAGATGAGAGTGACATATATAAGTATATATATATATATATATCTCAAGCAATCTGCACTCCTTAGAACCGAGACATGCCCATACTTCTCGATAATTTTGTAGTTTTTTCAGGTTATTAATAAATGTCTTGTTTCAAAGTAATTAAAGCACTAAATGTTGTGTCAGATCCGATAAAAATTCTTGTGCCGAGAAGATGATACGAAACTAATTAGAAGTATTTTCTTAATTGTAAGTAACAGATGTTTCTATAAACATTATTCGGAAATCCCTTCTCTTATGCTGTATTAGTAATCGCTATCGCTTATTACTTGTTCCAGGTCTACTGCAAACGTATCACGACACCTTTGATGCATTTTACTGGCTCTGCGTTTTCAATTATTGCTATAAAATTCTTGCTTTGCTTTGACATATTCATATTCCTTGTGTAAAGGTAATCAAATCCCAAATTAAATCAACTTCAAAGGGAGAGTTATTTATTTTGGTTTCTACGAAACACGAGCTTCATTTTTTGAAGTGTTGTTTTATTAAAGGATCCTCGCTCATAACCAACCTTTATTTCGAATATTATTTCAATGGAACATTAATTATCTCATTATCTTTTACCTTACGTGATAAAGTGACTGACAAAACTTGCGAGTAATTTACAAATGTGTATGTATTAACATACACATTTGTAAATTACTCGTATTTATTACCACTATATATGTTATGTCAAACATGTTTTATTTTGCTATTTAGGTGTATCAAATTTTAGTATATCTCCTTCGGTCTTATTAAAGCCCATTACATTGACTTGACCGGACCGGAACTTTACTTTTATTTGATTAGAAAGTTTCAAATGATATAACGTTGAAAGAAATTTTAAATCTGCTTGCCTCTTTCAGAATCAACTCACAAATAAACAGCTTGTATGTTTAACTTTCTCAAATCAATAACTAACTGTGTACGATCCATACTGATTACATAAATATTATAATGTAACTCTGCCTGTTTGTTACGTCTTCACTACTAAAGAACAAAAAATATTTGTATCTATTTTAGTATATAGATAGAAGGGGTCTTGATAAAGTTCATAGGGTACCCTTTAGAGGTAAAATTATAAGGATATGGCAGTAAAATAAAAATTTGGATGGGTAACTATTCTAGTATTACTTGTGTAAGTAGAAGTGTAATTTATCGTTTAAACATGTCATTTAAAGTGATACAAGAGGAAATAACCTTAGTTTTTATCGTCTCATTATTCCTGTGTTCGGATTATGAAATCAATATCATGAAAATAAAATGACCGGTGTATGTGAACTAAAAATGTAAAGCGTTGCGGCACGGCGGCGGTACCTTTAGGCCAGTGCTTTTAATTGTGTTTTGTAAGAAAAACAAAAATTAGTAACTGATATAGGCACCATAACTTTTATTGAAGAGTTAAGTTAAGGCATATGAGGGATATGTCGGGAGATTTGGACTGTGTGAAAGGTGACATGATTAAGAAGGGACTAACGACTGAAATGCAGGACGCGAAATCGATATGAACGTAATTCCACATCCAGTAGAGAAAGGGCAGGAGATGATGAGTTAAATTTGACGAGAAGCGTGCATGGGAAGATGTAGGAATATGAAAGGAAGTGGGTGTGCCAGGTGCCAGGACTGCAGCATATAGAAATCTATCTAAGTGATTGGTTATTTATTTTATAGTAGTTTTAAAAGTGAATAAAATATCAAAATGACCAATAAATATACGGGTTTGTTTGTTAATTGCACAGTCCTAACAATGTTTGTATTTGCATGCTGAATAGATTGCCAAACAATTATGGTCAATACAAATTTTCTTTTTAACAGGAAATATTTTATGCATCGTTTTTGGCCTTACATTGTCCAAATTCTATTTCTGTTAGAAAAAAACTAGACGTCCTAAATTTTATTTTGCAACAATATAAATAAAAATAATTTTACGTACAAAACACCGAGAAAAACGCGAACGTGAGTAAAGTTTCATAAAAAGTTTATTAATAATGTCTAACGATAGTTTTAATAAAGATTTGGTCTAAGATACGACATAAGAAATTTACACCCGCATCTGTTATTTGATCAAGGCCTATGACTATGTACAGTAGTAAATCACAAGTAGGCTGTCAAGCCTCGATTTGCGTTTTGCAAGAAAAAAAAACCTTAGCGATATTATTTCAACAAGGATTCGTATCAACTACAAATGTATTAAAAAAAGTGAAACAGAAAGACGAAACGCCGTAAATTGATGGCAATATATTTTTAAGTTATTACTCAGATAGCGTTCACGGCATCTTTTTGCTACACAAATGATAAGAAAAGTACCATCCAAGCTTACGTGAAATATTTTTCCTTTCCTTTTTCTATTTTCTCATCTCAGAAAAGCGTTACGGAAGAATTTTCTGAGCCCAGCTCTGAATATTTGACGTGCCCTTTCACGTCTCGTCCTACATTTTGAAGTTTGACGTACACACAATTTGTTGTTGACGCCTGCACGAATTTATTTTCGTGACTAAAATTCCTCTTAATTGTTTATTAGTACACAATAAAAAAGAATCAATGTCGATTGCCCTAACAGACTTATTACTTTAAAAAATCAAATGTCAAAAAATCGAATATTCTATGTTTTAGCTTCCTATGAAATCGTTTTTATAAATTTACAAGTAACAAATTAAAATAGTAGTTTCGGTTGTGAGGTAAAAAAAGTCGACGACAATACTTTATCGTGTCGATATGTATATGTACGTAACTCATGATTTTTCAATGATATTCATAAATGATTAAACTCCTCCAGAAGAATCCAACTACCTAGTTATGTAGAAATTTCTTTAGCCGAGAAGTATTAAGGTAAGAGCGATGATAAAATGGCATGCGTAATTACTTTCAGTGTGTCCCGGTGTCTCTCACTAGACTAGTGAATAATTATGCGGCCTAAGACATTTATTAATTACACTGTACGTTATAAATTAGTGAAATAGACCAAAAACAGTTTCATTGTTCCCTATTTCCTACTGTTTAGTTGCTTGACTGCAAAATGAATTCGTCTCTGACCTGAGAAGTGCATATTGTAAAAAGAGAGCACGTAAGTTTTTAAAGCAATAAAAAAACAGCAAGGAGAATTACTAAATAAAGTACAAGTATGAGACAAGTAGATAAATCTAGAATAAAATACATACTCCAATAACAGTGCAAAACGGATGACTAGATGTCATACTAGTATATAGCATTTACTTACTATGAAAATAATCTGATAATAGCTGATCGTGGCTCAGGCCTGGAATGCTAAACGCGTAATTAGTGACAGCCTAAGCCGAGGTCCTCTCTCGGGGACCCTTAAGCCCATGGAATGACCATGAAGCGTCCGCTCAGGCGAACCTAAGAGCTCGGTGGCATCACAATCGGATATAGACAGTAACAGCCCGAGCCGAGGTCCTCGAGGGAACCCTCCAGCTTAGTTACATTTCAATGAGGTTCAGGCTAAGTGTCCTCTACGTTCTCACCTTAAACGCGTTACACGGATATAGACTCTAACAGTGACATTGTTGACCTAGAGGAGGTATCTACAGTCAGTCACAAGATAAACATGTAACATAGTTTGTCGATTAACGAATTTAAGAAG
The DNA here is from genome assembly GCA_029849275.1 of Papilio elwesi. Taxonomy (NCBI): domain Eukaryota; kingdom Metazoa; phylum Arthropoda; class Insecta; order Lepidoptera; family Papilionidae; genus Papilio; species Papilio elwesi. The sequence continues at coordinate 15,539,978 of CM056717.1, read as the reverse complement.
AGCCGTAAATTGATTTAGATATTATATTGATAGAACAAGGCCTATCGACCCTGACATTTTGACCTTTAGCTCTATGACGTCATTCGTATACAGATAAGCGAACGATGTTCGCTGATGCAGATGTGCGCTCGGCAGCACTATTCAGTGCTAACAATGTATTCATGTTCCGACATCTTGTGATACTCGGGCATATTTCGATATCTCGTACTTATAAAACAACCTCTCATGTCTCTATTTTATATTGGGGTAGGCAGTGATCATCATTATGAAGTTTCAAATGATACAGAAGACGATGGAAAACGTGTCGCATTAATCGGAAATGAACCATATTTGATTCCAAGTGGTTCTGGGATTCAATGCAGTTTCAAAATGGAAATGCTGGCATAAAAAAATGACTAATTAATAATATCGTGATGATCTCCTTAGTTATTTCCCGTTGAGTGCTGGATAATAGCATCAAGGTGCTTAATTTAAAATGAGAGGCGGTCGGAATCACTTTACTCGTATTCCAATGAATTTGCGCGTATAAATCTTTTGCCTGAAAATGAATGATATGTGGATTATAATGAACTTATTTAAGCCGTGCTCATTTAATTATATATGTGAATTTTTTAGCATGAAAAAACTAAAAAAAACATGCTAAAATTGAAAAGGCCTTGAAGCATCAAATGGATGGACTTATAGTCCACATGAATGGGACTGTCTTAGTATTTTATGTGGCAAAACTATAGGTGCATCAGATCTATGTACGTATACACAATACTGCAATATGTAATTTGACAATCTAATAAAATATGTACATATATCAATGTCCATTTTGTTGACTCTGTAATTAAGCTGTTTAAAACATGGATTGCCGCTGCTTATTGCAAACAGGAATAAATCGTAAAGGACGATTTATATTCATAGCACTTCGCGACGGTCACCGAAGCCGATAAGTTTATATTCGTAAATAAATTGTGATATTATTCAATGATGAACGGAAGTGTCCGTTGCTTCAAAATCCATCCCTTTGAATATTAATGATTTGTTAACAATAAACTTCGTTTGGTTTACGTTTGAACTAAAGAAGTATCTATCTTTTAACAAACTTCCTACACTTGTCTTATATATTTATATTCAAAATAAGACATTGTCACATTAACCAGTGTTTTCTTTTGAAAATTGATTGTTTAGGTTATGACATGAATACCAGTAGTATTGTGTTATTTAATATGAACTTAAGCGAAATTGTATTATTGTGAATTCTTTACACACAGTTATTTTAAAGAATGGACTTAACGAGAACTTGTAGTTCTATTTGTCCATCTTGACTACTAGTAGTCCAGCTAGACTAGTAACTAGCTAGCTACAGATATTGTAAAAACAGGAAAGAAAATGTTCTGCTATTTCTTTTATATAAAATAAATTTATCTTAAGGACTTTGATGATTTTTAAAATAAATTCTATGTCGAAGCAAAAAAATTAGAAGCTTACTTTTGAACTTTTCTGCCTTCATAAAGACGCCAAGTTCTTTGAGTAATCTTGCTTTATGAATGTTAAGTATTTAAAAAATAATTATTTCAAGAGGATCTGAGGATTTATTTGTTTTGTCCTTGAAAACGAAATGCTTTTACTGTACTTTTCATGAATGGGCGACAAGATTTTTTAAGAAAGTAATTAGCGGTATGAGACTAAACATTTTTCTTAAGGTAGGAAATTTCTCCGGTTTTTCTTTAATATTTCCGTTTTAGTGTTAACCTAAAAATAAGGCATCATAAAATGTAGTGCCACGAGATAATATTGCGGTTATAACGCGATCGAGTCAAACAGTGACCACCTCGTCTACATTGGGGCAATTCGTAGTTAGGGGTTATCTGGAATAACTATAATAAATGTTATTTGTTTACAAGTTACTTTTAATACGTACGTCACAGCAAAATAATGAATAATATTAATCTAGTGGCTCGGAGTAAGTCGATATAAAGTTCGTCCGTCCGTCCGCGTAAGCCTTTCTTTTCGTTCGTTCGTTAGTTGGATTTTATGTGAGGCTTTCCGTTATATTTAAAGAATCTACTGATACATATATTATTTCAGAAGTATGTTTCGGGAATGTTGAAAAGAGAAATGCAGAGAGAGTAACGAAACAAATTTATGTTGCTAAAGTGAGTGGCAGTGTGACAGGGGACGCCCAAATAGAATTTATATCGATCAGATTAGTAACATACTAAAGAAGGGCGATATAAGGTGTACCCGTAACCGACGAGCATGTATGTGTTGTTATGTATGGATGTAGAAGAAGCGATAAAACTTATGGAGGATACTTCTAGTTATAGAGGAAGAATTAGTCACAATAATGAACAATATTTTAAGTGTGTGTGTAGGAGTGAAGGTAACGGTATTCTTAATACCGCTGTTCTTATTAAGGTAAAGCTATCCCTACTAGTCCCTACTAATATTATAAATGTGAATGTAAGTTTGTTTGTTACGCTTTCACGCGGAAACTACTCAACCGATCATCATGAAACCTTGTACACATATTTTTGGAGGTACTTAGAAGTAACATAGGATACTTTTATGAAAATAGTATACACATAAGCGAAGTATATATGTTCTCTATAGACCTATAGACTCCGAAACGGCTAGATCGATTTCGGAGAACATACAAGGATTGTCCAGATTGACACATTCCTGTGTTCGGTAGCGATCGGATCAACATAATTAGTGGTACCCGGGCGAAGCCGAGGCGCCTCACTAGTAAAGTACAAAGCTACAGCAGCTTAAACAAGTTCTGTAATTATATAATGAGTTTGTTGTTTAGAAGAGAAATGTTTACTACAATATTATTAATTTAACCTACGAACTATGAAATTAGGAATACAACACAATACATATCTCTAAGAATTTCTGAAATATTATCAATCATAGCAATAACTGCGACCGAAATTAAAGTAAACATTATATAGACCCTTTGAAGATCTCATGAAATGCAACCGGAGACAAAGATATGCATCTCTCATTATGCCTTTGACTAATACACGACCGCAATATCCATTATGCGTGTCTTTGTAAGTTAGTGTTGTTGTGCACAAATATATTATACTAATTGAAACTCGATATCAACTTAATTCATTGCCAGCCCCTGCCTTGAGTCATATAATACTGTATTACTTAATAGTTTGCGGTAAATTGTTACATGTGTGCACTTTCAATACATTGTATTATAATACACATTTTGTGCAACATTACTTTTTTACTAGAGTCATAATATATCTGATATTTTTTAATAAAGTAATTTTCTTAATTATAACACCATAAACTGATTACATCTGAGTACAAAAAGGCAGCTTAGGTACTAAGCGTCGTGGTAGCCCACTACTGGACGTAGACCTCTTCCATTGATCGCCATAAAGATTGTTGCCAGTGAGCTCCCGCAATCTTGAACAGACCATCACTCCATTTGTGCTGCGTTAAATAATATATACTAACTAATCTTCGTTATATTAAAGACGTTATGAAATAGCTCATTTAAAAACTTATAATAACATTGCTTATTGAACTATCGCAATTATCCTAATCATAATTGGACATATCGTTAAAAACTAACAAAGGACTGCCTTTAATGGGTAGTTTATATTACAGTTAATACATGCTCCCACAGCCTAGAACAGAATATTGGTCCATCTATGAGTGACCCATGCTGCGCCTGCACATGACCACTAGTCCTGAACCTTTTGATTGGGCCAAAAGGGTCTTTATAAATGTGGTGTTGCCAGTACGATAACAATCATAGAGACAAGACGAGACAAAACCTCTTTACTATATATCAATAATATCAATTGATACGTTCGTTCATATCAGTGCCTTAAAGTCAATGAATTATTCATAGTTCAGCCAGATGCTCTTTTAGCGTCTTGATGGTGCAGATTTGAGATACCCCAAATTATTTATGAGGAGATCGTACGAGAAAATAATAGGCAGTTGAATGCGGTCTCATATTTTACTTGGTCTTGGGAATACCGCTCATTTACTAAAAAGGTTTTAGACATTAAGGCTCATTATATCTATTGATCTGAGAAAAAATGTATAAAATTCGTATACAGCTCTTTATAAGTTATTTTTATGATCCATTTCGTGCAATATTGTATTCTAACTGGCTAAAGTCGCCTTTGGTTATTTCACGAGATTTACCCATAAGTTATTAGTTGAAATTTAAAATTTAATAAATCTGTACAGGCTACTGTACTCTCTCGATATCATCTCTTTGTAACTCATTGTCCTAGGTGAGCGACAAAGGCGGAAATGCTACGCGACGCAACGCAACGGAACAATATCAGTCAGTCATTGTCCGTATTGTGGCCTACTTTGCCGCGTCCCGATGGGAAAGATATTACAGATTTATGTATACTGATTGAAACATAGAAAGAAAAGTTTATTTGAATGGAAGATTCCTTAATAGTTACACCATACAAATTTAAAATTAAATAACAAACAAACGAATAGGATAGCGCTGTATATCGGTAGAGTACGAGCATTTTGCTTCGCAAAAATAAACTTGTATGACGATCTTGTTTTTGCAATAATACATACTAAAAGGTATAAACAAATAACACTATATAAATATTTTTACACATATAACAATATACACAATATATTATAGTTACAACAGCTGCATTCACCTGAGACAATGACTCATACTTAACTGGTTTGGCTTTACCGTTTAACCTGTTTAATTTTTATTTTCATGTTGCTTTAAAAGGTTCAGCTTTTGTTCTTTCGGTTGATTTGTTACAGTTCTTTCAAGCGTTCACTGGAATGGAAATGTAATGTTTTAGCCTTAACAGCTAGTATTGGCCGTTGTCTTTTTATCGATGTCATGGTCTAGGACACGAGCTAAGTTTGATTACCAGGGTTGCCACCAATATGAAATGTGATTGTGATAAAATAAACATTATAGACTGAAGTTTATCTGGGTGTACAACTGAGTTTCTAACCAACCAAGGGCAATCTACTACCATAACTGTTGTTGGGCTGAACCATAGAGGATAATCATTTTATGATGACAGACTCATATTCGTATATAAATATGGTGTAACAGACTAGAAGGCTCAGTGAAAAGAAATAGTTTAAATTTAGTCTTACGCAATCCTGATTGTTTTCTGTTTTTGAAAAATAAAATACGTAGGTAAATAATTTACGATATTTTCTGGATTCCAGAAACCTGGAGTGACGCAATATTTTTTTAATAAATGTAGTACTTCTTGTATAAAAAAACACAGGCAGTCATAAGGACTGCCCACGGAAGTGAAACTCGAAACAAGGAAGGCGCGGCCATAGATCAAAAATGAATAGATAACCAATAATAGAAAACGCTTGTACGTTACAATAAAATTCAATATTTAATACATGAAAAAAAAGATAAAAAGACCGTGGAAACTGTTCGAAATTCAAAAAAGCATGTTGCTCACTCGAACCGATAAGTTTTTTCCCCACCAATTATCGTCAAAGGTATGCTTTTAATACTTTAATGAATACCTTTACCTTTGACCTTAAGTTTCATAGATCGCATTCTAAACCAATGAATGGTCTATGAAATATGTCAATAATAATAATTCATTGATGTAATAATGCCTTTTTATATTTATAAAGTTATTTGGAACAAACTTTTTAAACCTGCCTAATGAAATTAATTATAAACGTTTTTTTTTCTAGTTTAATTAATATAATTCTCCCGTCTCATGAGCAGATCTTTTTAATTGTTCAATGTAATGAGATTTTACAAGTTTTATGATGGTCCTATTAAAATTAAAATAGCAAAACATTTAGTATAACACCGTAACCTGGGGCTTTTCTTTTTGATTTATTGTCTAGTTTTCGTGGAGTAGTTGTGGCTCATCGGTATAGGTCCCGACTTATATACTGTAGGGCACTGGTTCGAACTCAGACAGGCGCTTTACTTTGTATACGGCCCCTTCCCTCTCTCGGAGTAGAAGTCTGTGTCCCTGCTGTGGGGAAACATACTAAAAAAGCCGATTTATTAAATACCATTTATTTATTTCGTCGATACAATTTCAAACTTACTTGTAAATGGAAGAAAACATTTATAAAGACTTGTGTATATTGCAAGAACACCACGAGGGGATACAGCTCTCCGTGTATTGTACGACAACACTTTTAGGTGCTTTCAAGATTTTTGCAGTATTTTGTCATTTGCGCCGGTGGCTTGTTATGCAGCGATATTTGCTATAACGAAAGGCACATATTTAATTTTAAAATCGATATTGTAATTACATTATATAAATATATTTAGAGATCATTGTACACGTTATTTCCATTGCGACCCTATCAGAGATCAATTGAGTCTCAATGAATAATTCATAGTTACGTGGAGCACTCTCCCAGAGACGAGAATGGACCGATTTCTCTTTTATCTTTCTTAATAGTAAGGGATCTTTAAAACGATGGCACAAATAAGCAGTTTTCAGGTATCATAGTTAGTAGTTTAATTGAAATAAGTAATTAACTCGTGAATTGGTTTGCAAATTGATTAATTCGAACCGACATAAATTGCTATTATTATACAAGAGGCTGTTACAAATTCTATAGTATAACCTTTAGTCTATATTTATCTACGCATGCTCAAATGTCTATTCATCACCGTCTCGGCCATGATGACGTTGTATTGAACAAGAGCCACTTCCGAGGATCGCCACATAAGTGAGTTGATTCTCCTGTACCCCTGAACTTTTGTCTTCATTTCATCGAAGGGGACCTTTCTATTTAAGTTGCGTAGTCTCCTTTGTAGAACATTTTGACTATTCAATATACGGGCAAGGTGCTCTGCCTGTTTCTTTTAAATTTCAGCATTTTCAAGGGATATTTCAATTACCTCTGTTCTGCCGAGGATCAGATCATTTTTGACAGAGACTGCGCATTGCCATCTTTGTGACCTTGGGCTATGAAATGTATGTATGTCTATTGAAAAGAAAGGTCTCGGTGCCTAGTACCATGCTTATCATAACTACATACTTATTAAATAATGAAACAAATTTATGTAGCGAAAGTGAGTGGCAGTGATGGTAGAGGACGCCCTAGGAGAACCTATATCGATCATATAAGTGGCTAATTAAAAAAGGGCGATATAAGGAGCACCCATAACTGACCAGCATGTATGCGTGGATGTATGAATGTAGAAGAAGCGAGAGAGGTGTGCCAGGATCGTGCCAAATGGAAATCCATGATCTCTGCCTACCCGTCGGGGTTACGGGCGTGAGTGCATATTTATTTATTTCATATCTACTTGCGTTTATGTTTGAACTTCATTACAAAAAACAATTCGCAGTGTTAAATAAATCTTAAAATATTTAGTCGTTTATTTGATGTCATCCTTGTGCATATGTAACTTTATCCTTAAGTATAGCAAAGTCTAAAAGTATTGTCAATATACGAAGTACGTACGTATCTAAGCTCTGTGCTCATTGGAGTGATCATGCGTTAAATATAGCACTTAAAAACCGCGACGTATGTGTTCGACTGTAAAAAAGAGTTGGGTAAAGTATAATATCTGAGACTATTGCTTGAGATTTTCACAGAGTATGAAATTATAAAATTACCAACGTATATGTAATTTTAAGAGGTAGGAAGATAACTATACTAAAATTAATGCGTCTGTTTTGAAAATAACTTTATAAGTGGCCATAAATAGCAAAAGTTGAAAAAAATGGTAGTTTTATTGAGTTGATAAAGGTATGTTTCATTTATTCGGTTATCTATAAGTTCGGTCTTCAGGCACCAGCGGGTCACTAAATAGCCCATATAGATAGAGATAGCCCATCAAAAGTTACAACAACTAATTCCACTCCATTCATCTTTACTTTTAGTGGAAAGCTCACCTACTTATGTCATCGCATTCCTTGTTGCCAGATAGGAGTCGAAAAAAAGTACATTTACTGCCTCTCTCTCTCCTTTCAACCAAAAGTGCTGGACTTGTCTCTCCCCCATCGACCGCCACAAACATCGACCCTATTCAATGTTCATTTTAATCAACTAACTTCTAAAAATCATCTTGTCCGGAAAGTTTAAAGTTCGGACTTGTTTTCGTTTTTATTTATTTTAATAATTCTCCAAAAAATGTTCTATCGGATATTTTTAACTCTCACAGAATTTTTTTCATCTTCGGCCGCCGTTTACATTTTCTTCTCAATTCGACCAATCTGTTTTTGTTTGTTCCCCTTCGGAAGAGAGAAGCTTTGCGAGCAATTATATTGGTCGTCGCTATAATAACGGATCCTTTCTCAGTGTAAAACAACATTGAAACACGATTTTTTTAGTCACAAAAGGCTTTATTGACCTACTCTTGAATTCCGTGCTTGGAATATTTTTAATTTGCTATATTGTTAAACAGTTTATCTTGTAAGATTTTACGTCTGAAAACTTTTAAGTACACAGAATTATTTGGCGATGCGATTGTATAATGATACGTGATAGAAGCATTCTACTCTTCTTTTGGAGATAATTCAAATCTCTATAATCAATATCCATCGAATAGGCCCGGTACAGGTCGACGCAGCGTAGGTAGACCTCCCACAAGTGGACCAATGATCTGTTTAAGGTTGAGAGAAAAGAAAGAGGTTGAAGAACGAATGAGAATGATGAACAATCTTTGTGACAATCAATAGGGGAGGTCTACGTCTAGCAGTGAACGAATATCGGCAAAAACGCCGTAAGATCTTAATGTAAATAGTAGTAAAATGTAAACAAAGAAATATTAAAATACATATAAAAGTTATACATTATTGTATTCACGATTGACGTAATAACAGACGGCGCTATATCAAATGTTAAATTACAATTTCACTGTCGGTAGCGTTCACTAGGCTGGGCCGATCGTGACTCCCCGTGGCCTTGAACGAAACCGGTTCACTCCTCGGCGCTTATACATACTAGATACACGACAAGACACCAGTCAAAACAAAACCTTCATAGCCGCATATCAAGCTAAGATATTTAAGATTGAAGTTCCAAGTATCTTATTCACATTTATGTATCTTACTCTCAAGCTAAGAAATGCCTGAATTGCAGAAAAACAGATTTATTGCTAATTAAGTAGTGAATTTTCTATACAAAGTCGTTTACTAATTATTAATATGAATGCTGTTTAGTCAGGTTACGTTAGGCCCCGTGATTTTATTTTTAAGTCTGATCAATGGCCCAGGTCGCTGAAAAGAGCGGTGTGACTTATTACTTAGCTTTTAGAACACTCCTTTTTTACTATATTTTTTTTCAATATATTTTACTATTTTTGAATTTTATTTCGTTATTGTGTATAAATATCTTTCATTTAATCTCTATATTAAGGGGGTTGGGAAAGAATATGTTTTGGGGCATTTTGTCGGCGGTCATATCAGATTAGGACTTTTTTCAAAGTGTACTTATTCTACAAGTTAATCCCTTGATTATAAATTTAATACTCATCAATATTAGTCAATGCTTGGTGGTGAGAAATGTCATCCGCCATTTTGTGGCGACGGCCATCTTGGATTAACAATGATACTGAAATTAATATCAGAATAATAAATTAATTCGTTTTGTATTACTACATTCTACAGTCTACATAAAAAAAGCTTTAGATGAAAATTTGTATATCTAAATAGTCCACTCGAAGTTATTATTTTACAAAGGAATTACTATTACCAGGTAGTTTATATATTTCTCGGCTAAGTATGATACGGTTAACAAATAGAATCAGGGTAATGTTTACATTGAACTGCATTTAATCAATAACGAAATTACATGTACCGAGTTACAATTCAGACTAAAATAGTCTGTGTTCATTATTAATTATGTAGAGACAATCTATCATTAGTTTTATAACAAGCGTAATTCTTTTACTGCTTACTTAAATTATATTACAGGAATGTCCTTTAAAAATGTAATAATGTCAAAAGTCAAAATTTTCCAATTTTATTCTGTCAAGACTTCTCGGCAGCTTAAAGTTAAAAAATCTTCGATCCCCCGAGAATAAAATCAGTGAGAATTTTTAATCCTATCTTATATAGTGCTCTTTTCTTTTCTTTTCTTTCCCACGTTAATTACCGTTATTCAAAAGGCTTAGACTAATAAGAGTTTAGGTTTTTAATGGCAAGACCTAATACCGTGTTGTTCGCTTAAAATAAACTGTAACTATCCAACATAAATCTCTCTCATATTTAATATATTCCTCATCGTAAAACACTAATTCTGTAAACACAAATTCTGAACCGTTCCTAAAACAATACAATGCAAATGCTGACAATAAGGAATCCCACAGGTATGGAACAACTTTACCGGCTTAAAATGAATCTTCAAACTGGGTAACTTCACTTTAAACAAACCCGCATACTGAGGTTTCAAATGTGGGATTACAGGGGTTGTATTTATACCTGTGCTACCTACAACTTTCCCGGAGGTTTATCAAAACAATGAATTCGAGAGTTGTAGTTTAACTGACAATTCCTTATTATTATTTTACAAATCGATTGACATCTGTTGTATCATGCCTAGGCTTCTAAATTGTACAGGTACAACTAATACAGTGTTTTATTGAGCATAACTTAATCCAATCTGTGGAATAAGTAATACATATACTATAAATAACTATATCCTCATTATAGAATTATTACCTTCCTACTCTATAACAGTATCTATGCACCGAGAAATAGCAAGACATCCATTAGAACACAGGTGTCAAAGGTACTATTTACAGCCTTTACAAACTGGCACGTCGATTTTAAATCGAATGGGCGATTACGTATTCATGGAATTTTACTGCATAAAATCTACCGATATGTTCTTCAAGCCATACCTTATTCGTCGCCAAAGTTAAAGATTACAATAAACTTTTATCGATGGGATAGATCGTCATAAATGTGACGCGACAATGTCACGATATTCATAACACAATTTATATTTAAAGGCTTCTATCATTTGCTCTACGAAATTATAATTTATGAAATGTATTTGTAGTTCATTTTATTTTTCAAAAATAGCTGTTGTGCCATAGCAAAAAGTGCTAGCTGAGAAAACGAAATACTATAATAAAATAGTTTTTGAAGTGAAACTTTTTTTACGACGCGAGAAATTAAAATCGTCACATTTCTGTCACCTTGGACGATCACGGCGCCATAAGTTTTTGCCAAAATTGTGATCGTGATATGTATAAAAATATTTTAATAATAAAGTAAAATAATAAATACACTTATGTAAATTCATGTGAATTAATAGTGAAAGTGAAAGACATTATTTCGGAATTTCAAAATTCAACTGCCATCTTGAACTTTTTAATTGTTGGTCCGATTGCCTTCCATATTTTCTTCCTGTATCATTTTTTTTGCCAAAATTTGAAAAAAACATCCGTCATCTTGATTTTTTTATATTGAAATCAACTGTCATAAATTTAACAACAATAGTTACAGAACGACACGATGCATAAATTAACTAGCGCCACCTGGTACAATAAAAACATACAGTTAGCATATTATTTTTATTTTTATATTAATTTAAGCATTCGTTATTTTAAATGTGAATCAGAAAGCAACGTTTAAACTAAAGTGTTATACTCAAGGCTCCGGTGTAACCAGTGTCAACAGAGTTTAAAAGCGAACTCTACTGTGGAATTAAAAAAGTTCCCTTTGAACCGCAATGTTACAAACATCCAAAAAATCGAGTCATTGTAAAATAACCTGATGAGGAAATGTTTCTAAAAAGGTTCTCGTATTAAAATTAAATTTTAAATAAATACATCTATTCTACTTTCAATCTGTCTATATTCACTTTACACCGTTCTTCACCACGTACCGTACCGTATCACCAACGTGACATAAGGTAAGTATATATTGACATATATCGATTTTTCTTGGTCAAAATATCCATTTTCGGCTTATACTTCAATTTCTCTGGATGTTGTTTTATATACGATACGTTGAAGCTTGTTATTGTACAATACGTTCATCCATATTTTACCGTATCACATAATGTCGTAATTTATCAATTGCAAAGCAATATTTTTCATGCGACACATATTGCGAATAGTAATAACTTATCACCGTCATCATACAGTATATAAAATTAATGCTAAACTTATGCGGGTACTGTACACAGTACCCTGTGTACACACTTGACGAAATTGTACTTAACTGTACTTACTTAATGTATGATCGTAGGTCGTTGTGTATTTTTTATCGGGCCATAAATGGAGTAGGTAAATTTTAGCTTAATAAAATGGCCGCAGCAGAAGACTATTTTTTATATATTATTTTGATTAAAGTTAACATTATATTTTCTTTGTAAGAGATGGCGCTAGTAATCTTACGAATGTGTTATGTACCTTTTTCTATATTTTTGCTAATTTTTTTCTCCTTTTTTCCATTTATTAATTTTCATTCGTATATTAAGTTGTTTTATATTAAATCATTTAAATATACCGCAAAATTAATAAAAACATTTTTTTTATTGATTTGTGGACATGGGGTGACCTAGGGTGGTATTACATTTCAAAGCCAATACGACTTAGGGTCCTTCTAGAAAAGACGGCACTTCTTCCAAGGCTGAGTGCATCATACAGTTCATATATTCATATTTCTACAAGTTACTTGAAAAACATTTTGAAACAATAATTTAAATCAAATTGTACGTTATGTTATACACAGCTATTATTACATCGCGTCCTTATTCAGAAATAATTGCAATGAATATCCTTTCCGAACGGGTACTGAATTTAAATACTATTAACGACTGAGCGCTGAACCGACAGAATGGAACACCGGGATTAATTTTCCACGATTGCACTCCGTTCTGTTTTCATTTAAACTTCGAGCGTCGCTCAAATTTGCTGACGCTGCGACTAACTAGATTAAGAAGTTTTCGCGGGCGTTCCGTTGTTGACTATTAACTTCTTTTCCAACGACAACTCTAAAATTAAATTGAAATGAATAGAATAGTATTAATTCGTCTGTAGTTAGCGTTACTACACTAACTACAGACGAATTAATACTATTCTATATCCGTATATCTATGGCTTCTTCCTAATCTTGGTAACCAGAGGGTCGTACATAGGATGTACATATGTATGTACGCTGCGCTGTCTTTTGTTGGCTTCCCCAGGCAATGACAATTCCATTCTGAGACATAATTTCGATACCGGGAATATATTGCATTATCGTCTTTTAAAATGTTTACGTTAAAAATAATGGCCTTTAATCTATTATGCCGTTACGAATGTTACATACATCGCGTATCTAATAAACTTGGTTTGGCTTCTCAGAATCGCTAGATGGCGCTGTCAATAATAACCCCAATTGCGAAAAAAAATCAATCATCTATTGACACTGTTATACATTGTGTCATACATTAGTGAGAGCCTTTAAATTTAAAACCAGGTAAATAGGAAATATTATTACTTTAGCAACGGAAATCGATTACCTACAGGCGGAAATTGACAGACTCAAGTCTCGGAGCGTTCTAACTTAGTTTCGGCGTAAAACGACAGACACGAAACTGTTTGTCTAGAGATACGTTTTTAAAAATATAAATGTTAAAAGCTTTAAAGCATTTTGTTAAGACCAATGATTGCTGAGGGAAGCTGAACCATGACTACTTCTTCCAATTCCCTAACTGAACATTATGATTGGTAGCGTAACATATTATTATTAAGATTGGTTAAGGCCACAATGAATTGAAAAAAGCGCAACAACCGTAATGCGTTTAAAATACAGCGAATGGATTAGTGTTATATTATAAAGAGGAACGAAATTAAGGATATAAAATGAGTTTATTGAACATTTATTAATAAGGTGTAAGCTCTTAAAGCAATGAACCGGTTTTAAAACTTCTTTCACAATTAGAACATCTTTGCTTTAATAATATACATGACTAACTCCAACAATTATGCGGCACAACGATACTACACGAATATATATACTAAATTTGTCCATCGTCATGCGGTTGACATACCAGAGTAAATTGAGTTAGTATCCCGACCCCATACTAATGAAGTAATCGCATGCTTTAATATTATCTAAGCACAATTTATGGTATATGCTTACAAGTAACGGGTTCCAGCAGAATCTAGATAGAATAATCAATTCAAGTAGTTCTATTCTATTTTCAACTAATCTGACACATTACAAATCAGGAATATCAAATTTCATACAAAATAATTCAAAGCACATACTTTGAATAGTACATTTAATATTAATTTGCGTCAATATTTATCTCACTGTTGGCAAAAGTGGAATTTCATATCATTCCCCTGTTGACGGGAGATAATATTCAGTCAAAAGTAATTCACAGAAGGAATTCACGCGCTAAACATAAAATGTAAATATAAGAAAACTTGTTAATTTTTTTGTAGCATACCAATTTTATTTACTTCATTGGGGATGACCCACCCTCACATTTATTTTGTTACGTTTTGTATGTAGTGTAGTATATTGTGACTATTATAAAGTATTAGCGTCTTGTCTTACATTCAGGTTACACAATTTCCTGCTTCTTACATCCTTTATCGCATCAATTAGGACCTTTTTCCCTTAGCTTACGTTATGTGTTTACACTTACGCTTACACAAACACTAGCTGTCCTCTTTTTTTCTTATTATTTTAATTACGCTATCCTCTTTACACTATTCGACATGTGTGAATGTTGTCACTGTATTTGGAACACTTTTGACAGCTAATTTTGTTTTGAGTATAACAGTCAATGAAATTTATCCGCATCAACATTATATTTAGGAATATTTATTCTCCTGCGAATATCCTAATGTGTTTGTGTGTTAAAATGCCTATACTTTTAACTGTATGAATTGTTTGATGCTTTGTTTGCTCTCATTTCTAATTTTTTTAATCTGTATCTATAAGTAAAGACTCGTTGGCTGTATAATTGCTATATTAATGCTACTCCTGTTAAATTTTATGTGTAAGTCTTCCATGCCTAAATAAATAAATAATCTACGATATAAAACAATATTACCCAATAACGTGTATTTTTATTCTCATGTTCATCGTAGTTGAACGTTCATAGCGTAGGCCTCTTTACCTATTAGATGTAATGTAATTTAGTTCTACCTTAGAAATCCCTTTTCGTTGAAATTCCCTGAGATCCTTTTTGTAAAGGAAATTGTTTTGTAAAGTTGTATCCATTATAATGGAAATACTAATAAGTTAGGCAGCAAGAATATTTGATTGAGGTTACATAGGTCGCGTGGTGGAGAATTTTAGCTAAAAGTTAAAAGATTGTAATGTGATTGAAATTATAGCATGTCTGGTGACCTGCATATTTTGTCGTACAACAATTGTCTATAAGGTAAATGTCAAGTGTCATAGTTTTGTTTAACTATCTTGATAGTTCAATTATTCAAAAATGTTACATTTTGAATGGATTTTTTAAATATGATCCCGGGTAAAATAACTTTCATTTTGAGTAAAATCACCTTATAAAGATTCTACTGCTTGTGTAAGGATAAACGGGGCCTACTCAGACTGGTTTAGCATCTATAAAGGTGTAAGACAGGGCTGTGTAGCATCCCCGTGGCTGTTCAATCTCTACGGATGATTGTTTGAAATCTTTGAAAGACGAAGATTGTAGATTAAGAATGGATGAGCTACTGGTAAAATATCTCTTGTACATGAATGACCAATAGGAGGACCTACAATTTATGACCCACAATTTATTTATGCTGAATGTAATGAATGATTCATTGGAAGGTAGAGGTATGAAGATGAATGTAGACAAAACGAAAGTTATGGTGTTTGAAAGAGAACAAAATAGGACAGTAATTGTTATAAATGTTAACGGCAAAGAAGTGGAACAGGTAGAAGGAATTGTGTTTTTACGATATATGCTTAGTAGAGACGGTAGACACGTTAAAGATTCTGAACGACTAGCGGGAAATAAAATGAATGGGGCTATAAGGACAGTAGTGAGGAGTCAGCATGTGTCTATACGTCTGCTAATACATAAAGCTGTACTAGTCCCCACATTAATTTAAGACAGTGAGATCTGGGTTTGGGAGGAAAAGCATGTTAGTAGAGTTAATGCCCTTGAGATGCGATCCTTAAGAAGTATGTTAGGCGTGACGTTGAATAATAGGATTGAATATAGCGTTATAACGGAAAAGTGTGGCAAAAGTGAGTGGCAGCGTTGGCCGGAGACGCCCAAGGAGAACTTATATCGACCATATTAGTGACATACTAAAGAAGGGCGATATAAGGAGGACATGTAACCGACGAGCATATGCGCAGATATATGGATGTACAAGAAGTAAACAGTGGTAGAGCCCGCAACAACAACATCTGTTGCACGAATTGGCCAGCTCGACCGGTGTAATACCACCTCACAGAAAACACGCGTAAAGTAGAAGTACTCTGCGTTTCGTCTGATGAGTGAGGTAAAGGACTTATCCTTTTTCCTGTCTATGCCCTCCTTTGTCCTTTAAAGGTAGGCAACGCATCTGCAACGCATTTGTCTGTTGCGGATGTTCATGGGCGGCGCTCACTTGACATCAGGTGACCCGCTTGCTCGTTGCCTTCTAACATAAAAAAAAGAAGCGAGAGAGGTGTGCCAGGAACGTCAAATGAAAATTCGCTATCTCTGCCTACCCTTCTGCGTTACGGGCGTATGTCATAAATGACATATGCCAAAGTTGTTATTAAAAGTTGTTATTCTCAAAAAATGAAATATTACCACGGCAACCAATATTGTAAGTGAAGGTATGCAACTTTTCCCTTTTAAAAAGTATATTTTAGGTATAGAAGACAAGTACGCCATGTCATGAGTGATAATGATCATGACGTACATGTCACCGATCAATTGTCAACTTCCTCGGTTTATAGTCGGACTAGGCATACCGTAAACTACCAGCAAATTAGGAATTTACGAATCATATTTAATTAGAAGTATCATTTCCTTTATTTGTTACTAGTGACTCAACCTGGCTTCGCCCGGGTACCAATAATTATGTTGATCCGATCGCTACCAAACACAGGAATGTGCCAATCTGGACAATCCCTGTAAATTTAATCGAAATCGGTCAAGCCGTTTCGGAGTCTATAGGGAACATACATAATTCGCTTTTTGTATATTTTTTTTAAATTAAATGTATCCATTGTTACTTCTAATTGGAGGTATTTTTAGAATATGTGAACAAAGTTTCATGATGATCGGTTGAGTAGTTTTCGCGTGAAAGCGTAACAAACAAACTTACATTCATATTTATAATATTAGTAGGGATAATCATATTTTAAGTTATTATTATGTATAAAACTATCAAACCCAACCTAGCGAACTAAATATATAATTGTCTTCCATTCTAACTTAAACTTCAACATACTTACACAAGCAACTTACAAATGTAAAGCTATGAAGTGGTCTTGTACCCTGAAATTGGTTTTACCAGAACGTTAGCTAATGCATGTTAGAAACCCTTTTGCGGCGAACCAAGGCATCTATGTCTCTTTATTTCAATCTCAATTTACCCGTCAATACTCCATTGGAGCTGGCTGGGAGCCTTGTAATTACTTTTCTCCGTTATTCAATTTTGTGGTCACTTTGTTCTCTATAACTCCTTGAATATTATTAAACCTGACTTCGTTGCGTTAGGTTGATTGGCTTTTTGTACTTAATATAAAACGTAAGCTCCTTAATTTTTAAACAAAAAATATCCTTAGACATATTTTATTAGTATATAAGTACTATACTTTTATGCAATAGGTTATTTTTTATGTTGTTATGAGTAAATAACATACATACATTTCTTTCGTACGTATATCACTTTTATTTAGAAAAAAAATTAATCAATACTACTAAAAAAGGAATTAATTTACTGTAAAATTTAAAACGACAATGCTTCGTAATTTTTTTCTTCTTTCAAAATTTGCCATATAAAATCTTTTGTGAAAAAATAAAAGCTTTTGTAAAAAATAATAGTTCAATATTATATTAAATTAAGCGTAGAAATAAACAAAGTATAGTTGGAGAGACTATTTCTGGGTTGTTTTACAACAGATAAGATTTAAATAGATAAAAAATTAGTCTTGAAAATACATCAGGCATACAGAAAGACAGAATTTCACCCTTAAGAGTAGTATAAGATTGTAATAAAATTCCGAAAGTCATAGGAGTCTTACTGCCAAGCGTGGAATGTAACTTTAGTGAAGACTCATTTAGACTCAATTAGAATATAATATGTAATAATCTTCATACATACATATTACGTATGTTCTTAATAGTATAATTAATGAAATTTGGTCTTCAAACAAGGTTGTTATTACTTGTTTTGTACCTTATACATGTAACTTAGATGTAACATAAATTTGATGTTCATGTTGCTAAGGGATAAAAAATAAGATTGAGGATAATGCCATCTATTGGAAATAAAAGAAAATAAAAGAAAAAATACTGAACGTGTTTGTCTTTAATTCTATATATATATATATATATATCCCTGCTAAGACTAGGGCTTTATGCTTTTGAGTATTCCATACTACTAATATAAATATACTATTTTTACCTTGTTTCACAGCAAGATTGGACTTTTAAAGGTTTTCGTTTAAATTCGTAAATTCTGAAACGCAATGTTTTCTTGTTTGTTTGAACTTTTCCTTATATTACTTTAAAACAATAGTTATCAATTATACACAATTTCACTTCACCTTATCCCACGGTTTGCAACATTAATGAAATTATAAAAAGTGTAATGGCCGCCAATCATGTCGTTAATATGTAACAGATTTGGACGTTTGTTCACTTGTTTCTTTGTTATAAAAACTTAACTAATTTCATTTTATTTTGTTACAGTACATCGGAACTATGGACGTGCCGAGACCATCTAGTCGCGTCGAGATTGTTGCCGCTATGCGTCGTGTGCGCGTAAGTTTCTCCCATATTATCTATTATGTATACTAATATTATAATAACTCTTGAACCGATTTTAAAAATATATAAAGCACTTCTATCGGCGTGTGTTTCAATTTGTCTATCTATCTACCGGAGCGAAGCTGAGGCAGGTAGTATTTGCTAGTATATAATATTTCTATATTCAATGTAATTTATTTGAGATTCTTGAACATTGGGTGTCCCGTCTTTATTAGATTTTTCTCTTTTTCGAGAATGTCTAAGTGCGTTTAGTTACACTCTTTACTAGCGATCAAAGTTCGAGGACATCTAGTAAAACTTCAAGCGCACTCTTCGAAATTGCTCGCCTCAATATCACAGATTGGAATATTAGAATTAAATTTGTTAAGATGTAAAAAAACAAGAGATGTTGCCGACTAGGCATAAACCTTAACCACGTTTTTTGTTTGGTCTGCAAGTTCCGTTTATTGACTTAAATTTTAGTCCTTATTGTAAACATTATTTTAATCAAGAATGTTACCTTATTCTTTATATTGTTTTCTATCAAAGGATAATAAAGCATTAAACGTGCTGTAGGGCATAATATCATAATAATAAATCGGCCTGATTGACTAATGTGGCACAGGCCTCCTCTCCGAGAGAGGGAAGGGGCCGTAATCCACCATGCTGGCTCAGTACGGGTTGGTGGATCATATGTCTTCGAATTTAGTGGTTCTAAGGCATGCCGGTTTCCTCACGATGTTTTCCATCACCGTTTTTGGAGCAGTGGTAATGATAAATATATATATACACAAAGTAAAGCGCCTGCCTGGTTCGAACCCGCGACCAACAACACGTAAGTCGTGGCCTAAATTACAGAGCCAACACTGCTCACTATACTTGATCATTAACTATTTCTAAATATGATAATAGTAAATGGTATAATAATATTAGCTTTTGAAATTATTATCTACCTGATTTTGTTTACTGTATAACGAAAACGAGGAGAAGTTTAATTCAACATCTGAAGATACGTTCCACTAATTAACGTCAACAGTTTCTGTTGACAACAGAGCTTGAGCTTCGAAAAACAGTCCACGTAATTAATGTTTACTTAACAAACATCATGTACAGAGATCTGAAACTCATGTGATAACAACATCTAAGCAACTGAAGATAACATAATGTCAAGAAGTTTTGATCCAGGGAAATAAAGTAATTTATTATATTCTATGTATCTTATTGTAACGGCAACGGACTTAATTCAGGTTAAAACTGGTCACTCCATGAAATATCTGCTCATAGTACTTGGATCAATGTATAATAAAATAGCAGAACAAAATATTTTAAGAACATACGAATTACGTTCAACTTTTCATTGGTATCTTATCCCGTCCGCCCAAAACAGAGCCTAAGGCCGTCTGTTGTGTTCATGTCCGTTTTATTTTAATACAGAATTTAATGATAATTTCCTAAGAACTTGTCAAGTCCTGTCCTTTGCAGTACCTTTTGTTGTTTACAGAATTTAAGTCAAGTAAATTTTGGGCGTATAATTATTTAAATGTAGCGATTTGCACAACTTGTAAAATCTTTAAAAGAATTAACGTTAGCAGATATTAAATTTTAGCATTAGGAGAGCAACAACGACATATGTTGCACGAATGGGCCTGTGAAATACACGAAGTAGAAGCATGCTCTTCAGAAGCAACATAATAAGTTCCCCCGCTAACTCGCATTGGGCCAGCGTGGTGGATTACGGCCCCTTCCTTCTCTCGGAGCATCCTCCGATTCTTGCGCGTAATAACGGCAGAGTTAATCCCAAATCGATTAACATAGCATTCTTTAACACGAATGGCATCAAAGAACAACGCGACGAAATTCATAACTTTCTTCGGGATCATCAAGATCATTGGGAACGACAATGCCGGCGCCCGAGGCGGCGGTATTATTGTTTACTATAAAAAGTCCCTGCACTGTATACCGATCGACACGCCTGCGCTAACGCACTTAGATGCTTCGATCTGTCGGCTGGCTATGACAGGCCATGCCCCCATTACGATTGCTTCGGTTTATCTTCCTTGTAGACCAAGCGCAACTATCTTGCGCTCTGACTTCGAAGACCTTTTATCATTAGGAGGATCTACTATTCTTGCACGCGATTTCGATAGTAAGCACATCCGATGGAACTCATCCAAGAGCAACGATCGAGGTCGAGCGCCCGACTCAGTATCGGACTTACTCGTCTTTGAAATTGTAGTACCCACAGAGCTTACGCACTACCCCAGCATATAGGGTCACACACCGGATGTGTTTGATATTGCTATCGATTTTTAACGACACGCAGGCGTGGAGTCGAAGTGATTCACGAGCTTCACTCGGATCACCTACCAGTTATACTAAGGCCAGGGTTTTCTGCACCAACCACGCACCAAACGAAGACTATCGTGGACTGGCACAAGCTTAGTGCTAAGCTTCCAGCTTTTAGATTCCATTCCCGATCAAATCATTATTGAACAAGATATGGGCGTCGCAATCGGATCTGTCACAAGTCAAATCCAAACTACCATCGAGGACTGCTCGAGGCAGGTCCCAGAGTTGGATAACCATCGCTGGGAGCTACCTCCGGACGCCAGAGACTTGCTGAGACATAAGAATGCGGCCACCCGAGCTTACGGTATGTATCCCACCGAATCGCACCGCAAGCAGCTACGTAAACTACAGCTTAGTCCAAAGCACGCATAGCCACCCACAGGAACGAAAGGTGGGACTTAACCCTTAATAGTTTAAAGCCATTCCATCTAGCCTTTAGCGGTTTCCTAAATCGCTCAAAGGCAACACGTATTCCACGCTGCCACCGCTCTCACGTCTCAACATGATACCAGCCATGCTGGATGAAGAGAAGACCGAGTGTCTGGCTGACAGCTTCGAAGCCCAGTACTCTCCCCTGTCCACCACTGAATGGTGGACGGCGAGGTTGATTGGCGATATCGTGAGCTCGCCCACTATCTATTATAAAAACATCTTCCGACAACACTTACTGCTTCCGGATAAACAAAGTCGCATACTTCACTTCATAATAGTGACGCTGGGTGGATACAAAGTATACTAGATGCAATTTAAAGAAGAGATGCAAAGAATTTTTAATATCAAAACAGTAAGGAGACAAAGGTATAAGAGTTCCTTTCACGATATTAAAATAAAGCTATGTTCTTAATACTGCTACTAATGATGTTTGCCACTTGTTATTATATTTATTTCCTGAAAGTGTATACCTGTTTTGCATCCCCATAATTTTCAATTAGAATTATTCTTTAAATTTCAGAAAGTTTATCTATTTAGGAAAACCTGTTATAAGATTTTTGCATTAGGTATTACTTACTTGTTTCACCGACCATCCATCGAAGGTCTGCCTCATTAGAACGCCATGGCGGCTTGCTATCTAAGCCTGGTTATCTCTGGCATCTGAAGGACGTCATGGAGACTAACCATGGCGGCTTGTTGTTAAGAAAGGCGACTGAGTGAGTGAGGGTGGATTATGGCAGTCTTGCATGACTTCGGGACAATGCCTAAGGAGTAGAAGAACAAGAACAGGCGCATAAAAACCGGTGCGAACTCGGGAGCGCATTTCCTAAGCACGATGTGAGGAATTCCGTAAGACCCACTAGACTTGTGAACGTCCATACATTGTAGCACTTTACGCGTATTCATTTCTGGTGAAACTGAATCTCGGACATGAAGGTGTCACCACACGGAATTTCGGCGGCGACCGCTTGACCAAAATGGAAATAAATTAAGTGCTTGTGATGACTTATATGTACTGCCTATGAATAATAACGGAATTGTTACAGTCCTCAAATTTCGGGTTACCATTGGAAACTCGAATAACTAACTCTATTAAAGTCGCTGAACCGATTCGGTTCGGTGAACCAGTAATATGATGTTTTAACTGAGTTGGTTTAAGTCGAGCGTGAATGATACAAGCCGTACATTTTGTGGGCTACCTAACTTAAATATCGGGCAGAGTTGTTCATTATGAAAAATGTTAAAATATATACAATTAAGCCGCTTATTATTATTGTATTCGTTTTTAAATCAATTTTAATATTATTATAAAATACTGGTGACTGACCCTTTCCGGCTTCGCATGAGTAGTTTTTCCATACAAATGTTCATCCACGTTATCGCGAAAACTGTCAAACGACTGACAGCTATGCCAAAAGCGCTCACTTTACCTACATTAGAAAAGTTAAAAATATGGTCCATAAGGTTTCTTTATTTTTGTAATTTCACTACTTTCTTATTTTTTTTAGAACCATCTCCAGACTTAACCAACATAAAAAAATAATCGGCGAAATCGTTTTAGCCGTTCACGCGTGATACATATATACATAGATTACAATTAAGTCGCTCTTACGTACGTTGCACTTCCGACGTTTTGTCTTTCTTGTACCTAAATAACCAAAAATGTGACGCGTGTCTGAAATTCTTCACTCTTGAATCCTCACCAAGAATCGAATAGCCACACAATAAGTTGCATGTTAACTTAAGTGTAGCTAACTTAATTCTAACATAACTCAGTCATTTAAACGTAATACTCTTGTTATTGTTAATTAAAAATGTATCAATTAGAACATTGTAAACATTTTACATGTATAATATAAGATTAATTCTGTCACATTGAAATATGAACGTCGCTCCATGTGACGTCTTTTTGTCCTGAATATAAACGAGTCACATTGCCCCACATTTGCACAATGAAAGGACGAAAGCTGTGACATTTATTACCTCAACAATGGTACGGTCCTTTGATACTTTTTGTGCTCTAATGTTGTCAGTCATTTGGTACACGATCGTTTTACGACCAAAAAATATATCCACGCTTTTCGCATATATCAATTGGGACCAGATTTATATAGCTAATTCTTTTCATGGCTTAAATAGCAAACAATTCAAATTAGTTATCTAATATTAGGTGACCCCTTAGGCGTTGCTACAATATTACCGTGGGTTTCCGATGGTTTTCGCCAGTGGAAACCCGTGGTTAAGAGAAACCTGTAACACTTAATATAGTACCAGTTTTCCTTTAAGGTTCTTTGTTATTCCTAACCTAAATTGTATTAATTAAATAAATTATATCTTTGGAGCAGAACAAAATGTGTTTTACATTCGTAATGAGATCCCTGATGTTGCCTAAGGCGCAATCGATCGCAAAGTTATGGAACATAAACACAACTACCAAAGTCAAAGACTCACTATGTGTATCAAGAAAATGACTCATTTGATATACATAATAACTTAATATATTCCAATTTTAAAATTAATTGGTTGTAAGTATACTTTATTTGCATCACAAAAATTGCACGCAATATCTTACGACAATAAATATGAACCCGGGTATGACAGGGTTTCAAGTTAGACAAGTTTTAGTTGCAAGTCTGCTGTGGGTCTTTTTCAATATATGTTGGAGATATAGCTCACTAGAAGATTGGGATAGAACTGTCCACGTCCCTCTATATAAAGGAAAAGGAATTACAATTATGCTATGAACCTTTTCCTTTTTAACCGAGGAATCAGTTTTTTCAGCGTTCTGGGAATCCTTTATGCTAAAGTGCTGATTGAAATCGTTTTGAAAGAAACAAAAGAAAATGTGGGATGTGCATGCAGGTTTAAGAAAAAAAGTGGGTTGGATGGATCAGATATTTTCTTTACGTATGATTACAAAAAAAATCTACGCCTTCGTAGACTTAGAAAAAGTCGCATGATAAAGTTAAAAGAGATGATATGTGGTCAATTATGGTTGCGTTTGGATTGTAGCTATTGATTTAATTACAAGCGTTTAGGTCTCTTTGTATTGCTTGTGTTAGGATTAACGGGGCCTACTCAGACTGGTTTAGCATCCATAAAGGTGTAAGACAAGGCTGTGTAGCATCCCCGTGCCTCTTCAATTTCTTTACGGACGATTGTTTGAAAACTTTGAAAGATTAAGATTGTGGATTAAGAATGGGTGTGTATTAAAATGTCTCTTGTACGCCGATCATTGGGCCGCGTTCGCGTCATCCGCGGAGGACTTACATCTTATGCTGAATGTAGTGAATGATTCATTAGAAGGTAAAGGCATGAAGATGGATGTAGATAATACGAAAGTAATGGTTTTGGAAGAAAACAAAGAGAGACTATAATTGAAATAAATGTTAATTATAAAGAAGGTCGAAGATCGATCACATTAGTGGCTTACTAGGTGGCTCCTGTTGGTTCCCGACGAGCGTGTACACTTAGAGGTATGGATGCAGAAGAAGCGAGGGGGTGTGCGAGGATTGCGCCAAATGGAAATCCATGCTCGTTGCCTACCCCTCTACGATTACGGGCGTGAGCTCATATTATTAATATTATTGGGTGTTTAGTTATTATTTTGCCAGAACATAAATAAAATTTTTTTGTTTACAGTACGAGTATAAGGCGCAGGGTGTGAAGAAACGTAAGGTGACTGTGGACGTGTCCACTAACGGCGTACGTGTCACTCTGCGTACCAAGCCACGCAGGGTAGGCAAATCTTTTTATTATTTTTTATAAACTTATATATAGAGTAATCATAAAAATCCTAACTAATATTATTAATGCGAATATGAGTTTATTCGTTCTTTCTTTAACTCCATAACGACTTAACTGATCATCGGGGATTTTGCGCGCAATACCTTTTATTCCGAAAATAAAACTGTTTCTATGGCAACCGATATTGAAAACCTTCCTTTACAATATCGTTTGCCATTGTAACGTGTCATGTTTTGACAAAAGAAATTTTTTAACACGTGTTCCCTACAAATCGAAGTTTTTATATGCAATGCGTAATCAAATACGCACTAATTAATGATTGGCCGGTAGGCGTGATTAGTAAGATATTTGCTTTTCACGCCGCAGGTTTTGGGTTCGATTCACCTCATTTCGATTCCTCCACCCAGGACAGAATTTTTTTTGCATTAACATGTCTATTTGTCCTAAATATGGGAGTAATACAAAGAAAAGAAAAAAAAGGAAAAGTAGTATGTGCAGTCTATCAGTTATTTGGTTTTCATAGCACAGGCTTTGCTTAGTTTAGGTTCAGATGGCCATGTCTGAATATGCATAATAGCAATTATTGGAATCCGATTATGCACAATGACAATGACTGGATATTAATTGGCTTCTGTTATGATAGTAGATATGCCTCAGCTTTGATTTTGAACTATGGTTCACGTACTAATATTTCGTGGTGCGTGCGACCGATCTCTTTGTCTACTGCCCACTACATTGTTCGTAATGGGACAATAAGCTTGCAGTATACAACGTTCCATTGTAGTTTCGCTATATTCAGATGGATATTGGATGCTGTGAGTAATTGGAAATAATAATTTAAATATTCTTTCAGTTGAAATTTCAGTTCATATTGAACCTCTTATTAGGTTCAATATGATTTAATAAAGGCTATTACTCGCGGCTTCGCTCGTATTTGTTACTTATCTTCCTCACTGGAAAATGTTGTAACTTCATTCCGAGTATAATAACTTGGAATTATAAGTAATTGTTATTAATTCCCATGGTAATCTAAAAATCATGTAACAGATCGTCAAAAGGATGTATTGTCTTGTTATACATTACCATTACTACAAACCTATATGAGATTTTATTTCCCTATCTCTTGGGGAAGCTTTCCTTAGTGTGTTTAGTTAAACTTTAACAAATAAATAAACTCACACCCGCATTTATAATATTAATTAGTATAATAAATTGAGATATGTTGCGTAGAAAAATATACATTTGCAACGGTTTTAATTGAACTTGTTAGCCTTTTTCTATGGACGAAGAAGCAAACGAAAAGGCGATTCTTACTCGGACATAAACTGAACTTCTATGGCACATTTAATTAAGTTAAGGGCTTATAACAAAACATCATAACATAAAAATTACAACATCAAATTATAGAAACACATCGGCTATAGACACGACAACCATACTGAGGCGGCATGGCCAGCAATGAAGGGAATCACGTTTCAGGAAGCTTCAAAATTCTATCCTGCTGTAATTAAAAATTGTGCTGTATTGTAAAGAAAGTTACCTGCCATTATTAAATGAAAACATTGTCTTTGGTTCGTCTATTATATGTTTCGTCACTGTCTTACTTATCGAATTACCCTTAGCTTCAAAAACAAGCATACAAAAACAATGCTCAAGAAGGAATGAACATATACAGTCAAACATCAATGCAAAACGGAACGTAGGAGACATTATAGCAAAGGTATCATTACTGTAAAAGCTTTGATATTTGAATTTAGAACGAGCATTCGATGAGTTCCTCACAGCCCCAGTCATTCATTAATAGATCGATTGATAAGGCTTTCTGACTGTAGTTAGCTCTTGAATACAAACACTTGAGGATTATTAAATGCTATTGGCGTCGATTAGTGTTACTCTTGACCACTTAATTCCTATTGATTTTGTTACCAAAAGAGCAATAGTCTATAACTCGAGTTGCCTCAATAGATCTACTCCAATCGAACTGTTTAACTTTATTTATTAGTACACCCGAATTAATATACGTTCTTAAAATGATACTGCATTATTTCTTAAGTGAAATCTGACTTTCGTTGATTGAAATATTAAAAAAAATATTTTGGTATTTTTTTTAATTTCGTAAAATGGATTAAAAAAAATACAAGAAAAATCAAAGTTTTTATTAATTGCACATTAAGAATAAATGCAATAAATATTAAATCCATAAATAAACTAAATTTTTCTTTAGTGTCATTGTATTAGTTTAAAGTTAATCACTTACAATAGGCTTACAAAAGCTCAAAAGTTAAAAAGCATTTGCGTGCTTAGCTTGACAAAACAAAAATATCCCCTGTACCAGTAACTACTCTTTGTTTGACAAAAGGACATTAAATGGATTTGATAACAGTGTAATCAAATAGGTAAATGTCAAATGTTATTGTATAATCCCCGCGAGTTGATAATGCGCTAGGAACTAGTCACATTTACATCCACGTGACGTCA
The DNA here is from genome assembly GCA_029849275.1 of Papilio elwesi. Taxonomy (NCBI): domain Eukaryota; kingdom Metazoa; phylum Arthropoda; class Insecta; order Lepidoptera; family Papilionidae; genus Papilio; species Papilio elwesi. The sequence continues at coordinate 15,512,105 of CM056717.1, read as the reverse complement.
CCCGTAACTAAAAGATATGGCTAACAAAATAATTATAATAGAGAATTTAATTTATTAATTAAAGCATACCGTAATCCTTATTAGTTACCGGTGACGTCACGGCTATAGTTTTACGGCCGTTCGTCTGCCCAACGCCAACCCTGCTAGGAAATAATAAGCTACTAACTTAACCGAACAAAACATATTACATAAGAATAAATACATGGTTTCTTTTAGAATCGTCGTCTACATACCGGTAAATACTGCGTTACCAAATAAAGCTGTTATCAGAGAGCGCCGTGCGTCTACAAAATACGTGCGCGTGCTACGAATATCTCAATGCACAGTGTATCTTGCTGAAGCTTGCGAAATCTCCGAAACTGCTTACTATAAAAAAAACTGCCAAACTATAGCCTCATTCATCATGTAAACACATGCAGTAAACTAAATAAAAAGTGTCTCAATGGGAATGCTTTCGAGTTTTCATTTCGACCGCCAATCGTATATCTGCTACTTTTGGTTTTATATCATTGTGCTGTTTTGTTTTCGCTGGACACAACATAGTGGAACTACAATATGAAATGACTATAATTATTTATAGTTAAATGACGAATATAAAATATAAATGGACTGAGTACTTTGTTCGTAGAAGTGACGGTCGATGGGGCCAAAATGTGACCATGTAGGAGTACATGATACGGTGTGGGTAGAATGATGTACCACTAGATGAAAACGGGAGGGAACGATCGTAATTGAGATTTATGATGAAAGGCTTTTACCAACTATATATTTTTGGCTTAAAATGAGAGACAAGAATGTATTTTTTAATTAGAAATTAGAAAAGTGGGCGGATAATTTAACTGTCATCGTCCACACTCGTCAACATGGCGCGGCTATTTTGTAATAAATCTTGTAGCCTGTAGCGGAATTCCCTTGCGATATCAAGTAATTAAGTTCCGAACGAACATGGCTTAATTGTGTTATTTTCTTGTACAATATTCCGCTATGTATTTGCGTTGCATATTTTTGTGTACACCTATATTTGTATGTTACATTTTTACAAAATGTGTTGATTGTATTCAAGGTAAAATTCTGGTCGATATAACCACTTTTGAACCTTTTGAAACCAAAATATTTGTCTTGATATGTCAGAAAACAAGCGATCGTATGGTCAACTTCGACTGACAAACGACGAACGGCCGGTAAATGTAATGTTCACAACGTTAAAAACCTGCCCATGTTCATTGATCAACGTTAATTATATTTAAATTAATTCCCAATACTCCAGAATATGCTTATAAAAGAAACTTTTAGTAATGACATTCCAATTTAACTTATGCCAATGCAATCGTATTGAGTTTTACTTGTCGATGTTAGTTTGAAACTAGTTTACAGTCAACGCCACCGAGGTAATGTCAAAGGTTACGATACAAACTCAAATAAGATATCATTCCTCACAGACATACTGCGTGAACACAATTAGTCACTTAACATTCACGCGAACATCAAATGGGATATACATTAAGCAAATCATATTTATAAACGTGTAAGTTTCTATGGATGGATGTTTCTTTCTCCTGGAAACTAGAGCTACGTACATGTTGAAATTATGATTGTAATGTATTAAGAGGACATACCTGCGCATATAAAAGTTTCCAGACATTACAAAATATACGAGGTTTCCTTCAACAATTAAAACGGACAGTATCGCAGTAAAATTTCTCCTTTTCCGTTCATCTGAAATGACTAAGGACTCAGCCCTTTAGGGCTCATTTCAGTTTTGCAAGGAATGATTTATATTTTACATTTACTACTTATTAAACACTAATACTTATATAAAAGTTATAATTAACCGAATCAAATATAAATCCTATTTCACTCGGGATATTTATTTCTTCTCACTTATTACGTTCCGCTCTCCCAATGAATGTTCCGTTTAAGGATTGCATAACAAAATCAGTATTTAATAGGGTCCGAACATAAATACTCCAAGGTATCATAAGTCTATCACAAAGGAAAAAGCTAAACGGAAGGCGTAGACGAATTTAAGGTTAACGTATCATCTTAAGCGTTATCATAACGAGCTTAAATTTCGATAAGAAAACTAATTTCTTTATTTTATCTAACAGGTGAGAAGATTCTTCACCCGGAAGCGCAAGACTACCCAACCTCGCGAGTCCTTGGAGGTGTTGCACCATCCGATTTACCGCATCTTCTACGTCTCCCATGACAGCTCTGATCTCAACATCTTCTCTTACATCGCAAGGGACGGCGCCACCAATGAGTTTACTTGCAACGTCTTCAAGAGCAAGAGGACTGTAAGTATTTTTTATTATGCAATGTAGTGTCAAATGAACAAGCGATTCAACTGATATCAATTGACCGCTCTCCATAGGCATCCGCAGCATGCTAATAAATTGCAGAATGGAATATACCACTCCGTCAAATCCCCTTCTTCCTATCCTTATTTATTAAAAAAGGATGGGACAAGAAAGAGAAACAGAATTACGCCTCCGGCACCTCTACTCCACCTTCACGCCTGTCTTCTGTGCGGTCGTGGTATTTTACCGGTCGAACCAGTCCACTCATGCAACAGATATTGTTGCGGCCTTACAGTATTAGTGTGAAACAATTAAAATTAAATAGTGAATAAGCAACAACGCTATTAATATTTTATTAGGGCTTTTATTAGAATATATTTTATATTAGAAGATTCCTCAGTAGTCAAGAATTCTAGACAAATATTACATATAATTAATTCTACATATATAAACTAAATATAACGAGCATGTATGAATCTAGAACAGGCAAAGGAGTTGTTCCAAGGCCGTGCCAAATGGAAATCCGAAATCTTAATAAAATCTTGTAACTATTTTCTATCCTACTCTGATCTTGATCAGGATATCAGGGGATGTCTTGCGGCACCCTACTCTGTAGACGAAACGCGGACGTGTTTAATATCACTACTTCACGATATTCGTGCAAGAGCTGCCCCCGTTGATGAATCTACCGTTAAATAAATAAATATGCACTCACGCCTGTAACGCAGAGGGGTAGGAAGAGATAATGGATTTCCATTCGGCGCGATCCTGGAGAACGCACCAGTGCTTCTTCTACATCCATACATCTACGTATACATGCTCGTCGGTTACGGGTCATTCTAGTTCTAATTCTAGTCACAACGTCCACTTTTAAGCCACACTCCTCTCTTATAACGCTATTTTTAATCCTACTATTCAACGTCACGCCTAACATATTATACTTCTTAAGGATGTCAACGGCATTAACTCTACTAGAATGCTTTTCCTGCCTAAGCCAGCTCTCACTTCCATACATTACTGTGGGGACTAGTACACTCTTATGTATTGCCAGGCGAGCCTTCTACTGATAAATTCAATTACAATGCCAGGAAATCACTACAGGTCGTTATCGTTGCATGAATTTTCGATAATTAATATAAATTTATAGCATAAATTCTGTTAGAAATCATCTCAAATTAATATAGCAAAAATTACGAGTTTTCGGAATAACTGATTGCGTGATGCCGAAGAAATTGCGTATTTTTATCTTACATTATGAATAATTTGAAGTCCGGAAAGCCGTTTCCAAATTTAGACGCATTACGTTTTTCTGTTTTCGCTGTGACACGAAATTGCCTTTGATAGAAAATGACCTAAAATTGCTAATTAAGATTTCTTTGATTCAATTTTATTAATGTTACACTCATTGATGTCGGCATATGCACGATTGTAAATGTTATTTACTTTGTTTAAGCGTTGTAATCCGTCTTACAAAAAAACAAGCTTTCGAATATAATATAATATAACCACGGTGATAGTATCACGTTTCTAAATATTATAAATGGATCACATATCCAGGAATGCTCCATAGACTGATGAATTTTAGCCTTCAGGAAGTCATTGAATTAAAAGGGAATAGTAGTTTGAATTTTGCGACCGTTGTATGATTATGATGGATGAGTATGGGGGTAGTTCAACATAGTTATGCACAATGTTGAACTACTACGTTTATGTAATTTTTAACAACTGTTTAGGCTCATTTGCTACATTCTACCATTGTAAAAGCAGTAACGAATACCAAAAATTATCAATAAATAAATGTGTATCATCCGAGTTACTATTCATTTACCGAAATATGGCTAGCAATCTACCTACCTAAAATTGAAGACGAAAATCAATCACAACGATAAGGATTATGGACAAGCATGAACTCTATTGTTGAGCTGTCGATTTTAGTCTTTTGTATAAGGCGCAAAAATAAATTCTTTGCGGGAAAATTACTTCAAATATTTTTTTATTCCAAACATTTGTTGGAAAATGTTTAGTTGACAATAAATAGCTATGGTTATTATTAAAAAAAACGCTTCGTTGTAGATGTTCTCGTTTTCTTTATTGATAAGTATAATATGATATTCAACACGCATTGTCCTACGATTCCCCTTTGGAACAATGTGAATGGCCAGGTATGGCATAACAAGGAACGGCAAACTTGAAACCGAGGGGAAAATAAAAGCGCAATCGTTTTTATATCAAAAGAATCCCTTCGTTAAAAAAAATTATTAAAGAATAAGAAATATATTTTAGGAATTAATTGAATTGCAGTTGGTTTGATTAACGTTCGCTGGTGTGATTTTATTAAAGTACATATTATTTGTAATTTTTAGAACCAAGGAGAACTTAATCTATGGTAGGTACTCACCATAGATTAAATTTACGTTAAATCCCACAAAATAAACATTTGACATGGTCAAATATTAAAATTACACATTTAAGTCATAAGTTAAGGTTGATATTGAAGACGAGACTGTTATCTCTGTCTACATCAATAGATGAGGTACCTTTTCTTCTATCCCGAATAAATAAACTAACTAGAATTACCCCAATGCGGTAGCATGATTATAAAACCTTTAAAATACTCATAAAAATAAAACCATCTAATTCGAAGACATGTGACATCCACCAACCCGCACTGAGCCAGCGTGGTGGCTCATTCCCTCTCTCGGAGAAGTAGGCCTGTGTGAAATTGATTTATTATTATTATTACTCATAAAAAAATGATTGTTTCACATTTTACCGTTCGAGATTTGGACATGATAGACATGTACACATGTGTAACATAACATGCAAATTCTGTTATAAAACTGGATTAGTTTCTGTTAGTTCTGATCCAGAACGTCTATTTGCAGACCGCTTATTCCTTTTTTTTAAATCGAACAGTTTTTCCACGCGGCAAGCTCGTGATATCGCGTAAAACGTGACGAAAGGGGAGATTTTTTCCAATATACCGAGAAAATTGTGCAATGCACAAAATAAAACGAAACTTTTTATTAAACATTTCTAATTAAAACGCTGCGCGAAATCGGTTTTAAAAGCAAATCAAACAGAAAATAGTTACAGCAATATTTATAGATACAGTATTTCATAAAAGTCAGTGGAACAGTTTTGCGAGTAAAGGAATATTTTCAGTAATACAAAATTATTTATTGCTTATATTTTTAACAAAAGTTACTTTATACTTAAAAAGGTATCTATGCTTAATTACGACAACTTGATTGTACAATTACTGAGTGACATAATAATATTGAACAATAGTACATGGTAAAGCATTGTTTGGTGACCGAGCGTAAATAGAATTCAATAATGAAAATAAGAATTGAAAACTCATTCTATTCATGTTTTCTCGATGCGAGATTTATTTAAACTCTTCCTTGATTGCTCATTGGCTGATACGAGAATTTCCTAATCCGAACTTAAGTCAAAACAGGCTGTATTTTTATGTAGGAAGGTGGCAAACGAGCAAGCGGATCACCTGATTTTAAGTGAACGCTACCAATAGAAATCCGAAACAAGCAATGTGTTGCAGATGCGTTGCCTACTTTAGTGGACAGAGGTGGACGTAGACAGGAAAAAGGATTTTTCCTTTTCCCCGCCAACCCCCTCCCCATTCCCATCCTATCTGTATAAGAAGAGGGTGGGAAGGGGAAGAGGATTGAAATTAGGCCTCCGGCACCTTACTCGTCATGCAAAACGCAGGGTACTTCTACTTCAATGTAATGCATTTGTTGGAGACAAATTATTGCCCGTTGGTTAAATCGCTATTTAACGTTGGATCATTCTACACTAGTTATTATACGGCATAAGAAATTTCTACCCTCATCTGTTATTTGTTCAGGACTTATATAGTAATGTACATTGATAAATTACTAGTGGGTTGCCGAGCTAAATCTGGGGCCAACACTTTTCATTTGTAAAACCAAATTAGCTAGAACCCTTGCGTAATTCGCCGTCGACTACTCTAGAGGTCAAGTTTATATTGACCAATAACGGAATGTTAGACTCAAATTCGATTTACTCTAGGTGCTCATCAAATAACATATGAGGGTGCAGCAAAATATTAGCCTGTCGTTCCTGTATTGCTTGTAATTAAAGTAAAGTAAGTAAAGGTAGCGTGGAATACAATCACTGGTAATTAGTAGAGATAATGGGTACATATTAACATTACTCAGTGGCGGGATTTGTTAAATATATTTTATTGTATTGCCTTTTTATAATACATAAACTAGCGCTTGACAACAATCCCATCTAATGTTAAGTGGTGATGTGGTCTAAAGCACTAGACTTTTCACTCTTCTCTTGAAGGTACCCACGTTGTAATCGGACGGAAATACTGACGCTAGCAACTCATTCCAATGCTTTGCCGTTCGCAAGACCAACGATGTTTCGAATCGCGTAGTACAAACGTGCGCCTTTATTCTATACTATATAATAATAAATAAATACACTAGTGATCCACGCCGCATTCGCCGGGTGCCACTAATTATGTTGATCCTATCGCTACCAAACTTTACAGGAACACCCGCTGTGCCAATCTAAACGTTTCCTGGTTTCATAGAAATCGGTTTAACCGTTTCGCAGTCTATAGGGAACACACATACACATATCGCCTTTTATATATAGACAGATAGATATCGGTATTCATTCATCTATGCAATCAATGAGGAAGGAGTGCGGACTATTTTATGCGGCGGATCTCTGTGAGCTATCCAGTCTGTCTATAGCTCATTGTCGGCTCAAAGATATTTACTGCATGATATAGGCCTCGCGTAAAGCCCCAACAGTGAATGCGTGTTTATATTAGTTTGGGGAAAGGAGACATACATACGCGCTACCGATTAACAAAATATGGTAAAATATGCACCGTCTTGATCTGTACCTCCATAATGCCTCCCTTGTGTCTAGTAATCTAGATGAAGAACCTCAAACGGTCCAGTTGTCCATATAACAATTTATTCATTATAATATCGTGTTACAAGTCAGTGGACCAATCAAAGCACAGCGTTAGATGTTTTTTTTGTGTGAAGTCTTCTTTCCAACGAACATAAATCTGAAATTGTTGGATCGGTACTTACGAGATATCGATTACTTTAGATATCAATCGTAAAATAATGGCTTCATTTTTCCCCAATCCAAAAGAACACACAACACTAGAAAATTTATGGTACTACCACGGTTGGTACCTATCCTATTTTGTGATTTTTTTTAATGCATTTTACTTACTTTTCGCCCGTTTCATCATTAATTAAAGTTTATCCCCCCAACTTAATGTAGAACGCAACTTTCGAGTGAAACTCTAACCGCGGGACAGAACTAGGATTTCCTTAAATTCAACCCGGATGGAGCTCCTTTTTTACTCACCGTCACTAGATAACATTGATGACTCTGTTATTATTGTTTGCTTATTTTCTGTTCAATTGTGTAAACGAAGGGCAATTATTATTACGCGATATATCATTTAAATAATAAAATATTCGTGATTATTTGACGTTTTGCCGAAAAGGGCCTATTATATTCTAATGATAACAGCTGATTGTTTCCTTTCGTTGTTTTATTTTTATACTTACTTTGTTTAACATGATATCGGATGCGTTCATTTAAAAATTCAAATGCAAATATTTCTTAGTTATAACGATTGATGTTACATATATTAAGCCGTATGTTCTTTTTGAAGATGATATGTTGTCTGGGATGTTTTTTTTGCTTTGATTTTTTTTACAGTTGGGCGGAAATCGAGTTTGCTTTATTATTTGTTAAATATTAACGCCTTTATTTGCGTGAACAGCAAGTAATTGGGATTCTAAGTCCAATTATTTGACTACGTTGTTTTTTAAAGTGATTGTGCCTTATATATCGGTGGCTTAGACGATTTACCCATCTCCATTCTTTAATTGCGGTTGTATGTTACGTCCAAATCGAAAAAAAATATTGCAGACATTAATTATGAAAGACGCTCAATTCATTCCACATTCACGCTTTTCCGCTGGAATTCGACCAAACCAAACGACCGTCCGCTTATTAATTTATACTCTTACTCACAAAGTTGAAATATAATTTAACAAATAAATTATAATATAATAATAAATTAACAGTATTTGAGCTGGATCAGGTTTTTTTTCACATACGAAAATGCAATGAAAATGTAAAGTTCACAAGAAAACGTCATTACCAGTAATTAAAAAAATTGCAACGGTCATAGAGACCTGAAACCCTACCCCCAATCCCCGAGCCGCAACAAGTGATTCAGGTCCAAATGAAGGTTGAAATTAAATCATATTTTGTTAATTGAAACGTTCGCGATAGCAAACATTAATGTATTCTAATATTAACAATACTGCCAAGCGTGTATACAACATGTATCCAACTGTTAATAACAAACAAAAGCTTTTGTTACTGCTAAATTCATGATGTTTACATATGCAACAGTTTTAAAGAAGCTTACATTAATAATAAATCGTTATTGAATTTATAAAATCCATTCAGAACAATAATCATTAATCTATATCAAAGCTTATATTATAATATACGGATATTATTAAAAAATAAAGTAGAATAAAATAAAAAAAAACTACTTATTTCTACGTTTTGTTAATTGTTAAACTTAATTATCTTGACTTCTCGTAATGCTACTCTTCAAAACTATTGTGTTAAAATTAAAATTACAGAGCTCACAAATTGCACGAACGGAAAATGAGCTTACGTAGTGAGAAACTTATATCTAACACCCGTAAATATGTCCACTTCCATTTGTCAACATTGTTGATACGACTACGCTAGCCACTTGATTTTTATTATCAATTAAAACTTTAATCAATTCCATTGGAGCTATAACCGTCTGACTGTAACAGGTACATAAGTCGAACTTCAGTCGCTTGCGGCGATATTTTAAAGCGCCAATTGATTTCCAAACATTTTATCGCAGCAGGATTACGATTATTGTTAAGTATAAAATACAGTATAATAAATTTATACCCTCATCTGTTATTTGATCAGGATTTATGTATACGTTATATAATATGTACTATTGATGAATCACAAATCACAATTCCCGAGGAGGCAGTAGAACGTAAAAACTTTAACTTAACCTACATATGGGATTAGTGTTACTAAAAAGTAAAAGTATTTCTGTTCCGATCCCATATGAGTGGGAAACGACAAATAGCTGATGATGTTGACGTATGACAAACGGGTTGCCGAGGTAAATCTGGGACTAAGCTGTTAAATCGTAAGAACCAAATAAGATTGAACCCTTGCTTAATTCGCCGTTAGCAATTCAATATGTCAACTTTCTGTGGACGTTAAATCGAACCCACTTGTATTATATGTATGTATTAATGTACATATAATAATTCATGATCAAATAACAGATGTAGGTATAAATATCTAATCTCCTATCTTAGTCCATTTCTTTAAACGATCTAGATACATTAAATGGCAATATAAACTTCCACGAGTCATCTAGAGTTCTTAAACATTGTAAAAGATAAATAAACTATGTTTCAAACAGCGGTAAGTCAAGTCGGTATAGTTTCGATTAGGATTTCGGGTGCAATATTAGTACAGTCATAAGTTACTCGACAAATAGCTTATAGTTAATTTCGTGCACCATAAATAAATAAACACACTTTAAGAAGATTCCGATTCCACGTTTAATATTATATGAGGACGGTCATAACTCAGTGGCACGGCCTGAACTTTGACATCCCTTTAACGGACTTGAATACGTTTTGTACAAACTATCTTAAGCATACCACCATTCAGCTCCTAATGAATGAAGTTATGTTATAAATAGTTTTAAGTGCTTATGATCACCTTTATGAAAGAAAAACCACTGGTTCTATTCGTTTGTTTGGTATTGTCACCGTCGATGAAAATCCAAGAACAACGGCAGACGTTGCTGCTTGACTTTACGTCCAGAATTAGCAGTATACACCGATCGCTTACGAATTCCCAAATGGGAAATATGCTGTTATTAATTTCTCTGTTATCTTAAAATTCAAGTCTCACGCACGGTATTAACCATGTCTTCAGCCATCGCGGATCGCCTTTGGAAGAAGTCTTTTGTTGACAGTTTTTTTAATAGAAGAAGGTGGCAAGCGGGTCACCGTGAGGTGATGTTAAATAACTGCTATCCATTGGCATCTGCAATAAGTTTCCTACCTTTAATGGACAGAGGAGGGGATAGACAGGAAAAAGTATATTTACTTTCCCCATTTAACCCCTCCCTGCCCAATCCTTTTCCCGTTCCCGTCCTATTCTTATTAGGAAAGGGGTGAGAAAGAGAAGAGAATTGAAATTAGTCCTCCGGCATCTCACTCATAAGGCGTAACGCAGAAGCATACTTCTACTTCACGCCAGTCTTCCGTTAGGTAGTAGTATTTGAACCGTCGGTTCATCCGTGCGGGTTATTGTTGCGGACTATATCACCGTATAAATCTGAAACGAAGAAAAAAACTTTTTCGCTTAATAACGAAAGAAACTAGATGGTGAATGAGCAACATTGTTAATAAAATATTGATGTTTATAATATTAAACTGTCGGTCTATTTGTGGTACAGACCGCACCAATAACCGATTGTTTGTCAGTCTTTTTTTGTCATAATGTATATGCAAAATTCTGAAATACAAGTTGTCTTTATTTGTCTAAACATTTTATCATTTTGTCAGTCTTCGCATGCATAGCGATATTTATTATTTTTGTCATGAAATGTACTTGCCAAATCTACGTACATTTTTATTTAATTATAAAGAATAACAAAAATAGAAATAAACGGGTTTGGCCGAAAAGCAACTGAATACAATAATAAACAAGAAACCGTTGAACATTTTAAAATATACTGCGTTCCTAAAATAATCTTTAATTCATGCGACTGTTTGTTTTCGTTAATTAACTTTGACTTGAATAACCATCTGGCCATAGTTACGATGTTATTCTTTAGGCAGGCGTTGATAAAAATAATTTATATTTACAATATGAAAATGTAGGTCACGACACCAAAGAATTGCCTTCCGAAAAGCATACATTAATGATGGTACTATTAAACATATTTAAGAGTACTAAAACGTGCTCTAATTTATACGTTTTTCATGCAATTTTTTCATTCACACAATTGTCATTGTTAAGGCATAGCAGTAAAAGTATTTGCAAAAGCCAAACACATAATGAAAGTGAATCTTCTTAAAAACTAAGAGTAAAAGATGCAGAACAGAAGAAAGAAGAAGAGGCAGAGCTTCTCAAACGAAATATAACAGTACACCAACAAATCTTACTGTTTTTATAATATTATAAAAGAGAAATTTTGTATGTGTGGATGTATGTATGTATGGAGGTTCGTTACTCTTTCATGCAAAAACGGCTGAAAGAATCTGTATGAAATTTGGCACAGAGATAGGTTATAGTCTGGAATAGTACATAGGCTACTTTCTATCCCGAAAATTCATGTATGTTCCCTATAGATTCTGAAACCGCTAACCGGGCGAAACCGGGGCGGATAACTAGTATTGTTGGATAGTTATATGTGTAGGTATGTAGTATTAAATCGTAGTTTTCGTATAAACGCGTATATTTCCTCGCGAATATCTAAGTCACTATAAACGACGTATTTTAAATGTGTACGTGTATCGACGTCCCTTTCATTCGACTCGCCTTGTTTTAAAATACGTGATCTTAAATCACTATCCGTCGAAAACAGAAATCTGTTCGTTTACAGTGAAATAGTGTTAAACATCTTTAAACGTTTGAGAGAAAACAATACGGTTGCGAGTAACATAAATTACACGAAAGATATACTCTTTTAGAGCGCCAATAACTCAACAAGAAACGTAATTTCGTTGATTAGTATTTAAACACTATTACTGAAGACAAGTTCTTTAATTAAGCCATCGGTTGTTAATTGTTTTGGTTCAGAATTCGTTTCTACGTTTTTTTATAGAAAACATTGTACAAATTTTGTCCGTTTAAAATTGTAAGTTCTTGTCACTGACATTTTAATGCTATATACTTTTATTGTGTTATAAATATTTAAATACACCGATTATTATTTTAATGTTGGGAATATATATTATATATCTCTATATATTTTATAAAGTTTTATACTAAAAGTACTTCTTATGATGGGTCGAGATACTGGCAATCTTCAAGGACCAATCATAAGCTAGTATTTTGGCGCGGCGAAAAAGGCAAAAACGGCGGGCATTCAGGTGTGTGCCCTAGTGCCCGATCGTCTCGTATGCATAATACGAGACTTCCTCAGTAATCGAACGTTCCGCTACCGCGTCGAGTGAGTGTGCTCTCAAGCACACCCCGTTCGAGCCGGGGTGCCTCAAGGGTCGGTGTTAGGCCCAGTCCTTTTTACCCTCTACACCAATGATATACCGCGCGTACGCGGTGTAGAGCTTGCCCTATTTGCCGATGACACCTGCATTTTCACGTCGGGCCTTCAGCCTGACGCTATATGTCGACGCCTCCAGACCGCAGCCACCACTCTCGGTGCATGGTTCCGGAAATGGAGGATCGAAATAAATCCAGCAAAAAGCGCCGCCCTATTCTTTTCGCGACATAAGGAAGCTCATCTTCCGCGTCTCCCATCCATTAAGCTCATGGACAGTCCAATTCCTTGGGAAGATAAAGTAAAATACCTAGGTGTCATCCTTGACCGTAAACTTAACTTCGGCGCTCACGTTACCCGGGTCAGAAGCCGGGCAGCTTTCGTACTAGGCCGCCTATTCCCACTAATCAACAAAAAGAGCAAAATGTCCCTCCGGAACAAGGTGACACTCTATAAAGCTGTAGTACGTCTCGTTATGACGTATGCTAGTCCGGTCTTCGCGCACATATCCCCTAAACTTATTCACCGACTTCAGCTGATCCAAAACAGATTCTTGCGCAGGGCCACTGGCTTGCCGTGGTTCATGCGCAACATCGATTTACACGTGGATTTAGAGCTGCCCACCATAGCTCAACACCTGAAGTTGGCGTCGCGCCGCTATTTCGACTCCGCCGCCGGTCACCCCAACCTGTTAGTCCTAGGTGCCGCCACCTACAAACCGATCGAGCCGAGGCTCGGCCCTCTCGGGCACCCTCGAATCGGAATGCTAAACGCGTAAAGAGTGACAGCCCAAGCCGAGGTCCCCTCGCGGGGGCCCTTGAGCCAAGTCACTCCATGGAGCGTCCATCGAAGCGACCTAAGAGCTCGGCGGCCTCCCAATCCGGTAATAATAATAAAGTAACGGCCCGAGCCGAGGTTCCCTCTACGGAGGGAGCCCTCGAGCTTAGTTACTCTTAAAGAGGCTTAGGCTAGGCGCCCTTTGCGCTCTGCCGCCTCGTGCCCGGTGTAGCTGTTAATGCCTCCTCAAGGCAAACAATGACCTTTCAGTCACAACAAAGGTGTGTGCCCAGCCATTCGTTATTTGGGAATTAAGTACAAATATGTGATATATATCGCTGTAAGCTAGGTAATTAAAGTGTACTACTTAAAAACTATAATAAATCTTATAGGTAATACTACATCAAGTGTTTTTACATTCAAAAGTCCCTGCTTTGGTATATTGAATAATACGCTTCACAATTGTAATTGTAACAAACTATAGTGGTCATAAATTGCTTATATATTAATTGGTTTGGTTTTAACTCTAAATAAAACTTATTACTTGAAAAATACTTTGATGCTACAGTCAATATGACTACGTGCGTTCATCTACTGTAAAATTTGCTGTCATGTTACAACTTGTAACAGTGTCGAGGGGTCGAACACATTGCTCGCAGAACGGATGCCTGATATGGCCGAAAGGTCCCGGAATGACAGCCACATACAGGTCGACGCAGAGTACGTAGACCCACAAGACTGGACCGATGATCTAGTTAGTACCTTGACTAGACAACCTTTTGCGGGATGAGGGTGCCATAGCTCTTTGTAGCGATCAATAAGGAGGTCTACTTCCAAGCATGGACGACTTCAACTGGCGTCCGAAATCCTGAAAGAAACTATAAAAATATTTTTTAATCGCGGCCTTATTATAAACGAATAATTGCGAGTAGATTACGATACCGTTCAAGCCGTGGCTTCTGGATTTGATTTTTGCGTTTGATTGGTTCTGGGTGTACGGCTCTAAAATTATACTAATATGATGTTATAAACAGTGACAGCCTCATATTAAAAACTAATTAAACTTTGAAAAACAGGTTAAATCGAATTACATATGTATAAAAAAACTTTTTTGATTATCGACATAGATTATTTCGGGAATATATATAATTCTGGATATATATTCGGGAATATGTCGAAACGATGAAAGTCAAATTTATATTATAAAAGTGAGTTAAAGTTGGTAGGGGACGTCCTAGGAGCACTTATTAGTAACATGCTAAAGAAGGGCGATGTAAGGACTGCCCGTAATCGACAAGCTTGTATGTAAAGTTGTAACAACGTAGAAGCGAGAGAGAAGTGCCAGGATCACGCTTAATGCACATCCATGTTTTCTGCCTACCCCCCTGGATTACGGGCGTAGCGTATATTTATATACATTTATCAAAGAACTAAATTCAAATCTCTCAACTCTTCTTTTATTGGAATAGTTCCAAATTAATGTTTAAATATTCAATCATTGATTAATCGTCATGTTAAATATAATTTAACGTCGTCGTTGAAGACCCTAGCGATTGATAAAGCTAGCAGTGGAACTGGAAGCACTATACGCTTGCAAACCGAATTTTGTTTGTTGTTATTACGAAATTTCAATGAGGTCTATTAAGGAAATTTCAATTTCATATTGGGTTTGCTTGTTTCTATTTGTTAATGTTTCAACTTGTATTAATAATTTAACCTTCAATCATTATTGGCTTCTAATAAGTTCGATCAAAGCGAAAAGTAACTACGGACTGGATACTCTGCGTTCCTTGGTAATTAGGCATTAATAAAATTTGTAAAATAAAAATGTCATTTCTTATAAAGGAAATGTAGGAATATTTTGTATTTATAAAGAGAAAAAAGAGCGCATTTATACTCCCTCTCTCCTCGATTCGGCAACTCATCCCCCTGTATATAACAATGAAATTCAAATATGAACACAAGTAGGAATTTTATAACGCCCAACGTAACGTGTAACAAAAATGTTTCGTGCCGTGCCGTTAGAAGTTTCACTTCAAAAATGTTTGCTTGTAATGGATAAACTCTGTAACTAATCAAGCGATATCCCGGTTAGAGAGAACGTTGCATCATCCAAAGGTAACATAAGGCTATATTGAACGTAACTTACGATATTAAAATGCAATTCCTTCCATGTACGTCGAACGTTGAATAAACTAATACAGAACTTACGAAAATCCCATGTGATGTTAAAAAATGTTGTAATCAAAGGATGGAAGGAATTAATTTACATTTTATATAACATAAATAATAGATTTTCATATTTTGCTTTTAACTTTAATCTTTGCAAAAAAAATATTTGTGTTGAATTCTTTCTTTATGTTGAATTCTGCAATAAACGTAGCGTATCCAATAAACTTGTTTCATCCATGTAGGTGTGGAAGTGCATCGGTGATCCGCGATACCGACGTTATTCAGTCAGAACCGCTGAGAATACGCGAATGTGTTTATTTGTGGTACTTGTAGAGACGCGCGACGCACGCGCCGGCCATGCCGCCACCACTTCAGTTGTTTCGTGGGAAGCGGCGCGGTAGAGCGCGTTCCACACGCACGCTCACTCGTAACAAACGCGAAAACACCGGTTAACTCACATGTGCTTAATTGAAATAATTCAAACGCCATGTCCAGTCATAAGGATCACGACGTGAAACATCGAAAGAATGACAACCTTTTGAAGAGTTTGCCCACAGAAGTATTGTTGAAAGCTCGGAGTACTCTTGTCTCTCTTGGTGGAGTTTTGAAGTCAAAGAATGATCAGCAACAGAGGTCCAAGAAAAATGAATCTAAAGGAAAAAAGAACCACGAAAGACTCAAGATCAGTCGTTCCGAGCCGGAGTTCAGTGAAATGCGAATAAGTAAACATAGGAGTCGAATAGAAGATCTCCCTCGTGAATATGTTGTATCTGAGAGAGTTAAACCGAGACCGCAGTCAGTGGGCCCCGCGAAACGTTACGACGATAACTTAGACTACTTCGGCGGTAGCTACCCTAGGGAAATAGCTCCTGTCAAACGTCATTTCGAATCGACAGATGATGTGTACGTTCAATCGCGACTAGGGATACCTGTTAATGAAAGTCTGGGTGCTGATGTTCAAATCCAAGATAGTAATGAAAGGCCGAGGAAGAAGCTTTCCTTTCGCGAGCCTGAGATCGTGAGCAATGGGAACAGCACTTTAGGAAGGTCTAGCAAGCTGATGGGTGTCAACAGTCTTAATCGGAGGCCTAATAGAGTATCCCTGAAATCGGACACAAATTCAAGTAAAGACGGCTTAGACTCCGATTTAGAGGTAAGAAGGAAGGTGTTTTTCCAGTAGCCTAAGTACATGTATGTTATTTATATATTAAAAATGATTAGGTAATGTAAAGCAGTTAAATATATTCAATGTTCATTTCATCTAAAGTTAATGATTTGATTGTTACGATAAAGACAGAAAACAGAGTAACAACGCGGGCACCGAAAGTTTGTTATAAGAGCATTAAAAATATTTCAGTGCTTTATGACCACTATAATGTGTGACGTTTACTCTGAATTGTTTATTACGTTTCAGTCAATGCGTTAAAAACTATAAAATCTAAATGGCTTGTTCATGAAAGTTATTAAACTTTGCGTTATTACATTTGTATGCATGTTTAAGACTATAGTTGAGGTAAAACGTTTAATACATTTCGGAAACAAGGTTAAAAAAAATTGTGCAAATAGTATTTTGTATCTAAGCCCGTCTTTAGTCTGGACGTGTTCATAATAAGTCGACAAGTAGTAGTCTGTCTGTCAGACGAGTTACGACGTATTTCCCGATAGGATGGTGTGACAGTCAAGGGCGACATTTCCGTCGGCGACTTTATTAATTATTTAGAAAACTCGAAGCTGTTATGTTCGCGCGGGGATATTTTAGAACTGTTGCCGGCAACGTGTGAATTACGCACTTGAATGGTTGCTGTAACGGAGTCCCGCAATCATTAAAATCTGTATGTGGCGGTCAGTTTACGTTCTACATATCAACACGCGAGTGCTAAAAGTGTTAAATTAGGCGTAGAGTTTAGATATATCTTTTATATGTTTTAGCTATGAAAGCTTTCTATTCAAAAACATAAATCTCGTCGTCCTTGTTTAGGAGCGGGCAATATTGAATTTTCGTTTGTCAAGGTTCTGCTAATAATTGTCACAACTTTACACATCCATGTAATTATACATAAACTAACTGTTGCCCGCGGCTTCGCATGCACATATTTCTCATTTTACCCGTGGATTTGAACGAAGAAAACATAACAACTTTTTCATGAACCATGGCAACCGATATTTGTAACCAAGGTTTTATGTATCTAGGTTAACAGTTTTATTTTTGGGATACAAGGTAAGAACCCCATCAATTTCTGCACCCCTGACAAAATTTAATTATCATCGGTTGAGTCGTTAATTAAGGAGTTGAACACAACAACGGAACAAGCTCACATTGGAATTTATGATGAATATATTAATTTCGACTCAACACACTTACTCTTTTGCCTTTTCTCTCACCACATACTGGGGCACCGTGGCACATAATGAGGCGGTTCTTTCCGACGAGGCACTGTTGAACATGAGTACACGTACATGTGCAATTCAGATGTTTTATACGGTTAGCATTTTTCTTGAAGTAAAAACTTCTTTAGCAGCGTTAGACGATATTTGGTTGAGCAAAATCTTATAAGTGCGCGTGAACAACATGCATCAGCATAGGCTTCGACGAACTTTCTTCGTTTGGTTTAATTGATGTTGAATTTTATTAATGAGATACAAGGGTTTATTTATGTTGATTATTTCTTTATTTTTGAACTTTTGTCGCGCCTTCCTAACTGTTTTGGGTCTCATTGTCTCATTACCTCTTCTACTATGCTCTATACGCTACTTGTTTGTATTTTAAATTTTCTGTTGTCCTTTATTAATTTAAGTGGCAAGGTTTTTAAAAAAATATTACTTATAATGTTGTCGTATTAAATGATAATTATTAAATTTATGAAATGAAAACTATATCGAATTAAAAATGTTACTATAAATTACACCTTTTGGACGTAACGTAGATACCGTCGAGGCAATCCCGATGATATGATGTAATAACAAACCTTTCGTGTTTTTTATCGCTTTCGTAAACATAGGTAATGGACGTCACTATTTTCGGTTACGTAGCGGCGACGGTGTTGCATTGAAATATTTCAATGGAATATGTAAATATATAAACAGTACAGTGGAAATGTACGTATTTCGGTCGTAACTTGTATAAAAATTGTTTTCGTCGTCAAAGGATTAAGCTATTACACACACAACTACATTTGAACGCTGGACATTCGCAGCATATTAATAAAATGTTGTATACTATGAACTAAAGTCCCGTCCCCACATCTACACGTAGTGTAAACGAGATAAGCTCAGAAACTACTGAATTTTATTCGGTTTCTCCAATAGAACGAACAAATTGATTCACGAAAAATACTTAAGTATATCATTAAATAAGTTTTACTGTAATTTGACTAAAATATTAATATTATTGTTAAAAAAACATATTAACCTCATACGAATTTATAATGGAAGAAAATGTAGTCGTATATAATCTTTTACCCGTACGAAGTCGGGGAGGGTAATGAAATAGATGTATGTCCTTTAGGCCCTTAGATGAAATAAGCGTCGTATGATCAAATCGTGCGTGAAATAATGCTATGTTTACATTAAATAATGCTATGTTTACATTAATTTTTCATTGAATAAATGTCAAAGAATAAACCAAGTTTCAAGATCAAAGTCCCGAGAGAGCAAACGTTGATCGGCTCTATTTCTAATATGCATACGTAAATAGCACAGCACACTACGTTTATTTTTTAATCTATTCGGACAAACGTCTTTTAAAAGACTGTCTTCATTCTATAAATTACTAACTGTTGCCTGTGGCTTCGCTCGCGTCCGTTGCTTGTTTTCCTTTAAATGTTTAATTACGCATATTATAACTTAAAGAAAATGATAAAGATAAATTTCAAAAGTTGATATTGGTTGCCATGGCAATGGTATGTCATGTCGTAACAAAATGTAAAAAATATGTTATCCTCGTATCACACATTACCATGACAACCTATATTACCTTTTATATCCCTGTTCCTTGGGTAGTTTTTTTTCGCGTTAAAAGATACCCTACGTAATTTTTTGTACCCCTGACAATGTGTGTGCATAATATCAGGATGATCGCTTGAGCTAGTTACGAAGTTAAAGCGTAACAAACAAACTTACATTCGTATTTATAATATACAGTTTGCTATTAAATTAAAAAATTTGCCGCCATGAATTAAATTATATCTTGTTTCATAGCAATATATGATTATTGTAAACAAAGAAATATAAACAACGTTATTGCCGTGCATGGCGGCCATTATACATTTTATACTTTCATTGGAAATGTAAATTTATGGAAATCGTGAGATAAAGTGAAGTGAAATTGTGTCATATGTATAAAATGTATTGGAACTTACGAATTTTAAGGTAAAAACCTTTGTTTACAAAAATCACATCTTGCTGTGAAACAAGGCACAGAACTTCACTTTTCAATATGTTTAAACTAGACTGAAAGATCTTTGCTGTTTGGTACAAACATAACCAAAAAATATTTTATTATTTGATTCCAAAAAGGCATCCGATTTTTGGTGTGTCTTAAACCAAAGGGCTACTACCGACGAAACTGCTCCGTACCTACTCTAAGAACTGGACCACGTGGTCGTCAAGTGTTACTATTAGTGCGTATACTTTAATCCTATACTGTGCTTACGCTACGGTGGGTGTATTTAAATATTGCTCGATGCTAATACAAAATACGGCATCTATAACATTCCTATAGTGAGACAATTTAAAGACAAAATTAATTGTGTAATTTCAGAGTTTTCCCATTACAAATTATGACAAGAACGATTTTATATTATTCCATTGGTTATATTTCGTTGCGGATATTATTTTAACAAACTGTGTTGACTTTTTCAACTTATATTTATATCTGAAAATAACATATTTGAAATACGTCGAAATAACGCTATCTTAGTCGGTTATATTGCTGACGATTTAAACAGGGCGGCTCGATAATGAATTAACATTTGTGGCGGTAATGACCATCCAAAATGGTACGATAGCACCTCGTCGGGTGCTCTATCCCTTTTATGAATTGCGTAATTTATTATCGGCACGAGTGCAGGGGTCGTAAACTTGGGCCGGCGTCTTTATAACGACCGTAGTGCGACACGTACGAAAGCTTTTATCCTAAACCAACCGCATTTCAGCGTCCTTCATACAACTAGTGACGAAACTGACAAAAATAGACGCCCAGTGTATAAACTATTGAGTTGGCCAAAAATTATAAACGGCTTAAAGGTCATTGTCTTTGATTGCCTAACATTTTTGATTTATTTCAATCTCTAATCGAACTTTTCTGCCGTCTTTTCATATATAAAAGGAGCGTCGTCATACAATACTTACTATAACCATTGTTTCAATACTCTCTGGTCTCAAATCGATATCTGAAGCGAAGGCTTAGTCTCTTTGAATCTTGGAAAAACAATTAGAGATGTTCAATCAAGTCAATGCGCAAATTGAACTCAAGAACTCTTTAGACGCTTCAGTCGTCATAATCCTAACTAACAAAGGGCTTATTTGACAAACCACTATTTGTTTCCAAGCACAAGGTGAGTTGAGATTCTTCCTACCCAGGAATAGATTCGCAGGTAAACATTTTTAGTTTTAGTCGATCACACCGATTCAACCTCACAAACCGCAAGGGCGTATATGCGACGTTATTTACTCACAATAATTCACCATACGAACTTCCAATTATGCAAAGTATAACATTTAGTGGTTTGCATTAAAAAAAAGTTTAAAACCCATGAAATTTAGACGGTTTTTCCAATTTCACCGGGACGATTCAAAAACAAGAGGCATATCTGTGCATTCGGATGATTTAATTCCACTAAATAATTTGACAGGCAACTATTGCAAGTTGTGTCACCTAGGTCACGTGATTCAGGTGATCAAAGTGGAATAAACTGCAGAGACCTTATAAAACAAAGTACTTAAAACACTCAAGCAATTGAAGAGCAAATTGAATTAACCAACTGTTTGGTAAACAATTCAATGGATGCGTCTGTGGAAGCCATCATCGATAAATGCCTCTCATTCATTCAATTAAAACTTTAGACCGCTAACCGATTAAATAGGTTTATTTCATTCGGACGCAATCTGCATTCTGCACTCTATTCAATCATATCAGAAATTTCATGAGGAACTTTCCATTGAGAAACATTTGTTGGGTTGCATTGCAATTGGAATGTCTAAGTCTTTAGTTTCCAATAATGTTTCTTGCTTTCTTTTCTATCGAATGTAAAAGTCTTTTGAACCATTTGATAACCATCATCATCGTCACAATCTTTCCAACAGATGGAATAAGCCATTGCTAAAAATAGGAAGTTCCAATATATAACGAAATCTTTATACGTATTTTTATCGACTTCTTGATAAATATAAATAAATATGCGCTCACGCCCGTAACCCAGAGGGGTAGGCAGAGATCATGGATTTACATTTGGCGCGATCCTGGCACACCTTTCTCGCTTCTTCCACATTCATACAGCTACGCATGCATGCTCGTCGGTTATGGGTGCTCCTTATATCGCCCTTTTTTAGTAAGTCATTAAGCTGATCGATATAAGTTCTCCTAGGGCGTCCCCTACCAACACTGCCACTCACTTTTGCAACATAAATTTGTTTTGTTATTCTCTCTTCATTCATCCTTTCAACATGCCCGAACCACATAAGCCACACTTTTTCCTTATAACGCTATTTTTAATCCTATTATCCAATGTCACGTCTAACATACTTCTTAAGGATCGCATTTTAAAGGCATTAATTCTACTAACATGCTTTTCCTGCCAAACCCAGCTCTCACTTCCATACATAAAGAGGGGAGTACAGCATTGTGTATTGCCAGAGGAGCCCTCATAGACATATGTTAACTCCTCACTACTATACAGTAGCCCAACTTATAAGCAACATTACTTTCGTTTTATCTACATTTAACTTCATACCTTTACCTTCCAATGAATCATTTATAACTTTCAGCATAAATAGTAATTCCTTAGTAGGCGACGCAAACACGACCTGTTTATCGGTGTAAAGAGACATTTTACAACTAGCTCACCCATTTTTATTCCACTCATATTATATATTTATTATGATTTTAAACAATAGCATAACTTGGTATTTCACTCTCGATTCGATTCGATTTTGAATCCGTTGCTTAAAATTTTTTATTCAAAGAGAACAGCTACTGTAAATGTAGATATCTCGAGGAAGCAAGGGAATACACAATGACTCTTTTATTAAATATTATTGACCCTATTCCAATAATGTCCCTACCGGTACAAAACTCATATCCGTACTAACTCGACGGTCCGCTGCGATATTTCAAGTCAACTAGTTCAAATTAATATAGTAATGTCGATACATCTGTTTCATATTGAAACATCGATTCAAGCTTACGGCACATCGACAGATATTATAAGCAGCATCGTGTCGTCCGCGGCCAAGTGCTCTTTGAAATTCTATTACCTAGATGTCAAATTTCCATGACTCTGAAAATTCCAGTGACCATGTGATTCGTCTACTCGTTAACAGGCAGGTATTAAAGCTTGCGTCAATCTGTGACACCGATGCGGTTGTTTGTGCCAGAAATCAATTTCTGATACGACGAATGATTCCAACTTGATTACGCGTCGAATGTTTCGACTTCGATTAGCAAGTTTGATTTTGTTCTATTTATCTTTGCCAGAATTTCACGATTACGACGTATAACAATTTGAAATTTTTCTCCTGAAATTCTTTAATATTTTAATTTAGTTTTATTTCATTTAAAATAGTAAGAAATTGAAAAAGAAGTTCCTCTGGTGTTGCGGGTGTCCATGGGCGTCGTTGATCACCTTGGTGCTCATGCCGATGACAAAGATGCCACAAAAAAATCTCTTATATTTACAAAAAACAGACAATACATAATTGCACCAAAATCTATGCTTCTTTACCAAGTACGGCAGCATTTCAGAAGTAAGTAAGCCCTTAGTAAGCAAACAAATCGAAAAGAACACAAAGCGAGAAAGTGAAGGATCTAGATTTAATGGCGCAGTTAAGCGATGCGATGCGACGCGGTTGGTCAGTGGAATATTTTTTAAGAGTGTCTTGCGCAAGAATGCGTTTGGAGTGTATCTGATTCGCTTTCGACAATTAAACAAGTTTAAACATCTGTGCCCTTTATTTAACGGTTGTTGCGAAAATCAGCATACGTAGGGAAATCATTGTTTATTAGAATTACACTTAATCTTTACAGGTAGGTAATATGATTCCATTACAGGTAACCTTTTTAATTTGATATCAGACTACGGCTAGTGTCTTAAATACGCGTGTACCAAATATGTATACATATAATTTTATGTACGCCCTTACATTGCTCTCACGTACTTTCTCAAGGCTTTATTTGTTACGATGTGTTCATGACTGGCTTACATCGTAAATTTAAGCAGTCATGTGTGCTGAAATGAGTCCTTTACGCGAAAACTGCGTGATCACTCCCTCTAAAGTGACATATGCGAACTTGTAGATTATCTACGTATATATATATATATATATATATATATATATATATATATATATATATATATATATATATATATATATATATATATATATATATATCAATTTTATTCACACTTTACGAGTGTACTGCAATTTACTATGTATGTATATATGTACTATATTGGTATATCATTTTGAGTCGCGAAGTGGTTTCTGTTTTCTCCTGACTACTGGGAGAACGCTGGACGAGGCTGTCAGCCAGACATTCGGCTTTCTCTTAGCATGGCTGGCGTTATATTTGGACGTGAGAG
This sequence comes from Papilio elwesi, assembly GCA_029849275.1. Classification (NCBI taxonomy): domain Eukaryota; kingdom Metazoa; phylum Arthropoda; class Insecta; order Lepidoptera; family Papilionidae; genus Papilio; species Papilio elwesi. The sequence continues at coordinate 15,487,698 of CM056717.1, read as the reverse complement.
TGGTGGCATTGTTGAATGCGTGTCGCTTTTAAGTGTACTAGGAAGCCGCCCGAAGGCCTGGAAGGACACACATCGTGACACGGGAACTTTATGTATTAAGGTGGCAGAAGACAAAAGAGCAAGCGGATAACAGATGTAAAGTAACTGATTAATTGAACCTACTGTAAATTTTTGGGTTCTGAGTCGTACTCAAGAATTTTAAATTCAATACACCCAGAATAGGTGACGACACAACATTACGATACTAACTCAACTTCGGACATAATGATTATATTCGGCAATAATACGATGATTTATTTTAAGAAAATCAAAAGCAGACCCATGAACAAGTTTGTCTGGTATGATTGGAGAAAAGATTAACTTTTACTTAGAAACTCCCATATCCTACTTTGGGAAACAATAATTGAAAATTTCTAGGCCAGCGCTTTGCATCACATTTGTAATTCTTATATTTTCATCAACATTTTTCATGTAATTTGCTACCACTCACCGTGTTAAGTTTATTTTGTCAACGACGTCTATTTAATATTAACGTCGACACATTCGTTATAATTTAAAAGAAAATTATTTGAATTTATGCTTTATTTTTTGTAAATTATATACACCTTGCCGGATGAGTGACTTTTATAACATCTGATTGACATCTCACGCGATATTTTTTTCGTAAAATAAACCTCCATGACGTGACAAGCTCGGCTTATGATATCTGACTGTCGAGACGCGAGACCAAGTATCCTTGGCCAGCGTCCAAGGAATACTATTGAACTCAACACACCCGAATTCGAATTCCCTCGATTGCACTTATAATAATAAAAGAACAGAGTTAGTTATATCATACAATGATCATTTTGATGATTCCATCCATTTAAATATAGTTTTTGAAATCAAATCGTCATCGTCATCGTTAATAATATCCGTTATTAAATTTATTAAGGTTTTTTTGTCGTAATGTTCTCTGGAATCTTCATCAAAATCTAATTACCAAATATAATTTTAAACCGTTTTTTCTAACAACTAAAATTTACAAAAACTATAGTCAGTTTCAAGATTATATATTTCAAATATCTACTGTAGATGTTTAATGGATATATTTGAACTCTATCGTAGTCGAGGAGTTTGAATACCACCAAAGAGTTAGAACTGGTCGCTGAAACAAACAACACAAAAAGAATACTCATTTAAAGACTGTAATGTAAAAAGTAAGAACAATTAAGATCAGAAATTGTAAATAGATTAAGTTTCATATTTTTGGCTTCGTCTATGGGTTTCATCGGGAATTAGACACTAACTTATATTTAATTTGTATAAAACTGAATATCGATGGCTTGGTTTTGAAAAAAAACCCTAGCAGAGTTATAAAACTTTTCAATTACAACCCATATCCGGATAATGATTGCTCGAGGTTTTGTCATCGAATTTTTTTTATACCATTATCCTGCTTGGCGCTGATTTCGAGGAAATATTGACGTGGTCGTATATAGTAAAAGCTTTTCACAAGCTAAGTGAAGCGTGCTAAATAAAACATGCGATGTCGCTTTGAGGAAGAGGACCAAGGATAAAAATACATAGTAACCATGGAATAAGAAATGTTCAATTGTTTACTATTAACAACCACGAAAATAACGATAAAATATATAAGGCAATAATTGTAGTATTTAAACCTCTGAATTTATCTTAAAAATTCTTTCATCAGTAGAAAGCTCTTCTATTAGGGTGAGCCTAGGTTATATTTTATTTTTCTATTACTCAAGCCGAGCAAAGATTTGGCCCTAGTATAATATAAAATTGTAAGTGGCAACAACATGCTCTTTGACGTCTACAAAAATACGACTGGCTAAGTACAGATGGCCACATAGATGGTATTATTTTGTCGTCGTCAACCGGCACCAAGGCAACTCATATTTTATAAATTAGAACAAAATAATAATAATTGGTATTTGTTATATTAAAATTGTTAAAACACTTATCAGAAGGAGACTGAATCCACTCAATAAATTTTAGATAAAAGATAATAGAGATGATTAAAAATTGAACAAAATATTCAAGTTAAAAACATTATTTTAATTTTAACTTACAATTTGTAGTTAACGTATTGTATAGAGTCATAACCGGACTCATATCAGATATTTGTGGTTTTGTAAATTTATTATTAACCCAAAACCATTGTCAAGATATGTATATCCAGCTTATTTATTACTTTTACTATTATTATGCCTCATCATTTGTTAGCTTTAATTTGAAAATAAATTCTGTGCTCGACGTATATTTCGTTTATGAAATGTGTATATGATTCTGAGTAACACAAGTATACCTAATAATCATTTACCATTCCGTAGAATCCCTTATCTTTACAACCAATTCAGACAAGCGGAGCTTATATTACGGATATTCCGCAAATGAGTACACCAGGATAACAGAAAACTATACGTGTATTGTGAAATATTCTTTGAATAATGTTTAATATTATAGGGAAAATCAAATAAAAGAAAATCCTTCGCGGTCTCTCGTTATATAAAAAAATCTTTGAAACCTAACGACGTTATTCGGTGCGAGGAAATAGAAGTCATCTTTGATTCAATTTTTTAAGTAATGTAGGTCGTCACTAATACTAATAATGTTTTTACTTGCCTGAGTGCAACCTACCTGATTCTATTATTCGTGTTATTCACAAGAATTTGTTTCAGAGTGCATGAATGCGATAGCTCTTTTATCGTGAGATATAAGCATTGACAAGGCAGAAACCTTCAGATACGGAGTTCCATACAAATTAAAAAATGAAGCTCGATTCTCGCTGCGAATGTATGTCAACATGTAAGCGATACCCTAAAATGGAGTGTATGCTTAACATATTTTACAAAGTCACCAATTGGCGACTTAAGGTAGTTTTTCATGATCCATCTGGAGTTACATCTTTGGCTGGAAGCTTTACAGAATTTAAGAAGCTTTGTGTATTAGGTGTGTTGCACTTACCGTTGCACTTACCTGAAGAAATAATACGCCGAGATGGTTTCAACAAGTATAATATTAATTAATATTCAAAACCAATTATTTACCAAGCACATTTGTCACGTCTGACGTTTCTATCGCGAATGACCATCCACTCGCGCAGTGCAGGTAGGCGCATCGCGAAATAAAAATATGCATGTGGGTAGACATTGAACGACGGCTTTCAATTGTGATACGCTAACAGGTGGACTTTAGAACGGTATTGTTTTTAATCAATAATTTTACGCAATCAATGATTTTGTTATTTATTGTTTTCGTGGTCACCACAATATTTAAATGAATAATTTCTAGTTGTTACATTTAGTTCAAATAAAATGTAGGATATCCCTCATCCTAATCCCAACTAATATTGTAAATGCGAATGTGAGTTTGTGTATTTTATTGATCTGTTTGTTACGCTGTAACTCTTTAACGACTCAACAGATCATTATGAAATGTTACGCACACTTTGTCGGAGATACACAAAATTACTTGCGATACCTTATCCTATTTATGCTGAGAATAAAACTGTTGCCATGGTAATGTTTCATGTTTTGATAACAACTTTTTGACACATGTTACCTATAATTCGAAGTTATTATACAACTCAAAATCGTGTGTGTTCATTCCCTTCGCATTTCGGACGCCTTCATTTGAATGAATTGAAACTTCGTGAAGTAAAAGAAAAACGTTAAACTACTAGTATTTGTCGTAGATAATATTAGGTAGACATTTACAATAAATTTCATATTCAGTTTAATGAATTAAAGTATGAAAAACCTAAAATATATCATTGGCACGATTGCGGGGCATTATCTTGTATAAATAAATTTTACGTATACATTTCTCATTATTTTAAAAACTTAAAAAATACTGTCAGAACATTTTATTACATTACTACCTAAATAAAGTACGCGAGTCATATGACAACCGGCCACATGCGGTTTGTATGTCATATTTGAAACGACAAATTAAAATGATCAAAAACATTTCTTTCCTGTTTATTATTTTACAACAATTAACGATATTCAAATTCGTACTTTAAAAATCACGTTCAGCGTATGCAAACCGAATTGCGACTTTTACATTTCCATTTCATTGGTAAAAGTCCGAGTATGATTTTTGGAAGACTGAATTTGATACGCAAAAGTCCTTATTTTTCTGATAATTTATTAGTTTCTAATTTAAAGTGAAAAACTTATATTTACTTTTTCTGTGACTTGTATATGGTAAATTCCTTGATCTCGTAATAAAACGCGTCACTTATTTCCAATTAAGCATGTTATAGAGCGAAAAAGGGTTGTGTCTGGTACAAACATAAATACTTACGACTCAGCCATTACTTACGAAGTCACGAGCTTGAATGCTCTCTTTTTATTACGATATATTTTCTTTGCAGATTCAAGCCATGAGGATTGTGCGCACCGTGGGCCAAGCTTTCGAGGTGTGCCACAAGATGAGGATCAACAGCCCCGCTAATCCGGCACCATCGACCTCCTCCGCCCCGGACATGGCTGTCCCCAGTACTTCGGGAATGGCCGGGAAGATACCCAAAGGTTTGGATAAGCCCCGTGATCTATACAATGTGTAACTAAATAGATAAAACAATGCTCTCGCTGTTATGCTAGGCGAAATACTTTTTAATCACATTTTTCCTTGATACATTTCATTTATTGTATGAAAAATTATGCAATGCTATAAAGTGCTTGCGCACTGAAACTTTTTTTTTAAATTATAGCTGCTCTTTTGCAATTTAATCAATATTCGCTAGCCGCATGCGATTGTGCTGGCGTTTAACAAACCAATTTATGAAAAAGAAATACACGTCTTATTTATTTATCAAACCACATGAAGCTCGGAAATGTCCATGACTTTTGTGTACAAAGTGTTCAGTTATTAATGAATCAAAGGCTGTTGCGCCGAACTTTCGAGATATGTTTATTTAGCTGAATACAATTGTACTTTTAAAATAATTTACATTCAAATAGATTTTTATTTAATATTGCACTGACGTCAAACTTGGAGATTGGAGCCCTAAACAACGTATCGTTCTAAAAAGAAAACAGAATCTGTCATAAGGAATTCCGTCAGAAAGTCACAACAGGTGGAAAGACGCGGCAATCGTTTAAAAATATTAACCATCTATGTTAATTTAAGAAAAAACCTACCAAACTTATACAAAGTGTGTTGAATACAAATATGTATAAGCTATATTTTACACGAAGTTAAATTTAGTCACATTTAGAAAGAGTGACACGTTATTGTTGGAATTGATTGCTTTAAAAGACATTACAAGACTTTTTAGAATCAATACAGGCGAACGGCTTTAAGGAATCGGAAAAGTCTAAGATGCGTTATAAGAAATTTATGTCCTCCTCTGTTATTTGACCAGGCCCTACAATACTTATGCAAGGGTTCAACCTAATTTTGTTTTTACGATGTAATAGTATTGGCCCAGATTTAGAACGGGAAACTACTTATGATTATCTTAGATATAATCTAAGTCCTAACCGAATAACAGATGAGGGTATAAATTTATTATGCCGCATCTTATACTAAAACTGCCGATTGCATAGTGTAATATGCTTCTTTTGCCGCCATCTCACGAGGTACGATTGCGTGAGATAAACTCACCACAAACTCGTAAAGCTAAAACCGATTTGTGCCAAATACATGAGACTAAATTACGGAAAGATGGGCATCCATCACACTTATCTCGCATGATCAATGATCGTACAAGATATTAATATAAATTATCTCTCAGTTAACACCGACGCTTGTCGTAAATAATAATTATGCCGTAGTTATGTGAGATGTTGACACTATAAAATATAAAAAAAATATATTGAAAACATTGCACAAAGAGTTCAATATAGGGATTGCAAAGCATAACCAGTCTGTAAAATAACTGTTTTCTTTTCGTTGCGACGATCGTTATGGTTTAGGATATTAGAATTAAAAATATCTAAATTTAATATAAAGGCAATTATTGTATATAAAACTCTACGAGTACTTTTTATTTATTAATAATTTATCTAGCCACAAAACAATTTGTAGTAATAACGATATGGATATGTTTATTTTTGACCTAGTAAGATAACGAAAACAAACGAGCTTCACCATACCATGGTTTGGGCTGTTGCTGAATGATGAATGATGAAATCGATGCTGAATTTAGATTTGGGCAAATGACGAAGAAAGAATGACATGTGACAAGGAAAACATGCATTTAAAGAAGTATGTATGTCGGTAGGGGTAGGCCTAAGATGAGATGGACGGATTGCGTGAAAGGTGACTTGATTTCGAAGTGTGAGAGAAGGTGAAATGATAGATGTTAGACCAATTTTGAAGACTCAAACTTGTTATGCCGACCTTACATAAAGTGGAAGCATGATAGGGAGATGATTCGCTCCACTGTAGCTTTAGTTGAAATATAACGTAAAATATGATTTTTAAAGCATAGCTTTGTCGTCGTTTAAAGCTCTGCGAGCGGGCGCAGAGACGGTGAGAAAGGCACAAACATCACAATAATGTTCACAATTCATGTTTGTATTATTTAAGCCAAAGCTTCGCTTGTCACAATAATTTTATTTCAGGAGACAACTTATTTAAAGCTAAGAGGAAGCACATAATATTATATCAACATTACATTTTTATATCGGGTTGAGTTTTATATTATTTATTTATCGCCATGATTTTAATGAATTTACTATATCTTCGTAGAATCTGCGTACCTTAAAAAAACATGTATAACTTATGTGTACCGATGCATACAATGTAAATGTACATAATCTCGGAGAGAAACGAACCGATTTACTTTGTAATTTTCAAATGCTCATGATTGAAAGATAGGATAATTTTGGTACCGATAAGTGCTATTGTCGTAGCCTATTTTATTATTAATATTTTCAACAAAGCGCACATTGCCTCCAATTGAGAATGTCGAATGACCTCGAATCTGTTCCTTGGAGACCATGACAGTCACAACGGGAGTACATTTTTAGCTTTTATATAAATTTAATCTTGCTAATGGACCCTATGATACATGATAGATTTTTGTAGGTCTAGTAATGGTTTTATATTTATATTTAAATTTCCATTTACTACTTGTAGGATGGCGATAGTTAAATATAACAAGTTTTACCAGACTCATATAACTGTTGTCAAACAATATTCGAATATTAATTATTATAACTATTTGAATGATTGGGGACCACGTATATGAGGAAGTGTAAAACGGACAATACAGATTACCTCCTTCAATTGCGAATCGAGATAATACTTTGAAAAATTTACAGACGTTTCTTTAGTTTGTAATATTTTTTATGTATCACCACCACTTCTGGGGCGCCCTCCTCCGCTTGGAACCATGATCTTGTAAGCTAACTAACACAAAATCTCGCTATGTCGTCATCATTCTATTATGACACATGTAAATGATAATTATCAGTACTCTCATGTTTAACATCGCTATGATTATATCGATATATTCTCTTATACCGTATGATTAAATGTCTAATCTATTTACTGTCTAACTGATTTCATCTCATTAGATGAATTAAGGCCTAATGGCCATATAAGGCCAAACTAATGCTTATATTTCCAACAGACGCTCATCCTTACTTCCCTACTAATACCTACTTATATAAATGTGAATGTAAGTTTGTTTGTTACGCTTTCATGCGAAAACTATGAACACTACAGAAAATGGTTATATCCCTTTTCTCATCCCTCCACCGTTAAGTCCTCTTCCCCTTTCCATCCTTTCCTTATTAGCAAAGGACGGGAAGGGGAAGAGGACCAGAATTAGACCTCCGGCACCTCACTCATCAGACGAAACGAAGAATAATCTACTTCACGCCTGTCTCTCTCACCTCTGTCACCGATCGAGCAGGCCAATTCGTGGAACAAATGTTGTTGTTGCGGACTCTACCACTGTGAAATTTACAGGGATTGTCCAGATTGGCACATTCGTGTATTTGGTAGCGATCGGATCAACATAATTAGTGGTACACGGGCGAAGCTGGGGCGGGCCACTAGTCTATATATAATTTGATAGTAACACTAGGCACGTTAACGTCCTCAGTTTATCAAACAGTGGTAGAGACCACAACAACAGCATCCGTCGCACGAATGGGTCAGTGAAATACTATCTCACAGAAGACAGGTGTGAAGTCTAAGTACGCTTTGTGTTGCAATTATGGATAGAGGGAGAGGATTTGACCGCGGAGGGGATGAATAGGGAAAGGAATATCCTTTTTGTGCTTATACGCTCTCCTGTCCATTAAAGATAACCAGCGCATTGCAGATGCTTAGGAGTAGTGATCACTTAATATTGATTGAACCGCTTGTTCGTATGACACCTTCTTTTATATAAAAAAAACATTAGTAAAGGAATCGAACTGTTTCTTGGGACTTAATTCTAGAAAACTACTTCTTGTAAAGTCCCATCCATTTATCTAGTCTCGTACCATAAACCATCCGTGGAGATAAAACTATTTGTCCTCAGTCCCGTACAAAACTGAATTCATAATTGTGTTTTCATCGTGTCGGTCTTTTAAACGGAGAATATATCGTACAGCAGCCCAGGAAATCTCTTGACAACAGTTACAGACAGATAATTACTACAGTTTTTTAAGGGATTTTACGACATTTCTATTAATAAAGAGAGATATAATCGAAGAGACAATATTAGGTCATCACAGTCCACCTGGCACACTGTTTATACGAAAGCGCCGCATCTTAACTGTAGTTCACCGCATCACATATATGTAGGATTTATAATTAGATTTTATGTATTGTTTTATGACATACAACGCGATGGGCAACAGCTGGTTACGTCGACTGCGTCACCGTTTATTACCTCTGTGACGACTCATACGCTGTAAAAGCATTTCGGGCTCAGGTGAAAATTATAGATGTATTCCGTGTCTCGAGGAATGTGAAACAGTATTACGTCACTTCGGACGAACTTCTATGGAATTGTATACATAAAATATCCTTATTTTAAGCTTATAAATCATTGTAGAATTGAAATTATTGTGGCTTTTTTCATAATCTCGATAAATCCACAAATTATCACTGGCAGCAAAATAAATCGTCGTAGTTTTTCATAAAAATAATAATTGTCAATATTCTATGCAACGCTATTTGTAAGAACCCACATTTATAGCTGTGTAAGGCCGTAAGTAATTTATACTCGCAACTGTTATTTGATCAGGACCATTTTACATTACATGCTATATAATATGTACATTACATTAATCACATATTACATAAAGTTCAACTTAATTTGGATTTAACGATTTAATAGTAATGGCCCCAGATTTGTGATTTATCAATGTATTTATAATGTGTAACACATAATATAGGTCCTGGTCAAATAAAGGTATAAGGTATAAATTTCTTATGCCGTATATTAAACTATGAAGGGAGCCTTATATTCCATTAAATACTTTTATCGAGTAAACCAATAATATAAGCCATTAAGTAAGAACTTAGTGAGAGGAGTTTAAAACTATCTAATCCTTGGCAAGTCATGACGTTAAGCGTGGCTGACAGAAAGACGGCTTCAAAAGAAATCTCGAAACGTTTTAAAATGTGTTCTTCAAAAGTTCTGTTCTGTTTGTTACAGCTTCGTACATTTAATAAAACTTGAAATAGTTTCAGTCCATTTTAAACATTTACATGTAGACCTACATTTTATAAGATGTCAATATCAAATAAGGTTTTTCTTTAAAGGAACGATGATGTAGATAATGTGCTGTAAGCTAAAAACTAATGATCCTAAGGACCATACATTTAATTCAGTATAGGCATCAGTTTTATTTTCGACTACTATCAATGCCCTACTTTGAAGAATTAGGTTTAAGAATTAAGCATTATTTACCAGTATTATTTTTCGTTTCAATAAATCCGTGTATTTTTAAAAATCGAAATATATTTAATGGAGTCCTGTATATTTTATACTATTAGTCAAACCTTCGATACCCACAATGGGGGAGTTGTAGATAAAAATGTGTCATTTGCCTATTTATTACGAAAGCGCACGGAAACCAACACGTGCGCCATCTCGAAGCCTCGAACACTGTGCGGCGAGGTCCCATACTCGCGCCACCGAGACCTTCCTTATGGAGGAAGAAGGAGCGTGCGGAATGCCCTTCTCATACCTCTGCTCCAAGTGCGGATATAGACATTGCTACTCCTCTCTCTGTCTCTCTCCGCAGCCACCTTACGTGATATCAATTTTAACAGAAGGAAACACCGGCGCTCCAGACTTCTCGCTAGCAATATCTGCCTTAACTAAGCTGAGAGACGTCCCCCAGAACTATAAGATCTGCCCTACATAAACAGTATTCAATGGGCTGTATCTTCGTAGAACCAGTGATGGCACTAGTATCGTCCCTCTTCTAGCGGTACGGCACAGGTGCTTACCGAAGCAACCATGCCCTGATAACAGCCGTCAGTGTTGACTAGGACCAGACAGACAGCCTTGATAGTCCCGCTGCTTGTCCCGGTATGAACTAGTCTATCCTTCCACTTTCCCAACAGCAACTGTCGACAGCGGAACTTTTGTGGAAATAAACACTTAGTTTGATTTGCCACGCAGAGACCCAACGATTGAATATATCTAATCTAAACCCTCTTAACCCCACATTACTCACAAAAATGCATGAACACGCCTTCGGGTCTTGGATTTAGCGGATCTTTATGTATATCGGTATCATATTACTTTTTTACGTTGCATTTTTGACACAAAAATAACGGAATTATTGCTCTAATCGTTATTCTAATAATACTTCTAAATACCTTCTTAGTCACCATTTAAGGAATTACATAACTACACACGAATAACTCGTAAAACACTTTTTTCACAAATTAATATTGCTAAAGATTTGTAAGCACTATAGAACAATATTTTTTTCGATTTTAATGAAACTTTATGCACAATTCTTTTGACATATTTAAAGAGGGTACTATTTACTAGTTTTTACCATCTTTCGACCACATCGCCACTCAACATCAGGTGAGATAGTGGTCAAGAATTAGTTCATTCAATATTTAAACAATAAACATGCAACCACACTTTCTTAGTTTACGTGGCATGCCACTTGCAACGCGTGCCGGTTGCAGCTAGTATATAAATAAATGCATTAAACCTATGGATTTTAGAAAAAAAAATATAACTAACGCCATACCTCGTCTTGCGGTTGTGTCCAGTATATGACCTAAGATTTATAACTCTAGTAGGTTGCCCGGCGTGGGGTTTATATAATGTATCTATCATATGTGTACATTCGGAAGCCGTAAATCACAACGAATGCAACTGAAGGTACCCGATGGGGAATCGATGTGCAGAGGTTTAGCAACGAATTGGCCTCTATACGTAGAGTCAAATAAGCGTTGCTCTTATATCTGCTTAAAACACAATATGTAATATCTTAAAATTAAATATTTTCATCAATTTACAATAATTTATTGGAAAAATGCATTTATTTGTAAATTAATCACGTATTACGTATCTTGACCTCATTAGGTCCCATTTTTCAGTCTCGACGTATCTCGCGGGACTTTTTCTTATTTAAACAAAATATATGAGTGGCAGCGTTGGCAGGGGACATCCAAGGAGAGTTAATATCGATCAGATGATAGTAACTTACTAAAATAGGGCGATATAAGGAGGACCCGTAACCGACGAACATGTATGCGTATTTATGCGGATGTAGAAAAAGCAAGGTGTGCCAGGACCGCGCCAAATGAAAAGCCTAGAGGGGTAAGCAGAGATTATGGATTTCCATTTGGTTACGGGCGTGAGCGCGTCTTTATTGTTTTATGTTTCGCATACATATATTTTAATAAATAATAATTTCAACGAGCAATAAATTTAACATGGTATATCGCTTTAGTACATCAAAACTTAAAAGATAATAAGTCAAATGATTATGCATGTAATGGCTTATAAGGTGTTATTTTGATCTTCAAAGAGTTTTTTCCTTAACCTTCTAACCTTGACTAGCATTATGTTGTAACATACATTTCCGGTTTGCCGGAAATGTATGAGTACGGCACTGAAACGTGAAGGTGCGTAGCTGACTTTAGACAGCAAGTCTTTGTCAAAGAAAGGAGACTCAGTTTGTACTCTTGTTAACGGTCATGACAACACCTCTTGAGGATTGCCTCTTGCCGGATTGTTACAAGTAGTCGTATATAGTGTGTACAGTATATTGTGTAGTAGAAATATTAGGCTACAACCTGTGTGAGAAATCAATTAAATTTTTTATCTTAATAATCTTGCTTGGGACATTAAACAATATATAAAAATATATTAACATCGGTCTTTCAATAAGTGTACAAATTTTCAAATGAATTGGACGGTTGATGCGGTCGATATAATAGATGTATAGATAGATACAATAAATCCGTTTGTTTTTTAATATTTAACAAAACGTTACTATGAACATACTTCGTGGTGTCCACATACTTCACATCGTGAATTCCAGACGTCTAATTTACTTCCTTTACTAATTTTTAGGTATTTATAAAAAAATAGCAGAGTCATGGCCAATTCCGTATTTTTTTATGATTTGCTTATTATTGCATAGAGCAGTTACATTTATAGCTCAAAGATCTTTACTCATAAGACAACCGATATTGTTATCAGAAGCGGCTTCAACTTCTGGTGCTTCGGGTTCTAGCGGCGCTTCTACGTCCAAGGCAGTTGTGGAAGAAGCACCTAAGGATGGCAAGAAGCAACCAGTGCGTCCAACTCATCTGGACCTACTGCCGCCGCCGCCTAGGAAGGTGGGCGGAAAGCGTTCGCAGGTAATGATTAAATATTTATTGATAAATTAGACTATAATTGTAATAATATAAATAGACGAATGTTAAGTTTTGACGTATCCGAGGAAATCCCGTCGTCATTTATATTTGTACGATACAATTAATGAAATGCATATTAGTAAATTAATAACAAAAAGTTCTCAATGTCCACTTACAATTATTGGGTAGCAGACTTTTGATCTTTTAGTTTTTCCAAAAACAACCATATCAATAGCGGAGTTGAACTTTCAAATCATCACTCGAACGTTATCGAATGCCGTTTTCAATTCGTACAAACGTTGTAAAAATAGAAACAATAAGGAATATTGAAAATAAACTACACCACTCCTAATAATCGCCCTCCCACATAATATCTGAAAGTGTTACAATAAATCAAACGCATAATAACATCGGTATGCGAGATCGATTTAGATCCAGGGGATCCAGTTGGCATTTAGTGACGCTACTCAGAAATATCGCAACAAAATTATCATAAACAAATAAATAAGCATCACGCCCCGTACCCAAAGGGGTAGGCATGTTTCTATTTGGCGCGATTCCGTCACTCGTGCACACGTCTCTCGTTTTCCCCCTCTACACACATCTACACTTTGTCATCGAATACAAGTGTTTTTAATGTCGCCTATGCTTAATTTATATATGTTATTAATCTGGCTCATATAAGTTAGTCTTGGAGGAGAGAGTAGTAGTTAGTCTATGCGGCACTGGAAATTTGAGTCAATTCAGTTACGACTTAAAATTCATTTAAAAATTGTTTTTATTTATATTCAATAAAATATTTCATTGGCTTGTTTTTACACAGATATTAAAATTGTTATGCAAGTAAACATAACTCAGTATTTACTATTCTATTATGAAAGGCGCTATACACAAACGTACGTTTGTTTCTTTTCCTTATAATCGAGATCACAACAATATAAATGTAAAACAACAATAGTCGCATTGAACTATTCAGAAGTTATAGAAACGATAAATCTATATTAAGCCGTTTCGTGGGAATCGACCGATTTCGTCTAATTTTAGAATATTCTTGAAACTTTATCAATCCGCGTATATTATGGCCACTTTGCCTTTTGAGCCTGTTCGACCTATCGAAATGTTGAATGGAAATACTCCAGAACATGAAATCGAAGATGGCGAATTACCTAGAAGTGCCTATTGTGAACTAATAAAACAGCTGAGGAGCTAATTTTTTTTTATAGTACTAGATGGCAAACGATCAAGCGGTTCACCCGATCTCAAGTGATCACTACCCATAGACATCTGCAACTAATTAATGAGGGGCAGATGCGTTGCCCACCTTTAATGGACAGAGGAGGGGACAAACAGAAAATGGTTATTTCCAAATTCTATCATCATCCCCTCCACCGTCAAGCTTTCTTCCCCTTCCCATCCTTTCCTTATAAGAAAAGGGTGGGAAGGGGAAGAGAACTAGAATTAGGCCTCCGGCACCTCACTTGTCAGACGAAACGCACAATACTCTACTTAACGCCTGTCTTCCGTGAGGTCGTGGTATTTCACCGGTCGAGCCGGCCCATTCGTGCAACAGATGTTGTTGCGGGCTCTACCACTCTAAAACGCCATGTGCGGGCCGTTGAAAACCCTGTATTACAAAAATATCTTAGACATTAAAAAATTGTGTAGTTAGCGATTATTTTAAAAAAGTCTGTTGCTTACAAATAAGATTCGTGTTAAAGAAGCTACAAGTAGTTTGCTTGGTATCTTTTGAATTCGGAGAGGCAAAGGCGGATCGTGTGTGGGTGCACAAACGAAACGGATGATTCAGTCTGTGAGCGTGACTTGAGTTTTGAGACATGCATTTCTAACATGGCTCCGATCAATTTAGCGTAATACTCGTACAAGCAAACCTACTGCAGCATTACGCGTGGTCTTCCGGGCCTGCTTATATATAATATGTGATATTTCTTTTATAAATTTTTGTGATGAATGAGGTGCCGGCGGCCTAATTCTAGTTCTCTCCCCCTTACCACCCTTTTCTTATAAGGAAAGGATGGGAAGGGGAAGAAAATTTGACGGTGGAGGTGATGTATAGGAATTGGAAATAACCATTTTCTGTTTGTTCCCTCCTCTGTCCATTAAAGGTGGGTACAGCATCCGCAACTCATTAGTTAGTTGCGCAGATGTCTGTGGGTCGATCACTTGACATCGGGTGAACCGCTTGCTCGTTAGCCACCTAGAACTTAAAAAAAAATTGGAGGTAAAGTACAGCAGCGATCGTCTGTGATAAGTCAAATCTTATTTGCGCTGCAGCGGTAAACCTGTTTTGACATTACTTAGAGTGTCAATTAAAATGATAAAATCCGATCGACAGTTCGAGCTTGGACGTTTCTACAATATTATAATTGGTTACGTTCAAGAAACGTTTCCTTCTATCCGTCCTAATTCCAATTAAGTTGCTGTTGTTGATTATAAGAATTGCAAGAGTCTATTAAGACTTAGAAATTTATTTTAATTAGAACTATTATTACGGGACCAAGGTTAAGAAAGTTAAGTTGTATTTATGTAACATTAATATTCGAGAGGGTACTTTGAAATTTAATCATGAATGATAAATTTATTACATATATTACAATCTACCAAAAACAGAAAGCTGTCGTGAATGACTTATAAAATAAAGTTCTTAGTACATGATTGCCTTATTACTTCTTATTAAGGAGCCTTATTTTTGTTTATTTTAAAATAATAATAGTCATTGTATCGGAGTGGAATGAACGATAATATGATTCTGTGATTACAGTTATGAATGATCAACGTGACTGCGCTTATGTAGTGACTTTACATTACATCAGCAACTCGGTCACAAGCCGTCTTCTACTTGTGCAGCAAAGCATTAAGTTAGATTGAAAACTGTAGATATTTTCTCCAGTCGCAGTCGTGCGATCCAATCAAGATACATTTTATAATAACATCTCGAGACATTATTCACACACGGCCATCTGATCCCAAACTAAGCAGAGCTTGTACTATGGCAACCAGATAACTGATATACTAAATATACTACTTTTATTTCGTAAATACATACTGAAATATATTACAACCAGACTCAAGACGAACAGACATAGAAATGTCTGTCCTGGGTGGGAATCGAGCGCACGACCTGCGGTGTGAAAAGCAAGTTATTACCACGCTAACCGACCTGCCATATAGTACAAGTTAACACTACCTCTTGTGTAAATTACCATAACCAAATGACACCAAAGTCCGTCGTAGATGTGCATTGCAGAAATTAAGAATTCCTTGCATTTAAATTATTAACTTATTTAAATTTTGTTGCAAGTGTGAAATTAGCATTATTCTCTCCAACGTTAATTTGATTTAACAGACTTTTAAAAAAGTACCTACATATTATATTTAAAATTGACTGACACTATCATTGAATGCGTCTTTATTGCGCACAGCGCGTATAACTCTGATATTGACATACTCTGGCCGTTTTTATTGATGGTTTTATCAAACCTGTACGAGATATTCTTGTATATATATATAATCTGAATCTCGTAAATGGCTCAAAGGTATTTCATGAGATTTAGTATGCATGGGGTTTCGGGGGCGATAAATCGATCTAGCTAGGATTCATTTTTAGAAAATTTCGTTTTATCCGAGTTTTCTGGAAATGAACGTATCAGTTCCCCCAGTTCATATTTTTTTATTACTATATCGGTAAGCACGAAAAATACTATTAACATTTTGTCATTATGTAATTTGAAGCTAAACATACTTTCGAATAAACATGAATTACCAAAAAAATACCGGTCATCCAGGTACTCATCTAAGTATTATAAAGAGCATAGGTATATTACTTTACTAGGAAACTTCGATTTGAAAAATTCGCTATTAGAAAGCTGAACAGAAACCAGCTATTATTTATGCACGTGTATATTTAATATTATAATGTCGTGATACATTTAGGACAATAATCAGCATAGAGGAATAAAATTACTTAAAGTTCGGATTATATTTTATTTTTATTATGCTACTACTTATTTTCTCCCGATTCTATATTCTCAGCCGGCCCCGTCGGTACCGACAGTCAACTTGCCTGACCTGCCGGAGTGCGTGACCAAGGTGGAGCCCCTTAGCGTGCCAGAGATAGACGCAGACGCTCCATTGAGCGCTCAGCATCAGCTCAAACTCATGCGCGAAAAACTAGAGCAACAAGCACAGCAGACTCAAGCCGCAGTAGCTCAACTCGCGCTCATGAGGAACCAGCTCGCTGCCGAGCAAACCGCACGCTGCGAAGCTCAGGTTATTATTACATTTAATTACTTATAGTTTCAAGTGAAAAATTTGAAAATAGTCTATTAATTCACATAATGTGATTGGAAAACCCATAAAGGGACTGCCAGAGTTATAAGTGAAGAAAGTTTATATCCATGAATTTGTTTTTTAACCACCACGTAATGTTTTTGCGAAGATCAACAATTTATCAACTTAGATATTAGATCCCGGAGCTTTGAATAGTGAACGAGTAATTTTGCTACCCCATTGGTTTATAAACTTTACACAGAAATTAAATTGGTATTAATTCTTTACAGGAACGCACCCACCAGCTCCTGATCCACAACAATGAGCTCCTGGAGCACATTTCTTCACTGGTGTCTCACCTGAACGAGCGTGAGAAGGAAAACGCTCGTCCAATCAGCGCTCAGCAACTTACAATGTTGCCTCAGGTACATAACTTGCCAATTTAAAGCTAGCTTTTTATTCATTTTTGAAAGCACGTACGTCGTAGTTGTGTATGACATTGTTTTATTTTGGCATGTCTTTTTTTATCTTACCTACTAAAAGATATTATCAATTAATTTTATTGAAACGACGAACGTTGTACATGTGTATTGAATTATTTAATTAATTACATCTGCAATATTGGTGATATGTCCAATCATAAGTTCAGTCGAATTTGTTGACTTCTGGTTAACCAATCAAGTTAATGTAGCCCCGAGGACGTCTTTACCTTTGGTTCAAGTGCGCGTACTTCTCTGTATTAATTTCTATTGCATGTATTTATAATACATCAACGTGATGTATGAGTTAGTAATGGCAGTTCGTTGTAAATTAAGTAAAAAAAACATTTTGTATTATATCTACGAATACTAATAAAAAAGAATACAAATTTAATCAATATCTAACATATGAGTTGCATGTAGACCGCAGTAAGATATGTACGAAAAACAATTCCTATTAGCACTACGATGCGTAGCTCGTCCTCGGCGTAGTGCTACGGCCCATTGACGACTTGCCATGCGTACTATGCGAATAATTTTTATTCTCCCACATTTACTTTCAGTCAAAGTTTATTCAAGGTGGGAGACAGGAGGTCAAACTAGGTTGCCCTGTGCTGTAAGGCTCCTGGCTTCCCCTCTCGGATTCACATTTTTAACAGATCAAAATTAGCATTGCATTATTTCTATGTGTGGGTGTGTACATGGAGATGTTTGTAGTGTGTGTATATCGGTAGGTTTACAAGCGCGTGCGAGTTTACAAGGATATTTATAACCTAATTTTATATCATAATCATTGTAAAATTTGTTTAGTAGCATAATAATGGAATGATAAAAGCCATTCAGTTAGTTTATTTTTTTAATACGCTTTAAATAAGTTGTAAATACAAGTTAAACAATAGTGCTAGTTTGTCATTGCTCGTCATGGAGAGCACACATCCCGATTGCTGGTTACTCCTAATTTAAACCGCAACTTGCGGTCTGCCGTACTGCTAATCATCGCTGGCGCTTAGTGCGTGCATTTCCTAAGATAATGGTATATCCCAAGGGACCGGCTCGACATACATAGTTATGTCAATGTAAATCAGTGTTGATTTCGATTACCAATAGGTCCACAGACAGACAAATATTATATAATGAACCTTAAATTAATATCTAAAGTATATACGATACGAACAACGACTGTCACGATCACCTTGGTGGCAGATCCTTGTTACACAAACAATAAATATTCTAAGGTTTTTCTTGTAACTTAATATTCGCTTCATTAAACTTAATCTCGAAGCAATCTGAAACTACTCCAGGGGTCTCGCCTCAACTTTGCGGACATCTTGATTTACCTTTGTAAAACTTCCTTTGCAAGTTTCCTGCGCAACTCAATGGCAACAAGTATTCCGACCTACTTTACACTTAATAGATACCTCCTGCAATTTGTGTCGCATCCATCACCACCTTAGCATGTTTACTTCGAATTTCAATGATCGTCCTCGATCAAAAGACGTGTTAACTTTTTGGCATAATCCTCCCCCGACCTCTTTAGATGACATCGACATAGTATGTTAACCACCAGCGAATGAGAATCAAAATTTGTTGTCCGTCTGCAAGATCTCTGTAACTTATTTATATGTAAAGCTAAATAATCTTACATTTTATTTTAATCTGTACGTTTTATTTTAATTTCGTTGACGAGTGGAGGATAACTTTTCCTCTGAATTTTTAATTGTCGTTTATTTTTCGTACGTTTCGATGTATGTTTGCATGTTTTTTTCAATATGTTTTTTTTCTTTTAACCGAGTGATATCGTTCACGCAAGGAAAGCAACTCTGGGTCTTTATACCGACTGCGCAAAATTCCGTATTTTCAAATTAATTAAATGTTTGATCGTTACTTTTTTATCAAAAAATTTCTGTTAAAAATAAATCTACCTTATGGCGGCTGTCGGTTAAATGAATCCTAGTGTGTAGGCTTTCATAAGTGTTGTGATGCCATAGACATGGAATGTCAATATGCTTATTTTTTGTTAACAAATTTTCAATAAACGTAAGTTGTTTTCTTTTTCGCTTTTTGAATTATTTGCTATCAGTGTATATAAATTAATTATTTAAAATATATATAAAATAAATATATAAAATTTATTATAATAACATTTCTTTCTTCACGCTACCTGGAGAAGAAGGCTGATGCTGACAAAGATGGGATTAAAGCTGAGATAAATGGCAATCGCCAGCAAACCGAAGATGATGCTCTGATCAACTTCGACGCCCCCCAGAGTACCAAAACGCCACAAAATCAAAACGCCGAGAACGACAATGCTCCGCGCTCTCCTTTCAGCCCTCCCCTGATTCCTGGTGCTGAGAACAACGAGAACCTGAACTTGGCCAACATGACCAGCGAGGAGATACAGAACTACCTCATCAAGAAGTTCCAAAGCATGAAGTTCCTCAATGATCAGAACGACGGCAACAATCAGGAGTTCTATCAAAACAGCAATGCCTTCCCCGAGATCCCGCTGCTGAACTCGCAGTTTACTGATTCTGACTTGGTGAGTCTGCTGAATTATCAACTTGCCCAGGATGGATCTGGATCCAACGATAAAATGAGTGTTCTGGCTCAAGCGAGGAGCATTGCTCAGACGCAGTACTCGTCTGACAGCAGCCCGGATTCGAGCTCCAAGGATTCATCTTCGGATTCCAGCTCCGAGGATGGGCAGCCTTACATAATGCCGCTGTCGCACAATATAACTCTGAAGGCAACCGGCGACGACGGCCGAGTGCGGCTCATAGTGCCCGTGAGCCCCTCCGAAAGCGCTTCGGATGTCCAGGAGATGCAGACCACGACCCCGACCGCCGGCACCTCTCTGCAGGTGCCTGGCACTTCTCTGCAGGTGCCTGGCACCCAGGACCAGTCGACCTCGGCTCCCATCACCCGCACCACCAGTGAGAAGGTGCCCAACAGAAGCGACCTCATGGCGGCCATTCGTGCGCAATGGACGCGTCACACCACTAAGTAAATAAAAGCCGGTCATTCGAGTCAAGTTACCTACCCTATTTAATTACTTTAGTTTAAAAAATATAATTACACAATATACTATAAAATCTTTAAGTATTTAAAAAAAAGTCTTGGGACTTTAAACTTTAAGGTTTAGTTAGTTAAGGCTCATAAAATTTATTTACATATCAAGGTTTTTCTAGTCCCGTATTTATTAACCTTATTAAGTGTCATTTCCCACAACATATCTAGATCCACAACATAATAATGTTGGACTTTAAGTTTTTTAAATCTTTCCTAGAATACCTTTCGAATACTTTATACTGTCATAATTTTCTAAATGCAAAATTTATTTTTTACAATTAAGAAATTTATCCATATCTTATACTATCATATGATTTTAATAACACTAACTAGTGTCAAAATTTTATAAAGAAAATTATACCTATATTTGTACTACTAGATACGTGCCAAATTATTTATAATCTATTGTTAAAAAATGGAATATCACTCTTGATTATTTAAAAATCCTAACTCTATTACAAAAGTAACGGACTCAATGAAATCAAGGTTTCCCAGAACAAAAAAAACGAACAAATGGATGACAGAATTGACGTGGCCTGCATTTTGAAAAGACGATTGCACTGACATAAACAAGTCACTTACACACAATTTACTATGCGCTAGCAATATATGTTTAAAGGACAAAAAAAGTAAAAAAATAATAAAAAAACAATTTTAAAATATCTGGATGTTTTTCAAATTAATCGTTAGTCATTTTAAAGTCATAATAGTAAAACATAGTCGAATATATATTAAAGAAACGGTAGTGGACAGTTACATAATTCTTAATCTGCAATTATCATCCCTAAAGTACAGAAATAGTCGTCTACCGTCTACCTACGAGTCTTAGTGTATGATGTACTACTATAAATGCATTGCTTATGTTAATTTTGTTGTCATTATAAAGCCTGCATTTTTAATCATAAATTTATCTTCGACTTAATTAAGAAATAAATTTCTTACGCGCTATTATTAGTTTATCTTGTATGAATGTATATTGTATACCCTTGTTCCACTACCATGCCCTTTCATATATATACTGTTCAGAAATATTGTAATTTTGTGGAAATAAATAGGTCTAATAGTGTTGTAATATCAAAAGGCCATGAAAGAAAAAGTTTTAGAATTTACGAATTACATTGTTTGGGCATTCACTTGGCCATTTTATATATTTTGCCATAAGATTTTAGTTTTGGAAGCTATTTCGATTCTTTAGCAAGCATATGTAATCAAATAGTAGTTACTTATCGATGTTACATGATATATCAAGAATATAGACTAATTATAGAAGTAATGTTAGAGCTTTAAAAAGTACAGCTTGACTCACTTACGCTTGGTATACACCAATAGTCATACATATTAAGCATTAATAATTATGTCATTAAATATCTACTTACATTTTACTCTCTCGGAGTTCTCGATGACATGTAGGTCTCAATGGTTAACAGAACAAAGTAGTCAAAGATTCATTGATGTTTTCAATCTAGAAATGTTCAATCTATTCGGTAATCAGTGTCTATTTACAACATTTATGGAATCGTGTATTGAAATGAAACATTTCAACTACGGCGTTGTCATTAGCAACCAGTATAGGGATCTCTCACAGATGTACTTCTGAAGAGAATGTACTTCTTAGGAATTGTCTGGGAATGTCAGTCAAAAGTGTCTAGTATTTAAAGCATTTATGATATATTCAAGTAGTAAATTAATTAATCGGTTAATCATGATATAAACAATTATTGTAGTTGTCAATTTCATTCAAACTATGTGTGGAAATCTGAACTTGAATAAATATAGGCGTGACGTTTATTGATGTTTTATTTATAAATCCAATAGAATTAATATTAATTAAGCCTGTACATATTTGCAGCAGCAGTTTTGAATGTGGATACCTTCTAGCGTGAAAATTCCAATAGCTCGCAGACACTTTCACGATATCGCTATTCATTCTTGGAGGATTTGAAAACATCATACATGTACTTTCTAAATACAATACTTTCTAAAACCAAGTGGGCCATCGTCGGACCTTCTCTAACAATTTAATGTAGTGAGATGGATCACCATTTGCAATCATCGATCGACGGTATCTGAAATCTTCAGTATTTCATCAGTTACACTAGAATATTACGCCAATATATTCCGTCTATAGCTGGAATCCTTGGTATAATCCGTGCGCAATCGGAATGAGATAGCACCTTGTCCAGTAAATGTTTTTTTTTGTTGCTGAGCGAAGTAGCCTTAACGAAGCATCTTTGGTCCCGCTTACACATTCTGATTCATGTAAAGCGGGAGTTTTATTTTAATATCGCCGACTATTGGATAAGCGCTGACTCGCCAGCTTGACGAACGAACCTCCAAATGGTTGCGTCCCATTCTAAGTACGCGAACTATGCCATCAATATACCGCAGTGATGTACAATTGAATACACTCTGTTCATCAACGTAACCATTGTGGCGGCTTAATGTAACCCTGATAATAGATGGTAATGCCAAAAAACCTGCTCCCCCTTTCGCTTCGCAAACTATTTTAATAAGAATAGGATTGGTAGAAGAAGTACTTTTGTTAGGTGGCGCTTTTTTATGTTTATTATTATATATAAAAGAAAACGCAGAGCGACGCTCGGTCCACAGCTAGTTCTTCTTAATTGGTCAAGGCACAGTCCAACCGATGACGATATACATTTTTTTTTAAATACATTCAAGTGGATAAATAATAAAAAACAGTCTAAATTCATACGTGACTTTAGTTGTAAATACATCAGGCATATGACGGCGGCTGCATACGGAGTGCAAAATAAGTAGCGTTACGCCTGATGAGTGAGGTGCCCAATTTCAGTCCTCTTCCCTTTTCCATCTTTTCTAATAGTACAGGATTGGAAGGAAATATTGTCTGATTGCCACCTTGTATACTATAGAAAAATGAATCAATCGTCCAGTGCACTCCCGCGGCCTTGAACAGATTATCGGTCCATCTTGTGCGAGGTCTACCTACTTAGAGTTTGCACTCAAGGTTACCCCACTTAAGCCACTTACCGGCCACTTAAAGCTTGCAATTCTTCGGGCAATGTCGGTCACTCTGGTTCTAATGCGGACGCATTGTATGAGGGGACTGATCTTTCAGGAGTTACATGACTGACAGCCAGCAGTGAACGACGAAAGACTATTTGTTGAAACAAAGGAACAAACAGATGACATTCTTTTTAAAAATATAAGTATATTAAACCTACATGTAGCGGCGACATTTAAGGGGAGAAGATAAAATTAATTAACAATTGATTATTGATTGCGGTTTAGGCAATAATTGAAATGATTTGATTCAGTTACTGGAGAGGGAAGCAAAAGTGTTGATCTGAGTAGAATTTACAAACATTTCCAAAGTTGCCAACCCAAACAACTAATTTTTACCGATGATTCTATGTATGCACTAAAAAAAGCGCTGCAAAAAATTGAAAAGGGCAGGGCGAAGCTTTTATAACTAAGTAGAATATATGTTTAATATATTACTCCATATTTTCAGCCGTTACTCTTTATCGGCCTTTGCTTCCATTTGGCAATTTAAACAATAACGATATGTCTAATCATTCTTCATAAATCAAATGCATTGTTTTGCAATTTCCAAATCTATCCAGCTATTGTAAAAATTTGAAGATGGTAATGAGCACTTTATATAGGACCTGAAAGGGCGGATGTGAAAAGAACCGATTCACATAAAATGGGTAAAAAAGATTAACCATAATTATATTTGACTTTTGACTAAGGCTCTTACGGATTGAATATGTGCGATCGTATTTTTTATTTCGGAGCGACCATTTATAAGAAATAAGCTGCGCCACAAAGAACAAGACTTACGAATACGTTAATAACATCTCTTGGTGGGCCATAATATGACATACCTGCGAATAAACAGTCATGTTTTAATTTAAAAACTTGCTAACTTTACACTTTGCTTTTTTTATCAGTTGTCTTCGAGCGCGAAGATAGACCGTTGGTTTTCGCTGCTTCCTAACAACGCGCCGGCTCTGTCAAGACCAGAGAGCGGTTTCGTCTCCGGAGTTGAGGAGGTTGCTGATGCTGGTACCCTAGCCGAAGCCAGGAACCTTCTCCTTCAAATGGGGGCCAAGAAGAAACGACGCTTCATGTTTTTACGATTCGCAAGGAGAAAAGTCCCGATGAATAAGCATACTTCGCTTTAAATTTAAATATTGCGTACAATTGCCCTGTTCAAATTCACTTTGTAGCAACAAATATACAATTTACCATTTCATCCTTGTAGACTTATATACAAAATATTTAGCATACTTATTGTGGCTAAATTCAAGGGATTTTATTTTAATTTTGTGTTCCTTTTATGATATTTTTTTATTTTGTAGACCATTGTACTTGCTGTGTATTTTTCTATGCAAAAAATCAATCTTCTTGGACATAAAAATGTTACTTTAGAACATTATGGCGAACTCAGTACGTTCGCCTTGGTCGTCTACTTTATCAACCAATTTTATTTAGATAGGGTATTGGACTCTATGTTAATAGAACGAGCAATAAAATCAAGCTTCAATATCTTAAAATGTATAAGTCTTCTCAAGTATGCGCTATTTATCTTCCTCGCATATGATAAGTTGAAATTATAAGTAAATGTCAAAAAATAGTTTTTGTTTACCATGAAAATGTACGAGTGTATGTCGTAGCGTGTAACAAATTGTCATGAAGTTGTTACTGCCGAGTGTGTCATTACCATGGTAAACTCTATATTATGTTATATTATTTGCCTTGGGGTTTCTTTTCGAGATGTGCGTATGTAATTACTCGAAACGATGTTTAGTTTGCTATGAAAGGCAGTTAGTTCGTCACACGATAATTTTGGACAGGGCAATTAACTTGTAGCGCAATTCACTGTCTCAATTATCGTAATTTGATCTTTAAAATATACTGAACTAAAGTATAAACTCTGTGTGCATGTAATATTTAGGCGATCAAAATATTTATGATAAGAGACGGTGCTTGCTACTATGTTTTTATATTATCTGAACTTGTGGTCATTGTCGAAATTAACGATAGAATGCAGACTGATTAATTCTAGATAAGAATCCTAAAAAAATTAGTTCGTTAATTTTTACTTTTATATATAAAGAACGATCCGCGTAGACCGTTGACACTATTGGACATAAAATAATCATCTAGGCTCTACAGAGTCAGATGGGCCTAGGATCTCATGGGCTACGGTTGGAAATGGGTATTCCCTGATTATAGTCACTCCAATCGGTCTAAACGACCCTCTAATTCAATATTCTTATTGCTGTGTTCAGCAGGACATCAGTCCCAATGGTCGGTGGACATTCTATTTATCCTCACCTTAAAATTGAGACAAAATATTGTGCAAGTAATTATTGTTACAGCAATATCTCTCTATCTCTAGAAGAACAACGTAGTAAAGTTACTTTTTAAAGTTTAAGAGAAAATTGGGACATTTTTCTAGATATAAAAATGTCATAGAAACGTTCGAATTTTATTTAGAAAAAACCTAAACTTTGATTTGTATGAGTCTAAATATAGAGTTAAACCTAATGTAAGCATGGACAAACTGAAACAAATGCATTTGTAGCGTAATTATTAACGATAAGTATTTTTAGTTTCATACAAGTTTGAATGGCATACAGCGACCAGATATGTCGATATCGGGTACTTACGCCTATCAGATTGAAAGGCATGATCGTTTAATATTAATTTAAAAATTAAAATGGGACTAAATATCAAATCTAAAATATGCATTTTTTATTAATTCAAAGCTTCACTATTGTACACTAGTGCCATTTTGTTATGTAAACAAATGACAATTTTATATAACATACAACAAAATTTATAACATTTTATAAAACGTCGTATCGTTCACATATAGTTGAGTTTGCTATGTTATTCTGCTATTTCTTACGAAGACTGTCATGACTGTAGTCACTTATAGTGAAGAATTGAAGTAAACGAAACCAATATAGTAAATAATTTAGATTTACGATGTCTATAATATTAAGCAGAATATATGCTAGGAAGGAAAGAGTTTTCTTGTAGCTTTCCAAGGTATTGGACTTGTATTGAACCATTTGATAGGGTGTAGTCTTGTGACAACAAATGATACTACTTGTGTTTTTATGTAATCTCCGCGACAAATTATCTAAGGATATTGGGTCACCTACGCCAAGAAAGTGGACACCATCTCACTGATGTTACTGCAGAAAATGTCTTGGTGCTGTAGTACATGTACCAGGTTTCACTTTAGCACCAGATCGTCTCAGTACAACACTGGAATTATTATTATTATAATGTTGTTTGTCTCCCAAACTTGATAAAAGTTCTTTGTCAATTTAAAACATATCCCGAGCTCGTGATGAAAAATATGCAAATGTATAATGAACGAATGAATTCAAAACTCCTACTTACACCAAATGCTGGCGTTCAAAGGCGCTAATAAAAGTTAAAAGAAACTAGTAGGACGCTATCACATTTACATGAGTCACAATTTAAGTAATTAATAAACTTCTGGATTATTAACAAGAGGCATTCTTTCAAACTAAATATATTTTTTCTGTTATAAAAATGTTTTCATGAAATACGTTTATGTTCTTTTTGTATTACGCACGCGAAGACCTAGTGACGTGTGTAAAATGCAATTTATTATGCACATTTACATTTCTACTTTTATTTCATGTGTTTTATGTGTGTACTGCTTCTTTTGCATGAGTGTAGAAAATGCTTAAAATTTACACATCAAAAAATACAGTAATCTGGTTCGGCTTATTTAGATTCACATAAATATTAATTGTTCAGTATGAAGTCAATCTTAAGTTCATTTTTAATTAAATTGTGATTAGTATTACAAATAAATTTGATAGCAAACTATGATCTTTTTATATACCTTTAAAGTTCAGTCACCCACTCATCATTATCATCATTCCATCAACATAGCAGAGCATAAATATATCAAGAAGTTTTATGAATTAGAAATGGTGTATGAGGCAGAGTTGTACATTCCAGGTTTAAGGCCAGACCCTTCATTCTTATGGTGATCAATTCAAGGAAATTATAAACGTGCGATTTAATTAATTAATTAATATTAACAGAAAAACAATTAATACGCATGGCCAGAAACTATAAGTACTGTAAAGATTTCGAATGTTCCAGTTATCTTGCTCATATGTACACGTTTTAGTTGCAAGAGATTTTATTTTGGATACTTTGAAGACTATCAATTCTGGGCTTACCGCTTTTTAAAGCGCTTTAAATTGTTTTCCGTTGTCCTATTGTATACTATTGTAACATTTTATAGTAGTTGATGTATGATTGTAAAATGTAATCAAAAACATTGTTTTATTTTAATGTCCAAATAGACTTTATACAAATTACCAACATATTCCTTAAACACGATGAGAGAGCTAACAAGGAGCTGGTTTCCTAATATTAAGTGATTACCGGAGCCTATGTACATCATGCGAGCTGGAAGTTAATTGGCTTTAAGGAATGACTACTCATTTTTTAAAGGGCACTGAACAGTAACAGTTTTTGGTTCGTAGGTATTAACGCCATCGCCATCTATGAGCATAGCATTCACATAACATATTGTGCATGTACCTTATCAGTAAGACTTCATCCGCGATTTAGATCTACCATACGAGGAATGTGAAAAAGAGAGTTGCAGCGGGTTTTCAATTGGTCGATTTTAGGTTGGTGGTTCTTTGGCATTTTAATGACCTCAATCATCAATCCAAAATATTTTAAGCCAATAGTGGCTTATAATATTTTGGAATAGAAGGCAGCAATTTTTCTTTCAAAAATATTGCGGTTAAGGCAATTGTTTTAATTGAAAGAATGTGTTACATAATTATATTTTCAGAATGTGAAATTTCCACTTACATTTTAATTATTGGACCACGTTAAACAAACAGGGTTCGAGATATTGACAAATTCATATAGTGGGCAAACAAGGGCAAGCTTGTGTACATGAAACTTTGAGCATGTTCACCTTAAAGATACGGATATTTATATTTAATATATATGATAAGGTTCTAAAAATGTACAACATAAGCAGGTGGGTACTCGTACGTACATCTATTCAACTCGACAGTATTTAAAGTGACAGATTTGTTTATATCATACAAAGTTATAATCTTATAATATTAAACATCAAGCGGCTCTGAGCTTTTGGATCAAATTTTGTGTGGAGTACAATCTCAGCATCCCACGCCCACGTCGCAATGGTCGAGTGAATCCCACCACAGTTCTTGCCGTTTTACCATGTCCTTCAATAAAAACATTCTTGTATGGTATATGACCGGTCCATATAAAACTGACGTATGTCTTTCACACATCAACTTTTAATTATAATACCCTTATCTTTTGGCAATCGCCAGACGTTACCGCAGCACGCTCACTTTCAATCGCTCCACTCGTGCATGCGGTTTATATTTATTGTGTATGAGGTTGTATGAGAAAACAGTAAAGGAAGTAAAAAAATCGCAACTTTAAATTCCCCCGTCTGAATTGTAACATTTTCTCTGCAGCTCTCCTGAGCCCTTATACGCTTTTCTTATACGATTAACAACAAATTGTTCATTTTGACATATGATTACCTTCTTCCACCAATACTAAAATACAATAAAAACTTAACTGCAATCAATAGGCTATCCACTGATCATAAAAACAGAACAGTTTCAGCGCCTCACCAATTCTAAGCGTAGGCACTTTATAATTAGGCTAGGCGCATTGTAACCGGTCGGCACATTGAAATTGAACGAATTATTGACAATTCGACGTGTCTTTTCTCGACGCTTTATAAAGAGGCGACTTTGGCAGGCATCTAGTCTGTAGATAAGAATGTCTTTCTACAAAACGAACTTTAATCGATGATTGATCGAAACTTGAGACCCACGTTTTTGATTTTTTTATGGAAGAAGGTGGCAAACCAGCAAGCGGATCACCTAATGTTAAGTGAGCGCTTCCCCCTAGACAACCCACAACCAGCAAATGTGTTGCAGATGCGTTGCCTACCTTTAATGGACAGAGGAGGGGAAAGATAGAAAAAAGAATATTTCATTATCCGCGCTAACCCCCACCCCGTCCAATCCTCAACGAAACACATCAACGAAAAGTTTTTTGTTAAGGACTTATAAAATCAAGTTACAATTATGAATTTATAGATCGTGGTTTCCTAGCTTATATTATTTCTTTAATTTACGCACTTGTTAATAAACGAACAAAAATACGTGCCTACATTTTAACGAGTTATCTATATAAAATTAGTGAATTGATTGTTTGATTTGCGGGTATAAAGACGTAGTTAACAATAAAACACTCGACAAACAGAAGTTAATAACGCGACTATAAACGATTAAATGCTATTTTTGAGAACTACTATAAAATTAAATTTTCATTCGAAAATTCGCATTCGATTGTAACTAAGAATATATAAGTAAGTAAGTTTTGACATCTGACAAATAGACAATAATAAACGTGTCCAATGATATAATACAAAAAGTAACAGATGAGCCATAAGGGGTCGAAAAGTGAAGATCCGAGTGCTTTTTCTTTAGTTTACATCATGCTGTCTGTGTACTTAGCTGTCCTCTTTTTTCTTGTTATTTCTATGACGTAATCTGTTGCTTTCACTGCTTTGGAGTACTTTGATTGATGATTGATATGAGTATAACATATGTATAGTATAAAATACCATTGAACTCGTCTCTTCTCGCCACTGGTTTTCCCTAGCAGCAATAGTATAAAATCAGCTCTGGTCCAAAAATCGACTGTTACGCGTGCTATTTATCCTTTGCATACCGTTCCGTTTCAACAATGTTATGACGACTATGCAATTTTGAAATTGTGATGTTAAAATGGCTGTCAAGTATTACTTGTGTAACTAGGCATTGTGCTATACATTCGCTGCGTTGATACTTTTAATACTTTTTATGATCATAAGTTTGATGATAAGTTTTTTTATGATCGACGATCCATTACAATATTGTGATGATGTTTATGCGATCTTCAAGTTATGATATTAAAATGACCATCCTAACAGTTACAATGCTCCACAGGCGCTGTCTGGTTACTTTTTACTATATAAAGTGATGTTAAGTATTTGTTGTGATGATGATCTATTACCATATAGTGATGATGATTTTGCGAGCTTTAACTTGTGATGTTAAAATGGCCATCATTATGCTTGTGTTACTAGTTATTATGCTATAGACTATTCCCCCCTTTCCTTTGATGTCCCTATCCCTTTGTTGTTTATCCTTCCTAGAGAATGTGATGTCGATCCATTGCCTACAATGAGATGTGATGTCGATCTATTACCTACAATGAGATGTGATGTCGATCCATTACCTACAATAAATGTGATGTCGATTCATTACCTACAATGAGATGTTATGTCGATCCATTACCTACAATGAGATGTGATGTCGATGCATTACCTACAATGAGATGTGATGTCGATCCATTACCTACAATAAGATGTGATGTCGATTCATTACCTACAATGAGATGTGATGTTGATCCATTACCTACAAAGAAATGTAATGTCGATCCATTACCTACAATAAGATGTGATGTCGATTCATTACCTACAATGAGATGTGATGTTGATCCATTACCTACAATGTAATGTGTTTTCGATCTATTACCTACAATGAGATCTGATGTCGATCCATTACCTACAAAGAAATGTGATGTCGATCCATTACCTACGATGTGATGTGATGTTGACCCTTACTACGGTGTGATGACCATTGTCTACAATTGTCCATTTAACACATTGCTGATTTTTTACGTACAATGTAATTATAACTATGCAATCTCAGTATTGTGTTTAAAATATATATAATTGCTATAAAATACTTATATTACTAATTTTAACTAATGATGTAAATAATGTGATGTTAATCAAAATTTATTGTGATGCTGTAATGTGATGCATTTCTTGTGATGTATAGTTCGTCGTCCTCGTCACGCGGGTGGACGACAGAAGGAAACAGGAAAGGATTTTTAAGAGAGTAAAAGAAATAATGGTTTATTTTTCGATATTAAAATATTGATGTTCAAATGGCCATCATTATGCTTGTGTTATTAGTTATACTATTCATATTTAATTTTCTCATAAAATGTGATGGTATATGTTGTGATGCCGATTCGTTACCATAATGTGATCATGACTATACGATATTAAAAGTGTGATATTGAAATATTTGCACTAATATTTATGTTACTAGGTAAATTTGATATTCGCTGAGTTGGTTTTCTGTTTTATAAATCGTGTATTTGAATTTATCCATTACATATATTATTTAAATATAATCACTCGAAAAATTAAAATGGTAATGATACAAGTTTAATGGAAAGCTCCGTGGCGGCATTGCTTCTGTCCTCAGTTGCTTCATTTTTATCAGACAAATTCCGGCAGAAGAGTGAAAAGAGAAAGCTCGGAATCGTACAATTAAATTTAAGTAATCTGTTACACAATCATAGTTAATATTTAGCGCTTATGTTATATAGGAATGATGTCCCCAGGTTAATTTTGCGATGCGATATTTGGTGGTTTGGTTTTTATAATTTTGGCTGCAGAGGCTCAGGGAATACAAGGTCACATGGCATGTCCGGATTTATCTTGACACCATTGGAGGCTGAAAAATTAAAAAAAATATTTATGTTTTAAATGTATAAATAAATTATGTATTTAATTTATACTAATATCATAAAGCGTAACTGTTTTGAACATTGCCCTCTATTGTCATCTCAGTCACTGTGCGATTTTACTTGTAGCTTATATTACATTATGAATTTTAATAATGTCATCTGCCTACCGTTAGATGGCATTATTGCACCCTACTATCAGAAACTTAAGGGTCCAGTAAGTACATTTTTAATGTTTTATAATCTAGGCGTATATGGTAGATGGCACTTTGCTTAAATAGAAAAAAAATTGAATAGAATAGATATTTAAAAAAAAAACATTTTATCGTAAAATACATTTTTTAACTATATTTAAAATTATTGAAATTCATTTTCCACTTTCTATTTCTTCTATTTATAAAAACGTATCTTTTTCAGTTTGTTAGTTATTTTTTAATTATTATTTATTATATGAGAAGTAGAAATATAACATTTTTGTAGTGGTTCCCTGCTCGAACGTCGATTTATTACGACCAACAATAATGCTGATGTCACCGAGCCCGACATGTGCTCCAGCATAGCAATACGCGTGGCATTTTAAAATGACCGCTAAGCATACCCCTAACAGAAGACACGTGTCACCACGTGCTTAAATGTATGCCTGTATAATAACCGCATCCTTTTTGAAGTCGGTTAAGAAATAGTTCTGCGTCGTTTTTGAAAAACCATTGATCGAGTCGGTATAAGGAAGAATTAAATTTATAATTAATTTCTATTCGAGTTCTATACTGCCACAGATATTGACGAACATTGTATGATATTTCTTTCCATCTGTTAAAGAGATATATAGAAATAAAAATTGACAATTTCCCTACTGCTACTACCTGCCACGAGATAAATTTTATATCCACGAAAAATGATGCATTTAAATAGTGAAAAGTTACGATGGGAAAAACTGTAAAAAGTAATAACTTACCCAGAGTCAAATGCTAATAAATTATCGTTTCAATTGGTCGACGTGGCAGGCGCGGTCAAAGTCCATCAGTCACAGCAGCTCCCCACAGCCGTTCTCGAACAACGCGGACGATAACCATCCTTATCGCCTTTGCTCGGTTGCCACGTAGGTTCTGGAAGTGTATCGAAGAATTCCTGCTTTAGATAAAGGGCCTTAGGTCAAAGGTCATTTCAAATGCAATCGAGAATGTCCCACGTGGTTTCGCGAGAGCACGCCATTACAACTTTGTCTTCTATGGAACAATGAGAAATTCCGAGATCATGTGGCTTATATTATATTTAACTAACAATCCGCCCGGCTTCGCCCGGATCGGATTGTCAGGCATATCCGGAACAAGCATACATGTGTTGAAAAATAAATTGAAATGCCTATTTTAATTTTGCTACTCACCGATTTTGATGTTCTCTCAGTAGCAATGCTGTGAACTGGAGACCAATGAATTTACTAACTAATGTGTTAACCCTTTGAGGCCCACGCGATCAAGTGAACAGCGTTGACCGCATTTCGCGATACCACCACAGCTGACGTGTTCGCAAAATGCAAGCTTGCACATAATCAAAGACAAGAACAGGATTGTTGAAATAATATTTGCCAGGTATCTAATTATTATATATCGTTATAAACAAATTCGGTAATTTAATTCTTAGTTTTTAATGA
Source organism: Papilio elwesi (assembly GCA_029849275.1). Classification (NCBI taxonomy): domain Eukaryota; kingdom Metazoa; phylum Arthropoda; class Insecta; order Lepidoptera; family Papilionidae; genus Papilio; species Papilio elwesi. The sequence goes on along the minus strand of CM056717.1, from coordinate 15,453,756 downwards.
CACAAATAAAAATTATAACTTTCCGTCAAAAAATACAATACATATTACACACATATTATGTTATGGCGATTAATTGACAATTACTAATAATTTGCGAAAGTTATTAATAATTACCGTAGTCGTGTAAAAAATAAAAAATAATGTTGGTGCCATATTGGACTTGCATTTTTTTTCAATACATACTCTATTCTATTAGCAAGTCAAACCTGCCTGCTGCTACGTGCCAACATGCCGGCATCGCATCGGAGTGTTATCGATTTATAAATAATATGCGTTTCCCTTTTATGCGCAGTTACATTTTTATGACTCACACCAATTATTTCAATCTTATCTTGTTACGTTCATAAAATAGTTAAAGGACGATGGCCGCATTCTTTTAGTTAGGCATGTGTTAAGAAGCAGTGATGTTTTCTGGTATATCCTGTAGTTGTATTTCGAAGGTGAGTACTAGTTTTTAATTCCAATTATATATTTTTCTCGTGTATCTAATAGCTATCGCAATTTTAAGTTAAAATTCTCCGCCAATCCTCGAATATATTTTCTTAAATGTAGAACTGAGTTTTCGCAAGAAATTACAGTTACAATAAATTGTTTATTTATTAAAATTGTTGGTGTTAAGTTTTTCCTTGAGCTACAGGGCTTAGTCTAATTCAGACTCTAAGCTCTAATAAGCTATGCAGTTCCTCCTTTTGTGCCTTAAACAATAAATAAATTGCTTGCTTGACCAATTTTGAAGTATGAGGTATTGATTCCATTAAGATTCATATTCTGCCCTGAGGTGTGATATGTAATGAATATAATCACAGGCAGTTTTTTTTTAAACCAACTAGTACTTGTTTATAACTCATGTTAGCAAGCTTCCTTATTTATTTATATTTCAATAATATACTAATACATGAAGCAAAAATGCTGTGAACATTTTTAAGAATATTGCCACCATGAAGGTTTGTAATATTTAAATGATTTAAGTTTCTATGAAGGAGAAGCTGGTATAGTTGACTTATATTTAAAAAAGGGCATCACGAATCATTCTGCAATGGCAATTTTACACTGGTAGGCAAAGTGAAAGTCATCACTCATCTACAACACCCACCTGCTCACCACCATTCAAATCAAAGCAGTCGTACTTCATACTTATATGTACAATGAAATTCATCTGCAAACTTTAAACATTTAATAGCGATAGTACCTTTGCCTTTGTTAATAATGAAATTGTATGTTTGTTTTGATGTTAATTTTAATTTGCACACATGTCACACTTTTCCATCTATCACCAAAGCCATTTCTCACACCTTTTCACTTAGTTTTATATTTGGCCGCGCTGACTTTGTCTGTCCTAAGACATGAACCATCATCCCTCTATTAAAATTCAATTCAATATTAACCTTCATTACCTACGCACAGTTAAGTTTTAAAAAAATGTAAGGAAATATGGCTATTGATTTATTGTGTAATAGTTAGGGGATAATCAATGCATTTTACATTTAAGAAATTATATATTTCAACAGGCTATTGTACCAACTGTTCGTTCATTGTTGATGCACTTTTGAGAAATCTATAAAATTTTGTAGTCAATTTACAATTTCTACAATAATGCTAGTCATATTGCTAGCTGCTATTGCACATTTTTATTATACATTTAAGGTATAAAATAAAATAAATTACATGCAATAGTAACTTTACACATGTTAAAATAAATTTAGTACATTAGGCTACTGACCTGCCAACTGTTTATATAAATTGGATGTATGCCACTGTCATAATCAATGGTTATGCTATTTCTTCTACCAAAAAAAAATATAATTGGATTTCTCATGGGCATTTTTTAACAATTAAATAAAAACTAGTTATATAGAGATTTGATTGTTGCTAGGATAGAATAAACTCAAACACTACAGAACTTCTGAATTGTTAATAATATTTATTAGTTATTAGTTTATATAAGTTAATTATTTGTCTCTTGCAGTTCCGATTTGGTCAGTGACATTGCATATTGAATTAATGAAACAAGTTTGATTTTAAGCAGGAATTGTTTTAAGGTGGATCCTCTTTGCCCTTGAAAAATCGCTTTATATTTTTTTTGTGTCAGGGCCAAATTATGGATGTATATGTGGCCATTTTTTCTCATGCAGAATTTTTAATAAACCATTTTTTAAGAAATTAAATAGATACATTTTTTTTAAGGGGAATGCCCAATGGTCATAAACACTTTGGGTGAATACATTTAAAAGTACATGGTGATATTAACATGAAATAAAAAAAACGAACTTGTCATGGGATTGGTTTAAATAAAGTTCAGATTTATAACATATTAGTCTTTATTTTTACAAACCAGTTTTTTTTAAACAATTTGAATGCAATCCATACAAAAATTCAACATTCTAGAGGCACATCGGTACATAATAATTGTATTCCCAAACCAGACTCACCCGCAATCATTCGGACTTCATCAAATCGGACAATCGGGATCGTATTATTATTTCGTGACATTTTGAATCACAATTGGCACAGCGTAAATGTCATCTGCAATCAGTTACTGAGACGCTGAGACGAATTAGGTCCGGTGTGAATGCTGGGGTTATCAATATATCGAGGGAATATCGAGTCCAAATACGTGCTGGGCTTATCGCGACAAGCAGGAACGGGATCCATGTTCAGGCCGTAGTCAGTAGTGTAAGAAGAATTTTCGGAGTACATTTAGCGAGCTTATTCGTTAATTAAATAACAAATCCCACGAAAACAAAAACAATACAAAATGCAAACAAAGTCTATTTGTGGTTATTTTGTGGTTTGCAATTGACAAGCCTATATAGATAGGGATATCATACATATCGGATTCGATGTTGCCACTTAACAAACACTTGTCGTAAAATCGATATCGATTTTCTGGTCGAACTATAAAAATATATTTCATAAAAAAAATCTTTACGGCGATATAAGTTTTGCACGCTCTTTTAAATATATTTTCTATTAGTTTTATTTATTCAGTTTTTAACTTCACTATTAAAGACACATTAACAATTACACGACCCTGAATGTTTGTGGAGGATAGACGTGCTATGTGTGAGACGAAGGGAAAGGGAAAGGATATTAACACACATGGCACGTCAAGGTTATTTTTTCTGAAAGGAGGAGTAAATGTGTGAAAAATTTTGAATGCGTAATCCAAGACTTGTCTACCTTAGGTTAAAAGTGGGGCTATAAAAGCTATTCATCGTTGGAGCTTATGCTCCAGACATATCTAATCCCGCTAATATCCGAGAGGAATTTTGGGAGAATGTTAGAGAAACGTTAGAGATCAGTATTATTAGTTCAAGCGTTGGCGCCACCGAACACCTGCATTTACTACCCTGGTAGAACATATTAAAGTAGAACTATTGCTGATTGTGTGTGAAAGAAAGATATTTACGGTGCTTGGAAAAACATTTTTTGCGAGTTAAATGAAAGGAATTTAACAGACATGAACGTTGAGTGTGTTTAGCGAAGGATAAAGAATGTAAAAGTGGAAGCTGCCACCGAAGTATGTGTAATAAGCAAGAGAAAGGACGCAAGGAAAGCTAACACTGTGGTGGGAGGGAAGTTCGAATGGAAGTTAATGCGAAGAAGAAAGCATTGTTCTATTTACTGATAGCAAAAGCCAGGCAATCAGACTGTACGAATCAAGATATCGAAACGATTGTGTTACAACGTTTGAAAAAGATAGTGAATAAAAGCAAGAAAGGAAGGAGAGGGATTAAAAAAGATTGTCCGTCGACTTCCAGGCAAACATAAAAATATTTTGGAAACTCGTCATAAATTCCAGAGGCAGATCAGTGCAATCGAGAATGAATGTTTTTCGTGATGAGAATGGGCACCTTCTGAATGATGGAGTAGCAATTCTGAAGAGATGGAAGGGATATTTTGAAAGTTTATTTGAATGTGACGAGGCAACAGTATCAAAAACTGTAGACACTCATGAAGAAAAGGAGTTGGAAAGTGAGATAAGTTTGAATGAGATTGTAATTGCGACGAAAATAATGAAATTGGGTAAAGCAATACCCGGGGTATGACATGGAGTCCCTTGAAATGCTGAGAGCTGGAAAAGGTTTAATTGCTAGCCTGCATTAGGTCTATTTAATTAAATTTTGGCGGCATGACCTAGTGCCGGAAGATTGGTGTAAAGCCGTCATCATTCCTTTATATAAAGGAAAAGGTTCACAGCATGTAAGAATTACCTAGGAATCAGCCTTCTCAGCTTTGTGGGAAAACTGTATGCTAAAGCACTGATTGAAAGAGTCATGAAAGAAACAAAAGAAAAAATGTGGGATGTCCAAGCTGGTTTTAGGAAAGAAATGGGTTCCATGGATCAGATCTTTTCTTTACTTTTTTGATCACTGAATTTTTTTGGCTCTAAACCAAAAAGTTTTCTGCGCCACTATAGATATAGATAAGGCCTATGATATAAAGAGGTGATCTTTGGTCAACCTTGGTTAAGTTTTGATTGAACTGTGATCTAATACAAGCATTAAAGTCTGTTTATAAAGATTCTACTGCTTGTGTTAGGATTAACGGGGCCTCCTCAAACTGGTTTAGCATCAATTGAGGTGTAAAATAGGCCTGTGTAGCATCCCCATGGCTGTGCAACCTCTTTATGAATGATTGTTTGAAAGCTTTGAAAGACGAAGATTGTGGATTAAGAATGGGCGAGTTAGTTGTAAAATGTCTCTTGGACGCTGATGACCAGGTTGTGCTTGCGTCATCAGCGGATGACTTATAACATATGCTGAATGTAGTGGATGATTCATTGGATGGTAAAGGCAAGATGAATGCAGATAAGACCAAAGTAATGGTGAAGAGAACAAAGTAAGACAGTAATTGAAATAAATGTTAACGGTAAAGAAGTGAAACAGGTGGAAGAGTTCGTTTCGGGTGTTTGTTTAGCAGAGATGGTAAGCAAGTTAAAAATTTTAAACGACGAGTGAATGCAGGAAATAAAATTAATGGGGCTAAAGGTACAGCAGTGAGGTATAAAGGCTCGTCTGATAATACACAATGCTGTACTAATTACTTTAATTCATGGAAGTGAAAGCGGGTTTGGCAGGAAAAGCATGCTAATATAGTGAATGCCGTTGAGATGCGATGCTTAAGAAGTATGTTAGTCGTGACATTTATTGATAGGATTCAAAATAACATTATAAGAGAATAGTGTGGCTTAAAGTGGATGTTGTGACTAGAATTGAAACAGGTATGCTTCGGTAGTTCGCGGGCATGTTAATGGGATGTATGAAGAGAGAATAACGAAACAAAATTATGTAGTTCGCTACACAATTTGTGAAGTGAGTAGCAGTGTGCCCTAGGAGAACTTAAATCGATCAGATTACTGGCTTACTAAAGAAGGGCTATATAATGAGCACCCATAACCGACGAGCATGTGTGCGTAGATGTATGAATGTAGAAGAAGCGATAGGATGTGCCAGGATCGCGCCGAATGTAAATCTATGATCTCTGCCTACCCCTCTGGGTTACGTGAGCGTGGGCGCATATTTATTTATTTATAAAAAATACAATTAAAATGTGAAGTAGCATTTTCGCTATCATCTAATGGATTCATAGTAAATGAACTAGCAATTGACTTGTTTATGTAATAGCAATGTATTATTTAGAAAAGATCAAACAATTTGATTTAATATTTTATTAGCATTACTGACAATGAAAAAGAATCGATTATTATTTAAAACGAATTTAGTAATTGCTTTATAGGCAACATTTTCTTTACCCGCGAATGAATTACTTGAACAACATCGAACATGCCCTTCATTTACTTTGTTTTTTTGCAATCTTTTTTGGATTAATTAACACCGCGATTAATAAATATAATAATATTTATTAGGATGGTTTTTTTTAAATAAAATAAAATTGTTGGGCCTTCTTTGGCCAAAAATGGGCATCCCGCTTTAACAGGGTTAAATATCGGCTCACCGAGATCGTCCGTCAACGGGGTTGCTGGGTTTCTTCGGATTTATAATATAGAAAATAGCCCCCTACTAATAACTAGATTTTTTAAAATATCTTTTTCATACCAAATACCTACCAAAAATTTGTTATTATTTTTTAAGCTTAAACCATTGAAAGTTTATTATATCGCACTCTGTTTATTTTAAGGGCTCATCGGCTCTTGTCCGTGGAGCAATCACAGTCATCCCTGTATTGCCACCCTTGACATGGTCCTTGGTGACTACCCCTATTTCTATTGTTGTTTCCTGTTCCTTGTAGGGATTATAAATAACACTTTTGTCTCTATATTCTAATCGTCTAACTTGAACTTACTAGCTTGAACATTTTCTTCCAGTTAATTTTGTCAAAAGTTTTTTTAAATGGTATTCGAGGTGATCGTCAATAATTAATTTCAATGCTAGTAATGTTTCTAGTATTGCTATTTATTATGCATGTGACATTTGTAAGAGAATCCTTTGGCTGTTTCATGAAAGGATCTGTAAAGTACAGAATGAATGTGTTACATCTATGTTTGTGGATTTAAATTTATAATAGTACTCGTAGAAGATTGATAGAGACAAGCAAGTGACAACCATGATGTTCATTTACCATAGCCCCCACAACATATTTGTGATCAGTGGCTGCCCAAGGAAGGTACTTTGAGTTTCTTCTTTCCTTGTGCATTAATGTTTAAACATGATATGTAATAGGCCACCCTACACCTATCTACACCTATCTGGTTATGAACGAAAGACTTTAAGGTACAAAATATTGCTAGTATCATTTATTTCTGCTACAAGTGGTCCACAAATAAAGAATTCTCAAACATTGTGCGTGTACTGAACTGAACAATTCTAAAATAGTATCTGTCTACTTTATATGGTATTTAAAATAAGGGTTATATAACTGTAAGATGCAGATGTTTTTGACAATGTCTTAACACAAGTTTTTATTTTCAGATAAATTCGTGAGCAGCGCCAGGAGATTGCACAGTCTGAGGTGAAACCAAACATTTATAATTAGAACGGAGTTCTTTGTCGCACGTTATCATTTGCTTGCGGGCTGGGGTTGAGAAAACACCTTATTTCTTTTTTTATTAATGTATATACAAATACGCGAAGGGAAATTCATCAGACTTATTGGGGTATTGAAGATATTTGGCATAGAAAGTTTCCGTGGAGGAAACGTGCCCCATGCTAATATTTTTAAATACAATGTGTTGCAAATATATTAAATAACATAAATGCCATAGTTTACGTACATTTCCAACATGGCGTGATATACATATGTCATTCTGCGTTAGCTATTGCATCTTATAAAATTGACATTGTAAACAGCGATCTTATTAGTCAATAATAAAATACAAGTATAATCAACAAATTATATCAAATATTCATAAAAATCTAACTATTAAAGTTGTAGTAGAAAAAATGAATTAAGTAGGAATTAATAATTTACATTAATATCATTTGTATACCATATCGTTTAAGTTGATTTCTGAAAAGAAGATAGTTTAAAAAAGGTAATCTAGTCAAAAGTAAAGGTAAAAGGGAAAGCTTTATTAAACATTTTGTAAAAATAAAAAATAAATTGAAAGAAATATCACTTGACGTTTCTGCTGATTTTAATTAAATAACTAATTTTAACTAACAATAGCGGTATACTTGTACCCTAACTCACAAATGTTTTAAAGTATTTATAGTGAGTACGGACGCATGGAAGTGCGAGATATTTAACATGGTTAAAGTTTTTGCGGGAAAAGTTATGAATCTATAGGTTTTTTAACGAAAGGACTAAATGAAATAAAATATTGATACATAACGTTTGTAGAACACATAGATAATAGACACTAAAGGGAATTTATGGTCAAATTTCGACCACTGGGTGAGCACTAGTATAAATAAATATAAATTTGTACTTAATAAATTAGATTAGATATTACTTTATTAGATCCCTAATGCAAAGAATAAAAAAGTAAAATTTTACCAAAATACATAATTACATTAATTTGCAAGTACTAATATTTTATCTAGGCTCCAATAATCACAATTTAGAACACGAATTACAATTATTCGCTTAAGACTACGATTTATAATCACGCGTGTTCCCACACCAAGTTTCCATATGCACATTAATTCACCAGAGGGAGGGTGAACTCCCGACACCCGCGCTGCGCTGCGTCGCGTCGTGATGTTTTTCGGTTCTAACAATATATTATAATTATAATTGTGCATGATCACTTTTTCATTAAAAATGAGTCTCGAAAGTGAATTATCAAAAGTTAAAGATAGTTCAGATAAATAAAGCACAGGGTATTTAAACAGTAAAGTACAATGATACAGATAATGGAACTCCGTTCTAATCAGGTGTCCTTAAGACAACTTTCTCTTTTCGTAACTATGTTTTGAGGTAAGATCTTTAATTATAAACTTAGAAGTAATCATGGTAAGATCAACCAGGGTAAGTGGAGTGAATCCCGAAGGAGAAATTTATCTACTGTTTAGTAGTTTAAAATATGGGGTGGCCGCGCCGGCAACATTTGCTTCGTCAATGAGGCGTATTCCACGGGTGATAAAAGCTGCCAGCGATTTTATATAATAATACCACGATCTCACAGAAGACAACCGTGAAGTAGAAGTAATCTGCGTTTCACTGTGATGATGAGTGAGGTTCCGGAGGCCTAAGTTCAGTCCTCTTCCCCTTCCCATCCTTTCTTCCCAAGGATAGGATGGGAACGGGAAGAGGATTGGATGAGGAGGAGGTTAACGGGGAAAATAAAATACCCTTTTTCCTGTCTGTCCATTTAAGGTAGGCAATGCATCTGAAACACATTGGCTTGTTACTGATGTCTATGAGTAGCGCTCACTTAACATCAGTAATCCACGTGCTCGTTTGCCACCTACTTGGCAGTAAAAAAAATTGGTCCGTGCATACAAAATATTAGGTATACACCAGTAATTTATTTCTTAAGGCAGTTTAATAGCGGGGCTTTCGGGTCATTATACCCTTTTTATGTTCACTTCCATTAGAACTAAATAAATAGGCTTAGTTCTAAACGTTCATAAAATGAATGTAGTTTATTCTACTTTCACATGTAACATTCTTTTTCATAAAATATTTAAAAAACTGCGCTCATGCCTAGAGAATAAATCCTGTAAAGTGAAGCCGAGAAGAGAATGAGGATGGCAGAGTTGTTTCCTCTAAACCACAGCTCTTAGAGAGGTTGAGAGGTTCTATGGAGGCGGCACTGGAGAAACCTTCTTGGATTTGATCAGAATACCCAAGAGCCAGATTACCCTACGCTGTGTCGGAGATATCAGACGTCAGTCCCGAGGAGTTCAGTGTGGATCTAAAACAACTGAACAAAAATAAGGCACCAGGGAATATCGCGATGAATTAGTAAGATAGTAGAACCAGATCTTCCGGTTCTTCAATAAATTTTCAATTCTGTTATACTCAAGGGACTTATGCCACGGGCACGGAACAGAAGTATGGTGGCCTTTTTCTTCAAGGAGTGTGATAATGCCCTTCTGAAAAATTACATGCCCATGCACACAAGTACTGATTGAAAGAGTCATGAAAGAAAGAGAAGAAAGAATGTGGGATGTGCAAGCAGGTTTTAGGAAAGGAATGGGTTGCATGGATCAGATCTTTTCTTTACGTATGATCATAGAAAAGTTTTTGGCTCTAAACCAAAAAGTTTTCTGCGCCTTCGTAGATCTAGAAAAGGCCTATGATAAAGTTAAAAGAGATGATCTGTGGTCAACCTTGGTTGAGTTTGGATTGAACAGTGATCTAATACAAGCGTTGAAGTCTCTTTATAAAGATTCTACTGCTTGCGTTAGGATAAACGGGACCTACTCAGACTGGTTTAGCATCAATAAAGGTGTAAGACAGGGCTGTGTAGCAACCCCCTGGCTGTTCAATCTCTTTATGGATGATTGTTTGAAATCTTTGAAAGACGAAGATTGTGGATTAAGAATGGGTGAGTTAGTTGTAAAATGTCTCTTGTACGCTGATGACCAGGTTGTGTTTGCGTCATCAGCGGAGGACGTACAACTTATGCTGAATGTAGTGAATGATTCACTAGATGGTAAAGGTATGAAGATGAATGTGGGTAAGACGAAAGTAATGGTGTTTGAAAGAGAACAAAGTAAGACAGTAATTGAAATAAAGGTTAACGGAAATGTAGTGGAACAGGTTGAAGAGTTCGTGTATTTGGGGTGTATGTTTAGTAGAGATGGTAGGCATGTTAAAGATTTTGAACGACGAGTGAGTGCGGGAAATAAAATGAATGGGGCTATAGGTACAGTAGTGAGGAGTCAGAATGTGTCTATAAAGGCTCGTCTGGCAATACACAATTCTGTACTAGTCCCCACTTTAATGTATGGAAGTAAGAGCTGGGTTTGGCAGGAAAAGCATGCTAGTAGAGTTAATGCCGTTGAGATGCGATCCTTAAGAAGTATGTTAGGCGTGACTTTGAATGATAGGGTTAAAAATAGCGTTATAAGGGAAAAGTGTGGCTTAAAAGTGGACGTTGTGACTAGAATTGAGAAAGGTATGCTTCGGTGGTTCGGGCATGTTGAAAGGATGAATGAAGAGAGAATAACAAAACAAATTTTTGTTGCAAAAGTGAGTGGCAGTGTTGGTAGGGGACGCCCTAGGAGATCTTATATCGATCAGATTAATGACTTACTAAAAAAGGGAGATATAAGGAGCACCCATAACCGACGAGCATGCATGCGTAGATGTATGAATGTGGAAGAAGCGAGAGAGGTGTGCCAGGATCGCGCCAAATGGAAATCCATGATCTCTGCCTACCCCTCTGGGTTACGGGCGTGAGCGTTCGTTCGCAGGCTTGACGATTTCGTAAAGGCTTTAGAACCGTGGACCATATACATCCGCAGTGTATACAGAAGACTGAGTAGTATAACATGTCACTATGCTTAGCGTTTGTGGACTACGATAAAGCCGATCCATTCAGTCGCGACCTGGGCGGTATTGCAATCTCCTGTGTTGCCAAATTTACTACAGCAGCATCGACGCGTATGGATGTTTGTACGATAACACCATTATGTTAGTCCTGTATTTGGACACAAAACCTATCCATGTGCAGCGCGGCGTGAAACAAGGCGATGTTATATCCCCGAAACACTTCACAACGGCGTTGAAAAACATCTTCAAGGTCCTGGACTGGAAAGGACTCGACATTAACATCAACGGCGAGTACGTCCACCTGTGATTTCCCGATGACATTGTAGTCATGGCTGTGATTGGAGGAACTCGGCACAATGCTTGATGACCATAATAGCGCCTCCGAACGAGTGGGAAATGAACATGGATGAGACGAAAGTTATGTCGAACATCCGTGATTAATACACTACGATAACCATACATATAAATTGTTGTGGTACATAATAGGCCTAAGCGAAGTAAGAAGAATAGGAGAAGAAATAGTAGAATACGATAATTTCATATTGCACAACAAAGGGGAAACTAAAGGAAGTTATGGTGTAAGATTTATAATAAAGAAACATTTGAAAAACACTTCCGTACTCCCCATGTTGACATATGGATGCCAAACATGGGCACTAACAAACGCTCTGGCAACAAAACTACGAACATGTCAGCGCAGCATGGAACGAAGCATGCACGGAAAAAAGAAAATAGATAAAATTAAGCACACTGTCATCAGGAACGCAACAAAAACAGAGGATGTAGTGTCGAAAGTAAGAAGTCTAAAATGGAAATGGGCTGGGCACATAGTTAGAGCAGAAAATGAAGTAGATCAACGACATTATGGTACCCAAGAGAAGAGAAAATAAGGAAAGGAAAACAACGAAAGAAATGGCATGATGATGAAAGTGGTTGGCAAAACTTGGAGCAGGTAAAATTAGGTACAGTTAAACTTAGGATAATAATATCCTAAGTTTAATAGCCAAGTCGTAATAGAAGGTCTATCAATACAAAATTATTTTTTCAAATTCGGTTAGTATTCATATACATACATATATACATTATTTACTTTATAATATTTGTAAAGATAGATATAGTAAATAATAAAACTAGCACACACCTTGGGCTTTATGTCCCCGCACTTTTTAACTTACGATAATCGATAATCGTAATTAACGAAAAAGAGAGGAGAGAGAGAGAGAGAGAGCGATCTGCTACAGGGTTCCCCGTTTATACTCCCCAATAGAACGGTAGTGGCGGGAATAAATACAATAATAATAGAAGGCTAAATTAAAAAGCCGTCTATGTGTAATGTCATATTGACGTGTGTGGCTGAGTGGACGATGTAAAAAAATAGAATATAAGCTTAATATACTCCTGAGAAAAAGGCTAAAGCCTTTATCAACAATTGCAACAAAAACACAACAACACACAACTTCACAATTAATAAAACAAAAGAGAACTATCCGCTAATTACCAAAATTATGTGATACTCGTAATACACTAAACTAACAACAAACTAAATTATTGTAGGAGACGCCTGCTGCGCTGAACCAGTAGGCGCGTAAGGGTGCTTGACAAAATATTAAAGCTCGACTACTCGAACGATCCCGTCCATTCCTGTGTCCGAACTTTAGATGGTCTCCATTTCAATGACGAAGTACTTTCGTCTTTAATGAGAAATGAATCGGCTACTTTGGGTGTATCAGCCAACTACGTTCATTTACGTTGTGACTGCAAAGTGTGAAGATACTGTTCACCCCACATTTTGAAAAGAAAATGTTGCACCATTGCACGCAAAAACTGGACTCTAAACTGGTTTCCCGGACGTCCAAATGAAAACGGTAGACGATACTTGGTAGGGGATAAATTAAAAGGTTCCCGAGATCGACACGCGCGACATGCTTACTGAAGTGAAAACATTTTTGGCCGCGTTAGACGATTTTTGGTTGGGTTGTCGGTAGGGGTATTGGTGGTGGTGATGGCGGAGGTGATGATAGTGGTGATGTGGTGTTGGTGGTGGTGATGGTGATGGTAATAACGGTGATGATGGTGGCGATGTCGTAGTTGATTACAAAAAAAGTCCTAACCGTGGGATTACACTGCCGAAAACATTCACTTAAAAATTCTGAGTTTGAACGTCCAAATGAAAACAAAAAGATAAGCCTTATAATATTGGTCTCACACAAAATTGGCACTTTAATATTAAGTGGCACCGCTAAATCTGTCGGAACAGTATGAAAGACGCTCGTGACATTAATTCTATCGACTGGTAAATTGGCTATCAAAGGTCCATTTGACTTATGAAATCTATATAAATAAAATTAATGTGTCTGTATGTAATATGAAAATAAAATGTTCATACTCGGTACACATGATGTATATATACGGTACTTATAAAAATGAAAAATACATTTTTTAAGATTTTAGTATTTTTATATTCAGGGTAATCTCCGAAGCGTCTGAACCGATCTGGATGGGACTTTTACTGCAAGATAGGCAATATTGTAAGGATTCAAATAGGCTACTTTCATTTCAGTAAAATAATTAGGGTTCCGCGCAAAAAGCTTAAAACTCTCGAAACTGTCATAAAAATTACACATCGTCGTATCGAAAGTTACCGCTACCTCAACGTCACAGAGCAGTAAAAAAATATAAACATTTTGCTTACGTACTTTATTGAAGTGAAGACGTCTTCCGCCGCGTTAGACGATATTTCTTAGGGGGAAATCTTACAAATTCGCGAGATCGACTTGCGCAACATGCGTCAGCGTCAGCAATATGCTTATTAAACTGAAAACATCTTTAACTGTGTTAGACGATAATTGGCAGGGTTGGTGGTTGTGGTAACATGCGATGTTGGTAGTGATGGTAGTGGTGATGGTGGTGACCTTAGGGATGATGGTGGTGCTGGCGTTGTTAATGATGCGATGGTGGCGGTGGTCGGTGTCGGTAACGGTTTCGGTGTCGGTGTCGGTATAAACAGTGTGCACTATATAATATAATATTTATTATAACAGTCAAAATGTCAGTTGGAAATTCTTAATACTTATTTTTTGGTGCCGCAGCTTACGAGGTCGTAAACGGCCGTCTTGTTTTGTTATTGTCAATTGCCTTGAACACGTGCGTTATTACTTTACCATTTTTTTTCTTTAAAATTGAATAGTAACAACACCGAGTAATACATATATAGCTCTATACATATGAACAAAATTAAACTGTATATAAATAGATATGTTTTTTTTGACAACGACATAATAGAGTGTCTACTGCTGATTCCACTTTTCACTGGACTTCAATTAAAGTTGTAACTCCCTTGTATTCTTAGTTATTGTCAAAACAGCGGTTAACAAGCGCGGTGTTGTCACGGTGATTCCTACAAACTAACAATCAGGGGCTATATTTCCAATTAAAAAACATTATTCGTTGCCAATGTTTACATATGTGTAAGCGATAGGATGACCGCTTGTCCCGTTTTTTATATTATAGGCCGTGCTAAATGTGGGTGCAGACTTCAATGCCCAATCTTTATTACGTTAATGAATATTTCTTACCCTCTATTAATTGTTTCAACACATGAAAAATATATGAGTAACTGCTGTCAACTATCTAAAATAACCTTTTTAAGCAAATTTAAGCAATATAGCAAACTCTTACTACAGATTAATTTCACATTTAATAGTGTATTATCATCTCGTCTGGCTTAAAAGCTGAACAATTATTACCATCGTTTTTCCTCCAGCCATGTTCCCAAGACAGAAGACAGAAGAGAAAAATAAGATGGCGATTTATCTGCCATTAATCGGTGATGTCATTATTTTGGAGTTTGTTTAAAGGATAGTTTAGTTTTGAAATTTGTCGTCGCATTTCTTTGTCCATTTACTAACATAGCACGTTTTTTTAAAACAACGCTATTGTACAAATGTAATTTGGATTTGTGATATCTACTCGTACTTCCTTCACCAACACGCTTTTCTAAGGTTGGTGGATGAATCATCTTCATCATCAGCCTACTAATATTCTCTGCTAAACGTTGTTCTCTCCTTGGATTACCATTAAGAATGGTATCTTACCACTCTCATACCTAGTGTACTCCCGTAACCTTTACTAGATAGTCGGCCATTCCTGTGGGGCTCCTCTACATCGAGTCAGTATCGTCGTAATCGCTTCTTCGACCTATAATGAAATCAGGCGCAGCGTTAAGAACTTTTTAAACACTGGCCGTATTACTATATACAAAAATTATTTAAATACATATTTATGAATTAGAAGGGGTAGCAGAAAGGCCTTGGCATATACTAAGGGAGGTCACCGAGAAGGAAGGGAGGTTGCTCCTTATGTTCGAAATAAGTGCTGAAAAATGTGTGTATTCTTAAAATTGCCATTTGTATGTAGTATGTCTCTAAAAAAACGTTTTTATTGATTTCCACGCGGCCAAAGTCGCGGTAACAGCTAGTATTAGATAAATAGATAATTTTTTATGAAGACTTAAATCCTTCACTACTATCATCATCACTATGAATGGCATCAGGCAAAGTATTGGCTGGACAAATGATGCCCAAATACGTTTCCATGTGGGCTAGCAAAGAGACTTTTGTCTACACACCCAACTTGTAGTCTAATTTTAGTACTTAATAAATACTTATGGGGTAATCTTCGAAAATCATTCACGCCAGTAACCGTAGTAGTCAGCGTGGAGGACGTATTGTACGTCAGGTTAATTTAACTTTGGCAGTAGCCTCCAGTGGTGGCATCGTTTCATTCCTATCTACGGCCGCTTATGTGTTTACATAGTTTTAAACAATATTTTGTGTATACGTATTGTTATCCACAATTACATCTTGTCTTTAGACTGGACGTCAAGCCCACCAAATTACAAGGAGGATTTACGGTTTTCCCTTTCTGCAGCCACACGGCCAACTTCTAAAACTTCACAAAATTCTCTGTATTCTATATCACGCAAATTCCGTATTCATCTGATTCACTACTTGCATACCTACTTCTCAACCATTAAGCTCTTTAGCGTATTGCTTCATACTCAGTCGTACCAAACTCACAATGTGTGTAAAATATATATATTTCAAATTCCAGTGTTATCGTTCAAAAATATATTTTATTATTTTACGATTAATAAAATAAATAACGCTTTTGGGTTTACTATGTGTTACGGTGACAAAATATAATCTGATAAAATTTTAATATCATGTGTTATTTAATTGAATTTGTTGAGTGTTTGAATTTACAAGCTCTATAATATGCACTATGTATAGTTACAGTAAGTGATGAAAGAAAAAAAAAGATAAAATGAAACCATAAAAAAGAAAAAAATATAATAAACAAAAAAAAGTAACATAAAAACCAAAAAAATATATATTAAAAAAGAACAAAAAATATATAAAAAAAAAAACAAAATATATATAAAAAAACAAAAAATATATTAAAAAAATATAAATAGAATAAAAAATCCTCGAAAGTGATAGAAAAAAAGATTTAATAATATTAGATATAAGTTATTTTTATTCTAGTTTCATTGCAATTGTTTAGTTTGTTATGTAACAGTTTCTATTCGATAAAAATGTAAATATGCTGCAACTCAAAACTAATTTCCGTAGGACGGTGGACACAACCTAATTCATGTTATTTGTCAGTTTAGTATATTCAGACGTTAAGTAAAACCAACTTCACATAGAAGAAAAACCTCCAGAATAGTAAAGGAAGCAGTCGATGTTAATACCGCTCATCCAGCTAAAATACATTTTGACCACATTTCTAACAAGTTCTACCTAATCTAGCATATAAACGCAAAGAAAACTGCCAAGACCACGTCGTGAATACAGCAAAAATCGGCTATTAGCAAACGGACACAATAAGGACAGTGGCATGTTAAAGAATATTGAAATGCGGGACAGGCTTGTTTGTTAACCAGTGGATGACACTGAATTGAAATGAACTAAACTGAATAAAATTTGAAATTTTGAAACTGACCTGATTTTTAAACCAGTGTAACAAAGACGATCCGCAGTAGCAGTTGGTTTACATTACTGGACAACGTCCATTTGGTCCCTCGAGCCAGATCTGTCAAGTGAAATATTCATCCGATCCATTTGGTAATTCCAGCTTTGAAATCTGTGGATTAAGAAAATTTGATCCGGCTTCAGTGGACTTTATACTTACTTACGATTACCGCATCGGCTTTGTTGGCCTCCCAGAAGCGGGTCTCACCAGCAAAGTTGAGACGGGCGTCAACGGTCTTATAAAGAGTACAAACCAACTGAAGAGTATATTGTTTAGTGCTATTGTGCTTCATATTATTAGTAGACACATTATATTTGAGCCGCTTGAGTTACAAGGTCAAGGTTTGGCCCTTTATTTTATTGACATCCCGTGTTGCTTTCATTGACAGTAGAAGATATTGTTTTCCGTCAAAAGAAAATTATCGAAGCTCTACGAGCACAAGCTTGCAGTAGTTTTATTTTAATAAAGGCTCGAGTTCATGAAAAACCGAATCTTACTTTCAAAATAAGAGAGTCGGTCTTGACAGCTTGTGGACAGAATTTGACAGGAACCACACAATACTTGTGGAGTCTTAACGTTGACAAAATGTAAGATTATCTTTTTAAAAACGTCCACGAAGATACAAAAAAGGTTTATGAACAATTTCAAACAAAGACACTGGCCACGTTGAAAATTCAGTCTTGGACGTCTTGAAGAGTGAACAATAAACTAATTTGTCACAAACATATATACACAATAAACAGTATTGACATTGACAAAGTGGTTGAAAAGGAGGAGAAGATGACCTCAAAAATTGCAATCGCGGTGGGAAAATATTGTCATTTTTTTTGAGAATTGACAATATCTTAAGTGGATCTGATGAATACGAGCAGGAATACTCATCCTACGAGAAGAAATACAAAAATATTAAACGAGCAATAAGAAACTATGTAGAAGCACTAAACATGACTTGCAATGATGACAACTCCTGTTCTCCTATAATCTCTTCTAAAATTCAGACTCAAACTCGACGAGCTCCGCTACAACAACTCGATACTAACGCATCACAATAAATACGCCACAGCGTAAAAAAAACCACGATTGATAAACGGGGTTGGTTAACTCGCTAACACTTTGTTCGGCGTGTTTCTTACTCGAAGTAACTTGCAAACAATGAAGAAAAGAGGAAAAATTAGTCTGTTTGTTGTTATTAATATAAAAACTTAGTATTTGTATTATATTTTTCGATAAACATCTTGTTTGTTTGTAAAAATCACTATTACTATGTATAGTTAGAAGAAGTAAAAAAGAGAGTACTATTCCAAAAAAAATTGAAACAATTATAAAAAAGAACATAAAATAACCGAAAGATATTGTAAAGGAAAAAAGATGTAATTATAATGTAAGCCTAGGTAAACTCCAATTGTATGTGGTATAACATTTAAGGTTATGTAATCAAAACTGGTTGTGTCCATAGAATTTTATTATTTCGTACAAAAATCGCATACTTGAGTATTAACTTTACGAAATCAATCAATTATTAATTTTGTAATATTATAATGTAATGATATTTAATCAAGATGTGAAAATAACACAACTGACGTATAGAAAAAATTGTAAAAAGTGTTAATTATTTTATTATTACGTATTATACGGAATATTTTATTATCTGTTATAAGACATATTTCAACCTCATTGGACTTTATCATTCTCTAATATTTAATGTACACAAAAGGTCTATTTGGTACGACGGGCATAAAGCGTTACTACAGTTTTTCTAAGACATGTCCGTCTCGTCATTCAATTAATTTCGCAAGCCTATGGCGTCCCCGTGCTAAACCACTGTACCCACAGCTAATATAAAGCCTATAAGCTTTCAGACATTCCCTAATACCTAATAATCGTATTTCGATGTCTAGTTCACTTCCTGCTTACCTCGTCGGGTCGCTGGCGTGACTTTATTTTTCTCTTCGGTATCTTATTTCCTATTCCATATTTATTATTATTTCACACATTCATAGGTAATACGAAAGTGGCGCATATCAGTCGAGCGCCGATCTACTAGCAGCAAAATCCAGGAAATCAGATTGTACGAATGAAGACATTGAAAGGATTAAGATATGATTCCGTTGTTTGAGAAAGAGAGGCTAGCCTGGCAATACACAATGCTGTGCTAGTAGTGGGCTTGGCATCAGAGCAAAAGAACATTTTTTAATGTGAGATGGTCACGTTTTGATTCTATTTTTCACTAGTTGTTACCCGCGACTTCTTCAGCGTGGAATTAAATAAAAATATTACTATTCGCAGAATTTAAAATCGTGTACTAATAATTGGGCAAGGCACCTTTTTAATGTTTACAAAATGGTAATTAAAAAATAACGCACGGGTGCAAGGAAATTAACAATAACAAAACAGGCGGCGGATTACGACCTAGTAAACTTTAGCACTTTTTAAAAATTATTTGAATTTTCGACTGTTATTCTAAGCCGTCATTATATTTTTTATATTGTAACCTAATGTGTATATTTTTAAATGCTCTCGTTTTCTTTTCGGAAGTTATATAAGCTAAGATAGATATTAAGTATTGAGCGGTAAGTATAACCGTGGGTTTTCACTGGAATAAAACCATGTGTCAGTACAAGCTCTTCTCATTTCTTTTCGTCTCTTAACTATAACGAATACATGTTTTATGTGAACGGCAGTGTAAACCCATGGTAAAGATAAACTTTTTAATCAACAACAACGACACCGCCACCAACATCACCATCATCACCATCACCGCCACATCACCACTATGATCACCATCACCACCACCTCCGCCGTCACCACCACCAATACCCGTACCGACAACCCAACTAAAAATCGTCTAACGCGGCCAAAAATGTGTTCACTTCAATAAGCATGTCGCGCGTGTCGATCTCGGGAACCTTTTAATTTATCCATTTACCAAGTATCGTCTACCGTTTTCATTTGGACGTCCGGGAAACCGGTTTAGAGTCCAGTTTTTGCGTGCAATGGTGCAACATTTTCTTTTCAAAATGTGGGGTGAACAGTATCTTCACACTTTGCAGTCAGGACATAAATGAACATAGTTGGCTGATACGCCCAAAGTAGCCGATTCATTTCTCGTTAAAGACGAAAGTGCTTCGCCATTGAAATGGAGACCATCTAAAGTTCGGACACAGGAATGGACGGGATCGTTCGAGTAGTGGAGCTTTAATATTTTGTCAAGCACCCTTACGCGCCTGGTTCTGGTTCAGCGCAGCAGGCGTCTCCTACAATAATTTAGTTTGTTGTTAGTTTAGTGTATTACGAGTATAACATCATTTTGGTAATTAGCGGATAGTTCTCTTTTGTTTTATTAATTGTGAAGTTGTGTGTTGTTGTGTTTTTGTTGCAATTGTTGATAAAGGCTTTAGCCTTTATCTCAGGAGTATATTAAGCTTATATTCTATTTTTTTTAATATCTACCACTCAGCCACACATGTCATTTTGACATAACGATATTAATTTTTGATTAGTCGATATTAATAACACATAGACGGTTTTTCATTTAGCCTTCTATTATTATTGTATTTATTCCCGCCACTACCTTTCTATTGGGTAGTATAAAAGGGGAACCCTGTGGCAGATCTCTCTCTCTCTCTTTCTCTCTCTCTCTCTCTCCGCGTCTTTTTCTACTCTTTGTCTTGCGCGGCTACTGCGAAAACCTGGTAATCAATGCAAACCAAACATAACGCCCAGGGGTGTGTGCTAGGTTTATAAATTATAAATATATTGTGGTGCTTTACTGACAGGCCTGTGGAATATGCCTGATTTACATAGCGAATTTAGCCGGTGGACCCGTCCCAACCACGCGACCACCTCTTAATTCGAATTTATTAAACAAAAACAGATTTAATAATATTAGATACAAGTTTTTTTATGCGATTTGCATTGCGATTGTTTTGTTATGGAACTGTGTACATATATTTATTTGCTTTCAGGTGTTTTTGTGGCGTAAAATGTAGATAAAAACGTGAATGCTGCCAGACAAAACTCATTTCCGTAGGATGGTGGACACAACCAAATTCATGTTAATTTGACAGTTTAGTATACATTAACTACGACCATCTGCACATAGAAGGAGAAAGGAAAAATGTATATAAACTGTGTATTAAAATATAATTACAGTATTTGTATTACTAGGGTTGTTTGGTAAGTACCTGTTTCATAAAAGAATTAATAAAAAGTAAGTATACGACCTTTTACTACAATTTTAACAGACGGCAATAAAACTGAATTATTTGTTTTTTTTTTAATTTGACAGCGATTCAGTGAAAATTGTTAAAACGCAGTAGAAACAGTGTCTGTCTGTAATTCGATTCCTGTTTTTGGAAGGAAAATCAGTGGTTCACCGTGACTGCGCACCTTCTACGATAATAGAACTAGTTAGGTAGCAGACACTGGGAAGTATCGTAATAGTTTATCAAAACCGCCTCCTGTAGAACAATTTATACACATAAAGCAAATATCTAAGGGCCTGTTTCACAATTCCCAAGAACTGACCTAAATAAGCTATTTTCAAGTTCTGACGAATAAGGCCATCGTTGGCGTTTCACAATCTACTAATAATAACTGGTTAATAAAGTGCCAAGTCTATTATAGGCACATATAATATTATATTATGTATTAGTCATATTACATATTTCAGACGTCAATAATTATACAAGTAAGATAACCGATACTTATTATGTCTGATAAGTAATACGACAAAAGGTTTCGAGTAAAAGGAGAAACTATCCTGTTCCTTCGGCTTGCTTTAGCGGGAGCATTACCATTCCCATTATCATCCACGGAACCCACCGCAATGCCTACCATTTACAATGACGTAATATTGTCAATAAATAATGACTTAGAATTTGTAACGGTAATACCAAGCTTTACTTCAATAAAACATCGTTTACAAAAAGCAGAATTTAAATATTTTGACGAAATTGTTACAAATTTTATTCCAAAATTAAAGTTATACAAAAAAAACAGTTTTGTTGTGTAAATTTGGTGTTTCCGAAATTTTTAGACTTAATTTCTAAAAATACGTGTATGAATAACATAAAGATTAATAAATTTATCGCAGTGGGGAAATATCAATTGGACATAACGAAATGTTAGAGCTGAAGACAAAAATGGAAGGCCCCCGCGTTCACCGGACACGTAACTTAGGCAATTTAAATTACAGGTGGTCAAATTAGAATTGTAATAATGTAGATGAAAAATACAATAACACTGTATAACTATGTATTGTTGGAAAAACGCAAAAAAGAGTAAAATAAAAAGAATACAGCAAAGATCATTTGAAAAAAAATGTCGAAAGAAAATGTAAAAAATATAATATTAGTTATACTGAAGCTCTACTTATATGCCAATTGTTTGTTGTATAACATTTAGGGGTTATAGAATCAAAACTGGTTTTGTTCCATAGATTTTTTATATCACACCAAAACATACAAACTATTCGTAATTAATTAAAATTTTAGAATAATATAATGTAAAAATGACAAGATATCAAGGTGCGAATATAACACACACTTCTAACGTATAGTAAATTATACTATAATTTAGTTTTTATTAATATAGTGGTAAATATTAATCGGAATATGTTAATATTCTCTACATTAATTTATACACCTCCGCTTTCCATACAAATTCCGCGAATGTATGCCGTGTATACCCCGAAATAGAGGGTTGTGCTTGATATATTTAAAAAGATATAATTTCGAGTTATTCATTTGTACTGTTTAAATATTCAATGAAATAATTTAATTAATCAAAACGCCAATAATATGAATTATTTTAAGTTTATAGTAATATTTGAAAGGAATAATTTACTTAAATACAAATGTTAATCAAAATTCAATTGCAAAACCTTATTCCAATAACACGGCTTTAAGCTGTCGTCGTTTATATTTCCTTTGTATTCTTAAGTTAAATATAATTTTGTATTGTAACATATAATACCATAATATGTTAAAGTCAGCTCACCTAACAGGTAATGGCGTCGCAGTTTTATTAAAAAAAATATAATTAGTTGTGTCATTGTAAGAATTAGGATACATCATAAGCTGGACTTTACGAAGTCGCCAATCAGCGACTTAAGTTGGCTTCACTTATGGGTCCCGGATGCTCCATCTGAAGGTACGTAACATATTTGTTTCTTTATTATATATGACGTAATCATATTTCAACCTCATTTGACTATATCGTTCTGCAATATTTAATCTTCACAAAAGTTATTGTTGGTACGACAGTGTATAATGTGTTTTCTATTGTCTATTAGACCCATGCCAAAGAGAATGTAATAACTACGTTAATAACAGGGTTAGCTTCGAAGACAAAAATAGCTAATTTGGCAGATATTCTCAACCAATTTGCAAATAGTTAACACAAAACGAACCTAACTAATTTTCTTACATACGAGAAAAACGATTCTACCAACGTCTTCGGGCTACATAGTGAAGTACGCTTGGTTATCGATAAAATGTAGGGTTGTTATCGAGGCTCCTATAAACGCTTCCATATTTGAAATAATCTTACATGTGAGCAATCAACTCAATGTTGTATCGTTTTTATTTAACAAAAGATAAAATTACTTTAAAGTATATCTTTATACAACAAGCTGAATCCATTCGACCATGAAGTGGGTAGACTTTTTATTGATGGCACCGCAAACTTTTATAGCCGACTTTAATTTTTATAAAATCCATTCGCCTGCCGTCCACATACAAATTTCAATTAGTGTAACTTCTCTATAGGAACATACGATATCCTCCTCTACACCTGCCGCTCTAATCCATTACTCATCTGTGAATGAATATTAAAATATACTAGTTATCGACTAATTTCAAATGCCTATGAATTCAGCTTAAACTTCTCGAATAAAAATTATCGATACCTTTATAGGTACATTTTTTACAATTAAACTATAAAATTAACATTTTTAACCCGTATCTTGTAGCGTAATATGGATTATTTGGCTAAAAAAATTGTAATGCGATGTCATTTATATTGCTTACGTAGTTTTTTTTATGAATACGTCGTTGATATTTCAGAAAAAAAAGGCAAAGGTAATCTCTTGTACATCCATCGTTTATAAGAGCACTACTAGGGTCGTCTGAACCATATTTTTTCGCCGAGTGCAAAAGGCAGCCTGCACAGCACACCACAAACAGGAGGTAGTAAGTAGGGGTCGAAGTATGTAGAGATATATTTTAAAAAAATACACGCCGATGGAAGTGGAAAAGTTTTTTTTATTATTACAATTAACTTTATGCTATTAAAAGCATAAGAAGTTTTTTATTCGTTATTTTGTCTAGACGCATCTATGCTAACCTCATGATATGGCTTTCGCCGTAACAATTAGGAAAAAACTCGAAAGAAATACTACTTAACGCCTGGTTGATATAGTCCAATGAGGTTGTGGATGAAATAACCAACTTTAGTTGTCAACATTGTTACGCTAAGCCTTTTAGAATGTGTTAGACTTAAAATTGTTCAATACTTGTAGAAACTATATAATTCCTTCGAATTGACATTTCAAGTAATTTGTATTTTTTTTATATTAATTCGTACATCCCTTTTTTGGAGAGGAGGCTTGTGTCCCTGCAGTGGGGAACATTCTAAAACAAAAACCAAACCGGAGTCAATTTCAGAGTCCTATATTTATCATAAACTAGCTGTGCCGCGCGGCTTCAACCACCGTGCATTTTCGTTTCGTTTCAAGGACTCGTTTTACGTGACAATTTCTTTCTTACAAAAAAATATGTGCAAAGATGCTCATGGCAATTTTCATAAAACAAAATTATGTGAATAGTGGCTTTTTTCTTTTTTTTCTGACTATTAAATTGATATTAAACCAAAAATACGCTTGATCTGTCAAGTTAATATTATTTATATAGTTCGAGAGTACTTTTAGGGTTTCTTAAATTTTCTAATTTCCGCGCACCTTTCTTAATTGTTTTCTTCTTGAACCTTCTTACAATAACAAACAAAGAATCAGCGAAATCGATCCTGCCGTTCACCCGTGATTATGAGACCAAGGGATGCATTCACTTTTATTACACAGACGTTGATAATTTATACAAAAAAAGCAGCGTCGGGCACAATCCCCGTCGCCATTTTGAATGCTAAATACTTGATTTTCAATAACAATCTCTACTTATATTATAAATGCGAAAGTACTGTTACGCTTTAACGCCTAAACCAAAATGAACTAAATTTGGTGCAGATATAGTCAGTAGTTGACAGCTTTTATAGAAATTTTAAATGAAATTGAATTGAAGCTAGAAGCTTGAAACTTATTTTTCAAGCTTTTGATTAGATATAAATAAATATGGCATTCAATGTTTGTACAAAATTATCCTTAAAAGGGTAAAATATAAAATAGGGGATGAAAGTTTGTACGGACATATGTATGGTTTTTGTGAATATTTCATTAATTTGCGCACAAAATATTAGAGGAATACAGAGAAGAATTGAGGTAGGTGACATGTACGAAGTCATTACAAAATGTGACACTGAAATGAATGCAACAAACTTGCCAAGCGCCGCGCTTTAATAATGAGCGCTACGCAGTCGCGCCATAAGGAGGGTAGGGGGGATTAGCTTATTTTGTGTTTGTATGTATTAAGTTTATGAATAAAAAATAGCCTAAAATGTAAATTAAAAATGCTAACCAAAGTCACTATTCCCCACGGACCAAGTCGCGGGCACAGCTAGTAATAAAAGATACAATCAAATTCACAATATTTAAATATAAATATTATCTCCCTGCCTTTTCACCTCTTCTTATTATGAAACGTAGGTACTCATACTATGTAATGCATCTGCAAATGTTTTTAGTCCACTCGCCAGTCAGTAATCACTTAGTACATGCAAAGCAATTTGGACGACGGTCACACTGTGCCGACTTCACATAACTTGGTAAAAGGAAGTCATAAGTCCTCCAGAGTCCTCTCGACGGAAATCGAAACAAAAACTGGTGAGAAGGTGAGAATGTAGGTCTCTGACCCTTCTCTCCCCCACCCCTTGCCTCCACCGAATCCTAGCTAGTGCTGATAGAAAAAGGGGATATACGAATTATTCGTTGAGCGCCTGTAAGAATATAATAGCAAATATATAGTAGGTGCCGTTGCAATACCAAAAAAGTTTTTGATAACGACTCTGATAGACATTGATTTTAAAGAAATACTCTATATTCAAATAAGCAATCATTTCAAAGTAAGCCCGTGAAACATACGGTATAGAAAGTTTAATTTGCGTACATTGCACACCTCGATTTTTACATATATGTTGTAAATCAGGACAACACGCACTACGCTTGACGATAGCCTAGTTGAAGAAATATGTTAATAGACTAACTTACAGCGCCATCTAGTAGAAACTTATAGAAGACTATAAATATATTAAAATCTTAGATAAAAAATTGTATAGATCTAGCTTGAACGTACACCCGTGAAGAACAGATATACAATAAGTGAAAAATACAATGTTGCCAGGTTATTGAAATTCTCCCCGTTAATTAATATTATTTACATTCGGTGTGAATAAAAATGTATCTGTTGGAACCTACATGGCCAGGGAATGATGTATACAACAGAAGCCGACAGTTACTTAAATCGGTAGTATAGCCCAACTTAGCTATATCCAAAATTACTTAGTTTTGGCAAATTTCAATAGATTTTTTAAAGCGCTATTACAGAAATGAAGTACATCTTGTTGACAAAGAACCTTTCTCTCAAAAGTAACAGGTTGCTCGAAACCCCCCCGAGTATAAACTATTTACCTGTAGAATCTACTACTTGCAATATTTTTCTGGATAGCTTATTAAGAAGATTTTATCTTCTGTATAAAATATTGGCAAACAGGTAAGCCCTAAAATATTTCTTAATATACATGGTCTACGCGTCGTCTAACATGAACTACCTCGCTAAAGCAAAGCAATAAAATATTGAGCAAAAACATCAAGTGGCCGCAACCATAAGCTTGCTCCGTGTTTAGGTTGACTTCTCACATAAAACTGGGAGTGGACTAACTACTTTAACAAATAAAATATTTTTGAGTTGTTAATGAAAAATGAGCTTTAAACAAAATAAGTTATATTACTCAGATATTTATTTCAGATAGGTTTAACGAAAAGAACATAATAGTAATCGTTGGAAAAATGTCGTGATTCTTAATATCAACATAAAACAAATTACAATACATTCTTTTACACACGCACAGGCTTTTACAGAAAAAGAAATCCATTTCAGCCCATCTTATGCTTGAATTACTTCAACGCTTATTCCAGAGCTTGCAGGAAGAAAGCAGGGAAGAATATACGAGTATATTACGTTGATTCCAGTTTTGCAATCCTGAGGCATGAATTTAGATTACCAAGTTTTTTAGAAAACTGAAATGTCAATAGCCTTATAGATTTTCTTAGTTTTATTCTATTGCCGATTAGCACTGAAATTAGGGTAATTTCCAGATATCACATCTGTTATCCCTAAAATTTCTTAAGCAAAATATAGCCCGATCAAATTCAAACTGGTGGACAAGCTTTGTTAATTCCATGTGAAGGCTAATGTTTAATTTGGTTGATTAATACATCTGATTACGTGATAACAACTAACCAATCTAAATCTAAACTAAACATGATTGCTATTGTTGCCGTCGTTTGTGGCAATATAAATCAGTTAATATTACGTTGTTTCTTAATTTCTTGTACATTCTTTACACAACAAGCGTTTAACTGGAAATCGTACTTACGAATGAAAGGATTATATTTTCGGATTTCCATTTACTACGGCTCTTGCTTCCTAGCAAATAACAGATCACCATGTTTTCCAACTCATAATAATAACTACGAGCACAGAAATTAGTGTTAAGCGATGGTATTTCACAAATAAAAAAAGCAATTCTGACAAGGCCTAAAAATCCTCACTCCCTCCTCACTCAACCACCAATTTGGTAGTGTGGCCACGAGCTATGGCTCCCTATGTGCAGACTAGATACTCTAGCGGCTTGGCGACGCTGCCACTAAAATGTAAAACTTTCAAATAGGGACATATAAATAGCTACATAACAAAACATTTTGTCTAAGTAATGCTTTAGCAGCACTAATATTTATTTGCTTAAAATTGCTGGAAGTTATAAAAACATGTAGACTTAATAAAAAAAAGAGTATTTGGGGGGACACTGAGTCATCAATATCCTCCATAGTGTGACCTGGGGGCTCACCAAGTTCCTAGTTTGTTTCTTACATAATAAAGGAAGCAAGGATTATCAGATTTTATCTGAGCACCCTATATGGGCAACACTGATCTACATTTTTAACAATAAGAAATTCTACGTTTTATTTTATATTGTGAAGGATGATGTCCAAGCAAAATACAATCTGGTCCCTCAACTCATCTGTTGACCCCGAGCATGATTTTTGGTGAGTCCACTCCTCCAAGGGGCTAATACATCCACATTAATCTCTCACCGCCATTACAGTGATGAGTGATATGGAGGATGAGTTCCTAATAAAAGCAATTGAACATTGCCACATACAGTACCCACTATTCCTGCATGTAGCGGTTATAAAAATGATAAAAATATGTTAATCACCCAAAGGTACAATACACAAACACCAATGTCATTTTTGTTATTAATTATATTTATTCAAAATAAAATAGGAAAATTTTGTTTGAGACTCCAATATCACGAAAATATTTTTATCCACTAAGACACAAGGTTACTTATTCATGTAAATACTACAAAAATACTTCAAGCATGGTAAGCTTTGTCCGCTCACTGGGACATTAGAGTATTAAAGTTAAGAGACACATTGTCTGTATCATAAATGTAAGTCAGTTCAATCAATTACAAGCAATCAAAGACAAATACACTAGTTGTCCCAATCAAGACTGCCTCATACTAACTGCGTCTATATGCTTTTCTCAATAAAAATTTTGTTACAAATATATTTATTAAATTTTGTATAAAAATATTTGCTAGCTTATCAGCTGATTACTACGGGATACATAAGCTTTATTTTAATAGTAATCACAATATCAGCCTTTGCACGCTGTTCCCATATCTGGGCTATTATATCCTACCACTAGGTATATACTAAATCAATATACTGTACCAATCACAAATATTACAAATATATAAACAAGCTATTTTTAAAATAAAAACAATAGAAATGTATAATTCTTAGAAAATAGTATATGAATATGAGGTGTTTAGGAATTAGTTTGGGAAATGCGTAACAATGTATTTTAAATCAAATATAATAATATACAACTATTGCTGACAAACAATATTTAAATGAGCCCAATACCATTAATACAATTTATTGTATACTATCACTAAATATGAATGATGACTCAGCAAAATGGAAAACAAGAAGGGCAGTAAAAGGGGACACAAGGAAATAAACTCGGATGTGGACTTAGTAAGAGATCAAACCCTTCGCAACAGTTACATAAGGATTTCAAAGCATTATTATTACTGTCTTAATTTAATTACTTTTAGGTGATTTAATTATTGCAATTACTACTTACACCTCACTCCTTAACTATTGAGTGTAGGGATCAAAAACATGACATATACATTAGTCACTGCAAGAAAAAAATTTATTGAAAATGGAAAATGGAGGGCCCATTAAATGTTTATGCATAACTCATAACATATTATAAATCATTGTATCATTCAAGATTCCATATTGTTATAGAAACCTAACGATTAGTAGTGCAGTATTAACATATTTTTTCTGCTACTAACATAATGTCCAAATCTAGCATAATATATTGAAAGGCACTTTTGACATTTGTGTAACAAGTAGTTGGACTTGAATCTAAAGTTAACTGCACCTCTAATAGGACTTGGCTTAGCTTTCAAAAGATTGTCAATAATTCAAGTTGAAGTTGTTGAAGGAATTATTTTAACATCTAAGTTTGTCTTTTGTTTTCAATGCAATTTCTCTTAATTGTAATTTGACAACAATCACACTAAAAAAAAGTAACCAATACTGTTTAGAATGAAATATATATGAATTTCTTTAAAATGCCTTAACGTCTTAACCTAAAATATGAAGTTATTTCAGCAGAAATTTATCAAAAATGTCAACAGTAAATTGCAATATTCCCCTTGTTGACTGTTGTATATGACTTAAACGAGAAAATATCTCATTCTGGATACATAACAATAGCAAAATTTGGATAACTTAAATTTAACTTCACTTTTAATTTGATATGAAATTAAATACTTTTAATCTTACAGGTAGCATCAAAAATATGAATTGAGCAATACATAGCTTTTACATGTCAAAAATACTCAAAGTACAATGTATTTTACTTTATAATTGTATTTTTAATTTAAGAGTTAATACAAATAATAAAAAGTTTTACATCTTTGTAATTGTTGTTGTCTGATAAATTCACATGATACAACAATCACTACATTGCAATATATAATGAAGCCATACAACTATACAGTCCTCCTTTTCCGCTGTAGATTCAGCTGTTTGTTCTTTCGACATGGATTGCTGACCTAGGTTAACTTTATCAACAACATCTTCTTTACAATGGTGCTTATCCACATCCTCTAGGGAACCATTGACACTTATTGTATTGGAAACATCTGCCTTTACCTGATGTAAATGAAGAAATATTTATTTTATAATTGCCTTAATAATTAGATGTTACCAAATACCACCATGTTACTTATCAAGATATCTTAATAGTGTCCTCAGTAACATAGTTAATGTAAAAGGGGTGCTGACAAACACTTGTGATGTGAAATGACCTCGTTGATATAAAATGTACTGTTGCACATTAGTAATATCAAAAATATAAGCATTTTTAGTTGTCCTTTGAAGAATACTAATGTTATGTCCTATTAGCCTACAAAATATAGAAGCATATTTCTGTATTTACTAGGCTAATAAGTATATAAGGTTAAAATTATGTCATCAATTAATTAAGTACTGATCAGTCATACGTACATTTTCCTCGTGACTGTTGTGAGCACTATGTTTGCCGTGATTATCCAATTTATCTTGTTCGATACATGGCCCAGAAGTTTTATTTGAAATATAAACTGGAGCAGTCATTCTTAGTGTTGCCGAAGAAAACAGATCTTGTTCTTTATTTGTATTTATAAGATCAGACGAACATTCAGACATACTGG
Source organism: Papilio elwesi (assembly GCA_029849275.1). Lineage (NCBI taxonomy): Eukaryota > Metazoa > Arthropoda > Insecta > Lepidoptera > Papilionidae > Papilio > Papilio elwesi. The sequence goes on along the minus strand of CM056717.1, from coordinate 15,422,634 downwards.
AAGGAAAATTTTAATGTAATTAGTGGTTTTCGAAAAGAATACTTTGTTAACTATTTCACACTATATTATGAATTTATTTTCTGGCCACCATACAGGTACAGGTACTAATCGCACATAAGCACAGATCTAATAATCTTGTGGTCAAACCAAAAACCAATAGGTATATAAAAATTGTATTCACTTAATCGCCGTCATGTAATAGGTATATTACATTTTTATTCACTTAAAAAACCTCCTAAAAGGTAATTAAAAAAGTCTGATCACCGTAGTCATGAACATACAAGTTATCAATCAAAGAAACGACGCCATTTTTCGTACTGCAAGACATTGCAACATTTAATTAATTCTGTGGCATTTTGGTTGCTTTTTCTTAAATTTTTACAAATTTTTCGTCACAAATATAATGCGATTGCGAGATAATTAATTTAGAACTTACACGATCAAGGTTATTATGACGTCTATGTTATGTATATTTTTAATATTTTTCAAAAAGTCAATAAGTCTAAATCTAATTATAATAATTTTATAAAATATTTTTTCCTTGTAAAGTATGATCATAAAATCTAGAATTTTACCGTTTATTTCATTAGGCAATTTATTAAGATATTGTCTATGACCAACGATTCTTTAAATATATCTGAGGATGTCTTGTATTTTTGATTCGAGTTTATTTTATATAATGCTCTTCGGAGACGAATATAAAACAATGGTTACAACTGCATCTGCTGTCTATTGTCTTTTGAAGATCAAAATAAATATGAAAAATAATTTTGTCGTTGAAAGGAAAGCGAAATCAAATTCAGCGTACTATCTATCTATCTAGAGAATTATTAACAATAGAATGTACACAGACTGGTTTATCGAACTTAACCTTTGAACCTGTACATATTGTCATCTCAGTTTATTAACACAGAAAAACAGAGAGAATTGTGTCGCGACAAATTTTTATGACAGTGGAAACCCGCGGTAAGCCCTTACCTTGGATTAATAACGCGGATTTATGGAAGAATTTTATTTTAACAAAAAAAAATATAATATGATTTATATAAAGGAAAATGAATCACCATAAAATACAACGACTATGTGTGATTTTTACTTAACTCCTACCAAGCGTCTTTGCTATCACGTCTGATTATTTCGTTCCTTTGTGTTTCATCATTAGCAAATCGAGGCTACTGATGAAACACAAAGGAACGCTTTAACAAGACCTACTCAGACTAATTTAGCATCGATAAAGGGGAGATGCGTCACATCAGGGCTGCGTAGCTCCCGGTGGCTGGTCAATCTCTTTATGGATGATTGTTTGAAAGCTTTGAAAGTCGAAGATTGTGGATTAAGAATGTGCGAGTTAGTTATAAAATGTCTCTTGTACACCGATGGACTTACAACTTATGCTGAATGTAGTGAATGATTCATTAGATGGTAAAGGTATGAAGATGAATGTAGATATAATGAAAGTATTGATTTTTGAAAGAGAAAAAAGTAAGAAGTAGTAAGTAAGAATGCAATATACAATCCTGTACTAATCCGCACTTTAATGTATGGAAGTGAGAGCTGGATTTGGCAGGAAAAGCATGCTAGTAGAGTTAATGATGTTGAGATGCGATCCTTAAGAATTATATTAGGCGTGCCTTTGAATGATAGGGTTAAAAATAGCGTTATAAGGGAAAAGTGTGGCTTAAAAGTGGACATTGAGGATAAAATTGAGAAAGGTATGCTTCGGTCTTCGATGTTGAAAGGATGAATGAAGAGAGATAACGAAACAAATTTATGTTTCAAATGTGAGTGGCAGCATTGGTAGTGGACGTCGTAGGAAAACTTGTATCGATCAGATTAGTGACTTACTAAAAAGGGCGATAAAAAAGCACCTACACTATATAGTAAGTATATATAGTATAGTCAAAGAAATAACATTTCTTTAATCAAATTAATTGGTACCAAAAATCTGTATATTAAAAAGATTCGATTAGATATTAAAAAGGGCGATATAAAGAGTACCCATAACGAGAGAAGTGTGCCAGGATCACGCCAAATGGAAATCCATGATCTCTGCCTAGCCCTCTGGGTTACGGGCGTGAGCGCATATATGTAATTATGTATAATTATTCACATTACTCGAATACCATTAATGATGGTCCTTTTAAATATAATTTTAAAATATACATTATTTCGCAAATAAAATGTGAAGAAAATACATATAACATTGTTGTTTTTTTCATTGTGTTAGTTTTTTTTGTAAGTTATTTTTTTTCGATTTAATTAAAAATAAATGCACATATTAGTATACCCTTATTATTTTACTTACAAGTTGTACATTGAAGGTGTCCTTTCTTTAGAATGGTCATGTGTACCACTATTTCGTAAATTACCTTTCAACTTATTGCGCCTTTTCGTCGGTAGCCATATTATTCCAAATGTAATTGGGGACTTTTTATTTTTAGGATCTGTATGAGAAGACACATATTTCTTATCTTCAGCTAGTCTCGGTTGTGGCACGATGCTAGATGTTCCATGACTTTTAGAACTTCCTGCCTTTTCGCCAAAAGTGTTCGGAGCACATTTCTTGTCATAGTTTGTTGAAGTCGAAGTCGAAGAAGCCACAGAACTTCCTATGTTTCCACCGAAGGTTTCTGTATTGCTTTTCTTTGTTGTCTGGTTCGCAAAACTGGGTTTTACAGAAAGACTGCTTGTGTTTGTCTGTTTTTTCCCATAGTCCATAATGTTACTAGATTTTCTTGATGAGCTTTTATTCATTAGGCCATCGATACTACCTTTTTTTATAGTACCTTTTACCATTGTTTTCGTTGGCGGTGCCAGGTTGAACCTAAAATATCAAGAAAATGATATAAGTGAAAATATCGAGCATAACAGATTTTTTTATTATGCTAAGCGAGCTTGTTCACCCGATATTGATAAAAAATGTGATACTTTGCGTACTTATGACAATACTACAGGTGTCGATTAAGAATTTCAAATTGGACATATAGAATTATTGATTCGCTGCCTCTATGTAATTTATTATCATACGGCAACCTTCCTCTATTGAACATAAAACGAAACGTAGTCATATAATATTTGACAGCAAAAATGGGTTGTAGTAATAAGTATCAGTTAGTGGCCATCACCAACAAGAGCAATTATCCCTTTCTGGTGCATTGTGCAAATAGATAATGAGTTGCATATGCGTTGCCTACCCTTAATGGGAAGAAGAGGAGGAACAAACAGAAAAATAATATTTCCCCCCCTTCCTTTCCTTCTCCATCATCTTTCTTCATCTAAACAAATTTCATTACGACTAATCTCGTAGAGAAAAAGTTTCCAGCATTGAACAAAACAACGAATCGGAATTACATCCTCTCGCATCCATCTTATTACACTTGCGTAACTAGACATACGTCTTGTACAATTAGACTGTTAAAAAATAGAAATATATGCGCTCGCGCCAGTGGATTTCCATTTGGCGCGATCCTGGCATCTCTCTTCATTCATCCTTTCAACATACCCGAATCACCGAAGAATAACTTTCTTAATTCTAGTTACAACATCCGGTTTCTCTTTTCCCTTATAATGCTATTTTTAACCCTATCATTCAATGTCACGTCTAACATACTTATTTAGAATCCTATCTCAACGGCATTAACTCTAATAGCATGCTTTTCCAGCCAAACCCACCTCTCACTTCCATACATTAAATTGTGTATTTCCAAACGAGCCTTCACAGACACATTCCGACTCCTCACTACTGTACCTATAGCCCCATTCGTTTAATTTCCCGCACTCACTCGTCGTTCCAAATGTTAAACCTGCCTACTGTATCTACTAAACATACACACCAGATACATGAACTCTTCCACCTTTATTTATGCAAAAAGGTGGTTCACGAGTAAGGGGATCACCTGGTGTTAAGTGAGTGCTACCCATAGACATCCACAACAAGCAAATGTGTTGCAGATGCGTTGCCTAAGAATATTTCCTTTTCCTCGTTAAACCCCTCCCCGTCCAATTTAATAATAATAATAATATCCTAGGACATATTCACACATTGCCATCTGATCCCAAACTAAGCAGAGCTTGTGCTATGGCAACCAGATAACTGATATACTACATATACTACTTTTCTTTTGTAAATACATACTAAAATAGATAATCACACCCAGACTCAGGACAAACAGACATGTTCATGCACACAAATGTTTGTCATGGGTGGGAATCGAACCCACGACCTGCGGCGTGAAAAGCAAGTATCTTACAAACCATGCCAACCGGCCCTTTCCCATCCAATCCTTATGAGGAAAGGGTGGGAAAGATAAGAGGACTGAAATTATGCCTGCGGCACCTCGCTCATGGGGCGAGACGCAAAGTACTTCCACTTTACGCCTGTTGTCTGTGAGGTCGTGGTATTTCACCGGTCGAGCCGGCCCATTCGTGCAACAGATGTTATCGTTGCGGGCTCTACCACTGTTACTTCCAGTTCTACTACTTCTACCTGTTCCACTTTTTCATCGATAACATTTATTTCAATTATTATTTTACTTTGTTCTCTTTCAAACACCTTTAATTTTGTCTTACATATATTTTTATGGTCTAAGGTACGGCTAAATTTAAATTAATTTAACCCACTCTGTTGTTTGATCAGGACCTATATTATATGTTACATAATATAGATAATGTGACGGAGTCAACCTTTTTGGATTGATAAGAAGTCGGATACAATAATAATAAAATATGTATTGCTGGCAGGCAAATTTTAAAAAAATGTACGTTTTTGGTTGTCAAAGACAGACAGATTTGGAAATGTTGATATTTTGGTATAAGATCATGTAAAATATAATTCTTTCAAGTTCAAACAGTTTTTAATTACAAGAAAATCTTAACAATACATTGATAAATCACGAATGGGCCGCCGAGCTAAATGCCAGATTTACCAAGACTATAAATTCGTAAAAACCAAATTAGGCTATCCTTTAAAGATGTATACCATCTCAGACTTTTTTTCGTAGTATATTATTTTGACTTATATCGGTAGGTTTGGCTAGAGTATGGAATGTAAGTGCACAAAATTATGTTTTTTACGAGATCACATTACAAATCTTTAAAATACATATTGTATTTAGTATAAAAACAATGGTATATATATATATATATATATATATATATATATATATGGTGCTATTGTTATTGTTTCATTCGTCTATCACTATATTTATTGCATTACACTCGCTACTAATTCTTCAATATGTTTTTTTCCTAACGGTATAAACCATCAAACCGGTTATACTCATTTAGTTCATAGCTTGACCTTATATATAAGAAAATATCCAATGTTCTTAGCTGAACGAAGTATTCGAGTTCGAGACTATTTTGTTTTTTATATTACAATCCATTAAAAATGAAACCAAAAACCATATTATGCAATATTCGTTGTTATTTTACGTCCTTTCCTTCCTTCTGGTAATACTTGACGCCAGACTTGTTGAGCATTTGTAGGGTATCTCTAGGTCACAAGAGGGCATATAAAACTATATAAGCCAACACGTTAGGGTTCTTAATATTGACAGAAGAAACCTATGAAAGTTTCGAAATGAAAATATTTATTAAATGACTTACTAATTTCGGATGTCTTCTACTTATGTTGCGAGACGTTTATGAATATTGTTTGTACCACACACCGCTTGGTATAACAGTAAATTTCAATTAAGACCTCTTTTATCTACACAATGTACTAATAGGAGACCGCACGAAGCCGACGTCGTCGTGTCGTGCACTGAACTGACCGACTAACTAGTAAGTCACACGTAGTCGATTAACTTTCGCAACATATGAGCATGCCAGTATTTCGTTACGTCACATGTAATAAGACTAAATGAACATTTTTAGAGGTTACGGTATTCTATTATCATTAAAAATTGAATTTATTTTCATAAAACATATTTATGTTTGTGGTAAAATTTGTTTTCGCAAAATTAAACGTTTTGATAGTCAGATGATTCTCGTTCGAAGTCCTGGGGATAAATTTTTGATAAAAAGTACTCCACGTTTTTACTTTAAAACTAGCAAAACCAATTATATTAGATTAGAAATGATATTTTTGAGATATGCAATATGTAAAATTAACAAAGGAGTGGTCCGAACATGCGTCAAATGAAAACATTTAACTTGTCTGACCCCGTCTATGGTTTGCACTGGCAGTAATCGTTTGATATCTTATTATATATATAGCTGGTTATGATCACTTTGTTCTGATTTCGACTACTCTTTTTCAAAAACTAACCCTGTATAGGAAAAACTGCCAATAGGCAACGTCTAAACCTCACCTCGCTCCGGTTTAGAGGCGTCGCTGGCAACTCAAGTAACCAGAGTGGTTTAGTTTTCTACATGCAAGACATACACTCGGCGTCCAAAAAATCGCACATCCGAAAAAAATAATTTAAATACTATTTTAACACAACAGGCAATGTTATGGTTTGAGGGTATCATTCGAAAGGTAATATCATTAGTTTTTTTTATTTAATTGAATTTTACTTTTATAACGAGACGAAAGAGAAATTAAAGAAAAAGACAGGGTATGTACAAATTTGCAAATTAATAATTAAAAAAAAACTTAATAAATACAAAAAAAGTTCTTAAAACCTAGTATTGCCTTGATTGCCCTTGCCTTGTGTGCTCTTGCCTTGATAATAGCTTCCATGCGATCTTTCATGGACATTACAAGGGTCGCAACAGCCTCTTGGGGTATTTGTTCCCACTCTTCAAGTACCGCATCTTGAAGAGTGATTGGAGCTGGATCTCGAGCTCCCACGCGCACTCTAGGCGATCTCTGCGATGCTGTGCAGTAAGTTTTGGACCTTTAGCAGGTCTATGGGCTGTTAAAACTCTTTTCGTGTAACCTTCTTCTTATCGTAGAAACACTCACAGATGTTCTCCGAGTTGATCGAAGCTGTTGTTGCAACTCCATGCGATGACCATGCGATGATAAAAGCGTAATAGATTGACATATATATTTTTTTCATAATATGCGTCGAATAAGAAAGTTGATAATATTAAAAAGTTAAAATGCCAGAATTCTATATACCTAAATAATAGAAATCCTGTTTTTTTTAGTTTCTGGCATCATTTGATTAACGCGGCTTATCTTTTACGTCTTTTTAAGTATTGTTTATTTATAAGTAAAAGGCTCCGCTGAAGAGGCGCAGGGCTGTTAGTGGGTTGGGCTGACAACCAGCACCACGTGGCACCATATATCATGCGGTACAAGCTGAGCCTGGTACCTTTTGTCATCTTTATTAGTAATTAATGCTTAGTTTACTATGTTTTGTATTTTTTTGTTTTTAAAGATATCAATGAATTTTTTATTTTATCATCCAGATTGAAGCTATGGTAATACAAAAATACGACGAAACGCTTTGAGGAAAAAGTAGTGAAGCGCCGCGTTTCCGTTCCTTTGGCTCGTCTTGGCGGGGGCGGCCTTAACGCGCTCACAGTTTTACCATTGATAGTTAGAAATACATTTTACTTAGTTTTATAAAAAAAACATTTGATTCGAAAAATGTTCTGTAGATCAGCTAAATGTTTACCAAGTAGTTGCTTACCTTAATAAACGTAGGAGCGAGCGGAGAAGCGGCAATAAGCTAATGGTAAGGATCCGGACTACCAGACATGAAGTGGTGGATTCGAATAAGCAATTCGACTATTGTCGTGGAACCGTGTCCTAGCACAAGCTTTAGCCGCAGTTGGAATGGTTAAAAGAAAAATTAATAAATCATTTTAAAAAAACGCAGAATACTTCTAGTTGACGCCTGTCTTCTTTTTCAATTTATAATATTTTGGACACGTGGCCTAGTACCAGAACATTGGTGTATATTATTTATTATCTAGCTTTTATATCAACATCTGATACATGCCGATCTCGTCAAAGACGCTAGTGGTCATAAAAACTGATACCTACAGGAGGCCTTCCTTTTTTTAAACGTGAGAGAATGCCTACGCGTATCTGTTCATGCGGGGGCAAGAGCGGATTATGTGGGACTCGCACCGACTATAACCTCGCGATGTTCCTCTCGAGCATGGTGACGGAACTACAGAAACGCTCCACACGCAAACATCGATCCAGGCGTCCTAGTCCCTGCGGCGACTCTGGTTTTAGGCTGCCCAACCACCGTCGCTACCGCAGTACCCGCTTAGTACCGGAGGAAGGGAATAGTGCAAAATTATAGCGGTGCCTCAGTCCCCGCAGTGCCATCTTGCCTCCAAGCTTTTCACTAGTATCTCTCCACACTAACCGGCCCGGGAAACGCTACAATGATGACATTTTCAAACATGTCCTTGGTAGGCTTACCAAACGCAGGTAAACGCAGTTATCATTATAGAATACTCATAGAACACCATGTCACATGGTGTATGGTGTGTAGTATGCACGTACTGTCACTATTGGTATACTGATCCAAGTAACCTTTTGTGATATGTAAACAATCAAAATTGTCCCCATATATCCAGAATCTAACAGCTCCATTTTAATTTAAGCAAGACCAGGATAATTCCGGCAATGAATACGGAATTGTAAAACAATTAATATGTGTTATAAAACTTTACATTTTTTTACATATAAATATAAGTTAGGGTTCACAATAAAAAAGAGATGCCCGAGCAGGGGGTCGAACCCTGAACCCTTGGATTAAAAGTCCAACGCTCTACCATTGAGCTACTCGGGCTCTGGTTATATGGGCAAATAGATCGTACACATCCTAGTTTTTATTGATTGTGAATTTAAAGAATTCTTATAAAAATTAAGGTTCAGGTTTACGGGTTACATGTACATTTATTGGTAGAGATAATCGAGAGATTAAAGTTCTCTTGAAGAGGTTAAAATTTTAATACGTAGGTCGTTAATATTGTGGCACGAGATGGCAGGCAATGTAATTCCCATCAATTGTCAACTGTTTTACCGACGACGAAGCCTATTGATTTATCTCATCGGTGTACGTGCAATAGACGACAAAAGACGAACACTCTTATGTCCCTAATATTATTGTTATTATGTATTTCATGTCGTTATATTTTTTAAAATACTCTATCTTTTTTAATATGTATTTATTAAGCAAATTAATTGATTTACAATTTGTTAGCTTCGTAAGCGCTCATGGTTTGCCTTTAACATGTGCGTTATTACTTTACCATTTCTTTAACTTAAAAATTGAATAGCAACAATACCGCTAGCAACAATAAGCTATATACAGATAAAAAAATTAAATTGTTTGTATGAATCTAATTATAATTTTGATACTGATGTTTTGAGATTTTATGTTTTATTTTGGACTGTAAAAAAATTAATGTAAAAACTACGATTATAAACTTTTATTCTGCGAAGTGATTATAACCTCGTATGTTTAATTTGATTCCACGAAGCCGAGGACATCAGCTACTATAGACATTTATTTAAAGCACCATCTATGCGCATAGATTATAAACCCTTCGACGAAAATGTAAAAACTCCTTTCAGGAACTTAAAATTTTAAAGCATAAAATGCTTTTAAACACTACGTACATTATAAGTGAATTATAGAAAATGCAGCTATAGTAAGTGTAGGCCTTTGCCAACAAGTACACTGAGCTAAGATAACTAATAATAATATAATATCCTAGGACATATTCACACACGGCCATCTGATCCCGAACTAAGCAGAGCTTGTATTATGGCAACCAGATAACTGATATACTACATATACTACTTTTCTTTTGTAAATACATACTTAAATAGATAATTACACCCAGACTCAGGACGAACAGACTTGTTCATACACACAAATGTCTGTCCTGGGTGGGAATCGAACCCACGAGACCTGCGGCGTGAAAAGCAAGTATCTTACAAACCACGCCAACCGGCCCGTCATACGTTATTAACATTTTAACGCACATGTGTTACATGGCTTAATAATAATAATAATAATAAAGACTTTATTGCAGACTATGGTGTCCATTTTTTAAATAACAATGTTCTTATATACTATCTACTTCATATAGATATTAAAAAGAAAACAAAACAAAACAAATTCGTCACTAATTACTGCGCCATTCCATTAGGAAAATTAAAAACATGTTTTAATTATAACAATTTATTACATGTACACATTTAAATCAAAACTTACTGCTACAAAATAAAATCAAATTTCGAAAAAACAGGGAAGAATTATAATAAAAGGTTTACATTATATTTGACATGCAGATCTAGAGCGGACGCGGCCGAAAGAGCTAAAAGACGCGCTTGGCTGCCGCGACGCAGATGTCAAGATTCGCGACCGCACCCGCTCAGTGCGTTGGGGCCCTAAAATGTTAATGTAAGATTTCAATGTAAATATTTTTTTTAATTGAGAGCATTTAGCATAAAATTTCATTCAGTTTTATGGACATCGACATAAACTAAAAGTGTTTAAAATGTTCGACAAATAGTTTTTTAACTTTTTAAGGACTTATCTCAATTAGTAATAATTGTGAATTTAAAGATCGTGGTTTCACAGCTTATATTATAAGATTTCCTAAAGAAACACTCATATTAAAAGCGAAGAAATATATGGGCCCATGTTATAAAGTGTTATTTGTATAAAACGCGACGGAAAAGCTACGATGAGATGTGATGTCGATCCACTACTACGGTGTGTAGACCATTGTCTACAATTGTCCTCTTTACACATTGCTGATTTTTTACGTACAATGTAATTATAACTATGCAATCTCAGTATTGCGTTGAAAATGTATATAATTGCTTTAAAATACTTATATTACTAATTTTAACTAATGATGTAAATAATGTGATGTTAATCAAAATTTATTGTGATGCTGTAATGTGATGCATTTCTTGTGATGTATAGTTCGTCGTCCTCGTCACTCGGGTGGACGACAGAAGGAAACAGGAAAGGATTTTTAAGAGAGTAAAAGGAATAATGGTCTTAGGATGTCGCTGTTCGGAAAGGATATGGGAAGAATAGCGGCAGCTGTGGTGTTCGAGGTCGCATACCCGTATCCATCGGACAGATGAACCCACTGAATAATCAACATCGCAGTCTTTAGACTATAATATTCACAACTTTGTTATTTACTACATATCCTTGTACTTTTTGTAACTTATTAATAATATACATTAAACAAGACAATAAAATAATAGCAGTACGAGAAAGTGAGATAAAGTGAAAATTCAAAGACGCGGCCACGCTTAGCCAGCTTTCGTTACCAGAGAGAGAAAGACGATAGGTTTTTGTGAAATTGTCATCGATTACTTACAAAACTCACTCACGTACGGTCGGCACAGTATGAACGTCCATTTTGTATACAGTTTTACGGCTGGCCGCCAGCCTGACGCCAACTCTCCTTGGGAATATAAATACAACAATATTATAATATAGTTAAACGAAAAAATGGCACAGGACCTGTCGCTCCCACATACATATAATTTGAAGATTTTGTTTCTTAAATACAGTTGAATCCATAATTTTCAGAGATTTTTAGAGTTATTAATATACGTTTCTTGAAGCGCAATATCATATTGGTGGAAATGACCCGTTTTCTAAACGATTCTTTCTCTTTTCCGTGCAATTATTTAACCAGACTTCGGTCCCATCGATACCTCTAGAAGCTAACCTTGCCAGATTTCATTCAGCTTTTCCTTGTTTTACAGATTTTGTATTTGAAAACGATTTGCACCCAGAGGAGCAATTCAATAGTGAAAGTTTCCAGGGATTTGTAAACGTGAGTAGTACAGCCGAATCTACTTCATTTAAGAACGTAACATTTTATTTTAAGACAAGCACTCAGAAAGGCATTTTGGATTTTGGTACAATTCCCATCCCTTAAAAGTGTAAAAAAAGAAGTAAAAGAAAAGGCTATTTTATGATTCATCTAAAGCGTTTTAATTCATTGATAAGAAGCGCCTCTTAGCGCCTCTTAGCGGCCTCTTGAGCAGGGTCCACGCCGGTCCCTGACACACCGGTGAACATTATAGAGCACGATGTCCTTCGTAAAGCAAATTAGCTTGACTGAATGTTGCCTTAACGAATATATAATCTATGTTTCTGTTTCAGACCACAAATTTTGATGATTTAGACCCGTACAAGATTTTTAAAACCAAAAACCACAGAGAGTCTTCAGAAGATAAAGCTGAGTAAACAGAAATCCTTCAAAGCGTTAATAAATTAACGTAATATATTTAATTTCTTTAATAAAATAACCGATAATATCTAATAAGAGCACTTGTTAAAATCTAATAGTGCGAAAAAGTAATACCATCTACGTTATACGTTCCACGTACTTCGTGACTAGTGACAGCCATTGCACAACGTGTGATAAGACAGCCAGGCCGGACAAGGCTTTTGCGGATGATGAATGCTGGTCATCATCCTTAGTGAATCAAGTTTAATAATTTATAATATCTGTAAATGCGAACTAGGGTTACTGTACATAAATACTCAACGAATATCCGGTAAAATAATGTTAAGGTAGTGGGTAAATGCTATAAGCAGACATTTTAATGACGTGACAAATTCACAGGATGTCAATAATTGTATTAAATAAGATGTTTCGCAATAATAAGCACTTTTGAAAATGTTGCCATTTTGCTTTTGGGAGTAGCCTTATCACATAAGACATTTGCAGCGCGATTTATGTACTTGTATCCTTACTACCGTATTTGGCTTTATGAATAGAAATCAGCGTATTTAATATAAATGCAATTATTTGATGAATTAACTCGGGAGAAACCGGGGTTTCTGAATGGTAGAAAAAATCCTAGGTTGCTGTTAAATATTCGATCAAATGTGAATTGCATGAACACCAACTTTTTTTTCATTGAAAATAAAATCGATTGAACATTTAGCTTGACAGAACTATTCACTGACCTTTAAGAAACCGAGCGTAATTATTAATTCTTATCTTTCTTCTATTTTAGTTTTAATATTGTATTTCGTTTTAACTATGATGGACAATTACATGTAATAGTAGGAGCTTATTATTATGACAGATTATAAATGTATTAAATATTTATTGTTTTATTGTCGACGACCTTCATTTACAAAGATATAAACGAACAAAGGTGACAAAACAAGTTATCACCCATAAGGTTGGTTTTACAAGGACGAAAGAGGCAAAAGAACAAGCGATTCACCGGATATTAAATGACTGTTACCCATAGGCATCTGCAACAAGCTGATGACTTGCTTACATTTAACGGACAGAGGGTGAGATCAAGCAAAAAAAGGATATTTCCTTCTCCTTTTCACCTTGTTCCCCTTCCCATCATTTCCATATTAGGAAGATAGCAAGGGGAAAAACCAGTATTAGCCTAAGTGAGTTGCTCATCATCATCGTGAGCTCGAGGTACTTGACCGTTCGAGCCGACTCATTCGTGAAACTAAATGTTCGGGCTCTACCACTGTTATGTCAGAAATTAGAGATTTCTTTACCCTCCTTAATGGTCTATTATATGTTTTTGTTTTAAAAGATACGAACGATACAATACTGTTGGGATATAACAAAACAAGTAACCCATTTGTGACCTGTCAAGGTGGTTATGCCGTACCTGGTTATATCTTAGCAATGAAAATTATTTAGATGCAATCGATATATCTATGGTTAATTTTATTAACCATAAACATTTTTAATAACCAATGGAAATGTGAAGTATTCTGTAGACATACCGATTCATTAGCAATAAAAAAATTACAGAACAAACATAGATATTGTAAATTTTTAAATTAAAATATAATTTAAAAATTAACAATATATATTTGTCTGTTGCCGCAACTTACAAGTCAATAGATTTGTATTGCAGTTGTTCAATTTTTCAATAAATAGATATAAGTAATTAATCTTATTAAATAATTGTACGGCAACAACAAAAATAAATCCTAATTTAAAAATTCTTCTGCAATATAAAACGCATTCCGGATAAGCAATGACTTCAATTCAATGTGGTAGATGTCGGTTAGACATCGCAAGCCCCGTGACGTTCGTCTTCTTGTTCTTCGGCAGTCTGTGCGCCGCCAGGGCCGGCTTGCTCGCGCCTCCAGTAGTAGGCTACTCTTGTATCGCTTTAAAATTCCGAAAGAGGTTATAAGAAAAACAGGATTATGTAAATCAAAAAGACGAGGAAGGGTAATTTGTAAAGTGTTTTTTGCATATCATTAACCGAACCATACGCAAAAACATTTTATATACTTCTGCTACTAAACCGGCTTGTCCATCTTTGGTTGGGGCGCCGAGGTGTACGTCAGTCCCAAGACTACTCTGTCTATATCATTAGTAGTTTTCTTTACTAAAACAAAAACCTAAGCTGCGAGTGAATGTATAGTAGTTGGGAATCAGAATGTGTCTGAGAAGGCTCGTCTGGTTATACACGAAGCTGTACTACTCGTATACTCTGAAGTGAGAGCTGGGCTCGTCGGGAAAATTAGATTAGTCGCTTACTAAAAGAGGCAATATAGGAAGCACCTACAACCGATGCGTAGATATATGAAATGGAAATCCATGATCTCTGATCCCGACCAGCGTAAGCCAGTGACGAGGCGAAGAATATCCTTCTTTTTTGAGATTGGTGGAGGTACTCGAAAGTAGATATTTTTTTTGCATTTAATGATCATTTGTTAACTCTGTCGGTGTCACTTAGTTACCATATTTATAATTACTAAATTTTACATTCATTTATTTTTTTAAGGCCTTCCTTCTGTTGCGACGTGCACTAGCAATTATAACATGCACCATACTGGCCGGATACAAAATACTAATACTATTGAACTAAAAATATTGTTGGTGTTAATTTAAACATTCCAACCATACCTTATCACCTATTAATGTACAAGCGAGATGGATTGAGGTTAGACATATTAGTGAATATCATGGCTCTAAAGAGTCTGGACATTGATACAGTTCTTATTAGAAATTCTAATCCACTCTGGAAAGTGCAACCTATACCTGATATGGTCAAAGAAGCTAGTGATCGACTTGAAAACCAACCGGGATTTTAACCCATCAATAAGCAAGGGCCATGGGGTGCGATAATTGTTCCATAGTAAGCTTCGACTATCAGGTTTACAAAAACTCCTCTTGTGCCTTGGCCATGCAACGGCGACGCAGTGCCACGCCATGATATATATATATATATATATATATATATATATATATATATATATATATATATATATCCTACCGGGATTACTTTGCTTGGCAATTAGGTTGCAACTAACTTACTAACTACTAATTTTGTGATTGAATGCTTAAGAAGGAATCTGACCCCAAACAAATCACGATCGATATGAACATTTTAAGCCTCATTTATGTTTCTTGTCTGCCTTTTTTATGTCCCCCGTCCCTTTTATTTTTTTTGGAGGCAAACGAGTAACTGGTTGCCTTAAGCTAAGTGATCACCGACGCCCATGAACATCCGCAACACCAGAGGAACTGCAGGTGCGTTGCCGGCCTTTAAGGAAGGAGTGCGCTCGCTTCTCAAGGACCCTAAAGCGTATTGGTTTGGAAATACCACTGACGACAGATCATCCACTACACGGCTGTGCGCTGTGCTGTGCATGAACTTACGCGAAAACGGCACGTTAGTGGAATGCCAATTATCAAGACGGTAAGAATGATAATTGGAGCTTTGTCCAGTTAAGCGAGGACCTAACTCAGCGGCAAGAATGATACCAAATAATTCTTCGGAACACTCTCCGTGGTAAGGACGGTAAAAAAGGAAAGATAAGTATAGACCCTATTGTGATCAAGGGAAAAATAATTCAGTTTGTGTTTAAGAAGCTAAGTCCCGCGGCTTGTTGTCGTGCAATTTTATTTAACTGACAAATTTGAACAATTTGTCTGTGCGTCTAGTCTACGCTCTACGGCGTAGACGCGTAGACTAGACAATAGTAAATTAATGATAAACGTACCACTGCTCATAGGCATTTCATGTATCATATATAATTTTTTGATGTACTTACACTATGAATGTTACCCAATTTTTTTTAATTTCAAATCGTTTATTAAGCTTAAAATTGACAACTCTTTAATACTACTAATACAACTTTATAATAATCATCTGATATTATATTAAATGTAACGGACACTTCGTAAAAAGCGACATATCTCAAAACATTCTTTATAAATTACGATAAAATTGTGTTCAATTTCGTATTATTTTTCTTATTCAATATTAAATTACAATTGCATCTAATGGATTTTTGAAACGTCATACGTTAACTGTATGTAGGACATCTACTTGCCAAACTGTTTGTTGCGGTTTCCATTTTTGCTTTATTTATCTTGTGAAATAATTGATATTTGAAATGAAATCGAATTGAGCAGATTATATTGAAGAATAAAGCTTATTAATTAAATAATGTATTTTAGTCGATTTCGACATGTCGCTCGTTACGTAGTGGACCGTAGTTTAAGCATGTCTTCAATGAAATACAATCAAAATTACATTCTTAGAATTTTCCTTGGAAAAAGGAGAGTAGCTTTGTTTTTGTTGCCATTGATAAGAATTAATACAATGAAATATGTCCAAAATTTGAAAAAAACAGTAAATGTTTAAGGGTTGATTTATATTAGACCGGGTGGTGCACGGGGAGTTCGCGGGCCGGCCCGTGCCGGATGTTCACTACAACGCGCATTCAACAGGTCGTTTGGACGTTTTGTTTTTTGCGTAGTGGTGCGCGTTCACAACTATCGTAATTGATAAAAATTTACTTATTTTAATTGGAGATGCAGAAATTGCGATAGCTCAGAGTGTGCAAACGCTCTGTGGCAAAGGCGTCAATATCTATGTAAATAGTAACCAGACAGAACAGAATAATATGTAAGTAACGTGATAAATGTGTAATTAATTAATACATGTAACCGGTTTCATTTACGTATATCATTACCTATTGTAGAGTCCGTTAGAGTTTTGAACTTTGTTTCCATGTATTATGGAAGAGACATGTCATAAAAAAGCTCAGATAATTCGTACATGTGTTATAAAGGTTTTCATTATTGAAACAGTAGTTACAGTATTCATATTACGACGGGACGGCATTATGGGGGCGAAGAAGTTTCCTGTTGCTGGTGCTATCCTTTGATGTTGTGGTTGTGTTCCTTTACTGTAAAATGTAATAAAACAGCTTAACTCGTAGTAGCATATATTATTGGAAACAAATATCTTTCTGTCTGTCGTTAAATATCTATCGTGCTCCCAATATTCACAGATAAAATATTATTATTCCATGCTTTGTGATGACTCATCAACTAATGACGCGCACTTTCGTTCATAGTTTATTGTGGTATTTGGCTGTCAGTGGATGAGCACATGCCACGACACGTGAATTATTCACGTTTTAATCCGCGTCCATAGGCAACTTGAATTTATTGTCTTTTTTAATGTAGTTACAACTATATGTGTAGAATTTTATAGGAGATTATTACATATTCATTTCTTAGTTATTTTACTTACTTCTATGTCCCCTCTACCTCTACTCCTTACTCCCCCTACTTAACCGACGACGATGTTTATTAGTAACTTACCATCAATTGGTCAGCGAAGGAATCGAATTTCTGTTCGTCGGTCAAATAACTGCCGCCATCAAAATCCATCAGTGACGCCGGCAGAGCTGCAAAAAAGATAAATACCTATTACACATGTCTACCTAGTCGAGTCATAAGTTCTGTCGCGCAAAACTGGTTGACCATCCACTTTGTCAGACATGACGACTGACCGTCTTCTAGTCCAGATGTAAAGCTACTGGACTACAAGATATGGCACCATTTGGAGGAGAATGCTTGCGCTAAGCCTCATCTGAATTGAGTCTCTTCAAACGTTTCTGGTTTTAACCAGCGGCAGAAATAGATATGAATGTGGTGCGTGCTGTTGTCGATGACTGGCCGCGTCGATTAAGGGCATGTATTCAAAAAGGGGGAGGGCATTTGGAATAATTTGAATAAAATTATATTCTACATTTAATTACCTTTCATTACATATATTATTTTTGAATGATTAACAAAAAGTGTATCATTAAGTGCATTAAAAGTTTGTGACAGAACTTATGACCCGACTAAGTATATTCTGAAACGCGCCACGCTTCGGTGGTTCGGGCATTTTGAAAGGATGAGTCAAGAACAAATCTATGTTGCGAAAGTAATTGGAATGAAACCTTACTCGAACTATTCTCACTAAATAAGAAATATAAAGCGAAAATTGTATTCGTGTCTGTGGTGTTTAAAAATACATCAACAACATACCGTTCTGGCTTAAAGAGGGTTCATTATTTGAATGTAGCTCTATAGCGCTATTCAGTGGCACGTCCTTGATCACCATTCTATCTCTTTCGAGAGTCTCAATATCCACTCCAGGTACGGGCTTCTGGACATACCTAGCGTGCTCTCGCAGCATCTTTATTGATTTTTTAAGCAATGGCTTTTTGACCATCAAAGCTTTTTTTTTCGATGCTTTGATAACAATTATTATTTTTTTAACTTTGATTATTCGTTGGACTTTAAGTGGACCTTGCCTGCGGGAAGGTGTTCCCTGCTCCTCAAACTCCATGTTATATGTAAATTATGTAGATGATTATATAAGTTGGGATCTGAAAAAGAAATTAAACAGCTTACTAATGCATAAAATAATACGTGAAAGAAAGCATATATTGTATATTTCACCGAACGGATTTCACGAACTTTCGTCCGTTTAGCAGATTGTGAACTGAACGAATCAGTTATAATTTAATGTTTCTTTTCTCGGTAGTTTAAACACTTTCACAGTTAAATTGTTAATTAATATTTTGCTATCATTTTTTGGCCTTTTGATTGATGATTGATTTTATGACCTTGTCAATTTACTCTCACGTGACGTCATCCGCAACCAATAGTGAATTTATTTTATTAATAATAACCGATAGGATAGGGAACTAAGTATATAATAATTGTATAGATATTTTAAAAAGTACGCCATATCATTTAATGTAACCCTGACAATGCGTGTGCAAAATTTCATGATGCTCGGTCGAATCAGTAACGAGGTAAAACGTAACAAATAAATAAATAAACAAACAAAGTAACATTTGCATTTATAAATGTTAGTTAAAAAGGGAATAACCGCTGCGTCAATATTTGAGTTAGTTGGAATGGAATAAAACTAATTTTTCGCGTTTACTTTAACGTTTCGAGTACTTTACGTCGCTCATGGTCGTTTGTACTGGTAGAAATACAAATATAGGTTTATAATACTCCTGGTGGAAACATTTTAGGAGAAATACATTTACTAATCGGCTTAATACATAGTTTTGGATTTAGTTTCCATCTGCGGCACCTCTCAAATTTGATATCGTAAAAGTGCTTAAAGGCCATACTACAACGTGGTTCATTTCAAATTAACAAATATAATATAATATTAATTAGGAGTTTTCAATACTGTCTTTAAGTGAAGTGTACTCAGTCAGCCTGGGAGGTTCAACTTGTTGCTCCAAACTTGCGTTTTAACACCGCTGAGAGGTCTCCGGGTTGTTAAGAGTATATGTATTTTTCGTATTACACATTCGACTAAGTTTTTATTTGTTTATTTAAAAAAAATATTTTCTACCTTTAAATGTAATAAATTCGTTTATTATTTTTGCCGCGTCATTCAATATTTTTATAAGAAAAAACAAAGGCTGCATGTCACAAAGCCGGCAGTGGTAGAAACTCAAAGCAGATGGGAAAACGTGATATAAAATAAATAAATAATCACCAAAATTGAATATAAGAAAAGATAGAGCAAAATAAAAATCGTCAAAACTGTTACAAATTCAAATATTCAAGTTCAGCAAAATAATTTGATATGTGTTGTTAACGTTTTTTTTGTATTATGTTAGTAGATCTTTGTATTAACCCACACTCTTATTTATTAAACACCTTATTTCACATGTTTAAATACTATTTTGTTATGAAAAATGCGATGAAATACGCTATTTGATAAATTTCCTCCATTCCGACATAAGAATATTGTATAATCTGTGCTCGGTTATGGCGCCTTCTGCCCATATCGCGCGTATCATTCAATGACATATTAACAGTATGTGGTGCGTGTCTTACTCGTACATTTTATCGGATTTATATCAAGTAAGTAGTGTTTTTATTAGAAAAGTGGTTCTTCTGCTTATTGCGGTTCTATTTATAGAATTAGTTGTAAGATGTTCATCGCAATTACTATGAGATAACCTCCAAAAGAAGTCATGAGCATGTTACTGATTCCCAAATGATTTATAAAAAAGTTTGTTGGTAAATACAGTAAAAGAATTACAAAAAGTGATTAGAACTCATTTACACAACTATGTAATAGCGCAGATGTTCATTTTTAGAGAAACAAAATAAAAACAATATTTGATATTTTATCCGTCAATATTCAGCAAGTCATTTTGGTCTTTATGTGTATAGTGCTAAGGACGTAATTTGTTAGACGGTCGGAAAGTGATAGGACAGTGTGTTGATAGTTGTAGGAAAAATTGTAACATTATAACTTTGTTATTTTTAAACCAATAGAATAGAAATTATATATATATGTTTTTATAACAAAACTGTTTTCTCTTTTTTTTAAAGCATGGCAATTTGGAGCAGTCTGCGGAGTTCCTCGACCTCCTGGAAGGAGTGATGAGGAGATGAGTGGTGACAAGCTCGACAATGAGGTTGTATCCCTGCTTAGTTTGCTTTATTATTTTTTATGATTACAAATTATTAAAGGTGTATATTCACATACCTCTATCTGACAGGTCTGTGCCGCTGCAGTGGGGAATATTCTAAAAAAGTGGATTTATATATACATATATATATATATATATATATATATATATATATATGTGTGTGTGTGTGTGTGGTATAAAGATAAAATTAGATTATTTTAAGAATTGATTTAGATACTTTTTGCCTGTTAGGAATCCTTTTTATGGAAGAAATCCTTTTTATTAACTACTGTTTGAATAATGAAAACCTTTATAACACATGTACGAATTATCTGAGCTTTTTATGACATATCTCTTCCATAATTACTCTCCTTTTTCCAAGGAAAATTCTAAGAATATAATTTTGATTGTATTTCATTGAAGATATGTTTAAACTACGGTCCACTACGTAACGATCGACATGTCGAAATGGACTAAAATACATTATTTAATTAATAAGCTTTATTCTTCAATATAATCTGCTCATTCGATTTTGTTTCAAATATCAATTATTTCACAAGATAAATAAAGCAAATATGGAAACCGCAACAAACAGTTTGGCAAGTAGATGTCCTACATACAGTTAACGTATGACATTTCAAAAAATCGCAGCGCCTCAATACCTACCATATAGATATTTAATGCGCAATGTTATAAATGCTAAAGTACGGTCTATTTATATTTATTTATTGTACTTGCTTTGGCTAAGCTGTGGCTTAGTAACTCTTCTTAGGCTTAAAGAAGTTTGCTATATAAAGTCAATGTGGAAACAATCATTTAACAAATTTTCTATTTAAATATTTATAAATAAATTAAAGCTAATAACGGCATTAGATGCAATTGTAATTTAATATTAAATAAGAAAAATAATACGAAATTGAACACAATTTTATTGTTATTTATAAAGAATGTTTTGAGATATGTCACTTTTTACGAAGTGTCCGAAGAATTATTTGGAACCATTCTTGCCGCTGAGTTTTGTCCTCGCTTAACTAGACAAAGCTCCAATTATCATTCTTACCGCCTTGATAATTGGCATTCCACGAAGAAACATAGATGAGGCTTTAAATTTGATTTATTTTTGGTCAGATTCCTTCTTAAGCATTCAATCACAAAATAAGTAGTTAGTAAGTTAGTTGCAACCTAATTGCCAATATATATGTTTTTGTAAACCTGATAGTCGAAGCTTACTATGGAACAATTATCGCACCCCATGGCCCTTGCTTATCGATGGGTTAAAATCCTGGTTGGTTTTCAAGTCGATCACTAGCTTCTTTGACCATATCAGGTATAGGTTGCACTTTCCAGAGTGGATTAGAATTTCTAATAAGAACTGTATCAATGTCCAGACTCTTTAGAGCCATGATATTCACTAATATGTCTAACCTCAATCCATCTCGCTTGTACATTAATAGGTGATAAGGTATGGTTGGAATGTTTAAATTAATTTAAATAAATTTGAACTTTATTGAATATTTTATTAAGTCCTAATAGAATTTAGAAATTTTAGAAAAAATATAAAATGATCTGTTTCTGCAATAATACTCGACTTTATAACTAAGAACGGTACATCTCAAAGTAATGTTGCGGATTTTAGAATGTAATAAATGTTTACATTGATTGAACTTTATAATTTTTTTACAGTTTCAACACATCGTTGGGATCATGGTACAGCGTAGAAGTTTAAGACTTAAACGCCTTTCTGATCGTTGGTCTGCTCATGTAATGCGTTAGAAAAATAATGGCCTGGATGAATTAATGCACTGGAATTTATTGCCCAAAACAAAATCTGAAGCTAGGGGATTGCAGCGAGTTTTACAGCATCTAGAAACAGCAATTGTAGTCATTGCTTGGAATGTCGTTTTAGATCGTTTCAGGATTCACAAGCTGATTTCTCATCTCTGGCACAAATGTATAGTTCTTTGGCATTACTTCGTCCGCCGAAGAGACCTAGGAGCGGCGGCCTCCCAATCCGGTTATAATAATTTTACCTACTCTGTACCTACAGCCCCATAATTTTTTCCTGCATTCACTCATCGTTAAATAAAATAAAAAAATATTTTCATAGCGGTTTTATTTTCGATAATACACACATTACTGGTTTTAATATAATACTCATTACATTTGACACAACATCATAATCTTTTAAAACTGAATATAAGTAATGACTATTTTATATTGCACAGCTTCCCTTTTAGTGTTTGTAGTTCAAATATAATAACAAAATGAAATTAAAAAGTTCTCAGCAGAGGTCTCGCAGAGATGGGAGCCTTCTGCAATACACTAGTCAAATCCATCGTCAACTAACATTTATAATATTATTCATGCATAGAAATATTAATTGTGGGTTGAGCTGCGGACAAATAACATAACGAATTGAGAATAATGTACGAACAGTATCAATTTATCTTTGCCATTCTGAGACTATCGTACTTCGCTATCGTTCAATTTAAGTGAGTTGCAAAAATAATGTTCGAGTTATTTTACAATGAGCATTACTGTACAAGGCGATCTATTACTAATAGCTATTTGGCACGTAGTTTAAATATGAAATAAACTTTGTAAACTTGTAAACCTTCAGAATGGCAAAGTTAAACTAATACTATTGATTATTCTATAGGTGTTTATAAATTAATTATTACTTATATTTAATTTATTGCTTTTAAAGCATTTTATGACAACAAAATACTGATCAATACAACTCAGCTGCATATTCGATTGATGTGTCTATTTACCAGCTAAAACTTACAATAATAATCTTAAAATTAAATTAAGTAAATCTAAGCAATTGACAAGCTGTAATCATTTGTTGCGATCGGACATGAAATAATTACACATAAGAATTCTTGATACATCATACGTTGGACCAAATGAATATACAGACGAGATTTTATTGCATTAAATCTTTTTAATTCTGGCTAAAAACGATTAAAAATAAGAGAAAAACAATGAATTAGATTATTCCAAAAGTATGAAAATATCAACCTAGGGATGTGGAATAAAACTATGATCGTAACTTGAGGGAAAAGCAATAAAGAGTATCCAACTATTTAATAAGAACAATGCATTTAATTAACATGTTATTATTATTATTAACATATCGTTTTGTACAATATTTATTTATTTAGATTATTGTTTATATAAATATTTTGCTAAGGAATGTTGAAGTACGCGTAGTTTAAAAATGAAAATAATATCAAGTCTCGGTCTTGATTTTAAAATCAGTGTAACAAAGACGATCCGCAGTATCAGTTGGTTTACATTACTGGACACAACGTCCATTTGGTCCCTCGAGCCAGATCTGTCAAGTGAAATATTCATCCGATCCATTTGGTAATTCCAGCTTTGAAATCTGTGGATTGAGAAAATTTGATCCGGCTTCAGTGGACTTTATACGATTACCGCATCGGCTTTGTTGGCCTCCCAGAAGCGGGTCTCACCAGCAAAGTTGAGACGGGCGTCAACGGTCCTATAAAGAGTACAAACCAACTGAAGAGTATATTGTTTAGTGCTATTGTGCTTCATATTATTAGTAGACACATTATATTTGAGCCGTTTGAGTTACAAGGTCAAGGTTTGGCCCTTTATTTTATTGACATCCCGTGTTGCTTTCATTGACAGTAGAAGATATTGTTTCCCGTCAAAAGAAAATCATCGAAGCTCTACGAGCGCAAGCTTGCAGTAGTTTTATTTTAATGAGTCTTAACGTTGACAAAATGTAAGATTATCTTTTTAAAAACGTCCACGAAGATACAAAAAAGGTTTATGAACAATTTCAAACAAAGACACTGGCCACGTTGAAAATTCAGTCTTGGACGTCTTGAAGAGTGAACAATAAACTAATTTTTGAACGTTACAGCGACTAATAAACAGTATTGACACCGACAAAGTGGTTGAAAAGGAGGAGAAGATGACCTCAAAAATTGCAATCGCGGTGGGAAAATATTGTCAATTTTTTTTGAGAATTGACAATATCTTAAGTGGATCTGATGATGAATACGAGCAGGAATACTCATCCTACGAGAAGAAATACAAAAATATTGTTCGCGCAAATACGCCTTGCAAATAAAAGTAGCAATGTACTATCATTCAGTTAATTACAGTGACGTAAAATTGCAACCACCGACATTGCTTTTTTAATATCGGCCTAATGATTTGTATTAGTACACCTCTGTAACTTGCCCGATTACACGCGTCATATCTAAAAGTTTTATTTAATTGCACCAACACTCCGTATAAACCTATACATGGTCAGCTTCGAGCCACATTAAGCAGCGATTTTGGACTAATTGTGGAATATTATAATTGCAACGCAATCAACGGATTATCACGGAGATTTTGAAGAAGACATTAGTTCGGACGTCCGGAGGTCACCTTGAGAACAAAGGACAAGAACATAGCACAGCACAGTGTTTAAGGAAGTTTCTTTTTAATGTTTTAGTACTGTTGTGTTGTCTAGTTTCTTCAAGTTGGTTATTTTACAAATTTTCGCCTATCCCTAAGATTACCGAGGAAAGGGAACTTATCAAAAAACGAGCAAGTTATAAAGGCCGTTTAACAGCGTTCAGTAATTACGTCAGCGACTTACAGGAACCATTAACATCGTCCCAGGTTAGCGAATTAAAACTGCGCGTAAGTAAAATTGATATTTTATACAATCACTACGATGAGGTTCAATTAAAGTTAGAATGTTTAGTCGATGATATCGATGGTCAAATCAGTGAGAGAAATGAAGTCGATTCAATTTATTTTAAATTAATTGGGAACGCGCAGGAGTTCATTTTACGTCATGATAATAATAGTAAGGATAGTGAGGACGCAGACAGGTGCGGCAGTCCGGCGCGCAATAATAACTTAGTTAAATTACCCACCATACAACTTCCAAAGTTTAGCGGTTCGTATGACAACTGGCTAGAATTTCGCGACACATTTTGTAGTTTAATACACGCAAATGACGTCATTTACGGACGGACGTAGATAATTCTCCGCGCGTCGCTCGAAGGGCCAGTAATTACTCCGTCGCTTGGGATTTATTATGCGACTGATTTGACAACAAAAGGCTTTTGATTCAAAATCACGTTAAGGCGTTATTTAATACCGAGGTAGTTACGAAAGAGTCGTCCTTTATACTGAAGCGCGTTATCGACGCTGCCACTAAAATGTAAAATTTTCAAATAGGGCCATATAAATAGCTACATAACAAAACATGGTCATTATACATTTTGTGTATAAAGTAATGCTTTAGCAGCACTAATATTTATTTGCTTAAAATTGCTGGAAGTTATAAAAACATGTAGACTTAATAAAAAAAAGGAGGGACACTGAGTCATCAATATCCTCCAAAGTGTGACCTGGGGGCTCACCAAGTTCCTAGTTTGTTTCTTACATAATAAAGGAAGCAAGGATTATCAGATTTTATCTGAGCACCCTATATGGGCAACACTGATCAACATTTTTAACAATAAGAAATTCTACGTTTTATTTTATATTGTGAAGGATGATGTCCAAGCAAAATACAATCTGGTCCCTCAACTCATCTGTTGACCTCGAGCATGATTTTTGGTGAGTCCACTCCTCCAAGGGGCTAATACATCCACATTAATCTCTCACCGCCATTACAGTGATGAGTGATATGGAGGATGAGTTCCTAATAAAAGCAATTGAACATTGCCACATACAGTACCCACTATTCCTGCTTGTAGCGGTTATAAAAATGATAAAAATATGTTAATCACCCAAAGGTACAATACACAAACACCAATGTCATTTTTGTTATTAATTATATTTATTCAAAATAAAATAGGAAAATTTTGTTTGAGACTCCAATATCACAAAAATATTTTTATCCACTAAGACACAAGGTTACTAATTCATGTAAATACTACTACAATACTTCAAGCATGGTAAGCTTTGTCCGCTCACTGGGACATTAGAGTATTAAAGTTAAGAGACACATTGTCTGTATCGTAAATGTAAGTCAGTTCAATCAATTACAAGCAATCAAAGACAAATACATTAGTTGTGCCAGTCAAGACTGCCTCATACTAACTGCGTCTATATGCTTTTCTCAATAAAAATTTCGTTACAAATGTATTTATTAAATTTTATATGAAAATATTTGCTAGCTTATCAACTTTTCCCTGGGTGCTCAACAAGTAGCACCGTAGAATGGAGAGAAATTACCTGTACGCCGAATCCTTGCGATTGGCAACTTGCCGAGCAGGTAATAACAAATACCAGGCTCCAATGGGCCATCAACAGCTTTCATCGCTACAAAGCGGCTGGACCTGACGGCATTTTTCGAGCCTTATTGCAATGGCCTCCCCATTGCAGCCTGTTAAACCAAAGGCTGTTGTAGCTAATGAAAGCCTGCTTAGCTTACAGATATGTCCCCAAATGCTGGAGGGAAGTTAAAGTTATATTCATCCCCAAACCAGGTAAAGGAGACTACACGAACGCGAAATAAAGCTTATGTATCCCATAAGCTTTATTTTAATATTAATCACAATATCAGCCTTTGCACGCTGTTCCCATATCTGGGCTATTATATCCTACCACTAGGTATATACTAAATCAATATACTGTACCAATCACAAATATTACAAATATATAAACAAGCTATTTTTAAAATAAAAACAATAGAAATGTATAATTCTTAGAAAATAGTATATGAATATGAGGTGTTTAGGAATTAGTTTGGGAAATGTGTAACAATGCATTTTAAATCCAATATAAAAATATACAACTATTGCTGACAAACAGTATTTAAATGAGCCCAATACCATTATCCACATTATTTTATACTATCACTGAATATGAATGATGACTCAGCAAAATGGGAAACAAGGGCAGTAAAAGGGTACACAAGGAAATAAACTCGGATGTGGACTTAGTAAGAGATCAAACCCTTCGCAACAGTTACACAAGGATTTCAAAGCATTATTATTACTGTCTTAATTGAATTACCTTTAGGTGATTTAATTATTGCAATTACTATTATACTAATTACTACACCTCACTCCTTAATTGAGTGTAGTGATCATAAACCTGACATATACATTAGTGACTGCAAGAACTCCCCCATTCTTATTTTTTTTGCTTGTAATATTGTTGAAAATGCCCATTAGATGTTTAAGCATAACTTAAACTTAAGCATAACAATATGTTATTGTAAATCATTGTATCATTCAAGGTTCCTATCATTTTTGTTATAGAAACCTAACAATTAGTAGTGCAGTATTAACATATTTTTTTCTGCTACTAACATAATGTACGAATCTACCGAATCTAGCATAATATATTAAAAGGCAATTTTGACATTTGTGTAACAAATAGTTGGACTTGAATCTAAAGTTAACTGCACCTCTAATAGGACTTGGCTTAGCTTTCAAAAGATTGTCAATAATTCAAGTTGAAGTTGTTGAAGGAATTATTTTAACATCCAAGTTTGTCTTTTGTTTTCAATGCAATTTCTCTTAATTGTAATTTGACAACAATCACACTAAAAAAAAGTAACCAATTCTATTTAGAATGAAATATATATGAATTTCTTTAAAATGCCTTAACATCTTAACCTAAAATATGAAGTTATTTCAGCAGAAATTTATCAAAAATGTCAACAGTAAATTGCAATATTCCCCTTGTTTATTATGACTGTTGTATATGACTTAAATGAGAAAATATCTCATTCTGGATACATAACAATAGCAAAATTTGGATAACTTAAATTTAACTTCACTTTTGATTTGATATGAAATTAAATACTTTCAATCTTACAGGTAGCATCAAAAATATGAATTGAGCAATACATAGCTTTTACATGTCAAAAATACTCAAAGTACAATGTATTTTACTTTATAATTGTATTTTTAATTTAAGAGTTAATACAAATAATAAAAAGTTTTACATCTTTGTAATTGTTGTTGTCTGATAAATTCACATGATACAACAATCACTACATTGCAATATATAATGAAGCCATACAACTATACAGTCCTCCTTTTCCGCTGTAGATTCAGCTGTTTGTTCTTTCGACATGGATTGCTGACTTAGGTTAACTTTATCAACAACATCTTTACAATGGTGCTTATCCACATCCTCTAGGGAACCATTGACACTTATTGCATTGGAGACATCTGCCTTTACCTGATGTAAATGAAGAAATATTTATTTTATAATTGCCTTAATAATTAGATGTTACCAAATACCTCCATGTTACTTATCAAGATATCTTAATAGTGTCCTCAGTAACATAGTTAATGTAAAAGGGGTGCTGACAAACACTTGAGATGTGAAATGACCTCGTTGATATAAAATGTACTGTTGCACATTAGTAATATCAAAAATATAAGCATTTTTAGTTGTCCTTTGATATGTTATGTCCTATTAGCCTACAAAATATAGAAGCATATTTCTGTATTTACTAGGCTAATAAGTATATAAGGATAACATTATGTCATAAATTAATTAAGTACTGATCAGTCATACGTACATTATCCTCGTGACTGTTGTGAGCACTATGTTTGCCGTGATTATCCAATTTATCTTGTTCGATACATGGCCCAGAAGTTTTATTTGAAATATAAACTGGAGCAGTCATTCTTAGTGTTGCCGAAGAAAACAGATCTTCTTCTTTATTTGATTTTAGAAGATCATACGAACATTCAGACATACTGGAAGGAAAATTTCAATGTAATTAGTGGTTTGCGAAAAGAATACCTTGTTAACTATTTCACACTATATTATGAATTTCTTTTCTGGCCACCATACAGGTACAGGTACTAATCGCACATAAGCACCGATCTAATAATCTTGTGGTCAAACCAAAAACCAATAGGTATATAAAAATTGTTTTCACTTAATCGCCGTCATGTAATAGGTATATTACATTTTTATTCACTTAAAAAACCACCTAAAAGGTCATTAAAAGTCACCGTAGTCATGAACATACAACAAGTTTTCAATCAAAGAAACGACGCCATTTTTCGTACTGCAAGACATTGCAACATTTAATTCATTCTGTGGCATTGTGGTTGCTATGTTTCTTAAATTTTGACAAATTTTTCGTCACAAATATAATGCGATTGCGAGATAATTAATTTATACCTTACGAAAGTCAAAGGATTATAATAATTTTATAAAATATTTTTTCCCTATAGAGTATGATCATAAAATCTAGAGTTTTACCGTTTATTTCATTAGGCTATTTATTACGATATTGTCTATGCCCAACGATTTTTTAAATAGATCTGAGGATGTCTTGTATTTTTGATTCGAGTTTATTTTATATAATGCTCTTCGGAGACGAATATAAAACAATGGTTTTGTGTTGCAAATTTTCGTCGATGATAGGAAAGCGAAATCAAATTCAGTGTACTCATCTAGAGAATTATTAACAATAGAATAAACACAGACTTATCTTTATCGAACTTAACCTTTCAACCTGTACATATTGTCATCTCAGTTTATTCACACAAAAAAAAGAGAGAATTGTGTCGCGACAAATTTTTATGACAGTGGAAACCCGCGGTAAACCCTTACCTTAGATTAATAACGCGAGAACCTGAGTCTAAAACGAAAGACAACTTTTAACCCATTGCAATTAGAATTTCCACAGGTGCATAAGTTAGCTTAATATGATTTAAATAAAGGAAAATGAATCACCATAAAATACAACGACTATGTGTGATTTTTACTTAACTCCTACCAAGCGTCTTTGCTATCACGTCTGATTATTTCGTTCCTTTAGTGTTTCATCAGAAGCAAATCGAGGCTACTGATGAAACACAAAGGAACGCTTTAACAGGACCTACTCAGACTGGTTAAGCATCGATAAAGGGGAGATGCGTCACATCAGGGCTGCGTAGCTCCCGGTGGCTGTTCAATCTCTTTATGGATGATTGTTTGAAAGCTTTGAAAGTCGAAGATTGTGGATTAAGAATGGGCGAGCTAGTTATAAAGTATCTCTTATGCACCGATGGACTTACAACTTATGCTGAATATAGTGAATGATTCATTAGATGGTAAAGGTATAAAGATGAATGTAGATATAATGAAAGTAATGGTTTTTGAAAGAGAAAAAAGTAGTAAGTAAGTAAAAAGGCAATATACAACGCTGTACTAATCCTCACTTTAATGTATGGAAGTGAGAGCTGGATTTGACAGGAAAAGCATAGCAACCAAGCTAGACAAGCAAGATAGGGTTAAAAATAGCGTTATAAGGGAAACGTGTGGCTTAAAAGTGGACATTGTGGATAAAATTGAGAAATGTATGCTTCGGTCTTCGATGTTGAAAGGATGAATGAAGAGAGATAACGAAACAAATTTATGTTACAAAAGTGAGTGGCAGCGTTGGTAGTGGATGTCCTAGGAAAACTTATATCGATCAGATTAGTGACTTACTAAAAAGGGCGATATAAAAAGCACCTATACTACATATAGTAGGTAAGTATATATAGTATAGTCAAAGAAATAACAGTTCTTTAATAAAATTGGAACCAAAAATCTGTATATTGAAAAGATTCGATTAGATATTAAAAAGGGCGTTATAAAGAGTAACCATAACGAGAGAAGTGTGCCAGGATCACGCCAAATGGAAATCCATGATCTCTGCCTAGCCCTCTGGGTTACGGGCGTGAGCGCATATATGTAATTATGTATAATTATTCACATTACTCGAATACCATTAATGATGGTCCTTTTAAATATAATTTTAAAATATACATTATTTCGAAAATAAAATGTGAAGAAAATACATATAACATTGTTGGTTTTTTCATTGTGGTAGTTTTATCCTTATTATTTTACTTACAAGTTGTACATTGAAGGTGTCCTTTCTTTAGAATGGTCATGTGTACTATTATTTCGTAAATTACCTTTCAAGTTATTGCGCCTTTTCGTCGGTAGCAATATTATTCCAAATGTAATTGGGGACTTTTTATTTTTAAGATCTGTATGAGAAGACACATATTTCTTATCTTCAGCTAGTCTCGGTCGTGGCACGATGCTAGATGTTCCATGACTTTTAGAACTTCCTGCCTTTTCGCCAAAAGTGTTCGGAGCACATTTCTTGTCATAGTTTGTTGAAGTCGAAGTTGGAATATTATTTTGACAAAGTTTTGTGTTAGTAGCCACAGGACTTCCTATTTTTCCACCAAAGGTTTTTGTATTGCTTTTCTTTGTTGTCTGATTCGCAAAAGTAGATTTTACAGACTGCTTGTGTTTGTCTGTTTTTTCCTAGTTTTTCTTGATGTGCTTTTATTCATTAGGCCATCGATGCGACCTTTTTTTGTAGTACCTTTTACCATTGTTTTCGTTGACGGTGCCAGGTTGAACCTAAAATATCAATAAAATGCGAAATGTGAAAATATCGAGCATAACAGATTTTTTTATTATACTAAGCGAGCTTGTTCACCCGATATTGATAAAAAAATGTGATACTTTGCGTACTCATGACAATACTTCAGGTGTCGATTAAGAATTTCAAATTGGACATATAGAATTATTGATTCGCTGCCTCTATGTAATTTATTATCATACGGCAACCTTCCTCTATTGAACATAAAACGAAACGTAGTAATATAATATTTGACAGTAAAAATTGGCCGTAGTAATAAGTATCAGTTAGTGGCCATCACCAACAAGAGCAATTATCCCTTTCTGGTTGGTGCATTGTGCAAATAGCTAATGAGTTGCATATGCGTTGCCTACCCTAAATGGGAAGAAGAGAAGGAACAAACAGAAAAATAATATTTCCCCCCCTTCCTTTCCTTATTAGAAATGGATGGGAAGGAGAGAAGGAAAAGAATTAGGCCTCCCGCACCCTACTCATCAGACGAAAAAAAATATTCTTCTGCTTCAACCTTGTCTTGTTTGAGGTCGTGGTTTTTCACCGGTTGAGCCGGCTGGCCGGCGATACATGCGACAGAGGTTATTATGGCGGGCTCTACCGCTGTTAGAATTATCGAGGAATGTCTTGTGCTGCTATTATAAAACGTGATTAAACCAGAAACCCTTTCCTCGTAGGTGTTATTAGTTGATAGTAACGATGTCAATTTACTGTCAATTCTGGAGGCTGTTTCTGCGAAGTATCTCCATCATCTTTCTTCATCTAAACAAATTTCATTACGACTAATCTCGAAGAGAAAAAAAGTTCCCAGGATTGAACAAAATACCGAATCGGAATTACATCCTCTCTCATTCATCTTATTACACTTGCATAACTAGACATACGTTTTGTACAATTAGACTGTTAAAAAATAGAAATATATGCGCTCGCGCCAGTGGATTTCCATTTGGCGCGATCCTGGCATCTCTCTTCATTCATCCTTTCAACATACCCGAATCACCGAAGAATAACTTTCTTAATTCTAGTCACAACATCCGGTTTCTCTTTTCCCTTATAATGCTATTTTTAACCCTATCATTCAATGTCACGTCTAACATACTTATTTAGAATCCTATCTCAACGGCATTAACTCTAATAGCATGCTTTTCCAGCCAAACCCACCTCTCACTTCCATACATTAAATTGTGTATTTCCAAACGAGTCTTCACAGACACATTCCGACTCCTCACTACTGTACCTATAGTCCCATTCGTTTAATTTCCCGCACTCACTCGTCGTTCCAAATGTTAAACCTGCCTACTGTATCTACTAAACATACACACCAGATACATGAACTCTGCCACCCTTATTTATGCAAAAAGGTGGTTCACGAGTAAGCGGATCACCTGGTGTTAAGTGAGCGCTACCCATAGACATCTACAACAAGCAAATGTGTTGCAGATGCGTTGCCTAAGAATATTTCATTTTCCCCGTTAAACCCCTCCCCGTCCAATCCTCTTCCCGTTCCCATCCAATCCATATGAGGAAAGGGTGGGAAGAGGAAGAGGATGGATTATTTATTCTTGACGTATTGTCGCGCCTTCCCTCCTGTTTTAAGTTTTCTGATGAGTGAGCTGCTGGAGGCTTAATTTGATTCCTCTTCCCCTTCCCACTCTTTCCTTATAAGGATAGGACGGGGAGAGAGTTAACGGGGGAAAGGAAATATCCTTTTTCCTGTCTATGCCCTCCTCTGTCCATTAAAGGCAACGCATCTGCAATATATTTGGTTGTTGCTAAGGGTAGCAGTCATTTGACATCAGGTGAGCCGCTTGCCACCTTATACCATAAAAAACCAAACATCTACGCATACATGCTCGTCGGTTACGGGTACTCTTTATATCGCTCTTCTTTAGTATATCACTAATCTGATCGATATAAGTTCTCCTTGGGCGTCCCCGGCCAACGCTGCCACTCACTTTTGCAGCATAAATTTGTTTCGGCTCTCTATCTTCATTCATCCTTTCAACATGAAATACGAGTAAATATTACCCAAAAATGAATGCACTAAAGATTTTAAAGGTAAATTTTCATCTATTTTGCCCAGTCGCACATAAGTCTTGACAGAAATATTTTCATTTTCTTGAGAACTGTTCTTAAAAAATAACTGCGGATACGATGGGCGGTCAACTCTACATTTGTAAAAAAAATACGCTTTTAGCTTCTTTAGCGTCATTTACGCTGTTCAGGATGTTTTGCTAAATTTTTTGGCAGTCATAATGCAAAAATTTCTAGTACGTAAAATCGATATAAGTTCAACATAAATTTATCTTCTTCACTATCTCTTCATTCAACCTTTCAACATACCCGAACCACGGGACCATACCTTTCTCAATTCTTGTCACATCCACTTATGAGTAGTTCCATTCACTTGTAAGTTGGTAGTGTACAACATTTATTATCCGGTGATTATGGCTAATGGCTTTCTAAAATAAAACAGCTAAACTTTTTATTTGATTTTATCAACTATTGCTTGATTTTCTTGTTGTTTGTGGCTGAGGTCTGTAGGTATCGTATACAGCACTAATTACAGTAACTTTGCTTTGCGCCCCCTTTATAATCTTTGCTCAGTCTGTTAAGAACTATATTGTCGGTATATGTAATTATGTAAGATATAAACACATTATTGAATAAAGTTCAATCTGCATCCTAAGATCGTGGTTTAATTACATGTCCCTAAGTCGACATATATAGTTCTTAGACTGACTAATAATCGTATTCGAACCTGCAACCTGCCCCAGTTCCTGAGCCGCCGACATTATTATATATACATTTTAATGCTTCCTAAAATATTATAATAATATATTATATGTGAAAATTTTAGTCTACATTTACAGGAAAACAATGTTCAATAATAATTTATACTGGCCATTAACATCGGACCTCCAATCATTACGCTTACTCTTTCAGACAATACTGACCTCTACTGACCAAAGAGAATTTAATACTACCAAATACCGTTTTAAAAAAATAATGAAAATTGACATAAAGTCATCAATTAATATTTTTATTGGTCAATGATATTTTATTCTACAGATATGTTATACTCATACAAAATCATCGGTTTTTTGCATAAGCATAACATATCTAGTAGGTATTATGTATTATTATTTTTAAATGATAATTAATATATTATATTGATAATTGATAAAATTAGATTACGTATAATTTTTGTCTATCTGTGCGTCTGTGGGCGCAAATCTCAGAATATTTACGATAAGTTTAAGATTCACTTAAAATTTAGTGTTGTTTTCATTTCAATTTCAGTTGGTTCATAAATAAAAAGGTTATATAAATTTAAAGAACCGCGTCAATCAATTATTGGATAAAAAATGGTATAAGATAGCTGTTTAGTTGAATAGGCTTAAATTTTAGTCAACAATATACTATGATCTTTAAAATGGTGTCGATCTTATTTTTTTTTGAAGATTACGCAACTTCCACTGTAATTTGTAAGTATCAGCTAGATACACTGTGTCAAACACAAATATTAATAACACACGCACGTATTTCGGAGACGTACGGCGCTCCTTGATAATGGTAACGCAGTATCTACACGTATATAGACGATTTCAGAAATTATGTATGTATTTTTATGTTATATCTTTTCTTAGATTAGGTAAATTGTAGCCAAATCCTACATAGTATGGACTACGGTCACAGTTTAAACAATCATATATGATTGCTAGACTATGCTACGGTTATTATGTGTCGAGGTATCGACCCCACATACGCGGGAAAAGGGCAGGGAGATGATGATGAGGTTAGGGTGGTATTATTAAGTAGGTAATATCATTTCGTTTAAGTAAAATTACAGGCGTACAAAACCAATGGGCAGCTAGTTTAGAATATATTAGCAAAAAGTTTGTGCAGTTGTTATTTTCATTAATTTGAAAAGATTCACGGCATATTTGTAAAAATTATCAAGGAATCAGTCTTGAAAACTCTACGCTAAGGTACTGATTGAAAGAGTCATGTAAGAAACAGAAGAAAGAATGTGGGATGTGCAAGCAGGTCTTAGGAAAGGAATGGGTTGCATGGATCAGATCTTTTCTTTACGTATTATCACAGAAAAGTTTCTGGCTGGCCAAAAAAAATTCAGCGTCTTCGTAGACTTAGAAAAGGCATACGATAAAGTAAAAAGAGTTATTATATTTTTATTTGAAAATGTTGAATTCAAAATTTATTTTGTATATTTGTACAAGTTAATAGTGTTGAATCTGTAAACCCATCGTTACCTTTTGTTCGACGAGTGTAAACTGAATTGATAGTCATTTGAATTTAATTGACAATTAAGTAGTAGTATTTTAATATTCATTGACAGATGCGGGGAATGAGTAATACGTGGCAGATATAGAGGTCTTAGCGTATGTTCCGAGGGAGAAGTTGCCTGCGTTGAAATATGTATGTGGACAGCATTTTAAGAAGAATGATATTAATAAAAACACTAAGTAACACAAAGTCACCTTAAAAAATCGACTGCTGCTCCACTTTCTGACAAAATTTTTGCTTGTTGCTTTTTCTTTTTTCAAACCGCAAAAACAGTGAAACCGCTGGGCTCAGCTTATAAGACTGTATATATGTACATATAAACTAGCTGTACCGGCGAACTTCGCTTCGAACTATAATTAATAAATATGGCAATTTGGCGATAACGGCTCTGTCGCGGGCTTTTAGTAGGACTATTAAAGCTAAACATTTCAATTATACAGTACGTACATATATAGTTTAACTCTAACAGTTTTTACAGCGCACACCAGAATAGCTCGTATATGGCGGATTTTTTTACTCCTTACTTGACACTTGTCGCGGTATTTTAGACAATTCACATAATATCTTTGTAAATTATAGGCTATGTGTTATTCTGATGTATAAGCTATATTATTGAACAGTTTCATTTTAATCCGTTGAACACTTTTTGCGTGAAATAGTAAGAAACAACCATACATACAAACTTTCGCATTTATAATATTAAGTATTAGTAGCATATATAAATATAGCTTGACCGATAAATATTTGCATTTGATTGAGAATTTTGTATTAGAATTAGAATTTTCATAATCCTTTTGTTGGAAGTTTACTCTCTTATTGACGTAGTTATTACATACTCTTTGATAATAATAGTTAAAAATTTGCAATAGGTCGGTAATATTCGTAAGTATTTAACGTTGTAGCTATGAACATTCAAAGGTTGATGATTTTAAAATATACAACACGGTATTTAACACCGAAAGTTGTTTATGCAACACACACTGAAACATGCCCGGAATATATGAAGAAATCTGATGTGAATGACTCCGGAATACTAAAGCGAGCAGAAAAACCTGGTGGGGTACGTGTTGGATTCATACCTGAAGAATTTTTCGTGTTCTTCTATCCTAAAACCGGAGTCACTGGACCATATGTTTTTGGCATAATGCTTTTGAACTATTTGATTAGCAAAGAAATTTACGTTATGGAGCATGAATATTACATTGGCCTATCTATATTCGTTATTACGTATTATAGTACTAAAAAATTCGGTCCTATGGTGGGAGCTAGCTTGGATCAAGAAATAGAAAAAGTAGAAGCAAGCTTTAATTCAACTAGAAGAGGCGAAGAATTGAACTATGAAAATATAATTACTAAAGCGAAAGAGGCACAATGGAGAGCGAATGGACAAAAGTTGCTTATTGACGCGAAGAAAGAAAATGTGGCAATGCAACTGGAAGCATATTATAGAGAAAGATTAATGCACGTCTATAATAGTACAAAACGACGTTTAGACTATCATGTTAAGCTTCATAGAACACAATCTCATATTTATCAGAAGTGGATGGCCACCTGGATTTTAGATAACGTTATAAAATCAATAACTCCCGACGTTGAGAAGAAAGCTATCGATCAAGCAATTGCCGACCTCGCCGTAATAGCTGATCGGGCAAAAAAATAAATTTCTATCCGTGCCAGCTCAGTTCTTTTAATTACGTTTTATTTTAGTATCCAGTTACTGTGTTTAATTTTGCATGAAATTGATTACAAACATGTAAATCACTGAAATTTCCTTGTCAATGTAACGAGAATCAAGAAAGCTTTATGTATCTTAAAGCAGAATTTGTAACTGTTTCATATTTTATATTATTGGATCTAGTAAAATGTCAACTACTGGAGTTATTTAATAAAAGTACGACAACCATACGTACTACAACTATGAATGGTGAGTTATTTATTAAACTATTCAGATTCTTCTATTTGTGGACGGAGTCAAATGAAAAAGCTTTATGATAGAACAACTCATTGCACTATGCTTGTCTTGTCTAATCTTCTTTTTCTCTCACAAAACCAGGCAATGAATTCGAACCATCAGGTTTACTCGTTTGACTGCGCCATGAAATGAAAATGGTAATACAAATATACCTACCCTTTTTATGGTATTACCTTCTTGTTTACAGACCTTGTATTCTATAATCCCGAAGTCTTATGTAAATTGCAGCCCATAGCATTTGATTGTGATAAAAGTGGCTATAATATACCCAGGTAAGTTTCTATGGATAAACTTTTTTTAGTTGTAGCTTTTTTACTTGTAGCTTTTTTTACACATAACTAATAAACTAGCGCTTGACCACAATCACACCTGATGTTAAGTGGTGACATGGCTGAAAGATGGTACGCACGTACGAGTTATTGGCAAAAAGGGATGCAATTAAGTGCGCTTTCTCCTTAGCCGTGTGGGCCAGTTAACCATCGCATTTTACCAGCGGTGGCAGTGATGGCCTTCAGAAGTTCGCGTCTACCGACTTGGCAAGCGACCAAAAAGATTTTATTGCCACGGGGTTTACTAGAGAAAGCTTTCAAGCTTTCTTTCTGGAACTCAAATACGGTAACTAGCGCCACGCGAGCATTGGCCCATAAGAAATTCTCCGAATGTTTACGCTTTTCTGCTTGAGCGCGTTCAGCGCTAAGCCATGACCGGGCCTCACCACAAATGGGTGCGTTGATATATGGGATGAAATACTCCATAGAAGAGTCATGAAAGAAACAGAAGAAAGATTGTGGAATGTGCAAAGAAGTTTTAGAAAAGGAATGGGTTGCATGGATCAGATCAAATCTTTTCTTACTGTACGATCAAAGAAAAGATGCGATCCATAAGAAGCATGTTCGAGTGACGTTGAATGATGTGGTTAAAATAGCGATAAAAGGGAAAGCATTGCTTAGAAGTGGATGTTTTGACTAGCATTGAGAAAGGTATGAAAGAACAACAAAACAACTTTATATTGCAAAAGTGAGTTGAAGTATTGTTAGGGGACGCCCTAAGAGAACCTATATCGATTAGATTAGTAGTTTGCTAAAAAAGGGCGATATAAGGAGCACCCATTACCGGCGAGCATGTATGCATAGATGTATGGATGTAGAAGAAGAGAGGTATGCCAGGATCGTTCCAAATGGAAATCCATGATCCTTGCCTACCCTTCTGGGTTGCGGGCGTGAGCGGATATTTATTTTACTCCACTGCTAGGCACACCACATCGCTTATAGCCTTCGCCAATTTTCACGGATCACCAAAGGAGAGGTAGACTTGCCGCCAAGGATAAGATGCAAAAATTTACCGCATCTCACCGCAATCCACCGCATTGTATCACAATTACTCCGCGTATATCCACTAATAGCGAAGTAACCTCATCATCGTATCTGTCCAGATCAGTGATCAACAGAAGGTCCAGGCGATTGCCTGTATGACCCACGATATCAAGTACTCGTTGCTTCCTTTACCAGCTTACATATTGAAAAAAAAAACAGCAAAGGTTCGTGCTTCTCTACCAGCATGATCAGTCTTCTCGTACGGGAACAGCCAGTATTAATGACAAGCGTCAAAGTCCCCCAGAAAGACCAGCTGCGCCATAAGGTACCGGTGCTGGGCCACATCAGCGGCCTCAGATGTTGAAATGGGCATGGCTTTATTTAGTGGGTGATGACCCAGTTAGTTTGGTAGTAACCTAGTTAGTTAATTTATATTTATTTTCTCCGTATTTGTATTAATGCAGTGAGAAATTGAGTGTGACATTTTTATGACGGTTTCAGGTATTATTACGACCTCAAATTAGAGGATTGTAAAGCGGGGTCGTTCGGCAACAACTGTGAATACAATCTAAATCAGTTCAAATCTTTAAAGACATGTCATAACACTTGTCGACGTATGTACATATCCTATTTTTTTCTAATTCTTGAATATATATATATATATATATATATATATATATATATATATGTTCATAAATTATAATATGTTCATAAATAAAACGCGGAGATATGTTCACTTGGTTTAATGCCGAAAACGAGAGTGGCGCACCAGACGAGCGGAGCGTGCAACAAAGACAATGTTCATATTAATTACAACGCCCTCTTTTGCATGGCTGATACACTTCACTCCTCCCACATTATTTCGGAAATCCTTAGACAATTTATAAAAATCATTAATCAATCAATCAATACACAACAAGCATAAATCTATAAATAATTACATAAA
The DNA here is from genome assembly GCA_029849275.1 of Papilio elwesi. NCBI lineage: Eukaryota > Metazoa > Arthropoda > Insecta > Lepidoptera > Papilionidae > Papilio > Papilio elwesi. The sequence continues at coordinate 15,382,052 of CM056717.1, read as the reverse complement.
TTTGTACATTAATACTTATAATTAATGATGGGTCTAGGCCTTAAACTATATTTAGCCTCCGAACCCACGGCGGGGGCAGGCGCGGATGCCTCCTCCGCCAGCACACTATGCTCCGCCGCTTCACCGCACGGCGAGCTCACCGCCTCTGACTGCGGTTCCGAGTTCGAACTCGTACGACTTTCACGTTCTGTCGGAGGAAATTGGTCAGCTTGCGCCGTTGTATCCGATGTCACAGATGTTGTCATCGACTAAGCACCAGGTTGACACCTTGCGGACTTCTTTTGTTGTAGCCGTATTTAATCCATGTGGCGTCTACATAAACCATTGTTTTCAATATTAATTAAAAACATTCTTTGACCTAACTCATTAACAATAGTACCAGTGGACCAAGTCGGTTTTCGCGTAACATAACAACGGACCATCACTTTCTGGCCGATTTTATAAGCCCGACATATCGACTTATCCGAGCTATCTGCGGCCGCCAGGGGACCGCATGACTGAGGAAGTAGGAGATCTAACTTATTACGCAGTTCTCGACCGAACATCAACCTAGCGGGTTACTCGCCCGCGCAACAATGGATACTATTGCGATACTGAAATAAAAATTCCATTAATTTTTCGTTCAGTTGTTCTGTGGAAACATTGTTTAATTCTTTAAGAGCACACTTTAACAATTTTTTACAAGTTCTGACAGAATTTTCAGCCTGACCATTACTGTTTGGATGATAGATCGGTGACGTGACGTGTTTAATACCATTCATTTCGCAATATTTAATAAAATCAGAATTATACATTTTGGGATCGTTATCAGAAACTATGGTTTTAGGTAAACCAAAAACAGAAAATAAATATTTCAATTTAGTTATTAACACTATGGTAGCATCATTATTGTGTAACATGGGCATGCATACTAACCACTTCGTGTAGCTATTGACGACTACGAGGTACACGCGCTGCCCGAGCTGCATGTAATCGATGTGCAGGCGCTGCTCCTAGGGCGCGGCGGCGCGCGGACAGGCCGCGGGGGGAGCGCGTGCCGGCGCCGCGCGCACAGCGGTGCACGCCGCGCATGACAACACGCAGCGTTCGATCTCGGCGTCCATGCCGGGCCACCACATTTTACCGCGCGCTAAACTCTTCGTCTTAACTAGCACCTAAATGCGCTTTATGTATTTAGTAGACGATCCCTTAATGCATTGGGAATAACGATCCTATGTCCTCGTATTAAACAGCCGTCCACAACGTTTATGTCTGTCTTGCATTTAAAATACGGTTGGACATTTTTGCAATTAATTTTTCGCGGCCAACCCTTAACAACGTACTTTACGACGATCCGCAACGTTTTATCTTGCGACGTAGCCTTTTGGACGTCTTTAAAAGAAATAGGTAAAATTTCGTCGTTGAGGACATTTAAATGAAGGCGATCGGCCTCGTCACATTCCGAATCCACTGTTTTATGGCGATCGGTTGTGCTACTACTACCAGCTACCACCGCGCTCTACGCTCTACTTTACCAGCGCGCGCGAAAAATAGTCTGCGATAGCATTTTTTTCGCTCGATATGTATTGTATCTCGTAGTTATACGCCGATAAATAAAGCGCATAACGTAACATGATTACACATGATGCAGCCATAACTGACACACCATTCTTTTTACCAAAGATCGCCAAGAGCGGCCTATGGTCTGTTTTTAAGATGAATGGTGTGTTGCGGCCATACAAATATTGGTGAAAATGTTTCACACCGAATATTATGGCCGCCGCCTCCTTATGAATTTGCCTGTAATTTTTTTTCACTACTAGCTAGTGACCTGGATGCGTACGCCAAGGGCCTCTCATGGCCTTCTTCCCCCTGTGCCAGCACTGAACCGAGTCCGCTGGGACTCGCGTCGACGCTGACCACTGAGCGTGCCTCCGGATTGAAGTGGGTCAACACTCGGTCAGAAGCGAGTTCGCGTTTAACCTTTGTAAACGCCTGCTGCTGGCACTAGGTCCCCACCCATTCAACGTCCTTACGAAGCAACTTATGTAGGGGATGCAAAATTGACGACGCTCCAGGAATAAAATTACGGTAATACGTAATCATACCCAAGAATCTTTTTAGTTCTGGTACATTCTTTGGTGGCGAACATTCTAATATGGCATTGACTTTCCTTGGACATGTTTTTAATCCATTCTTATCTATTACGTATCCGAGATAAGTAACATTTCTCTTAAAGAACTCGCACTTACCTTTTTTTAACTTAAGGTCCGCCTCGGAAAGTCGACCTAATACTTGCCTTAATCTGGCCACATGCAGATCTTTATTTGGAGCTGTGATACACACGTCATCCAACCAACAGACGCCTTCTATTCCGGATAGAAGAGTTTCCATCGTCTTCTGGAAAATAGCCGGTGCGCTGGCCAAGCCATAGACTAGACGAGTGTATTTAAACAACCCCAAAGGCGTATTAATTGTTGTCAACTCTTGAGACTCGTCGTCCAAAACAAACTGATTGTAAGCATTACTCAAATTAATTTTTGTATATCTTTCACCGTTTCCTAACTTTGCAAATACCTCTTCAATCCGAGGCACAGGATATTTATCTATGAGTATGTCCTTATTCAAGGTAACGGAGTAGTCGCCTGCTATTTTAATTGTACCGTCATTTTTCAATACCGGCACAATAGGCGTAGCGTACTTTGTTATAATTACCGGTACTAATATGCCTAAATCATTTAATTTCTTAATTCACCTTTTCTTTCAAAGCAAACGGAATAGTTCGAGGCTTTAAAAACTCAACTTGGCTCAACGTTTTCTTTTAGTCGTAAACTTATTTTAAATTTTCCCAGTTCATTGCTCCACAAAGTGCTATACGTATTCAATATCGCAGATACCTCACTGCTGTAGTCATCCGTTAAGCATTTTGCGTAATAATTGCATAATGATGTTGTACACTTTATATTATATTTAGACATAAAATCTCGACCCAAAAGTGGTGGTCCGCCGTTTCGTACTACATAGAATGTAATTTCGTTAACAGCATTATTACAAGTAATTTTAATAGAAAAATCGCCTAATGGTGGTATTTTATGTCCATTATACACACACATTTTTATTTAAGAACAACTTTGTAATTGTAAATTGCCAAAATGTTTTAAACCTTTTAAACCTGACCCGGAGTCTAACTCCATAACATGTACACTATTAGCAAATATAGATACTGTGAAGGGATTATAACTATCGTACCTCATGTTGGACAGGTGGCACGCTTTACAGTCCTCATTGGGCCTGCGCGATTCATTACATACCTCCTTGTCGATGTTATTTGCCCGTAACTTACACATCTTTTTCAAATGTCCTTTTTTTCCACAGTTCTGACATTTATAGTTCTTATAGCGGCACTTTTCACTGGGATGACTTTTCATCCCGCATAACTCACAATGACACATATCACGGCACTGTTGTTTCTTGTCGCTGTCCCGAGCAACTCGCGCACAAAGGCGCGCTGCCTGGTAGTCGCCTGCCGACGTGATGTGGTACACTGGGTCCCTCGTAATCGCTGCACGAGCGCTGCTGCAGATCAGCATGCTTGCTTCCTTTGCACTTTCGGCCGTTCGTTTTAGCGATCTCCAACGCATTTTTTAAGGTCAAGGTGGATGCGTTTTGCTCGAAAAGCTTATCACGCGCCGAGCCAGCACCTAGGCCGAGGCCGAACCGATCGCACAGTATCGCTTCCAGGGCGGTTCCAAATTGGCAGAAGCTTGCTAGTTCGCGCAGCCTCGCCGCCCACTCCCCTAGTGATTCACCTGGATCCCTTAACGCTCCATAGAATTTGACCTTGTCAACGTAAGAGCACTCCCGATCCTTGAAATGTCCATCTAAATATCCCACAAGCTCATCATACGATGCTGTATCTGGATCTTTGGGATACGCTAAATTTTTCAACAGACGGTAGGTTTCTTCAGAAATATGCGTCAACAAAACTGCACTTTTATTGTCACTGATCTTATTTAACATTAAGAACTGAGTTAAACGACTTTTGAAAATACACCACTCGTTAACTTTATAGTCAAAAGGGTCTATCGTTCCGATAAAAGACATTTCGAAAACGCACTTCTCAGTTTATCCTCATCGCCATTAATATGTTCATAAATAAAACGCGGAGATATGTTCACTTGGTTTAATGCCGAAAACGAGAGAAAGCAATGTTCATATTAATTACAACGCCCTCTTTTGCATGGCAATACATCAGTTTTTTTTTCGAAGTGAAGGCACTCGATTTTGCCTCTCTCTCTCTCTCTTTTGTACCGAAATAGCGGCATACGAGCAAGTAGTTCAACATGAATTAAGTGATCGCTTCATAAGGAATGGAAATGAGTTGCAGATGTGTTGTCTTCGTTTATTAGACAAAAGAGAAGCTACACTTTCCCGTCAATATTTATTTTGTCGTTTTGCGTTTAAATACTTCAATAGCACCTACGAGTAACGCTTGTAACGCCATTCCTTTGCTACGTGTCATTTTCATAACGTTACCTGAATGGCAACCACGTCCAGGTAAAGTCAACACAGGTAGGATGATGCCGTTTGCGAACAACGGGAAGCGGTGCTTTCCACTGATTCTGTAAATGACAAAAAGAAAAGGCCTGTGTGAACACATATACTGAAGTATTGACTTACAGAGTTCTTGTGTAAACAGGGCAATGTAAAATGACAATAGGCAACTCCCGCTTCACGTGTACCCCTCATACAAAAAAATTTTAGCAACTATCCCTTGCTGTGGCCTATTACTAGCTCTTTAAATTACTCCAGAAGCTATACACAGGTAAAAGTGGACGCCAAGCCGAACAATAGACTAGAAAAATAGGGAAAAATCATGATCAAAAATTCATCACCTGGAATGTGAAACGTTTACGTTGATATTATTTATCTTTCAGTATCAGGGTTAGATCCAATCGATTATAAACTTCCATTTGAGATATCTTGCAGACTTCAGCCCGATTTTGGCATGTGTAACAGTTACCATCCTATGTAAGTAATACATATATCAATATATGTTTTATATAAAAAATAGTTGCTGTTCGGTTGTCTCGTTACATTACATTGGCTCGACCATACTTCTTTTTTTGTAATAATGTCCCCGGTACAAGATATGATTAGGAAAAAAATATGAGTTCAAAAGTAAAAAGAGCGCAATTCCTCTTTATGTGTGAAATTTTACGATCTCAGAATAGTTTTATACTTTTAAATACATACTTACGTAAGGTTGCATAGGATTAACGATTGCTAGAGTGCTACGAAGTTCACCAGGCCATCTAGGTATCAATAAATTTGATTAAATAAACACCATATACACGAATACATGACGATGGATTAATCTTTAACTTTTAAATAGCAGAATCTTACCCTTATTTTCTTGTTGCTTTTGAGCTGGCTACAGAATAATATTTATAAATGCTTTCGAAATTGTTAAAGTGAGTAAACTAAATTTTGAAAATTAAAATACATCGTCTTGTATGCATATTTATTTATTTTTATTTATTTATTTATTTATTTCAACTATACAAAATTATACTAATAATAGGTCAAGCGTCAAAGCGTATAATAAAACTGTAACTGATCGCTGTCTGTAAATTAAATATATTCCAGAAAAATTATAATTGGGGGCCTTCATATACGCAATAAAACCCTAAGCAATGATTAAAGGGCAGGGTGATGATGAGGTTAGCGTAGTATTTAAGTAGGTACGTAATATCATTTCGTTTTAGTAAAATTGCAGGGCGGGTAAACCGCGGAAGTTTGGTATAAATGTAGGTCATATTTTATTATATTCGTATTTTATCGTCTATATATATAAATTAATTTACATATCTCTCTCTCTCTCGATCCCTATTTCCCTTGGTGACGGCGCTTGAACGTACTTAACTTTTCGTTATAGGAGTATGTTTGATATTTTCGGTAGAAATTCTTATGAAAGAACAAATTAAGAAAGTTGCGCGGAAAATTGAAAAAGTTAAAAATTTTAAGAAATCGTTTTAACTTTTCTGATGTAACTTTTGACATATATCAACCATTTGACAGATGGCGCGATTGACAGAATGCCTGATGAAATTTTTTAAGTAATTGTATATAGAGGTATAGTTTATGAGTTTGGATGTTCTGGGTGATCTCTGGGACTACTGTAAAAATGTATCCTGAGTGCTATACACTATTTTTATGTTGTATATAGTTAAGCGTAAGGAAAATAATAAATGAGAAGTTATTTGTTTGCATTAATCTCGGGAACTACTAATTGGGAAAATACTTTTTGCATTCGACAGCTTAATTATTACGGAAGATTATAGGCAATTTATCATCACGCTACGACGCTGGGGAAAGTAGAAAGAGAAATAATGCTAAGTGTAAAGGATGTATTAACACGGGCAAGCGATGTGTGCGGGCGATTATAACCGCGGCCACAGCTAGTATACTCTAACGGTTTTTGCAGCGATCACCAGAAAAACTCGCATGTGGCGGAATTTTTTCCTCCTTATGTGATATTTATCGTTATATTTTGGTCAATTCGCACAATATCTTTGTATAGTAAAGTATAGCCTATATGTTAGCTATAATATTTTAAAATTTCATTAGAATCCACTCAGTGGTTTTTGCGTTCAGAATTAAACAAATCTGTACATCCACACGTAGGTACATACATAGAAACTTTCGCATTTATAATAAAGTAAAGTAAGATTAATTATTGTTTTATGATATAATCCCTACTAATATTATAAAAGTGAATGTAAGTTTGTTTGTTACGCTTTCACACGAAAACTACTCAACCAATCACCATGAAACTTTATACACATATACATAACATACACATGTTCTCTATATACCTATAGACTCTGAAACGGCTGGACCGATTTCGATGAAATTTACAGGGATTGTCCAAATTGGCACATTCCTGTGTTTGGTAGCGACCGGATCAACATAATTAGTGGTCCCCGGGCAAATCCTAACTAATAAATATTTTTAACGAATAGTAGTTTTTTTAATAAATAGTAGTTATAAATTATTAATTTCTTTAACATACTACAAGTAGACTGTAAGAACAAAATTCAATGTTTTTGGTTTTCATTCATTCTGTATCACACTTTAGAAGTGATCATCTTGTTTCACATCTGAGGAGCGTTCCAAGTTCTTAAAATTATTAAAATGTATTAATTTATGCGCAGGTGGTATTTCGATATGACAACGAAGACTTGCAAAGGTTTTTCCTACAGTGGATGTGGCGGCAATACGAACAGGTTTCATAGCAACCGTCTGTGTACCAAGCGATGTCGAGCACTGGTTGAATGATAATTCCAAATAAATCTTAATATAATTAATAAAAAGTAATAAAAGCAATTAATAAAAAAATAAAAAATAATTCCAAATAATCCTTGTTTTATTCGGGAAGCCCCTTGAAGACCTTTTATAGAGTAAAATATTGTATCTTTCATGCAATATTTTTTATTTCTCTATAAATTTGGAAATTATAAGCTCACTGCAGTTTCTGTAATTTTTAAGCGACTTAAAAAAGGAGAAGGTTATCAATTCGTCTGTATTTTTTTTTGTTTACGCTGAGAATGCATTTACGCACTTCGCCGTCCGTGCTGCGGGGCCAGCAGGGATGACTTCGTGTGGGACTCCCGGCTGGGCCGGACTACCCACTAAACCCCGCGGTGTTCTCCTTCGCCCGACCGGGCCGTGGCATCTACGTAAGTTTATCCACGACCCGGCTAGGGAGGCCCCTTGGCAGGGGCTCGACTCGTGTAGGGAGGGGTCAGATGTTAAGCCCCTCCCATCACCCTATGATGCTGCCCCCCTCGGAACACACGACGGGGGCCATCCGCTACGTTCAGCGCGACAGATCCCCCGACCCGTCGCGCTACGGCTGTAGGGCCGCGGCGTATCTCGCACGCCTGCGGGGAGGCAAGGTTTCGCTTGCGCGTTTGCGTTCCCGTAGGGCCTCTCTTTTGGCCGCCATCACCTCGTGTGCAAAAGAGGCGACGGCGGCCCAGCTCCGTTCGCTGCCGACCATCGAACGTATGACGGCCGGCAGCGACAAATCTCGCCCAATCGCGCCAGTGAGCGTGGCTCGGCCGTGTCCGCGTCGCCGGTCGCACAATGGTGGCATCCGGGTTCCGACTCAATTCCCACAACCACGCACAGGTAACGGCCGAAACAGCCGTGCCCTGTGAGAAGCTGCGTCAGGAAGTAAGTCGGCTCCCGGTGCCTACCTCCACCCACTGGCGCAGGACGGGGCGGACAGCCTCGACAAGCTGTTTGCTTACCGAGGCGTCCGCCAATCTCTCCTCCCATCGCCGGATGAGATCGTCGCGACCTTCTCTCCTCCAGCGAACGATCTCTTCGGGGAGGGGTTCATCGCCTCTCTGCCGCATCAGGGCTCTTCTCCGGTAAACCTCCGCTAGAACCCCGGCTTCGAGGTCGCAGGGGAGGCTTCCGGAGATGAGGCACGCGGCCTCGTACGACACGGTGCGGTATGCCCTGGAGGCCCTCTGAGCCATGGTCCGCTGCGACGTCGCAGCAGGACCATGTTCTGCCTGCTCAGGGGCCTCGTCGCCCATATGGGCGCTCCGTAGAGCGCCTTCGAGCGCACCACACCGTCGTACAGGCGGCGGCACGCACCGCTTGCCCCCCCCCCCCCGCAGTTGGGGAGCAGCCTGGTGAGCATTCCCGCATACTTCACCAGCTTTGGTGCCAGTATCCGAAAATGCTCACCGAACCCCCATCGGCTGTCGAGGACGAGACCGAGATATCTCATTGTTCCGCCGACAGCAATGGGGGTGCCGCTCACCGCGATGGAATAACCGCGGGGGAGCTTAGTCCGAGGCCCATGGAAGGACATGGCCTCGGACTTCTCGAGAGCCACATTTAGGTCCAGGGCCCTGATGCGGCGCACCACGTGGGCCGTGCCCGCAGTTGCGAGCACGCCCGCGTCCCGGAACGTTGGGGCCGACGCGGTGACTAGGGTGTCGTCGGCATAGCAAAGCACGCCGACGCCCCGAAGATTGGCACCGCGTAGGACCCAATCGTATCCGATGTTCCACAGGAGCGGACCGAGGACCGACCCCTGTGGAACACCACACGTCATGTCCCGGCGGACTACCCGGTCCCGGGCCGGATAAAAGATGGCCCGGTCGACGAAGTAGTCCGCGAGGACTCGCCTGAGGTACCACGGGACGCGTTGGTACCTCAGCGCCTCCGCGATTGTCGTCCAGGGGATCGTGTTGAAGGCGTTCGCAATGTCGAGCGACACAGCCAACAACACTCCCCCCTGGCCGACAACCTCCTCGACCCTGTCCCTGAGTCGGGTGATGGCGTCGAAAGTGGACCGCCCACGACGGAAGCCGAACTGGCCGCCGCTCAGGTCGTGCCCAACCGCCTCAAAGTGTGCGACGAGGCGCGCAGCAAGCACTCGCTCGAACAGCTTGCTCGCCTCGTCGAGCAACACGATGGGACGGTAGGCCGACGGCAAGTCGGCCGGGCGCCCGTGCTTCCTGAGGAGCACGAGCTTGCCCGTCTTCCACCGCCGCGGGACCCGCCCGGACGCCAAACACTCCGACAGCAGGGCCAACGTCTCCTCTTTGAGGATCGGCACGACTTGGGCGAGAACCCTCCCAGGGACACCGTCCGGGCCCGGGGCGCGGTTCTTCAGTTTTAACTTCAGAACCGCAGCCTCCAGTTCGGCCTCGGACACGGGCGGGACTGGAGGCTGTTCGTCTGTATGTTTTTTTTTTATTTATGTATGTTACCTCATAACTCCGCTCCTGGTGAACCGATTTCGATGATTCTTCCCGTTTGGTCCCATTTTTTATTTTTTTTGTCAAGATCCGACCAGTAGTTTTTGAGTTATTCTTAATAACGCATAATATGAAAAGGTTGAGTTTTACTTTTTTAGCTTACGTAGGCAAAACTGTAGGGACTTACATTAAAATGATATATGAAATAATTGTAGCTCTTTAAATAAGCTAAATAAAATTCCGTGACGACATATCTATCTTCTATGCTTGTCTCACAAAAACCATTTCTTTCTTAGGAAACATAAATTAAAACGCATACGCAACTTACTACTCTATTATTCGCGTTCGATATAAATCCTTATTCATTTAAATGTATAAATAATTAAGATAATTTAATGTAGATTATAATTGCTCTTTAAACTACATCATTCTGACCAATAGTTTAGAAGATATCAAAAGTTTAAACTACAGAGAAAGTAAAAACTACGCGCAAGTGATTTCAAACGCCGCGCAGTAGACGGCCGGGCTTAGCGATGTGTTTATTACTATGTGCTTTGGTTGACTATCTTTCTTTGATTGAAAGTTGGTTGTTATCATGTATTCCCATATAAATTAAAAAAAAGATCTAAGCAGTTGTTTTTGACTTATTCTTAATAAAGCGTATTTAATTGACTTTACATTGACGGTGTTCTCGTTTTGCTTTAAAACGACGTTGTATCTTAATACAACGTATTTAACTTACTTGAGCACCGTATTGGTAAGCCAATACCGTGATTACGTTTTTTTAAATGTTTTCTGTTCAGAACTTTTTCTATGTAAGGCCGCATTTTTGAAAGACGTTTTTGCGTTCTTCACTAGTATCTTTTGAAATGGCCCTGGAAGTAGATATCCTAATATTAGATAGGCGTTCCGTCCTGTCTTCGTTTGTCACATTGTAACGACGCTGTCTCATATGAGCAGCGCGATTAGTAGGTCAACCCATATCCTGACAAACACAATGAGTTAGCAAACTTTAGATTCACCAAAAATCAAATCAAATAATCTATTTTTTAACAAAATCAAAACCGACTTTAAAAAAACTATATTCAATAACAAATAATGCACTAAAAAGTATAAAATAATTTTACGCACGGGGGTATCCTAACACAGGTATTATTATACTTAAAAGGATACCTCCGTCCCAATATAAGAATGTAAGCCGTGGGTTAACGAATAAAACATTTTTTTTTATTTGTATTTTTTTATTTTAACAACTTAAAGATAAAAAAACTGGCAGCCGTTCTTGAGTGGTTAAGTATAAGTGGTTTAACAAACACTGTAACATATTAAGGCATAAATATATATTCTGCCATTTTGTTGGTGGCCATATTGGATTTGTATTTTTTTTCATCGTGTACTCAACTATACTAGTCAAGCCCTTTCATTTAAAAAATTATGTAATCTACCATTTGGTTCCGTTTCCACCGAACTCATAGTTGATAGGCGCTCCCGCCTTCCTGAATATCGCACAAAAGTCCACTGACGTAAGATTATTACATTTTTATCTTGTCATATGTAATTTTTTATAGCGTAAGGGGCAAACGGGCAGCGGGTCGCCTAATATTAGTGATCACCGACGCCCATGAACATCTGGAATACCAGAGGAACTGCAGATGCGTTGCCGGCCTTTAAGGAAGGAGTACGCTCGCTTCTTAAGGGTCCTAAGTCATATTGGTTTGGAAATACCGCTGCACACATATCATTCCACAACGCGGCTGTGCGAGGCAGAAAATTACGCGAAAACTGCACGGTAGTAATGCCAACCATCAAGATAGTGCGGATGGTAGTTGTAGCTCAGTCGAGTTGAGCTATGACGGAACTCAGCCGCAGGAATTATTCCAAACAGAACATTGCAAGAAACTGGTAATGGGAGCTCTAGCCCAGAGATGAAAGCAGTACTCCATGTACTCCTCCTTCATCGAACTTGCGCCTCATACGCTGCAGGTGATGAAGAAATACCCCGTCGCTGAACTGAGCACACCAAGCCTTTTGGAAGCCAACTTGGTCTTGTCTTCCAAGTGACCACGAAACTGAACGTCACACGATACTTCAACGCCGAGAATATCGATCAGATATAAATGATATATCGAGGGGAGCTTTATCGATGTTAAGCGAGAAGATGAGAAGTTGAACTGGACAAGATTTTGTCGACCATAATCCGAGACATCACTATTCTGTCAAGTTCCAACAGTTATGTAATATAATAATTTTATTACAGTTTAAAAGTGGTGCGAACACTAAAACATGCGCGCATGTAAACCAATTATTGCAATCGTATGTTTTCAACGGAAGTGCAAAGCTGCGCCAGCATTTTCGAAATTCAGCCTCGGACAATTACCTGAAGTGTAGTGTGACCACGCAAGGAAATATTGCAGTAATTCCTTGCAAAGTTTTTAAGTATAAATTCTTTAAAACGTGAAATTCTAGTATTTTATAGTAAGTATATATGATATAGTCAAAGAAATAATAGTTATTTAATTTAATTAATTGGTACCTTTATATTAAAATGATTAGATATTAAAAAGGGCGATATAAGGAGTACCCATTACCGAAGAACATGCATGCGTAGATGTATGAATGTTGAAGAAGCGAGAGAGGTGTGTCAGGATCGCGCCAAATTGTAATCCATGATCTCTGCCTACACCTCTAGGTTACGGGCGTGATCGTATATTTGTCTATTTATATTTATTTTAATCTAATAAAACATTTATGATCATTATAAAATCAGAAACAAATAAATTTGATTGTGCGTGTGCGCATTATTTTTGTGGAGTTATTTTTGTATCGATCCCGGATGTATCCCTAAAACATATATTAATGGCAAAGGCAGTACTCAATTATTGAATTAATTTAAATAAAAATGTGGATGTGGTAAGTAAAAATGTGTCTATTTATGCATCGTCGTAACTCCATTGATTTTGAAGTGCAAGATGGTTACCCCACGAAATATATACTGTATTAGACTACGAGCGATGTCATTGTGTCGCATATCGATTTGATATTTGCTATAAATTAGTCAACTGTTGGAGTTCTGAGTAATTAAATTTTTTAAAGTGTTATTGGCAATATTGAACTTCGATTGAACCGTAAGTTTTATATGTGTTTTAATATTATTATGATTATTAGCCTTATTGCTTACAAAAATAACAATAAAATAATTTATTTGTTACACATAATATCAATTCTATATTATACATTTATATTTTTTTGTTATTTAGTAATCTTTATATTAATATCAGTATTAATTAATTTAATATTTATATAATTCATGGTTTCATATAATAATACAACGAAAAATTAAAGGGAAAGTAGAAAGAAAGTACGCTGTACTTAAAAAATATCTACTACTAATAATTTCTTTATCTTTTTAAGCATAATAATGGCTTCCGATAGCGTGTTTATGAAGTCAGACGTCGTGAAATGCACGGAAGTTCTTAAAGAAAATGGCTTTCAAGTCACAGTAGACGTGAATCTCAATTTGGAGACACAATTTTCGGAAACACTTGTAAGTGATTTTAATTTATATCTATTTTTTACACTCTTTACTACTCTCATTTTTATATAATTCAATGCCCTCACTATTTGCACGTTTTTGCATTCTATTTATTGAACGCTGGAACCATTGTGTGTAAGGGTCCAGTTCATCCAAACTTCGGTAGGGAGCTGTTCATTGGCACCGCTGATACATCATCAATACTTCTGGGCTTGTTAATAAACCTCTAAGGTTATCTTTAATTTTCCCCCGTAGAGCCCCGTATGGCAGATGCGTCATCTGTTCAACGCTTGAGATCTTCAAAGAGTCATTTATTATATTAGCGGAATATACGCGAACCCCGATATCCTTTAACTGCTGTCATAAAGACGACTTTAGAACGTACTATTCCGCTGATCGTCAAATAATCTTAATATTTCGATTCTAGGACAAAGACGAAATGTCAGCTCAATCTACTACAAAAGCTACCATTGATGTCACGCTTGAAGGGAAGATCTTGAAGGTGACAACAACCGCTGGTGCATTCATTACAACCGTTGAAATATTTGCGACTGTATATCGGAGATTAAAAGTTTTTAAGTAAGTGCTGGACTCTTCTATGCTTCCTATACCAATGCAACATTAAACGATACTCTTGTCACCACGTACATTTTCCTTTCATGTATAAGAACTTTGTAATGCTTTATTTATATTATTATTTTATAGTCGCAACACCTCGGTGTTGTCTTTTCAACGAACTGAGTATGCAGTACCTAGATTTCTTGTTTGTTGCTTAATTAATAATTGATTTATAACAGATGCTTACCAGGATGACACGACTTATGTTTGCAGTGATCCTCGCGGCGGGGTGGAAAATGCCCGCACGTACACTGCCGGATTCACTAAGGCCTTGGCCAGGCACCTGCTGACCTCATTCAAATTTTATCAGTGTGTTCGTGGCCGCTCTCGAATCAGTGGCTCTGCGTTTAACGTCAAGTCCCTCGACTATCTTGGCGATGTTGCCAAGGACCTTGTTGTTCATATAAATGGGTTTAGAATGAAAGTAAGAAAGTTCTTATAACCAATAAATTAAATTAAAACTCACTGGCATATCCCTCGTGTATACAGAGATTTATCAAGGACCCCAGAAGACTCATTTCCCTTCTATCGCGATACTAGGATTCTCTCTATCTTTCTCTCTGAAAAAACTGAGACGACAATATATTTTGTTCGAATGTTTTTGGCATTGTAAACCCACGGTAATTTTATTAAACATTAATAAATTTTATGTCTCTTTTGAGATTTGGATCAGTTCGCCAAAAATTTATGAACGCTTAGAGCATGGCCGGCTCACTAATTTGTTTGATTTGTTAATACCGCAGTGGTCCAAGAAGCTCCGATGAAAATCACCTGCAGATAATTATAGTTCATTATGTACTAATTTACAATTACTGAATTTCTAATATTTGTGATCAATTGTTTTGAAAGGTAAGCGGCAATAAGCCGTCGTGTACAGAGGAAAAGTGCAACCAGTTCTGCGATACAAAGATAGGAGTGGCAGATATAATGCCTGTCGCTGATCCTTTCAATTCGGCTTTCAGTAAGTATAATTTAGCCATTTTATTTAAGACGACTATATTACGAAGGTGAATTGAAAAATTTGCAGCCTCATTTAGTATAAGTGAAATAAAATACGGACAGAAACATTATTATCCACCGCGTTCCGTACAAAGTCAACATTCAAAATTGATGCGAGATTTTTGCCGAGAATGTTTACCATCGTATACATGTATATATTCAAATGATAATCAAAATTAAATTAAATTACAAAACATATTTTAACAACACTAATAACATGTTATAGCGCAGGATTTATTGTTAATGTTAATATTTTATTTTTAGTTAGGTGTAAAATATTCAGCATACATCATAAAGTTAATTAATAGCTTCTAAAATGTACATTTACTTTTCTTTAAGGTATAATTTTAACACGATTTCAAAGCACAAACCGTCATTTGTTAAATTACAAGGACGGAGATTTTCTATTCGTGTGGCGGGAAATGAATGACAGCTGGGTTTTACGAAGTCTTTAATAATAAAATAGGATAGTAGTTTAATACAATACAATATAATCAAGTATTTGCGCCATGGATTCAACAAAACGTTTTATTGTTTATACACTGCCATTCCTTTTAGAAACCAATTATTATAGATTATTATATAATAATTAACCAGGAAGCAGCTTATTTGCCCCTCGTGCTTCATATTAAATAAAGTTGTAATATGTTTATTTGTAAATATAATTATTATATGTAAAGAGTTAGCGATCTTAATCCGCTCGATTTTTACATGAACGGCCTTACGAATAATTAGACACTAAATCATTCTCTAAATAACAAATTAATACCGAATAGAGGTAGATGACCTAGAATTTCCTTTTTGTCTGATTATGTCAATGTATGAAATGGCGCACAGGTTACACACACAAATTACACACCGTCATGACCGGTTATTGTATAACATGCTGATCAATTTACATTCACTTCCAAATAAACTTATTCAACATATTTAAAGTAAATTATAATTTTTACTTGCTGTTTCCTGTCCGTCATGCGTAAGCATTGCGAAGTCAAATGTATTTGCGACGTTTGTCAAACTAGATACTAATATGATGCTCAACTACGTTTTACGAACCTCGGTATCAATGTAATAATCATAGTTGTTTTAATGATAAAGTATTGTATTTTAAAGACTCGCTTATGACTTATAGATATCACATTATTGTCAATATTAATATCATCAGATTTTATTCTTTAATTCAACCGAATTAAAGTGAAGTTTGAAGTTTTAGATAAGTGAACTTGAAGCGAATAGATTTAATGCTTATTCTTCTCAGTGAGACAAACTGTGGTTTTCATATATTAGTATTTATTTTTATCTTCCTATCTAATTTTTATCCATTTTTCTGTATCTGTCTTTAAATAAATCATCTCTTACCCCTACCAATGTATTGCTGGTCAGATGTCTTCCCCAATGCCCTCAACCGTATTCAGACAACTTCCGCATCCAGCCGCACATTTTCACGAGATCATTCAACCGTCAAAAGGAGCCCCAGCCCCTTTTCTTCCTATTCCTAATAAATATTATCGATCCTTAATTATCTATGATCATGTAATAATGTTGAAACGGAATAACTCAGTGAAGTACGAGTATACTACTATACGTGCACTAGTTCATTCCACCTCAGCTATTAGAATCAACTAAAAATAACTAAGATACGCCCGGGCCTATTTAATGTAAGACAACAAATAATTTACACAAAAAATATATGATTCTTTGTTGCAAACATTTTCTAATATACGTGTCATATTCACAGAGATGGAGACCGAGAGAGGCGTGCAGCGTGGTGGTGTAAAAGTGACCAGATTGTAACCATGGTCAAACGCGTCGATAGCATGTGCACGCCTTTATTTTTACTATTAATATGTATTCTTCAATATAATAATCTATTATCTTGATATAACTATGTATTTTATATGTAGATTAGTTATTCAAACCAGTGTGTTGGCTAGATTCGCATTTATATTCAATTTTCTTGTACCCTTTAATAATACATTTTCTAACACCATGTTTTAAAACTTAATTAAGAAATAAAAAACTTATGGTGATTTTTTTTATTCATCTTCATGCAGCATCTACATTTACCCCAGGTTTGAGGTGGCACATCGCTGCTACCGCATAATGTTTAGAACTACTTACAATAAGAATTCCCACTCCCAACTGTTGTGCACAGTGTAGTATGTAGATTAACCGGAATACAGAAGCTTCTCGGGAAGTATTTAACAAGTAATTTTGGAGGAGAAACGCGAAAGCGAAGCCGGGGATACTATATACTCGACGATAAACATTTGCCATCTAGCTAGAGAACCGAAAAAATAAATTATGTACAATGATACAAACATAGTTGTCAATGTCAAAAAAAAGGCTACCCTGCGCGCGCTTCTACACAGACGACTCATTTGTGGTGTGGGTGTAATAAAAAATACTATAAAATAGCTATTCAGTTGAAAAGGCTGAATTTTTAGTTATATATGTTATTAGTTATATTATGATCTTCAAAATTATGATTTAAAGTTTATGTAAAGTTCAAAACAGTTTCGGAGACTTTAAAAGTATTATAGCTAGTATAACACAGTGTGCATTTAGATGTTCATAGCACGTGCACGTATTTCGGAGACGACCCGCGACGCTGTCTGGTAATGGTAACAGCTAATATGGTAACGCATTATTCACACTATATAGACGACTTTAGAAATTATGCATTTATTCCTATGTAATATTTTTGTTAGGTTAGGTTAATAGCTTATTAGCTTAATATATATATTTATTCTTATTTTATATATTTAGACGGTCGGCCGTAAAACTGCCGAACCTATACAGTATGGACTACGGTCACAGTTCAAACAACCATATTTGATTGTTAAACTGTGCTAAAGTCATACCGTGTCGACCCCAAATACGCGGGATTTTTTTAATTAAAATTATAGTGCGGGTGAAACCGCGGTGCATAGCTATGCAGTTATTAATAAATAAGTTAGTAGTCGTCTAAAGTTACATGCGCGTCGCTTTATCATACCTCACAAACAAATTAGTGCAAACTAGCAATCTGAAGTGTATGCGCACGGCTAAAGATGGCGCTATATCTAAATGAGAATTGTTTTTCGTCATTCGACCGCTCGATGAACTGTAAAGGTCAGTGGCGCCGCTCTGTTGAGTCTAGGCAATAAAGGAGTAAGCATATATATCAATACGTTCAGTATAATGTAACGATACTGTATAATAATACTGGTAACTTCTTACCAATTTTTTAAAAACAAATTCTTATCGCTACTACATTGTACAATGGAAATCCGCTATCTCTGCCTACACCACTGTGTTACTGGTGTATGTACTACGAAATCGGGCTTATCGTTTTTGACTCTTTAAAAAAACATACATAAATATACACCTCGTCTTTTATATGCATAAATAATTAATGAGAGTTAAAGTGACAGGCGTGGAGGAGGGTATAGAGCTCGGCGGTCAGAAGGTGGACGAACAGCTTCTGAAGCTGGTGAAATCATACGATACAAAGCTGCCCAGCATCGTGCCCATCGGCGGCATATGATGCTCCCGCGATTTACTAGCGACTACTTCTTAAAGAAACTCCAATTACATACTTACATTTTTCATTTTTCATTTATTACTGAGTAGATTGGATTATTTCACTTTATTTAATTTTTATCAATAACTAAGTTTTAAAAAGCCCGTCCGTCTTCATTTCATAGTCCTCTCCTCAGTCACATTGCCTTATTTGTAAAGGTTGAGGAATGTGTAAAGCAGTTTGTAACCTACCAATGCCTACCTACCATTACTATGTCTTTATTCAAACAAAATTCTGCGTTTAGGTCTAGACCAACCTGGAGTCCTAGATTGTTAACTCGCCTGCAAGATGTAACGATACGTTTTGTCAGTGCCATCTTATGTATGAAACGAACAAATTGTAAATCAATGCAGAATTAGCTTAAGACATTATAAAATGAAGAATATCGTAAAATGGCAAGAACACAAACAAGGGAGGCCATACACTCTGAATGGCCAAAAGAAAGGTGATAACTACGAGCACCAAGGGACCAATTAACTCGGAGACGCCAACAGAATACGAATGTTAACATACTTTATAACTAAATTAAAAAAAAAACAATTTCGGTTTAGATTTTTCGTTAGATTTCGTAACATTTTTGGTTTAAAAACACATTATATAATTTGTACAATTTGATTTCGTTACATTTTAATGACTATAACGAAATAAAATACATAATAACAATAATTTTAGGGACATTAGTGTTCAGGTACACCGATATACTTAATCAATAAGCTTGGTTGGCTGGTCGGTAAAACAGTTGCCAATATGCATGACCTGCCATCTTGTGCGGCTGATATAAACGACCCACGTATTAACTAACTCTTGACTGGAAATTAAATTTACCAATAAATGTACATGCAACCCAACCCGTAAACGGAATCTTAATGCAAAAATATATCAGCATTAAGATCGTCGATAAATAATTATTTTATTCACAATTAAGTTTATAGAAGCATTCAGACCTGCATAATTCTCGAAATAGACTAGTGCCATGTTCCATCTGAGCAGCATTTAAATTTAGCTCTCCTCTTGTGTACTCATATACAATCTTATGGTTTAATTGCTTTTTGAAATTCAGTTACTACTACTTAGTACAAACTAGAATGTGTATGATATATTTGATCTTATAACCACAGCCCGAGTAGCTTAGCGGCAGAGCGTTGGACTTTTAATCCAACGGTCCAGGGTTCGACCCCCTGCTCGGGCATATAGTTTTGTTATTGTGAACCCTAAGTTTTATTTATTTGTAAAATACAATTGTAAAGTTTTATAACACATAATTTTTTTACTATGTCGTATTTATATTAAAATAGTGGTATTAGATACTGGATATATATTATATATATCGAGAATTTTGATTGTTTACATACTACACAATGTTACTTGGATCAGTACGAGTATACCCATAGTGACAGTATACTAATGGTGACATAGATTCCTTTGAAAATTCTAATGATACGTTTGATTTGCTGATGGCATGGCAGAAACCACGGAGCAACTCGATGCAATGCGCGACGACCTCAATAGAGTCTCCGAACGACTGTCAGCATAGCTTCCCGCTCCATATCGCAACACGCAGACATCGATGTATATACTTGGAAGCGGCGACTATCTAAGATATATACTAAATCGTCCATCCCACCCACGAGGGCCATATCGCTCGCGTGGTTTGCTCGTTCAGAGCACCTTGTAAAAACAGCACCGCGGTATTATGAACAGGATACACAGTGCCAACGCGAGAATTTTATGAATGACGCATCTTTCCCCATTTTACCTTCAGCGGCGGCTGCTTTTGCACAGACTGATCAAATGGAACGACCTCACAGAAGACAGGCGTCAAATAGAATATTGTTTTAGTAATGTTTCGTCTGATGGGTTGGGTGGCGGTAGCCCAATTCCAGTCCTCTTCCCATCTCTCCACCTCCACTGCTTGTGACAGAAAAATATCCGGCCGTCCACGTAGTGTTCGTATGAAAAACGTGGTCAAAGCAGAAGCAAAATATCTTATCGCGGGCGATGAAGATAGCGCCTAGAACCATGTCTCGTATTTTAAAAGATGACTTCGGACTTGCAGCCTATAAGTTTATAATTTAAAAATAAAAGGGTGGTATAATCGAAACAACTACTGAAGCGGTATGCAAAGAGAGGTCACTGAAAAAATTGTACATTTTAATAACATTTTAACAAAAAAATGACCGTATTTATGCTTAAAGCTCTAAGGAAGCTTCCCAATTAGTCGACAGAGTGCAACGTGGGCACTATTCGACTTCAGTGATGGTTTGTTGGGGTATTAGCTATGAAGGAGTGACTGAGCCATATTTTTGTGAAAAAGGTGTCACAACATCGGTATAAGTGTATCAAGATACCATTCTTGAGAAGGTAGTGAAACCCCTTAACAACACCATGTTCAATAACCAAGAATGGTCCTTCCAGCAAGACTGGGCGCTGGATCATAAAGCTCGGTCTACGCAGTCTTGGTTGGAAACGAACGTTTCTGACTTCATCAGAGCCGAAGACTGGCCGTCGTTTAGTCCCGATCTAATCCGCTGGAATATGATTACGTTGTTTTAGAGAGTACGGCTTACACTTTTTGGTGCTGAATTTTAAAATAAGGTGAAAAATTAAAAACGTTGTTTCACTTGATAATATAATTTATTACATGAAGGTAAATAACGAAAAGTATATTAAATTAAAACGCATGGACCATTTAAAATTGCACAATACAAAAACAGAAGTTGTATGACTTTCAATAAACTGATGGTCAAGTCTTTGAATTCAATTCGTTGAATGAATACAGGAGATATTAAAAAATCAAAGCAACTTTACGAATTCTATTGCATTATAATGTTTACTTTATCAGTTTATTTTTTTTTTAGTTTATTACCAGTTTAACATCAAGGGACTAGAAAAAAAAATTATCTGAGCGTCGAGGTTTTCCAGCTCGCATTATTGTTGACCTTTATTAAATTTAAAATACAAGTACAGTTACAGTTTATTTTGTAATACAACATTGATAAACAAATTACAACATATTGTTGATACAAGATTACTGGATAAAATATTTTATTCTAGATCAGTACTTTAATCATTCAATCATTGTATATAATAACAATATTTGTAACAATATTAATTCTAGCAATATTCTTAACATTATCTGCAATATTATTGTGAGATTAAGGTTTTCTCTAGATACTTTTAAATAATATCTTAGAAATAATTACCAATAGATAGGAGAAACACCGAAACATTGTTTGAAAATTTTAAAATTTTTTGCTCAGATTTTAAACTCTTTCATGTGATTATAATTCCTTAAAACTAAATGTTACACTGTGATGATAACAAAGGTCAATAAAAAAATACCTTTCACATTATTATAAAATATTATTAACAAATGAAAATAAAATAGCATTAATAAAATAATGACAACCTATATACTGTAAACATTAATAATTATTGTCTGCACAAATAATGTGATGATTTCGTGTGATGTAAATGGTTTTATGTGATACCAAAACTGTGATGTTAACAGGGGGCAGAGACAATACTGCTAATATCATCTTTCGATCAGCCAGTGTCAGGCTCGCTGCCTGATCCTTACATTTTTTTTGCTTTAAGTTGGTATGTCTTAAATATATTTAATTAGCCCACTGTAGCATTATTATGAACCTATATTGTTTTTAACATAATTTTTATGTACATATATATATGACCCACTTCAGGAGACAAAGCCTTATGAAATTGTAAATAATTTTGGGCAATAAAGTTTAGGTACTACTTCTGTATAACTATTATATGTGTTGTCGATTCATTACCTTAATGTGATTTATTATAAAACTTTATACTGTGATGTTGAAATAGCGTATATAATATTGCACTTATGTTACTAGTTATTATGCCATTAATTCAAATGTTGTTTACCTTTATATAATGTGATGTTAATGTTTACAATGTGATGTCGAACCATTGCCTATATAATATGATGTTAAATTATTGGTGTGTTGCTTTTTTTGTACATATAATGTAATTATAACTATGCTATTACAGTGATGCAGCCCGCAAAAACAACATCTGTTATACCAAGGGGCCAGGGAAATATCACGACCTCAAAAGACAGGCATGAAGTAAGACTAGGGAGTATACTTCTGCGTTTCGTCAAAGGAGTGAAAGCGCTTCTTGAGTTAGGTGTCGGAGGCCAGAAGTCAGTCCTGTTCTCCTTTTGCATTGTTTCCTTCAATGGATAGGATGGGAAGGCGAAGAGGACGGAGGAAGGGTTGAATAGGACAAGGAAACAAACTTTGTCCTGTCTAGCCCCCTTTGTCTATTAAAGGTAGCCAACACATCTGCACCTCATTCACTTGTTGCATACTGGTAGAGGTCACTTAACATCAGATGAACCGTTTGTTCTTTTATTAGCTTTTTCCATAAAAAAATTTTAAAAAAATAAAAATTGTGATGTTTAAATTAATTAAAATGTATTGTGTTGTTGTGATGTAGTGTCAAGTTTAGTTGTCATACTGTACTAAATGTACATCGGCAATCTTGCCACTCGGGTGAGCGACAGAGGGAACCAGAATAGATTTTTAAGAATTAATTATATGAATGGAGGTCAAAAGGATATATGTTATTATCATATATTGTTTACAACATAGCTTATTTATAAGCAATTTTAATATTGTAAATAACATAAGCAACATAAAGATGATGATGAGCCTGGTGACCTATTTCAGGAGACAGATTTTATTTTATACATATATATATATATATATATATATATATATATATATATATATAAAAATAAATATCATCTCAAATGTTCACTATGATGAAATAAAAATAAAATAGTGATTATGACATGTGATATCGACTTTGGGCACTGCCATATTTGAAAGAAAAATAATTGTCAGTATTATCACATAATATTGATGCCTCAGTCTCTGCAGTCTCTATCTTGTGATGTTTATATTACTCAAAGTTAATTGTGATTGTAATGAATTGAATAATATTAATCCTGTGTGGTAAGGAGTTACTCGTTACATTACAATTATGTTATTATGGTATAAATCTACAATTAATCAAGTAAAAGAGATATTTAGAAGTCACGTCATGTTCGAGCTGGGCCCAAATAAATAATGCAAAACTTAATCACGTCTCAATAATCATATACTTTCGACCTTTTTATAATTGTGTTGAAATACAATCTACTTATGAGTTGTACTTGTTCCAGCTCATTCTAACGTGACTTCGGGATTTTAATAAAATGCATATATTTTATTAAGATTTGGAACTGGAGACTTAATTATTAAAGTGATTATAAATCAATGGCGATGTCAAAGACACCCCAAAAATATATATAGTTTAGTCTAAATAGAAAAAAGTGATGTTGTGATGTGATTTTTAGGAAACGCTTTGCTCAAATTGCACGTTAAATAAAGTAAAAACTTGCATGCTTAAAAATTTAAGTGTAAAATCTAAAATCATTGTAAAAACTTTTAAAAAAACGTAAATAGGATACACTAATTAGAAGGATTTAAATAAAGCATTATTCGGAATAATGCATAAATAGATCTGGTCTTATTTTCAATAGGAAGGTAGTCTCGTTTGTTTACTATAAGTTGCACGATAATTAATTAAATCTAACCATTTATACGGCTTGGTACGATCGATATATGGACCAAAAGAGAAGATAGTTCCAATTCCTCTGAGAAACCGTTAGTTAAAGTGACGCTACGATAGCCCGTGCGCACGCATTTCAATGGATACGTGGCTTGGCCGATAAAATTCGGATCCCCAAATATATCTTCGTCTTGAATCAAGAAACGGATCAGAGCCAAGTCTGGATTGGCAACGTCGAATTCACAAATGTCGTTCCATATCGGATTGATTCCATTGTCAGCTGAAAAATATTTATATAATATTTCACATTAAAAAAACTAATTAAATATTTACACTAACTGATTCAAAGAAAAATTCTTTACATTTTCAAGAAGGTAAGACATAACTAATCATTTGATATGTTTACTTTTGAAACGAAGTCCTTTTACGCTTACGCGGCTTACAAAAGTACTGAACTTTTTTCGCTATGCATATATATGACGATTTCTGTTTCACATAAATATGTGTGGAGATTTGGTAGTTCGCAACGTTTTTATGTTTAACTTATAACTTGCTATTTTATATTAAATGTTGAATAAATTAGTATTTTTACTTTAATGTTCAACGAAATTTGTTTACTTAAAATGTAGTTTAACACGTCGTTAAAATTGATGGTAGCTTTAAAGCTTGAGACGCTGGACTTCAAATTAATATTTGAGATATTTTGAAAGTTGTTATAATTTGACCAGTTGTTGGTTTAATTATATATTTCGTTTATATGTAACTGTATTCGCTATTTTTTATTTAGTTTTGAATAAATGCTTAAAAGAGGCAATAATTTTATAATGTAACTTTGAAAGTAGTTTTGTTAAGGCGCTGGAATTTAAATAAATATATATTTAGACATAGACATTTCGATATACCCCCACCGCATCTTTTTTCTTTTGTTATGTTGGTTGTTTAGGCAAGTTCATGCAAACGACTGCTTAAACCTTATTTTAAAACGTGTTTAAAATATTGAATTACTTTCGTTTACGTTCTTAGCCCATTGCGGAGGAAAACGACAGATAAAGTATGGGTAAAGCATCATTTGAATATGGTAATCCTATATATGTTTGGCGAAATCTATTTACTTATATCTATCTATTGTATAAGCTCGTCCCTCTTCCGACATTTGAATATAAATAAAAAGAACTTACTGACAGGTTTCGTGACCAACTTGATGCCAGAATCGTAGTCCGCACCAATAATTTCGACTTCAACAAAGGGACTG
Organism: Papilio elwesi; assembly: GCA_029849275.1. NCBI lineage: Eukaryota > Metazoa > Arthropoda > Insecta > Lepidoptera > Papilionidae > Papilio > Papilio elwesi. Next base: position 15,356,724 of record CM056717.1, on the reverse strand, counting down.
GCCATGCCTCGCCCCGACTTGCAGAGGTGCCTCGCCCCAATAACGCGGAGCATCACTGTCACCGGTTTGACCTTCTTCTCAACGCACCGCCTGTCTTGCGGACTGTATCTCTCGTCAAACATAAATTCCGGTTTCAGTATATAGCCGCATCCTCCGTTTTCTTTGAACTTTCCCATGTTAACTTGCATCGGCTTATCCGGTGTTTGATAATTGAGGGCGACCATTTGCGAACCGGCGTTCCAGAAAGGCACTGGATTATAATTGGAAGAATCGATCCTCTGACCTTTGGGATAAATGCGGCTCAGTTGTACCGTGTGATATTTTATGAAATACGCTTGTGTCGCCTCTTGTAGGTACATGAATCGTTCGGCCTTGGTTTCAGGGAAAGAGGACATTTCATTAAAAATAAAATGTTTACTTTTTAATTTTTCGCTGTTGAAAGCAACGGAGCGGCAGTAGACGATGAGATCGGACATTTCTTTGGCGATTCTCCACGTCCGCTCCATTTTCCTGTGTTGAAGAGACCTCGCGCTGGCGCTGTGTGCCGCTTCTTTGATTGCAGAGAGCCACTCTAACGCAATCTCTCGCGTTGGAGCCGCCATGTCGAATGGCGCGCACATTGTGGGACTTTGTATTCTGACGAGCCAACGCGACGCACCGCTCTCCTCCCCCACGACTAATTCCACCACAGCACCCAGCACATCCACCACACCCTTCTGAAGGGAACCCAAAGCTGCATTCTCGTTATCCAAACTTCCCTGAAATAATTATATTTCCTATTTGTTAAAAGTTCCACTAAAATAGAGACTTGTCATAATACTAATAATTCGGTATTGTAAAAGGTGGAAAAGGTCTGATTGGATGGAAGTCAATTTTTGAATCTCTAGCTCTACGCTCTACCATATTTTTTTTATTTATTACATATTTTTGGCGCATATTTATTTTATTTTTTATTTCGCATGTATATGATTATTTGAAAGTGCACATGTGCTAGTTATTTTCGTCCCACACCACCTCTACGCTGTTGTTTGTTTATACTGTAGTTAGCAATATAAAAACTAATAAAAACAATTTGTTGTAGATTTAGAAAAGGCATAAGATAAAGTTATAAAAGATGACGTATGGTCAACCTTGGTTGCGTTTGCATTGAACAGTGATCTAACACAAGCGTTAAAATCTCTTTACAAAGATTCTCGTGGTTGTTCAATCTCTTTATGAATAATTGTTTGAAAGCTTCGAATGACCAAGATTGTGGTTTATGAATTGAATGAGCTTTGGCAGGAAAAAGATTTTAGTAGAGTTAATGCTGTTAAAATGAGAAGATCCTTAAGCAGTATGTTAGGCTTGACGTTGAATAATACGTGGTGTGGCTTAATCCACTTGGTTGTGTAACTAGAATTGAGAAAGGTATGCTTTGGTGATTCGGGCATGTTGAAAGGATGAATGACGACAGAGTAACGAAACAAATTTATGTTGCAAAAGTGAGTGGCAGCGTTGGCAGGGGACGCCCAAGGAGAACTTATATCGATCAGATTAGTGGCTTATTAAAAAAAGACGATATAAGGAGCACCCATAACCGACGAGCGTAGATGTAGAAGATGCGAGAGAGGTGTGCCAGAATGGAACAGTGGTGCTGGTCAGAACGGAACTGGCCAGCGCTCTAAATGGAAATCTCTGCCCTCTGGGTTACAGGCGTGAGCGAATATCTATTTTTTTATAAGGATAAATTAAATAAACTAACAATGACGATATGAATACTACTTTATAACTAAAAAAAACAACACATCTTTTACATATTTTCTTTTCCTATTATTTATTATTACATACAAAATATTACAAACAGGAAATTATTTTTCTACGGTAAAATGGAATAGTTATCATTTGATACTATATCAAGCCATGTACAATTTATAGCAAAATTGTGACAATCATTTATTAATAATAATATTTTAAATTGTCGACACACTAGTGACATACATTAACTGTTGAGTGGGTAGTTTCATTTCTTGATGACAAAGCAAAAGTCGGTGGTAATAGATACTTACAGCAATTTCCGGCAAATGAGGTACATCAACCTCTTCCACGTAGTTGGCGGGGAACCAATGATGACGTTTGCCGCCATAGTCACCTCTCCACCAACCCTCATCAGGTTTGTCCACATTTGTTATTATAGCGTGCTTACAGAAGGACAGTTCATCATCTTGCCTTGCACGGTAGTCGTACAATGCCTTTACTGTTACCTGCCAAGTAATAGATTTTTTTTAAGTTAGATAAAGAGAAAAGATCGTTAAGAAATAAAAAACTAGAAATTTGGTTTTTCTTGCAAAATAAAATTAAAATGAAATGTTATAACAGCCGAATATAGCAAACTATTGAGCTCTGGCCCTTGTCGTGGCTCTGATATTGCTTATCATTGGGCCGTCATTGGAGCTTCCGAAAACGATAAGCGATGGGAAACGATAAAACTGTCGTGGTAGCCAGAACATGAAACGGGACAAGGCATGTCGGTTTTTAAAGGAAAGCCCAACTCCGTGGGAGGAGCGATCAGAATCTAGTGTAAAGACCAGCTGACTGTGTTCTATGTCAGGAAGATGTTCCCAGACGCGACCGCCAGGGTGAGCAGCTGGTCGTCAAGCGCCAAGCTCATCTTCTGAGACAAACCAGGTATTGTATCCTGATATCCAACCCCAGAAGGATCTGGACCGCTCCTCAGGATACAAGGCGGTTGCACTACAAGCGGAAGAGATGAATTATCATAAAGGGCTGGCCGCTCCTCGAGGCTGAAGAACAAGCAGAGGGGTGGTCCATTAAAATTACAATACAGTACCCTACATACGTCTGTGTTGGAGTCATGCTCTTCATTGCGAACTATGAAACAACATGGGTTACCGCAGATAGGTAAAAGAAAGATTAACAGGTGGTCATCGAGGAGGTTATTGGAACTTAACAAGCCACACAATCGGAAAGTTGTCGCGGCTCTTTCAGGTCATGGTAATTTTAACAAAAACTTGTATTTGATAAAATAAAAGATATTTAACAATGGCAGAGCTGGCAATAACCACATTTATTGCAGGAATTGTCCGGTTCGACCGGTGAAATACCACCACCTCACAGAAGACAGGCGTGAAGCAGGTGTATTCTGCGTGTCGTCTGATGAGTATTTTTTATGTGACAAGGTGGCAAACGAGCAAGCGGATCAAGGGTGGGAAAGGGGAAGAGGACTGAAATTAGGCCTCCGGCACCTCACTCATCGAACGAAATGCAGAGTACTTCTACTTCACGCCTGTTTTCTATGAGGTCGTGGTATTTCACCGGTCGAGGCGGCCAATTCGTGCAATAGATGTTGTTGTAGCAGGCTCTACCACTGTAAGAGTTAGGTGCCGGAAGCCTCAAAGAATACCAACAACATCAAGATGTTGTTGGTATTCTTTGAGGAGGAGCTTGAGGAGGGGGGTCTGCTGGAGGGATTCCTGTCCCACCCACATGCAAAATACGGCCCCTACTAACTAACTAACGAGGTCACTACTTTTTGGTTCTATCGGTATAAACTGTTAAAAATGTTTACCTTTGAGGTAAATGACGTAGGATCCATGTAACCTGGTGTTCCATACACTGAACTGTCGTCTGGTTCCTGGGGTATCAAAATAATTATAAACAAAATGAAAACAAATAAGAAGTCGAAAGTATAATCTCATAACACTACAGCGTTAGTTTTGAATTTAATAAATAAATACAGCAATAGACAAAAAAAACGAAAAAGGCTTAGAAGCTGCACTGCAGTAAAGTGCTAAGAAGCACTAAGCGGATGTGGATACAGACAGCCGCGTGTCTCGCACTCAAAAATATGTCACAGTTGTCATACGCACTACGGCGGAACGCAACCGAACGCTGCGGTTTCTCGCAAAGCAGCAGCTCCACAGCCGGTGGCCGCGCGGTTGCTATTCGCACTGTGCGGCTCGTGGTTGCAATCCAAAGGCGGCGCGCCGTCGCGGCTGTTCGCGACTACCGCGGCAAGTCGCATGCCACATCCGCTCAATGCGTATGATACCTTAGACCAACCGTTAAAGCATCCATGGCCTCATCAAGGCAAAGAAAGGCAAGAAGAAAAGGATCACAAAAGAAAGTTTCCTTTCTTTCAACTTTCTGCTTCTGCGTAAAACTTTCTCTTATTAAACTTACCGTTATTATTCTTCTGATAGCTTCCTCGCTGATAGAATATGAGAGCTTCACTTTTTTATACAATGGATTCTTTTCGTAATATGAAACCAACTCAACGAGACTTTCAAACTTCACTGTGCCTATGGTGTACAATCTGCCCTCGAGTTTAATTCTGCAATGCTTTATTTCTTTCTCCGTCCTGTAATATCATTTTTATAAATATAGACAGTATATACATATTTAGGCGTATTTACTTACTTACTAATGTTGGTGATTAAACAACCAAAAAGCAACCAACGGCACGCTTGCACCAACAAATAGCACTTGGACGTAAATTGTTTTTTCCTATAAAATTCAGTTGAAAAAGAAACAGAAAATGATATTACCGAAAGCTGATTGCGAAAGACCCATGTTCTTTTTCACTCGGTCTGACAAGAAAGGCACCATCGATATTCACTTTTCGTAACAGCTCTTCAGCTTGGGCTCTTGCACAATGTGGATGATACCAATCTTTAGCTTCATGTTTGTTTGGTTGTGGAACGGGCTCATTAAGTGTTATTAAAAATTCCTACAATTAAATAAAAATTCTTAGATCCGTCAACAAAGTAACAGTTGATTATTTTTATGAAATTATTCTATAATACAGATTATCCAAAACTATGAGCAGAGCCCCACATCTACCTCCTTAATATTATGTGGGTTCTAAACAGTAGGACGCAGCCGACAAAAACAGCTGAACGGCAGTATTACCATCAGGACAATCTACTTTGTGGCTACATCTAATCATTTTATCTAAGACAGCGAAGAAGCAGGTCAGTCAACTCTGGGAATCTAGAGTCTAGACAAAATTTTCCATTTCCTATTCCTATTCTTCTCTATTTTTTGTTGCGCTAAAAGGCTGCTCATACATCTGTATCTATCTGTCTCTACTCCTAACTAAATATGATCTCTCCTGATCGAAGCGGATATAGACCAGTATGACTACAACTTAACATTGTGAGCCACCTGCTTTTTTATCTCCATTTAACAAAAAAGTATGTGTGTCAGCACCGACGCACGACTGGAGACGTCGCGTGTCGTGCGTCTATAAAAATACGTAGATTAGTAGATGAGAGTCAATGAATGCATTTTTTATATTACTCAAAGCTTGGAGACATTTATTAATATTAATTATACAATGAATTCGTCAAAACACATAACGTAGCCCTGAAAATATAAAAAGTAAAAAGATAATCAGATATAGTATTGTAGGAGCTACAATACTGAACAATGGCCGAATTTAAACTAACCACAATTACCGTAACCTATTCACATATGTATATACACATTACATAAGTTATGGTAATTGTGATCAGATCAGAAAGTGAATATTGTTGCAATGTTTTGTGAAAAAAATGTAGTAGAATGTTATAGCTATTTTTTTTAATTAAAATTTAGTTATTAGAATAAAGGATAGAATGGAATTATCAATTATTTTTAGTCGTGGTTTCTTTATTTATGTTTGTGTAATGAAAATATCACCAGTGAGGCTTTAAAATATCTACTTGTTATGCAACCCGAAATTCTAATCGTCGAGTCAATGAAGCCTCATTGAAATAATATCTACATTTGTAGTAGACAAATGAGATAATAGGCAATGTTTGGAAGCAAAGAGATATTTCGAAAGGAAAATCTACCATGGCTCGGGGTGAACTGATACAGGTTTGAGTCAACAAAATAGGCGGGAAAACATGACCTACCTATGACCCTAATTTATTATGCTATCATACTTTCATGATTTAACTGATAAACATGAAATTTTGCACACACATTGTCAGAGGTACAAAAGGTAACTTGTATCTCGATAGAACACCACTTGAGAATGAGCTGCAGACAACAGCTAGTTATATGAATGACAATATTTTCATACCTGACTTCGAAGTGGATGCTGTCTGTAGTGTGTGATCAAACTGTACAGGCTGTCAAAGCATACTGTCTCTATAAGGAAATATTTAGTTAAGCCCCTTTCTTGCTTCAACTTTATGCGACAATGATTCACTTTGCCTTGTCTCCAAAATGACAAACAGTAGTCTCCGACAAATGTCACACTTTCTCTAACAAGAAATGTGCCATCACCAAGATGGGCATGTGCCCTTAGAAGGTCTTCAGCTTCTTGTCTGTTACCAGACAATTTTCCATGAAACCAACACTCACCAAAATGTAATTCATCTTGAGGTATGTCCAATTCTGGTTCACCATCACTGTCAATATCTGTTTCACTTGGTGCACTGTAGTTTTCTGTATAGTATAGCTTATTTTCAGTGAGCACAAAGGCATGAGGGTTCCATTCCTTATCAACTGGATCTTCCAATAGTAATATACCATTTTTAATTGAATTTCGTAAATCTATATCTTTACCTTCTTCTTGACGAACTGCAAAGGAATTCTCCTCAGCCCCTTCAGGTAACTTTTTATGCTTTAGGATAATCTTTCGACGTAAGTCATATGGTGATGGGAGGCAAGTTTCATTTTTCTCAAGTGATTGGACTAGCAACATATCACCGAAAACATCTTGAAATGCACTGGCCATACGCCTTTGTTGAGGTAAGGAGCAATTGTCTTCAATAGACAAAATAAGTGGATAATCGGATGCAACAAAAGCATGCTCCTTAATTGTTCGCAGAACATCCATAAATCTTATTTTTGTTGTTAATGTGTGTCCATGGTAAATAAATGGCAATCCATCTGGACCATCCCAGCAATCTAATTCTATGCATCTGCAGCATGATCTTAAGCACCGTACATATGCCTCCAATGAAGACTCACTTGAGAATTGGTCTCCGGTTAAATATCTACAATCATTGAAATCACAGATAAAATGGATATTAGTTTTTTCTTAAATATATGATGATTGGACTTACGTATTATGAGATGATGAAATCCAGTAATGCGCTAATGGTTTCCTCATGTCTTGTGTTACCTGATTATGTTTACTGTCCCAAATTGTATTTTGTTTTGAAAACAACATTTCAATAAACTAAAATATTAATAATAGAATTTAGTTAATTTGAGCTATTACATGTAATATATGGCCATTCTTTCGAATGTATTAGTAAATTTAGTATTAACTGAAGGTGAAACTTACTTCATTTAAGGTTAAATAGGGATCATAAATGTCTCTCTGTGGATCACACAAATAGTCTCTAATAAACTGTGATGCTTTTCCTTCATCATCTCCTAATTTATCATATTGCTCAAGTACTAAGAATCTTTTGAATTCACGTAATGTAATTGTGGAGCCATTAGCGCAATAGTGCGAGTACTTGTCAAATAAATCGATGACGTTCTGGAAACATTAATTTGAGAATTTATACATTTCCATTTAATTTAATTACATTTATATCTATTATGGTTTTTAGAGTAAAGCATGCAAATTCATTAGGAAAATACGCATTTACAGATATACAAAAAAAACTATATGAATGCTTATAAATATAAATGAAGTATACCCAATAGTTTTGTCTGATCCTTATATGTAAAAAAGTTTTTTTATCATAAAAAGTTAAAATGTGGGCCACAGTTTAAATAAAGGGTGGTAGTCCACACTTGAATATCTGTTTTATACAACAGTGTAGCAATAATTAAGAAAATTATAAAAATAATTTTATTTTTAATGTAATAATGAGTACTAACATTTTCGTCAAAAATTAATCTGTGGTAAAGAATGGAAAAATCATCAAATCCAATTTCGCCACATTTACTGGTGTCCACTTCTTGGAAAATGTCGCGTAATTTGCTTGTTGAAATTTTGCAGTTGATCTTAGGTAAGAATGCCTTCACTTCTTTAAGTGTTATCCTGTGATAAAAAAAATAAACATTGTTTTTTAGACTATTTTGATAATAAAAATATGACATATCTAAATTTTAATATGGAAATTAAAGATTACTGCAAATAACTTGTACATAGTAACATGTAATATATATATATATATATATATATATATATATATAATTTGTTTATTTTTTCTCTTTCCTTCTACATTACTGTATATTTAATTCTCATACTTGTGTTATGATAAAGATAGCTCAATCTCTGAGTAAAAACAATAATTTAGTTTTACTATAGAAGAAAAGTGATACACTTTTTTTGTGTACACAAATTCACACCATGCATTCATTACACTTATGAATAATTACAATTTCTTACTTTTCATGAGAGTTTTCTATTGTATAAAATTCTTTTCGTAACCATCTCTCTATTTGTAATGGATATGGTGTATTTATAGCTTCCTCTACTAGAAACCTAATACCCTTCATCCATGTTTCACATTCCTTGTCCGTTTGAGCTGAAACACAAACAAGTTATTTTAAATCTAGATCAACATCTCTAGAGGTATTTATAGCTTTAGCCATGTCATATAAATATTTATTTATGCCATATGTATTAAGAGAAACATACCAACAAAGGAAGCGGAGCGCAATTTGAATTCTGTTCCATAGTAAATCGTAAAACATTTAAAATTTTCTAGTCTTTTCGTTTCTTCAGGCCATCGCTCAAAGTCTTTTGAAGATTTACCGACTCGCACTTCTTTGATATCTCTTATATCTAATGTGCCTTCAAACGTGAGTCGCTGTGGTGATCCATTTCTGATTAAAATTATTTGATGTGTTTCCCGACGGACAGATAGTGTGCGACGCTCAGGCCTCTTCCTTGGATAAAATTTTAACACAGCACATCCCCGTTCCAAGTAAGATATTAATTGATCGGCTTCATGGATAAGTCTATCGTTGGCCCCATTGTAGTAAACAGAATTCATGGCACTTCCTTTGTTAGCGCAGAACGTTTCCAAACTGCGTCTTAATCTGTAGAGTGACTACATGAAAAGGATTCGCCTGTGGAATATGTAAATTTAAGTAAATTTACTTCAGTGAATAAACATTATGAATAATTTAACAAACACACATTTTACTAGTTGCCTACTTTTGATTTTGTTTGTTGACTTTTTTAAGAATATAGATAACGATAACGGCTCTGGGCTCTTACCTTTTTGAGCCACTCGCTTACAATCTAATTCAGTTTTAAATCTTATTGAAAAATTGCCAATATTATTTTATGTAGTTTACTAGGGGTTCGTTAAATCGGCAGTTTTTTAATAATTATTTCAGATTATTATATTTCAGAATATATCCATGTATTGCATTTTTTCAAACAAAATAAGTCTTTGTATTTTGTTTTATCTTTGATATTTGACATTGACATTTATTTAATATATGCTGTGCTAGGTCATTTTTAAGGGTCATCATTGACTAGGTACATGCCAGCTCAGTAGCTTGTAGGCATGGATCGTATTGCTTTTTCTGGATATCGTAACTGAATTAGATTTCGATATTCAATATCAGCTGTTATTTGTAATCAAGGGTAAGTAAGTTATTTCAATCTGTATTCAATTCTTTGTTTAGAACAAATGAAGTCCATCATAGGTATATTTCTTTTTACATTACATTTATTTTCAGCCGATGGTTTTGATTTTCTGGCAATACTAAGGCAGCACAATATTATGGAATTGGAAACGAAAGAGCGCAGACCTAACCTAACTGGTCCGGTCTATAGGCGTTTTAAATGGGGTACGTAATGTTTCTTTTGTTTTTTTACGATTCTAAAAGATTGATCAATGACCATCCATTCGAGGAATCTTCCCGTTTGCTTGGCACTATACATACTGTTCTTGTGTCCTCGAATCCTACGGCTAGGATTTGTTATTGTATGAAAATATTTTATTTATTTCACAAATAGCTTGTCGAAACATACATGACAATTTCTTTACATGAGCCATTATATATTTTCATTTTGTACACCTTGCATATAATTTAAGTGCTGCGCTCATATTACTTTAATGTGTGTCTTTTTCATTATTTTGATTACTTTATAAAGGTATCAAAGTAGGATGTATTGTATTAGGACCATAGTTGCTGTGACATATACTTGACATGTCTATATGTAAATGAGAAAATATTTAAATATGTGTGTTGTAGCATGCACAACTGCTTAAAGAATGAGAAGACTAGATTATATACATAATATATTATATGAAAATGGGTCTAAACATCCTATGAGATAATCGCAAACTGAATAAATCATTGGCAACTGTGTAGATTTGTTGTTATAACAGTGGTAGAGCCTGCAACAACACCTGTTGAAATGTCACCACCTCACAGAAGGCGTGGAGTAGAAGTATGCGTTGGCAACGCATCTGCTACTCATTTGCTTATTGTAGATGTCTATGGGTAGCGGTCACTTAACATCTTTTGACCTGCTCATTCATAAGCCACCTACAATATTCAAAAATTATTAATTAAATAATATGTTATGGAAGATAGGAATGTGACCTGTTCATTAGGGGGAAGGAGGCATTCAAAATACCAGGCTAGTTCACAGTGTAGGCATAGGTTTTTGTCACATTGTCAATACCAATGTATGTTGTATAATATACATATTAAATTTCCTGCTTTTTTGAGATATAATTTGTATTGTATTAATACAGCTATATTATATGTATAATAATTATAATTTCGTGTTCTAGATAACAAAAAGAAAAGAAATATTAAAAGATCGAAGTAAAAGTGACCGTTTGTCTACTTTTGATTAACATCGAGAGTTGCCCCTATCGGACATGTCTGATCCTCACAATGGAAAATCTAAAAAAGTTGACAAAAGAAAAATGCAGTTGCTAAAATGCAAAGCAGAGAAAGGAATAAGAAAAGATAAAGAAAAACAAAAAAAACCATTTCTCACTGGGAATGGTGCAGCCTCACTAAATTATATCCCACCACCCCTGTGAGATCCCACCACCACTTGGAAATTGAGAACCTCAGGCCCAGTTACCCGCTCTCAGATGAAAATAAAAGAATTGCATGATCATGTCAGTAAAATAAATGGAAGTGGAAGATCTTTTGCTACAAGTGATCAAATTTTCAGTTGAAGTTAAACAATATGAAAAGACTGTTAACAAAAAGACTACTGCAATGGACTCAAACAACCCAACTGTGCACAAAGAAAAAAAAAGAAAAGAATATTTATAAAAAACAAAACTTATGAAAAAACAAAAAACAAACCTCTGAAAACAATTCAATTAAATGTGACTCCAACTTAATGGAGCCACTTGTATGAGCCTTCAGGGTCTGATCCTCCATCTTTAGATATGCTGGGGGGACATGGCAAATAAGAAAACCAGTCCATTTGTTATTGTAGTGAGTGAAAAACTTAAAACAAAGAACATAATAAAGGCGAAAGGAATACATGGTATGCTGTTATATGACCTTATCTAATAGTTTTTCACATTCATGCTGTGTTAGAATATAGATAGAATAGAATGGTTGAACAACACCATATCCCCATAAAGGGAATCAATCAAGGGAAAAATTAAGCCACATACGAATATTTATTTCAGGTAAGAATAAATGCACGTTCTTGTCAACTTCCTGCCCTTTTTCCAGATTAAGTGAGGTCAGCATAGCATGTTTACGACTTCCGTATTGATCTATCATCAAGCTTTTCGTCGTCGTTCAGTTAACTATATATTGTGACCTTTAAAATGGTGATGGCTGAAAGTTTGTATAAAGTTCAAAACATGACAGTTTCTGAGATTTTGCAAGCTTCAGCTAGACACCAGTGTTTTGGAGACTCATGATGCTCTCTGGTAATGGTAAATTATTTATTTTGAAAATATTAATTATTAAATACTTTATTAGAATGTATTATTTTCAGATGCAAAGAAGTCAAAGAAGGAAAATGTTGTTCCAGTTGAAGATGGAATGAATGTAAAGATATTTGATGCAGGGTTTTTCCGAGTTCGATCCCCTATGAAGTTGAGCTTGTCGATTCCTTCTTCGGAACACGGCACTTCTTGCTCAAAAACATCACCATCCCAGGTAAAATATGATCATTATTGTTCTTTCCTCTTCCTCAACAATCAATCAACAATACCTTCAAAAGAATTCCAAGATATAGTAAATTTACTAATACAGAATACAGTAGAGAGTAAGATTGTTTTAATATAGGAATGATGTAACTGTATGCCAAATAGAGATCAGGATTCCATCACCATGTTGCAATTATGTAGTTATAATGTATACCTTCTTTCATAGCAGATGATACATGTAATTGTTGTAAACAAAGCAACAAACCAACATAACACACCTTTAGCATGGCAGTTGTTACACTACTTATACTTTCATCAAAAACATTATAATTTTGTAGAATGATGTATTTCAAGACTATCTGTGGGTCGTTTTTGAGCCGCTTGTAACGTAGACACTCACAGGAAGGCCACGCGCAGCATTCATCCTGTTGGTATTTCTCCAAAAAGCCCCAAGACCTTTTTTTGATTGATACGCCAAACGAGATGAGACTAATTTGGTCCGGGTGGTTGTGATAACCTGGATTTAAACTCTTTTCTGGCTTCACTCATTCCATCATATAAATTCCCCGGTGTCGGCTTCCATATAACCGCCAAAACTTAAACTACAACGTGGCCTCCCCTTCCACAACACAATCATTCCATAAATAAATGCACAAGCTGGTGAAATACCACAACCTTAAAGAAGACAGATGTGAAGTGGAAGAGAATTTTTTTTTTATCCTCTGTCCATTAAAGGTAGGCAAACACATCTGCAGCTCATTAAGTTGTTGCAGATGCCTATAGGCTTCTGTCACTTAATATGGTGAAGTGCTAGTTGGTTTGCTACTTTCTTATAAAACACTAAAAGACTATAATTTCGCAGACCATGTGCAAATGTTTCCTATATTCATCAGAACATCTGATTTGGTCTAAATATTCTAAGATTCAGGCTATGGCTGCGATGGTTACTTTAGAAATTTAAACATGTCAAGCGAATTAACAAGAAATTAAATAAGCAAAAGTAAGTAGATGTTAGAGTAAGAATTAGAAGGATAATTTTAGAAATACAACTAACCATCCAATTTGCTTCAATGAAATAATGTTAAATAAAATAATGTGCTGATTATGAAGCTTGTTATGATGTTTTAAATGTTTTAATTATTTTACAGAAGCTCACGTCATTGTCACAGCGATGTCACGAGCATCCGTCGTAGGAAAGTACACACAGAATATGAATCATCTTTGAAGAATGAGACCTCTGTTTGTTTGTTTAAAGTTTTAATACACGCATGAGGTGGAATGAGCGAGGTGGCCATTAGACCAATGTTTTTAGGTTAATAATTTTGATTTCGCCGAAGTCAGTTTATAGAGCTTGGTCTGCGATTTTGGTTGTAACCCGGGTGTCTTTAGGTGTGGTTTGGGCTCTTCTTTGTTGGGTGGGCTTTGCGATTGCACAAGGTCACATCAATTTCATTTATTATTATTTTACAAAGTAATCAACTGTTGAATTGCTTACCTAAAATAGGACAAACAATATATACAACAAAACAGATTGTTAGAAGGTTAGTAAGACAAACAACTTATAGTCTAATGTTATTCTGGTTAACATATTCACATAAAGTGTTTACAAAAGGTGTATGTACGAGGCCCAACAAAGATTTGAAATTTGTCGGTCTATTCTAGTCGGGGATAGTGTCCGGTAGCACATCGTAAAGGTTTATAAAAATTCGATTAATAATGCAATTATTTATTTTATTTTTATATTAATAATAAGCAACCTGACGGAGATAGGTAACAATTACAGAGTTAGTGTTAGTTATTACATTTCAATAAGGTGTAATTTTTAATTAAAACTAATTTTATGTTAAAACCACAAAAACACACACACAATATACTAGTCCGCCAAATATGAGATTAAATATTCAGAATAGATTACAGGGTACATCTCACACCAAAGACTAATTTTATTATAATATTGTAATGGAAAGTAATTTAAATGAATCCTGGATAATGTTTATTGATAATAAATAATTTAGTGCAACCAAAATGAGTTTTCTTTTGACAATATATCCATGTATGTCTAAGACATGGTATCGGTTATCCTCATGCCATGTACGAAAGCAAAAGGAATTTGTGAGAAGGGCATAAAGGGTTCGGTTGTACCTCAAGAAAAATAATTGGCAGCATTTTAATAATAGTAATGTTTATTTTACGCTCAGTGAAAAAAAAATAGGTAAATCCTCTAGCATTTATATAATAAACTTATAATTTCTATGCCGCAATACAAAATACCATTTTCAAAATTATGAACAAACCAAGGTTCTACATTGGAGTACCCAAGAATTGTTTCTTTTTAACCTAGTCTAAATAACATTTATTTCTATCGATTTATTTGACGTTTTATTTATTTTACTTATTCACAGGATAAGAAGAAACAAGATGACGCTACTTTGTCGTCCTTATTCATCAAAGTTGGTGCCTTCTAAACTCTGGACGTAGCCATTTTTAAAATCATAACCTTTGAGAATTGTCAATCCGATCTCTGATGTTCATATAGAGCATCTACTTTAGGTATTTATTATTTTACATTGAGATAATTTTTTTTTATAGGTGGACAGAAGTGAGCATATACAGGAATAAGAATATTTCCTTTTCCCTTTTAACTCTCCGCATCCAATCATCTTCATGTTCCGTTCACGAAACAGAGTACTTCTACTTCACGCCTGTTTTCTGTAAGGTCATGGTATTTCACTGGTTGAGGCAACCCATTCATGCAACAGATGTTGTTGTTGGGGGGTCTACCATTGTTGAATTGAATTGAATAAACAATTTTTGATTGTTCTCTGAAAACACAGCAAAGTATATAGTGTAAATATTGTCTGGAGTACCTTGCCTCTTTAGGGATGAATGAAGAAAACTATTTTAGAAATGAACTTTATACTATACTAGTGAACCACCCCTGCTTCGCTCGGGTACCACTACTATGCACCACTAAATGGTGAGATCAAACCATTTGGATCTGTATCACGGTCCTAACAAACAATTTACCTGTTTATCTTGACCTGTACATTTTTAAAGCACCACTGTTGTGCAGTGTTATAAACAAGTGTTATAAATTTAACCAAAATTCTGCAAGTCAGAACAGAAATGTTTGATTTTTGCTGGAGAACATTACTCCCAAAGGCCCAGCAGTGGTGCTGTAACTAAATGTATGAACTGCGGTGACTTGCAACAAGATATCTCAAGACTTTCCAATCAAACACAAATAAAAGCTGATCAAGCGGGTAAAAACAATGTCTAACTAACTGCAGCAAAACCGACTCGTTACAGACACCAAAGCAGATTATACCACCAGCAATTACCGGACCTGTTAGGCTTTCGGTAAAATTAATATAAGTATGCAAAAGTGAATGAGTCCTTAAAGGATTAATTGGCACCTTAGTCACCCTTGGTAATGGTGAGTACAGCAAACATTAAAGAAATTTTAATAAAACAATTAAAAGATAGATAAGACGTTTATTTCTATATGTCGAGTTAACAATGAAAGTGATATATGTACATAAATAAACCTTTACTAATTCGTTTTCTCAATGAAAAAGATACTTGCCTTTTAAAGAAGTGGTGAAAGTGGTTGTGGTGGAATAGATTTACTTATTAAAGATATATTTAAACTGACCTATACCTTGGCGTGACTTCATACAATCTGTTGCTGTGATTTGATGAACAGAAACTGGTAATATATCAATTCTAACATCATTTACATAGAGTTTTTTTAGTTTGTCTAGTTGGCTTTCCACAATTTTTTTTGCACTTCAGCATGAAAAAGAAAATTGATATGTTAACATATTCAAACTGAAGGAAACAGGAAGTTTCTATTTTTATAGTAGTTCAAAAATAAAGATCTGCTACACAAAATATACAAGTTTCCATTCAAAGCAAATACCCATGCTAATTGATATTAATGTACCATCACTGGTTTTGCATCTACTCACTTCATAAGCCTGTGATGCTGTTATCTGGCCATATCTTAATTCAGGCCAAAGACTGTTTTTATACTGTTCTTTTGTTTCTTCAATTTTTTAATGACAGCATCTGATATAACTGCATCGCAAAGATTTTTTCCAATAACATTCTGTAGAAGTACATGCTGGTTCTTCACTCCTACAATGAACCCACATGAAGAATGCTATTGCATGTTTGCGGCCTCCTTGCGAAACGACGCAGTCGTGACATTCTATAAAACGAATGATGTCTTCTCCTCCTTGAATAATTAATGTTACTGTGTATAACTTCCACCACACTCTATGCTCTAGGTATGTTTTGCATTTTAAAATACAGCAATTGCCATCCCGTTTTAACTGCACGTAACTTATTGTATCATTTACAAAAGAAATTTCACCATTAGCATGAGCAACTTTTTCAACAATATTAAATCTTCTTAACCTCAAAATATAATTACACAATTTTTACACTAGGTTATGTTACCTGTTGTATACTTACACAGAAGTTTTGATATTACGGAATTCTCAGCAGCGGAGTTTTTCGCAACTAACACAATTTCAGCAGAGCAGAAATTGGTGTTAGTTGCGAAAAATGCATCCAGCATAACAGCATCGATTTTAGGCAAATTACTATTTAATAGGTAGTTAACAACAATTGAATGTAGGAAAATGATTAGTTTATGCTAATGGGCAGAGGACATAGGTTAACAGCAGGTCTTTTCGTAACTGAACCATCACTTCTCACACTGTACACTCTTGTGAAGCCGTCTTCTCCGGGATGTTTGTTTGTGATCCTACCCAAGGACCACTTTCCTGGCGGCAAGTTATTGCACTTTATCATAACTATGTCTCCGATTTCAAACTCCTCGATCTTCAACCATTTAGGACGTTGTTGTAGTCTTGATAAGTATTCGTTTTGCCAGCGTCGCCAAAAATCTTGCACTAGTTTTTGTGTGTGTTGCCAGCGCGCCAACGGATGAATTTTAACATCTTTGAAATCGGGTGAAGGTACAACTATCGGCGCTTCACCAATTAGAAAATGTCCCGGGGTAAGTGGGTTAAGGTGTTCCCGATCATCATCATCAACAGGACGTGAGTTCAAGCAAGCTTCTACTTGGCACAGCACTGTTGTCATTTCTTCATATGTCAGGTGAGCAGATATTATTCTTTTTAAATGATATTTTATACATTTCACTCCAGCCTCCCATTATCCACCAAAGTGAGGACTATGAGCGGGAATAAAATGCCACTGAGTACCTTCTGTGGCTAATGTTTGCGCTATGCGTCCAGTAAATTATAATTTGGCTTCACTCCAGGCGTCTACGAGTTGTTTATTAGCACCTACAATATTCCTTCCTTGGTCGCTCCATAAAAGACTGCATTTACCTCTTCGAGTAACAAAACGTTTAAAGGCACCTATGAAGGCTTCGGATGTTAGGTTGTTCAATATGGATGGCCTTGGTAGTTGTACAAATAAATATAGCAATATATGTCTTGGTCGTTCTGTATCTTCGTCCTTTTCACATCAAGGTTTGAAAAGGGCCGGCAAAATCTACGCCGCTGTTCAGAAAAGGTCTGGATGGTAAAACCCTTTGCTTGGGTAAGTCGACCATTATTTGAGCCCTTGTTCTTGCTTTGACCTTTGCACATATAAGACAACGATGTACAAAGTTTGTGACTTGCGGTTTTGCTCTTAATACCCAATACTTCGAGCGTAAATGGCACAATATTATATGTGCGCCTCCGTGCAACGTTTTGGCATGTGCATCAGCTATTATGAGCGGAACAAGGAAGTTTTTGTTCCCTAAGATTACAGGATGCATTCTGTTTTCATCTAGGATTGTATGCCTGAGGCGACCGCCCACCCTGAGGATGTTTTGGTCGTCTAAGAAAGGACTAAGTGTTTTTAATTTACTTTTATTGCCGACTTGTTTTTTAGTCTTTAATTTATTGATACCCTCTTGAAATTCTACTTCTTGAGCCTTTCTTACGCAAAATTGTAAAGCTTCGACTAATTTTTTGGTTGTAATTTCCTTTTCTTTTATATTTTTATCATTTTTAAATGTTAAAAACCTTTTACAGTATACTAATGTTTTAAGTAATTCAGATAAGTTAATAAAGTTTTCCAATTGTGATATTAATGTATTTTCCTTTTTTACAGATCGCCAGTGATCGTCGGTACATTCAGGTTTGTCTTTTTTCAATAAGGTATTTTTCATTTCTATTTCTGTTGGTATTAACTCATGTTGACTAATCTTAATTTCTTTTTCAGATAACCAACTCGGACCATTCCACCACAAGTCACATGTCTCCAAAGCTGAGAGCAACAACCCTCGAGAAGCTGGGTCTGCAGATTTTCATGTGACTGTACATGATGCCAGCGGTTATTGTTAAGGTTTCCTATGATCTCTACTACACGGTTGGCCACGAAAGGTTTCCAGCGGTTCGGATCGCCACAAAGCCATGAAATGACTATTGACGAGTCTGACCATGCATGCATCTGCGATTTAGGTATTCTTATTGCTTCGCCAACTTGTTTCATAAGTTTAGATAACAACAAGGCACCACAAAGTTCTAAGCGTGGTAATTGTTTTAAGTGGAGCTACTTTAGTCCCTGCAGCAAGAAGGTTGGTTTCTATTTTTCCATTCGTTTCAGTTCTAATGTAAACAACTGCTGCATATGCACGCATTGAAGCATCACTGAATCCGTGCAGTTGGACTTTATCTTTGTTAGCAGTGGTTGTACCAATCCATCTTCTTACCTTAATATCGTGGACCCTCTCAAAGTCTGATCTTATTTGTCGCCATTCTTGTTCCAATTCTTCACTAATTGTTTCGTCCCATGTTAGTTTCTCTAGCCATACTTTTTGAATCAAGATCTTCGCCATGACTGTACTTGGTGCAATCCAGCCAAGAGGATCGAAAAGTTTTTGTATATCAGACAAGATGTTACGTTTTGTAATAAACTTTCCGATTGGTGATAGGCTTAGTGTATATTCAAAGTTGTCTGTTCTTAGGTTCCAAGCGATACCTGATGCCTTTATTGTACCATCTAAGTTCATATCGATTTTAACTTTGGCAGATCGTTTGTTTTCTTCAATGGACTGTAAAAATTGAATGTTGTTTGATGACCATTTTGTTAGATGAAATCCTCCCCTTTGTAGAATATTTGTTATTTCACGTGATAACATTATGGCTTCTTCTGACGTATCTGCACCTGACAGGAGATCGTCAATATAAAAGTCTTCTTTTATTGTTTGAGCAGCTAGCCGATAACATTTTCCTTCATCATGAGCGAGTTGCTGTAATGTTTTGACAGCCAAGTACGGTGCAGAGGCTGTTCCGAAAGTCAATCTCATCCAGATCTTCAGATTCGTCAGGTCTCCAAATAATACGTTGATAATCTGTATGCTCTTTGGCTACTAATATCTGTAAGTACATTTTCTGAATATCAGCCGTAAAACAGACTTGTTTCGTGCGCCATCTTATTAGAAGATATCTCAAGTCTTCTTGTAATTGAAGACCTATTAGTAGGTCATCGTTTAATGATGTATTATTTGTCCCTTTACAGGAACCACGCGTGTACGTGTAGTTTCTTTATCATTTCGGATGACTGCGTGGTGATGTAAGTACACTGATTCCTTTAAGTTCTTTTCATTTTCAGGAATATTTTCTAAATATCCTTTTGTTATATATTCATTTATAACATTTGTGTATTATGCTTTCAGATCTGGCAATTAATTAAACTTCTTTTCTAGTTACAGGAATCAACGTATAGCAATATCTTTGGTGTTTCCCTCTGCCGATTTGGGGCTACTGTTTTTAAAGTGTAAGTGAACTATATATCTTCCTTCTTTATTTCTTGTTGTTGTGTTTTATATTATATTATATGTATTTTTATATATATTTTGTCACACTGTTCTTCATTTTTCGTTAATGATCTTTTGATATCTACTTCTACTTCCCACATTGATTTGAGAATATCTTCGACGTCAAGATGATGATGCTTGACAACGTAAGTATCTTGCGGTTTAGTATGTATTTCTCCAAAGAGTATCCAACCGAGGCTTGTCTTCTGCGCGCATGGTGTGCCTGTTGGACCCTTGACAAAATCTTGCTGTAGTATTTGAGCATACTCTCTAACCCAAAGTAGTAAATCAATTGACCCAGACGTGAAATAAGTAGGATCAGCCGGGTCGAGTCCTTTGAGGTGTGGCCACGGTTGAGCGGTAATTATTTTCGCGGGAATTTTTGTGGTCAGTTGTTTAGGCATCACGTAGGCTTGTATTGGCAAACTAAAGTTCTTGTCGCACTGTGATGTTATTTGTAGCTGAACCACATGCTTGATTTCTGTTCTTGCAGACCCCACGCCTATTACGCTTCCTTTTATAGGTTTTCTGTTTAGCTTTAATAGATAGATGGCGTCGTTTGCAAAACCTGCATGAAACTGGCAGTGTGCATTTTGATGCAGAATGTCCCGTTCTAAGACAATTGTGGCACAGCTTTTCTGTTATAACAAATTTGCTTCTTTCGCTCGTATCAATTTGTGTAAATTGTTTGCAATGACAGAGAGTGTGATTATCATTACACATTATGCAATTACGCTTATTTGTGCTAGGTGTGGAAACGTAATATGCTCGTTCTTTTATTGGCCTTGTATTTTCTATTTCAGAACTTTTGAGGTCCAACGTACGAAATCGTCACTGTAAGTATTTTTGTAGATCTTCCCAGATTGGTAAAACTTCAGAGTCTTCTTTGTAGGCATATTCTTCCCAGCTTTTGTGTGTCTCTGGATTTAACTTTTGGACTAGAAGATAAATAATGACAGGATCCCAGGTATTCGTGGATATTTCCAAATTTGCTAAGTTATTTAAGCATTCCATACTTGTATCTAATAACGATTTTAATTGGATAGCTGAAGGCATGGTAATTTTCTTTTGATTAAATAATCTCTTCATAATAGTATTCAAAATAATTATTTTATTTCCGTATCATTTTTTCAGTGTTTCCCAAGCGTGAGGATAATTATCAGATGTAACTTGCATGTGTTTCAGAAGAGACTCGGCCTCCGCGGTGATACTAGTTTTTAAATAATGACATTTTTCCACCTTACTTAACGCCTCATTGTTATGTACTAAAGAAATAAATATGTCATGAAATGCTTCATAATTACCACAAAATGTTGGCAATTGGATTTTAGGTAAATGCGCCACGTTTTTACGGGTGTAAGTGCTCGATTTAGCCGTTGATTGTATTCCCGGATCTTCCGTTAATCGCTGCAGCATATCCTTCAATTCTCTTTCTATATTAATGTACAATTCTTCATAAGTAAAATATTCTTCATTAACGAAGTATGGTAATGTTTTCTTTTGTTCTTTTGAAGTAATTTTAACAAGATCCTGGTGGGCACTCTTGAACGTTTCCCAGTCGCCAATAATTATTTTTATTTGCGATTCAATGTAACCACAAGATAAACGTGATTTTGGGCATTTTTTAATGTTACATTGAGTCTTCAGTAATAAGTTCGTTGTCTTCTAACATAGCAACAGTTTGTTCTAAAGTTGCCATTATTATATTGTGCCGTAGTATCTTCACGATAAGTTCCAATTTGTAATATTAATTACACTATAAGAAAAAACACTTGCAGCGCGTGCGCTCGTTAAGTCATCTATTGTGCTCGCGCGCTAGTTAACTCGTCTATTGTGCTCGCGCGCAGTGGAATTTACCGGCCGTCGCTGAGTATATCCGGCTCGAAGGACCATATGTTGCGGTGATAAGGTTGAATTTCTTCTGTGAATTGTTGAAATATCCGAGCGAAATAAAAATACGTGTTGTTGGTTTGATGTTTAATTTGCGACTGAGACTTGACTGCGACATTGCACCTGATATTGTGTGTAGTGCGCTCAACACTATTATTTTTGAGCTCAATTATTTTAAAAAATGATAGTTTTTACTGAGAAATCGTTAACCCGATACCTCTTCTGTTTCGTCTTTTACTTCCTACTTATCACGTGGTTCATGACAGAAAGGTGTCTATTTTATTTCTCAAAAATATAATTAATCCTTTTTATACTAATTAAATAGACTTATTTTTCCCATCTTTAGACCGTAAACTACCATAGAAATAAAAATCTTCCGATATTTTGCATACTGTCAACTACCGCATTAAATGTTACATTTATCTTTGGCAGTGGTTTTGATTTGAGTGAGAGTGAGATAGATAACTACCGCAGTGTCTCAAGACGAAAGTCTATGACCAGTGTCTGTTGCCAGCGATTACTTATGGTACTGAGACGTGGCCCCTCAATGCGAGTACCATTAGACGGCTCACCCACCCCAAAGGTCACCCAAAGGGCAATAGAAAGGGCAATGCTCGGAGTCTCTCTGCGTGATCGCATCAGAAATGATGTGATCTGCAGTAGAACCATTGTAACCGACATTGCCCGAAGAATTGCAAACCTTAAGTCAAATGTGCCGGACACATTGTTCGCAGAACGGATGGCCGATGGGGTCGAAAGTTCCTAGAGTGGCGGCCACGTACAGGTCGACGCAGCGTAGGTAGGCCTCCCACACGATGGACCGATGATCTGGTCAAAGTTGCGGGAGCCCACTGGATGAGGGTGGCAGAGGACCGATCTTTGTGGCGATCAATGGGGGAGGCCTACGTTCAGCAGTGGACAGATATCGGCTGAAACGCGACGACGAGATAGATAAACTAAGAACGGTGTAGAGATAGTCGCCATATTGAACTCGTTTTTTCTTTCACACAGTCGTCAGAACAGAACGTTTTTGAATTTGAGTTTCGTCACTGACAATGTTGGCAGGTGATGTCCAAGGACAACTTATCAACAACTATATAACCGATCAGATTCGTAACATACTAAAGTAGGGCGATATAAGGAGTATCCGTCACCGACGAGTTTGTATGAGTAGGTATACACCTACTCATTTATACAAATGTAGAAGTCTTTGTCTATCCCTCTAGGTTACGGGCGTGAGCGCATATTTCTTTAATTTGTATAATGCGTCTGCTATTACGATCCGCTTTCTAGGTATCTAAATATTTATAATATAATTAGTGTATAGTATTTTAAAATATCTGTTACAAAATCCAAACATTATCATAATAATTATTACTATTACAATCTTTCAAAACATTTATAGAATAAATACAATAATCGATTTGAAATAAGAGAAAACCTTTACTGAATATAAGATTTTAATAAGCTAAAATTAACAGTAAATTTTATTGGTTATATGATATACATTGACAAAGACACTAACAAAACAGATTGACAGTGACATCAGCTTATGGCTGATAGTTTCAACTAAGAAGTTTACATCACGATTATAAAATGGATAAGATCTAGCAATATTTTCTATTTTATCTATTTCAAATTTCGGCGTTTTGTACCTACTACCATATCTACTTACGTAGTTCTTACATACTCTTTGCCTATTTCTTTATATATATATTCTATAGTCTTCATGCATTCTCTATTCTTCTTTGACTGATGGATGTTGCTCCACCAAAATATTCTGGTAGCTGCAGTCTCTCACATTGTTCATATTAAATTTCTGTAATAATTTCTCCGAATATTTTTGTTGATGTAATTTAATACCACTCTTTTCCGTCTCGGTGTCTAAACCAAATATAATTAGATTCTTTCTCACACACCCTTAAATCAAATTCTTTTTTCAATTTAATTGTAATTTCCTCCAAATCCTTTAAATTTTCACCGATAATTATTCCGTCATCTAAATAAATTCCTAGATAAATTCTTTTATCTCCTTTCAAATCTAAAATGAAAATACATTTACTTAATATCAATTGTCTGAAACATATTTCTGATAAAAAATTCTGTAAATCGTATATTTCACATAAGGGGAGCCTGTTTTAAACCATATAGGCTTTTATTTATGTTTGCATACTTTGCCCTTACAGTTATTGTAGCTTTTAGGAACCTTCACGTATATTGTTTCCCTTAAATTTCCATGAAGAAACGCAGTCTTAATATCAAATTGTTTTAATGTTAAACTTTTACCAGCTGCAATAGACCATATAATTCTCAAAGAAGTAGTGTCTATTACAGAGCTATATGTTTCATCATAATCTATCTTATATTTTTGTTAAAACCTCTAGCAACAAGTCCAGCTTTATATCTTCCGTCAGCTTTTACAGTAAAAATCCACATGTTGTGTGTACCATGTGTTATATTCTCTTAAAGAATCCATTTCTTCTTTGATAGCTTATGACCAATTTTTAACGTAGTTCTTACATACTCTTTGCCTATTTCTTTAACTTTGCCCACATTTCAAATATTATTTCACCGACATGCTTTAACGTTTTTCAATCTTTTGATTAAAAAAACTTAAGATCCTGTTTGTTTAACGCTTTACCTTTCAGTTCTTAGCTTATTAGATTATTTTGGTAAAACAGTTGTACGAAATAGTGAAAATGGTTTGGGAAAACCAGCGTGCGAAACAAGACCTGGCCGAAATCGCCAAAATGAATAATGTAAGTTAAATTTTCTCTATTCTAATTTATCTTTAACTTAGTATGTATAAACAGTAAAGATGGTTATGTTATGTTAGTTGGTTTATATTTCAATACGGATAAAAAAGTTGTCATAGGTTAAAACTATTGTATTATTATGTTTTTTTATCATTTTCTACAGGAGGACGGAGATAATTCAATAACTTTGACTGTCGTAGACAATGAATTAGACCATCTTAATGCGACTATTGATGGACCGATCGGCACACCATATGAAACCGGAAAATTTGTGCTTTCTATACGCATCCCAAAAGAATATCCGACAGTCCCACCTCAGGTAAAGTGTAATTATTTTGACTTGTCACATAATAAGTAAACTATTTGACGCTAAATGTTGCTAAATTTTTGTATTTTTCTAACAGGTTTCTTTTAAGACCAAAGTTTGGCATCCAAATGTAATGGCACGTACAGGGGACATCTGCTTAGACATACTAGCAGACCAGTGGTCATCGCAATTATCTTTGAGAACATTACTTATATCAATACAAGCATTGCTTTCTGCTCCAGAAGCAGATGATACATTGGACCTTCCAGTAGGAGTCCAATGTAAAAATAATCCTGATATATTTAACTTGACGGCCCAAGTATGGACAAATATCTATGCTGAAGGTAACCACCCAGTGATGGAATGTAATAAAAAAATAAAGTTTTTGCTGGACATGGGTGTGGCTGAAGACTATGCTGTAGATATTCTTTCATGTTCTAACTGGGACATGGAAAAATCTATAAGTATAGCGACCCATCTGCTCATGAATGGTGAGTGCAATGATGATTAAAACATTGTTTTGACGGTTGTCAGTTTCTCATTTTGCATATTGCAAGACTTTGTTTAAAGCAAATTTGTATTCACGCGCTCCTCAATGCTTATATTAGTACTTTATAGCAATTTTATATAATTGTTACCAAATATTTGAAGATCATATTGGCTGTTTTCTAGCAATATAAAAATGAGCCCAAACATTTTGCTTTACTAAAGTCATATATTGAATAGTTAAATTATAAAGATAATTTTTCCAATTATTATTATATATTATGTATGAAGAACTCCCTTAGACCAAGATTCATTTTTGGCTGTGTTTAAAAAACAAAGACTTAAATTAATTTAACGTAAATATAAATTAGTAATAATGGAAGTAATATATTTAAAATCTGAAAATAGTAACCATTTGTTTTCTTGAGAAAAAATTGGTTCTTAAAAAGAGTGGTATTTTCGATAGTACCTAATTCTATTCTAACTTGCCATTCATCGTGATAGCTTTTAAATTGCCAGTTAATATATAACAGCTTATATTGCTCACAGATACAGAAAACTTTTCAGTAGGTTTTCTATATCTGTCAGTTATATAATATATGCAAAAACCATACATACAACTTTAAAAAAATTAATTCCAATTGTAGAAAAAAGCTGAAAATGTTTGTTGCAAAATACCTACATTATATAAGGTAGTATATCTCTTATTTTTATAGTGTTTTAAGAACAAACGAATTAGTATTAAAAAACTTAATAGTAACTAATAAGACTTCCTTAAAATAATGACAGTTATGACTAACATATAATTGCTCATTTATTACAATAATATTGAGGTATATACTACTACTAGTACTACTACTTATACTATTTATATGTATAGTATAAGTAGTGACTGTAAGACATTACAGTTATGCATTCCTAAATGTTAATATCTGTTTATAAAGTGTAGTTTAAATGAGAATATAACATAAATGATATCCATAAACATTTTGATTACGTAACAAACTGTGTAAACACTACACAGAGGACATAAATGTAACAGAAAGACTTTAAAATTGTACAATTAGGTTATAAATTACCTAGCTTATTTTTGAATAGTAATTTTTGACTATGTGTACAAACAAACGACTGAACGTAATTTAATGTATGGGAATTTTTTATTTAATAACATATACCAGTTAAGATAACCGACAATAGAAAAAATACTAAGAATATTAATATCCGTGTATGTTGTGTAATGATTTCTGGTTTATCTTATGTTTATTGTCTTCATAATTTTCTATATATCTTGTCACTTATTGCAAAAATTTTAAGGGTTATTCATGAACCTTTCAAGAGTATTTTCATTTATTTATAGTACCAAAGAGAGTCATAATGAGTTTAAAACTGGTGTGATTCCTGTTTATAAAGTATAGTGTAATACATTTTTTCTGCAGTCACAATGTTTGAAATTGTAAATTTTATCTAGTAATGATAAACATTATAAACTTAAACATCTACAGTAACTTAAACACTCATATTTTGTAGAAATAAATTAGGTGGTCAACAATAATATTTACATTAGTTTTTCCCTCTTTTGTAGTTTTGATAGTATAGTATGTTTAAAATAAGGAACTAAAAGTGAGCTAACTGTAATAAAAGTTTGTAATAACATGGCAACTGGTGAATATTTCTTGTGATAAAATATATTCTTTAGAAGGATTGTAGTTTTGATAGGTTCTATATTTGATATAAAATATATGTAAAATGTCTATTGATATGACTATTTTATATGGCAAAGCCCCTTTGTTATTGAATACTTACATTTATTAAAATAATACTACGTTATATAATAATAACAAGTGTCATTCGTAGACACCGACATTTAAAAGTGGTAGAGCCCGCAACAACAACATCTGTTGCACGAATTGTCCGGCTTGACCGGTGAAATACCACCACCTCACAGAAAACAGACGTGAAGTAGAAGTATTCAGCCCTTCGTCACATGAGTGAGGTGCCGGTGCCCTAATTTCATCCTCTTCCCCTTCCCACCCTTTCCATAAGGATGGGATGGGAAAGAGGCTGAAATTAGGCCTCCGGTACTCTGAAGCATAAATTTAAGAATTAATAGATGGAGTGCTCAAAATGCTTTAAACAACAAAATGTCCTTCACATTGTACAATTAGGTACAGAAAAAAAAGAAAAATCTATATGATACACTGCTCATGATATAAATTTTGTCCATATATTTGTGATACTATTTGAGAAACAAATGTGATTTGATGAATACAAAATTAATATAAATTATGAGTAGTAAGATAGAAGAAGAAGAGATTGATGTGATTATAATTAAATCTCATAATAATAAGTCTATTGTTGTTAGAATTTTGATTTTTTTAACTCTACTACTTAGACAACAGTGGTTTGTTGAAACAATGTTTATTTTTGTTAAATAAGACCAAAAAGAGCCTATAAATGGCATCAAGTATTTTGTTAAATTTATGTAATCCGTAGGTAGTACTAAGTAAAACATATTATGTTTCCTGTTTCTTATTTTTTCAAATTTTAAGCATTATACAATAATTTAAATTGTCTGAAAGTAATTTAAAAACATATATACCTATTGGAAATACCAAATATATATATATATATATATATATACCAAATGTATACCGACGCTATAAAAATTCTAATGTAAAAATTGGCTCATCATACTTATTTTACTAGTACTCAGTTTAGTATTTCAAATTAATTATTCTAACCATGAGTTGGCACTGCCACAATCATTCACATAAAAAAATATTACTCTTTCATTCACTCTGAATTTTTTTTATATGAATGTTTTCAGCTTTTAGTCATTTTAATATGATTCTCAATTAATGTTATAAAGACAAGTGATAACCCATGGGTCCTTTATGCACTTGTGAAATTATAATTTTAAGTTTGTTAATGATATTTTCATAGTATATAATGTAACACAATATATATTGTACCTATGTGCAATTATTTTTCCAAAGTAGGCGAATTTGAACAATAGAAAAAGTATTACATTTTTAATATTTTGTTATAATATAATAATATAATAATTTTCGGATCTCAGAAGAAAAATATAGTGCTTGATTTAAAAATTGTGAACAGTGGTCATGAAATTGTATTAAGGAACCCAAAGTCTGATTAATTGTCAAAAAGATCCTTGGCTATCACCTCAAATGATTATTAATTATAATATTGCTATTTGGTGTTCGATACAATTGACACCAATTTAAAGTCAATAAAGAGTACTTTCAATATACCGGGTTTTTTATCTACTTCTTCCGTTACAAAAAGTTTATGAAGAGAGAATGAGTGCTTAGTGGAATGTATGAATTTAAATGACACCCCTGAAGAGACGTTACCCTGACGTTAAGTGAGCGCTGCCCCTAGACATCCGCAACAGGAAAAGGACTGCTTTGATGCCTTGAATAATAGCCTATGTGAAAACTAATGTCAGGTCTTGTTTTGTTTGATAGATAAAGCAGAGAACCCACCATTTCTCTATAGTCTTCATCACTTTGACTGATGGATGTTGCTCCACCAAAATACTCTGGTAGCTGCACTCTCTCATTGTTCATATTAAATTTCTGTAATAATTTCTCCGAATATTTTTGTTGATGTCTTTTCCGTCTCGATGTCTAAACCTAATATAGTTAACTAATATAATTAGATTTTTTCTCACACACCCTTAAATCAAATTCTTTTTTCAATTTAATTGTAATTTCCTCCAAGTCCTTAAATTTTAACCGATAATTATTCCGTCATCTAAATAAATTCCTAGATAAATTCTTTTAAATCTAAAATGAAAATACATTTACTTAATATCAATTGTCTGAAACATATTTCTGATAAAAATTCTGTAAATCGTATATTTCACAATTTCGTATTTTAAAGAATCCATTTCTTCTTTGATAGCTTATGGCCAATTTTTAACGTAGTTCTTACATACTCTTTGCCTTTTTCTTTAACTTTGCCCACATTTCAAATATTATTTCACCGACATGCTTTAACTTTTTTCAATCTTTTGATTAAAGAAACTTAAGATCCTGTTTGTTTAACGCTTTAACTTTCAGTTGTTAGCTTATTAGATTTTTTGGTAAAACAGTTGTACGAAATAGTGAAAATGGTTTGGGAAAACCAGCGTGCGAAACAAGACCTGGCCGAAATCGCCAAAATGAATAATGTAAGTTAAATTTTCTCTATTCTAATTTATCTTTAACTTAGTATGTATAAACAGTAAAGATGGTTATGTTATGTTAGTTGGTTTATATTTCAATACGAATAAAAAAGTTGTCATAGGTTAAAACTATTGTATTATTATGTTTTTTTATCATTTTCTACAGGAGGACGGAGATAATTCAATAACTTTGACTGTCGTAGACAATGAATTAGACCATCTTAATGCGACTATTGATGGACCGATCGGCACACCATATGAAACCGGAAAATTTGTGCTTTCTATACGCATCCCAAAAGAATATCCGACAGTCCCACCTCGGGTAAAGTGTAATTATTTTGACTTGTCACATAATTAGTAAACTATTTGACGCTAAATGTTGCTAAATTTTTGTATTTTTCTAACAGGTTTCTTTTAAGACCAAAGTTTGGCATCCAAATGTAATGGCACGTACAGGGGACATCTGCTTAGACATACTAGCAGACCAGTGGTCATCGCAATTATCTTTGAGAACATTACTTATATCAATACAAGCATTGCTTTCTGCTCCAGAAGCAGATGATGCATTGGACCTTCCAGTAGGAGTCCAATGCAAAAATAATCCTGATATATTTAACTTGACGGCCCAAGTATGGACAAATATCTATGCTGAAGGTAACCACCCAGTGATGGAATGTAATAAAAAAATAATGTTTTTGCTGGACATGGGTGTGGCTGAAGACTATGCTGTAGATATTCTTTCATGTTCTAACTGGGACATGGAAAAATCTATAAGTATAGCGACCCATCTGCTCATGAATGGTGAGTGCAATGATGATTAAAACATTGTTTTGACGGTTGTCAGTTTCTCATTTTGTATATTGCAAGACTTTGTTTAAAGCAAATTTGTATTCACGCGCTCCTCAATGCTTAAATTAGTACTTTATAGCAATTTTATATAATTGTTACCAAATATTTGAAGATCATATTGGCTGTTTTCTAGCAATATAAAAATGAGCCCAAACATTTTGCTTTACTAAAGTCATATATTGAATAGTTAAATTACAAAGATAATTTTTCCAATTATTATTATATATTATGTATGAAGTATAACTCCCTTAGACCATGATTCATTTTTGGCTGTGTTTAAAAAACAAAGACTTAAATTAATTTAACGTAAATATAAATTAGTAATAATGGAAGTAATATATTTAAAATCTGAAAATAGTAACCATTTGTTTTCTTGAGAAAAAATTGGTTCTTAAAAAGAGTGGTATTTTCGATAGTACCTAATTCTATTCTAACTTGCCATTCATCGTGATAGCTTTTAAAGTGCCAGTTAATATATAACAGCTTATATTGCTCACAGATACAGAAAACTTTTCAGTAGGTTTTCTATATCTGTCAGTTATATAATATATGCAAAAACCATACATACAACTTTAAAAAAATTAATTCCAATTGTAGAAAAAAGCTGAAAATGTTTGTTGCAAAATACCTACATTATATAAGGTAGTATATCTCTTATTTTTATAGTGTTTTAAGAACAAACGAATTAGTATTAAAAAACTTAATAGTAACTAATAAGACTTCCTTAAAATAATGACAGTTATGACTAACATATAATTGCTCATTTATTACAATAATATTGAGGTATATACTACTACTAGTACTACTACTTATACTATTTATATGTATAGTATAAGTAGTGACTGTAAGACATTACAGTTATGCATTCCTAAATGTTAATATCTGTTTATAAAGTGTAGTTTAAATGAGAATATAACATAAATGATATCCATAAACATTTTGATTACGTAACAAACTGTGTAAACACTACACAGAGGACATAAATGTAACAGAAAGACTTTAAAATTGTACAATTAGGTTATAAATTACCTAGCTTATTTTTGAATAGTAATTTTTGACTATGTGTACAAACAAACGACTGAACGTAATTTAATGTATGGGAATTTTTTATTTAATAACATATACCAGTTAAGATAACCGACAATAGAAAAAATACTAAGAATATTAATATCCGTGTATGTTGTGTAATGATTTCTGGTTTATCTTATGTTTATTGTCTTCATAATTTTCTATATATCTTGTCACTTATTGCAAAAATTTGAAGGGTTATTCATGAACCTTTCAAGAGTATTTTCATTTATTTATAGTACCAAAGAGAGTCATAATGAGTTTAAAACTGGTGTGATTCCTGTTTATAAAGTATAGTGTAATACATTTTTTCTGCAGTCACAATGTTTGAAATTGTAAATTTTATCTAGTAATGATAAACATTATAAACTTAAACATCTACAGTAACTTAAACACTCATATTTTGTAGAAATAAATTAGGTGGTCAACAATAATATTTACATTAGTTTTTCCCTCTTTTGTAGTTTTGATAGTATAGTATGTTTAAAATAAGGAACTAAAAGTGAGCTAACTGTAATAAAAATTTGTAATAACATGGCAACTGGTGAATATTTCTTGTGATAAAATATATTCTTTAGAAGGATTGTAGTTTTGATAGGTTCTATATTTGATATAAAATATATGTAAAATGTCTATTGATATGACTATTTTATATGGCAAAGCCAAGTAATAATAACAAGTGTCATTCGTAGACACCGACGTTGCACGAATTGTCCGGCTTGACCGGTGAAATACCACCACCTCACAGAAAACAGACGTGAAGTAGAAGTATTCAGCCCTTCGTCACATGAGTGAGGTGCCGGTGCCCTAATTTCATCCTCTTCCCCTTCCCACCCTTTCCATAAGGATGGGATGGGAAAGAGGCTGAAATTAGGCCTCCGGTACTCTGAAGCATAAATTTAAGAATTAATAGATGGAGTGCTCAAAATGCTTTAAACAACAAAATGTCCTTCACATTGTACAATTAGGTACAGAAAAAAAAGAAAAATCTATATGATACACTGCTCATGATATAAATTTTGTCCATATATTTGTGATACTATTTGAGAAACAAATGTGATTTGATGAATACAAAATTAATATAAATTATGAGTAGTAAGATAGAAGAAGAAGAGATTGATGTGATTATAATTAAATCTCATAATAATAAGTCTATTGTTGTTAGAATTTTGATTTTTTTAACTCTACTACTTAGACAACAGTGGTTTGTTGAAACAATGTTTATTTTTGTTAAATAAGACCAAAAAGAGCCTATAAATGGCATCAAGTATTTTGTTAAATTTATGTAATCCGTAGGTAGTACTAAGTAAAACGTATTATGTTTCCTGTTTCTTATTTTTTCAAATTTTAAGCATTATACAATAATTTAAATTGTCTGAAAGTAATTTAAAAACATATATACCTATTGGAAATACCAAATATATATATATATATATATATATACCAAATGTATACCGACGCTATAAAAATTCTAATGTAAAAATTGGCTCATCATACTTATTTTACTAGTACTCAGTTTAGTATTTCAAATTAATTATTCTAACCATGAGTTGGCACTGCCACAATCATTCACATAAAAAAATATTACTCTTTCATTCACTCTGAATTTTTTTTATATGAATGTTTTCAGCTTTTAGTCATTTTAATATGATTCTCAATTAATGTTATAAAGACAAGTGATAACCCATGGGTCCTTTATGCACTTGTGAAATTATAATTTTAAGTTTGTTAATGATATTTTCATAGTATATAATGTAACACAATATATATTGTACCTATGTGCAATTATTTTTCCAAAGTAGGCGAATTTGAACAATAGAAAAAGTATTACATTTTTAATATTTTGTTATAATATAATAATATAATAATTTTCGGATCTCAGAAGAAAAATATAGTGCTTGATTTAAAAATTGTGAACAGTGGTCATGAAATTGTATTAAGGAACCCAAAGTCTGATTAATTGTCAAAAAGATCCTTGGCTATCACCTCAAATGATTATTAATTATAATATTGCTATTTGGTGTTCGATACAATTGACACCAATTTAAAGTCAATAAAGAGTACTTTCAATATACCGGGTTTTTTATCTACTTCTTCCGTTACAAAAAGTTTATGAAGAGAGAATGAGTGCTTAGTGGAATGTATGAATTTAAATGACACCCCTGAAGAGACGTTACCCTGACGTTAAGTGAGCGCTGCCCCTAGACATCCGCAACAGGAAAAGGACTGCTTTGATGCCTTGAATAATAGCCTATGTGAAAACTAATGTCAGGTCTTGTTTTGTTTGATAGATAAAGCAGAGAACCCACCATTTCTCTATAGTCTTCATCACTTTGACTGATGGATGTTGCTCCACCAAAATACTCTGGTAGCTGCACTCTCTCATTGTTCATATTAAATTTCTGTAATAATTTCTCCGAATATTTTTGTTGATGTCTTTTCCGTCTCGATGTCTAAACCTAATATAGTTAACTAATATAATTAGATTTTTTCTCACACACCCTTAAATCAAATTCTTTTTTCAATTTATTTGTAATTTCCTCCAAGTCCTTAAATTTTAACCGATAATTATTCCGTCATCTAAATAAATTCCTAGATAAATTCTTTTAAATCTAAAATGAAAATACATTTACTTAATATCAATTGTCTGAAACATATTTCTGATAAAAATTCTGTAAATCGTATATTTCACAATTTCGTATTTTAAAGAATCCATTTCTTCTTTGATAGCTTATGACCAATTTTTAACGTAGTTCTTACATACTCTTTGCCTTTTTCTTTAACTTTGCCCACATTTCAAATATTATTTCACCGACATGCTTTAACGTTTTTCAATCTTTTGATTAAAGAAACTTAAGATCCTGTTTGTTTAACGCTTTAACTTTCAGTTGTTAGCTTATTAGATTTTTTGGTAAAACAATTGTACGAAATAGTGAAAATGGTTTGGGAAAACCAGCGTGCGAAACAAGACCTGGCCGAAATCGCCAAAATGAATAATGTAAGTTAAATTTTCTCTATTCTAATTTATCTTTAACTTAGTATGTATAAACAGTAAAGATGGTTATGTTATGTTAGTTGGTTTATATTTCAATACGAATAAAAAAGTTGTCATAGGTTAAAACTATTGTATTATTATGTTTTTTTATCATTTTCTACAGGAGGACGGAGATAATTCAATAACTTTGACTGTCGTAGACAATGAATTAGACCATCTTAATGCGACTATTGATGGACCGATCGGCACACCATATGAAACCGGAAAATTTGTGCTTTCTATACGCATCCCAAAAGAATATCCGACAGTCCCACCTCGGGTAAAGTGTAATTATTTTGACTTGTCACATAATTAGTAAACTATTTGACGCTAAATGTTGCTAAATTTTTGTATTTTTCTAACAGGTTTCTTTTAAGACCAAAGTTTGGCATCCAAATGTAATGGCACGTACAGGGGACATCTGCTTAGACATACTAGCAGACCAGTGGTCATCGCAATTATCTTTGAGAACATTACTTATATCAATACAAGCATTGCTTTCTGCTCCAGAAGCAGATGATGCATTGGACCTTCCAGTAGGAGTCCAATGCAAAAATAATCCTGATATATTTAACTTGACGGCCCAAGTATGGACAAATATCTATGCTGAAGGTAACCACCCAGTGATGGAATGTAATAAAAAAATAAAGTTTTTGCTGGACATGGGTGTGGCTGAAGACTATGCTGTAGATATTCTTTCATGTTCTAACTGGGACATGGAAAAATCTATAAGTATAGCGACCCATCTGCTCATGAATGGTGAGTGCAATGATGATTAAAACATTGTTTTGACGGTTGTCAGTTTCTCATTTTGTATATTGCAAGACTTTGTTTAAAGCAAATTTGTATTCACGCGCTCCTCAATGCTTAAATTAGTACTTTATAGCAATTTTATATAATTGTTACCAAATATTTGAAGATCATATTGGCTGTTTTCTAGCAATATAAAAATGAGCCCAAACATTTTGCTTTACTAAAGTCATATATTGAATAGTTAAATTACAAAGATAATTTTTCCAATTATTATTATATATTATGTATGAAGTATAACTCCCTTAGACCATGATTCATTTTTGGCTGTGTTTAAAAAACAAAGACTTAAATTAATTTAACGTAAATATAAATTAGTAATAATGGAAGTAATATATTTAAAATCTGAAAATAGTAACCATTTGTTTTCTTGAGAAAAAATTGGTTCTTAAAAAGAGTGGTATTTTCGATAGTACCTAATTCTATTCTAACTTGCCATTCATCGTGATAGCTTTTAAAGTGCCAGTTAATATATAACAGCTTATATTGCTCACAGATACAGAAAACTTTTCAGTAGGTTTTCTATATCTGTCAGTTATATAATATATGCAAAAACCATACATACAACTTTAAAAAAATTAATTCCAATTGTAGAAAAAAGCTGAAAATGTTTGTTGCAAAATACCTACATTATATAAGGTAGTATATCTCTTATTTTTATAGTGTTTTAAGAACAAACGAATTAGTATTAAAAAACTTAATAGTAACTAATAAGACTTCCTTAAAATAATGACAGTTATGACTAACATATAATTGCTCATTTATTACAATAATATTGAGGTATATACTACTACTAGTACTACTACTTATACTATTTATATGTATAGTATAAGTAGTGACTGTAAGACATTACAGTTATGCATTCCTAAATGTTAATATCTGTTTATAAAGTGTAGTTTAAATGAGAATATAACATAAATGATATCCATAAACATTTTGATTACGTAACAAACTGTGTAAACACTACACAGAGGACATAAATGTAACAGAAAGACTTTAAAATTGTACAATTAGGTTATAAATTACCTAGCTTATTTTTGAATAGTAATTTTTGACTATGTGTACAAACAAACGACTGAACGTAATTTAATGTATGGGAATTTTTTATTTAATAACATATACCAGTTAAGATAACCGACAATAGAAAAAATACTAAGAATATTAATATCCGTGTATGTTGTGTAATGATTTCTGGTTTATCTTATGTTTATTGTCTTCATAATTTTCTATATATCTTGTCACTTATTGCAAAAATTTGAAGGGTTATTCATGAACCTTTCAAGAGTATTTTCATTTATTTATAGTACCAAAGAGAGTCATAATGAGTTTAAAACTGGTGTGATTCCTGTTTATAAAGTATAGTGTAATACATTTTTTCTGCAGTCACAATGTTTGAAATTGTAAATTTTATCTAGTAATGATAAACATTATAAACTTAAACATCTACAGTAACTTAAACACTCATATTTTGTAGAAATAAATTAGGTGGTCAACAATAATATTTACATTAGTTTTTCCCTCTTTTGTAGTTTTGATAGTATAGTATGTTTAAAATAAGGAACTAAAAGTGAGCTAACTGTAATAAAAATTTGTAATAACATGGCAACTGGTGAATATTTCTTGTGATAAAATATATTCTTTAGAAGGATTGTAGTTTTGATAGGTTCTATATTTGATATAAAATATATGTAAAATGTCTATTGATATGACTATTTTATATGGCAAAGCCAAGTAATAATAACAAGTGTCATTCGTAGACACCGACGTTGCACGAATTGTCCGGCTTGACCGGTGAAATACCACCACCTCACAGAAAACAGACGTGAAGTAGAAGTATTCAGCCCTTCGTCACATGAGTGAGGTGCCGGTGCCCTAATTTCATCCTCTTCCCCTTCCCACCCTTTCCATAAGGATGGGATGGGAAAGAGGCTGAAATTAGGCCTCCGGTACTCTGAAGCATAAATTTAAGAATTAATAGATGGAGTGCTCAAAATGCTTTAAACAACAAAATGTCCTTCACATTGTACAATTAGGTACAGAAAAAAAAGAAAAATCTATATGATACACTGCTCATGATATAAATTTTGTCCATATATTTGTGATACTATTTGAGAAACAAATGTGATTTGATGAATACAAAATTAATATAAATTATGAGTAGTAAGATAGAAGAAGAAGAGATTGATGTGATTATAATTAAATCTCATAATAATAAGTCTATTGTTGTTAGAATTTTGATTTTTTTAACTCTACTACTTAGACAACAGTGGTTTGTTGAAACAATGTTTATTTTTGTTAAATAAGACCAAAAAGAGCCTATAAATGGCATCAAGTATTTTGTTAAATTTATGTAATCCGTAGGTAGTACTAAGTAAAACGTATTATGTTTCCTGTTTCTTATTTTTTCAAATTTTAAGCATTATACAATAATTTAAATTGTCTGAAAGTAATTTAAAAACATATATACCTATTGGAAATACCAAATATATATATATATATATATATATATACCAAATGTATACCGACGCTATAAAAATTCTAATGTAAAAATTGGCTCATCATACTTATTTTACTAGTACTCAGTTTAGTATTTCAAATTAATTATTCTAACCATGAGTTGGCACTGCCACAATCATTCACATAAAAAAATATTACTCTTTCATTCACTCTGAATTTTTTTTATATGAATGTTTTCAGCTTTTAGTCATTTTAATATGATTCTCAATTAATGTTATAAAGACAAGTGATAACCCATGGGTCCTTTATGCACTTGTGAAATTATAATTTTAAGTTTGTTAATGATATTTTCATAGTATATAATGTAACACAATATATATTGTACCTATGTGCAATTATTTTTCCAAAGTAGGCGAATTTGAACAATAGAAAAAGTATTACATTTTTAATATTTTGTTATAATATAATAATATAATAATTTTCGGATCTCAGAAGAAAAATATAGTGCTTGATTTAAAAATTGTGAACAGTGGTCATGAAATTGTATTAAGGAACCCAAAGTCTGATTAATTGTCAAAAAGATCCTTGGCTATCACCTCAAATGATTATTAAT
The DNA here is from genome assembly GCA_029849275.1 of Papilio elwesi. Taxonomy (NCBI): domain Eukaryota; kingdom Metazoa; phylum Arthropoda; class Insecta; order Lepidoptera; family Papilionidae; genus Papilio; species Papilio elwesi. The sequence goes on along the minus strand of CM056717.1, from coordinate 15,318,360 downwards.
TATAATATTGCTATTTGGTGTTCGATACAATTGACACCAATTTAAAGTCAATAAAGAGTACTTTCAATATACCGGGTTTTTTATCTACTTCTTCCGTTACAAAAAGTTTATGAAGAGAGAATGAGTGCTTAGTGGAATGTATGAATTTAAATGACACCCCTGAAGAGACGTTACCCTGACGTTAAGTGAGCGCTGCCCCTAGACATCCGCAACAGGAAAAGGACTGCTTTGATGCCTTGAATAATAGCCTATGTGAAAACTAATGTCAGGTCTTGTTTTGTTTGATAGATAAAGCAGAGAACCCACCATTTCTCTATAGTCTTCATCACTTTGACTGATGGATGTTGCTCCACCAAAATACTCTGGTAGCTGCACTCTCTCATTGTTCATATTAAATTTCTGTAATAATTTCTCCGAATATTTTTGTTGATGTCTTTTCCGTCTCGATGTCTAAACCTAATATAGTTAACTAATATAATTAGATTTTTTCTCACACACCCTTAAATCAAATTCTTTTTTCAATTTATTTGTAATTTCCTCCAAGTCCTTAAATTTTAACCGATAATTATTCCGTCATCTAAATAAATTCCTAGATAAATTCTTTTAAATCTAAAATGAAAATACATTTACTTAATATCAATTGTCTGAAACATATTTCTGATAAAAATTCTGTAAATCGTATATTTCACAATTTCGTATTTTAAAGAATCCATTTCTTCTTTGATAGCTTATGACCAATTTTTAACGTAGTTCTTACATACTCTTTGCCTTTTTCTTTAACTTTGCCCACATTTCAAATATTATTTCACCGACATGCTTTAACGTTTTTCAATCTTTTGATTAAAGAAACTTAAGATCCTGTTTGTTTAACGCTTTAACTTTCAGTTGTTAGCTTATTAGATTTTTTGGTAAAACAATTGTACGAAATAGTGAAAATGGTTTGGGAAAACCAGCGTGCGAAACAAGACCTGGCCGAAATCGCCAAAATGAATAATGTAAGTTAAATTTTCTCTATTCTAATTTATCTTTAACTTAGTATGTATAAACAGTAAAGATGGTTATGTTATGTTAGTTGGTTTATATTTCAATACGAATAAAAAAGTTGTCATAGGTTAAAACTATTGTATTATTATGTTTTTTTATCATTTTCTACAGGAGGACGGAGATAATTCAATAACTTTGACTGTCGTAGACAATGAATTAGACCATCTTAATGCGACTATTGATGGACCGATCGGCACACCATATGAAACCGGAAAATTTGTGCTTTCTATACGCATCCCAAAAGAATATCCGACAGTCCCACCTCGGGTAAAGTGTAATTATTTTGACTTGTCACATAATTAGTAAACTATTTGACGCTAAATGTTGCTAAATTTTTGTATTTTTCTAACAGGTTTCTTTTAAGACCAAAGTTTGGCATCCAAATGTAATGGCACGTACAGGGGACATCTGCTTAGACATACTAGCAGACCAGTGGTCATCGCAATTATCTTTGAGAACATTACTTATATCAATACAAGCATTGCTTTCTGCTCCAGAAGCAGATGATGCATTGGACCTTCCAGTAGGAGTCCAATGCAAAAATAATCCTGATATATTTAACTTGACGGCCCAAGTATGGACAAATATCTATGCTGAAGGTAACCACCCAGTGATGGAATGTAATAAAAAAATAAAGTTTTTGCTGGACATGGGTGTGGCTGAAGACTATGCTGTAGATATTCTTTCATGTTCTAACTGGGACATGGAAAAATCTATAAGTATAGCGACCCATCTGCTCATGAATGGTGAGTGCAATGATGATTAAAACATTGTTTAGACGGTTGTCAGTTTCTCATTTTGTATATTGCAAGACTTTGTTTAAAGCAAATTTGTATTCACGCGCTCCTCAATGCTTAAATTAGTACTTTATAGCAATTTTATATAATTGTTACCAAATATTTGAAGATCATATTGGCTGTTTTCTAGCAATATAAAAATGAGCCCAAACATTTTGCTTTACTAAAGTCATATATTGAATAGTTAAATTACAAAGATAATTTTTCCAATTATTATTATATATTATGTATGAAGTATAACTCCCTTAGACCATGATTCATTTTTGGCTGTGTTTAAAAAACAAAGACTTAAATTAATTTAACGTAAATATAAATTAGTAATAATGGAAGTAATATATTTAAAATCTGAAAATAGTAACCATTTGTTTTCTTGAGAAAAAATTGGTTCTTAAAAAGAGTGGTATTTTCGATAGTACCTAATTCTATTCTAACTTGCCATTCATCGTGATAGCTTTTAAAGTGCCAAATAATATATAACAGCTTATATTGCTCACAGATACAGAAAACTTTTCAGTAGGTTTTCTATATCTGTCAGTTATATAATATATGCAAAAACCATACATACAACTTTAAAAAAATTAATTCCAATTGTAGAAAAAAGCTGAAAATGTTTGTTGCAAAATACCTACATTATATAAGGTAGTATATCTCTTATTTTTATAGTGTTTTAAGAACAAACGAATTAGTATTAAAAAACTTAATAGTAACTAATAAGACTTCCTTAAAATAATGACAGTTATGACTAACATATAATTGCTCATTTATTACAATAATATTGAGGTATATACTACTACTAGTACTACTACTTATACTATTTATATGTATAGTATAAGTAGTGACTGTAAGACATTACAGTTATGCATTCCTAAATGTTAATATCTGTTTATAAAGTGTAGTTTAAATGAGAATATAACATAAATGATATCCATAAACATTTTGATTACGTAACAAACTGTGTAAACACTACACAGAGGACATAAATGTAACAGAAAGACTTTAAAATTGTACAATTAGGTTATAAATTACCTAGCTTATTTTTGAATAGTAATTTTTGACTATGTGTACAAACAAACGACTGAACGTAATTTAATGTATGGGAATTTTTTATTTAATAACATATACCAGTTAAGATAACCGACAATAGAAAAAATACTAAGAATATTAATATCCGTGTATGTTGTGTAATGATTTCTGGTTTATCTTATGTTTATTGTCTTCATAATTTTCTATATATCTTGTCACTTATTGCAAAAATTTGAAGGGTTATTCATGAACCTTTCAAGAGTATTTTCATTTCTTTATAGTACCAAAGAGAGTCATAATGAGTTTAAAACTGGTGTGATTCCTGTTTATAAAGTATAGTGTAATACATTTTTTCTGCAGTCACAATGTTTGAAATTGTAAATTTTATCTAGTAATGATAAACATTATAAACTTAAACACCTACAGTAACTTAAACACTCATATTTTGTAGAAATAAATTAGGTGGTCAACAATAATATTTACATTAGTTTTTCCCTCTTTTGTAGTTTTGACAGTATAGTATGTTTAAAATAAGGAACTAAAAGTGAGCTAACTGTAATAAAAATTTGTAATAACATGGCAACTGGTGAATATTTCTTGTGATAAAATATATTCTTTAGAAGGATTGTAGTTTTGATAGGTTCTATATTTGATATAAAATATATGTAAAATGTCTATTGATATGACTATTTTATATGGCAAAGCCCCTTTGTTATTGAATACTTACATTTATTAAAATAATACTAAGTTATATAATAATAACAAGTGTCATTCGTAGACACCGACATTTAACAGTGGTAGAGCCCGCAACAACAACATCTGTTGCACGAATTGTCTGGCTTGACCGGTGAAATACCACCACCTCACAGAAAACAGAAGTGAAGTAGAAGTATTCTGCCCTTCGTCACATGAGTGAGGTGCCGGAGCCCTAATTTTATCCTCTTCCCCTTCCCACCCTTTCCATAAGGATGGGATGGTAAAGAGTCTGAAATTAGGCCTCCGGCACCTCACTCATAAGACGAAGGGCAGAATACTTCTTACATAAAAAAAAAACAATTTTAAAACTAATGAATTCTGAAGCATAAATTTAAGAAGTAATAGATGGAGTGCTAAAAATACTTTAAACAACAAAATGTCCTGCACATTGTACAATTAGGTACAGTAAAAAAAGAAAAATCTATATAATACACTGCTCATGATATAAATTTTGTCCATATTTTTTGTGATACTATTTGAGAAACAAATGTGATTTGATGAATACAAAATTAATATAAATTATGAGTAGTAAGATAGAAGAAGAAGAGATTGATGTGATTATAATTAAATCTCATAATAATAAGTCTATTGTTGTTAGAATTTTGATTTTTTTAACTCTACTACTTAGACAACAGTGGTTTGTTGAAACAATGTTTATTTTTGTTAAATAAGACCAAAAAGAGCCTATAAATGGCATCAAGTATTTTGTTAAATTTATGTAATCCGTAGGAAGTACTAAGTAAAACATATTATGTTTCCTGTTTCTTATTTTTTCAAATTTTAAGCATTATACAATTATTTAAATTGTCTGAAAGTAATTTAAAAACATGTAAACTTATTGGAAATACCAAATATATATATATATATATATATATATATATATATATATATATACCAAATGTATACTGACGCTATAAAAATTGGCTCATCATACTTATTTTACTAGTACTCAGTTTAGTATTTCAAATTAATTATTCTAACCATGAGTTGGCACTGCCACAATCATTCACATAAAAAAATATTACTCTTTCATTCACTCTGAATTTTTTTTATATGAATGTTTTCAGCTTTTAGTCATTTTAATATGATTCTCAATTAATGTTATAAAGACAAGTGATAACCCATGGGTCCTTTATGCACTTGTGAAATTATAATTTTAAGTTTGTTAATGATATTTTCATAGTATATAATATAACACAATATATATTGTACCTATGTGCGATTATTTTTCCAAAGTAGGCGAATTTGAACAATAGAAAAAGTATTACATTTTTAATATTTTGTTATAATATAATATAATAATTTTCGGATCTCAGAAGAAAAATATAGTGCTTGATTTAAAAATTGTGAACAGTGGTCATGAAATTGTATTAAGGAACCCAAAGTCTGATTAATTGTCAAAAAGATCCTTGGCTATCACCTCAAATGATTATTAATTATAATATTGCTATTTGGTTTTCGATACAATTGACACCAATTTAAAGTCAATAAAGAGTACTTTCAATATACCGGGTTTTTTATCTACTTCTTCCGTTACAAAAAGTTTATGAAGAGAGAATGAGTGCTTAGTGGAATGTATGAATTTAAATGACACCCCTGAAGAGACGTTACCCTGACGTTAAGTGAGCGCTGCCCCTAGACATCCGCAACAGGAAAAGGACTGCTTTGATGCCTTGAATAATAGCCTACGTGAAAACTAATGTCAGGTCTTGTTTTGTTTGATAGATAAAGCAGAGAACCCACCATTTCTCTATAGTCTTCATCACTTTGACTGATGGATGTTGCTCCGCCAAAATACTCTGGTAGCTGCAGTCTCTCATTGTTCATATTAAATTTCTGTAATAATTTCTCCGAATATTTTTGTTGATGTAATTTAATACTACTCTTTTCCGTCTCGATGTCTAAACCTAATATAATTAGATTTTTTCTCACACACCCTTAAATCAATTTTTTTCAATTTAATTGTAATTTCCTCCAAGTCCTTTAAATTTTCACCGATAATTATTCCGTCATCTAAATAAATTCCTGGATATATTCTTTTAAATCTAAAATGAAAATACATTTACTTAATATCAATTGTCTGAAACATATTTCTGATAAAAATTCTGTAAATCGTATATTTCACATAAGGGGAGCCTGTTTTAAACCATATAGGCTTTTATTTATGTTTGCATACTTTGCCCTTACAGTTATTGTAGCCTTTAGGAACCTTCACGTATATTGTTTCCCTTAATTTCCATGAAGAAACGCAGTCTTAATATCAAATTGTTTTAATGTTAAACTTTTACCAGCTGCAATAGACCATATAATTCTCAAAGAAGTAGTGTCTATTACAGGGCTATATGTTTCATCATAATCTATCTTATATTTTTGTTAAAACCTCTAGCAACAAGTCTAGCTTTATATCTTCCGTCAGCTTTTACAGTAAAAATCCACATACTTGTTGTGTGTACCATGTGTTACATTCTCTTAAAGAATCCATTTCTTTGATAGCTTATAACCAATTTTTTAACGTAGTTCTTACATACTCTTTGCCTATTTCTTTAACCATGCCCACATTTCAAATATTATTTCACTGACATGCTTTAACGTTTTTCAATCTTTTGATTAAAGAAACTTAAGATCCTGTTTGTTTAACGCTTTAACTTTCAGTTGTTAGCTTATTAGATTATTTTTGGTAAAACAGTTGTACGAAATCGTGAAAATGGTATGGATAAACCAGCGTGCTAAGCAGCACTTAATGGAAATCGCCAAAATGAATAATGTAAGTTAATTTTTCTCTATTCTAATTTATCTTTAACTTAGTATGTATAAACGGTAAAGTTGGTTACGTTATGTTCGTTGGTTTGTGCTTAAATCCGGATAAAAAAGTTGTTATAGGTTAAAACTATTGTATTATTATGTTTTTTATCATTTTCTACAGGAGGACGGAGATAATTCAATAACTTTGACCGTCGTAGACAATGAATTAGACCATTTTTATGCGACTGTTGATGGACCGATTGGCACACCATATGAAACTGGGAAATTTGTGCTTTCTATACACATCCCACAAGAATATCCAACAGTCCCGCCTCGGGTAAAGTGTTATTATTTTGACTTGTCACATAATTAGTAAACTATTTGACGCTAAATGTTGCTAAATTTTTGTATTTTCCTAACAGGTTTCTTTTAAGACCAAAGTTTGGCATCCAAATGTAATGGCATGTACAGGGGACATCTGCTTAGACATACTAGCAGACCGGTGGTCGTCTCAATTATCCTTGCGTACAATGCTTATATCAATACAAGCATTGCTTTCTGCTCCAGAAGCAGATGATGCATTGGACCTTCTAGTAGGAGAACAATGCAAAAATAATCCTGATATATTTAACTTGACGGCCCAAGTATGGACAAATATCTATGCTGGAGGTAACCAGCCAGTGATGGAATGTAATAAAAAAATAAAGTTTTTGCTGGACATGGGTGTGGCTGAAGACTATGCTGTAGATATTCTTTCATGTTCTAACTGGGACATGGAAAATTCTATAAGTGTAGCGACCCATCTGCTCATGAATGGTGAGTGCAATGATGATTAGAACATTGTTTTGACGGTTGTCAGTTTCTCAAAAAAAAAAATTGTATTCAGGCGCTCCTCAATGCTTAAATTAGTACTTTATAGCAATTTTATGTAATTGTTTCCAAATATTTGAAGATCATATTGGCTGTTTTCTAGCAATATAAAAATGAGCCCAAACATTTTGCTTTACTAAAGTCATATATTGAATAGTTAAATTACAAAGATAATTTTTCCAATTATTATTATATATTATGTATGCAGTATAACTCCCTTAGACCATGATTCATTTTTGGCTGTGTTTAAAAAACAAAGACTTAAATTAATTTAACGTAAATATAAATTAGTAATAATGGAAGTAATATATTTAAAATCTGAAAATAGTAACCATTTGTTTTCTTGAGAAAAAATTGGTTCTTAAAAAGAGTGGTATTTTCGATAGTACCTAATTCTATTCTAACTTGCCATTCATCGTGATAGCTTTTAAAGTGCCAGTTAATATAACAGCTTATATTGCTCACAGATACAGAAAACTTTTCAGTAGGTTTTCTATATCTGTCAGTAATATAATATATGCAAAAACCATACATACAACTTTAAAAAAAATTAATTCCAATTGTAGAAAAAAACTGAAAATGTTTGTTGCAAAATACCTACATTATATAAGGTAGTATATCTCTTATTTTTATAGTGTTTTAAGAACAAACGAATTAGTATTAAAAAACTTAATAGTAACTAATAAGACTTCCTTAAAATAATGACAGTTATGACTAACATATAATTGCTCATTTATTACAATAATATTGAGGTATATACTACTACTAGTACTACTACTTATACTATATATATAGTATAAGTAGTGACTGTAAGACATTACAGTTATGCATTCCTAAATGTTAATTTCTGTTTATAAAGTGTAGTTTAAATGAGAATATAACATAAATGATATCCATAAACATTTTTAATACGTAACAAACTGTGTAAACACTACACAGAGGACATAAATGTAACAGAAAGACTTTAAAATTGTACAATTAGGTTATAAATTACCTAGCTTATTTTTTAATAGTAATTTTTGACTATGTGTACAAACAAACGACTGAACGTAATTTAATGTATGGTAATTTTTTATATAATAACATATACCAGTTAAGATAACCTACAATAGAAAAAATACTAAGAATATTAATATCCGTGTATGTTGTGTAATGATTTCTGGTTTATCTTATGTTTATTGTCTTCATAATTTTCTATATATCTTGTCACTTATTGCAAAAATTTGAAGGGTTATTCATGAACCTTTCAAGAGTATTTTCATTTATTTATAGTACCAAAGAGAGTCATAATGAGTTTAAAACTGGTGTGATTCCTGTTTATAAAGTATAGTGTAATACATTTTTTCTGCAGTCACAATGTTTGAAATTGTAAATTTTATATAGTAATGATAAACATTATAAACTTAAACACCTACAGTAACTTAAACACTCATATTTTGTAGAAATAAATTAGGTGGTCAACAATAATATTTACATTAGTTTTTCCCTCTTTTGTAGTTTTGATAGTATAGTATGTTTAAAATAAGGAACTAAAAGTGAGCTAACTGTAATAAAAATTTGTAAGAACATGGCAACTGGTGAATATTTCTTGTGATAAAATATATTCTTTAGAAGGATTGTAGTTTTGATAGGTTCTATATTTGATATAAAATATATGTAAAATGTCTATTGATATGACTATTTTATATGGCAAAGCCCCTTTGTTATTGAATACTTACATTTATTTAAATAATACTAAGTTATATAATAATAACAAGTGTCATTCGTAGACACCGACATTTAACAGTGGTAGAGCCCGCAACAACAACATCTGTTGTATGAATTGTCCGGCTTGACAGGTGAAATACCACCACCTCACAGAAAACAGACGTGAAGTAGAAGTATTCTGCCCTTCGTCACATGAGTGAGGTGCCGGAGCCCTAATTTCATCCTCTTCCCCTTCCCACCCTTTCCATAAGGATGGGATGGGAAAGAGGATGAAATTAGGCCTCCGGCACCTCACTCATGAGACAAAGGGCAGAATACTTCTTACATAAAAAAAACAATTTTAAAACTAATGAATCCTGAAGCATAAATTTAAGAAGTAATAGATGGAGTGCTCAAAATGCTTTAAACAACAAAATGTCCTGCACATTGTACAATTAGGTACAGTAAAAACGGAAAAATCTATATAATACACTGCTCATGATATAAATTTTGTCCATATTTTTTGTGATACTATTTGAGAAACAAATGTGATTTGATGAATACAAAATTAATATAAATTATGAGTAGTAAGATAGAAGAAGAAGAGATTGATGTGATTATAATTAAATCTCATAATAATAAGTCTATTGTTGTTAGAATTTTGATTTTTTTAACTCTACTACTTAGACAACAGTGGTTTGTTGAAACAATGTTTATTTTTGTTAAATAAGACCAAAAAGAGCCTATAAATGGCATCAAGTATTTTGTTAAATTTACGTAATCCGTAGGTAGTACTAAGTAAAACATATTATGTTTCCTGTTTCTTATTTTTTCAAATTTTAAGCATTATACAATTATTTAAATTGTCTGAAAGTAATTTAAAAACATATAAACTTATTGGAAATACCAAATATATATATATATATATATATATATATATATATATACCAAATGTATACTGACGCTATAAAAATTGGCTCATCATACTTATTTTACTAGTGCTCAGTTTAGTATTTCAAATTAATTATTCTAACCATGAGTTGGCACTGCCACAATCATTCACATAAAAAAATATTACTCTTTCATTCACTCTGAATTTTTTTTATATGAATGTTTTCAGCTTTTAGTCATTTTAATATGATTCTCAATTAATGTTATAAAGACAAGTGATAAGCCATGGGTCCTTTTTGCACTTGTGAAGTTATAATTTTATGTTTGTTAATGATATTTCCATAGTATATAATATAACACAATATATATTGTACCTATGTGCAATTATTTTTCCAAAGTAGGCGAATTTGAACAATAGAAAAAGTATTACATTTTTAATATTTTGTTTTAATATAATAGTATAATAATTTTCGGATCTCAGAAGAAAAATATAGTACTCGATTTAAAAATTGTGAACAGTGGTCATGAAATTGTATTAAGGAACCCAAAGTCTGATTAATAGTTTAGTAATTAATTATAATATTGCTATTTGGTTTTCGATACAATTGACACCAATTTAAAGTCAATAAAGAGTACTTTCAATATACCGGGTCTTTTATCTACTTCTTCCGTTACAAAAAGTTTATGAAGAGAGAATGAGTGCTTAGTGGAATGTATGAATTTAAATGACACCCCTGAAGAGACGTTACCCTGACGCCAAGTGAGCGCTGCCCCTAGACATCCGCAACAGGAAAAGGACTGCTTTGATGCCTTGAATAATAGCATACGTGAAAACTAATGTCAGGTCTTGTTTTGTTTGATAGATAAAGCAGAGAACCCTCCATTTCTCTATAGTCTTCATCACTTTGACTGATGGATGTTGCTCCACCAAAATACTCTGGTAGCTGCAGTCTCTCATTGTTCTTATTAAATTTCTGTAATAATTTCTCCGAATATTTTTGTTGATGTAATTTAATACTACTCTTTTCCGTCTCGATGTCTAAACCTAATATAATTAGATTTTTTCTCACACACCCTTAAATCAAATTCTTTTTTCAATTTAATTGTAATTTCCTCCAAGTCCTTAAATTTTCACCGATAATTATTCCGTCATCTAAATAAATTCCTAAATTAATTCTTTTAAGTCTAAAATGAAAATACATTTACTTAATATCAATTGTCTGAAACATATTTCTGATAAAAATTCTGTAAATCGTATATTTCACAATTTCGTATTTTAAAGAATCCATTTCTTCTTTGATAGCTTATGACCAATTTTTAACGTAGTTCTTACATACTCTTTGCCTTTTTCTTTAACTTTGCCCACATTTCAAATATTATTTCACCGACATGCTTTAACGTTTTTCAATCTTTTGATTAAAGAAACTTAAGATCCTGTTTGTTTAACGCTTTAACTTTCAGTTGTTAGCTTATTAGATTGTTTTGGTAAAACAGTTGTACGAAATAGTGAAAATGGTTTGGGAAAACCAGCGTGCGAAACAAGACCTGGCCGAAATCGCCAAAATGAATAATGTAAGTTAAATTTTCTCTATTCTAATTTATCTTTAACTTAGTATGTATAAACAGTAAAGATGGTTATGTTATGTTAGTTGGTTTATATTTCAATACGAATAAAAAAGTTGTCATAGGTTAAAACTATTGTATTATTATGTTTTTTTATCATTTTCTACAGGAGGACGGAGATAATTCAATAACTTTGACTGTCGTAGACAATGAATTAGACCATCTTAATGCGACTATTGATGGACCGATCGGCACACCATATGAAACCGGAAAATTTGTGCTTTCTATACGCATCCCAAAAGAATATCCGACAGTCCCACCTCGGGTAAAGTGTAATTATTTTGACTTGTCACATAATTAGTAAACTATTTGACGCTAAATGTTGCTAAATTTTTGTATTTTTCTAACAGGTTTCTTTTAAGACCAAAGTTTGGCATCCAAATGTAATGGCACGTACAGGGGACATCTGCTTAGACATACTAGCAGACCAGTGGTCATCGCAATTATCTTTGAGAACATTACTTATATCAATACAAGCATTGCTTTCTGCTCCAGAAGCAGATGATGCATTGGACCTTCCAGTAGGAGTCCAATGCAAAAATAATCCTGATATATTTAACTTGACGGCCCAAGTATGGACAAATATCTATGCTAAAGGTAACCACCCAGTGATGGAATGTAATAAAAAAATAAAGTTTTTGCTGGACATGGGTGTGGCTGAAGACTATGCTGTAGATATTCTTTCATGTTCTAACTGGGACATGGAAAAATCTATAAGTATAGCGACCCATCTGCTCATGAATGGTGAGTGCAATGATGATTAAAACATTGTTTTGACGGTTGTCAGTTTCTCATTTTGTATATTGCAAGACTTTGTTTAAAGCAAATTTGTATTCACGCGCTCCTCAATGCTTAAATTAGTACTTTATAGTGATTTTATGTAATTGTTACCAAATATTTAAAGATCATATTGGCTGTTTTCTAGCAATATAAAAATGAGCCCAAACATTTTGCTTTACTAAAATCATACATTGAATAGTTAAATTATAAAGATAATTTTTCCAATTATTATTATATATTATGTATGAAGAACTCCCTTAGACCATGATTCATTTTTGGCTGTGATTAAAAAACAAAGACTTAAATTAATTTAACGTAAATATAAATTAGTAATAATGGAAGTAATATATTTAAAATCTGAAAATAGTAACCATTTGTTTTCTTGAGAAAAAATTGGTTCTTAAAAAGAGTGGTATTTTCGATAGTACCTAATTCTATTCTAACTTGCCATTCATCGTGATAGCTTTTAAAGTGCCAGTTAATATAACAGCTTATATTGCTCACAGATACAGAAAACTTTTCAGTAGGTTTTCTATATCTGTCAGTAATATAATATATGCAAAAACCATACATACAATTTAAAAAAAATTAATTCCAATTGTAGAAAAAAACTGAAAATGTTTGTTGCAAAATACCTACATTATATAAGGTAGTATATCTCTTATTTTTATAGTGTTTTAAGAACAAACGAATTAGTATTAAAAAACTTAATAGTAACTAATAAGACTTCCTTAAAATAATGACAGTTATGACTAACATATAATTGCTCATTTATTACAATAATATTGAGGTATATACTACTACTAGTACTACTACTTATACTATATATATAGTATAAGTAGTGACTGTAAGACATTACAGTTATGCATTCCTAAATGTTAATTTCTGTTTATAAAGTGTAGTTTAAATGAGAATATAACATAAATGATATCCATAAACATTTTTAATACGTAACAAACTGTGTAAACACTACACAGAGGACACAAATGTAACAGAAAGACTTTAAAATTGTACAATTAGGTTATAAATTACCTAGCTTATTTTTGAATAGTAATTTTTGACTATGTGTACAAACAAACAACTGAACGTAATTTAATGTATGGTAATTTTTTATATAATAACATATACCAGTTAAGATAACCTACAATAGAAAAAATACTAAGAATATTAATATCCGTGTATGTTGTGTAATGATTTCTGGTTTATCTTATGTTTATTGTCTTCATAATTTTCTATATATCTTGTCACTTATTGCAAAAATTTGAAGGGTTATTCATGAACCTTTCAAGAGTATTTTCATTTATTTATAGTACCAAAGAGAGTCATAATGAGTTTAAAACTGGTGTGATTCCTGTTTATAAAGTATAGTGTAATAAATTTTTTCTGCAGTCACAATGTTTGAAGTTGTAAATTTTATCTAGTAATGATAAACATTATATACTTAAACACCTACAGTAACTTAAACACTCATATTTTGTAGAAATAAATTAGGTGGTCAACAATAATATTTACATTAGTTTTTCCCTCTTTTGTAGTTTTGATAGTATAGTATGTTTAAAATAAGGAACTAAAACTGAGCTAACTGTAATAAAAATTTGTAATAACATGGCAACTGGTGAATATTTCTTGTGATAAAATATATTCTTTAGAAGGATTGTAGTTTTGATAGGTTCTATATTTGATATAAAATATATGTAAAATGTCTATTGATATGACTATTTTATATGGCAAAGCCCCTTTGTTATTGAATACTTACATTTATTAAAATAATACTAAGTAATATAATAATAACAAGTGTCATTCGTAGACACCGACATTTAACAGTGGTAGAGCCCGCAACAACAACATCTGTTGCACGAATTGTCTGGCTTGACCGGTGAAATACCACCACCTCACAGAAAACAGACGTGAAGTAGAAGTATTCTGCCCTTCGTCACATGAGTGAGGTGCCGGAGCCCTAATTTCATCCTCTTCCCCTTCCCACCCTTTCCATAAGGATGGGATGGGAAAGAGGCTGAAATTAGGCCTCCGGTACCTCACTCATGAGACGAAGGGCAGAATACTTCTTACATAAAAAAAAACAATTTTAAAACTAATGAATTCTGAAGCATAAATTTAAGAAGTAATAGATGGAGTGCTCAAAATGCTTTAAACAACAAAATGTCCTGCACATTGTACAATTAGGTACAGTAAAAAAAGAAAAATCTATATAATACACTGCTCATGATATAGATTTTGTCCATATTTTTTGTGATACTATTTGAGAAACAAATGTGATTTGATGAATACAAAATTAATATAAATTATGAGTAGTAAGATAGAAGAAGAGATTTATGTGATTATAATTAAATCTCATAATAATAAGTCTATTGTTGTTAGAATTTTGATTTTTTTAACTCTACTACTTAGACAACAGCAGTTTGTTGAAACAATGTTTATTTTTGTTAAATAAGACCAAAAAGAGCCTATAAATGGCATCAAGTATTTTGTTAAATTTATATAATCCGTAGGTAGTACTAAGTAAAACATATTGTTTCCTGTTTCTTATTTTTTCAAATTTTAAGCATTATACAATAATTTAAATAGTCTGAAAGTAATTTAAAAACATATATACTTATTGGAAATACCAAATATATATATATATATATACCAAATGTATACTGATGCTATAAAAATTGGCTCATCATACTTATTTTACTAGTACTCAGTTTAGTATTTCAAATTAATTATTCTAACCATGAGTTGGCACTGCCACAATCATTCACATAAAAAAATATTACTCTTTCATTCACTCTGAATTTTTTTTATATGAATGTTTTCAGCTTTTAGTCATTTTAATATGATTCTCAATTAATGTTATAAAGACAAGTGATAACCCATGGGTCCTTTATGCACTTGTGAAATTATAATTTTAAGTTTGTTAATGATATTTTCATAGTATATAATATAACACAATATATATTGTACCTATGTGCGATTATTTTTCCAAAGTAGGCGAATTTGAACAATAGAAAAAGTATTACATTTTTAATATTTTGTTATAATATAATATAATAATTTTCGGATCTCAGAAGAAAAATATAGTGCTTGATTTAAAAATTGTGAACAGTGGTCATGAAATTGTATTAAGGAACCCAAAGTCTGATTAATTGTCAAAAAGATCCTTGGCTATCACCTCAAATGATTATTAATTATAATATTGCTATTTGGTTTTCGATACAATTGACACCAATTTAAAGTCAATAAAGAGTACTTTCAATATACCGGGTTTTTTATCTACTTCTTCCGTTACAAAAAGTTTATGAAGAGAGAATGAGTGCTTAGTGGAATGTATGAATTTAAATGACACCCCTGAAGAGACGTTACCCTGACGTTAAGTGAATGCTGCCCCTAGACATCCGCAACAGGAAAGGGACTGCTTTGATGCCTTGAATAATAGCCTACGTGAAAACTAATGTCAGGTCTTGTTTTGTTTGATAGATAAAGCAGAGAACCCACCATTTCTCTATAGTCTTCATCACTTTGACTGATGGATGTTGCTCCGCCAAAATACTCTGGTAGCTGCAGTCTCTCATTGTTCATATTAAATTTCTGTAATAATTTCTCCGAATATTTTTGTTGATGTAATTTAATACTACTCTTTTCCGTCTCGATGTCTAAACCTAATATAATTAACTAATATAATTAGATTTTTTCTCACACACCCTTAAATCAAATTCTTTTTTCAATTTAATTGTAATTTCCTCCAAGTCCTTTAAATTTTCACCGATAATTATTCCGTCATCTAAATAAATTCTTAGATAAATTCTTTTAAATCTAAAATGAAAATACATTTACTTAATATCAATTGTCTGAAACATATTTCTGATAAAAATTCTGTAAATCGTATATTTCACATAAGGGGAGCCTGTTTTAAACCATATAGGCTTTTATTTATGTTTGCATACTTTGCCCTTACAGTTATTGTAGCCTTTAGGAACCTTCACGTATATTGTTTCCCTTAAATTTCCATGAAGAAACGCAGTCTTAATATCAAATTGTTTTAATGTTAAACTTTTACCAGCTTCAATAGACCATATAATTCTCAAAGAAGTAGTGTCTATTACAGGGCTATATGTTTCATCATAATCTATCTTATATTTTTGTTAAAACCTCTAGCAACAAGTCTAGCTTTATATCTTCCGTCAGCTTTTACAGTAAAAATCCACATACTTGTTGTGTGTACCATGTGTTACATTCTCTTAAAGAATCCATTTCTTCTTTGATAGCTTATGACCAATTTTTAACGTAGTTCTTACATACTCTTTGCCTATTTCTTTAACTTTGCCCACATTTCAAATATTATTTCACTGACATGCTTTAACGTTTTTCAATCTTTTGATTAAAGAAACTTAAGATCCTGTTTGTTTAACGCTTTAACTTTCAGTTGTTAGCTTATTACATTATTTTTGGTAAAACAGTTGTACGAAATGAAAATGGTTTGGGAAAACCAGCGTGCGAAACAAGACCTGACCGAAATCGCCAAAATGAATAATGTAAGTTAAATTTTCTCTATTCTAATTTATCTTTAACTTAGTATGTATAAACGGTAAAGTTGGTTACGTTATGTTCGTTGGTTTGTGCTTAAATCCGGATAAAAAAGTTGTCATAGGTTAAAACTATTGTATTATTATGTTTTTTTATCATTTTCTACAGGAGGATGGAGATAATTCAATAACTTTGACTGTCGTAGACAATGAATTAGACCATCTTAATGCGACTATTGATGGACCGATCGGCACACCATATGAAACCGGAAAATTTGTGCTTTCTATACGCATCCCAAAAGAATATCCGACAGTCCCACCTCGGGTAAAGTGTAATTATTTAGACTTGTCATATAATTAGTAAACTATTTGACGCTAAATGTTGCTACATTTTTGTATTTTTCTAACAGGTTTCTTTTAAGACCAAAGTTTGGCATCCAAATGTAATGGCACGTACAGGGGACATCTGCTTAGACATACTAGCAGACCAGTGGTCATCGCAATTATCTTTGAGAACATTACTTATATCAATACAAGCATTGCTTTCTGCTCCAGAAGCAGATGATGCATTGGACCTTCCAGTAGGAGTCCAGTGCAAAAATAATCCTGATATATTTAACTTGACGGCCCAAGTATGGACAAATATCTATGCTAAAGGTAACCAGCCAGTGATGGAATGTAATAAAAAAATAAAGTTTTTGCTGGACATGGGTGTGGCTGAAGACTATGCTGTAGATATTCTTTCATGTTCTAACTGGGACATGGAAAAATCTATAAGTATAGCGACCCATCTGCTCATGAATGGTGAGTGCAATGATGATTAGAACATTGTTTTGATGGTTGTCAGTTTCTCAAAAAAAAAATTGTATTCAGGCGCTCCTCAATGCTTAAATTAGTACTTTATAGCAATTTTATGTAATTGTTTCCAAATATTTGAAGATCATATTGGCTGTTTTCTAGCAATATAAAAATGAGCCCAAACATTTTGCTTTACTAAAGTCATATATTGAATAGTTAAATTATAAAGATAATTTTTCCAATTATTATTATATATTATGTATGAAGTATAACTCCCTTAGACCATGATTCATTTTTGGCTGTGTTTAAAAAACAAAGACTTAAATTAATTTAACGTAAATATAAATTAGTAATAATGGAAGTAATATATTTAAAATCTGAAAATAGTAACCATTTGTTTTCTTGAGAAAAAATTGGTTCTTAAAAAGAGTGGTATTTTCGATAGTACCTAATTCTATTCTAACTTGCCATTCATCGTGATAGCTTTTAAAGTGCCAGTTAATATAACAGCTTATATTGCTCACAGATACAGAAAACTTTTCAGTAGGTTTTCTATATCTGTCAGTAATATAATATATGCAAAAACCATACATACAACTTTAAAAAAATTAATTCCAATTGTAGAAAAAAACTGAAAATGTTTGTTGCAAAATACCTACATTATATAAGGTAGTATATCTCTTATTTTTATAGTGTTTTAAGAACAAACGAATTAGTATTAAAAAACTTAATAGTAACTAATAAGACTTCCTTAAAATAATGACAGTTATGACTAACATATAATTGCTCATTTATTACAATAATATTGAGGTATATACTACTACTAGTACTACTACTTATACTATATATATAGTATAAGTAGTGACTGTAAGACATTACAGTTATGCATTCCTAAATGTTAATTTCTGTTTATAAAGTGTAGTTTAAATGAGAATATAACATAAATGATATCCATAAACATTTTTAATACGTAACAAGCTGTGTAAACACTACACAGAGGACATAAATGTAACAGAAAGACTTTAAAATTGTACAATTAGGTTATAAATTACCTAGCTTATTTTTTAATAGTAATTTTTGACTATGTGTACAAACAAACGACTGAACGTAATTTAATGTATGGTAATTTTTTATATAATAACATATGCCAGTTAAGATAACCTACAATAGAAAAAATACTAAGATTATTAATATCCGTGTATGTTGTGTAATGATTTCTGGTTTATCTTATGTTTATTGTCTTCATAATTTTCTATATATCTTGTCACTTATTGCAAAAATTTGAAGGGTTATTCATGAACCTTTCAAGAGTATTTTCATTTATTTATAGTACCAAAGAGAGTCATAATGAGTTTAAAACTGGTGTGATTCCTGTTTATAAAGTATAGTGTAATACATTTTTTCTGCAGTCACAATGTTTGAAATTGTAAATTTTATCTAGTAATGATAAACATTATAAACTTAAACACCTACAGTCACTTAAACACTCATATTTTGTAGAAATAAATTAGGTGGTCAACAATAATATTTACATTAGTTTTTCCCTCTTTTGTAGTTTTGATAGTATAGTATGTTTAAAATAAGGAACTAAAAGTGAGCTAACTGTAATAAAAATTTGTAAGAACATGGCAACTGGTGAATATTTCTTGTGATAAAATATATTCTTTAGAAGGATTGTAGTTTTGATAGGTTCTATATTTGATATAAAATATATGTAAAATGTCTATTGATATGACTATTTTATATGGCAAAGCCCCTTTGTTATTGAATACTTACATTTATTTAAATAATACTAAGTTATATAATAATAACAAGTGTCATTCGTAGACACCGACATTTAACAGTGGTAGAGCCCGCAACAACAACATCTGTTGCACAAATTGGCCGGCTTGACCGGTGAAATACCACCAGCTCACAGAAAACAGATGTGAAGTAGAAGTATTCTGCGCTTCGTGTTTCATCCTCTT
Organism: Papilio elwesi; assembly: GCA_029849275.1. Lineage (NCBI taxonomy): Eukaryota > Metazoa > Arthropoda > Insecta > Lepidoptera > Papilionidae > Papilio > Papilio elwesi. The sequence goes on along the minus strand of CM056717.1, from coordinate 15,298,857 downwards.
CCCCTTCCCACCCTTTCCATAAGGATGGGATGGGAAAGAGGATGAAATTAGGCCTCCGGCACCTCACTCATGAGACGAAGTGCAGAATACTTCTTACATAAAAAAATCAATTTTAAAACTAATGAATCCTGAAGCATAAATTTAAGAAGTAATAGATGGAGTGCTCAAAATGCTTTAAACAACAAAATGTCCTGCACATTGTACAATTAGGTACAGTAAAAAAAGAAAAATCTATATAATACACTGCTCATGATATAAATTTTGTCCATATTTTTTGTGATACTATTTGAGGAACAAATGTGATTTGATGAATACAAAATTAATATAAATTATGAGTAGTAAGATAGAAGAAGAAGAGATTTATGTGATTATAATTAAATCTCATAATAATAAGTCTATTGTTGTTAGAATTTTGATTTTTTTAACTCTACTACTTAGACAACAGTGGTTTGTTGAAACAATGTTTATTTTTGTTAAATGAGACCAAAAAGAGCCTATAAATGGCATCAAGTATTTTGTTAAATTTACGTAATCCGTAGGTAGTACTAAGTAAAACATATTATGTTTCCTGTTTCTTATTTTTTCAAATTTTAAGCATTATACAATTATTTTATTTTAATTGTCTGAAAGTAATTTAAAAACATATATACTTATTGGAAATACCATATATATATATATATATATATATATATATATATATATATATATATATATATATATATATATATACCAAATGTATACCGACGCTATAAAAATTCTAATGTAAAAATTGGCTCATCATACTTATTTTACTAGTGCTCAGTTTAGTATTTCAAATTAATTATTCTAACCATGAGTTGGCACTGCCACAATCATTCACATAAAAAAATATTACTCTTTCATTCACTCTGAATTTTTTTTATATGAATGTTTTCAGCTTTTAGTCATTTTAATATGATTCTCAATTAATGTTATAAAGACAAGTGATAACCCATGGGTCCTTTATGCACTTGTGAAATTATAATTTTAAGTTTGTTAATGATATTTTCATAGTATATAATATAACACAATATATATTGTACCTATGTGCGATTATTTTTCCAAAGTAGGCGAATTTGAACAATAGAAAAAGTATTACATTTTTAATATTTTGTTATAATATAATATAATAATTTTCGGATCTCAGAAGAAAAATATAGTGCTTGATTTAAAAATTGTGAACAGTGGTCATGAAATTGTATTAAGGAACCCAAAGTCTGATTAATTGTCAAAAAGATCCTTGGCTATCACCTCAAATGATTATTAATTATAATATTGCTATTTGGTTTTCGATACAATTGACACCAATTTAAAGTCAATAAAGAGTACTTCCAATATACCGGGTTTTTTATCTACTTCTTCCGTTACAAAAAGTTTATGAAGAGAGAATGAGTGCTTAGTGGAATGTATGAATTTAAATGACACCCCTGAAGAGACGTTACCCTGACGTTAAGTGAGCGCTGCCCCTAGACATCCGCAACAGGAAAAGGACTGCTTTGATGCCTTGAATAATAGCCTACGTGAAAACTAATGTCAGGTCTTGTTTTGTTTGATAGATAAAGCAGAGAACCCACCATTTCTCTATAGTCTTCATCACTTTGACTGATGGATGTTGCTCCGCGAAAATACTCTGGTAGCTGCAGTCTCTCATTGTTCATATTAAATTTCTGTAATAATTTCTCCGAATATTTTTGTTGATGTAATTTAATACTACTCTTTTCCGTCTCGATGTCTAAACCTAATATAATTAACTAATATAATTAGATTTTTTCTCACACACCCTTAAATCAAATTCTTTTTTCAATTTAATTGTAATTTCCTCCAAGTCCTTTAAATTTTCACCGATAATTATTCCGTCATCTAAATAAATTCTTAGATAAATTCTTTTAAATCTAAAATGAAAATACATTTACTTAATATCAATTGTCTGAAACATATTTCTGATAAAAATTCTGTAAATCGTATATTTCACATAAGGGGAGCCTGTTTTAAACCATATAGGCTTTTATTTATGTTTGCATACTTTGCCCTTACAGTTATTGTAGCCTTTAGGAACCTTCACGTATATTGTTTCCCTTAAATTTCCATGAAGAAACGCAGTCTTAATATCAAATTGTTTTAATGTTAAACTTTTACCAGCTGCAATAGACCATATAATTCTCAAAGAAGTAGTGTCTATTACAGGGCTATATGTTTCATCATAATCTATCTTATATTTTTGTTAAAACCTCTAGCAACAAGTCTAGCTTTATATCTTCCGTCAGCTTTTACAGTAAAAATCCACATACTTGTTGTGTGTACCATGTGTTACATTCTCTTAAAGAATCCATTTCTTCTTTGATAGCTTATGACCAATTTTTAACGTAGTTCTTACATACTCTTTGCCTGTTTCTTTAACTTTGCCCACATTTCAAATATTATTTCACCGACATGCTTTAACGTTTTTCAATCTTTTGATTAAAGAAACTTAAGATCCTGTTTGTTTAACGCTTTAACTTTCAGTTGTTAGCTTATTAGATTATTTTTGGTAAAACAGTTGTACGAAATCGTGAAAATGGTATGGATAAACCAGCGTGCTAAGCAGCACTTAATGGAAATCGCCAAAATGAATAATGTAAGTTAAATTTTCTCTATTCTAATTTATCTTTAACTTAGTATGTATAAACGGTAAAGTTGGTTACGGTATGTTCGTTGGTTTGTGCTTAAATCCGGATAAAAAAGTTGTTATGGGTTAAAACTATTGTATTATGTTTTTTATCATTTTCTACAGGAGGACGGAGATAATTCAATAACTTTGACCGTCGTAGACAATGAATTAAACCATTTTTATGCGACTGTTGATGGACCGATCGGCACACCATATGAAACTGGGAAATTTGTGCTTTCTATACACATCCCACAAGAATATCCAACAGTCCCGCCTCGGGTAAAGTGTTATTATTTTGACTTGTCACATAATTAGTAAACTATTTGACGCTAAATGTTGCTAAATTTTTGTATTTTCCTAACAGGTTTCTTTTAAGACCAAAGTTTGGCATCCAAATGTAATGGCATGTACAGGGGACATCTGCTTAGACATACTAGCAGACCGGTGGTCGTCTCAATTATCCTTGCGTACAATGCTTATATCAATACAAGCATTGCTTTCTGCTCCAGAAGCAGATGATGCATTGGACCTTCTAGTAGGAGAACAATGCAAAAATAATCCTGATATATTTAACTTGACGGCCCAAGTATGGACAAATATCTATGCTGAAGGTAACCAGCCAGTGATGGAATGTAATAAAAAAATAAAGTTTTTGCTGGACATGGGTGTGGCTGAAGACTATGCTGTAGATATTCTTTCATGTTCTAACTGGGACATGGAAAATTCTATAAGTATAGCGACCTATCTGCTCATGAATGGTGAGTGCAATGATGATTAAAATATTGTTTTGACGGTTGTCAGTTTCTCAAAAAAAAATTGTATTCATGCGCTCCTCAATGCTTAAATTAGTACTTTATAGCAATTTTATATAATTGTTACCAAATATTTGAAGATCATATTGGCTGTTTTCTAGCAATATAAAAATGAGCCCAAACATTTTGCTTTACTAAAGTCATATATTGAATAGTTAAATTATAAAGATAATTTTCCAATTATTATTATATATTATGTATGAAGAACTCACTTAGACCATGATTCATTTTTGGCTGTGTTTAAAAAACAAAGACTTAAATTAATTTAACGTAAATATAAATTAGTAATAATGGAAGTAATATATTTAAAATCTGAAAATAGTAACCATTTGTTTTCTTGAGAAAAAATTGGTTCTTAAAAAGAGTGGTATTTTCGATAGTACCTAATTCTATTCTAACTTGCCATTCATTGTGATAGCTTTTAAAGTGCCAGTTAATATAACAGCTTATATTGCTCACAGATACAGAAAACTTTTCAGTAGGTTTTCTATATCTGTCAGTAATATAATATATGCAAAAACCATACATAAAACTTTAAAAAAATTAATTCCAATTGTAGAAAAAAACTGAAAATGTTAGTTGCAAAATACTTACATTATATAAGGTAGTATATCTCTTATTTTTATAGTGTTTTAAGAACAAACGAATTAGTGTTAAAAAACTTAATAGTAACTAATAAGACTTCCTTAAAATAATGCCAGTTATGACTAACATATAATTGCTCATTTATTACAATAATATTGAGGTATATACTACTACTACTACTACTTATACTATATATATAGTATAAGTAGTGACTGTAAGACATTACAGTTATGCATTCCTAAATGTTAATTTCTGTTTATAAAGTGTAGTTTAAATGAGAATATAACATAAATGATATCCATAAACATTTTTAATACGTAACAAACTGTGTAAACACTACATAGAGGACATAAATGTAACAGAAATACTTTAAAATTGTACAATTAGGTTATAAATTACCTAGCTTATTTTTGAATAGTAATTTTTGACTATGTGTACAAACAAACGACTGAACGTAATTTAATGTATGGTAATTTTTTATATAATAACATATACCAGTTAAGATAACCTACAATAGAAAAAATACTAAGAATATTAATATCCGTGTATGTTGTATAATGATTTCTGGTTTATCTTATGTTTATTGTCTTCATAATTTTCTATATATCTTGTCACTTATTGCAAAAATTTGAAGGGTTGTTCATGAACCTTTCAAGAGTATTTTCATTTACTTATAATACCAAAGAGAGTCATAATGAGTTTAAAACTGGTGTGATTCCTGTTTATAAAGTATAGTGTAATACATTTTTTCTGCAGTCACAATGTTTTAAATTGTAAATTTTACGTAGTAATGATAAACATTATAAACTTAAACACCTACAGTAACTTAAACACTCATATTTTGTAGAAATAAATTAGGTGGTCAACAATAATATTTACATTAGTTTTTCCCTCTTTTGTAGTTTTGATAGTATAGTATGTTTAAAATAAGGAACTAAAAGTGAGCTAACTGTAATAAAAATTTGTAATAACATGGCAACTGGTGAATATTTCTTGTGATAAAATATATTCTTTAGAAGGATTGTAGTTTTGATAGGTTCTATATTTGATATAAAATATATGTAAAATGTCTATTGATATGACTATTTTATATGGCAAAGCCCCTTTTTATTAGGACCCTTTCCATAAGGATGGGATGGGAAAGAGGATGAAATTAGGCCTCCGGCACCTCACTCATGAGACGAAGTGCAGAATACTTCTTAGATAAAAAAAAAAACAATTTTAAAACTAATGAATCCTGAAGCATAAATTTAAAAAGTAATAGATGGAGTACTCAAAATGCTTTAAACAACAAAATGTCCTGCACATTGTACAATTAGGTACAGTAAAAACGGAAAAATCTATATAATACACTGCTCATGATATAAATTTTGTCCATATTTTTTGTGATACTATTTGAGGAACAAATGTGATTTGATGAATACAAAATTAATATAAATTATGAGTAGTAAGATAGAAGAAGAAGAGATTGATGTGATTATAATTAAATCTCATAATAATAAGTCTATTGTTGTTAGAATTTTGATTTTTTTAACTCTACTACTTAGACAACAGTGGTTTGTTGAAACAATGTTTATTTTTGTTAAATAAGACCAAAAAGAGCCTATAAATGGCATCAAGTATTTTGTTAAATTTATGTAATCCGTAGGAAGTACTAAGTAAAACATATTATGTTTCCTGTTTCTTATTTTTTCAAATTTTAAGCATTATACAATAATTTAAATTGTCTGAAAGTAATTTAAAAACATATATACTTATTGGAAATACCATATATATATATATATATATATATATATATATATATATACCAAATGTATACCGACGCTATAAAAATTCTAATGTAAAAATTGGCTCATCATACTTATTTTACTAGTGCTCAGTTTAGTATTTCAAATTAATTATTCTAACCATGAGTTGGCACTGCCACAATCATTCACATAAAAAAATATTACTCTTTCATTCACTCTGAATTTTTTTTATATGAATGTTTTCAGCTTTTAGTCATTTTAATATGATTCTCAATTAATGTTATAAAGACAAGTGATAACCCATGGGTCCTTTATGCACTTGTGAAATTATAATTTTAAGTTTGTTAATGATATTTCCATAGTATATAATATAACACAATATATATTGTACCTATGTGCAATTATTTTTCCAAAGTAGGCGAATTTGAACAATAGAAAAAGTATTACATTTTTAATATTTTGTTATAATATAATAGTATAATAATTTTCGGATCTCAGAAGAAAAATATAGTACTTGATTTCAAAATTGTGAACAGTGGTCATGAAATTGTATTAAGGAACCCAAAGTCTGATTAATAGTCAAAAAGATCCTTGGTTATCACCTCAAATGATTATTAATTATAATATTGCTATTTGGTTTTCGATACAATTGACACCAATTTAAAGTCAATAAAGAGTACTTTCAATATACCGGGTTTTATCTACTTCTTCCGTTACAATAAGTTTATGAAGAGAGAATGAGTGCTCAGTGGAATGTATGAATTTAAATGACATCCCTGAAGAGCAACTTGAATCTTTGATATAAACATTATAAAGAGTATTAAGGAAGCTATTACACTAGTATTGAAAAGAACTGCGCTTATACACATTTTTATATATTTTTTTTATGTAAGAAGGTGGCAAACCAGCAAGTGGAGCACCTGGCGTTAAGTGAGCGCTGCCCCTAGACATCCGCAACAGGCAAATGTGTTGCAGATGAGTTGCCTAACTTTAATGGAAAGAGGAGGAGGCAAAAAGATAAACAGGAAAAAGTATATTTCCTTTTCCCCGTTAACCACCTCCCCGTCCTATCCTCTTCCCTTTCCCATCCTATCCTCTTATGAGGAAATGGTGAGAAGGGGAAGATGACTGAAATTAGGCTTCTGGCGGCACCTCACTTATCAGACGAAACGCAGAGTACTTCTATTTTACGCCTGTTTTCTGTGGTATTTCACCGGTCGAGCCGGCTCATTCGTGCAACAGATGTTGTTGGGGGCTCTACCACTTTTAAATTGACTGTTATAAAATATTAGTAGATTTTTGTATAATTTAGCGATATTTATTTTGGTTTTTGCTGATAAAGCTTTTGCTAGGTTATGGCTCACGACAAGAGTCGAATGACGGACTGGAACCCACGACCTTATGAGTATGGACTACGGTCACAGTTTAAACAATAAGGGGCAGGGAGATGATGACGAGGTAGACTTCAACTTCATGAATGCTTTTCGCATGGTTTTCACGTAGAGTTTATGTCGATTTCAGGCCATCGCAGCATACCTGGTAGGTTGAGGTCTTCGTGGGAGGAAGATTGCAATAAAGCTTACAATTTAACGGAAATTGCTATTAATGTAAACAACGATTGTCTATTAGGAGAAATTTCACCATTATAAGATTACGGATTATATTATCGGTAGGGGGAGGGGGAGCCAGGAGCCTCATAGCACAGGGCAACCTAGTTTGAGCTATTGTCTCCCACCCTAAATTATTAACTCAAGAATGTTATCTAAAAAAAAAGAACTTGTTCCTGTATTTATTTATATGCGGGAGATAAAATGGGGAAAACGGGAAATAAATAAATTTATTATTATTTTGTCATTTATTTATATTTAAAACATATTTTTTTATAATATACCTTAAAAATCTACCAAAACAACAGACATTCTAAAATATATCAAAATAGTGTTCTACCGGCTGCGGAGTTCTGTTATTTCAAGCAACCAGTGGTCAGGGTTACAGAGAGAGGAACTTTCTGACAATGCGGGCAGACTCCAAAATTACCGCTTATTGTATCAAACCCTTAACCCAACCGTCTAGTGAGAGCTTCTTAAGATGTTGGTCGAAGCTCTTCGCTAAAAGTCCGTTCACTGACACGACCACCGGAATAATGGTAGTCGATTTCATACCCCACATGGCGGTAATCTCGTGAGCCAAGTCTAAGTACTTCATCAACTTTTATCTCTCAGCTTTCACGAGATTTTCGTCATGCGGGATAGTGATATCGACCAACATTACACGACTCTCAGATCGGTCTATTATCACAATATCAGGTCTATAGCAAGACGAGAACTGCCAGAGACAATATGTCTAATAGATTCACTGGGACGACGACATGCCCGACAAATGTCAATCGTTCCGTCCTTTAGAATATGCCTCCGGTAGTTGTTCGTTATGATGACTTCGTCCATAATTGCAAAGACAAAACCTTCAGTTTCCCCAAAAAGGTTACTGAAGCGTAGCCAAGCCACGGAGGATAATTGGTCCACATCAGGCCCTGTGAGGGCGCGATAGAACCTACCGTGTAGCTCCTTACCCTTCCATACACTGATGCGGTCTGAGACACTTAATACCTGCAGCCTTCGCCAATTCGTGGTAGCCAAGGAAAGCGGCGTGAGTCCTTTGTCCACTGCTACAACATCCTGATACATCTCCACGTTCACCTTAAGGAAGTATTCCCTGAGATTACACACCTCACGGTTATGTAGGTTTTTGACATTTAAAAAGCCACAACCCCCACATTTCCGTGGGATGTACAATCTCATTACAGTCCAAGGCATCCAGTTCTGTTTGAGACAGTGAGAAATGCACGGCTCTTGTTTCCACCTGATAAAAGACTTTTCAGAGCTTTTTTCAGGCGTCCGAAGAACCGCTCACTTACCAGCTGTTTCATGCACTTATCATTAATGCCTACTGCTTCTGACATACCACGATATTTGTAGCTTTCAGCCTCCGACAGAGAAATGAGGGATACATCCTGAGAGAGCTGCAAATTCTTAGAAGTTGCAACACTCCCCTTCTGTATATTTATGACCGCACACTTGTCAACACCAAATGTCATGCTAATGGCCTTGCTAAAATTGTCGGTTATTTTAAGCAACGCCATTAAGTCAGACTTTTTAGATGCGTACAACTTGAGGTCATCCATATACAGGAGGTGTGATATGATCTCTCCTCCTCTGCGGAGTCGATAACCTAGCTCTGAACTCTTTAAGAGTGTGCTTAAAGGGTTCAGAGCCAGGCAAAACCACAACGGACTCAGACTGTCACCTTGGAAGATTCCACGCCGAATTCCAATTCGATCAGAGGAAGCAGAAAGGATACCCCATCCTGCATGATGAAAGCATGTGGCCTTACATCCATTCTGACTTGCGGATAAAATATTATTTGCACTTATGTGCGCTTCAATTTTTATTTTCAGAATAGATGTAAGGAGCTTATAGATAGTAGGCAAGCAAGTTATTGGTCTATAATTTTTAGGGTCCGTAGCACAGCCAGATTTATAAATCAGATGTGTGACACCAGCCGTCATACAAACTGGGAGCATGTCTAATTCAAGGGCTTCTTGAAATTGGCTTGCTAGACGCTCATGTGAACTGTGGAACCACTTCAGCCAGAAGTTGTGCAGTCCGTCCGGTCCCGGACTTTTCCAGTTTGGGACCGATCGAACTGCACCACTCACATCGGAACCTGTGATCATCACAGGTTCCATTTCAGTGATTGATTCACATGCGCGTCTAACAAGATTAAACCACTCTCCCTCTACATGATCGGCAGGCACCGACCAGATACCGTTCCAAAATGCAACAGTTGAAGCAGAATCTGGCCGATGCATATCTTTCAGTTGGTTTTGTGGTTGCTCCCTATTGCGAGAGATGTGTGCCAGGATCGCGCCAAATGGAGATCCATGATCTCTGCCTACCCCTCTGGGTTACGGGCGTGAGCGCATATTTATTTATTTATTTATTTATATATATATATATATATATATATATATATATATAAAACATAAATATAGTATACAATAAGAAATTTGCTCCTATCAATAATCCTATATCAGTACCTTTATCTGTTAGATATATTTTGTTTGACTTTAATAAATAATAAATTTGAAATTACAGTGTCATTAAAATTTAAACTCGGAACATTAGTACAAAGACATGAACTTCCTAATGCTTCTAGGTCAATTTTAAAACTATTATTTAAGCTTCTAATGTTTAACTTATATATTTTATAAAGCTGTGATGATGTTTGCAGTCCGCCCAAGAGAGTGTGCTTAAATACTTCCTCCTTCATTGTTGGTATTTGAAGTTTATCAACAATTTCTTGTTTAATGTAGGTTTTTCGTGAGCCGCTATCTAAGAGTGCACGAACATGAATGTGCCTTTGTGTTGTATTTCTACCATCACAGTTTGAAGAAGTGTATTTCTTTTTGTCGAAGAAGTTGCTGCTGTTGTATTTTTTCAGATTCAGTTGACTCATTAGCATGGCTTAGTGCTACCTTATTAGTACACACTACAGTTGAGTGCCTTTTGTTACAGATCAGGCATTTGACTGTTTGCAGTTTTTCCAAAAATGACCTTTTCTTAGGCAGATTGCGCAAGCTTTTTTCTTTATTATTATTTCCTTACGCTTTTCTATAGATTATTTTTGTAGTTTGTAACACTCTATACTGCTGTGCCCGTCTTTATCACACCATAAGCAGGCATGTTTTTGCTGTTCTTTCACTGTTGCTGCAAGGCACTTTGAGAAAGTATTGGCCATTTTTATTCTTTGTTCGTTTTCAACTTCTTTTTGTAAGAATATTAGGAAATTATTTAATTCTTCATCAATGTTCTCATTGTTTTTGATCTTTGCCAGGTTTTTAATATTTCTTGTGGAAGAGAAGATTCAACTAAGGGTAACAAAAATGCAGCATGATTTTTCGTCACGCCGAGTGTCTCCATTGCTCGTAAATGTGCACTTATTTTATCATAGAGCACTGCTAAATCTTCTACACCTCCCGTCGCTTTTTGTAGTACAAGGGCTAAAAGCTCTCTGACATACACCTAGATTTGCAGATCCCCTCGCCCATATCTCGATGTGAGGTGGACTAAGGATTTAGCTTCCGACTCAACTGACATCGCTTGTACTAAATATATAAACTTGTCTTCTGTGTCAATATCGCCTTCATGGATTCTCCTAAATTGGCTCCAAAAAGGTAACCAATTATTTAACTGTCCGTTGAATTTTGGAATATCCATTTTTGGAAGTTTCATATGGGTGTTTTTACTTTTTATTTTTAGCCATCTTAATACGTAATTTTTCACAATCTTCTAAATCTTTTTCAATCATGGTTTACTTAAAATCTGCTCTTTTCACAATGAGTGATTGGATTTCTACGTTGGTTTTTTCCAATTTGTCATGTATATTTTTAATATTTTCGAGCAAAATGTTTTTCTCACCTTCGTCTAATTTTTCTTCGCATACTTAATTTGTTGGCATTCTTCGTGAATTGTTTGTGAAGCGCAGATCGTAGCCTTATTTGTTCTTCCATTTAATTTTCTTGATCCGAACGGTCGTCGACAAAATAAAGAAGATTCGACTCTTCTTATCACATATGCAGGTTTTAGAAGACTCTATTATTTTAGGCTAAATCATTAAAACGAAGTCTTGATAGTTCGCCATTCATTTTCATTCTTTTTGTTTTTTATTGTTTTATATATATGTACAATTTTCTAATTACAAAAAAGACCATAAACTAAGTCGGATATTTTTCTCAACACCAAGAGGGTAACGGTGACTACAGCAAACATTAAATAAATTTTAATAAAACAATTTAAAGATGTATAAGACGTTTATTTCTATATGTCGAGTTAACAATGAAAGTGATATATGTACATAAATAAACCTTTACTAATTTGTTTTCTCAATGAAAAAGATATTTGCCTTTTAATAAAATGGTGAAAGTGGTTGTGGTGGAATAGATTATCTAAGCAAATCTGGTTATTTGTGCAAGGGCAATAGAGTCTTTAAGGAAATACTTTGTTGAAATTAAATTAAACTAGACTTTTATTTAATACATCTTACAGAAAAAGCTGTTAACAACTTGAGTCGTCATAGCAACTGGAATCAATTTAAATTTTTCTTTATTTGTCTCACGTCGCTGCCAGTAACATCAACATAGATTTACTTATTAAAGATATATTGAAACTGACCTATACCTTTGTGTGACTTCATACAATCTGTTGCTGTAATTCTATCAACTGTAACTGGTAATATATCAGTCTTTGTGTATCCCTCTAGGTTACGGTTGTGAGCACATATTTATTTATTTTGTATAATGCGGCTATTACGATCCGCTTTCTAGGTATCTAAATATTTATAATATAATTAATGTATAGTATTTTAAAATGTCTGTTACAAAATCCAAACATTATAATAATAATTATTACTATTACATTATTTCAAAACATTTATAGAATAAATACAATAATCGATTATAAAATGGATAAGATGTAGCAATATTTTATATTTTATCCAATTCAAATTTCGTCGTTTTGAACCAACTACCATCTACTAAAGTAGTTCTTGTTGGAAGGTCGTGATGCTGTCCACATATAATTTTCTATGATCCATTATATTTGAATTTAAATAATGTTCTTTTTACTTTTGATGTGTGGTGTCATTATGTATTAATTAAAAATATATATATTTTCTCATATACAAGTAAACACAATGTTATCAAGTACGTTTTATTTAATTGCTATAGCCGCTAGTCCACCCTATCAGTGGTAGCAGAGCGTGGTTGGATGAATATCCAGTGGCAAATGAAAGAAGCATATTTAAAATAGTAAATGGAAAAATATTTTTTTTAAAAATGAGCTTAAGTACCAGAAGCATAGAACCGTTGACAAAATTAAATTAAGATACCTGGTGCATACAAGCACATGCGATTCTCATAAGATACGATTTGTGGGAATACGCTAGTGGTCAAAAAACGTTAGCGGCAACTGCGACTGCCGAAGAAAAGAGTGCATTCCTAAAGGAAGACTTAAAGGCAAGCTCAGAGCTATTTTTACTTATATATCCACCAGAACTTAAGCAAATTAAAAGGTGTAATACATCCAAGGAGGTATGGGACAAACTAAAGTCTGTACATCAAAGTTCAGGGCCGGCAAGAAAAGCTACGCTGTTAAAGCAACTAGTATTGAAGAAAATGACTCCACAAGAAGATGTGAGAGACCATCTCAGTAATTTTATGGATGTAGTAGGTAAATTAGAAGACATGGAGGTCAAAATTCATCCAGAGTTATTAAGTATAATGATATTGTACAGTTTACCTACAAATTTCGATAGCTTCCGAACGGCAATTGAGTCGAGAGATGTTCTACCAAGTCCTGACAATTTAAAAATAAAAATCGTAGAAGAATACGAAGCAAGAAGGCAAACCGAAGCGAGTGAACCTCAGACTTCAGAAGCATTCTACACAAAAACGAAGAAAAAGGTACAATTTTGCAAATATTTCAATAAGAGAGGGCATTCCACAGAAGCTTGTTGGTCAAAGAAGAGACCCAATAAACCCAATAAAACTAAAGGTAAAGAAAAGACATATAACATCTGTTTAACAACAGGAACATCGAAATGTAAAGGCGATTTATGGTGTCTAGACAGTAGCTGTACGTCACATATGACGGGTGATGAAAGTATACTCCGTAACTTAATCCCCGCGACTGACACTCTAAAGCTAGCTTCAGAAAAGCATACGACCGAAGTTAAAGGGAAAGGAAAAGCCGAACTTTATACAAAGGATCGACGCTATCAAATTAGTCTTTCTGATACATTATATGTACCTGATTTGTCGAATAATCTAATTTCTGTAAGCAAAATTACGGATCATGGCTATAAGGTTCTATTTGAAAAGGAACGAGCCAGTGTCTCAAAAGGAAGGAAAACGGTGTTTAAAGCTAACAAAAGAAATGGATTATACTATCTTGAATTTGATAAGCCGGAAGAGACAGCAAACTTCACGCCTAGTGATGAAAGCGAAATTATGAAGTGGCATAAGAAATTAGGTCACGTCAATTAAAGAGACCTAAAAGAAATGGTTAAAAATAAAATGATGCGAGGACCTCGACTTAAAAGAAAAACTTTGGCTACCTGTGAGACTTGTATCAAAGGAAAATTCTCCACTCTACCATTCCAAAGCCATGGACAAATAATCTCTACCGAAGTGCTCCAGATAATTCACAGTGACGTGTGTGGCCCATTTGAGAATGAATCAATGGCCGGATCGAAGTATTTTGCAACATTTATTGACGATTATACAAGATACTGCTGTGTATATTTCTTAAAAGAAAAGAGCGAAGTAATCGATAAATTCAAGGAATATAAAAACTATGTTGAAATATTTCATAAAAAGAAAATTAAAAATTTACAATCTGATAATGGAGGTGAATACAGGTCTAAATCGTTTGACAAATTCCTCAAAGATAACGGTATAAGCCGAAGACTATCTGCACCTTATACCCCACAGCAAAATGGCATCAGTGAAAGAAAAAATCGGTCGCCGATGGATAAAGCCAGATGTATGATGCTAGATGCCAATATCCCTGAAAAATTTTGGGCAGAAGCAGTTAACACTGCAAACTATTTGATAAATAGAAGCCCAGCAAGAGCTCTCGAAGGCAATTCCCCATATGAGAAATGGGTACAACGAACACCATCAGGAAATCACCTACACGTATTCGGTTATAGAGCGTTTGTGATGAACAAAAAACGAAGAGGAAAATTCACAGCCAAAGCCACAGAAGGAGTATTCTTGGGATATGCAAAATATACAAAAGGTTTTAGAATCTATATACCCGAAAGGAATGATGTTATCAGCAGAGATGTAACAGTAATCGAAAAGATGCATTATGGTGGTAATGCTGCTGAGAAACGCGAAGATCTTACTCCAGAACCTGAAGCAGAACAAATTGAAATTGAAATTCCAGAAAAAAGAAACAAAATTACTGAGAACTTACCTTTTCAGGAACCTAACCCCCTTTATTCCAGCTCTAGTCAAGATCCAGTTGATGAACCATCTCCCTCAAGTGGAAGACCACAAAGAGACGTGAGACTACCAGCATGGACCAACGATTATGAGTTAAGTCGCTGCGTGACCATGTTTACGTCAGAAAATAATGACGACTATGACTGCTCTTTACTCACATACAAAGAAGCTGTGACTGGCACCGACAGGCGAAATTGGGAGAAGGCGATACAATCTGAAATGGAATCATTACAGAAAAACATCACCTGGGTATTAGTTGACAAGTCAGAAGCCAAAGGACATAAAATACTGTCGAACAAATGGGTATTTCGGATTA
The DNA here is from genome assembly GCA_029849275.1 of Papilio elwesi. Lineage (NCBI taxonomy): Eukaryota > Metazoa > Arthropoda > Insecta > Lepidoptera > Papilionidae > Papilio > Papilio elwesi. The sequence goes on along the minus strand of CM056717.1, from coordinate 15,283,664 downwards.
AAGATGGTACGTACAAGGCTAGATTAGTCGTACGTGGATGCGAGCAGAAAGGAAACCTGGATTTCGAAGACATTTATAGCCCAGTAGTAAGTCAATCTGCATTAAAAACTTTATCAGCAATTGCCGCATCTAAATCTTACTACTTCATGACATTTGACGTCAAGACGGCTTTCTTATACGGAGAGCTAACAGATGAAGTTTATATGAAATTACCTGTTGGCTATGAAACTGACTGCAATACTACTGAAGTAGTTTGCCGATTAAAAAAATCTTTGTACGGATTAAAATAAGCTCCATTAACATGGAACAAAACTTTTACCCAAACGATGTTTGATTTAGGATTCAAGACAATCAAAACAGATCAATGCGTTTTCATAAACGAAGATAAGTCAATAATAATCGGACTATTCGTTGATGACGGACTTATCATAGGAAAAGACAAGAAAAGGATCGAAGGTATTTTAAAGAAAATTGAAACCAAATTTGAAATGAAAAAGAATGAAAATCCAAGTACTTATCTGGTTATGGAAATAAAAAACTCTAAAGAAGGAATAATTCTTACTCAGAGAACTTACATAAATGACGTACTGGAAAAATACAACATGAAAAATGCCAAGCCTTGTGACACGCCCGCAAGTTGCGATTCAAAGTCGATACAGGAAACTGCCCAGGAGAAGGAATATCCCTATAGGGAAGCAGTGGGAAGTTTACTGTACCTGTCTACCAGAACCAGACCAGATATCGCACAAGCGGTCAATCTAGTTAGCAGGAAGGTCGAAAACCCCACTAGAGAAGACGTCACAAAAGTCAAGAAAATATTCAAATATTTAGTGGGAACCAAAGAGAAAGGCATTTTGTTCAAACGAAACAAACCGATAGAGAACATCGATGCTTACAGCGACTCGGATTATGCTGGAGCCCCATTGACGCGAAGAAGCACTTCTGGCTCCGTGCTAATGATAGCCGATGGACCAATATCATGGGCATCAAGAGGCAGCCTATAGTAGCGCTATCGTCGACTGAAGCCGAGTACATAGCCGCAGCAGACTGTTCCAAGGAGGCATTGTATCTCAAATCTCTATTAAAAGAAATAACCGGTTTGGATATAAAAATAACTTTGATTATCAAATCAAAGTTCGATTCAACTTGTGAAGTCTGGATCTTGCAACAAAAGGTCGAAGCATATAGACGTGAGGTACCCTGTCCCACAGAAATTCAGTTAGCCGACATAATGACAAAACCATTGTCAAAAGTAAAGTTTGAAAGACACTGTGCAAGATTAATGCATGCATAGAAACGTGTCTCGGCAATATGAGTGAACATCAGAAGGTGTTGGAAGGTCGTGATGCTGTCCACATATAATTTTCAATGATGCACTATAATTGAATATAAATAATGTTCTTTTTACTTTTGATGTGTGGTGTCATTATGTATTAATTAAATATATATATTTTTTCTCATATACAAGTAAACACAATGTTTTCAAGTATTATTTACGTTTTATTTAATTGCTATAGCCGCTAGTCCACCCTTTCAGTTCTTACATACTCTTTGCCTATTTCTCTAACCTTACCCACATTTCAAATATTATTTGACTGTCATGCTTTAACGTTTTTCAATCTTTTGATTAAAGAAACTTAAGATCCTGTTTGTTTAACGCTTTAACTTTCAGTTGTTAGCGTATTAGATTATTTTTGCTAAAACAGTTGTACGAAATAGTGAAAATGGTTTGGGAAAACCAGCGTGCGAAGCAAGACCTAACCGAAATCGCCAAAATGAATAACGTAAGTTAAATTTTCTCTATTCTAATTTATCTTTAACTTAGTATGTATAAACAGTAAAGACGGTTATGTTATGTTAGTTGGTTTATATTTGATTAAGATAAAAAAGTTGTCATAGGTTAAAACTATTGTATTATTATATTTTTTATCATTTTCTACAGGATGACGGAGATAATTCAATAACTTTGACCGTCGTAGACAATGAATTAGACCATTTTAATGCGACTATTGATGGACCGATCGGCACACCATATGAAACCGGGAAATTTGTGCTTTCTATACGCATCCCAAAAGAATATCCGACAGTCCCACCTCAGGTAAAGTGTAATTATTTTGACTTGTCACATAATTAGTAAACTATTTGACGCTAAATGTTGCTAAATTTTTGTATTTTTCTAACAGGTTTCTTTTAAGACCAAAGTTTGGCATCCAAATGTATTGGCACGTACAGGGGACATCTGCTTAGACATACTAGCAGACCGGTGGTCGTCTCATTTATCTTTGAGAACGTTACTTATTTCAATACAAGCATTGCTTTCTGCTCCAGAAGCAGATGATGCATTGGACCATCTAATAGGAGAACAATGCAAAAGTAATGCTGATATATTTAACTTGACGGCCCAAGTATGGACAAATATCTATGCTGAAGGTAACCACCTAGTGTTGGAATGTAATGAAAAAATAAAGTTTTTGCTGGAGAAGGGTGTGCCTCAAGACAATGCTCTAGATGTACTTTCAATTTCTAATTGGAACATGGAAAAATCTATAAAAATAGCGGCCCATATGGTCATGAATGGTGAGTTCAATAATGATTAAAACATTGTTTTGGTGGTCGTCAGTTTCTCATTTTGTATATCGCAAGGCTTTGTTTAGAGCAAATTTGTATTCATGCGCTCCTCAATGCTTAAATTAGTACTTTATTGCAATTTTATATAAAAGTTACCAAATATTTGAAAACCATATTGAAGGGCTGTTTTCTAACAATATAAAAATGAGCCCAAACATTTTGCTTTACTAAAGTCATATATTGAATAGTTAAATTATAAAGATAATTTTTCCAATTATTATATATCATGTAAGAAGAACTCCCTTAGACCATGATTCATTTTTGGTTGTGTTTAAAAAACAAAGACTTAAATTAATTTAACGTAAATATAAATTAGTTATAATGGAAGTTATATATTTATTGGTGAAAATAGTAACCATTTGTTTTCTTGAGAAAAAATTGTTTATTAAAAAGAGTGGTATTTTCGATAGTACCTAATTCTATTCTAACTTGTCATTCATTGTGATAGCTTTTAAAGTGCCAGTTAATATAACAGCTTATATTGCTCACAGATACAGAAAACTTTTCAGTAGGTTTTCTATATCTGTCAGTAATGTAATATATGCAAAAACCGTACATACAACTTTAAAAAAATTAATTCCAATTGTAGAAAAAAACTGAAAATGTTTGTTGCAAAATACCTACATTATATAAGGTAGTATATCTTATTTTTATAGTGTTTTAAGAACAAACAAATTAGTATTTAAAATCTTAATAGTAACTAATAACACTTCCTTAAAATAATGACAGTTATTACTATCATATAATTACTCATTTATTACAATAATATTGAGGTATATACTACTACTAGTACTACTACTTATACTATATATATAGTATAAGTAGTGACTGTAAGACATTACAGTTATGCATTCCTAAATGTTAATATCTGTTTATAAAGTGTAGTTTAAATGAGAATATAACATATATCCATAAACATTTTGAATACGTAACAAACTGTGTAAACACTACATAGAGGACATAAATTTAACAGAAAGACTTTAAAATTGTACAATTAGGTTATAAATTACCTAGCTTATTTATGAATAGTAATTTTTGACTATGTGTACATACAAATGACTGCGTAATTTATTGTATGGTAATTTTTTATATAATAACATATACCAGTTAAGATAACCTACAATAGAAAAAATACTAAGAATATTAATATCCATGTATGTTGTGTAATGATTTCTGGTTTATCTTATGTTTATTTTCTTCATAATTTTCTATATATCTTGTCACTTATTGCAAAAATTTGAAGGGTTATTCATGAACCTTTCAAGAGTATTTTCATTTACTTATAGTACCAAAGAGAGTCTTAATGAGTTTAAAACTGGTGTGATTCCTGTTTATAAAGTATAGTGTAATACATTTTTTCTGCAGTCACAATGTTTGAAATTGTAAATTTTATCTAGTAATGATAAACATTATAAACTTAAACACCTACAGTAACTTAAACACTCATATTTTGTAGAAATAAATTAGGTGGTCAACAATAATATTTACATTAGTTTTTCCCTCTTTTGTAGTTTTGATAGTATAGTATGTTTAAAATAAGGAACTAAAAGTGAGCTAACTGTAATAAAAATTTGTAAGAACATGGCAACTGGTGAATATTTCTTGTGATAAAATATATTCTTTAGAAGGATTGTAGTTTTGATAGGTTCTATATTTGATATAAAATATATGTAAAATGTCTATTGATATGACTATTTTATATGGCAAAGCCCCTTTGTTATTGTGTACTAACATTTATTTAAATAATACTAAGTTATATAATAATAACAAGTGTCATTCGTAGACACCGACATTTAACAGTGGTAGAGCCCGCAACAACAACATCTGTTGCAAGAATTGGCCGGCTTGATTGGTGAAATACCACCAGCTCACAGAAAACAGACGTGAAGTAGAAGTATTCTGCCCTTCGTCACATGAGTGAGGTGCCGGAGCCCTAATTTCATCCTCTTCCCCTTCCCACCCTTTCCATAAGAATGGGATGGGGAAGAGGATGAAATTAGGCCTCCGGCACCTCACTCATGAGACGAAGCGCAGAATACTTCTTACATAAAAAAAACAAGAAGTAATAGATGGAGTGCTAAAAATACTTTAAACAACAAAATGTCCTGCACATTGTACAATTAGGTACAGTAAAAACGGAAAAATCTATATAATACACTGCTCATGATATAAATTTTGTCCATATATTTGTGATACTATTTGAGAAACAAATGTGATTTGATGAATACAAAATTAATATAAATTATGAGTAGTAAGATAGAAGAAGAAGAGATTGATGTGATTATAATTAAATCTCATAATAATAAGTCTATTGTTGTTAGAATTTTGATTTTTTTAACTCTACTACTTAGACAACAGTGGTTTGTTGAAACAATGTTTATTTTTGTTAAATAAGACCAAAAAGAGCCTATAAATGGCATCAAGTATTTTGTTAAATTTATGTAATCCGTAGGTAGTACTAAGTAAAACATATTATGTTTCCTGTTTCTTATTTTTTCAAATTTTAAGCATTATACAATTATTTAAATTGTCTGAAAGTAATTTAAAAACATATATACTTATTGGAAATACCAAATATATATATATATATATATATATTCCAAATGTATACCGACGCTATAAAAATTCTAATGTAAAAATTGGCTCATCATACTTATTTTACTAGTACTCAGTTTAGTATTTCAAATTAATTATTCTAACCATGAGTTGGCACTGCCACAATCATTCACATAAAAAAATATTACTCTTTCATTCACTCTGAATTTTTTTTATATGAATGTTTTCAGCTTTTAGTCATTTTAATATGATTCTCAATTAATGTTATAAAGACAAGTGATAACCCATGGGTCCTTTATGCACTTGTGAAATTATAATTTTAAGTTTAATTATATTTTCATAGTATATAATATAACACAATATATATTGTACCTATGTGCAATTATTTTTCCAAAGTAGGCAAATTTGAACAATAGAAAAAGTATTACATTTTTAATATTTTGTTATAATATAATAGTATAATAATTTTCGGATCTCAGAAGAAAAATATAGTACTTGATTTCAAAATTGTGAACAGTGGTCATGAAATTGTATTAAGGAACCCAAAGTCTGATTAATAGTCAAAAAGATCCTTGGCTATCACCTCAAATGATTATTAATTATAATATTGCTATTTGGTTTTCGATACAATTGACACCAATTTAAAGTCAATAAAGAGTACTTTCAATATACCGGGTTTTTATCTACTTCTTCCGTTACAATAAGTTTATGAAGAGAGAATGAGTGCTCAGTGGAATGTATGAATTTAAATGACACCCCTGAAGAGCAACTTGAATCTTTGATATAAACATTATAAAGAGTATTAAGGAAGCTATTACACTAGTATTGAAAAGAACTGCGCTTAGACACTTTTTTATATATATTTTTTTTTATGTAAGAAAGTAGCAAACCAGCAAGTGGATCTCCTGACGTTAAGTGAGCGCTGCCCCTAGACATCCGCAACAGGCTAATGTATTGCAGATGCATTGCCTAACTTTAATGGAAAGAAAAAGATAAACAAGAAAAAGTATATTTCCTTTTCCCCGTTAACCACCTCCCCGTCCTATCCTCTTCCCGTTCCCATCCTGTCCTCTTATGAGGAAATGGTGAGAAGGGGAAGATGACTGAAATTAGGCTTCTGGCGGCACCTCACTTATCAGACGAAACGCAGAGTACTTCTATTTTACGCCTGTTTTCTGTGGTATTTCACCGGTCGAGCCGGCTAATTCGTGCAACAGATGTTGGTGGCTCTACCACTTTAAAATTGACTGTTATAAAATGTTCCACTTCAGCCAGAAGTTGTGCAGTCCGTCTGGACCCGGATTTTTCCAGTTTGGGACAGATCGAACTGCACCACTTACATCGGAACCTGTGATATTCACAGGTTCCATTTCGGTGATTGATTCACATGCGCGTCTAACAACATTAAACCGCTCTCCCTCAACATGATCGAAAGGCACCGACCAGATACCATTCCAAAATGCAACAGTCGAAGCAGAATCTGGTCGATGCATATCTTTGAGTTGGTTTTGTGGTTGCTCCCAATTGCGGTACACACATCTTTGATCTCTCTGGAACATGCGATTTTGAAGATATCTCTCAGATCTTTCTCTGTACCTTCTTATGCGATTAGCCCAAGCGAAGACTTTTTGTTTCCAAAAGTCTATGCGTTCCGTGATACCAGACATATATTCACTGGGTCTGATATCAGTCCCAGCAAACGCCTGATTCACGAAACGCATAATCTTTGGGCGCTTGTTACCCGCACGGAAACAAAACAGTTTCGCTATGAGTCTTCTAGCTATATTTATGCGACGCTCAATCCTATATTGCCAGGCGGGGTGAGCATCCCTACGTCGAGTAACTGAATTGGGACATAAAATCCCTACTCCAGCCACTCGACATGTAGCCATGGCCCCACAATAGAGGATTGAGTTGGAATCGCATAGATCTAGACTAGAATCCACATATGGTGATAACAGGCGGTCTACAGCATTTACTAAATACATATTCCGCCTGTTTACGGGCAATCGCGGTAAGTGAGGTCTGTCATTGATTGATAAGGACCTATACTTCAAAGTCGCATCCTCCAAAGTACTCCTCAAACGCTCAATATCCTGATCACTAACACATACCTCTTTACTTGGATGTTCCGTTAACCCTGCGGCATCCTCAGAGACCACAGGGGTATCGATGCATACTTCAGCATCATGGTGAAGGGGTCGCGCATCGTTGTATGGCTCGCACTTGATCCGATAATCGTTGGGCAGTCACAGACACAGTTGGATGAAGGGTCTGAAACAAAGCAAGCATTTTAGGCCTGTACGCCGTAAGGTTGGTTCGCCTCCCCCGTTGCCCCAAAGTAGGCCCGCATGACACTTTCATTTAAAGTATCCTATCTCATGCGGCGCACTACACCACTGGATGCGGGAGCCATGGGCAAAGAATTACTCACCGAAGACTCCAAGCTAACCGGTGGTGGGCGACCTCTTCTCGCTGGTGTTGGTCGCGAGCAGGCCGGCGAGGGCGGCCCGGCGTTGTCTGTAACCCGAGTTGTCGGCGGTGATGATGTCGGTGATGTGGCTGTTGCCTCGTCCGTCGTGGCACAGGACAATACAGGTCGCGGTTGTGTTGTGCGTGCGTCAATTGTATCGACAAACCGCTGACGGCACGTTCGTTTTAGATTACGTCTCATTTTTGGTTGTTTTTCATTCCATTTTATTAATTATACATTTGTTTCTATTGTAGTCAGTGTTTTCTTCATTTTTATTGGATTTTTTCCGAGTTATAATAATAAATATTGTATAATGTTTTGCTGGATAAAATTTTTACGTCTTACGCTGTCAACGGTTGCCATTATTATTATTATTGTAATCGGTCATACCCGTTGTTCCCCCGCTCATTTAGCGAAGTTCAAACTTATTGTTTTTTTAATGCATTAACTCGCGCTTGACCCACACAATCTCACCTGATGTTAAGTTGTGATATGGTCGAAGATGGTACGCCCTAGTTTAAAAACAGCCTTGAAGGTCCACACGTCATAATCGGACGGAAATACTGACGCTGGCAAGTTATTCCAATCCTTTGCCGTTCGTACGACGAACAAAGATTCGAATCGATTCGTTCGAACGCGCGCTATCACTATTATGAAAGGATGGAGACCTGCCGTATTTCTAAACGGCCATGGTAGAATGGAGATGGGTGAATTAATTCGCGTAATTCCTGCGCACATTCCCCAAAATGCAATCCGTACAATACAGAGGGGTAGCCACTTTGCTTCTGTGCTCAAGACTGCTCAAATTGACTCTTGGCTCAGCCTCCTGGCCCGTCTCTGCGCCGAATCTCATGCCGCGAGTTGGTATTTGGCTGCGCCTGCCCAGATATGACAGCAGTACACCATACACGGTCGGATCTGTGCTTTATATAAAGTCAAATGCGTGAAGTACCGCCGTAGTTTTGAAAGGACCAAGCTTTTCGGCAGCTTGAACTTCGCCTTAAACTCGATGAACCGAACGAAAGAATTCAAGATATACATTCTGAAAAATCGGAAAAAAGTCTGAAAACATTCAGATTTGTGTAAAAGTGGTCTGGTTGATGTTGTAAACCATATAATATTTTCGTGCCCTATATATGTTCACGCTGTTTTGTGTTCCCTTCCCGACTTCAATTTCGATCCTTATGGATAAAAATAGTATAAATTTTTATAAAACTATTTCTTTGTATCTATACAGATAAATAAAATACTACTACTCCTACTATATATATATATATATATATATATATATATATAATACATATATATAGTATACAAAGAGAAATCTGCTCCTATCAATAATCCTATATCAGTACAAAGACATGAACTACCTTCTAGGTCAATTTTAAAACTATTATCTAAGCTTCTAATGTTTAACTTATATATTTTATAAAGCTGTGATGATGTTTGCAGTCCGCCGAAGAGAGTGTACGTAAATACTTCCTCCTTCATTGTTGGTATTTGAAGTTTACCAACAATTTCTTGTTTAATGTAGGTGTTTCGTGAGCCGCTATCTAAGAGTGCACGAACATGAATGCTATTGCCTTTGTGTTGTATTTCTACCATCACAGTTTGAAGAAGTGTATTTCTTTTTGTCGAAGAAGTTGCTGCTGTTGTATTTTTTCAGATTCAGTTGACTCATTAGCATGGCTTAGTGCTACCTTATTAGTACACACTACAGTTGAGTGCCTTTTGTTACAGATCAGGCATTTGACTGCAGTTTTTCCAAAAATGACCTTTTCTTAGGCAGATTGCGCAAGCTTTTTTCTTTATTATTATTTCCTTACGCTTTTCTATAGATTATTTTTGTAGTATGTAACACTCTATACTGCTGTGCCCGTCTTTATCACACCATAAGCAGACATGTTTTTGCTGTTCTTTCACTGTTGCTGCAAGGCACTTTGAGAAAGTATTGGCCATTTTATTCTTTGTTCGTTTTCAACTTCTTTTTGTAAGAATATTAGTAAATTATTTAATTCTTCATCAATGTTCTCATTGTTTTTGATCTTTGCCAGGTTTTTAATATTTCTTGTGGAAGAGAAGATTCAACTAAGGGTAACAAAAATGCAGCATGATTTTTCGTCACGCCGAGTGTCTCCATTGCTCGTAAATGTGCACTTATTTTATCATAGAGCACTGCTAAATCTTCTACACCTCCCGTCGCTTTTTGTAGTACAAGGGCTAAAAGCTCTCTGACATACACCTAGATTTGCAGATCCCCTCGCCCATATCTCGATGTGAGGTGGACTAAGGATTTAGCTTCCGACTCAACTGACATCGCTTGTACTAAATATATAAACTTGTCCTCTGTGTCAATATCGCCTTCATGGATTCTCCTAAATTGGCTCCAAAAAGGTAACCAATTATTTAACTGTCCGTTGAATTTTGGAATATCCATTTTTGGAAGTTTCATATGGGTGTTTTTACTTTTTATTTTTAGCCATCTTAATACGTAATTTTTCACAATCTTCTAAATCTTTTTCAATCATGGTTTACTTAACATCTGCTCTTTTCACAATGAGTGATTGGATTTCTACGTTGGTTTTTTCCAATTTGTCATGTATATTTTTAATATTTTCGAGCAAAATGTTTTTCTCACCTTCGTCTAATTTTTCTTCGCAAACTTAATTTGTTGGCATTCTTCGTGAATTGTTTGTGAAGCGCAGATCGTAGCCTTATTTGTTCTTCCATTTAATTTTCTTGTTCCGAACGGTCGTCGACAAAATAAAGAAGATTCGACTCTTCTGTTCTTGTGTTCTGTAAGATGTATTAAATAAAAGTCTAGTTTAATTTAATTTCAACAAAGTATTTCCTTAAAGACTCCATTGCCCTTGCACAAATAACTCGAATGCTTAAATATCTTCTTCTTATCACATATGCAGGTTTTAGAAGACTATTATTTTAGGCTAAATCATTAAAACGAGGTCTTGATAGTTCACCATTCATTTTCATTCTTTTTGTTTTTTATTTCTTTTATATATATGTACAATTTTCTAATTACAAAAAAGACCATAAACTAAGTCGGATATTTTTCTCAACACTCTTGGTAACGGTGACTACAGCAAACATTAAATAAATTTTAATAAAACAATTTAAAGATGTATAAGACGTTTATTTCTATATGTCGAGTTAACAATGAAAGTGATATATGTACATAAATAAACCTTTACTAATTCGTTTTCTCAATGAAAAAGATATTTGCCTTTTAAAAAAATGGTGAAAGTGTTGATGTTACTGGCAGCGACGGGGGACAAATAAAGGATAATTTAAATTGATTCCAGTTGCTATGACGACTCAAGTTGTTAATAGCTTTTTCTGTAAGATGTATTAAATAAAAGTCTAGTTTAATTTAATTTCAACAAACTATTTCCTTAAAGACTCTATTGCCCTTGCACAAATAACCAGATTTGCTTAAATAGGTTATGGGCCCAGATTTGCTTGAAAAATGGAGTTATCCAAAGTTCAGATTACCAAACTCGAAGAAGACAAATGGGTACATTGGAAGTTCCGGATGTTGACAATTTTACGAGGAACTGAACTGCTGGATGTAGTTGAAGGAAAAATAGTAAAGCCGGAAAAGCCGTCTTGTGAAGCTGGAGATGGACTAGCTGCAGAAGCTTTGGCTGCGTATAATACTTCGCTTAAGGAATACTTACGAAATGATAGCACTGCTTTACTTTTGATTACAAATAATATATCGGATCAAGCACTTAATAAGGTAATGAGATTCACAACATCTAAAGAGGTCTGGGATGAATTACATAGGCTGTACGAAGGCGTTAATGAGGACCGCCTGTATGATGTCTGTTTACAATTCTTCCGGTTCAATATGGATCCGTCAGATGATATGGCGACTCATATATCTAAGTTGTATCATATATCTAAATTTGTGGCACAATTTAAGACAGGAGTTGATGAAAACTGAAGAAGGTAATAAGGAGTTACCAGAGTTTTTATTAATCTGTAAAATATTGGAGTCGAGTTGGATGCTAATGTCTAAGAAGGATAAGACTGTAGAAAGCCTCACTAGTCAGCTGTGCGCACATGAAAAAGCTCTCAATTGCGTTGATAGACAGTCAAATTGTGAAACTCTGGCAGTAAATACCGTAAAAAAGATTGGAAGTAAGAAACAAGCGTCTACAAGTAAACAAAATCCGGATAAGAAGGTGAGATGCTTTGTCTGTAAGGAAACGGGTCACCTTAAGAAGGATTGTCCAAAGAGACTTGTTACTCAGAAATCTAGAGGAGAAAGCAGTTCTATGATGTTACTAACTGAACACCATTGGAGAAAATGTAGATCGCGATAAAAGGTATGTAGATAACGGGGCTACGCATCATGTTACGATGAGAGAAGATCTCTTTCAAGATTTTGAACATTTTAATGGAAGTCACACGGTAACTACGGCTGACGGGAAGACGATTAATGCCATAGGAAAAGGATCGATCAAAATTGAAGCCAAGCTGAAAGATAAAATTGCAATTTTCTTCTTGAGAGATGTCTGGTATGTTCCACAAATAAGTAAGAGTCTTTTTTCGGTACTAGCGCCACAAGATAAAAATCCTACAAGCTTATTCGAGTCGAGGGTCACGTCATGTTCTGTGAAACTAAATGGAAAAGTTGCTGTAACAGGATATAGGCAAAGGTATGGAGGTTAGTATGAATTAAATTGCAAAGCTGTACAACCTATTGTGGTAGTGTACTTAGTGCAGAATATTGATATGTTGCAACTCTATCATGAGCGGATGGGTCATCAGAATAAAAGGCACGTGAAAAGTCTGATAGAGCATGAATTGGATATCAAGACAACAGATAATGGTGAGTTATGCGTAGGCTGTATTTTTGGAAAGACACATAGGCGAAAGTTTGGTGTTAGAGAGAAAGCTTCGAAGCCTGGAGAACGTATACACACGGATGTCTGTGGACCGTTTCCAAGTTCAAATTTAAAGTTCCGTTACTTTGTACTATTCAAGGACGAATACACACGTTTCCGTCTCGTATATCTCAAGAGAAATAAGTCGGAAGTTCCCGAGAAACTGAAACAAATGCTGGCTGAAGTAAAAATGGCCGAGCATGTTGTTAAGGAAATTCTTAGTGACAATGGAGGTGAATTCGTAAATGCACAGGTACAGAAAGTTATGTCGGGACTTGGCATTCATCACAGACTAATAATGCCTTATACGCCGGAACAAAATGGCGTTAGGGAGAGGGAGAATCGCACAATAGTAGAGTCGGCTAGAGCAATGATGCATACACATGAGTTACCAGAATTTTTATGGGCTGAGCTTACCAAAACTGCTGTTTATATTCTGAACAGGACAGGACCAACAATGGTAGAGTATAAGTCACCTTATGAGTTGTGGTTTGGCAAGAAACCTCAAATCAAACATTTACGAATAATAGGTCTTTATGTTATGCTCATATACCAAAACAGAGAAGAAGTAAATTACATAAGAAATCTGCGAAGTGCATTCTCATAGGCTATGACAATGATGATGGTTATAGACTCTGGAACCAAGGTTCGAACTCACTAGTCAGGTCAAGAGACGTTATTTTTGACGAGAAGCCTTTGGAGTCTAATATTGACGTAGAATTATCAAATGATAATAGTAACGACAATGGACTGGAACTTATTCTTCCAGTAGCTCGAAAAGATATAGGTTACAATAGTGAGGAAGATATGGAAGTAGCGAATGAAGGCTTAGATAATGAAGAATCTATGATTACTGATACTGAAATTCAGGATAATGAAGGTGTAGATCATGACGAATCTATGATTCCCGAAGCTGAAATTCAAGAGCATGCTGTGAGAATTTTAAGAGACCGTTCATTGCTTCATCCTCCAGAAAAATTCAAAGATTATGTCCTGAACTCAGAATTGAATTCATATAAAGAACCTAGTACGTTTAAAGAGGCCATGTTAAGTCCCGAGAGAGAATTGTGGAAAGAGGCCATAGAAAGTGAAATGAAGTCACTAAAAGAAAATCAAACTTGGGTTATGGATCAACTACCAAAGAACAGGAAGGCACTACCTTGCAAATGGGTATTTAGAGTTAAGATTAAGGCTGATGGCTCAGTTGATAAATATAAAGCAAGACTGGTCATTAAAGGCTTCAGACAGAGAAAAAGACTAGACTACGATCAAATATTTAGTCTAGTAGCTAAAATGGCAACGGTCAGAGCTGTTATTAGTATAGCTGCAAACGAGGATATGTGTATGATGCATTTCGATGTTTCTACCACTTTTCTCCATGGGTCATTAGATGTCGAGATTTTCATGAAACAACCTGAAGGGTATGATGATGGTTCTGGTAGAGCGTGTCTATTAAAGAAGAGTTTATACGGCTTGAAGCAAGCACCAAGATGTTGGAATCGCCGTATACTGGATTTCTTTAAGGAAAATGGTTTTAAAGTAAGCGATGCAGATCCTTGCTTATTCATAAGGAAAAATCAAGCTGGTCTTCTGGTTGTGGTTTTGTACGTTGATGATGGCCTGGTTGCGGGGTCAAATCAAAGGTCGATGGATGAGTTTGTTGAAGAAATGAAACGTCATTTCAAAATTACCATTAAACCAGCAACATACTTTCTGGGTATTGAAATAGAAACCAGAGAAGACGGAATAAAGATTTGCCAGACTTCATATACCAACAAAATGATTCAGAGGTTTGGTATGCAAAATTGTAGACCAGTAACGACATTATACATTATTAATAACTATAGACAGATAGTTGGAGCACTAGCATATTTGATGGTCGGAACTAGGCCAGATATAGCATACAGTGTTAGTGTTGTATCAAGGAGTTTAGAAAACCCAAGTGTCAATGACTGTATCAGATTGAAACGCATTCTGAGATACTTAAAGTACTGTCCCGATTTTGGAATTCTGTATAAAAAGAACTATAAGAAGGGTTTACTGGAATGTTTCAGTGATGCCGATCACGGTGTGGATGTTAGCACTGGAAGATCTACTTCTGGAGTGTTTTGTATGTATGCAGGTGGAGCTATTTCTTGGATGAGCCAACAACAACAAAGCGTGGCTATTTCCACCACGGAAGCAGAAGTTGTAGCAGCTAGTGAGGGAGCTAGAGAGTGTATCTGGCTCACACGTCTTATGAAAGATATTGTTCAAATGAAGAGGCTACCAACTTTATTACTGGACAACGAAGCGGCTGTTCGTTTGGCGAACAATCCGGAGTTCCATAGACGAACCAAACATATAAGGATTCGACACTTCTTTGTTCGAGAGTTAGTGACAAGTGATCAGCTAAAGGTTGAGAAAGTAACAACTGATTTCCAGTTAGTAGACATTTTTACAAAACCACTGGCTAGACCCAGGTTGAGGAAATTATGCAACCTTATTGGTCTCCACGTCGAGAGAAGATGTTGATGTTACTGGCAGCGACGTGCGACAAATAAAGAATAATTGAAATAGATTCCAGTTGCTATGACGACTCAAGTTGTTAATAGCTTTTTCTGTAAGATGTGTAAAAAAAGATGAATAAAAGTCTAGTTTAATTTAATTTCAACAAAGTATTTCCTTAAAGACTCTATTGCCCTTGCACAAATAACCAGATTTGCTTAAATAGAAAGTGGTTGTGGTGGAATAGATTTACTTATTAAAGATATATTAAAACTGACCTATACCTTGGTGTGACTTCATACAATCTGTTGCTGTAATTCGTCAACTGAAACTGGTAATATATCAGTCTTTGTGTATCCTTCAAGGTTACGAGTGTGAGCACATATTTATTTATTTTGTATAATGCGGCTGCTATTACGATCCGCTTTCTAGATATCTAAATATTTATAATATAATTAGTGTATAGTATTTTAAAATATCTGTCACAAAATCCAAACATTATCATAATAATTATTACTATTACATTATTTCAAAACATTTATAGAATAAATACAATAATCGATTATAAAATGGATGAGATGTAGCAATATTTTCTATTTTATCCAATTCAAATTTCGTCGTTTTGTACCAACTACCATATCTACTAACGTAGTTCTTACATACTCTTTGCCTATTATTCTAACCTTACCCACATTTCAAATATTATTTGACTGTCATGCTTTAACGTTTTTCAATCTTTTGATTAAAGGAACTTAAGATCCTGTTTGTTTAACGCTTTAACTTTAACTTGTTAGCTTATTAGATTATTTTTTGTGAAACATTTGTACGAAATAGTGAAAATGGTTTGGGAAAACCAGCGTGCGAAGCAAGAACTAATGGAAATCGCCAAAATGAATAATGTAAGTTAAATTTTCTCTATTGTAATTTACCTTTAACTTAGTATGTATAAACAGTAAAGATGGTTATGTTATGTTAGTTTATATTTCAATACGGATAAAAACGTTGTCATAGGTTAAAACTATTGTATTATTATGTTTTTTATCATTTTCTACAGGAGGACGGAGATAATTCAATAACTTTGACCGTCGTAGACAATGAATTAGACCATTTTAATGCGACTATTGATGGACCGATGGGCACACCATATGAAACCGGAAAATTTGTGCTTTCTATACGCATCCCAAAAGAATATCCGACAGTCCCACCTCGGGTAAAGTGTAATTATTTTGACTTGTCACATAATTAGTAAACTATTTGACGCTAAATGTTGCTAAATTTTTGTATTTTTCTAACAGGTTTCTTTTAAGACCAAAGTTTGGCATCCAAATATATTGGCACGTACAGGGGACATCTGCCTAGACATACTAGCAGACCGGTGGTCGTCTCAATTATCTTTGAGAACGTTACTTATTTCAATACAAGCATTGCTTTCTGCTCCAGAAGCAGATGATGCATTGGACCATCTAATAGGAGAACAATGCAAAAGTAATCCTGATATATTTAACTTGACGGCCCAAGTATGGACAAATATCTATGCTGAAGGTCACCACCCAGTGTTGGAATGTAATGAAAAAATAAAGTTTTTGCTGGAGAAGGGTGTGCCTCAAGACTATGCTCTAGATGTACTTTCAATTTCTAATTGGAACATGGAAAAATCTATAAAAATAGCGGCCCATATGGTCATGAATGGTGAGTTCAATAATGATTAAAACATTGTTTTGGTGGTCGTCAGTTTCTCATTTTGTATATCGCAAGGCTTTGTTTAGAGCAAATTTGTATTCATGTGCTCCTCAATGCTTAAATTAGTACTTTATTGCAATTTTATATAAAAGTTACCAAATATTTGAACACCATATTGAAGGGCTGTTTTCTCACAATATGAAAATGAGCCCAACATTTTGCTTTACTAAAGTCATATATTGAAAAATGTATTGTTATATTATAAAGATAATTTTTCCAATTATTATTATATATTATGTATGAAGAACTCCCTTAGACCATGATTCATTTTTGGTTGTGTTTAAAAAACAAAAGACTTATTTTAATTTAACGTAAATATAAATTAGTTATAATGGAAGTAATATATTTATTGGTGAAAATAGTAACCATTTGTTTTCTTGAGAAAAAATTGTTTCTTAAAAAGAGTGGTATTTTTGATAGTACCTAATTCTATTCTAACTTGTCATTCATTGTGATAGCTTTTAAAGTGCCAGTTAATATAACAGCTTATATTGCTCACAGATACAGAAATAGGTTTTCTATATCTGTCAGTAATATAATATATGCAAAAACCATACATACAACTTTAAAAAATCTAATTCCAATTGTAGAAAAAAACTGAAAATGTGTGTTGCAAAATACCTACATTATAGAAGGTAGTATATCGCTTATTTTTTATAGTGTTTTAAGAACAAACGAATTAGTATTAAAAAACTTAATAGTAACTAATAAGACTTCCTTAAAATAATGACAGTTATGACTATCATATAATTGCTCATTTATTACAATAATATTGAGGAATATACTACTACTAGTACTACTACTTATACTATTTATATGTATAGTATAAGTAGTGACTGTAAGACATTACAGTTATGCATTCCTAAATGTTTATATATGTTAATAAAGTGTAGTTTAAATGAGAATATAACATAAATGATATCCATAAACATTTTTAATACGTAACAAACTGTGTAAACACTACATAGAGGACATAAATGTAACAGAAAGACTTTAAAATTGTACAATTAGGTTATAAATTACCTAGCTTATTTTTGAATAGTAATTTTTGACTATGTGTACAAACAAACGACTGAATGTAATTTAATGTATGGTAATTTTTTATATAATAACATATACCAGTTAAGATAACCTACAATAGAAAAAATACTAAGATTATTAATATCCGTGTATGTTGTGTAATGATTTCTGGTTTATCTTATGTTTATTGTCTTCATAATTTTCTATATATCTTGTCACTTATTGCAAAAATTTTGAAGGGTTATTCATGAACCTTTCAAGAGTATTTTCATTTACTTATAATACCAAAGAGAGTCATAATGAGTTTAAAACTGGTGTGATTCCTGTTTATAAAGTATAGTGTAAAACATTTTTTCTGCAGTCACAATGTTTGAAATTGTAAATTTTATCTAGTAATGATAAACATTATAAACTTAAACACCTACAGTAACTTAAACACTCATATTTTGTAGAAATAAATTAGGTGGTCAACAATAATATTTACATTAGTTTTTCCCTCTTTTGTAGTTTTGATAGTATAGTATGTTTAAAATAAGGAACTAAAACTGAGCTAACTGTAATAAAAATTTGTAAGAACATGGCAACTGGTGAATATTTCTTGTGATAAAATATATTCTTTAGAAGGATTGTAGTTTTGATAGGTTCTATATTTGATATAAAATATATGTAAAATGTCTATTGATATGACTATTTTATACGGCAAAGCCCCTTTGTTATAGAATACTTACATTTATTTAAATAATACTAAGTTATATAATAATAACAAGTGTCATTCGTAGACACCAACATTTAACAGTGGTAGAGCCCGCAATAACAACATCTGTTGCACGAATTGGCCGGCTCAACCGGTGAAATACCACGACCTCTCAGCTAACAGATGTGAAGGCGAAGTATTCTGCGCTTCCTCTCATGAGTGAGGTGCCGGAGGCCTAATTTCATCCTCTTCCCCTTCCCACCCTTTCCATAAGGATGGGATGGGGAAGAGCATGAAATTAGGCCTCTGGCACCTCACTCATGAGATGAAGCACAGAATACTTCTTACATAAAAAAAACAAGAAGTACTAGATGGAGTGCTCAAAATGCTTTAAACAACAAAATGTCCTGCACATTGTACAATTAGGTACAGTAAAAAAAGAAAAATCTATATAATACACTGCTCATGATATAAATTTTGTCCATATATTTGTGATACTATTTGAGAAACAAATGTGATTTGATGAATACAAAATTAATATAAATTATGAGTAGTAAGATAGAAGAAGAAGAGATTGATGTGATTATAATTAAATCTCATAATAATAAGTCTATTGTTGTTAGAATTTTGATTTTTTTAACTCTACTACTTAGACAACAGTGGTTTGTTGAAACAATGTTTATTTTTGTTAAATAAGACCAAAAAGAGCCTATAAATGGCATCAAGTATTTTGTTAAATTTATGTAATCCGTAGGAAGTACTAAGTAAAACATATTATGTTTCCTGTTTCTTATTTTTTCAAATTTTAAGCATTATACAATTATTTAAATTGTCTGAAAGTAATTTAAAAACATATATACTTATTGGAAATACCAAATATATATATATATATATATATATATTCCAAATGTATACCGACGCTATAAAAATTCTAATGTAAAAATTGGCTCATCATACTTATTTTACTAGTACTCAGTTTAGTATTTCAAATTAATTATTCTAACCATGAGTTGGCACTGCCACAATCATTCACATAAAAAAATATTACTCTTTCATTCACTCTGAATTTTTTTTATATGAATGTTTTCAGCTTTTAGTCATTTTAATATGATTCTCAATTAATGTTATAAAGACAAGTGATAACCCATGGGTCCTTTATGCACTTGTGATATTATAATTTTAAGTTTAATTATATTTTCATAGTATATAATATAACACAATATATATTGTACCTATGTGCAATTATTTTTCCAAAGTAGGCAAATTTGAACAATAGAAAAAGTATTACATTTTTAATATTTTGTTATAATATAATAGTATAATAATTTTCGGATCTCAGAAGAAAAATATAGTACTTGATTTCAAAATTGTGAACAGTGGTCATGAAATTGTATTAAGGAACCCAAAGTCTGATTAATAGTCAAAAAGATCCTTGGCTATCACCTCAAATGATTATTAATTATAATATTGCTATTTGGTTTTCGATACAATTGACACCAATTTAAAGTCAATAAAGAGTACTTTCAATATACCGGGTTTTTATCTACTTCTTCCGTTACAATAAGTTTATGAAGAGAGAATGAGTGCTCAGTGGAATGTATGAATTTAAATGACACCCCTGAAGAGCAACTTGAATCTTTGATATAAACATTATAAAGAGTATTAAGGAAGCTATTACACTAGTATTGAAAAGAACTGCGCTTAGACACTTTTTTCATATATTTTTTTTTTATGTAAGAAGGTAGCAAACCAGCAAGTGGAGCTCCTGACGTTAAGTGAGCGCTGCCCCTAGACATCCACAACAGGCATATGTGTTGCAGATGCATTGCCTAACTTTAATGGAAAGAAAAAGATAAACAAGAAATAGTATATTTCCTTTTCCCCGTTAACCCCCTCCCCATCCTATCCTCCTTATGAGGAAATGGTGGAAAGGGGAAGAGGAATGAAATTAGGCCTCTGGCACCTCACTTATCAGACGAAACGCAGAGTACTTCTATTTCACGCCAGTTTTCTGTAGTATTTCACCGGTTGAGCCGGCTAATTCGTGCAACAGATGTTGTTGCGGGCTCTACCACTTTTAATTTGACTGTTATAAAATATTAGTAGATTTTTGTATAATTTAGCAATATTTATTTTGTTTTTTGCTGATAAAGCTATTGCTAGGTTATGGCTCACGACAAGAGTCGAATGACGGATTCGAACCCACGATCTTATGAGTATGGACTACGGTCACAGTTAAAACACTAAGGGGCAGGGAGATGATGATGAGGGTTTGGTGGTAGGTGGTAGTGTTGAAGCTCAGGCTGGGTTCGCACAGTGTTGTCCTGCACGTTTTTTGTATTGTCGATTTTAAACGTACCATCAGCCGGGTGTACACACAGTAGGTTTTTATACGAATAGCCGAAGGTTTCACACAGTTGTATCAGTGAGTAGATATTAGAGATTAATATCATATTATGTGTTAGTACAGCTAAATTTTCTTACGATAGATTAACAAAATATTTTTATTGCCGTAATGGGTTGGACTTTTATTATCAAATATCCCCTATATTATTCATTATTTCACAAAAACTCCACGTTTCGTAAAGTAAGGTATTTGAAAATAATATACCAGAAAACCGGGAAAAAATTACTTACGGGCAAATCTGAAGCTAAGACAGCAAAAGAAAATGCTGCTATACTTGAGAAAAAATATTTTCTATTGCAAGACCTCAGAAACCCCCGTATTAGCCGTTCTAGTAAAAAAGTTTGACATTTGTATGAGCGTTAATACAAATCAGAAGTCCAGTTTTTTCGTCGTTTTATATAACAATTGTCCTTCGCACGCAGAAGAAAGTTGACCGGGCCTGGTGTAAGCCAAGAAAAAAAAAGAAAACAACGCCGGGTAAAATGTATACAGATAAACAAATTAAATAGTTTGAAGTATCAAAAATATATAATAAAATAAAATATCAGTATAAAGAATACTGATATTTTATGTATGATGTATTTAGATTACGGTAAAAACAATTAATGTAAAAATACGTACAATAAATTATAAACAGTTCCGCGAAGTGATTAATATTATTTATTTGATTCCATGCGGATGAAGTCGTGGGTGTGCAGCTAGTGTGTAAATAATTTTAAATTGTTAGCTTGTTTATATTTGGCCCTGATCTTGATCTTATTCTCATTCCGATGTATATAAAACGTTTCCCGAACTTTGTTATAGCTAATACACAAATCGTGCGGAGCCAAGAATTTTTTTTTATAATTATTGATTTTCTTTGCGGCTACGGGTGGCGGGCGGCGGGCATGTGAGTTGTGACAGTGTGTGACAGTCTATTCACTTCTTGTCTCCTTCATTTACTCTTGCTTCATGCCACTCTCTACATCTATCTACAATTGTCAATCTAATTGTCATTGTCATCATTGTTGTTTCGAAGTAGACGCTAGACTTATCTTGAGTGAAAATGCTCAAACGAACTTTTCATGATTTAATTGAAATAAAAAATAAAATAGCAAAATTGGAAAAAACTAAGCCGGCTAAAAAGGATAAAAAACGTCGCCGGATTATTGTTAATTCATCTTCGTCTGAAACAGAAGAACATTCTGGTGAGTTTAAACAATAGTATTTATAAATAATATTCAGAATTTTAAAAATTGAGTTTTGTTCTAAGTTTAAAAAGAAAATTTATTTAAAAGGAATACTAAATACTATAATTTATAAAACTTAGGAAAAATACTGTCTAATTGTGATAAAAGTTGTGACTGTGTGAATTTTTGTCAAACCTTTGAGTTATAGAATGATCAGTTCAACAAAGAAACAGTTCAACGATTTGTCAATTTTCTCCATTTTCGCATAGAAAAAAAATTATACGTATTTCATTGAAACTTCCTCTCTAATCTGACCTTTCAAAATGGCCACCACTATCCTTATTTGTTAGCATAATTTCTCAAATTTTCTGACTAATTCTAAATATATACAATATATCCATACCAAAAATATTCAATTTTGTTGATGATCAAATCATGATTGATAATTTCCAACATCAATTTCATACCATATTAATTTCATAAGAAAGACATCTTATGAATGTGATATATTTGATTACCTGCAAAATGGAGTCATTTCATTTTATCTCTAGGAATCCATGACTTAATTTAATTGAAAAAAAATGAAATATCTATTAACATTATCATGGTTAAAAAAACTATATGGAAAGTAAGCTCTTTGTTTAGATTGCCATAATTTTGGGTCCTATTTATCACGTTTTATACCCAAAGCATTCTTAAACCATCACTGCTTATGGTTAAACAGTGTACTGCTTTTGAAGCTTATCATTTGATTGGGATGAAAACAAATGTCACATAATCAAAAAGCTTTTCCCCCACCTTGGTTTAATGCACATTTGTCTATGTTTCAACTGGTTACTAATTAGTTTTGGGTTTTCAACTCCTACCATTCATGCGGGGAGAAGTGCATAAATACATATATACATTGTTTCACAAGTTACAAGTTTTGTCACAAACAAATATTATGTAACATAACTGGTGGCCATTACACTTTCTGTACTTTCATTTGGTATGTAATTTTTTATATTGATAGCTAATGCTATAATGTAATGTAAAAAGTGGCCACCAGTATCCATTGACATCTACAACAATCAGATGAGTTGCAGATGCATGGAAAGTTAAAAATGAAAAGAAAGAATGGAAGTGTACGTCAAATTAGCTTAAATCAGGTTTTTCAATGTCAATGGCTTAACAATGTCGCCTGACAAGTATAATTTTTCTTGTCATGAAAAATTTTCCGGTAGCATGTCAGTAACTTTTATTATCCTTCATTTTGTAGTAAAAGTGTACTCTTCTTTGGTAGTGGTGGTAGCAGTTTCCAAAATTTGTAACCTCATTTTAATTTAATTTAGGCTTTCTATTGAGTTTCCAATAGTTTAATAACTATTACTATTTGATTTATATATAAATCAAATGATTTCCGATATTACTGGTTCTAACGCATTTCGATATAACCAATCAGTTACTTCAATGTCTTGCTCATGTAATGCATTGTTATAAGCTCGTTAATTGTTAAAAATTGGTTGTGGGAATCCAGTCATTCAATCAATTCAGAGAAAAACCGCGTATCTCCCGATTCGGGTCAAACGGAATACCGTAAGTTGGGGTATTATTGAATAATACATTTCAGGTTTTAATTTCCTTTAATAGCTTGCCTTATTATAATGATTTCTTGTATTTTCACGAATACTACTTGTACTTCATATTGGAATAAAACTAAATTTATGGATTTTTTCGCATTCCATTTTTATTTTTCGTTATTTATTCCCGACGTCTCAAATATTTTACAGTACTCATGGTCACGGGGCATTGAGGTGTCAGACATTCCAATGTCCAAGTTGCTGTCGAGGTACCCTCTGAATTACAATTATTATTTCTGCTCAGATCTGAGCACAATGAGCTCACAGTATCTTGATGTCTCACAGTATGCATTTTAATTTCATCAATCAGTATCTCAAGCCGGTGGTAGTATTGTCATTTATCAAATGTTATATGGGAGGCCGTTTAAAAATCGATCACAGACTGCACACTTTTTGGACCGTTGGTGTTTTAAGTTGGCTATATGTGCTTTAACCTGGGTTTTGATGGGTCTTCTTGTTTGGCCTATATAAAAGAGCACACCCACAACTAAACTTGTATTCTTCTGCATCTTTTAGAGGGACATTACACTTAAAGAATGTTTTTATTGAAGCCTTCTTCAAGATATAGCCGATGTTATTTGAGACTCCTCTGACATATGGTAAAACAGCAAGCACTTGTTCAACTTTTGTGGGTTTCCCTCAATCATTGCGACATGGGCATGGGATGTGGAGATTCTTGTCAAGAACTATTCCCTTGATATGTAACTAACTCTGCTGCTAGATATTTGCTGTTTGTTAGATGCCCTCATGCTCTTTATCAAGATTTTTCACAGTACCTAAGTGTGATGGATGCTGGTGTGATTCACCGTTTAAATATTTATCAGTATGGGACTGTTTTCTGTGTGTGATGACATGTTATTATAATAATCCCGGATTAATAAAACTTCTAGGAAAGCTAAAACGTTATCAGCCTCTAACCCTATTGTGAAATTTATTTAATATTGATAGCAAATAACGTAAAGTAAACGCGACAGAATCTGTAAAATAAGTTTTATTCAATGGAATTATTAAGCTCCCTTGTAGATCTCTGATCTGATCACATTAGTCTTTTATTCCTTCTTAAAATACCAAACAGTAATTATATAATTCAAATTCTTTATTGACAATTAAATGTAGGTGTTTCCAATCTTGGTACTTTTTTTCATATTGTAAGGGGTACAATAATGTACATGGATGGGCTATAAGATTTAATTATTATTACTACCATATGTTAAATCTATACTGATAAATAAAATTGTAGTGTCTGCATGTAATATCAAAATAATATGTCCGTTATATACATATGACGTATATACGGTACCTATAACAAAAATACAATTTTTAAAATTATCGTCTGTCTGTCTGTTTGTTCCGCATAATCTCCGAAATGACTGAAACGATTCGAATGGGATTTAGTTACTGGAAGATAGATTAGTTAGTTACTGGAAGGTAGCTTATATTGGATTTAAATTTAAGTAGGCTAAAACGGATTTAAATAGGCTAATTTTATTTAAGGAAAATATTTAGGGTTTTGCGCAAAAAGTGAAAAACCCTCGAAATTGTGAAAAAAATTACGCGGCCGCCGTACCGAAATCACCACCCGCTACCTGCAATGTCACAAAGGTTGCCTTAATTAGTAAAATAATATAAACATTTTTCTTTTTAAAGTGTAAACTTCTATAGCCACGTTAAACGATGCTAGGTTAGGTTAGGGGTAAGTAAATATTATAGATTCGCGAAATCGACATGCGCAACATGCGTTAACGACAGCGTCAGCAACATGCTTATTGAACTGAAAACATCTTTAACTTCGTTAGACAATTTTAGGTAGAGTTGGTGGTAATAACCTATATTGATAAATAAAATAAAATTGTTTGTTGTAAAGTCAAAATATAACTTTGATAGTGATGTTTAACGTTTTATTTTGTACGGTAAAAGCAATTAATGTAAAAAATACGATTATATACTTTTACTCTAAGAAGTGATTAATATGTTTTAATTTGATTTCATGCGGACGAAGTCGCGGGCAACAGCTGGTATTATAATATATTAAATTGTTGAAAACTAATAAAGGGCATTGTGTACCCTTTATTTGACTTAAGGAGCATCTTTTTCTTCATAAGAATAAAGTCTTTCATTCCTATTAGGCTTTAATTAAAATGTGATTGGGAAATTTCAAAATATTTATTAATAATTGTGATTACCAAATCCCATCGAAACCAGAGGTAACTTATCTCCAGGTAAGGTTCAACAAAACTTTGTAAGCTTGGTACTTTTTTGTCACAATTATCTTTGCTTAGGGCCTAATTATGCTTCAATATCCTGCATCCTTTATATACCTTGTTTCGGCTTAATTTAAGATCTGATCTCACCATTGGATTATAATTTTATGTTATAGGATATTAAAATTTTATTTAATAGATCGTAAAAACCTACATCATTTTTTTGAAGGCGACATTGCCAACTTTAATATACCTGTCTTAGAAATAGATAAGTATACCTCAGGTTATATTTGTTTGAAATCCTTGTGATTCTATCAGTTTTCCATTTATTACCAGATTTCTAAGTATAAGTAAGAGTGATTCTATAAAAATTGAAAAACAAGTTCAGCATGACATGTGTCTTTAGCCTTTGACATTAGGATGTCAAAGGCTAAAGACACTAAAAAGGCAAATGACATAGGTGTCATACTAGCTGAACCCTACAATGGACCTGAATAGATCGCATATGGCCCGATTTTTTCCTACTTACTTGACACTTATCGTTATCTTTTGGACAATTCGCACAATATCTTTATAAATTATAGCCTATATGTTATTCTGAAATATGAGCTATATTATTGTAAAGTTTCATTAAAATCCATTCAGTAGTTTTTGCGTGAAAGAGTAACAATCCTCCATATATCCATACTTACAAACTTTCGCATTTATATTGGTACTAGGGACCCACCCCGGCATCGCCCGGGTTCCACTAATTATGTTGATCCGATCGCTACCAAACACAGGAATTTTCCAATCCGGACAATCCCTGTAAATTTCATCGAAATCGGTCCAGCCATTTCGGAGTCTATTGGGAACATACATACTTCGCTTTTTATATACTATTTTTTCTTCATAAAAAGTATCCATGTTACTTCTAATACCTCCAAGAATATGTGTACAAAAGTTTGTTTGTTAATAATATTAGTATTTATAAAGTTTAATATTAGTTTCATTAAACAACAATCTTGAAAATGTTTTATCACATTGTCTTATATAATATTATAACAGTATCTGGTATAATATTGGTATTACAGAGTTTTGCATTTGCAATGATGTTTTTAAAGTGAAAAAAAAACTAGAAATCTAGATAGATACGAGTATATATCTATAAGAGATTTCCAGGTATCTATTGACTCATCACTATATATCTGGAACCACAGTGGTCAGCTAAGATCGCTTTTTACTAAATTTCCCCCGCAGGGTTGCGGGCGGAACGATGTTCGCCGAGTCAGCTAGTATGTATACAAATTGTAAATATTGTGTTTTCTGTCGTCAGATAATGATACCACATGTGCGGAACGCAAGGATGCACAACTTTCAACGGCTACTTCGTCGGACAAGTCGGGCGATGCGAAGCCTCCAGCGCGGCCATCTTCTCGCCGTAAGCCGCCCGACGCGAAAGTGTCACGCGGTGGAAATAAGGATTCGGGTATAAGGAAAAGATTCGTTTTGGCAAAAAGTTCCAAGGAAAATGCAATGGCGGATCTACTAATCTATTTGCCATTCTTTATAATTTTTTTACCAAAGAGAACCAGGGCTGTATAGCCACGTAGAAATTACGCGAAATATTTTGGAATGAAAGCTTAGAAATGTCTATTCAACCAGTTGAAATTGCAGGAGACATTTTACCTGCTTCTCTGTCCATCATCTTGGAAGAGTAAAACAAGTCCGCTCCTCAAGGCTGGATCCGCCCTTGCCCGGCGGGCGAACGACTGAGTCAGCGTCTCGATCATTCGCCCTTCACTTTAAATGATAAAGCGCGATACATAACCATGGTACTGCACCTTTCTATTTCACTCATAATTTTAAAAATGTAATCAATAACACAACCTGTTTGCCATGTGAAAACTATTTTGCAGAACAAATTATGCTTCCAATGTAACTTATTTCACAGAAAATAATAAAATCATTGTGTAAATTTATATATTAGAATTACGTCTGCAAAATACATCACGATTAACTAAATTTTAGATGGTTTAAAGGTGCTGTGCGTGGTCTTTATTTGATGTCTTATGTACTGTGTGCCTGGTTCTATCTTTTTATGTACTTGATTGATCTATCTTTTGGATATCATAAAAACGATGCATTGAAAAAAATAGGGACGTAACGCCTTATTATAATTTCACAATTATTAGATTAGTTTTTTCACACTGATATTAGGTAATGGAAACCATCTTCGCTGTATGGGCATCTAAGAAAAGATAACTAATAAGTTCCAACTGCTGGTGAATTAGTTAAGATTGGCAGAAGGGTTTAGTTTTTACAGTTTAGTAATGTAATTTTCCTCTTTCAATGTGACATGATTTCATCCATATATACAATGTCAATGTCTTTCCACTAATGCTGCTAATAAAATGGTAAAGACTATACTGAGTAATCCGCCGGTTGTACAACAATGGAAAAACCTTAATATTTTATTAATAATAAAATGTTGGTTACATTATGTTTAATAAAATTCTGTCATCATTTTTTATAACATCTCTTACTTTTAAAATAAATATAGACTTTTCCGTGCACTTCTCATTCAGCCACTATCTTGTTCAACTATGTATGATAGATTATTGCTTTTCTAGGACTATCGGATCGGACATTGTACCGAGACATAGTTGAGACCATGGAGGAATCCATTGTCTCAGCCATGATCGCAATGTCATTGGCAAATCCCGGGTGGGTGATGTACTCGTCGTTGATGTTGATACCGAGTCCTTTCCAGTCCAGGACCTCGATGACGTCAACCAACGTCTTTCGACGTTACCCTGTCTTACACCGCGCTGCAGTTGGATAAGTTTTATGTACTGATCCTGTACTTGGTGTGACAGTGGCATTTGTACGACAAACCCCTCATCGTTGTGATGAACCTGAAGTCGATTTGGCACCACTGAAGAGACTGCAGTTCCGCATAATCGAAGGCTTTATCGTAGTCTACAAATGCTTAGCTTATTGGCAAGTTCCTCAGTCTTCTGTATAACTAGCCGCAGCGTATGTATGCGGCCTACAGTACTAAGCCTTTTCGGAAACTGGCTTGTTCGAGAGACTAGAAGTCGTCAAATCTGCGACTCTCGATGTAATTAAAGAGGTTTTGGAGAACTTTAAGACCTGGATTTTGGAGTTTTGCTGTGATTCTGTCATCCCTAGGTGTCTTGTTCGAGATTGATGTCCTGTATCTTCGGTGTCGGGTTAATCAAGCTCTTGGGTCTTCTGCCAGATCCATGACGGATTTCTGTGATGAAGTGTATATCCCTAAACCTCTCAACATCAAATAAAAGCTCTGGTTTGGAGGAAACATTTCTGCCATCCTTCAGCTATGACACCTGGCTTTGACTAGTAGACAGATCTCGAGCAAACACTATGGACCGCTTATTCTATAGCCTCTTTAATACGGTTTATCGCAAATTGGCAGATGTCGCGTTTTATGCTCTTTGAAATCTGTCTATTTAGTTACCTGTATCGTTCCGTATCAGCGAACAGTGCAGAATCATGTCTCTCTTTCCTTCGTGAGCTCAAGAGTGTGTTCTGAGAGCTTCTTGGCGGCGATTAGACGGTGGGTCTTGAAGACGTTAGAACCTCCTCTGAATACCCACGATAATCCACGCTACGCCCTAGGCAGTCTAAAGGCACAAAAGCAGAAGGAACTTTCAGGACGATAAACTGGACAACACCTTGGGACTGTTGGTTTACCACCCGCAAGAAGAGCAAGTTTCCTGATTTGAAGATTATCGTGTTCTCTCTTCGGACTTCAGGTAACCCTGTAACGTCCCGTCATAACTTGCTCCATTCTTCCTCTATTTTCGCGATTCTCTCGTCCGTATTCTTAGTCCGATTCTTAGTAACTCCGCCTCGTCGTTGTCGTGGCTGCTACGGTAACCAGGGATGGCAGGGTTGCCGGGCACTGTGGGCCATGTAATCACCACGCTTCCCAAGCGGGTTGGCCATTGCAGTATGTTCTACTGCACCAAAAGGACTCTGTTTTCATCAGTATCTTTTCGTTGTTATGGACGCTGTTTGACGACTAGTACCCGGAGCAAATATTTTAGCCTGCTAAACGAAAATTAGAACAAGTCAGTGTATCACTTTGTGTCGTCAAATAGTCAGTGTGTTGTCAGTCTGGCTGTTAGGCTCATCTATCGATTTACGTTCATGGTTTCACGGTTCAACTGTGAGTAATGTCAGTATTTTATATATCTTTTTTATTTGTAATATATAATTAGGTATTAGGGCAGAAACATTTTGGATTTTTGGAGTTAACTACTTAAAAATCTATTTTCATATATAAGCCCGAGGTATGAAAATATATGAGGAATAAATCAAACTAAGCGTTACTGAAACGGATCCCATGGGCAACCTAACGTGCCCATTCCTCAGTACAGAGTATAGGATGGAAAGGACGGCGGGAAGGAAACACTTGACCCTGGTTGGTTTTTGGTTAAAATTTACTAATTTAAATTGTACTCCCTTCCTGTGGACAAATTGATCCGATATTTGGTACACACGTTTAGTTTTGATGACAATACGATTTAATATATTCAGAATCGTTGTATTGTACAGCCACAAAATATCGGAATATATGTTTTTCACAATTCTCTATATAGGTGGTAAAGGGAAGGGACGCTTGACTAGAGTAGAGTACATATTGAAAAAAAATGAAAATCCAAATATGGCCGCCAACAAAATAGCGGATTACATTTTTGTCAAAACTCCTATATGCGTAAATATATTAAATGAAAAGGCTTCATTAGTAGAGTAGAGTTCATATTGAATATAATACTTTTTTCTTTTATCTACTTTTTAGTCTTAGGTAATAATAAATTAATAATTCTCAATTAATCTCAAAGACCGCAAAATATACATATTTATACGTACAGTATATATTTTATTTGCTGTATTTTCATGGCTATGTTATGTTTTTTAACGAATTCATTGTATGATTAATATAAATAGTTCAATCAATAATATAAAGAGATAGAAAAAATTGCATGCAACAACAGTACAGTTGTGACTGTATATTGCTCGTATGTAGCGTGCACCACGTTTTTCTTGTATGTATAATCTTTTATTAATATTATATGAAACTTTAAGTGTCGTAGTATTTTATTTATGTGTGAATGTAATTCTTATACTAAAACCACCAGAGACATGTTTCTCCAAAACTTTTCCATTTGACTTTGACTTTCCTAGACTAAAATTTGAAATGGGTTCAGTTATTACATTTGATGCGGTCTTCTTTCCCTTAAATTATGTAATAATCGCCATCACTGTCATCTTTTATGAGAAAATATTGTTGGAAGATCATTTAAAACATTATTCAGGTTTAATTCTTAGTAAATGATTATAGGTTTTGGAAAAATATGCAATAAGATTATGAAATTAATCAGAGATATTTTAATACTAAATCTATCTAAATATATATCTATTGTTATTTATAGTTTTATATTGATTTATAAAAAATAAACTTATATATTTAAATACAATATTTGACTTTCGATGTGCTTGACTATATTGATATATAAAAATTTTGTTGCTCTGCAGAAATGTTTGTAAGCTTTTACATCATTGCCTATTTAAATGAACGCATTAAGATTTTTTCTGTTTGTGTTACCTAGCGCCGGCACCGGATTCCACCACTGGAGCTGACCAGCCTCGATCCAAGAAAGGAAAAAAAAAAACAATAAAGAAGTAATTTAATATCCATTTTATTTTATTTTGCCCATTTAATCCTTTCATGGTCTCTACAGTTGACGGGTATTAAGCGCTCCAGTAGCTGACATAAATAGTACAAAATTAACACCAAATATTATGTGGAGTAAAGACCTTTGAAACAATTCGTACTAGTAAGTTTCAGTATACCAACTACCACGACAGAGCTCCAATTTCTAGCCATATCATCTTTAACAACACAAATGATTTTTAATAAATCATAAAAAAAACTTTACGGAAAATTTAATAAATTGTTCTAAGCTATTCTTTTATATCACCTTTATCTCAGTCAAAACTAAAATAGGTAGGTAGATATTTAAAAATTGATTACTTATATTTCTACAACTTATGGCTGTCAGTTCGACACGCCTGCGTGTAATTTCCGCAGTCGCGAAACTGAACCGAACGTGGCCGGTATGGCAACACGAATATAGCGCGTAATTTTCGTCACACTCATTGGTCCGCATTCCAAAAGTTAATGGTTTGCAGTTCATTCTGTACATAGTTTTGATGAGGATGAGAGTCAAAGCACGTATAGATGCAATCAGTACTACAGGTAATATTACCTTTCTTGGGCGGCCGCTCACATCACATCACAAAGACTACCAGCATGTCTGTTACAAAAATTTTAATTACATGATGTGAACGGTTATCGTAATGTGCATGACATGGCTACTATCGTCGTCGTTCGTCGTTTCAGCCGATATTTGTTCACTGCTGGACGTAGGCCTCCCCCATTGATCGCCACAAAGATCGATCCTCTGCCATCCTCATCTGCCCCTCACCGCAAGCACTATTAGACGGATCAAAGTCACTCAAAGGGCAATGCTCGGAGTCTCTCTGCGGGATCGCATCAGAAATGATGTGATCCGCAGTAGAACCAATGTAACCGACATTGCTCGATTAATTGCAAACCTTAAGTGGCAATGGGCCGGACACATTGCGCGCAGAGAGGACGGCTACTATAACTAAGGTATTATAAGTTGATAAGGATTAATACTGTATCCGTCTAAATAGCTTTCCAAGTATCACATTGTACGTTATTATTATTTAAGAAGTTAAAATGGGCACAACAAGCTATATTTAAAAGATATATAGCACACTTTTTTTTGTAAGTTATACATTTTCGTATGACATTTTGTTGATCTATCTCGTAAAGTAAGCGCACGAAATATGTTTTTTACGACATCACTTTACAAAAGCCTTGGAATTCTTTGCTTTTCTTTACTATAATAAGCATGTATGATACATAATTAACCTTCCTCTTGAATCACTCTATCTATTTATGAAAACCGCATAAAAACCTGTTGCGTATTTTGAAAAATCTAAGGGAACACACAAACAGCGGAAACTACATTATTTGTACTATGTAACCGTGGGCTTACATTGCCGAAAACATTAACACAAAACATATTGCCGTCTCAGTGTTTGAGAAAAAAAGAAATAACCAATTTTCGAAAAAAGAAAGAATTATCCAATTCGCTTCACTATTAAGAAAGTTCCTAACACATCGCTGTGCAACTGCATCTGCGCACTGGTTAATACTGAATACGTAAATAGTATAC
This sequence comes from Papilio elwesi, assembly GCA_029849275.1. NCBI lineage: Eukaryota > Metazoa > Arthropoda > Insecta > Lepidoptera > Papilionidae > Papilio > Papilio elwesi. Next base: position 15,250,462 of record CM056717.1, on the reverse strand, counting down.
TTTAATTGGATATTAGTTTATTTTATATTGAATGTTAAAGAAAAAAGTAGTTTTTATGAGATAACTGTAGAAGATAGAGATATACAATCGCTGACTTTTTATACATCTTTTATAAGATATACAATTACGTGGTACATTATTTTGAATTATCTCGTAAGGCTTAGCCAGCGTTTGCAATGTCAGCGCACAAAATATGTTTTTACTACAAATCTTTGTTTTTTCTGAAAGTAGGCGGCAAACGAACAAGCGGAGCGCCCGAGGTTAAGTGAGCGCTACCCACAGGCAACAAGCAAATGTGTTGCTGATGCGTTGCTTACCTTTAATGGACAGAGGAGGGCATAGACAGGAAAAAGGATATTTCCTTCTTCCCGGTAACTCCCTTCCCGTTCAATTCTCTTCCCACTCATCATCCTATTCATACGAGGAAAGGTTTTGAAGGAGAGGTGGACTGAAATTAGGCCTCCGGCACCTCACTCATCAGACGAAACGCAGAGTACTTCTACTCTACGCCCGTCTTATGTGAGGTAGTGGTATTTCACAGGTCGAGTCGGCCCATTCGTGCATCAGATGTTGTTGCGGGCTCTACCACTATAATATGCATGTTAAAACAAAATAAATATGCGCTCACGCCCGTAACCCAAAGGGGTAGACAGAAATCATGGATTTCCATTTGGCGCGATCCTGGCACACCTCTCTCGCTTCTTCTACATTCATATATCTACACAGTCACATCTACTCGTCAGTTATGGGTGCTCCTTATATTGCCCTTTTTACTAAGCCACTAATCTGAACGATATATGTTCTAGGGCGTCCGCAATCAACACTGCCATTCACTTTTGCAACATAAATTTGTTTCGATATTCTCTCTCAATTCATCCTTTAAACATGAACGAACCACCGAAGCAAACCTTTCTTAATTCTAGTTACAAAATCCACTTTTAATCCTTTCATTCAATGTCACGCCTAACATACTTCTTAGGGATTGCATCTCAACGGCATTAACTCTACTAGCATGCTTTTCCCGCCAAACCCAGCTTTCACTTCCAAATATTAAAGTGGGGACTAATACAGCATTGTATACGAGCCTTCTTAGACAGATTCTGTCTACTACTATTATACCTATAGCCCCATTCATTTTATTTCTTGCAGTCACTCGTCGTTCAAAATTCTTAACATGCTTACCATCTTTACTTAACATACAACTCCAAACCCCAAATACACAAACTCCTCCACCTGTTCCACTTCTTTACCGTTAACATTTATTTCAATTATTGTCTTACTTTGTTCTGTTTCAAACACCATTACTTTCGTCTTATCTACATTCGTCTTCATGCCTTTACCTTCTAATGAATCATTCACTACATTCAGTAAAGTCGCAAATCCTCCGCAGATGACGCAACCACGACCTTGTCATGCAAAATATGCATGTTTTATACATATTTACCTTCATTTTGAATCACTATTAATGAAAACCGCATTAAAAGCCGTTGTGTAGTTTGAAAAATCTAAGAGAACATACAGCGGCAAAGAATTTGTTTTGTACTCAAATATACAGTAACATCATGGCCTTATATATGGATGTACATTCAATAGTATACTGCTTACAGTAATGAGGTCGAACAAAATAAATAAAAACTCGATAGCATTGGCAAATGTATTATTATTTACACTTAAGTACTTACAATTGCAATAAATATTAAAGAAGTAACAACAGGTTATTGATATATAGGTTTAGGAATAGACCAATTATCATGTACATACATATTTATAGTTTTTGTGAAATTATAATTGCGTAGGGTACCGAATTGTAGGAGAATTTATTAGAAAGATAATGTAGAAGTTAGGGCTCATACTACAAGATTTAGTAGATTGCAGCCGTTTTCGTTCTCGAATAACCAGAGAGTTATGTTGTACTCGTTGGCATTGTTGGTGTTCTGCGTCACTAAACAGCTATATGTTGACCAGGGACAAGATCACTTTAACAACATATTGTGCAATATTTCTAAGTTAAGTCAAATGAATCAATACCAAAAAGAGTCGCGTTCAGTAACGCTGCGTTTGACGTATGTTTATGATGCGACAAGTTACTGCTTTAGGTTTGGTTGGTAGTATGGAGCCCTAAAGAAAAATCACATAAAAAGGTTATATGACATGTAATTAATAAATAGAAAGGAAATTATAAATTTCAAATATGTAATGTGTACGAAACTTTTTATTAAAATACTATGCGTATATTGTGTAAATAACAAATGTCTATTCAATTAAGATAATAAACGATCCATTCGATGATCAATCGATCGATATTGCGAATTGTTTTCGATAATCTTTATTTGCCACGTGCTTTAACAAAGTTCATTTTAAAGGGCTTTTGTTACACATTTATTTAATGCATCATTTGTTTGTTTTTTTATCACTAGTTTTATCACTAAAGCTATGGCGCTGATACTATTTCTAAACATCGTCTTTGTCGTACTTATTATAACTGAGAAAACTTTACAAGCTCGTTGAGATTCCATATTCCATACAATGTGACAGATCATTTTTTTTGATATATGTTTACAACGGATCTGAAAGAGAAAGAAATAGTTATTTGATAAAAAAAAAGTATTACTAAAAGTCAACTCAAATAATAAAAATCCTAGTCAATGTTATTCAATTTCATCAAGGTAATTATAGTGTGGTCGTTTTTTTAATGGAAACAGGCAAACGAGCAAGCGAATCATCTGATGTTAAGTGACCTCTATCTATAGGCATCCGCAACAAGCAAATGTGTTGCAGATGCGTTGCCTACCTTTAATGGAAAGAGGAGGGATAGACCGGAAAAGGATATTTGCTTCTTCTCGTTAACACCCCTCCCCGTCCAACCTTCTTGCCGTTCCCATCCTATCCTTATGAGGAAAGGGTGGGAAGGGGAAGAGAACTGAAATTAGGCCTCCGGCACCACACTCGTCAGACGAAACGCAGTATTTCTACTTCACGCCTGTTTCCTGTGAGGTCGTTGTATTTCACCGTTCGAGATGGCGCATTCGTGCAACAGATGTTGTTGTTGCGGACTCTACCACTGTTTAATCTGGCTTACTTACTCTTCTACCCTCCGTCTCCTCCGTCTAATGTCCGTTTGACTGTAATAAAAAAAAGTTGGTCATTTAAATGCAAAAGTACGCAAGCACACAGTTATGTACATTTAAAGAAATACACGGTGTACGCAATGTATAACATTTAATTATCATGTTTTAACAATATTGTATGCCAGTTCTAGTACAAAGAGTTAGTTTTATAAAAAATAAATATTGTGTAAGAACATATACGATATATGAAAATACATCGTATTGGTAACTTGTTATTTAGTCGAATAAATCGCAGATGCTGTATCGCTACATCGTTTATGCAGTAGCATGTTTGCACTGTCCAAGGTGTAAATGTGTAAACTTACAGTATTTTTTGTCAGAGGAGATTCTTTGCCGCCTCCTTTCTCTCGGCACGCTTCTTGTCTTGCTTGTAGCGGACCGTACAAGACTTTCCAAAATTTCGTCGCCACTGTAATACAAATAATATGATTATTATGCCCATTATAATATATATATTTAATTTGGTGCAGATTAATTAATTATATAATTTAATTGTAATAATAATCATAAAGGTAGAACAAATTAGAATCGTCACTTGAAGGTTCATTAATTAAAATATAAAAATTTAGACTTAAAACCGGGATCTATAATCTTTCTATTAATCTTTACAGAGATAAGTAGAACTTACTTTATAAAGTTCGTGTCTGTAGTTTGATATTTCCGTCTGCCGTCGGCCACTGTGTCACCATCGGCCCTCAACAGTTCTTTTAAAGCGCAGTCTGCCGCGTAATCACCATTTTTGTTCGAGAAATTCCCAACCTGCAAAAACATAATAGCATATCATAAAAGTACTACTTTATATGATTTAACGACAACGACGATTTTTTGCACATAAAATCATATTCGCTCTTATGTGGTCATACTAGCATTTTTTTTAATAGCTAAAATATTATTTAAATATTAATCTTTGAACGGCATACTTACATCGGTGATCATTTTCCCTCTAGTCTTGTTTCTCTCTCTGTGGTTTGCTCGTTTTTCCAGTTGCTGTAGAACTCTTTCTCTTGTAGTCCGATATTCGAGTGCAAATTCCGCGATAACCTTAAGAAACTCGAACGGCTTCGTTTTCACTACTTCTGCCGGCGGAACTCCCAAGAAATACAGGAATTTGCTGTACCTGTAACAAGGAGACGGATCTTGTCTTTTTGAAATGTATTAGCGCGAACCTAGGGGACAATAAGGAATTTGATAGCGATAGTTAAAATATGTATATTAAAGAACTTTTAAGTGTAAAGTTTGAACTAAACTCCGAGGGGAATCCTGAGTGCGTTAAATCGCTAAATTAGGCATATAATTATATTAGTTTCATACAGGTAAATTGTATGACTAATACAAGTGAATGATACATTGTATGATTTGTACATTAATCCAGCAAGTCAATAAAAAAGGGAAAGTTGGTAAGCAATATTTTTACAACAAATAAATATATCAGTTATGAATCAAATAAAGGAGTCGCTTTGCAATTGAAACTCATAAGTCGCACGGAAACACTTTGCTTTGCAATTGGCAGCTAACAAATTGTAAAACCAATACCATACCAATACATATAATCTCGCTTATTTAAATTTATTATAAATACTAGCTGGCCCGACAAACTTCGCTCTGCTTCCCTATAATTAATAGATGGTTCACTATTTTGGCGATAATGGCTAACACATTAAAGATCTATGCATTCGCTGGCTTTTTGTAGGGCTATTTAAGGTATACATTTCCATTATACACTATCGCTTATACAGCTCACATATGGCGGAAGTTTTTCCTCCTTACTTTAACACTTATCGCTATATCTTGGAAAATTCACACAATATTTTTATAAATTAGTACCCTATATGTTATTCTGATGTATAAGCTATAATATATTGAAGTTTCATTAAAATCCATTCGGTAGTTTTTGCGTGAAAGAATTACAAGCATTCATGCATCCATGTGTTATACTAACTAATGTACCATAGTAAATATGGACTTCAATGACTTCAAACTTTCGCATCTATAAAATTAGTAGGATTATAAAGTCGAATGACATTTTAACTGCGTAACGATTTTGTAATTGTTAACTAACATAGGATTAATATTTTTAATAATCATAAATATTCAGATTACCAAGGTGCGAACAGCTAGTTTATATTGGTAACAATCGACACAGCAAATAAAAGCAACAAAAAGCAAAATCACTACCTAGTCCATATAGGAACATGTTATAATATGCACTGTCCTTTCATGTTAGTGTAGAATTATTGGAGCAGAAAAGAGAAGTAAGCAGTCATACAGAGAAGTAATAGTGTGCGCGAGACTCAAACAGAAGGCCGTCGAGAGGCAAACAGTAGTCACCACATAAGAGAGCGTCATGACCAATTTTTAAACGGGATATATTACTGATAAGGCGCCAACAGGTGTTTTACGTCAAAATGACACCACGTTTTTTAAGCAAAATGAATGGTTGAAAATTAAATTACCAAAGAGTACATTGTACAGTATTTTTATAGTGTTTAATCATTAAAAATATATGAACCTTTGCCATTGGATGCATAAAGATGAAACCTTATTAAAGTACAATAAGTGCGGGTACTACTTACGACAACATCTTGTAATACAAAAATATCAAGATGGTATTTAAGCAGGATGAAGTTTTTGTAGTTGTTGGTGGATAAGGTAATTTAAAGCCACATTATTATTATATATAAATGCTTTTAATACAAATAGAAGAGAATGGGTTGAAATAAAGTAATTTTTTTAATGCGAGAGAGATTTTTTTGATGTTATATTAATTAATATTATTACAGATGTACTAGAATTGTTTTAGTAAAAACATAAATGAATCCTTCAAGCGAATAAAGGCGACGCAGGCCCTATGTAGTATCTGTGTATATAAAATAAAATGTATAAGACAGTCATACCTTTTCATAATTCTTTTTTTAATTACACCCAAAATGATGATTCTTTCAGCGGCGTCGATCAAGAACTCATTGGTTTTGGTCTTGCATATCTGTGCGGTATCATGCTTTGCCACGCGCTTCATATGGTCCCATGATGCCTTGCAGTCGGACTCCAATTTGTGTAGGTTCGCCGATAGAATGTCGAAGTCCACTTTGGAAGCTCTGATTACTGGCCCTACCTGAAATGTATTATAATACATACGCTAATATTTAATAATTTCTGTATAAAAAACAAAGGTAAATACAAAACATTTTCATTTTATTGTGTTATTAAGATCTTCTGATATACAATGTATAAATACATAGATTTGCGCTCACGACCGTAACCCGGAGGTGTGGGCAGAGATTATGTATTTCCATTTGGATCTGGCACACCTCTCTCGCTTCTTCTACATCCGTACATCTACGCATACATGCTCGTCGGTTATGGGTACTATCCTGCATCTATATAACTGTGTGACTAATCTAAGTTCTTCTGAGACAACCCATGCCAACAATGCCACTCATTTATGCAACAGAAATTGGATTCGTTACTTTCTCTTCTCTCATCCATTTAGCACACCTGAACCTCCAAAGCATATCTATCTCAATTTTAGTCACACATTCAACTCAGGGTGGTACTGATGGTCGGAATATCGCCCGAATGCGCAACGAGTGATGAGAGCAGAGAGCAGTTGGTCTGGCAGAGAAATGGCTGGCGCTGATCACCTTCAGTTAGACAAAATTCAGGCCATCATAGGTTTAGCAGGGGACAGCAGACCGAGCAGACGCTCTGGCTCATGTGCCCAGTAGTCCCGGGTTTCAATAGAGCTACTATTGTCCTCCTTCACGATCCCTGAAAGATGAAAATGGATCCCCGGAAAAAGAAAGTGCAAGGGAAGCGACTGTTCGCACGCAAGCTCAGTGCAGAGGGCACCGGCGCGTTCCACTGGAGATCCCGGAGGCTCCACCCATCTCACTCGAGGATGGTCACCGAGAGGGGTTTTAAAAAGGACAATACCAAATGACAAAAAATAGATGGCAGTAGAAGGTTTCTATCGTTTTATTATACCAAGTTTTGGAGCATATTTGTAACTTTAAATAAACACCTACCTCACTGAAGAAATCCGTTGTATCAGGAAACTTTTCAATGATCATTTCACATATGTGATACAGCAAAGGATGCTTGTGCACCGTGTCCTTCACCTCCATAACTTTAGATAAATACTCCAGCCGAAATCCTTTTACTTGGCAACCGTTGAGGAAGCTTCCAACTGATCTTAATGTCGACAATATTACTTTAAATGTTTTGTTAACTTTTAACAATTCTATTCCTTGTTTAAGGTCCATTAATGGTTCACTGATCTCTTTCTGAAAAGTAAAAAAGTTTGTTAGAACGTATCATATCTTAAATTTGACCGTAATTGAGCCTACAGCCATTAGCCAATGAGCATTATATATGTTTTTGGTAAATGTTTTGATAGCCTCGTTAGTAGATATCATCGTTGAATGGAGTCCCCTGGCATAAGGCTTCTATGTGACCACTATCACATTCCTTTCTGGCACCCTTAAGCGATATTTATCGATATAGTATGATCCGTGTAACGAGCTTAGTAAATATTTATAGCTACCTCTAGCAGTTGAATTTGCACTCGAGTTTAAATTATACATATGATTCTTATAAGACTTATGCAGTCAAATTATAAATAACTAGTGACCCACCCCGACTTCGCCCGGGTACCACTAATTATGTTGATCTGATCGCTACCAAACACAGGAATGTACCGATCTGGGCAATCCCTGTAAATTTCACCGAAATTGGTCCAGCCGTTTCGGAGTCTATTGGCTTTTTATATACTATTTTTTTTTCATAAAATGTATCCTATGTTACTTCTAATACCTCCAAGAATATGTGTACAAAGTTTCATGATGATCAACTGATCATACGCTTATCAGTTTGTTTGTTACGCTTTTACTTAGTTGAGTGAAAGCGTAACAAACAAACTTACATTCGCATTTATAATATTAGTAGGAATGTTACATCACGACCGCGAATACTCGTATCGTCAAATAAAAGTAGATGGTATATAAAAAATTGTGTAATTCTTATCTCTTACCTCCAAATTGTCGAAGTCTAGTTTAAAGACCCAAAGCTTAAGTCTTGAAGACAATTCATTAATGGTCGCTAAAGCAAGCAAGAATTGCTCAGCACTTCCTAGCGGTAAGTCTGGATTCGCGTACTGAAATTAATCTTAATTAGTATCATAACTTATTATCTTAATATTCTTGTAATATTTCAGAAGATGAAAATATACTTATACATATCGTAAGACGGAAGATAATTATTAGGTCATTGGTATTTAAGAGATATTAGTCTATACTTCTCCTCAAAACGATAAAGTTTACGTGTATAAACATTTTGAACATCATTACTGTTACCTGCGCTTCCTGTATCTTAACTTTTTCTTCTTCCGTTGGCAGCATTGTCAATAGTTTTTCTATTCCTTCTCTTCCTATTACGGTTGCATCCATTTTCATTATAGCCGCTTTTATTGTCTGCGGCGTTGGCAACTTTTTCATTGCTATATTAATGGCATTTGAACGTTTAGCATCTAATATAAGATTTCTCTTTGGTTCCATTAGTTTCTGCAAGATAAGAAATAATCAAAAATTAAAGTGTAAAGTTACTCGAAAATTAGAATGTATTTCATTTATTGTTCGTCGAGGTCCCCTAAAATTAATTAATAAATTTTAATGCAATATAAAAAAATGTTCGGTCGCGACTCCCATTAGAAACTAAGTTCTTTGTGATAATTTTTCAACTCAAGACGTGTTTTAAAATAAATTTTATATTGATTTTATTTTTATCACACCAAAAAGAGCATTCCTCCTTTATTCATATCTATCTCGCTGTCTTTTATTTGTCTATTCTAGTTTATTTTATTTATCTATAACTTTTTCGACACAAAAAATATATCATCATCATCTCCCTGTCCTTTTCCCACTCATGTGGGGTCGGCACAGTATGATTCTAGTCTATACTGTATAAGTTTTGACTATAGATTTTACGGCCGGTCGCCTGCCTGACGCCAACCCTCCTTGGGAATAATTGTTTGTATTTAAGCCTTCTTTTGTCAGTGTGATTAAAGATAATTCCGTTGCTGAGATAGTCAAACGTCGCGAGGACTGTTATTGGTGGGGCGCATCCCTTCTCGTTAGGTTCGTCATTAGCTGATCGGCATTCATCTCTTCTGTGATAATAATTCCGCGCTACTTTGCATTTCTGTAGAACTGGCGCCGTCTTTCGTCTTCATGGAATTCCGCCAGTGTCTTTTCTGTGCCGTAATACATGTTGATTTGGAAACAATCGAATTCAGGGTGAGAAGGCAGTATGCGGTAGACATTCAACATAACTTACATCAAAAAAATGAATACATAAAATATATAGTTAAACCAATAACTTTCTAGATTATGACTATTTTCCAAATATTTAAAATATTGATATAAATTCCAACACCTTCGTAAAGCTACTATTAACTTTCATAATAAGATAGTTGCCTCTTTTTTTTTGAGTAATAGGCGTTCAAATTTTAATATCTGTCACTTCCATAACAATGTTTTACTCGTTTATTTAAATGACATAATAAGATAATCAGAACATGTTTTTAAATTTGCGCGTTTATTGATTTTATAATTATATTTATGACATCATAAAGTGCAGTCCTCCTTCATTCAACTCTATTTCTCTAATATGTATATTTTATCCATAGAGCTACCATCAAGTTTTCATAATAAAATATTTGCGTCTTTTAAGCAACAGGCGTCAAAATCTTAGTACCTGTTACTTCCATAACGATGTTTTATTTGCTTGTTCAAATAATTAGATAATCAAAACGTGTTTTAAATGTATATTTTTATTGATTTTATTACTTAATTTTTATGATACTATAAAGTACAGCCCACCTTTGCTCTCTGTAACTTGTTAATTTTATGTTATTTCTATATAAATTTTTGGGTACAAAGATGTTGAGTATGGATTTAAATTAAGAAATTTCAGTAACGATCAATCGCATTTGAGATATTATTTTTGAATTTGACAGCCCAATTATTAAAGAAGACCTATAGGCCCATAGAATATCTTCCATAAAAAAAATTAATATATTGCTACGAAAAGGTAAAACGATTTCGTTTAAATTAAAAAGGCTCCACGGGTGAAGCCGCGTGACACGGCTAGTAAATCATTTTTTTTATTATGAAATTTGTACTTACTTCCTGTAGTAGAAGAGCAGCCGATTTGTTACCATGCAAAAAAAATATCAAGTTAATAACAAAAACTAAGATTCTGGTTAAAAAGAAAATTAACAAAGCAAATTTTTAACTTTCTCCTCTTCACTTTTATGCGCTTAATATTTTTAGAAATGTTTCCGATTTTTTATCATCATATCATACGTAATCATAAAGGCGGATGTTGTAAGTATATATAGATCATATTTAAATTTACTTCATTATATACTATAAAACATTTAATTAAGTACTTATTAAGAAATTCCGCGCAGGATAAAATGACACAACATAACTTTTTTTTAAATTAAAAGTCCGCTAAATACCTTAATTATTAAATCATTGGTTCTCGATTCAAAGAGGTGCTCCAACATAGCTGTGTCCACTGGGACTTCTGGGAGCTCATCCCAAATGAAGCCACCAACTTTCGATCTGATCGGTGGAGGAATTGGATTTTCTTGTATCTCACGCCAAAATAGTTTTACAGTTTTTTTATTTTTTTTAATAGTACCCCTATCAAAATCTTGTCCCAAATCAAGGGGTAATGATGGTGGTGGGTTTGGAACATTATTCTTAGGCGTCTGTGACTGTGAACCAGGCATTGGTGGCGGCATTCCCAAGGATGGGAACATATTTGGCGGAGGGGGCGGAGGTCCACTATTTCCGTTTTTGGCTGGGGACGTCATTTCATCATCTGAATCTTGTTTCAAATCAGAAAAATCTAAATCGCATATATGAAATTCTCTGTTAAGACCGCTTTGCTTAAGCTTCTCCCAGTGCAAATCATTTTCTGATATATTTATTTCAGTTACTTTGGTACTTTTTTCAATACTAGAGCTTTTGATAATTTCTGTAAAAATCAAAATAAAATAGTTTATGAGGAATTAGAATTAAAAATTGTTTTTATTTATTTTTAATATTACCTTTCGATTGAGATTTTGCTAATTCCTCTTTGGCTTTTAAAACAATGCCGGCCATGTCAGCCACTTTCAGCTGTTTTTCCTCTGCGTTAGGACTCACAGGGTTTGTTAACATCTGTGCTATATCTTTAAAACTATGCCCTCTGTTTATGATTATTCCCCTGTCTTCCTTCACATCAGGGGAGGATTCATTTTGTTTCTGCCGCATCACAGCAAGGGTGTCAACTGCATTAACCGTATGTCCTAAAGTTCCATTTCGTAGTCTTTGTTTGAGGCCACCGGTGTACCTCAAGTTAGCTGGAGAAAAGAGGTATATTAAAAACGATGTAAATGTAATGTAAAATTTATAGTTATGATCAACAAAAAGCAATAAAAACAACACAATTACAGTTTAATTAGTAGGTTAGTGAATAAACAAACCATTTTTTAACACATCTGGTATATAGTTGGCTTTTGGGGTTCTTCCATCGAAGGTTTTTTCTTCTTCTAAAGAACTATTGATCCCATTGCTAGTGTATTGCATCTGCCCGTTTAAAGCACCATTGCTTTTCGTATAATTCTCTTCAGTGTATGTTGGGGGACTTGGAAATTCTCCATTTGAATCTGGGTATGTGGTACTAGTACGTTTGCGATCTCCATTAATATTATTAAATAACCCATTGTATATATCGCTGGAATTATTTAATAATTCTTGTTGCTGTATTATATGATGTGCTTGTCTTGCAAATCTATCTTTCCTTCTTTTCCACGCTGGCGTCAGATCTTTGTTTTCTATGTTATTACTAATTGTTGGTGAGTATGACGAGCGAAGGTTATTACTTGATTTAGTATCAGGATCTGAATTATGGACGACTGGCAGTTTCGCTGTAGAAAGTTAGTATAAGTAGTAAAAAACACAAAATTCCATTTAATATTAAAATTTTAATAAATAAACATATATATATGCATAGAATTATTATTATAATATCAAACAACAAGTAAGTGTCAGCAATGAACTATGAATTCCACTCACGAACCATGAAAATAATACTTTTCATACCTTTGTCCTTAGCTTGTTGCTTTTTTGATTTCCTTCTTTCGGTCTTATTTATATTGAGACTCCTCCGACCCAACGACATTATGACGGAGTCATCTAACTGTCTATAATTAAATTAAAAGAAATTGTTAACGTTAAGAATATTTTAAATTTAACATTATTAGAAGAAAACAATATGTTTTACTTACTTAAGCGCCGTACCGGTTTCATCTCCGTCTTCGTAGAGGAGAACTGCTTCAAATATTTGTAACTGCCTTAAAAGATCTAAATCTGTGCCTTTTTTGGACATATACAATTGTATTATATCATCTATGCCTTGGTCTTGCAAAGTGTCCACTTGATCGTAATACGTATCCCGATCTGGTATATTATTCAGACATACGTTTATTAATGTAGTTGCGTATATTAGTAGTTCAGTATCAGATGCATCGATATCTTGTAGAATTTTCATTATATTGTACCACGGCTGTCTGTTGTTAGTGCTATCAACAACATTAATGGCATCAATGAGAAGTAGACAATTTTTATCGACATATTCAACGAAAACAAGAAGAAGTTTAAGTGATATTTTTACAACATGCCGGTATTTGCTTTCTATTAACGAATATAGCCATTGAATGCATCGCTTGTGTGTCATGACTCCATGCATACCATCCACGTACAAGAGTATCTGAAATACAATTATAAAGTTTATATGTTTTAGAAATGAATTAAAATTTGTACAATATAGTAGTCCAGATGTATCTATATAGCAAGTCATATTATTGTTTACAGCATACTACTGATGCTGAATGATTCAGTAGTCGTGAGCATATCGCTATCTACAAATAAAGACATAATGTATAGAGATAGCCTACCTGTCCAAGGGCTCTTAGGATATAATCGAGATAGTTGTGATCAGCTTTGTTAGCCACCTGCATAAGACAGTCCAAGCCCTTGTTGGCGACAAACTCATGTACAAGATCTTTATCCGACTGTAGTATTTGCTTGAGTGTAAAGAGAGCTCTTCTGAGCTCCCTGCCTTGGGAGCGCAGTAAGGTATCTGTAACATTACAATTTTCTGATAATTGTTTGACTTAAGTTGAACTTACTTAAGCATGGGATCAAAAGATTAAAAAGTTGCGTAAATAATAATAATAATTATCATTTATTTCAATTTAAATTACAAAAGATACAAATTCAATTAGAAAAAAATCCATATGCAAATTACTTATTTCTAGAGTAGATTAAAGTTATAACACAATTATATAGGTATATATTATATAGTATCATATTAAAAATTAAACTTTAAATATTGGGCTAATTTGCTAATAAATATACGTTATATATAAATGTTATACAGCACAAGATTACTAGAAAAAGAAGACTCGTCAGGTAGGTTCGGTTGGGCTGTGATATTAACTTGCTTTTTAGAGTCGTCGTCGATTCAAAACTAAAATTTAACATGATTTCCAACTTCCAATAGAAGTTTAACTTAAAGAAAAAAAAATGTTTATCGATTAACATAGTAAATAATAAATAATTACTCGTGCAAATAATTAAAATGTTATGAAATTAACTCACCAATAATGCCATGTACTCGCACTGAGAGTTGTGTACGCAATACGAGAGAATTCTTGCGGCTGAAAAGTGGAAATAATACTAATTATTTTTTAATAATTATTCTGGTTTTAAAGCGTAGAGAAAAGTAACTACAATTCATTAACATTTCATAAATTATGTCTTCATAGATTACTACAAGCTGACTTATTAGCAAGAGCATATTTCACAAATTGATAACAGGTTGTCATTATAAGGCGACCCTTATAATTTTACCTTCTACTATAGACCTGCCCTGGCTTCATACGGATAACAAGGCATATACGCCCAAAATTTATTAATTATTGTAAATCAAGCGGATTTTCATTCTTGTATTTTTCTTCCACTTCTTCCCTACATCATTTTATATACGTCCATAAAAGTACTTTTTTTGGGGTTCCGAATTATGTATCATCATCAGCCTGCACTTTTCCCGCTTCATGTGGGATCTAAATAACTGGTTTTCAACTTCCACATCGATCTACTATCATTCGTCATTTCGGTCATCACTCCCTTTTTAATCATACCACCTTTCATGCAATCCATACATCTTTTCTTATGCCTTACCCCTCCTTACATATCCCTCTACATTCATGTCTATTTGGTTTATATTTACGCGTATGAATTTTGATTAGAATATCTTAACATACAAACCACCACACGGTTAAAACCTAAAACCTGAGCTAGTTAGCGGATTAACAGAGAACACAAAACACAATTTTAATTTATACCATGTATAGACGAAAGTAATGAGACGAAATAACATTATATTAATTACAATGAATGAATGAACTTTCAGTTATTCATAAGCTAATCTGCCTTGACGAAGAAGAAAGATAAAGAACCACGTGACGATCGGCAGCTTTTGTCTGATCATAGTTTTAGATCAATCATTGCTTATTCATAAAGCGTTAGCAGTGCAAGTGGGTTGTAATACTTCATCAACAAATCTATCTTTAATTAAGGAGCTTAGTTTTGGCGTAAACTATGCTTAATTAAGTAAACTTCGCGACGTGATAACAGATCAGCCTTCAGTGCAGTGTAATTTATTACCGACTGTACTTCCGCTCGATTATTATCTAAGTACATTCAAGAGAAATTTTATTAATATTACTAGTGACCCGCCCCGGCTTCGCCCGGGTACCACTTATTATGTTGATCCGACCGCTACCAAACACAGGAACCCCCGCTGTGGCAATATGTTGTCCATATTCCCTGTATTATTAATTATTAATATTATTAGATTAGATTATTAATATAATATAATATTATTTTTCTAATATTATAAAACGTAAGAGTTTGTTTGTTTGAACGCGCTAATCTTAGGAACTACTCATCGGATTTTAAAAATTATTTTTGTATTAACAAGCTGAGCTATTACGACATTTGCTAGGCTATTTAATATCACGCAATGGAACTTAGGAGTGGAGTCAAATGAAAAAAAACTGTATGCGGGAAAGGGATAAAAAAACGTCAATATTTTATCAAGATAGACAATACATCGAAAATGATAAACAGCAGTCGAGTGATGTGACTGGATGCAACGCTGTTGCCAATAATAAATCAATTTATTTAATAAAAAAACATATGACGACGGATATTTAAATTGAATTAATGTCTTTATTTTTCTACTTTCGGCAGTAAATCCTTTAGCGATTAAAAAAATATCAGTCATTTATACGTGTCCTAATCCGGTAAATTAAAATTAATAAACTAATTTAGTAGATAACACTGGCGAAGCGGTTTTAATGACATATACTTCTAAAGTTGGCTTTCATGGCGTAATTGTCAATCGTCGTCATATAAACAAGAAAAACATAAAGTTTTTCCGCGTATCAAAAATACTGGAAAAACTGTGACAATATCAAAGAAACATAGTTCTAAAGCGTTAAAAGCTAAGCTAAACTTTATAATATTAAAAAAATAATATTAAATTATATTAATTATTTATATTATTAGATTAAATTATTAATAGAATTTTAGAAATTACGTTTAAAGAAGAAAATGGAAAACCCTTGCCTTCTGCACTTACTGGGTAAAATGATCACTTTCATCGGAGGACAATTCATCTTCGGACATTTTATAATTATACGTCAATCACACAAAGTCTTTAAAGATTAAGGTGTCAGAAAAGAAATGTTTAATAAAGTCTTCAATAATCACATGTTCCACGGTCGTGCACTATGTTGCTTGTAGCACATTCGAATTCAAACTGTGTGGCTCTGTGAGCGCGACAAGCATCAAACGATTTTTCTTGCTTACGATCGATTTATTGTAACTCATGAGTCATTTAGCGGCGTATCGATTCCCAAATCAATGGCAAGGTTTTAATATATACATAGTGTTTCAGTTACAAAATAGAAGGTTAATCTTCGTGTTGCACAATTTTACAATACATCAGCGTATACTCATGTTGTAAGTAAATGCTGTTTCAGGCAAAAATAAAAGATTAGATTAAACAAACTTTCAATTATATTCTGATTTCGAATTTAATGAAGTAACTATATTTTGTTATTAAACAAAGTTAAATTAAGAACTTGTTAAAAATACGACCCTGATTTGACAACTAGTTACTTCAATAAAGACGAAAGGAAAGAGCGCAGATGAAATGACGTTAACAATACTACAGGTGACTGTTATTGATTTGCTTTAAGAAGGATGTAAAAGAAGTAAGTTGGACGTTTCAAAGGAGTTCGTAATAAGTTCTGACAACCTAGTGAAAAACTTAACGTAAATAAGCGTATAGATTTAAAAAAAGGATTGACACCAACTATTTCGTGATTTGATTTCTAAATTAGGTATTGTAAAATTTGGGCAACGAATGTAATGTTTTCATATTTAAATTTAATTACAATGCGAAAATAAAATCCAACAAGAATTAAATTTCATAGCACTTTAAATCTTGGTTTTGAACATCAGCGGTTGGTCGCTTTATGAATTGATATGGCTTCCATTTTTTACAAGCAATCAGCTGTGCGATTAAAAATCGATGGGAGAAAAAACTACAGATGAAAACACTCACGGTTTCGCTTGATAATGGTATGGTTTTCTATACATTATATACTTCTCACGCTATTGGAGAAATGGATATACAAGTCTTGATGTAGTATAATGTTCGTCTGTTTGTTATTAGAATACGAAATCACAAAATAACATACGATGAGCGGTTTGTGGCTGCGAAGATTGACAATCAAATCTTGTACCTTTACTATTTATTTTTCTAATTTCAACGTACAAAAATAACGAGCTGATTTATTACATAACTTACATTACAGCGTCTTCCGGGGGAATCCCAATATTGCACGTCAATAACAAAAAGTTAATTACTTCTGGACTATATAATGCAATGAAATACTTATTTTTATAATCGGCTAAGTAGTTACAACAAAAAATCTTTGTGATATCGACACGATTATCGCATGTGGTTTTATTCAATATTTATACTTAATCATTTTTATCGCGTATTAAGAAAAATACAGAAATACTGTTTCGTTGTTATAATAATTATATAATAAGACGCTTGGTACATGTTGGGCTTGAGCAAATGGGATATTAGGCTAAAATATGTTTGACGGTGATTACAATTCGCATACAAGCTGAGGTTTACCCGGTTAGATGTGTAGCGGTAACCTAAATAAATAAATATACCATGTGTCGATTCCGCCACCGAACTATTTTCGTGAAGTCGGTAAATGGTGCGACGACCTTAAGTCATCAAAATTTGCTTCGCTGGATACGAAATTGTATTATTCTTATTATTTAAGTTAGTATATTATATTTAAGATCGTACTTAAGACCAGAACTGCGAGTGCGATTAACAGATTTACTGTTCTATCTCCTCTCAATTATTTTAGTACTGTTTATGGCCCTAGGTTAACCGTCAGTGCCGAGAAAGCTATACAACGTGTTCAAAATGCATGTATCTGATATTGTTTCTCGGTGTCAAAACGACAACATGTAACACCTTTTATGAACGATAAAAAGATTCTTAACATGAGGGCACGGAGAGAACTACAGTATGCGTGTTTAACACAGAAGGTGATTTGGAAACAAAATCCAAAATATTTGTTCGAACTCTTAACTTTCCGAAGGGACACTACCAGAAAAGAGCTGAGATCCGTTCGTGAAAACTTGCTAATTATATCGTGTTCCAGATCAGCCAGATACAATGGTTGTTTCAAATTTAATGCAGCAAAGATTTGGAATGATCTGCCTCCCCCTATGCGGAAGCAAATGAGCATTGTGACTTTCAAAGAGAAATACAAGTCTGCTCTTCTAAATAGGCAATGTTTAACTGGGAACTTACGTTATACTTACACGAAGCAAGCTAAATTATTTTCCAAATAATATTAACTTCCAGGAATCTTAAACCATTGTGTTATAGTCCTAATTATTTATTATTCGTAGATATAAATGTACTTCTATCTATTCTACTTACATATCTATTAAAGCTTAGCATGTCGAACGCACACACACGCGCACATATACATACACACACACCCAGACACAACACGAATACAGTGATATATTCTACTGACTAACCCCCTGAAAAAAAAACTTGAACTTGGCTACAGTAGGAATGGGGAGGTTGAAAATCAGCGCGGCTTCCAGTGTGAAACTGGTAGCAGCATCAGCCTCATCGTATTACCCTAAAAATTATTTGAGTTGTTTTGTTTTACCTATTTTTTTGTTTTTTTGGGTAATAAAGTAAATTTTTGATTTTGATTTATTGTTATTATTATTATTATATATGCTACACGGGAGTGATGAAAAAAACGTGGGCATAAGTAGGAAATATAATAAATATAAAACATAGGGTATTATGCAGTATTTGTATTGGTGTAAGTGTGCAATCTATTGATGCGATACGACCTCCAAAGCCCCCCAACACAGACACGACTGTCAATCATCATAAAAAATACAAATGTGACCAAGCATTAACCTTTATGTGGACAGTGTTTTCATCAACATGTTTGTTTTAGAAAAATATTCTCTTATTGCTTTGTTGTATTTAGTAAAAATTTGTTTAAAAAAACAAATTGTAGAAACTTTTCAAGAGATGACAATTATAACTAAACTACTAGATTAGAGTGCCTTTGCCGGCTTCTATGACTCATTTATGGTGGATATACTCATCCGTTGTCATAATTAGAACCTACTAAGCTCGTCATCGCTATGATAATCGTAAAGGTTCTAGAAAACCATGGCATCGGTCCACAGGAATGGACCGAGGATCCGGTCAAGTTTGTAAAGGCCTTTCGACAAGAGTGACAAGAGACCAATCTCCGAGCAGTGGACGTCTGATAATTATAATGAAAGCGTAGTGAGATAAATAAATTACCTCATTAGAACTTATTTGCACTTCGTAATGACTGGACTAATGCAGGTAATACAAAACAAGTGCAGGCAGAATTGTAGTACACACACTACCGAAACTTGACCTCTAGAATTCCCAACGGTAAGTTACGCAGGGGTTCAACCTAATTCGGTTTTTAGGATTTAACAGTGTCGGCCTCATGTTTAGCTAGGCAATCCATTTGTGATATATAGTATACATCAATACGTATATGGAGAAATAATTCCTCATTAGATAATTGTAACATATAATCCAGGTTCTGATTAAATAATTGATGAGGATATTAACTTCTTATGGCGTAACTGATACGATACGATTTTCAAAGAAATGTAGATAAACAGTAACAAATAACATGAAAATAAATATGCGCTCACGCCTATGACCCAAAGGGGCAGGCAGAGATTATGGATTATGGATCTGGAAATTTATCAGATTGATGATGATACAACATTAGCACTGATATCAAATTAATATTTTTATGGTAAGCATATTGGTTTATAGAATGCACATGAAATGTTTAAGAGTAAAGACAATCATGGTGTGCGGATATACGATCGACCTAACGACCTAACAACGTAATAGCAGGATGGTCGCACAATTGCTGGGGATCCCTAAACATGACTTCCTAGTTTATATCTATGTCTTTATTACACTAGTGATCCGCCCCGGATTCACACGGGTAGCGGTTTCGTAGTCTATAGAGAACATACATACATACACACATCGCCTTTTATATGCGTAGCATCTATATAAAACAAAAAGTATACCCCGCAGGAATCGTACATTTTTCGAGGATAAAAAGTAGCTTACATGCTATTCCAGGATATAATCTATCTCTGTGCCAAATTTCAACCAGACCCGTTCATTTGAAGTTGCACCAACTTATGATTTTTTTCTATTTATCCCTCTTCCCATCCTATCATTAATACGAAAGGTCGAGTGATAAGTGAGGTGCCAGAGACCCAATTTCAGCCCTCTTCTCCTTTCCATCCTTTCCTTATAAGGATGTAAAGGGGAAAGATATTTGGGCATAGAGGGGATGAATCGAAAGGGGCAATAGCCCTGTTCCTGTCTATTAAAGGCAGAAAACGCTTTTTAGACTCATTGGTGTGTTGCAGATGCTTTCGGTAGTGGTCACTTAGCATCATGTTAACCGCCATACGCCACCAACCATAAAACAATAAATAGTGTAATCTTTTTTTTATATAGGATGCAGATACATTTAAAAATTACGCAACCAAACTCACAGTCATTTAAGTTCTCTTACGTAAGCGATGATCAAATCACGATGCCCTCTTCAATCCCTTTAATAAATCGGTAATTATTTCTCACGCTTTTAATAATTCAGCGAACCGAATGTCGATGCGAATATTTAAAAAGATACTATACTTTGCACGAGCAGAGTAATGTAAATTCTGAGAATTCATTCAATGAGAATTTCGATATTCGTGTGTCGACTCAAGTTGAAAAAAACAATAAATTAATTTCGAGTACTTTACAGCAGTGTTCTTCAACCTTTTGTATGACACGGCCCCTATAGTATGAAGAAATATTTCTCGACCCCCTTGCGACCCGTTGCGTTTTTACGTATTTTATTTTGTCATAAATATTCAATCCAACATATTCATTTATTTTTATAATTATGGTTCAGACAAACAAAAAATTTAGTATGAAAACACATTTTTTACTTCGAATGCGTTGCCAATAGATAATAATAGAAATTGGTTAGTGAAAAACAAGAGCAACCTTCGCATTAAGAGTTCTCATAAGTTTTTTAACTTATTATGTCCTTTAGTCAATATTTTTCTTAATAAATCAATATTAACTTTATTGCAAAAAAACTACTTCTACTGCAGCAGTTTACCTAACCTGTTGCAACAGTCCTATAGAATCTTCGCGACCCCCTAGGCGGGACCCCTACCCCGACCCACGCGTTGAAAACACTGCTTTTCAGGGAATGAGGTGCTTGAAGTCCCAATGTGAAACTTGCTGGCGAAGTACCCTTTTATTTACAATCATTATTCCTCGTCCGATCTGGCAGTTGTATGCTTGGAGGTTTAAGTGTCTTAATCACGCGATACCCAGCAGGTGGTAACCCAGCCACCTTCTCTATTAAAATTAACATTTTTTTCAATTTCATAAGCTTCACGTATAAGAAACGGTGTAAGTCTCATGCAATGGGCGGGCCGTTCAAAACGATCATAGACTACAGGCTTTCTGGAGTGTTGGTGTTTTAAATGTCTTTTTGTCTTTTACTTTATCTGTGACATAGGATAAAACAGCAGGAGGCACCCGTGACCATGAGCGTTGTAAAGTGCTCGACACGTCGGCAACAAAAACAAAAATAGTTACTTGTCTTGCAGTCCCTCAAGTTCTTCATCTTGTTCGCCGAGCGTTGAATCTAAGTCCAGGTATGCTCCGTAGTCGCCGTCCTTGAACACCTGTAGCGTAACGTCGTCGAGCTAGAACAAAATAAAAACAAAATGCGATTTATAAAATTAAAAAGTTAATTTCAACTTCAAAAAAAGGAATATATATCAACGCCATCTATCAATGAATGGCGAATTTGATCGCTCTTGCTCTTATAATAAAAAGAAATGATTTTAGGTAAAAAAATCATGGCAACAGACAGCGCTGTAAATTTTGTAATTTTTAGATATTGAGTTATAGTGTTACAGAAAACTGGGACCGTCCGTATTAAAGGTTAATAAATATATAAAAAAAAGTCTATCGTAAATTATTTTTATTTTTAGCGATAATTTATTGTTAAAACCCAATTTTTTATGTGTCTTAGTGATTTTAGAGATTTTTAGAGATTTTAGTGATGACCTGTGTGTTTTTGGCATTGTGCCATCGTACATCCTAATTATTAGGAAAAGGGTATTGTTGGAAACTGGAGCAAAGTTTAGAAATAGTGTCTCCAGTTCCTGGTGTTGACTATTTTAAACGTTGAATTATGTTTTGAATTCGAAAACTACATCCAACAAGCTAACATATTCAGGAATAAAAGGAACGTTAAGAAATAGAAAACTTAATATGATTAGCATAGCTAACAAGATAATTATTTCTTGATCTATTAGTTTAAAGCGTCTTTTAGCAAACGCTGCATTTATTATTCTGTACCATTAACTGAAAAATAAAAAAGGAAGAGAACTTGCTGGGTGACGAATTTAATGCAGAGTTTAATGTAGGTGAAACAATAACAGATATCCAAGAACAAGCAGAGTGGTCAATTCCAACAAATTTGGAATGTTGGTTGCCTCCTTTTTAACGAGCATGCGTTTCACTCTGTATTATGTAACAGTAAACAGAGAAAAGGTATTTCCTTTTCACCACCCCCTTGTCAACGCCTCTTCCTATTCTCATCATTTCTTTATTAAAAAGGATCGGAAGGAGAAGCAAACCAGAGTAAGGCCTCTAGCACCTCACTCATCAGACGAAACGATGAGTTGATGACTTGTCTTCTATGAGATCGTGGTATTTCACTGGTCGAGCGGCGCATCCGTGCAACAGATGTTGCGGGCTCTACCTCTGTTAAATGTTTCCAATCATAAATTGACCAATCTAAAGTTGAATCGATGAGTATAAATGAAAATTACTAGAACACAAGAATACATTTAAGACATCGGTTCCTGGGAGCGAGCACGTCGGTACACGCAAGAACTCTAGTACTGCCCATATCAACATCTTATAATATTCCATAAAATCTTTGTGACCGCAGACAAAACAACGAAAGAATACTCTACGTTTGTTTACAGTACAAAAATATGTTGGGGGAGTATAGGATGAGCATTCGCTCGTCTGATGTAAATCGTCCTTCGGTCGGGCAAACAAGAAAACGGGTCACCTGATGTTATGTGACTACTACCCATAGGACATCCTTAATGGGTAGACAGGAAAAGATATAATATAAAATTAGTTATATTCGGGGTAATATGGTTCAATTCGGACCTACCATGAAACATGCTATTAATGCAACTGATAATTTGGCTGTATTTTTTTACCAATTCCAAGCTATCATCTGAATAACATGAAAATTATTCACGCTTATTAAGGAATTTATTAAATATATATTATTATATTTTAATAAACTTTCTATGAAACGGCTTTACTCACGTTCGCGTTTTTCTCGGTTCGTGAACCCTGAAGAAGGACCTCCGACAGGTCCGAAACTTGTCGGTACAAAATACACCGAGAAAAACGCGAACGTGAGTAAAGCCGTTTCATAGAAAGTTTATTGATAATGGCTCACGATAGTTTTAATAATTTTATTATATTTTATATAAAATATATAAATATACAATATTACTATTGTATAATTTACTGACTGAATAATCAGAGCACCTTTACGTATAGTTCTGATTTTTTAAATAAGAAATAGATTCGTGAATTTAGGCTATTTAAAGCGGTGTGACTTTGTTATTTAAATTTCAATTATGTTTATTTATTTATTTATTTCTAAAAGGTATACCAATAACATGTTCAAAATAGTTAAAATACAATAACGTACAATTAATAAGAACACACAGATGAACATATCGATAAAAGGTACACACAACATTTACAATATCTACGTTACATTTTTAAACATAAATAATTAAAAAAAAAGAGAATGAGAAAATATTACATGGGCCCTTCGGCCTAATTCGTTCTACCGAGATCTCTTTCATTAATGGAGCACAAAAATTGCTTCATGGAATCGTGGAAAAGGTCAACATCATGATTTTCTGACAAAAGTTCGTTGTATTTGAGAGTAATTCGATTGATAACAGAATCTTTACCTACATTTGTGCGATAATTATTTGGCTTGAACAATCCGTTCCTCCTAATTTGCCTTATGTTACTGTTACGGGGAACCGCGATGTTAACTTCAGCGAGTAGTTCAGGGACAAGCAACTTCCCTCGCAGTATCTTATACAGGAGCATTAGATCTGCTGCCGTTCTGCGTTGATCTAAGGATTTCATTCGAAGGTGCTCTAATCTTGTGTGTCTAAATGTTAACTACGATGTATACACAATCACGTGAGGTGGCTAGTGTGTGTACGCGATTATAAATAGAATGGATGAGCAAGTTTCCCGAAATTTCGAGATTAGTCAGAGCTCTGATTTTCGTAAGTTAAAGCATGGCAGCCGGACTTTTGATTTTTTTTCAAGTAAACTGGAAAAGAATCTAAATATTATTTGTTATAAAAAAACACAAAGCCTGTGTGTCTCTTAATAATTTTGCTTCTGGCGAAAGTAGTACTAGTGATTACCCCCTTGCAAACAAAGATGATGCTTGTTACGGTATTCAGCTTAGTAACGTACAATTACACTGAATGTATAGTAGGTACATAAGTACACATACATAGGTAAATAGTATGGCATTGGTGACGAACCGACGTTGCCTTGACGTTTTCTCCAATTATAGCGCATGACTTCGACAACAAAAAACAATGTAAGATATAACGTTTTATATTTGAGGTAAATATTTTTTAATTTAGCACTTTGAACAAGGTGGACTATGGATGGTCAAAATATAAGTATTTCGAATAATTATAAATATAAATACATTTTGGAGCAATGGTGGCTCAGAAGTTTAGGCCCCGGCTTATGCACTGTAGGTCGCGGGTTCAAACCCAGGTAGGTGCTTTTTGTGTGATTTATTTCATCACCCCTGCCCCAACAACGGTGAAGGTAAACATTGTGTCCTCACAACCGGGACGTCTTAGAACCACTATATTCGAAGACATGAGACATCCACCCGTTCTGGGCCAGTATGGTGGATTACGGCCCCTTCCTTCCTTCATAGAGGAGGCCTGTTTTCCCTGCAGTGGGGAACATTCAAAATAAGGCCTATTTATTATAATTATAAATAAATATATTTTATTGTATTGTAGTTACTGTATTAAATTGACTTTCATAAGTCTATCGAAGAAATGTCTATCGTACTTTTACGTAATGCACTTTTATTAACAGAAATAACACAACATTTCGTGTTTGATCGACGATGTGCAAACATTGCCCGTACGTCAGCCACGCGTATTCATTTTCAATATAAATATAATAATAATAATAAATCGGCTTTTTTTAGAATGTTCCCTGCTGCAGGGACACAGGCCTCCTCTCCCAGAGAGGGAATGGGGCGTTATCCATCACGGTGGCCCAGTGCGGGTTGGTAGATGTCACATGTCTTTGAATTTGATGGTTCAAGAACCTGCCGGTTTCCTCACGATGTTTCCCTTCGTTTTTTGAGCAGTGGCGATGAAAATTACACAAAGTAAAGCGCCTGCCTGGGTTCGAACCCGCAACCTACAGTGTGTAAGTCGGGGCCTACACCGCTGAGCCACCACTGCTCCCTCAATATATATACATGCAATAATCATGAAAAGTTGTCAAGGTTGAAAAAAGTCCAAGTTGGCAATTATAACATACATTTTTAACAATATCTACATAGTACATATTATTTGCGTGTATAAATTCATTTCCCGCGTTACTGACGAAGGTTACGACTGATTTTTATATTACTAATCTGATACATAAAACGGTAGTAGAGTCAATGACACAGCGAGGACACGTGCTAGCTGTCAGTCGTTTGACAGTTGGCGCGATAACCTTAATTAGGGGGATAAACGTTACGTATGGATAAACTACCCGTGCGAGGACGAAGTTATTATATACGGAATCATCTTACAAACAAATCAGGTGTGGAAAATAAAAGACGAATGCTTGGAAATCCGTAGGCAACAACTAGTGTTTTATAAAATATTAGCGGACCCAATAGACGTTGCCTTATATAAATCTTGGCTCGTTTGTTATTAGCGGGTCCGGCAAATGTGTCGTAAAAATATTTCCAGCCTTCCTTATTCGAAAAAAATCACCAAGAACCCGATGGCAGCGCCACCTTCCGTGTCTAGGATGTAAGAATATTCTATCTTATATCAAAATATCCTCGCGGCCTTGATACAGTATTAATTATAATGCTCGTATATCTTTACTGAGGATCTGGGAAAATGAAAAAGGGTGTTCGCGCGCTGCTCCCAATTTCACTTTCAACTAAAAGCGCCAAAAGAAGTATTATTTCTTAAGATAATTGCTCTTTCTTTTCAAATAAGAAGGGCATTACTTTCGATGATTCTAAATCGGATATCTAGTGCATATCTGTGTTGTAGTGCGGAAACTGAGAGTATTAACGCTCACCTGAGCGCGGCACAGAGATATTTAGCGCAGATAATTTTAGCCAAATACCGCGGTGAGTAAGCCGCATTAGTGATGTTATTTACAACTGATACATTAATGCAGTTCTGTGATATATATAGAACTTGAAGTCTTGTAGAACATTTCCGTGTACAATCAATGAAATGAAAATAAATATGGAGTTATCCCGAGTTAGAGTATTGGGGTAGTTAGAGACAGTAGG
The DNA here is from genome assembly GCA_029849275.1 of Papilio elwesi. NCBI lineage: Eukaryota > Metazoa > Arthropoda > Insecta > Lepidoptera > Papilionidae > Papilio > Papilio elwesi. The sequence continues at coordinate 15,223,852 of CM056717.1, read as the reverse complement.
TCAAAACTTTTCAGCGAAATTATCTGATAAGATGAGTTGTAGAACAGATTGTACCATCGGTCTTGTCTATCTGCCGAGGAGTCCATTTGGGTTGTGACAATAGGAAGATATTAAGGGGCACACAATCTGTAAAGTACTTTTTACATTTTTTGTAGCAAGGAACGAATAATAAATGTATACAGATTGTTTTGTAATTAAGAACGTAATCAAAAAAAACACAGCAAAAGGTGAGTCACATAATTTATCACAAAAAAATACTACATTTATACAAGCATTATTTTTAAATGGAATAATACACACAATATACTCGCATCTAACATACGTATCAATTTTGATTTCAATTTATTTCACGGCATAAAATACAAATATTTTAATATATAAATATATACATATGTACTTACAGAAAACGAATAAACAGTAAAATTAGCACAAATTAAAAACTTATCTACGGAAATTACTAAATTAAATTTGTAGGCATGGGGATATAAATAAAAATAATTCTATAACGGTAATATAAATACTGTGAATAGATAATCAATAAATTTTATGTTTATAATTAATAATTAGATCAATTAATTTATAACTGCAATAACAAAACATCAGTCGCTGTGAGCAATATAATAAAATAAGATTACAATAGAAGTATCCACTTACCCGATGTGGTGCTTGAAGAAGTCGATGTACTGCGGCAATTTGATATGATAGAGGTATTGTTGTGTTAAACGTATGATATAAAGGTCTTGTAGGCTCGCGCACGTTGTATTCCGTAAACGGGTCCAAATCGTTCAGATATTGGACCCTGCACACAAACGTGTCCGCACTTATGTCCCTTACCGCCCCATTGACTCGAATATTATCCTTCACTTTGACCAACTCGATCATTTTACGACACTTCTATCACAATTTATTAAATGGATTATATTTGAACATAAGTTACATATCACATTGTACCACTAAACATACATTGAAAACTGAAAATCGTAACTTAAATGATAATTAATTTGAAACAAATAAATAGCGGAGCCGGTTTTATATTAAAGTCTTAACGTAAGATAGGTGTGTTTCAGACGGGATCTGATTTTAGACTACCGTTCAGAATCGTGGTGCGCCATCACGCCTCTTGATAAGCTAAAAATTATCTTTTTGATTGAATAATAAGTAACAAAAGTAATGCAATGATTGCTCCTCAGTGTAGCGCAGTATGCAAGGTAAAAATGATATCTTTGATATACGTAGTGCAAGTTTTAATATCAACGGTGATAAATAAATATGCACCGATACTGTACTGATATTACATTACATTTAAGCCAGAGTGGTAAGCAGAGGTTAAGGATTTATTTGTTTCATACATCTCTTATTCATACACTATGCAGACATGGCAATTTTCCAGAAATCCAGAAAGGCTAAGTTGACTAATAAATTAAGGACCAATAATAAAAATAATTTAACGCACTAAATCTACGAAAAACTGAGTTAAATTCGCAATAACTCAGGAACGTTATATATCGAATCGGGATAAAATTTAAATAATATCCTAGGACAAATTTACACACGGCTATCTGATCCCAAACCAAGCACATGTAAACACATACTTAAATAGATAATTACACCCAGAAACAGATATAAATCGAACCCACGACCTGCGGCGTGAAATGCAAGCAAGCTTACAAACCTCGCCAACCGGCCCGTCAATTAAAAATGTCCGAGTTCTGAGGTAACAGATGTAAAAATATCAACCAAATATGAGACCATCCTCCGTTTTTTAAACTCAACGCCTGTTACGCCAACGATGATTGGAATAAGATTTTTTTAATTTGGTAAAAAAGGGCTTATAAAATAGAAATAGACTAGTAAAAATTATCTTAAGTTATCACACCGTTATTGAACCTAACCGTGGGTTTTTTCACTGGCATAAAACGTGTCCCGATACAAGCTGTCTCTCTGAAAAAACTGAGATGACAATAAGTTTTATTTCAATGTTTTCGGCAGTGAAACTCCAAGGTAACATAAATCACTCTCCTCATATCTTTTTATCTAAGTGGGGTAGCCAGAGATATCAATAGACTAACGCTTTCATCGCTTATTATGCCGAAAATGCGATAAGGATATCTTGTACGTCGGAATAGAGAAGGGCATATTAGTAAAGAATAATAATAGTATATCGAATCCTGATAAATGTATAGCAAGGCGGACGACCAACTACTCAAGTAGTAGCAGTACTAAGTACTAAGTGCACTTTTATTGTATCATAATTTGTCACAATGAACACCTCGTGACGAGTGCTTAGAATACAATTAAAATCAATACAAGCATAAACATTGAGAAGCTAATTCGTAGTTATGCTTTACAAAGTATCAGAAAAAATTCCGATCGTTCATCAGACCACCGGTATTTCTATACATCTACATGTACATATATCGTATGATCATATATCATGAAGATCACATGATGAAATTTGAGGACCGCGACTTATATTGCATTGCATGTTCATTTAATTTCGATTATCTTATTGTTGTACATTGGAATTGCAGTAACAAGAGTAATTAAATTCTATATAATGAGTATTGTATTACGAACGCTTGTGAAATTAGCTCATAACACACTGGTGTTGTTTCTCTTTTAATTGTTAGATACTATAGGACTTGAGAAATAACTGTATTCAAGAGAAAATCGTTTTTTCTAAATCCAGTTTACGTTGCTTGCGGTCGAAGTAGTTTGTAAAACATTAAATTATTATCGTAGTCGCAAATAATGAAATTGTGTCCTATTATCAAACAAATATTTTGATATTTTATCTAACCAATTACTCTAATCATTAGGATTAGAATAAAACTAAATAAATATTGTTACTTTTTTAATGTAAAAATTAATTTATGGCATAATACAATAAAATGACACGCTCGAGTCGAGAATTTAAATATATATTATTTACATTCGATGCTTTTGATATTGGTGTTGAATGTAGATATTACTTATATTCAACATATAATACAATATATTTAAAAATATTAGTAATATATTGGATATTACTAATATTTTTAAAACTCTTTGTAGCTGCTACTCGTCTCTTAACTGCTACTCAAGCGTGTTGATATGGATTGATATCTGAACAAATAGTCTGTAACTTTCAAACAATAGGCACTTCTCAATATTAAAAGTTGAATGTTTAAATAAAGCCTGGAGAACATCATAGTTGTGTACAATAGGCATTTAATAAAAGGTTGACGGCCCAAGCGTTACGACATTTTGGCGTCCATTCGTAAAGTAGCATATTAAATATTACATTATAGTGTTCACAGCTGGAAAATATTTATAACGCTCTGTTAAACTTAAAGGCAATAGTTACAAAATCATTTGGATGTTCGATTACACATACATTAGATAAAAATCTTTTATTATATCGCAATATGATGGACAAATTAAAATTGTTACTGGATATTTGTATTTCAATGCTGTATAATCGTGACATCTAAATAATAGAAATTGTGTGTACGGAGGGTGTTTGAAAAATGATCCACCACAAAGTTGCAGGCAGTAGCATTCCCAAGTTTCTGATCGGGAAACGTCTAGCAGAGGGGTGAATGACCTGACGTGCTGGTCGCCTCGACTGTCTCTCGTTGCCACGATTCATTACATCTTTGATTGGGGACACGAGCAGAGAAGAAAATAACGCAAGATTGTTCTTTTTCTTTGTTTTTTTTTAAACTAAGCACAGGTTAGACCTTCACTAATTTCTGAAAAAGATTTATAATACATAAAGGTGTAACGATTGTTCTTATATTGAATTGAAGAATTCCTATATTCAGTAAAATTATGCGCTTGAATTTATCTCTATTTCTGTCTCCTAATAAAAAAATCGATCAATTGCTCTCTCTTCGTTTCATTCTCCACTATCATTCACCACCATTCTCTTACAAATTACGCATCCAAATTGTGTCACTTGTAGCGTTTGTGAACACACTTTCGATTGTTTTTTGGATTTCGTGACTACTGTTTTGATGCGTACTCAGAATTTATTAGTACAAAAAAGGATATGATCAGAAAATTTAATATCAAAAGCAGAGCGTACTAGAGTTATGATGGTCAAAGTCTATAATTACCCGTCGTGTGATATTTTATTAAATATATTCAGATTTGGGAGCTGTTTGTCGGAAAATTAAACATTTTTCCCCTCGTAGCCCGGAAGCATTTTTGCGGGGTTCGATTTCTGATTAACATATCCAGAAACAATGTTCTTAGACTACTTTAAAAAGATCTTACTATCTATCTTCTAAAATTATACTATGTGCGTTATAAAGGACAAGAGGCCATCGGTAAGTTAGCATATAATATGAAAAATCGGGATCTGTAGCTTACTCATTTCATAACGGTCGCGGGCTAGTTTTATTCTTCAATCTTTTAATCTTGTAAATACATGATTACCTAATCGGATAGTGTTTATGTAATATACTTGTTGTGTAAATACTTTAGTTATGTATTAAATAATGACATTACGTTTAAGTCCAAGTGACGTTAACTCAATACATTATGTGGTATATTCCACATCAAATATATATTTAATAAGGATGGATAGTAGCGAAGATTGTAGCGAGGAACAAAATGTATTATAACCTCTTAATAAATGACGCCTACATGTTGATATTTTGTATACATTTTATTTGAAGATGGTCTTAAATTAATTCGTATCGTGTCAGAATATGTTATTCGTCTTGTATAAACTATTTATTTTTAATATCAAAATTTATTAATTATTCAATTGGAGAGATTAAAATTACTGGAGTCCACTGGGACGGCACTGATCTTTGTGGCGCTCAATGGGAGAGGCCTACGTCCAACATTGGACAGTGTACTAATGTGCAGCTTTGAAAATGTAAAATATTATAACACAGTGTTACTTCAATTTGGATTTTAATCATTTTATTTTTTTACCATCTTATCTTCGGGCTAGCCGGGTTCTACGACCATTTGGCTGACTGGCTGACACTTCAACAAGCCCAGAAAAAGTACTTTAGTAAAATTTAATTTCTAACAGAACATTGGCGTGTGCTAATTAAAAGTTAGGTTATGTGTAATGTCGTTTTTATTAGGAGTTCCACTAGTTCCAATAAAGGAATCTAGGGCCCGGAAAGCGATGTGGTCGGTATCATTTGGAAGTCGTACCACGCGCGTAAGTCAGATCGTGATGCCGACTTCTACCCAGAACTTGAACTCCTGCGACCCCAGTCGTGTATAGACGCGATCACGACCCTCCTTGTCTTTCAACTACATAATTGTGCCTACGGTGCATTTTAATCTGTCGTCTCATGCGTATTAAATACATAAAAATATCTACTTTATTCTTGTCAAAAAAGAAACAACTATATATTTGAATAAATTTGGGTTTAGGATGATAATCCCGGAATTTATTTATAAATTTATTTCTTTCGTTTATAAAAATTGAGAAAAGCGTGTATAGTGTAAACACTCGTAGACGCAAGGTGGCATAATTTATACAACGGAGAAAACATCCCTACTTCGTCCTTACATCTAGTGTGCATATTCTAAAATTTTCAAAAGCACAATGTTGTTTACATACTAGTAATTGCTGTTTAAAATTAAAATGTAGTCTCCTATAAGTAAAACTTTCTATCTGAATAATATTTATTCTGAATAGCATCGTCGTGGGACAACCTGTACATTTTGTTATATATTATAGTGATTCATTTGCTGTTAGTGTTAACTTTATTTATGTTGTAGCAACACTTCTATACAGATAAACAAAAGATTATCAAGTTATATATTATATTATTGAATAACTCAAGTAGCTGCTGTACTATCGCCGTATGTATTCAGGACATAGACATCAGGAGTTGACAGGAACCATTACGAATTGTGTCAAAGTTTGTTAGGGTTGTCCCATCCGTACATAATTTTTCAACTTACTTATTTGAATTTCGAATATACTCAGCAATTTAAAAATATAATGGTTATTATGTTTTTTGCTTATTTCAGTAACAGATTAGTTAATAGTTATAGCTTTGCTCATTTCTTATTATATTTGCTGTTACAGTATAAGGTTTAAATCATTTGGAATGGTTAAAGGTGCAATCGTTATAACCCCTGCCAACATCATTTGACGACGATAACCTAACTAATATTATAAATGCGAATGTGAGTTTGTTTATTTGTTACGCTTTAACTCGTTAACGACTTAACCGATCATTATGAACATTTTCACACACATTGTCAGACATACTTTAAAAATAAAACAGTTCCTGAAGAACACGGTGCCATAGTGATGTTTCATGTTTGACAATAACAACTTTATTAATATACTAGTGATCCGCCCCGGCTTCGCCCGGGTACCACTAATTATGTTGATCCGTTCGTTACCAAACACAGGAATGTGCCTATCTGGACAAACCCTGTAAATTTCATCGAAATCGGTCCAGCCGTTTCGCAGTCTATATGTATAGACATATAGACTCCGAACATAGATACATAAACATAAATACTTTCCTTTTTACATACTATTTTTTTTAATAAAAAGTATCCTATGTTACTTCTAATACCTCCAAGAATATGTGTACAAAGTTTCCTGATGATCGGTTGAGTAGTTTTCGCGTGAAAGCGTAACAAACAAATTTACATTCACATTATAATATTAGTAGGGATATAATTTTTTTACCAAACTGTACCGTCAATGAAGGTTAGCCACGGTTAAGGTTACTTAGTTAGGGCAGACTGATTTATTATTTTACACATCATTACAGCTTATTAAAAACTACCTTGACATAATTGACAAACTATTTATCTACTTTCAAGCATCCTTTTCATTCTACACTACATACACACAAGTGAACGTTTTGTAAAATATTTTTTATATTAAAGTGCAGTGGAACTGCAGTGTATGGATATTGCCCATGGTATCACACCGATAATGATCATTGTGTTATACTGTATATTTGTATGTTATACCTTTGGAATAAATATTGTAAAGTTGATGTCAGCAATTTTCTATTTATTTGTGTCAGCCCTAATGCAAGGGACCGCGTTAGCGGTCGTTAGATTGTATACTATTCTAATTTTAACAAAATTGCGTAAATCCTAGCTGCGGAGACCCGACGCCGGAATTGTGCAATAAGCGAAATCCATGGTCTCAGAATAAATTTTAGTAATATCTTATCTGTGCGGGGTTCCGTGCTTCCCGCGGTTTTTGATACTCATCAATTTACGTCATTAAGTGCAAAATGATTAGAATCTTTATAATAACTATGTTAATATGTACATATAAATATCTTGATATTACTTCACACTGATATTATATTTTTCCTTTCATTATACCATTAGTTCCACTACGTTTTATAATCGTAATAAAACAGATAATTTCTAAGATATTTTGATTGCTTATTCTGTAATGTTCTTTTTTGAGAAGATATATCTTATAACTGACAATTGCAACATTATTTTCATTTCATTTGTATTACATTTTTAAGATGTATCTATCTATATTTTCTGATATTACGTTATTTGACAATCATTTTCGGACAGTAGATTCCAACAGACTCTTATTACTGGGGAGATTTTCCATAACCTGGCAACTTTGTATTTTTCATGCATTGCAAATCTGTCTCTTAAGAAGACATATGTGCTACTTTTTGTATTATAATATCATGGTGTAGAAAGCGAATATTTGTATTACGCTATAATATAAATCGATTGCAGAAAGTTGAGCACCAACTTTCCAGGCGTTGCTATGTCTTGCAACTTTGATAAACTCAATCAAGTTTTTACTATAGTATGAAGGATAAAAACGTCAATTGATTCATAATACAACAAAGCTAAGTTTTCTTTTATCCCTAGAAAGCCTCGTGTGGCGACTTTTAAACTGCTTTCAAATGGGAAGCTACATTCTTCTGAAAAACTGCATTTCTATTATCCATATATAATGTATACAGTGTAACTAGTCCGAAAACTACAAGCCCAATGGAAGACTATGGATTCCTTGACCGAAAATATGACGATTTAACCCAATTTACGTATATCCAAAGTTGCTTATTTTGGTAGCTAGATGGCTGTGTATACAATGTTTATTATATTTCGATGACTTTAACAGTTTTAATTCATTAATAAGCCGATGTTTTTAGTTCATTTATATCTTAGTATTTTAAAATTCGGTTTCAAATAACAAGCTAATTATAATTGTGTTGTTAAAGCTAGATACATGTTAACTATTGTTGATGTGGAACAATATAAATGAGAGTGATTTTTTATTGTGCGAACTTCCGTCAGAAAAGGTTATCTGGATTCGACTCGGCGTCTCTATATTTAGATGAGGGCAATTCAAGTAACCTGAATTGTCTGTTCGTTCTATTAGTGTATGTAAAAATATTTTTTGCTATATAACGACGATACCACAATAAGACATAGTAACTTTGGTACATGTGGACACCGTGCAAATCATTTGCATTATATATTTTTAAATAACGTTTCGTGTTATTCTATCTACATGTAATAATTACCTTATTAAATAGTTCAGTAGCGTTGAGTTTTTTTATCATTTTATTATAAAGTACTGATACGATTATTGGTAATTTAATATTTTACGATTTCCGCGGTATTGTTACATGGTTGTCACAGTGCTTGGTGTTATGGTTTGAGAGTAATTTTTTGTTGACTTATAATTAAATAAGCACACATCCATAAATCAGGCGGAGATTACGGATTTTCGATTGGCGTTATCTTGGTACACCTCTCTCGCTTCTTCTACATCTGCGCTACCTACTCGTCAGGTTATAGTACTAATATTAGTGTATGGTATTTTTGATAAATTGAATTAAATTAAATTGAAATTAAAGTTTTTGTATGCGAAATTTGTAGAGATAACAATATGAAGCGAAGCCGCCATCAACAGCTAGATATGCATATGCGATAATTCGACTTATTACAGAGCTGACTTCAACATTGCATTGAGCAAGAGTAAATTAAGCGATCTATAAAAAAGCTGCCTGCGCCCATTAATGTCTATTGATTTACAATTGATGAGATTCCTAGTTTTTATACCTATTATTATCTAATTGTATAAGATGATGCATTGTTTATGCTCTGAAGATAAGTCCGCGTACCTCTTATAAACTCGCAGCATGGTAATAAGTATATTTACTATTTATTTATGAAGTAAAGTTTTCATTTAAAATCTAGGTAGACAGCGATCGAAAACTCGCACTACCCGAAAGTCTAATTCCTGTTTAAACTTAAAAATAAATAATACTTGACTGTAAATCTGCAGGTCTATTCCAATCACTCATTATGGCGATCGTGTTCGATGTACGCGCAGGAGCGCACTTTCGACGACTCGCGTCGCACGTTGGCGTCGAACCTGCCACTTCCGTTGTTAGATAACCGGCCATTAGAATGCCACTTTAGGCGAGCTGATGTCATATTTTGATGACATTCATTGGACGTGCAAAATTTTTCCATTTAATATTACGAGAACACGTGTTGATTTGTTATTCCGTATTGGTGTAGCGGTTAGTTTCCTCTGTCAGTTTAACTTTCACTGCCTTTCTCAATTAAAATAGATTGAATATGTTATATTTTTTATGTGATCAGGGGTCAAGCCGGTAAGCGGTTCATTTGTTGTTAAGCTTCCACCCTATCCATAAGCAACAACAACTTTTTGTGTCTGATAGGCACTGCCTTTTAGAGACAAACAGTTTTACCGTCTTTGAAGTGGCAGAATACATAACTTTATATAGATGCGAATTATAAACGTTGACTCTCAGGGATAAGGCCTTTGAGATGTCGTGTTCAGGATAATGGAAGGTATTTGTTGTACGAAGAAAGTGCTAAATGAGGAAGGTTATGGCAGAGTTAAAGATCTAATAAAGACAGGAAGGCCGAGAAGATAATTTTTTAAAGAAATAGTATTAAAAAAACAGACGTATCATATCAGGAAGTCAAGAAGAAAAAGGACAATGCAGGTAGAACTGGAGATCGCTCCACCGACAAGAGCTTTACAATCATTTTTGCATACAATGCCGTACATATAAATTGATTCCTCATCGTCTTTGAATCTCACAAATATATCTTAAAACTATAATCTACAATCGCGTAACAATCGCCGTATGTTTAAAAAATACACAATTTCATTATATATGTATGTATACGAGTATAAAGTAAAAGGTATGGATAAGATAAAAACGCTGATTTTTGCTAGCATTTAAATTTTAAAATTAGAACCATACTCCTTTTGTCGGACCACATTAACGTGAAATCAATTTATGATAGTGTTAAATACGAACAATACGATTTGTTAATTGTGTAACATCTATCAGCATATGAATTTTTAAACATTTTGAAATCAAATAGTGAGTGACGGAGAGATAATAACATACCGTAGTGCGTGTAAATGTGTTATTTCTAAAGATAAATTGAAACGTAAACAATTACAAAGATTCCGCGAACGTCACGTATGCTGTGTCATGTGAGCAAAGTCGATGATGTTAGCTAACTAGATTGGCCGTGACAGTAACGTATGTAGTGGTATAATTCATAAAAGAAAGCGTTTATTCAGTATTTAAATAAAAAAGTCATTTTTTAAGCATGGAAACTAAAAAGTATTTCAATTTAAAAAAAAACAGATTAACGAGTTACGAAGAAAATAGGAGAGTTTTGAAAGGTACTTCGATTAAAGTTTATTTAGACCTGGATTTTTACAATTATAACAAATTTTCAAATGCCTTGATATTATAAATTGGCGAATATTTAACATTGTACGGACATGAAGAAACATACAATAGTTAATTTTAATAAAATCAACAAGCCCGACTGACTGTATGTCCGAGATAGATTACGGATCGAATAACACCTCAATCATCAAAATTAATCAAGCCAATTTAAAACCAAAAGCATACCGCGTAAAACATTACCTTTCTTTCAATCGGGCAAAACATATGCAAGAGGATATAGGAAGTCGCAAAGCAAAGCAAAAAGTAAACGTCCACGAGGGAACCTCAACTGTGCTCCTTACTCGATCGAGTAAAAAGAAATTTTGTTTAAAATTGCACTCAAATTGCTAGATATCATGGCATAGGTGATATCTGACTACATATTATGGTAGAGCTGTATAGATATTTCATAAATATAAAAAAACATATTTTTATTTCTTTGGCCATGATTTTTTCATATGACACATATTCGTGTTAATTATTTTAATATGTGTCATAAATAAAAACAGTAGTTACCATACTTTCTACCTCGAGAATGTATAAAAGAAAGTGTTTAATGATAAGTCGCGGTATCTCAGCGTACACTGTTGTTTTTCTATTACAAGGTCGTAGGTCGAGTAAGCCGGCATTAGTCTAGTACGAGATAGAGTCATTCCTTTGGCCAGACAATACGTTACCGCTTTTATTATTGAGGTCATAACCTCATTTAAACATGAAACATTTTCACTACAGTATATGCAAGGTACTATAGGCATACGCTTTTACCATACATAAAAACAATAATTTAATATGCACTTTCACACGTGTCCGGGCCAAACGCCAATATGTGAGTATGCCTGGAAGAGCATATTGAAAGTTAATTGACTACGTCTCCTTAAATACTTCTAGGTACCGTAATATCACATTGATTACCTGGCCTAGTACCTCGTATTACAATTCATACACTCTCTATACGTGTACAGTATCAGCTGTGTACGTGGCAGTGAGAAAATTATACACAATACAGGTAACACACGTAACCCTATTCTATTTTTGAAGCTATTTAATAAGTGGGTCATCACATTGAATCTAATTATTACAATGCTTAAGTTGTCAATGTAAATAAATGTATATACAATAAATGTATTTATAATATTACAAAACCTATCCTAACTATATATTTAATATGTACATACATGGAAAGTAAAAATGGTTAGACAATCGTTTAATGTCCGAGGAAGACAAAACATATCAAATCAACGATCATAATATAGTAAGGGCTTCATCGTTTAACGTATTGTTACAAAAGAATATAAACACCTTTGTTCCGCACACTGAGATTTAGAGATGTATACCTCAGCGTATCGTCTTTTCCTTTGTCCACGGAGGTGCGCGGCACGCGGCACCTAGGTAAAAAGGTGAAGACACATTTTAACATAACATAACCGTGGCCCGGAGTTATGGCATCCTTTGTGGCGACTGGATACTCTACCACTAAAATGCAACTTTCAGCTCGGCACACTCATTCTGTCGCTTACAGGCCGCCCTTTTTTAAAAAAATATTGGCGTATTTTTTTATGAAACTGACGAAGCGCTACCCACTCTGCATGGCGATCGAACGTCAGATGTAGCCAGGTTTGGGCTAGCGATCTTGAGACAGTCGTTCCTGTTAGGGCCGTGTATGCATATGCGTACGCCCTAACTGTTACGATTTTTGCGGACGTTGGATATACAGTGATGCTCATTTAACTGACCAGATGAACTGCTCGTTCGTTTGCACCCCTCTTTCTAGGTTCGAAACGCCATGGCGTTAATTGAGAATTAAACAAGAAGATGTAACTCAAATAAAAAGTGTAGTCTCTTGAACTTTTGTTGTTACAGCGATAATGACGACAGCAGTTGGTACCGTCTGGATGGCCAGGTTTTGTAACGATACTCAAGCTCGTCTGACCATGAATCATCCTTTGTTATGTTCTTATAATATACATCGTAAAATTCTTCGAAACGCTCGAACCGAACGGTTTATAATGAAGTATATCGCGCACCTATTGTTGTAATACTGCATCGATCGCAACTCTAATTAGCATAGTATGTTATCTTATGCAAAACATCCTTACATAGATTTTACTTGTATTACTAAACATAATTATAGTGTTATATATACACTAGCAAAAGTATGTGTACGGTAAATTGCATTTTGATTTATTGCCTATTACTTAATGGAAACGCCTATTTTATAATAAGATATTTCGTTGGCTACAAATTAAGGTAAATTGTGATGGCTTCAAACGTAGATTGCCTGCTTCATGTAGTAAATGTATCATGGTTAAGCAAGTAAACAAGCAAGCGGCTCAACTGAACCCGTTGTTCTAAGTGAGCGAAGGAACGCGACGCAATACTATGTGTTAAATAAATATAGCCTAACTTATTATGGTGGCACCATCATGTGTATTGGGTATGGCAGTGTTGTTTTGATATTACATACAGACACTTCAATTTGATTTATTACTAAATTGTTCACTACAATGTCATAATAATGAAAAGGATATATGTGCGTCGCCCATGAGCTAAAGGATGTTTGCTTCGCAATGCCTTTGTACATTGGTTACATTATAATTCAATTCAGACTGACAAACTGACTGCGAGACGATTATTACGATTACCGCGGGCGTTTCCCGTGACCATTTCTACTGCATTGTTTAAAAATAAATAAGTACTTTAGGACCGTTCGTTGTCCGATCAGTTCCTCGCCCACCGATCCTTAAATGCGGACCAATAAGTTGTTTGAAAGTCAAATTTCTTACCTTAAGATTTTCGTTGGTTCAATTTATGTGTTGCTATCATTAGGTTAACCGAGGGCGACGAAACGAAACGACGGATTATAACGGTGTAGTAAAAAGTACATGTAATAATAATGCGATGAGTCATCACCATACTCATTATTATTCTCGATGGTGGTATGCTCACGGTTTGTTGTTTATAACGTGATAAGATTAAAGTTTTTAACGTGTTGGTGTATAATTGTTCAATGTTTTAACAAGGCCATTTCGACAGGTAGTAGGTAGCATTAGCCCATTACGTCGTCCACGTGTTGATAATTTAGTTTGGAATTCAAAATAATATTGACACAACTAAAATGTTGACAGTAATATTTGATGAAATCAAAAATAAGCGAGATTTATTTTAATAGGGATAGATAGGGTGCGGCGTCCCAAAAGAAATACAATACATTTTTTTTTAATTGTGACTGACTTGTCGCTGTTTGCCTGGAGGAGACATCTGTGGCTACACCAGGCCCGAGGCGGCAGGGCGCTGAAGGCACAAGCCTAAATCTCTTCAAGAGTACTTCAAGAGAACTTTGTTATTATTTACAGTGTTAGGCAAAATTTTCATTGAAATGTTTTATATCTACACTATGTGACCCGGCAAATTTCGTCCCACTTTTGTATTAATTTTTGTTGTGTTAAATTTGTGTTCCGCACATGGATTTTGTTTAGTTTAACTCTGAGATATTAATTTAAAATTACACGGTGATGAGAATTATCGTAATGAACATTCAACGCGTAAGGGATTTAACGTTTATCAATTGATAAGGATACTACTAAATATGTATTCGTTTAAATAGATTTTTAATGAGCACATTGTAACGTGATATATTTTTTCAAGTTGGGTATAGTCAGCTATTCGTAAAAAATAATAAAATAGAAATAAATATATATTCAACGTTTTCGATGAAGGACTTGACTTTTTCGACATTTTCAACAATTCTCATTGTATTTTAACACAAACTTCAATGATGTTCCTTTCACGTGAATCACTGCGACAGACTTTTTTTGTAGTGACTATACCGGCTTATACAATACTTATAATGACATTGCTTGGTGCTGATAATTGATATAGTATTATCTTATTCAATCACAACAACAAACAACAAAAAACAAATGGTCTAAACGTGACGCCCTCTTGAAATTTGATTACCTAATTCCTAACTCGAAAATCTAAAAATAAATATTCTAACGATCGTGGGTGGCAATTTTGCAATTTCATGCGATATTTGGCGCTTTTGGTGAATAAACATTTACATCGTGTTGCATTAAGAACATAGTTATCTTCATTCAAAGCAGAAAGGGATACAATGTTATTTTTATAAGTTAAATAAGCTTATGGTTATGAAAATTTGACAAACACAACACTAAAAATAAAACGTCTATTAAACACCCATGCGCGGCCGTGTGTTATTTTCCCACGTAAGCCCATCTACTCATGGGTCGACACAAATATACTTCTGGCTCATTCGTTCTGTATCAAACTGTAAAGGATAGTGAGACTGGTCAACATGCATATGTTTAGTGGTTTCTCTAGGACTCTGTTTGCATACAAAAAAAAAAATACGCTTACGCCCGTAATGCAGAGGCTAGGCAGAGATTATGGATTTCTATCTGGCGCGATCCTGGCACACCTCCTCCCTTCTTCTACATCCTACATCTATGCATACAAGCTCGTCGGGTACTCCTTATATCGCCCTTCTTTAGTCTGTTACGAATCAGATTTGTTAGTTCTCCTTGGACATTCCCTGTCAACGCTGCCATTCCGTTTTTGCAACATGATTTTGTGTCGTTCATCTCTCTTCATTCTTCCTTTCAACATGCCCGAATCATCAAACCATATGTTTCTCAATTCTAGTTACAATACTATGCGAAATTGGCACCAATGTAAAGTGTTTTTACAGCGGATTTAATATTCTACATATTGTAACTATCATTATTAAATCATTAAAATATGAAATTTAATAATATAAAAATTTGTTAATTACAGTTATATGTATGTAAAACATATTAGAATATCAGTACAAAATATTGAGATTTAAATTATAATATAAAGGAACATTATTTGGTCTTATGAGACATAATTCGTGATTAAAGATACTTAAAGTCCTATAAAACACTTATAAGTGATATAAATAAATATTAATATTGCTATTGAATAAATTCATTAAGGAAAATAGGGGTATAAGAATTACTAGTGTTCTCGTAATGATTTTGCGTGAAAAAAGTCTAAAAAGTATGTCCGTGCATTGTTTTTTTTATTGAAATGAAGTTCAAAAATAGGGTAATGGGTATTGCATACACTTATAATGAACGTATATAATAAAATAATTTAAAAATACGAAACAGAAAAATCCTACGCGAACGGACGAAAAAATTGCCTGTACGTATGAGGCCGGCGTAATGCGTTGTACGTCAAATTTTTGAGATAATTTATTCATTTTGATGGTAGATATATTTGAGGGGAAATATATAATATGAATTTTGAAACAATTGATCAATAATTTTTAACGTATTATTTTGGCAAATTTAAATAGACTTTAAACACTTTAATAATTAGCATCCTAAGGCTTCAATAAGATTGGCGAATCTTTCTTCCTTTATAATTCCTAATAGAACTAGTTATTACAACTCACAAAGTATTACAAAGCCCTACAACTAGACGATCACTTAAAATTTTATCATTTCCAAGTCGATTTCATTAATATACATCTAATTTTCTCTATACTGAAAAAGGATGGTTACAATATTATACATATATATCGAAGTTGCCATATAGTAAAATTTAAAGACGGCAAAAATGTTTTTTGTTGTTGTTAACATTCAGTATGGTGAAAACAAAGCAAAGATCCAAAAATGTATGATAATAATAATGAATACATAAAATTTCCACGAACGATTAGCATATAAATGGCATCTAAAGATAATCCGCATGGCGGGCTTACTTCAAACAAACTCTCATGTAGGTGTCGTCCGGACGCGGTCGCACATGACTGAGAGCACTCAAATAGAGCAAAGGTGCCGTGACCTCGTTGTTAGCTTCGTCTGA
This sequence comes from Papilio elwesi, assembly GCA_029849275.1. Lineage (NCBI taxonomy): Eukaryota > Metazoa > Arthropoda > Insecta > Lepidoptera > Papilionidae > Papilio > Papilio elwesi. The sequence continues at coordinate 15,207,290 of CM056717.1, read as the reverse complement.
ATTATTCTCGAAACAATAACATAATTTCATAATACGTGTTTAAAGTATAAACACTATGTCAGCGATGGTCTATAATTATATTAATTTTCGTTAGATTAAAAAATAATGCACGTACACAACTAACCTAAAGGGGTTGGCCCGGTATGACGAATTTATAAATTTACAAATCCTGCACAACATGCACTTCTTTTTCCTCTACGAATGTCATTTACGTTTCGTTTAATATCACAAAAAGTTTTTAATATTTCGCTAATGTAAGCTCTTAACGGAATAATATTTATTGAGTGTATACTTTCAAAAGTGCTCTTTTTAAACGTATCTTAACCAAACTTATTCGCATATAGAATAAATTACATATACAAAAATGGGGGATGATTGTCAACATTTATGGTAATCTGTCTCACCACGTATCGCGTCCAATCAGTTTGACAGATCTCGATTAAACCAGCGCGTATGTTAATATTAAGTATCCTTTTCACCAAAATCAATTAAATAAAATTGACATGCTACAGGGATTGGTGCTTTGTGTTATTGTTCTTCTTAGAAAGGTTTAATTCATTAATATGGAAATTAAATTAATGCTTAAAACTAACTAACCGTACTATTAAATTATCGAAAAGCTTAACCGTTCTTTTCATTCGTTCCGTTTATTAATGTATATAGCATTGAGGGCTTTAACCGAGGCTAACGTAACCACACAAGGTAAAAAACTAGGTTACACTTAAAGCGTTTGAAACGGGCTTCTGCTTTTCTTTTAAGCGATGTGAGATGGGATGTAAGTAATGTTCTTAAAAACGTTACCACAGCCCATACAACATAAATGGCACATTGTGTGTTTTTATTTGGTTCTAAGGCAAACTGATATTCGATATTATTTTCTCACATACATAAAATGATTGAAATCCTGTTAAAAAGTTCGAGTTAAACATAATTGTTGCTTCGCCATCACAAAATTGTAATAAATACGTATAATAAAGTAGGATATATGCTGCCTTACCAATACATATACTGCACATCGTAGTAACAATCGAAAAGATTATTTTGAAAATCTCTTCGTAAATATTTCGATACTCAATTTAAACGAAAATCGTAGACGGAAGTGAATAAAAAAGTAAGCAATAAAAATAAAAATTAAGAAGCTTTCTGGAACTTTACGAAGCCGTATCAAAACGGTAACAGCTTTCAACCGTATTTGGCTGGTTATGATCAGTCGTTATCGTAAGAAAAAAATTGCGAAGACCCGACGGTGTGTCCGCTTGATTACATCCACCGGGAATCGCTATAAAATGTAAGTCTCGCAAACTGAGAGGTCAGTGACTGGTTTATTATACCATTAATACATTGCTTGTATAAATTATAATTCAAATCTGGTCCAGATGATCCAGACATCTGTAAGGCAATTTACAATCATACTAGGTATAGTTAATATTATTTACATTTTCAATTACTTACAAGCAATAATAATTAAGAGTAGACCTAGGAGATAATCAGTAATGTCAGTTCTTAGGTGCGCAACTGTCAAGTGCGTTTAGCTGTAATGATTATGATTATGGACTAGACAATGACAAATAGCTGATCACCATCTTGGCGAAGTGAACATAACGCCTTAGAACAAAACTTTTTTTTATTATTAAGCGATCGTTGATATATTGGAACAAGCTAAAAGAAGAGTCTATAGACAGATACTTTACTAAAGCCATAAGATTGCTATCTAATAGTTGCCAGTATATAAATAGTACGACTGCATTAGAAAATAGTAGCGTTTGCCATTTGTTTTTGAGAACATGACGTCATAGGACAAAATAACACATTTTTTTCACATATGCTATATAGAACAATTAATACTTCATTTCCTAAATAGTTCCATGCAATAAGGAAAATAAGCCCTCTATTACCTCTTATCAAAGAGTCGAAGTGACTACTGTCCACTGAGAAAGTAGCTTCTTTGTTTCGCTTGCATAATTATTTACAAAATAGATTTCCTTTGGGAATGTAACAAATTTTACAACGTGGTCGTAGCACGTTTCAGGAAAATGGGAAAATATGTGATTTCCAGTTTGTTTTACGGTGGTAAACTCGAGTGAAGAGTTAGAACGTGATTCTATGGAACATTAAGGGAAACAATTGGTTGGTTGGAAGGTTTTGTCCTATGATATCATGTTCCATGAATTAACGGGAAGGACCTGTAAATAGCCAGTTCAGATTATTATTCTATCTAATTATTGAAATAGTAAAACACTTTATATAACACATTTAAAAGGATGAGTGTGACATAACAATGACAGTCGCTATTTAAATAACAGGCATGTCTATTATACGAACACTATACTAAAACTGGTATGTCGAAAGTGGACGGAATTCTAAAGATCTAGATCTTCTAACTTACTGATCAAAATGATGTAATGTTTATGTCGCCGACCGATTGTCGGAGCAGACGCATAATTGATCTAGGCAAATTCTAAACGGTCGGCACATTGTCAGTTTGACGATTTATTGACAATATGACGTTTCGTTTCCAGTCACTTTCTAATGGGGCGAAGTTATTAGGCGAAGTACGGTAGCTACATTGTTAATATGATAAAAATCTCGTTCTACAAATTATTTTCGTACCATTAGTAACTAAAATTATAAATTACATTTATACACTGAACTGAAATTAAGCCTGATATTTATTTCGACAGGAGTGGGAACTGACGATAGTGAAAAATAATTATAAGTGAATTCAACGAAATGTTTTTTGTTTAAATAATTTATAACGTTTAAGAAACCTGTATAATATTGTTTGTGACGTCTATATCCAGTTGATAAAAGTAAAAATTCTTTTGTTTATTTTTCATTGTTCATAACCCGTTAGAAGATAAATAACTTGTGTTATTTAGTTACTAATGCTACGAAGATAGTTAAAAATAAAATTTACGTTTAGCGACTGACTGGCAACAAATAAAAAAAGCGGGTCTGAAGTTTCGACCAATTAGAGCTCAAAGTTCTTTTTGTAGACGAAGACATACATGTCTATGGGATAAATATGCGCCTGTCTTACGTCGCCTCTTTGTAAAGTGCCTAGAAAAGAAAGGGCATATTCTCAATAATTCGTTAAATTGACAATGTGCCGAGAGTTTAGAATTTGATTAGCCCTATTATAAAGTGCCTGCCCTTAATAAATAATATGATACCAATAAATGGATATGATATGAGTCCGATTTGCTACGTACAAAGCTATATATAAGACTTAAGGTATAAACAAACCAAATGTTCATCTATATTAAGTTCATATGTATAAATATTATATCCATTGGTATGAATTGTTTATTTATTAAGCCCAAAGTGTTAAATTTTATTTTTCTTCCATAAAAATCAAACCTCAGATCCTCTGTTCGGTAGGCAGCTACTCTCTACTAAGCAATAAGGTAAACTGGCTTTACGTTGGCACAACGGTCACATAAATAAACGATTGACACTTAATTAACTCCTGACTAACACCACCTGATTTCTCGTGTCCTGGCATTTTCCACAAGCGTACGTTGAGAAATCTGCGGCGTTAACGAGGCTTTCTATTCTTTCGTTAATTCATTAGGAAAAAATGACGAACGTATTTTAATTGCAAAGTAGCACTGTAACACAGTAATACAGTGTAATACAGTGATGAGAATCACTCATTGAGAATTGTTTAAACTCTGGCAACCTATGACAAATGTACGAAACATAATTTAAATAACAATATTTAAAAACATATCTCAATTTATATTTGTGTTCCAAATTGCATATGTTTAGTGTCAACGTTTCTCTTAAATCTTAAGGTCCTATTTACATCTGAGACAAAAATATTAAATAAAAAATCATGAGTGACTTTTTTTGCAATTATGAGTACTGAATTCGAATATGTATCGTATCCTAAGAAATACTTATATAAACAGTAAGAAATCCCTTGTTTGAATCGAGCCCTTAAATTATTATTATTTGTAATTATACTACATTTATTATAGTGCTTATATACAAAATATATATAACAATCAAATAAATTTTACTGGAGCATTTTATTTACACATACAGTTCCATTTTATAAGCTTGTATGAACAAGGTACGGTATATTTTTTGGTTTGACAGCTTCCGTTGTAAAGATAAGGCCTGAGACATGGGTTTGTAAAAGAAAAAATTAAATTAAATTCTGCTTGACTTTGACCAAATTAATTTAAAGACCCTCCAACAACATTTGATGGATTTAAGGTGAAAAATGAATTGAGATGCGCATCTGAAAAGGCTTGGTATTATCACGTACTAAACAACAAAATATAGAGCTACTTTCATATGCATGATTATGGTCAGAGACTTGGTCACGGACACCGATGTGACATGCTTTTAACTGACCGTACGTTATGAGTTTCAGTGGCCTACTCTCGCTGCCAAATTATATTTTTATCGAAACTTTATCATATCCAGTTTATCAGGTTATGGTATCATAAAAATATCGCTACCAAATGGATTGGATACATTTGGATCTCGAGTTTACCATCAACAATATTATGAAACTAGAAAAAAATTGTAATGAAGAAATCTTGAGTTTTAATTTGAAATCCAAGTAAGAGTTAGTGAGGAATCGCTTTTTATAATTCTAACGTTAAATATACGTTAACATCCATCCATGTACTTTAGTAATTTATTCAAAATTATATGTGTATATAATGAGCATAAAAGGATTGCATATGTTTGGCATTGGTGTTTGTTTCAGAAAACAATCTACAAAAATTCCGAGTCGTGGCTGCGAAGTATAAACAACAGCATTAAATATTACTATTATATTACATGTCCTAATAGTACCTATTAGCAGCATGATTGTAGCATATAACAGATGTACCGGGGAACTTGACATACTACTGAAGTACACACAAATGAATATGTAGTTATATTTAATTAGCAAGTTTTTTTCTACTATTTCGTATAAATTAACTTGATCGATCATGAGCAGCTTCGTTGGAAGAGTTAAATCGAAATGTTTGTCCAAGTTGTAACGATTGCCGACTTTTATTTGTATCAACCGGTTGGTGTGCGCAAAAAACCAGTCACGCCGTCTCTTTCGGGTTTTCGATCGGCCGGTTCCGTTTAAGCGAAGACTTAAAACTGGTGACGAACGGGACCGGTCCTGCTTTGGTCTCCGAACCCATTTAATACTAGATTGGACGAGGGTGCGTCTAAATATAGAACTAGGTTTTGCTTGTTATTTATACACCTTTGACTATTCCTTGAATTCTGTTACTTTGAGACTGTTTCATTGTTAGGGTTTCGTTTAAAAATGTTTTTAAACTAATTGTAATCTTGTTGTAAAATACAGTTTAAGGTAGGGTTTATGAGAAAACTAAAATATATAATGTTCCGCTAACTTTACAGTATTATATTTAAAAATATATGACGTAGAAATGTTTTTAGGAAGTCAAAATACCCTAATATTTTTTTATACATAATATAAGCCCCACTTGCGTCCTTCATCAGCGGGCCATAGGGATATAAATAATAAATTAATTATTAGGTACTAGCTAACTCAAACTTCGTTTTGCCGTGGAATTAAAATAATTTATGTTGTTTTAATTCTTTGATGAAAGCACATTAAGCTTGCGTACAGTACGCGACATCGGTGTGCGACCCGCGCTTGATTTTATTTTCGCGCACATTAGTTTTTATTTTGCGATAACTCCTAAGGTAATCATTTAAATTAAATAGTATTAGCGTTATATATTGATCGTAATATGCATGTATTAAACATGCTTATCTTTGTTTAATCTATCTATTGATGAAAACCGCATTAAGATCCGTTGCGAAGTTTGAAAGATCTTAGGGAACCGACAACATTAGCGACTTTGTAAACTTTTGTGTGATTTTCTTTTTGAACCTAGTAAAAACATACACAAAAATAAATATTATGATTAGATTTCTGCTTTTTTTTAACAAAGATGATAGACAATGATATTTCTAAGAGATACAATTAATTTGATAAGAAATTCTCTACCAATTGAAATATATGCTTCGCTTACTGTAGTTTATTCTTAATGTAGGTACATGAATAATATAAGGATTGCTAAAAATGTATTGTATTTTACTTTGTGCAAATTTGTTTTGAGAGTGATTTTTAAATCACTTACATAACTGCATAAATTTGATTTCACGTCTTGCCCAATTCTAGATTATGAAGATAGAATCAGTAAATGTAATAAGTTTTATAAAAATACATTTAGAGCAGATAAAATATGTAATGAATATAATCTCATTCAGTCATAAAGACACAATAGACTGTTACTTAAAAGATAAATGACATAGATGTCTTCGAGTGAAATTGAATAAGAAATTTAGATTTGAATAGACGTATTTTAAGCAATACGATTGCCCTTTTACCAATCGATGGACAATATAATAATGAAATAAATCCATAGTGTGAATTTTGCATATATATCTAATACAATATAAGTCATTATTGACTAAGTTAACATACCAAAGAAAGGCGATATTAGGAATCCATAAGTATGCATAGATGTATGTGTACAATAAACAAGAGAGGTGTGCCAAAAATGTTTACCCAGCAGACGTTGTCTTATGAAAGAATCTGAAAGATTCTGGACGAACCGGGAACACACGCGATAATAATCATTAAAATTAGGAGTTCAGTGACACACGAGTACTGAAGTATTACTGAACTGAAGTATTATATTAGTATGTAGAAAGATTCTGCAATCTCTCACCGAATATCTCATGATAAATTTACTCACTGTTTACATGACTATTTCTGTTCTATTTTATTATTATTAACGACACATTGGCCTCTGCGCTTACGAGTTTCTTTTGTTTTATAACGTCAACACGCCTTTGTTCATGATAGGTTTGAATGTGTCAAAGTTGTAAATATTATCTGAACCGATAAGAAGAGGACCGGATGTGTTTAAAAAAGCCTAGAGGTTTCTGAGAGAATCTTTGTTCTCTTATGCCGAGTTCCGTTTTCAACGTTCAAGTCCTTTACAATGAAATCACCTGTCTTGTGCATATGTTTCGTTTTGCATAAATTATATATTGCTATTTTAGCTTTGACTCGCGGCTATGTTTGTTGTAGATGTGCTTAAATATTTGTAAAGGAACATCGTAATTAATTATTAATTTACTTTGTTCTTATGTCCTCATCGGGATCACCAGGATAAAATTAGAGTTTTAATATTTTATTGGGATAATAGGTCTTGTATGTCGTGCGTAGTATAATGATCGCTTAAGCCGTCAGGGCGTAAAAGCATAACAAAAAGTACAATCTTACATTCACGTTATTAAAGGTACGATTTCGAATAGACCATAAATATTCAGTCATTATTACGTATGGGAAAGGAAAGAGGAATGGACGGGGAAGGGGATAGATAGGAGAAAGAAATATTATTTTTCCTGTCTATGCCCTCTTCTGTGCACTAAAGGTAGCCAACGCATCTGAAACTCATTTGTTTATTGCGGATGCCTATGGGTAGCGGTCACCTGGCATCAGAGTGGTTCACCCACTTGCTCGATAACCACATATATCCATAAAAAAATTACATCCAATTGCTACGAATCTATGAATATATTTTTTTTACGTTATTAATACTAAAACTATAGCGTGAGTGGGATCATTTATCGTACACCAAACATCCAGTACCATTGGAGGATCCAGAAGCGGAGGGGGCTAAGGACCTTATGGCCCCCACCAACCCCCAAACTATCAGAATAATTTTTAGCAAACATTACACTACGTTGTTCTGATGTAAATATAATGTATAAAATTTGTGTGGTTTTTAGTTTTTACCTTACTAAAACCTATCCTTAAACCTACACAAATGCAATTCTGGACCGCCATTGTTGAGTTCACTATATAGGCTTATATTTTGTACGTTTAACGTCGACGAATGATTGCTCATAATTGTGTTTGTCATCTAAATCAAAACATAAGATAAACTATGCAGCGTCAGTTATTTTTTCTCAATAATTGTCTTATCTGCCTGTCAACTGGCTACAAACATCGCTACGCGTAAGAAGGTACAAAAAATATAAGATAAGCAATTACGCTTTTAACACAGGGTAGGCAGAGTCAATCGATTTTGTAGGCTGAATCATCTTTATTATCCATACATGTTATACATACATATATGTTGTCGGTCTACAATAAGGTCTGGGTATAGTTTGCTTCCTAAATATTACGAACATCAAGTTTCAAGCACAGTATAAATATGGATTCTCCATAATATTTATACTGCAAGATTTCGACTCAAGTTAATTTTTGAAGTTTTGAATAAATACAAGAAAAATTGATAAAAATCCTAGCATAACTTTGTGCGCGGTGTATTGCTTCAGACTACCACATATCTCTACTAAATCTGGGAGGTGATAAACTCGCTCACAAACGGACGTGATCATTATTATTAATCGACAATATGCTTCCTAAATATTATTATAAAACCAACAAAGTGGTATTTGCTTAGACAATAGTAAAACATTTACTATTAAGCCGCTACCTCGTTTACAGCCTACTTCTATATACAAAAATGCAGCTTAAAATGCGACCGCTCACTTTGTTGAATATTTGTTTATAATTAATTAAAGGATTTACAAAACATGTTCCCATGTTTATCAGTAAGCCGAGATAAAATATTTATTCGCGTGTGAATTGAACATAAGGTAACAGGTTATCGTTTTCTTGTTTCGAGCAGGCTAGGCTTCCTATTTCATCTGTCGGCTCGGACAGGTGCGGCAGAGGCAGAGAATAAATTTTTAACGGTTTCGCATTGGCAAACGCAAATATCTCATAATTTATCATTACATTGTAAATAATACTTATACGGTAGCACACAAAACAAACAAAGGGGTTTTAGTAGATTTAAATTGCTAAATATGGTATCAAAAGAAATGTTAATAAAACTTACAAACTTGTAGTGTTTTGTAAAACAATAGTAAAATGTAGCATTGTAGTCATCACCAAGCTCGTATATCAAAAAAGACAAACTTAAAAAACCGGCTCCACGTAAGGTAAGAATAACATTTATGTATCGAATTTAATTGGAATCGTATTTCCTCATACAAATATACCTTAACTGAGATCAGTATACAGTCTTAAAATCACAATTATCACTGCATTTTATTTTTATATGTCCAACTTATGGTCCGTCCGAAACTATGACGATACACTTAATAAACTGTGTCCATTACTGCCGTCGACGAAGCTATAAGCATAACTAAAGAGCCTGCTGCTTGTTGCAAGCAAGACAACTTGCCTCAGGTACAATACAACTTTCCCGACGATATTAACCGACCACAATTAAAAGCCGTCTCTATCCGTGATGAAACTTACTAGATATTGATAATTGTACGCTACAGTATTATAACGAACATTGCATCTCATCGTACACTAAGAAAGAGATGAAAAAAAATAAACTTTAAGACTTTTTTTACCATAAATTACTAGAATTAATAAAATATATACCATTTTGTTAATTCTAGTTTAAAATTTATTTTTAGTTGTTTTTTTGTCTTAATAAAAGTTTAATTTACTTTATTCAAAAGTATATTTGAGATTTTAATATATATTGTCATAATATACTGGTTATTCCTATTACAATTATAGTTTAATTTATTTGTCTTTTAAATGTTTTTCCTAATTGATTTTTGTCCGTGACGTCACCGTGTTAAAATGTCAGCATTGCGGGCTGTATTGCCGTCTCGTTTTAACGCTCTATTCCCATAGAGGCAATATTCAAGGATACAGTGCACTCTTCAGTTCACTGCTCCCACTGCGCCTTGCGCGGAAGCCTTGCGCCAACATCGGACAAGATCGGTCTGATTTCGGACAAACATTTGAACTACTCACGAAATATACCGCGCTTATAAATGACAAATTTACCGAGGTCCGCTTATATTAGATGCAGTTGTATTCTTTTTATTAAAAAGGCCCAAATATTATCGAATCGGCTGGCGATTTAATCGCCAATTGCCATTATATATTTGTCGGACTTCGACAGGTTTTTACAGTGACAGCTGACATTATTAACATGCAGCGGTGCAATTTATTTTTATGACTGTAAATGCTTGATGTTCACTTATTCCAAATAGGTAACCGTTTATGGCAACTAATGAGATGTCGAAATAAACGGTAAGCAAACTTGCAGTTTATCCAGAGTCAGTGAGAACAATAAAAAAAATGGGTCGTCTGTACTGGCTAGTTTAAGAAACATTCTCAAGGTCCAACGACCAAGGACGCGACCGATTTCCTTTGTTTCAAACAGGGTTTTGATGAGGGATAAAATTTTTAAGTAATACATACCTGGTCTTCGTCCCGATAGTCAAGTATATCGCTTCTGAAATAAGAGAACATTTATTGTTTTAAACATCAGTTGTCATTACATATTTATAATAAGCAATTTAAAAAAATTGATTTATTGAGAGAGAGAGAGAGAATTTATCCTGTAGCTTAATGGTTACTACGTCTACGTTATCTTAACGTTATCGTAACGCTGTGTTCGATTCTGAGAGTTATTAAATGGTTTATCTTATTTCACAAAACTCATATATGTTTCTGTACTCATATGATAGATATATACTGTCGCTGGATTTTTTGTAGGACTTTTTACGATAAACATTTCCATTATACATTATATACGCGTGACTCGAACGGTTCTTGTAGCGCACACCAGAATAGCTCGCATATGGCGGAATTATTTTCTTCTCATTTTTTTGGTCAAGTAACACAATATCTTTATAAATTATAGCCTATATGTTACTCTGATGATATAAGCTATAATATTGTAAAGTTTCATTAAGCTCCGTTCAGTAGTTTTTACTTACTTACAAGCTTTCGTATCCATAATATTAGTAATATAAACAACACCAAATAGGCGCCTGTTTACGACCTTAAAAATTCCGGCACCACAAAATATAAGTTGTTTGTAAGGAGACTTTTTGTAAGCTGATGACAAATAAAATTTTTCTCTGACATTTGATATTTTATTGACATAGGAACATGAACAAATTTCACAATAATTGACAATGCTGTTAATAGTTATCGTATCAATGTATGGGTGTAAAGGCAATCAAACCAAATCTGCTCATTTCTACAAATAAGACCATTTTCTCTATTCTTTTCTATCTATCATCAAATATCAGAAAATTTCGATTTTCTATTATGCATGACTACAAATTGTTATTGACAAAAAACTTATCTACTTAATACGAACAAAATGTACTGTAGAAAATCAAGTGACATAAAACATTGCTTCCTTATTATTATTTAAATTGTGGGAACCCATCGGAGCATTCAAAATTAACGGACGTACGGAACAGAAGAAAAAAACTACGCAAGCAAAAAGTTTTTATTATTTTACTGCTTAAAGCAACCCTTGTGACACTGCAGGTAGTGAGCGGCGCTTTCGATGCGGTGAGGCATATTTTTTTCACAATTTCGAGAGTTTTGTAACTTTTTTAAATTTGTTACAAGTACTGTGGACAAGTCATGTGTCCACAGCACGGAAATTTTATTTTGAAACTTTGAAACTTTTTGATTTATGTATATGGTCACAGCAAAATTACTACGCGTACAGAAACATATAAAGTGTAATAAATGAAAATAAACTATAATGGAAATATAACACATGAAACAAAATAAGTACTGGGAATTTACTTAAGAAATATCATTTTGATAAATTTGTAAAAAATTATCGGTCATTTTAGTTTGACCGATCGTTACTAGTGGCCCGCCCCGGCTTCGCCCGGGTACTACTAATTATGTTGATCCGATCGCTACCAAACTCAGGAATGTGCCAATCTGGACAATCCCTGTAAACTTCATTGAAATCGGTCCAGCCGTTTCGGAGTCTATAGGTCTATAGGGAAGATACATACTTCGCTTTTTATATACTATTTTTTTTCTTCATAAAAAGTATTCTATGTTACTTCTAATACCTCCAAGAATATGTGTACAAAGTTTCATGATGATCGGTTGAGTAGTTTTCGCGTGAAAGCGTAACAAACAAACTTACATTCACATTTATAATATTAGTAGGGATAACAAGGACAATATGGATTAAACTATTCTTTATGGATTTTATCGCGTTTATTTAAAATATTGATAAATTATTAAACATCCACAGAAATCATTAAGGACAATAAAAATTTTAAATTTGATTTTGACGGTGGCATTTGAGATATTAATTTAAGGACCGAAGTCAAAAAGTAATTTTTATATATTTATGCATAACTGGACTTTTCAAATTATGTAACGTAAGCTACTTTTATTTTAACTCGTACTTTAGACTTTTTTAAACTTTACTAATAATTTGTAATAACTGTAACAAATTGTCTAAAAGATGTTACCTGCAAGGAAGTTTCTTTATGACAGGTCTCTGAGCAGTACTGTCGTGTATGCGAACTTGTGTAGGATCAATCTCTTCGCAATCATCATCTTCAAATACTATTTGTCCAGTCCTTCTTGCTAATATTGAGTCCATAAAAGGACTATAAATCTGTCCAGACGTGCCTAATATATCATCAATATCGGTAAAACGCGATATGAATTTTTCAGCACCTTTCTGATAAGCGATGTGATTAGAATTTCTTCTAAAATAATGGTAATTTTCATAAGGAGAAATACGACCACGAAACATATCATTTCCTTCAGGGGTTTCTAAGCCTTCTGGACTTTTTCTAACTCCCAATGGCTCGTCGTCAGGTAGGTGTAATGGAAATGGAGGCAAGTCAGTAGCCATATATAGATGACCGTCTTCAGAATCAGAACTATCGCTGCCATGTTCAAGTGCCTGTGGTGGTAATTTTTCGATACCTTCTGGAATGTTTTTGTCACTACATAACCACCAAGGACGTTCACCTGATTCTACATGTCGTATACGTCTCAAAGGGAAATTTATTATTTCTGAATTAGATGTACTCAAGCTATTTTGAGTATCTGGTAAATTAAGATGAGAACAACTCTCATTGCTTGAGCTCCGCCAATCCTTTTGTTCTTCTGAGTCATTGCTCTTCATTTTGAAAACAGTAGTTTTTTCACTCTTATCGCTATCACTGGGTGACTTTCTAGGTGGTGGCAGACGTTCAACACCTTCTGGTATATTGGCACTGCTATCCAACCACCACGGTTTCTCATCATCACATAATAAGTACTTTTTCAACGGTTTCTTAGATTCGACACTTTCAGTTACATTCAATTGGCAAGTTTGTTTCTCGTTTTGAAGGTCTCTACTTGAATCTATATGTTGTACTGTTTCACGTTGTTGCTTAGATTTTTTCACATCAGTATCTGAATCTAGCCACCAGGTTCTATCTTGAGATTCAATCGGACGAATAGATTTTAATTTCACTAAATTATCATCATTTGATGCTACTATATTATCAGAATTAATTTTACCTTTACTTGCTATGTTGTTGTCTATAATGAAAGTTGTTCTATCATTACTTGATAAGTCTGTCGTTGAGTTCTCTAGCCGCCGTGTACTATCAAAAGAATCTTGATGCTTTAGTTTAAAAAGATTTGTCACAGGAGCCAAAGCTCTAATTAAAAATGACTTGGCTTCTTCTGTTCCCCCTTCATTTTTTATTGTTCGCACGGGAGATGTTTGTTTAATTAATTTGTCCTCGCCCATTGAATTTTGAAAATCGTTACAGTTGAGTTTATGATTGCTTTCTTCTTCGCTTACTGACGATTGAGTTGATAATGTGATACTTGACTCTGGGCTATTACTTTCACGAGACTTAGATTGCGCTAACTTTGGGCCGCTTTGTAAATTAGAACTTGAAGCGTTTGCAGATAATACTTTAGACACAGAATTCGATCGTAACCCTTTGTTTTTAATTGTATTATCATTACTATGCTCTGAATCTGTAGAACTGACTGATTTACTTCTCTTTTTAACAATTTTCTTCTTAATGCTTGTGTCCGATAAGGAGTCTGTGCTCGATTTACGAACCTTATTCTTTTTTATTTTCTGTGGTCCATCCGCTTTAGGGGCTTGAGGCGGTAAATTATTATTCGGTTCAGAAGATACAAGTTCTGTTGATGGACTATCTTTAACTTTCTTAAGCTTTAATTGTACATTTACTACTACATCTGAATTATTGCTTTCATTTTTAGAATTATGGAACTCTGAGACTTTGTTATTTGAGTTGGTTGTTAATTCATTCGTTTTCCCTATTCTATCGGTTTCCTTATGATTATCTACATGTATCGATACATTCGAATTATCCTTTGATAACGGTTCTGCGCTAATTGGACTATTTTTGTCGTAATTACTAAGCGATGAATTTTCTCGAAAATTAGAATATTGTGTTGAATATCTACCAGCATATCCTGTATAATTATGCGATGTTGGTGAATAATACGACCAATTAGTAAGACTTGTTCTACTCGTGCTACCAAATCTGCTCGTTCTTGTTGGATCATCTAATCTGTCAGATTGTATTTCTTTGTGTATCATGTCTGGCCTCTTTTTTAAGCGAGATATAGTTTTTTCAATCGTTTTTGCTAAATCTGCTCTTCTGCTTCTTACATATGCAGATGAGCCTGGTGGTGTTGGGGATGTATGCCGAGTGACAACATTTATGGTTTCAACCTCGTTATTGTTTTCTGTGCCATGATCGTTCTCTTTCACTTCTCCTGCTTTATTTTTTTGCGAACTTTCTTTTTCTACGTCTGGTACTAATACACGTTGGTCATTTTCTGGTTTGCCAGCTTCAATAACATTTATTGGTGATACTGATGTTCTTTTAACTACTGTAGGGATTTTCAAATAGCTCGTCGATAAACGACTTGCTATTGCGTATCTGTTTACAGTTACTTCCGGTTTAGTTTCGTTTCTTGCTGCAGGTCGAGTATAACTAGAAGAACGTGGATATACTTTATAGCTCGACAGGCCACTATAGCCTGCAGACTTATCAGTCTTGCTTGGAATGTCTTTATCACGATCAGTGGAGTTGACTTCACTTTTCTTTTCTTTTAAGCTTTTTGATGTTCTTCGATCAGGGCTTATGTGCCTAGATGTTCTACCTAAACCATATTTGGCAGTTATTGATACTGGGCTAACGTCTCTACTTTTATTAGTAGCAGTTGAAGGAACCAAGAGTTTATTAAAGTCTTTTTTGTCATATTTATTTATTTTATCGGCTTTATTGTAGCTTGCATAGCGACTTGCAACAGTTGAAATTGGAGTCTCTTCTCTTGTAGAGCGGTCACTACAGATGACGGGGATACTTGATGTTTTATACGATGAAGTTGGGCTCATGTATTTTGCTGTAACTGTCGCAGGCCTATCTGTAGTAGAATTTGTCCTTCCAGTATCACGGCTCCGGCCATATGTTGTGGATTCATACTGAAACGTGATTAAAATAAACATTCATTATATAGTTACGGTAAAACTGTTCTTCTTGCTATTAAATATTTCAACCTGTGGTCTACATTAAAGTGTTTTCTATATTTAGAAAATCAAAACATATACGTTAAACATTATCACACATAATGCAGTTCGCTTTATAAATAGAGTATGGAATGCGTTAATGTAGACAACACACAGCAAGGGATTTTATTGAATCCTTCGGTCTCGAAACAGACTGATGGATAGCAATGTGAATTTATATATATAAACTGAAATAATGCCGAGGAGGGTTGGCGTCAGTGAGGCGGCTGGCCGTAAAAAAAAACTATAGCCAAAGCTTATTAGAGTTACTGCGGTTGTACTGTGCCGAACCCACATGAAGAAGTGGGAAAACGGCATAGAGAAGAAGAAGAAACTGAAATAAAAACTTCTACAATAACATACATGTATATTTAAAAACTGAGGAGCAAACTTACGCAATTTCTGAAGGACATTTTTGAAAGTTTTCATCCAGTTTCCATGTGCTTGACAGTGGTCCTTTAATATTCTGAAAATGTGAATAATACCACGTTAAGCTTTGTTAAAAAAAAGAAAAAAGGCTGAACTGCGTTACAGATTAAAACAATACATTTTATCTATGTCTACAGTATGACTACAAAAGTATGATATAGATTAATTTGTTATTACCAGGCTATTTAACTGGCTTTCATGAGCTTGGTATGTAGCAGAATCTTTGGACGTGATTTTGAACCCCCTAAAAACGTCGCATTAATTTCAAACAATGCACATATTTCAAGGACTGGTGAAAATGGAATAACTTAAATAGTTTTATTCCAATATCTTTACCAGGATATTTATTCAGGATTTTTTATGATTGACGATAACGCCATCTAGGTGTTAAATATGAAATAAATATATATACTACATGTTGACTGGAACTCCGCGTGTTTTTTTAGTTTTTAAGACTACTTCTTTTTCTAATAAATTGGAGGCAAACGTGTAATTTCTTTTTCAATTATAGTTTTAGACATCGACGTCTACGACGTCCCTAAAGGGATTAAAGTTTAGCCCATTAATAACCAGATTTCTCTCGAGCTTTATGATGAATGGAACTATGTCTGCCGAGACAATACACAATATACTCACAAAAAAAGTATCTATCCAATCTTAATTATACAGCCAATACATATCAAGTAAAACTAAATCTACTATAAGTATATGATATTTCATGGGAATGGTTTTGCTATTTTATTGTCATTTAATTTAGAAAATTATTGAGTTTAATTGCAGTATTGTTAAACGTAATTATAATATACTGTGCCATTAATGCAATGATATAATAGTAGCTTGGTATTTTAAAAACTTTGTTCGCGGTCTGAATCTTAAATTAGTACAATACATGTCACTGTATAATTGTAAACAGATTAGATTATAATCTAACTAGCTATATTATAAACTGTTGTCCTAAAACAATTATTTTACAGATATTTTATTGCTAAAAACTTATAAGATCTGTGGCAGAGCCTAGCTCCCAGCTTAACTCCGATTTGTGCTAACAAGTACGGATTGACTGTTAAGAAAAATACGCAACGTAAGTTATTATGTCTGGTCAAAGACGGCGGGCTTCTTCACTTGTAATGCTGAGGCGGAACATCCTCGTAATTAAAACCCGATATGAAGTTGTTCCGATTTCAACTGTTCCTTTGTACTTTGTCTCTATATAACTCTTGCGTTGCAATAAATAACTGTGTAAGTTAGCAGTGTGACTTCAATTAAGATATTATTATAATGAATCGTGTGAACAAACTTAATTTAATGATTGCATCAAGCAAAAGAAAGGCTGTGTTCAAAAGCATAACATTAAGAATTAGCAAAAATTGTTTTTGCCTTCCTTATTCCGATATTACGATCAATTAAAAATACAATCTAATTTTCATGTGTTGTGGCTCTATTAATGTTCTGTTCGTAGTTTGACACACTAGTTAGATACGTAGTTGGGCACACTAGGATCCCACGGCCTTGGCTTGTTTAGATGGCTTGACAGTGGTAGAGCCCGCAACAACAACAACTGTTGCACGAATGTGCCGGCTCGACCGGTGAAACACCATGACCTTACAGAAGACAAACATGAAGTAGGAGTACTTTATGCTTTTTTACGTCGTTTTTCTTGCTTCCCTGTGAGAATTGATTTCGTACAATTCGTGAAAGGGATATAATAATAACATGATTTTTTTATTTACTTATTAGTGAGATATCAGACTAGTGCTGTTAGGCTCACTTTTTATATCACTAAAAGGGCCAGGTTAGACCAATCATCTCAGCGACACGCCTATCAAACCTATTTTGGTGAATCGCAATTTATTGTCTTTTTGAAATATAACAATTTAACTTATCACTTCGAAATAGTACTAATGTTTATTTCGAAAAGATTCATGTATCGCATGTAAAATAGGCATTACCTTAGTGACATTACATAGTCAAATTACGAATCGTATGAGAAAAAAAAATTGTTGAATAGAAGCAAAATTTACTTTTTCGTAAAGATATTATTGGTCTAGTTGTTAGTGTCTCTTGCAAGGTAACGTGTGACAATTTTACAATGATAACAAGCTATGCGCAGTCTGTATATAACAGTATAAGCTTCATTCATATACGACCTGCGCGCGTTGAAAAAAGTTGTGGATGCTCTGCTCTACACCGTCTACTTGTTTTAACGGTAAATATAAACAGGTTTGCTATGTGTTATAAAAACTATACTAAATTATACAATTTGTATGTTCATTATTTTTAAATAAATCAAACGTTAGTGTGATATATCTATGCGATGTATACATATGTAGATTGGAATATGCATATGCTATTTTGTCATAATTGGCCAGCAATCCCTTTTTTGCAAGTTGAAAACAATAACTAGTACGACGAGTCTTACAACATGAAATTAATAGGTAGATACGCATGCGGTGCCTCCATTAAATGTGGCTAGTCAAGGACATTTTAAGATATTTTTAGATTTAATAAGATTGACTTCGACAGAGAGCACAATGTCGCCATTTCAATTTAAAATTTGATACACGACGTTTCATTTAAATAATAAATTCATATTATTTCTCGTCGCTGTGTGGTGACGCCATAAATATCTCCATTTCTATCAGCCTTAGCATTCATCGACATCGATGAATCAAATATATTTAGACAAACATTGCAGTAATACGGGTAGTAGTAGTTACAATGACTAGATAGACTATGGGTAGGTCAATAGAATTCTGAGAACATATTTATTTTTATATACACATGTAAAGATATATGTAATGTATGTATGTGTAAATATGAGATAAAGACGTATAATATTATTTTCCTTGTAATATTTATACCTATCTATTTATATATTATAAATTTGCTTTTACATTTTGGTATGTTTATTTTAGAATTCTATTATCTGTAATTCTCAAAAATGTTTTTGTTTTATTTTTATTCATGTACCCAACGTAGCATATTTATGTATTTAAATAAGAAAAGCTATTTATCTC
Source organism: Papilio elwesi (assembly GCA_029849275.1). Taxonomy (NCBI): domain Eukaryota; kingdom Metazoa; phylum Arthropoda; class Insecta; order Lepidoptera; family Papilionidae; genus Papilio; species Papilio elwesi. The sequence goes on along the minus strand of CM056717.1, from coordinate 15,188,401 downwards.
ATCTTTCTGTCAAGTATAAAAATCATATTTGTATAAAGTTTTTGTACAAAACTAATGACATCAACATACGACGACGATTTAAGTTCACAGGTCACTCACCTGAAGAACAAATTACCTGTCGTTAGCAAAACATCACAAAACAATAGATTGTTGACATTTGCCCGTATATTCATGATAACCTAAGCATACGTCAGTTCCCTTTGCTGTTCTTTTACCACAGTGCAGAGTACACAGAGGAATTCTCCTATTCTCTTTTCGTCTCTTTGTTTTAGAACAATAATGATAAGTTGGGGCTTACGCTGAATTTTTTAATAACGCTGAGTGCTACTGGTACTGTGTTGTCGTAGATTCAGATTCAGGGGCGGGGGGGGGGGGGGGGTTGGGGGTAAATGAACGGATTTCTTTATCACCTGTTTGCGACTATGGGCTAGATCTAAAAAAGTGTACATCGGCAGTAGCATCGTTCAACAACAGGCGAGGGGAATGTCATAAGCAATCGCTTTATTATACTTTTGATTTTACACTTTGGATCCGGGTCTGTAATAAATGATTTTTATTTTATTTTTTGTATTAACATACTTTCCTAATTTTAAATTTCATCAAAATTGTAACGTTTTTTTTAACCTTCCATATATTTCAAATATATTTAGTAGAGATAATTTTAAGTAAAGTACACAGGCTATTTAAACAATAAGGTACAAAATGCTAAATGCTACTAAAGGAACTCCGTTCTAACCGGGTTCGTGAAGTTTAAAATATCAGGTACAAGATTAGATATGTATATATATGTTAATAAAAATCAAATCAAATCTTATATCACAAAGGGCGGTGGTAAGCTACAACTCATGACTACTAAAATGGCTATTTGTTTAAGAAACACTTCTGGAATATTTCTGGGATCCATATGGCTTTATACTATACAATTTAATTTCCATATGATTTAAATAAAATATTCACTGACTTTGGCTTTTTTCAGGCATCAAAATAGAAACGATTTTAATTCAGCGTTTCCGGGCTGACCCATATTGATTGAGTCAATGGACAAAAGATTGATGGCCAACTTTTCGTTGCTATGTCTAATGTTAGTTTCATACAGTTTTAGTTCTTAAGTCAATATACATAAGATGTAAAGTTATGTGTCTTGGCATCGAATTATTTTGGTCCACGCTTGATGTCTGCTAGCGTAGTACAGATAAATCACACTGACAAGTTTTTGGGTAGCTGCTGAGATTGAACTCTGCAGAACACTATCTAAAAGGCTTGTAGGTTTTTTTTGGACCATTGACCGTTTTGACATTGTGTGGGTCACGTTAATGCATGCGGTTGAAAATCTAGATCTGTCTTGTTTGTTGAATTATATACATGAAGGCGGACAAGAAATATCGATAGGTCCGATAATTTAATTTGTGGCTAACATTTTATTGACGTGAAACCTTTCATTTGTATTTTCTATTAGTATTCACTTAGATTTGTAATTTAATTGAACTCAGGTATGTGCATACATTATGCCATAATTGTTGGTACCTTATATTATACTTTACATTTACAATTAAAAGTGTTGCCTTTACGTTTTGTTACTTAGAAGTTTTCACTTTATATAACCTATTCAGTCACTTATCCAGTATTTATCGCATCAATAATCAGACTTATGTTTCTCCAAACGGACATAGCATACCGCACTGTGGTCACTGTCAAACATATGGAATAAACGATAGAAGCAAACCCTGGCAGCTATGTCGAGGGATCCGGCTCGCTTGTGGAGGAATGATCTTACTTGATTTTCTATAGGCACGAAGTAGAGGTACTATTGCGTTTTTGTTATTGAATGAATTGCATACTGAGTCTACGGTCCTGAAAGATCAGCATTACAAATCATTAAGTGTCTCAATAAATATAGATAAACATGAGAACGAAATAGCAATGAATCCGTTAAACTGTTGAACACAATGGAAGTATTATATTAAAACATTTTGCTCGTCAGCCGTGGTCGCTAATTACGTAATATTTCAGCGTTGAAGAGGAATGGGCTGTATTTCTGTCACCGCGATTTTACAGCGAGCCCTTACACTTAATGTAATACATGGAATTTTAATTACACATCGCAACGTTTGCGTAACGACTGTTAATATGAACTTGTCTGTCTATCAGTACAGTGCAATATTGAAGACAGGAATAACACATTTAAGTATGTTTAATTGTTTCTTATCGACCTGCCGGCTTCACTCTGTCTATTATAGAATTGGATTTGACTTCTACTCGAATCACTTTCAACTCGCATCAATTTTAAAATAAACATGCGCTCATGAGGGTAGCCAGTGATCACTAATTTCTATTTAGCGCTATCCTGGCACATCAATCTCGCTTCTTCTATATCCATACACCTACGCATAGATGCTCGTCGGTTACTGTTACTTCTAGAATGTAATGTAAAAAACATACTACTAGCAGTTTCCCGCGGCTTTGAACGTATTCGTTTCTTATTGTGACATGATATAACAGGTAAATTTAAAAAAGTTGTTGTCGGCCGCAATGTATGACATGAAAATAACAACTTCTGATATACTACATGACATTAACAACTTATCGTGTCATACTGCCTTACTCTGGTAACAGATAGTAGGTTATATTTTTCTATCCCTTGGAAAGGTTTTTGATTCGGGGTAAGAGGTTTCACATTTTCTATAATTTTGAATAGGACTTACAAAAAGTTACTTCTAATAAACAATAAGAGACTGGAAGACTACTATTGGTTACGCAATATAGTTGAAGCCAACCGCTGCAAACGCTGCATTACGAACGCAACATCATAAGCAGTGAAAGTGAATAGTCAACTATTTTGATGCCTTATCCAGGATCTCTGTCTACCACCATTTGTCAGAGTGCTTATTTATATCAGAGACTAATTTTGTTCGTGAGAAAACATTGAGATGCTTTCGAATCTTGCTGCGGCTTCCGGGACAGTGTTTTAGGAAGTGTTTGTGGACCGCTTTAGCGCAGTAGGGTTGCCTACTTTTCTAAAACTTAATAAATTTGGACTCAAATTGATGATAATATTGTTCATTGCCATATTATTGGTCTGGCAATGGTAATTTTATCGATCGGTGTTATCTCAAGGCGTTCAATAAGAATGCATTATTCAGGCTGGAAGATACGCTAGTGAAATCATATGTCGAAATATAATTTCAACTAGGAATCGACCCAACACTGGTTTTGTTCCTAGGCTTTCGTATAAAAATTAATCATATATATATTAGGTTATGTATTTGCATTAAATATTATGAGGTATTAGTTGATCACCTATAGCTCAAAGAAAAAACAATATTTGTAAAGTATTATAGGTATTTTATATTTGCCCTTGCACGTGTGAAGGTCGAAGAATATTAAAAATTATATTACTGATAAAAAATATGCTGTAATTAAAATTTAATTTTTTTTTTAAATTGTTACGGATAACTAAAGTTTATTTTTATTTATTTACTAGTGACCCGCCCCGGCTTCGTCCAGGTACCACTAATTATGTTGATCCGGTCGCTACCAAACACAAGAATGTGCTAATCTGGACAATCCCTTTAAATTTCATCGAAATCGGTCCAGCCGTTTTGGAGTCTATAGGTCTATATGGAACACACATACTTCGCTTTTCATATCCTATTTTTTTTCATAAAAAGTATCCTATGTTACTTCTAATACCTCTAAGAATATATTTAGAAAGTTTCATGATGATCGGTTGAGTCGTTTTCGCGTGAAAGCGTAACAAACAAACTTACATTCACATTTATAATATTAGCAGGGATTATAGGTCTACCAACAGCTTAGTTAACTTAACATTCACAATTATATGTTAAAGTTGATACAATGCTGATAAATTAGCCAATGAAAGGTATACACATATAAGTTATACGTTATCCGTTTGTGTTTTATAAAGTCAATATTTTGACAACCCTTTTCGATGCGGTGTAATGAACGCAAATTTGTCAGGTTTCGGAACTTGTTTGCACCTGTATTCTCTCGACTTGTATTTAAGCACTTGTGACAAGTGTTTGTCAAATTGGAACATAATCGATAACACAATAAGGAACTTAAAATACAATGAATTTATATTTAAGCCCATTCTATTAAAGGCAAAGCTTGTAAAAAATATATATACTAGCTGTTTCCTGTTGTTGCCGCCGCTTTACATGCATTTGTAATATTACATGGGTAACATATGTTATTGTTAAATCATTAAACAAATACTTCATTTACTATGTCGGTTGCTATGGTAAATGATATTATCAGCTTAAGTAGTAATTTTGTAATGAAAGGTCCCTATGTATTTTTCTGTACTCCATACATTATGTGTGCGAAATTTCTTGAAAATCGCTTGACTCGTTAAGGAGTAACAAACAAACACACATTCTCATTTATATAGTATAACTTAAGATTTGAAATCGCTGCAAATAACTGCTTTAGTAGTTTTAATTTATAAAGTTTCAACGTCTATTAGAAAGTCACGTAAAAATTGTTAATATTTCCTGCCGTATAAGCAATTCGGGGAATGAAAGCAAGCGGTTCACTCAATATCAAGTGATCGCTACCCATAGGCACCTGCAACAAGCTAATGAGTTGCAGATGGTAGCAAACGAGCAAGTAGTACACTCAATATAAAGAGATCGCTACCCATAGGTTTCTGAAACAAGCTAATGAGTTGCAGATGGTAGCAAACGAGCAAGTAGTACACTCAATATGAAAAGATCGCTACCCATAGGTTTCTGAAACAAGCTAATGAGTTGCAGATGGTAGCAAACGAGCAAGTACTACACTCAATATGAAGAGATCGCTACCCATAGGTTTCTGAAACAAGCTAATGAGTTGCAGATGGTAGCAAACGAGCAAGTAGTACACTCAATATGAAGAGATCGCTACCCATAGGTTTCTGAAACAAGCTAATGAGTTGCAGATGGTAGCAAACGAGCAAGTAGTACACTCAATATGAAGAGATCGCTACCCATAGGTTTCTGAAACAAGCTAATGAGTTGCAGATGGTAGCAAACGAGCAAGTAGTACACTCAATATGAAGAGATCGCTACCCATAGGTTTCTGAAACAAGCTAATGCGTTGCAGATGGTAGCAAACGAGCAAGTAGTACACTCAATATGAAGAGATCGCTACCCATAGGTTTCTGAAACAAGCTAATGAGTTGCAGATGGTAGCAAACGAGCAAGTAGTACACTCAATATGAAGAGATCGCTACCCATAGGTTTCTGAAACAAGCTAATGAGTTGCAGATGGTAGCAAACGAGCAAGTAGTACACTCAATATGAAGAGATCGCTACCCATAGGTTTCTGAAACAAGCTAATGAGTTGCAGATGGTAGCAAACGAGCAAGTAGTACACTCAATATGAAGAGATCGCTACCCATAGGTTTCTGAAACAAGCTAATGAGTTGCAGATGGTAGCAAACGAGCAAGTAGTACACTCAATATGAAGAGATCGCTACCCATAGGTTTCTGAAACAAGCTAATGAGTTGCAGATGGTAGCAAACGAGCAAGTAGTACACTCAATATGAAGAGATCGCTACCCATAGGTTTCTGAAACAAGCTAATGAGTTGCAGATGGTAGCAAACGAGCAAGTAGTACACTCAATATGAAGAGATCGCTACCCATAGGTTTCTGAAACAAGCTAATGAGTTGCAGATGGTAGCAAACGAGCAAGTAGTACACTCAATATGAAGAGATCGCTACCCATAGGTTTCTGAAACAAGCTAATGAGTTGCAGATGGTAGCAAACGAGCAAGTAGTACACTCAATATGAAGAGATCGCTACCCATAGGTTTCTGAAACAAGCTAATGAGTTGCAGATGGTAGCAAACGAGCAAGTAGTACACTCAATATGAAGAGATCGCTACCCATAGGTTTCTGAAACAAGCTAATGAGTTGCAGATGGTAGCAAACGAGCAAGTAGTACACTCAATATGAAGAGATCGCTACCCATAGGTTTCTGAAACAAGCTAATGAGTTGCAGATGGTAGCAAACGAGCAAGTAGTACACTCCATATGAAGAGATCGCTACCCATAGGTTTCTGAAACAAGCTAATGAGTTGCAGATGGTAGCAAACGAGCAAGTACTACACTCAATATGAAGAGATCGCTACCCATAGGTTTCTGAAACAAGCTAATGAGTTGCAGATGGTAGCAAACGAGCAAGTACTACACTCAATATGAAGAGATCGCTACCCATAGGTTTTTGAAACAAGCTAATGAGTTGCAGATGGTAGCAAACGAGCAAGTAGTACACTCAATATGAAGAGATCGCTACCCATAGGTTTCTGAAACAAGCTAATAAGTTGCAGATGGTAGCAAACGAGCCGCTACCCATCTGCAACAAGGTGCCTACATTTATTAATAGTAACAACTGGTTCTTAATCAAGTCAGGACTAATATAAACTTCTGTCAGTTTATCACTACGTTAATACCAAATGTAAAAGGGTGAATTATAATCATACATCTGATTCAGACCATATCTCAAGCCCGCCCCATTCTCTTAAAACTTAATTCGTCATATGGAATAAATAATGATAACTTGATTCCACAGTAATTATTCAGAAAAAAACCGGCCAAATGCGAGTCGGATTCGCATACCGTTATCTATAAAAAAAGCACGATAGTTGCGTGAAAATGTCAAGTATCAAGTCAAGTATCACGGTTCATGAGGTACAGCCTCGTGACAGACGGACAGCGTAGTCTTAGAAATAGGGTCCCATTTTACCCTTTGGGTACGGAACCCTACAAAAAATAAGGATAGTAAATCTAATCACGCACACGAATGCAATATCGGCAAAGCGTAACGAACTTTGAGTACGATCGCTAAACAATCGCAACAGATCAGTCGAGATTTATTTCTGTCGAAAGTACATTACAAAAATAAATGGCCTACTCCCAGTTGTTTAAGTGTCAAAGACTTGGGTTCGGAACGGGTTGTTGCCTCGGGCGAAATGGGGTCGCACTTGCTTCCCGGCTCGGCTGTCGTTATCCGAAGCCAACAGATATCATTTTTCTACGAACTGTATTGGCGTATGTACAATATACCGGACGCCTCTAATTAGTCAGCTTGTATCGAAGCCGATGACCAAGTAATAAGCCATCTATGTAAGATATCATTTTATTTAAGATATAATGTCGTATTTACTGCTTTATTAGGTACGACTGTTGTCGAACAGTGAGGTTTTAGACATGGCAATAATCCTATAGATTCAATTTAAAGCGAGTATTAGTAAAGATATTCCTTTAATGTATTTAACAGTGGTAGAGCCCGCAACAACGAATTGGCCGGCTCGACCGGTGACATACCACGACCGAAAACAGGCGTGAAGTAGAAGTATTCTGCGTTTCGTCTGACGAGTGAGGTGTCGGAGTCCTAATTTCAGTCCTCTTCCCTTTCCCACCCGTTCCTTATAAGGGGGATAGGATGGAAAATGGAAGAGGATTGGACGGGGAGGGGATTAACGGGGAAAAGGAATAATCCTTTTCCCCGTTAATCCCCTCTCCTCCTCTGTCTATTAAAGGTAGGCAACGCATCTGCAACACATTTGCCTGTTGCTGATGTCTATAGGCAGCGCTCACTTAACATCGGGTGCTCCGCTTGCTCGGTTGAAACATTCTCACATAAAAAAACAATATTTTGAGCATTGGTAGCCCAGTACAGGTCCCGACTTACGTACTATAGGTCGCGGGTTTAAAACCTAAGTTTTAAACTTAGCGCTTTACTTTGTGTAATTTATTTCATCATCACCGCTCCAAGAACGGTGAAGGAAAGCATCGTAAGGAAACCGGCCTGTCTTAGAACCACTGAATTCGAAGATATGTGCCAACTACCAACCCGCACTGGGCCAGCGTGGTGGATAACGGCCTTTTCCCTGATTCACACATAACATAAAGACTTAGTAAAGGCTGTATTGTATTTTAGAACTATTTAAAAACGATAGAAATTTAAAGCAAAAAAGTAATAATAATTAAGATACTATTATGCCAATACAAGAGGAAGTAAATATTTCTTTAAATACTGATATAATACTGTTTTAAGCACGTACACATAACTTCGTGTTGGTTATAAAGACTCCACTAGGTTACAAGCGTGAGTCAGTCTTTTAAAATATGAAACACAATGCTCGTACTGTTATAAACTAACACTCCGAATTCACTCGATCCTGTGTGCAGCGTTAGGACATCTTTTTTACATCCACTGCGCGTAATATTACGTTACGTAATAAACTCATTGTCAGGCGGCGCCGATACGTAATCAATTAATAAGAAATAAACATTTTAAATCTCTTGACCTTATGCCTTTGGTTCACATCCCTGAATGTTCTAATGTTTTTGTTTATAAAGAAACGGAACCCAGATTCTGTAACGTGTCACGTAGATGTTTTAATCGCTACGCTACGTGGTTTCTGCTGAGCATAGCGCAGATTGAAAAAGTAACAAAAATCAGAGTTCAATAACAGCGACATAAATACTTCAATTACTTTAGTGGATACGGTTTTTGGCTTGTTCCCGTAATTGCATTTCTTTTTTTTATTTGGCATACATTTGCGAGACGACATGCGTTGTAAAGTTTAATGACCAACAAAGTCTAGAATATTTAACTTATTAATAATATTTAAAAATAGCGTTATATGGAAAAAGTATGTCTTGAAAGTAGAAAGATGGTGGAACTACTATTGTGAAAGGTATATTTCGGTGGTTCGGGCATGTTGAAAGGGTGAAAAATGAAACACATTTATGTTGCATAAGTGAGTCGTAGTGGTGGCAGGTGACACCCTAGGACAACTTATATCGGTCAAATTATTGGCTTACTAAAAAGGGCCATATAAGGAGTACCAGTAACCGAGGAGCATGTATAGGTTTATAGGTAGATGTAGAAGAAGCGAGAGAGGTATGCCGGGATCGCGCCAAATAGTATAATTCATGATCTCTGCCTACCCGGAATAGGTCACGGGCGTGGAAGCACATATTTTGTTTTACATTTTTTCAAAACACTTAAGCTTTCATGATAGCGATGTAGCAAGGATACTTGTCAAAATAGTAATTCAATCAGGAGTTTGAGGATATTAATGGATTTTTCGGGAATGCCGTAAAAGCTGATATATAGGTTCCTTCGGATGGGTAACCAATTTTCTAAACATTTATATGTATTTATTTGTTTTTCCCAATACGGTGACTACCAGATAAATTCCGAAGTGGCTGGTGGCATTTCCAGCATTAGAACATGCTGCTCGATTGCTATATCCCATTATAATTTAACATACTGCAGGCTAGTTTAAATATTTACTAACTCTAAAGTAGGTAAAAGAACTGTGTCATCTAAAATAATATTTGTGCTATTTTTTAATTAGTAGAGTCAACAAGTCATCGTTCCATAAACTATTTCGCCGAATTTATGAGTTGGTGTTTACAAAAACAACTCGTAAAAATACATTTAAGCTCTTACTCTTATTTGGACAGTTTACTTATTCAAAGACGGAAGTATTTTTGGAAACGACCAAAAATATAACGGTGTTGAAAGGCATCGGTCTCTTTTTGTGTTTTGAAATACGCACACACCACATTTCCATTTTCCTGTAGAATTTTTTTCAAATCTTTGGTTAATTAGGTCTCAATTTATTGGTTGATTTTTTAGACATAAAGTATTGTATATTATCAGTAGCTCGGTGGCATCACCCAGTACGGACTAGTGTATGCTAAATCATGAAAAAACCTTTCTTTCTAATATTTCTACGTATGGCTGGTGGCTCAGCTTAGTCGACACCGGTCGATGTCCGGAGTCGAGCTGGTTTTCAGCCACTCCTTCTCAAGATGAAAGAGGGAAATTAGACAGTCGAGAGTCGCTTTAACTAGTGATAAATATCTTCTCCTCATGGAAGCATATTAAAACTGTGAATCTTCATTCAGTGTTCTGAATTGTTACGGTTATTATCTGGTTAAAATGCCCTTCCCGTTCCTTTCTTTAATTATTCTAAATATATAAGAACAAACTACCTGACTGATATATCAACGCACAGCTCTAACACGACGGGCCTAGTGACTTGAAATTTTGCACAGAGATTATTATTATGTAGGCGAGCATTAAAAAAAGATTTTTCTTAATTCATCTCCTAAACGGCCTCAAATGAAAGTTTGTATGTAGAAATTACCCGTGCGAAGCTGGGGCTGGTCCCTAGTATATACATAAAATAGTAAAACTCAAACAAAATGTAATTTATAACTTGCTAAGGACTATAAAGACTAGTGCATTGATCTCATAGGAAGTAATGAATTTATCTTGCCATAAATTCCGTATCAATTTATCAGTCCGTGGCATTATCCTGGCTTTTATCAAGTGTTGGAGTTTGTACAAAACCTCATACTCGTACAATGACTCACGTGTACCAAAGTGGCTATGCCCGCTTATCGATTATAAATTTTACTTGATCTTGTTTTTGATCTTATGAACAATGAACCCTTTAAAAATGGAAATGGGTTGCATTGCTGTCCTTTAAGCGCATTGTATGCTATTCGAAGAGTGTCTGAGTCTAGTTTGATGGACTGTTTGCAACAAAATAAAGTCTTTGTATTTATTTAATTTTTATTGTGGTAGGTAGTAAAATTTTGCCCTGATTCGTTTCACCATCAAAAATCAAGTACATATGCTTTTAATAAGGACTCATCGCCGTCTTGTATTCTAACAGTATGCATGACGTTAGTTTTTTAATCATAATTGGAGACAATAATGTAACGTTACTTGATACCTACCACACATCAACAAGAACAATTGAATTGTAGATCATTGCATTTAAACTACGAGGTGTTCTTTTCTTGAAAATAATTATTTCGCCCGAATAATATACCTTTAACAATGGATTGCACAATGTGCTTGAATTTTATCAACAATTCGGAGAAAGATACACTGTAGGTGGCCACTTAACAAAACGATGACGAAACATAATTCAACCTAACCACTTGCAAGTGATACTGCGCAATAAAAAATCAGTTTCATATTAAAAGAAACAATAAACGGACAGACATTTATGTGTTTATATTTTGTGGGAACGAAACTGAAATTATATCAATTCAAGTGATTTGAAATATTAAATTTGTGTGTAGGTATGTAAGGTAAAGAAATAAAGATGTGTACGTCACTATCTTTTATAAGTTCGATGCTAAGATGTACGATGTAGCTAACGTTATAAGGACAGCAATACCCAATGGAAATTATGATGTTTAAATCTTTGATTGTTTGTAATGACATGGTAAGAATTGTCAATAGATTTTTCTATTATCTTCTAGTAAATATTCCAAGGGAGGACAAATGGAAGTGAGCACACTCACGCCCGTAACACAGAAGGGTAGGTAGAGGTTACGGATTTTCATTTGGCGCGATCCTAGCAAACCTCTCTCGCTTCTACATGTATACACAAATATAACTTGATAAATGGATGTATAATATATATATATATATATATATATATATATATATATATATATATATATATATATATATTGATTATCTTTTTGACCATCGTGGTCATATTTGGTAAGATATGCCTGTCCACATGTTTGTGCCTATATATCGATAATAGTTAAGATAGAAAATTATTTTTGCTATTGTAGATCCTCAGGCGTTTACATTAAGTATTTATGGATTTTTGATACTGGGACAATAACACATGGAATATGTGCATTAAAATAAATCTGCAAATGATGAGACTCGCGCTATGCACCGAATCCTCTCAATATCAATCGCGGAGTGTGTTCAAATTGATGTTAAGTGCGATCGAAATTCCTGCAGGAGCTCTTATTTATGACGAAAGTGTTCCTATTATAAATACTTTATGGTCCTGGAATGTGATATAAGGTTCATGCGAGGAAACGGCCAATGTGTACTTTTTGATATAAAACAGATTTTTGAACTACTTAATGACATATAAAGGGCCAATAATATTCCCAACAGGCTGTCCACCATAAAAAATGTAATTACCTTTTAAGATTTATAACAACACCACCTGGTTAAAGAATTAAAAAATTTAATTTTACTTCACCAATGATTAGCAAGGTTGTTTTTTTATAATAGTATAATTTACTATTTATACAGACAGAGAGGATTACCATAGATTAATAATTATATAAAGTTAATTAAAATTTCTATTATGTGCATTTAATTCAGCCCTGTTTAAAAATTTACACGCGTAATGTGCAGCTCTGTATACTGAGTATCTCTGCGTACGTACAGGCGGCGCAGATAAAAATAGGCAGAGCCGCATTCGGTGCAATGGGATATCCTGACAAATTATTTTTAAATATCCCCGCTTGTCCCTATATCCGTTCTTGTATGGATCGCCCTCTTTGTAAGTTGTATATAGTTGTTTACGAATGCGATAAGCACATTATGATGGAAGAATAAGTGATGTTTTTAAAATTCGCAAGTGTTTCTTTTTGTTGAAAATTGTGTTTGTGTAATATATATACTTGGACTACTACTAAGTATTTTATTTAGGCTCGTGTCACGATAGACCTCAACACCTTGGCTCTTTCCGTCTGATAATAATCAACAAAAGTAGACATTTATACCTTAACAATAAATTATTATTTAAAAAAATTGAATACAAGAAGAAAATGATGAAACCAAACCTAGTATAAAATATTAAAATCTTAAATTCCATTTTTGAATTGTTAATGTTCAAAGCATTCAACATACTTTGTTAAGCAATTTATTATATACTTTACAGTTTGTATATATAAAAAAATACTCGCAATGTAGGCAGTCCTTATATATATCACTTGTCTAAGATCCTATCTGGTATTAAGTGGAGATGTGGCAGAAATATAATTTAAATGACAGCAAGTTTTATGTAACCTACTTTAGGTTTAGATTCGATGAACCGAACATGTCCGATGTTAATTTAATTTAATAATTTACTTAACTAATATATTTTGTACAAACTAATCTGTACTTATTGTTGAATTTTACATGTGTTGCTTGAATCAGAAATATTTTCATTCGACATGTAAACATATAATTCATGTCAGCGTTTGGTGGTAGTTAAATATAGATGTTGTACATTATTGAGTGAAATATTTATTTATACTGTTTGTCTTTTGTTTGATACGGTGTGGATAGGATCGATTTTAGACTAAATTATCTTATAAGCACTAACGACTTTAAGAACAAAGGCTGTAAGCAGACCTTCAACTAAAGCTGGGAACTATGAATGGGTCCTAAATGTTATAAACGGTACCTTTTTTATCACAATTTTAGTAGTCTTACAATGGTACGTGCCAATTACATCTATAGTATAGACATATAGTACATACATTTTTTTATATTTATACTGAAGTCATAAATACACATATATTAGCGAATAGTTATCATTCTAAAACTAATTATACAATGTAAGTTCTGTTGTTTACTTGAAATAATAACTTCCAAAAATTGTATTTTTATATCCTACTTTAATGCTTTGTGAATTGTTTGTCATAGATTTGATGGAAGATGGATGTGTGGCGTATCGCGGCGCGTAAAATTCGTAACGAGTACGTACGAGTCAGCCTTGGTAGGCGCGACATCGCTGACAATATACGCGAGAGTAGAGAGTAGGAGGCGAAGGTATGGTGAAAAGGAGATCGCCTGGCTACATCTTCCCCTTACCAGTCGAACTCCCAGAATGTAGCTTCCTATTTTTATCTGGGCAACATTGGGTACGACAATCTATTCGACAATCGACAATCTATTCGTAAGATTTTTTGCTAGGCAATAATGCCCTAACTTAACCGATCAGCATGAAATTCTGCACACACATTTTGAGGGGAGGGTACCCTTTGTCCCGAAAAAAGAAATTGTTTCCGAAGGATAGAAACATTACAACCTTTCCTTACAATATGGGTTGATAGTATAGCAACCATATATTATAATATCATGTATTGTTAACATAATTATACAACATAATCATAATGTCATTTGGTCGCTATACTACTAAACCTTGTTTCACAGCAAGATGGGATTTTTGTAAATAAAGATTTTTACGTTAAAATTCATAAATTCCAAAATATTTTCGAAATACAACTTTTTCTCACATTAACTTATAACATTAGTTATCCATGTCACACAATTTCACTTCACCTTATCTCACGGTTTGCAACATTTCCGATGAAATTATAAAAAGTGTAATAGCAAATGACATTTGTTTGTTTACAACAATCATATCTTGGTATGAAACAAGATAAACATATAATGTTTTACAATAACAAATATACTAATAGTGCTTATACGCAGAATAAAACAACATGTTGAAGCGAGTAAACGTATTTTCCTACCGTTAAAAGATACATATGCAAAGCGGTGGGCTAGTGCTTAGTGTTGCGTTTGTAGTTTGCGTGCGTAGTTAGTAGTTGCGGGATGGGGTCGTCATTAGCTTGTTCTTTTAAGGAACCTTTATATGATTTAAATGTTGCCGACTAATGCTTTCTTACTTGCTCAGGGCCACACATATATATATATATATACATATATATATATATATATATATATATATATATATATATATATAAACCGGCCAAGAGCGAGTCAGACTCGCGCACGAAGGATTCTGAACCATTATTTATAAAATATCAATTTGTTGTATGGGAGCCCCTTAAATATTTTTTTCATTCTGTTTTTAGTATTTGTTGTTATAGCGGCAACAGAAATACATCATCTGTGAAAATTTCAACTCTCTAACTACCACGGTTCATAAGATACAGCCTGGTGACAGAGGCATAGCGGAGTCTTAGTAATTTTTTAGAGTGTTTTGGAGTTCATTCGTTTTATTTATTACGTTGTGTTATAAATAAATACGTAAACATAAAGTTTGAAATACTACAAAACTATGTTACGAATTTTTATTACGTGATAGATATATAACTTACTCAATAAAATATGGAACTAGCAGTAAATATGTCGTTTCAATTTCCTCAGTAACGCATTAAACTTGACGGAAACAACTGAAATTTGCATTAACCAAAGCAACATAAATGAAAATTTAATGAATATCAGTTAGCGATGAACTTGACATAAAATCTGGCTTGACTGACTTTATTTTTATGGTACAAAGCTGCAGCCTAAAGCATAAACTTATAATATTGAAAAAATAGTCTAATTATCCTTACGGGGGCCTTTTAGGGGAGGGGGTACGGTGAGAGACATCAATCACTATCCACTTTTCTAATTTCTTTTCAGCGATCATTACAATACATAATACGAAAATATGACAGGAAGTAACAAATTTGTTTCGATTCTTAGATACATTATGTACATAAGTAAAAAAGGCTAATCCTTAGGCAACTAAGCAAAACAATAAAATCTGCAGTTTTAGAAGATTCAGAATGCTGAATATGAATTTCAATAAGAAAACGGTATATGCTCTATGTTATTTCGAATATATGTAGTTTCAGATTTCATATGACGCTGTGTGAAGTGAAGGACAAAAGACCCCATTTGATGAAGAAAAAAGTATTTTTTCATCTCGACAACGTATCGGCTCATTCGTCCAGATTTGTGGCGGCAAAATTAACACATTTTCGCTAAGAACTACTGCCTCACACCCATTATTCACCAGATTTGGGCACATGCGATTTTTCGTGTTTCCCCCGCCTGAAAGATTAGCTCGATGGCAAACGATTCGGCTCTAATGACGAAGTCTATCAGAAATCATATACTTTGGATGGCTTATCGAAGCTACATTGGTGGAAGAAATGTATGGAGTAGAAAGGTGACTGTGTCTGTTTTAAAAATACCATTAATAAGTTAATTAAATGATAGTACTTATCACACATCCCTTTTATTTAAAATATACTTACTTCTTATTAGGAGAAGTTTGACTTTTAAGTAATATTGCAAATCTTTTAGTCAGCGATACAATAGTATTTTTTTCGTAAAAGCGATACGTATACTGTCTATACAAATATACTATTTTAGAACATGTTACCGTTCTACTATTATCTGCCTGTTGTAATACACCAAGGTCGAGCCTGCTCCGATACATTACATTTTGTTTGTTTACACTTCTTACTCGAATTGTGTAACCTAATTATTAAAATGTATTTTGTTATTTGTGTGAACTTTTTTAGATTAAATAGTCGAGTTGAGTAAGAAAATCGAAAAAAATATACAATATTTTAAGACATAAGTTTTGCCCAGTTACATAGACCACTGAGTTCAATTGTCATTCTTTGCATGTATACTTTTTGTCTTAAACTATTTAATAGAAGTTTTTAAGAAACTATTTTCATAGTATACTAAGAAATAATAATCATTAGAAAAGTATACCGTATGGAAAAGTGCCGTACCGCAAATTATTTTTTTTATTCATAGTTCTCATTTTTCGGACCAGTACACTACGACTATATATTGTAATAAAAAAATATATTATAAATGATTCTTGTTCAACGTAACGTACTTCATAATATTTAAAGATAGGACATAAGAAAATCCTTGAATAAATACTCTTCTGAAGTGATACAAAATGAATGAAACTTGTATTTGCCAAAGCTTTTGCAATTTTTGGCTGATGTTTTTTACCCTACATCATTTTTAACACGAGTATTATGAGAAAAAAAATGAAAAAGAATTGCTTATTAAGTTGAGAATCGTGTATCGATTGTTTATTAATAAGAATCCAAAGCATTATAAAAACTATACTGAGAGCATTGTTTTGAGACAGTAAAATAACACGGATAAAATTCTTATAATACGTTGAAAAAAAACGAGATTCCATGAAGACGGCTGTTGTATGAAATGTTACGAGAATTGAGGCATCGAACCACTTCAAACGAATCTTGTGTCATGAACTAACCCTATAGAATTACTTTATATACTTTACATCAATATTATTAGAAATTTTAGCATCACATTCCGTGCAATCTAAAACTGCAAAGCAAATACAAAATGCCGTTTTAGTTAATTACATTTCCACGGCCCAGACGACATGCATCGAACAGATGCAGTACGGAAATAAAACCGACGTTTTTTCCACCCAAACTTTTACTAGACGAGACGGCGCGTGAGTTTCTATTTTAATTGTACCATGGCGTTAATGTAATTAAAACTGAATTACAATATATGGTTGACTCACCTAGTGAGCACGATATGACGTAGATGCGCGTGCGCTCGAAGGCGGGCAGCCGGCGACTGGGCGGGCGGCGGTGACCCTAGCGCTCGCACACGCTCGCTCCTCTGCATTTGACGTGACAAACACGTAACGAGGTCGTACCGTGTGTGTACACAAATCACAGTGTGAGTGACGGAATTCGCTTGAGTAACGCCTGCTCGCTAGTACCATATAAAAAATGTAGCCATTATCAAAACGACCCGATCCTACAAGGTGTCTGTCTGTCTTTTCTGGTTGCATGTTATTAACCTAAACGTATTAGCTATTGCAGAAACGAAAATTTATTTTTAAATAAATATTATTTATTTGTTTTTCTCGAACGAACTTTCGAACTATTGTGGCGCCTTCCCATCTGCTTTGAGTTTTCACTTCTGTCGGCAGGACTGCCTATGTTTTCTATTATGAAGTCGGCATACGAGCAAGCGTTTCACCTGATAATATGTGACCGCTACCAATAGGCCTCGGCAACAAACTATCGAGTTTTTTTTATTACTATCGAACCATTATTGCATAGTATACTCCTTTTTCTCTACATTGCCTCCTTTCCTTATTAGTAAAGAATAGGAAGGGGAAGAGGACCAGAATTAAGCCTGCCTTCTTGATGTCTAGGTATTTCACCGGTCGAGCCGGCCCATTCGTTCAACACATGTTTATGTGCGTCATTAGTTTTGCAAGTAATTAAAAAACCTATGGATATAGTAGATTGTTGGTAATAATAGAATATATTTTCTATCTCATAACTCAGAACATGGTTCAATTTCAAGCATCTCACACAAGCTATGCATTTTTCACGTTATTGCGTGTACTCCTACTACAGCTATGTTCTATATATCTATCTATAAATGTTCTATTTTTTTTATAAGAGAAGTGGGCAAACGAGCGGCGGGAACACCTAGGTGATCAACGACGCCCATGGACACCCGCAACACCAGAGGAACTGCAGATGCGTTGCCGGCCTTTTAGGAAAAGATAAGCTCGCTTCTTGAAGGACCCTAAGTCGTACTGGTTTGGAAATACCGCCGAGGACAGACCATTCCACAACGCGCCTGTGCGTGGCAAGAAATGTCGAGAGAACCGCACTGTTGAGGAATGCCAGCCATCCAGATGGTGTGTATGGTACCTGGTGGTCTGTCGTGTCATACGATGACGAAACTCGGGGCAGGAATCGTTCCAAACAGTTCTGCGGAGCACTCCCCGTGGTACATATGGTAAAAATGCAGAGAGAGCTGACGTCCCTCCGCAAGGCCAGAGTATCAAGCCGATCGGTAAGAGCTCGGTCGTTGACGATTCGAGTCGCTATCCGTTGTATGCGGTCAAATGGAAGAAGCTGGTATTGGGGTGCTCCCGCCCAGAGATGCGAGCAGTATTCCATGTGGGGCCGAACTTGCGCCTTGTATAGCTGAAGGCGGTGGCCCGGCTGGAAATACTGCTTCGCTCTACTGAGTACACCCAGCTTTTTAGAGGCCAACTTGGCCTTGTCTTCCAAGTGACCACGAAACTGAACGTCACTCGATATGTCAACGCCGAGAATACCGATGCTGGTTGTGGCAACCAGAGGAGTGCCCTCAAAACGTACATTCGCGACAAAGGGTTCTTTTTTAGCGGTAATGGCGCAGACTTGTGTCTTTTTGGGACTGAAATCAACAAGATTTTGTTGACCCCAATCCGAGACTTCACCGAATAGGATCTCCACTTCAGACACAAGTTTGGTCCGGTTCTCAGCGGCAGTAGCCCGAGAAACGTTAGCGCGGGCCGTGTACAGTGCATCACACGTGCTATCGTCTGCATAACAATGAATGTATTTAGTAAATCGGTTATGGTGCTATGTTATTTTAAATATATATACACACTAGTATATATATATATATATATATATATATATATATATATATATATATATATATACTAGTGACCCGCCCCGGCTTCACCCGGATACCACTAATTATGTTGATTCGATCGCTACCAAACACACTGTGCCAATCTGGACAATCCCTGTAAATTTCATCGAAATCGGTCTAGCCGTTTGGGAGTCTATAGGGAACATACTTCGTTTTTAATATACTTTTTTTTTCATAAAAAGTATCCTATGTTACTTCTAATACCTCCAAGAATATGTGTACAAAGTTTCAAGATGATCGGTTGAGTAGTTTTTGCGTGAAACCGTAACAAACTTCATTTAATTATTTATTCACATTTATAATATTAGTAGGAATATATACAAATTTTCTACGTCTTCGTCGTTCGTCGTCTGATGGTGCTAGATCTAGGTCCCTTTTGTCAAATCCTCTTTTAGTGTGAAAATGTATAGGAAAGGAAATCTCCTTTTTCTGTTTGTTGTTTCCTCTGCGGTCCATTAAAGGTAAGGAGAATCATCTGAGAAACATTAGCTTGCTGCAGATGTCTACAGGTAGCGATCACTTAATATTAGCGATAGCTAGTCGTTCGCCATCTCCTTCTATGAAGAATATATAGGAATTTAATGGCAAATTTTTGATCCAAGAATGGTGAAAACGCGAATAAGGTTTTACTGCGATTCATTTTATATTGACCACATCGCAATTGTCTGTTTTATGAAATGCCCATGTTATTTATAACTTTTATAATATTAAGATCTTCTAATTCTAGAGAGGATTAATCGTTACGTGGTCTTTCTTCTAATTACATATCAGGTGTGGCTCTATCTTCAGTCCTGAATTAAATGATAGTCTACAGTTTTGGCGGAGTACAAGGAAGGAGACTATAGTAAGGGAAAGAGATTGTCTTTCACAATTTTCTCAGGTCATGTCGGGACGTGATTCTACTGATTCTATGTATAGTGAATATTTGAATGAAGGACACATAAATACACTTTACACTATACAATACAATTAAGTGGACATATTAAGCCATCATACAACAGAATGTTATAGATAATTCAGATATTACATAAATAGGAAATTTAAAGAGCTAAAAAAGCTAAAAGTAATAGAAACCAAAGATCAGTTAAGTTTTTTGTTTAGAACAATAAGCCGTTTTGAATATGAAATAAAAATCCCGGTTGTTTTTGAACTTTTATTGTTTTTTTGTTTGTTTATCATAAATAGCATTCATTTTTAATTATTACAAGTTTTACAATTACAAACGCACAATGTTCATTGCACCATTAATAAATAATTAACATAAAATATTTTTATCTACTGCATGACAAGTCATTGTAATCTAAAGCGCCGGTGTACTTATATATTAGACATTGAAAAAAAAAGCATTATCAGTGTTTGGTTCTTTATTTAATTGATCTTCAGTGTTACAATAGAAAAAATTGGCAAGGGACGAGCGGTCGGCGGTCGGCTGAAATAGTGTTGAGACACGGCAATATTAGGGCGAGTCGTCCAGCCGAGCGCGCGTCCCGGGCCGTTTTGTCAATGGATAGCGCTATTAAATACAAAATATCCAATGGCGCAATCCACCATGTAACTCAAACATCACTTAACGAACGACTAGGCTTATTATACCCGACCGGAATTGCGCCCCTTTAACGATTGTTGGACAGAAATGCTGATGCGGTGGGGCGGGGCGTGGGTAGCTCACTCTGTGCTGAGGGCGCGGGACTCCTGCACCAGGTAGACCTGGGAGCCGGGCACCGTAGAGGTGGTGACGAAAGTGCGGTGCTTGGCGCGGATGAGAGACAGATTGCTCTCAGCGACATCGGCGCGGTCTTCAGCCGCCTCCAGCTCGCGTTGGAATCGTCGGACTCTGGTCACGCTCTGTTGGGAGACGCCCTCCTGTGGAAATTATTTAAAATAGCATTATATATATGTATCACAATATTGTAATACATGAAAGACATTAGCTTGGGTCCAGCATAAAAAAGAACACTTACCTGTTCCGTCAACTGCCTCTTGTATATGTTAACTTTCTGGGTAGTCTTCTCCAAGGAATCTTGGAGAAGAGCAATGTTCTTCTGGTCTTCTTCGCATTGAATCATGACCTCCTTGACTTGGCGTTCCTTCTTGCGAAGAATCTTGATGGTTTCAGCGTGCCTCCTCTTTTCCTCGTCCATTTCAAGCTCCAAATCCTTGATACGGGCTTCCAGTTTGCTGATGATGCGCTTGCCGCCGACAATGGCATTAGCTTCTACTTCCTCCAAGCGAACGGAGATGTTCTTAAAGGGAGTAAACAATAAATCTATTACAAATAATGTAGGGTTTTTAATTAAAATATTATAAATCAAATGATTACACATTTAAGAGTAATTTGAACATAATGCATATTGAAGGAAGTGCGGCGAGAGTCATAACTGACTGATAGTTATTGGTGTTACAAATCATGTTATATTTATAAAGAAAACATCAGATATGTTTGCTGTCAAATGATTTTTAAATTACTATCAGCTTCATAGTATTCCTGTTATAAAAGTACTCAGACGTTTTGTAATCTTATCCAATACGTGAATAATACTATAATTATAACATATATATTTGTACTTATGTATTGCAAGTTTTGTAGAAAAATATGTAATATATAATAAAATGAGCAACTTTTACCTTGACTTCTATTTCGAGGGACTTCTTGATCGCTTCGATTTTGACGATCCTCTCCTGCTCCTCGTGCAGATGCTCAACGGTGTGCTTGAGTTCAGTCTGGAAATATTGTGAGAATAATACAAAGGAAAACAAAAACAACAATCGATCGTCGTTGATGAAGCGGTAGGTATCTGAGTTTATATCCCTCAATGTATTCTTGTATTATAAGGTAAGAGTAACTCTGCCTGTTAATCTGTTTGTTACGTTTACAGACCTAAAAGACAGTTTAAACATTTTTTGGTATAGTGTTAAATTGGTTCTTAGTATAAAATAAAAGTGCAAATTTGTAAGAAAAACAAAACGTTGAAGCAGTAGAATAAGGTATAACATTTGTACGTTAACGTAACATTTGGAACCTATTCAGTTTTAAGTTAGAAATCTAAAAAAATAGATTAAAGTCATTGTTATTTTTTCTTAAAATCAACCTGAATTCAGTATAATAGAGGGTGACTTCAACTTTTTTATATTTGTATCTATAGTCTAACGATTGGA
This sequence comes from Papilio elwesi, assembly GCA_029849275.1. Taxonomy (NCBI): domain Eukaryota; kingdom Metazoa; phylum Arthropoda; class Insecta; order Lepidoptera; family Papilionidae; genus Papilio; species Papilio elwesi. The sequence goes on along the minus strand of CM056717.1, from coordinate 15,166,187 downwards.
TGTCACTTGATGCCCATGGAAATGTTTTATAGTATATTTATAGCATTAAGTCTATTGTCTGGACTCAAATAAATTATTTTCATTTTCCTAGTATATCGATGAAACCTTAGTAATAGGCTGTATGAAGTAAATATTAGACGTAAAATATATCGCGGCCATAGGCTTAAATTATACCTGGACGCGTTGGTATCTCTCGTCAGCGACGCGCAGTTCCTTGGTGATCTCGTCGTAGTCAGCGGCGACTGCTGCCAGCTCCTGCTCGATCTTAGCCTTGCTGCTCGACAGGTTGACGTTGATCACAGTCAGCTCATTGATGCGGGTCTGAGCTTCCTCGTAGGACAGTTCGATGGTGCGCTTGGCGCGAAGGGCCTGTTCACATTAAATAAATTAGTTAAACCTCCACACTTAGAAGAAAATATTAAATTGTGGTCTAGTATTTGGTGACGTCATTAAGCAGTTAAAGATATGTCGCTATTTCAATAGCATACTGGTATCGATTTACAGACGGAGCAAAATTAGTACCTACTTAATTTTAAATTTATGAAAAATGGCAATTTTTGTAGAAAATCAAACAATTGTTAGAAGTGTACCGTGTTCCTAACCTAACCTTACATTACATTTTACGTTACCATATGTCCTGCACTGCTGTCTACAATTTTGACTCGGTCATTCTTGCTAGTTTTTAAGCTACATTAGATGTATGTTATATACATGCATCCTAGATAAAATATTATTTTAATTGCGAGTTAGATCAGGTGTAGTGGTAATAATGAAATATTCCAGTTTTTATCAATAGCATTAGCAGGTTCTAAAATGATTTACCTGCTCGTAATTGCCTCTGATCTCCTCGATCTCGCCGGTGAGGGATTGTACTCTGCGCTGGGCTACGCCGTACTGGTCGAGGGTCACCTGGAGCTGCCTCTGGACCTCGTCATAGTGAGCCTGGATCTCAGTGAGCTGGAAATTAGAACGATATACTGTAGGTCTGTATCTATGTCATTCCTTGTCCTTTAGGCCTAATTTATAATATTCAGTTACTAAATTATTAGCTTTACCTCTCTCTAAAAAAATTACAACTAGTTGAGAATACAGGAAACAAAAGTAGTTGATATTATAATGAAAAAACGTATAATATTGGACAATACAAAATAAACTCGACGAGGATTTAACCTTTACCCAAATTGTTAAATTATTTAAGTAAGGCTGTAGTATATATTACGTCAATACCTGAAGAGACTGCTTCTTGATGGTCTTCTGCAGGTCAATGTTGGTCTTGTTGGCAACATCGAGGGACAGCTCGAGCTCTGTGATCTGGATCTGCAGCTTCTTTTTGATGCGGGTCACCTCAGTCTTCAACTTGGTCTCAGCTTCTACAACGCGAGCGTTCAACTGCTCGATTTCGATGCTGGTCTGCTTGCTAAATATAAAAAATAGTAATTGATTAACATAATTTTACGTAATTTCAGCTATTTCAATATTGAAAACACGCAAGTTCTAGAGTCTTATACCTTCTATCCAACATGAAACTTGTGTTAATATTTTCGAACTGATTTAAAGTCTCCTTTAATTCTGTTAGTTGTTGACGGTATGAATCATTTATAGACGGTATATCCGTCTCAATTTTGACAACGCAAACTTTTGGTGGCTTTTTAGCTGTCTTCACTACCTCAGAAATTTGAGAGAATTTTGCACCTAAATCTGACGATACGACATTTTCGACTCGCCTAGATGGTTTTGAATAATAGAAATCACCATCGTGAATTTTAACTGGTAAATCAATATTGTTTAGCCGCACTTCGGAGACATTATTTAAACCTTCACTAAGTAAAGCTTGAGCGATAGCTTTAGCCGATTTTCCCTTATAAACTTTTGCCTTGCCTTTTATTTTTGCCCCAATTGCACTTTCACTTAACGACTTATCGAGCATTGTATTATCTGTATTATATGCGTGTTGTTTCTCTAATTTACTTCTTTCTGATCTCTTCTTTTTTGTTTTAACAGCAACACTTTCAACTGCAACGTGCTTAGACACATTGGTTGCTGCTGCTGTCGCTATTACTGAAAATGGTGATCTTTTAGTAACATTGAAATTACTAAGATCTTTTTTCGCTTTCTCGCCAACTTCCCGAGAAATCCTTGCAAGATCTGCTTCGGAATAAGTTTTTATGGGGCGATCTGATCTGTATTTCTCCAATCCTCTCTCATTGTTCCACGGCAGAGTCGGGGGTTTGGCAACTACTCCTTGTTCTTTAGCTGTAATGTAGTCTATCATTGGCTGATAAAAGTTGATTCCATAGCCGTAGTTGTTTTCGTAAATAGAAGTTGGTGGCCGATTCCATTTGTTCAAATTAGGAATGCTGACTGGGGCCATAATAAAGTTGGTTATTTTAATTAGACAGCAAGACTATATTCAAGAGAGATACGAATGGAGGAAGTCGTATCTGAACCGCACGAAAATCGTAACTGTCTTTCGCTGAAGTTTATTAGGAAGCTTGTGCCAGAGATTATACGTATTTACCGCATATACTCGCCAATCACAGAAAGAGTTAAATATAGATTGATCTTATGCCAATACGTCTGATATGAATAAATATGCATTGCGTTCGGAATAGAGGACGTAAAAATTGAGCTTTGTCTGACTGAGCCAAATAAAACCAAGTGATCTTATGTCCCGTTTATATAACATTATAAAATATTGTTCATATAAAATTAAAGAAGTTTTTGAAACGACGCAAAAGAGACGTACCAGCTAAATATGCAGAAATGTAGTAAGTAAGATGCATAAAATTCAAAATCAACATAATTCATCTTCTTCTGAAAACGAACTTTTAACCATAGTCAAATATGTGATTTTGACAGTGAATTAGTAGATAAGTAATTGCTAAAACTCAACATCAACTGTACACAAACATATACTCTAATGTCATGTGGTATTATAATCCCTTCATTTGCATTTTTGCTTATTTAATCTATACAATAATATTAATAGTGAATTATTTTGCAGTTTTTCTTTTACGTATTATCATCTAAATACTTAGATTTAATTTTTGAATGATAAGAAGTTACAAGATTATAAAAGTGACTGAGCTTAGAATAATGAAATAATTTTTTCCAGTTTCATTGTTTTATCCCACTTCTAGCTTCGAAACGTGTAATTTTAATTCTTACTTCGCTGATAACGCAATAACGAATCTTTATGTATGTAAACTATATGTTGTAAGATTGGGTGGCGGTTTTGTAGGAGAATTTAGATCGATCAGATTAATGGCTCCTAAAAAGGGCGATAAAAGGAGTACTAGTAACCAATGAACATGTATGATGATATGTATGAGGTGTGCCAGGATCGCACCAACTTTAAATGCATGATCTCTGCCTACCCGTGGGGGTTACAACGTGAGCGCATATTTTCTTTAAATATTACCGAATAGCTTCGATTTCCTCTTCCTTCTCCTGAATGCGGCGCTCAGCTTCGTGGCGGAACTGGCCGAGTTCCGCGGTCAGCCTTTGGGAGCGTTGCTCCTCAGCTTTGCGGCCCTGTTCACAAAAAACTCAATATTGAAATAATAATTCGATTGGAGATAGACTTCATACCAATGAGACAGATAGTGATAACGAAAACTCTTATCACTGAGTTCATTACATAAAAATGAAAAGTCTTTGACTTTTGAGAAATACATAGATAGCTCATTATTAAAAACTAACCGGTATTCGAATTACTAAGAAACTTGCATAAACCTTCCACCTCTTACTAGGGCATGTTAAATATCGTAAACCATTTAGATTCAAACTAAGATAATGATTGAAAAATTGTATGATGTCATATACATTAGGTATTTATTTCCTAGACATAGGTGAGGCGACAACGTCTATTTTGAGATCTTATTTCGTAACTGAACTCATGCCAACGGCAACAAATGCTTAAGCGAAAGATAATTTTACATTGTCATTCGACTGAACGGTTAAAGCTGTTACTTCATCTATTTTTAAGCTGGTCTTTATCCGTAAGATAAAGAAAGACGAGCCAATTTATTAGTTATCTTACGGATTTCATTGCTTTATATGCAAATCTCTACCCTAGATTACTTTACTATATGAAAAATCTACGAATATCTAGCTTATATGTATGACTTTGCGTTATGTCGTCGTTATTTTAACAAGTTGAACGCCCTCTGGTCGGATATTTGTTTACTGTATGGAGCTCACCAGTAAGCTTTACCGAACTATCAAAAAGCTACCCGTTAGCCGCATGAAAGGTCTAACAAAAACGCTTTCTACAAGCCACAGATTGCAGCTGTAGATCAAAACACTCATGAAAGTGAGCCGCGTAACCCTGTAGCATAGCCGGGAGTGGTTTTCAAATCCAATAAAAACTAGAGTTTAGCTTTTTCAAAATTATTGTTATGATTTCTACTGCTGTGGATATGTAGTGCTATGAACCGCCATAAATAGAGTCGGTCCTTTACTGCCTTCATCCGGCGAACCTTGCCTGTACATACTACTACATAGTAGCAGTAGTTAGAATGTTACTTACAGCTTCAGCTTCCTTGTATGCGGCAGTGAGTTCCTCTCGCTCGTTCTCAAGACGGCGCAGCTCGATCTCGAGCTCGTGAAGACGGCGGGTCAACTCTGTGAGAGTAGCGCGGGCGTCGTGCAAGTCATCTAAAGAACAAGTACATATTTTAATAACTTAATTAACAGTTCAACAGGGGTAAAGACAGCAGTAGCAGCTCCTTTTCAAGTCAGCAAACAAATTTGCTGACTTGACCGCGTAAGTAACATGACCAAGTCAGTTTGGTTACACACAGGCGTTACGTACTCATCCTCATTATGGTATTTTATATTTCTGCGTTTCGCCTAATCCCGCATTACTTTATTTTCCTACACAACGACTGAAACATATATATATTTCAGAAAAGAAAGTCAAAAGTCATATATATCTATGACATCGCTTTAACCATTAGCACAAAAAAGGTTAAGACCTGGTCTACTACATCGTTTATTTTATGGTATTTTATAGAAGCAGCCAATCTAATCAAATGATTTTATCGCAAACTAAATGAAGTAAATACTCTAAGTGGTTACTCTACTATAATTTTTTTATACATTATTTTTTAATCATAATTATCTCAACTTACCACCCAGTTTCTTGTTCTCGCGGCCGAGGGCATCCTTCTGCTCGCGGGTCTTGTCAAGCTCGTGGGTGATGCGTTGGATCTCAGTCTGCTTGATGCGCAGGTCGCGCTGAGTCTGCTCGTACAACTGCACCGTCTCTTCGAGACGCGACTTGATTTCAATGTTCACCCTCTCGAGTTGTTCCGTCCTCTTCTGGAGCTCCCGAGCAGTTCCGTTGGCCTTCTCGAGATCGATGATGAGCACTTCAACCTATAAATTAATATGGTGTCAGTTGTAACAGTAAATAAAAACACATTAAAATGAATCTATCAAATGACTAACCTCGCTCTGCAAACGAGACTTCTGCTTCTCAATATTGCTGATCTTGACAATGAGAGTCTCGATGTGTTCCTCCTGTTCTTGGATGCGGGCAGAGTATTTGCGGCGGATTTCTTCAATCTCCTCAGCCCTAGCAGCAGCCTCGGCCTCGAACTTTGAGCGCCAGTGTTGGACTTCACCGTTGGCCTTGACCAACTGACGTTCCAGGTCCAGGCGGGCTTCGGATTCTTCTTCCAGTTGCACGCGAACGGACTCTAGGTCAATTTCGACCTACAGAGGTAATACATGGAATCTTAAAATAGTTCAATAGATTTATGTAATAGATAATTATTATTCCAAGACTCACCTGGTGCAGGTTGGCCTCAAGGAGAGAACGTCTCCTCTCTTCATCTTCAAGCCTGCGGCGGGAGTCTTCGAGCTGGCTAATTACTTGGCTCTTGAGGTATACAACGTTCTCAATGTTCACCTGGAAATAAAAATTCGTAAATTTTCTTACCATTTATTTTTATTATCTCTATTACTTGTTTTTCATCTTTAATTTACCTTAAGATCCTGAACTTCCTTGATAAGCTCAACATTTTCTTGGGATAGGCGCTGCTTGTGAGAGGTAATGTCCACAATGGTGCGGTTAAGTTCTTCAATTTTGATGTGAAGCTCGCTGATGGTGATTTCCAACTTCTCGACTGTTTTCGAGTATGTGAACTTTTCCTTGGTGATGTTTTCTACTTGGGCCAACAGTTCGTAAACCTCAGCTTGGAATTTGGACTTTTCCTTCTCAGCCCTGGCAACAAATATATATATAAAGAATAACAGAAAAAAATCTCCTATTGAGCTCGCGAAATCAATAGTACATGAAATATTTTATTATTGTATCTCGCTCGGCTTCATTCGCATATAAACGTATGTTCGCATCGCAAATACTTACAACTACATTTTGGAAATATAAAACGTAATGACAACTCACACATATAAAAATAGTAGTAATATTCTCACCTGGCTTTGCTTTTGGTAAGCTGGTCGATTTGGTCCTGGAAGTCGACCACGATTTCTTGGTGCTTCTTCTTAAGCAGATGGGCGGTTTCTTCTGATTCCAGGTGGACATCTTCCAGTAATTTGCGAAGCTTGGTAAGTTCAGTATCACGTTTTCTGTTGATCTCGAACTGAAACATTGACGAATAATTTCAAATGACGTTCCCACTTTTATTTATTGGGAACGCATTTGATTTTTACATTGTATAACTTAAAGTGCGAATACATTTAAGCGGTAATTGCAAGGTACATTTTTTCCCAATTTTGTTATTTTATGAATAAACTGCTGTTTCTTTTAACAAAATCTAAACAATTTTTAATTTTAACCAATAACCCCATTTTTATTAGAATAGATAAATCCTAACAAGATGAAGATTGACTATGTAGCTATATATGTGCATTCTTCTTTAAAACAACATAAATATTTCGTACAACAAGACATAACGCAGAGCTTTTGGAATAAATCGCAATTGCTAGTGTTAAAAATCGCAAAGCAAATATGGAAACATAATGTTTTTTTAACATACATTACAAAAATCTTAATTTTCCTCGGTAGTGTTTTTAAACGAACAATGTGTTGTTGCATGATGCTTCTAATTTTCAATCAATTCCTTGACATTATTGATTTATCTTCAAAATTTCTTTCTTGTTTATCCATATCTAGGTTCTAGCTCACATTTTTTTGTTTACTCTTTAAGTGCTCTTTTTCCTTTGAAGGCTAATTTTGATATATTTGTTTCTTTCATTTTTATTTCAATACGGTGTTAGTATGGTTTCATTAATACATTTTTAGATGTAGTCATCATTTATTTCTTTTGGAAAATTTATAAAATAATATACGATTGTAAATTACCTGACTCTCGGCTCCGCCTTCAGCTTCCTCCAGCCTCTCGGAAAGTTGAATAACTTGCACACTCAAATCTGCCTTTTCTCTCTCGATCTACAATAAAAAAAGCTTGTATATTTTGCTTATATTTTTTTCTTAATCAAGCATCAATGTTAAAAGAAAATATGGTGGAGGTGATCAATTAAGTTCATGAACACCATCTAAGCAATTAAAAAGAGTTACAACTATCCATTACATCCTTAAAAGATGGCGCCAGTAGTCAAGAACTGATAGCAGCTCAATCTCTATGTAAGTAATTTATTTAAGATACCTGATGAATCATTTACCCATAGGCGAAGTGCTAATTGCAACATTTTACATGTCAGAAAAATATTGAAATAATTTTATTTATTTTAATATATGAAACTGTTAGTACTCTGGTGTAAGGAGGTATGTTTGAAGTAATGTTTTTTTTTACTTTTTCCTGGCAATGTAATTAATTTTTCATGTACATATATGAATAAAATTTGTAAGGAGGTCCATAAAAATTATCTCCATATGAGTTATAATTGAAATAGATTATGCAATTAGAAGGATTCTTTGAAGAATCGTCCTTCACGTATTTCAATATTGTGCTTCGATCTATATTAAGACTGACTCTGTATCTCACGGTAGCTGTGACTAAGTCGGATATTTTCGCCACTAACAGCACAATCTATTATTATATTTCAATATTGTGGCATTCTCAACGGCAACGAGCATCATTTGGCCCAGTTTCAAAAGTGAGACCGGAGAGCAAGAAATCGTCGTTTCAAAGAATGCTTTCGCTATGTGCCTAAATATATCGCGGATCCCCGACGACCGCGGAGTCACCGCTGCCTCGGCGGACGGGCCGGCCGTGCGTTGACAACGAAATATCTATACATATGAACACAATATTTCTCCCTCTTTTCTTTACCAAGTCTCATTAGTGCTAAAAGGTAGATACGATTATCTTCCTTTTCATACGAATGTTACGAGTAGAACATAAAGTTAATAAAGCCATTCATACATGTTACATAATAAGGCCTTGAGGTTTCAATTAAAGCTTCGACAAAATGGACTATTATTTCGAATTACAACCTAACCGTATTCTACTAGATTGACTCTCTATTTAAGTAACAGTAAAAAAATCAATAAATATGAAACACACAACTTCAAAGTTACAAAAAGCAATTAATAAATATTAAAAATCAAATGCAGTTAGTAAACTTTTCTACAATTATCTTAAATGTTTTACGAGTTATCAAGTTTTAAATTATTATTAAGTTAAGCAAAGACACAAGATTAAGTTAGTTGAGGTGATCAGGGGCGGCGCATTATGGAATTTTCGCTAGTATTAAGGTGCTTATTGTAAGCGATAAATCGAGGGCGGCGGTATTAATAGAGGTGTGCTTGTGCGCCGCCCCGCCCACACCTGCGCGAGCGCCGGCGCGCCAGCTATGGCCACGGCACCCGCACATATCACATTTCGGCCAAACGAGCCTTACCCTCTGACGCAGCTCCCTTTCGGATTCCAGATCATCATGGAGGAGGCGGATCTTGTCCTGAAAAATACAACATACTCTATCATGTGTCCGCATACACTTCACAAGCACTGCACTGGTTAGGGGGCCGGTACCTCCAGCCTGGAGAGAGCACTCAGGTCGGCGCTGTACTCGATGTTGACGTCGGTGGTGCCACCGCCACTGCTGCGGTAGGTGTACTTGGAGGTTTTCGCCACGGCGGACATTGTCGCTGGTTCGTCTCTCGATCGGCAGTCGGCGCTACGTTACCGGTCGGGCACCGTTCGACTAGTGAGATCGCGAGCGGGTAGCGCGCGCGCACCAGCGACTCCCGCCCGCACCCCACCGCCCGGCCGCCCTGCGCACGCCACCCGCCCGCCCGCCGTTGCTCCAGGGCGGCCGGCCGGCTGGAGCTAACGGATCGTGTTACCACCCCCGCGCACCCCCCTCTCAGCCTTTTATAGACACGCCCGCCTTAACGCCGTCGCGTTTCTATATTATTTGTTTTGAACAAAAAATTGGCAAAACCCTTTACTAATTGGTCAGTAATCAAAAGAGAATAACACACTTGCAAACCATTGAAATTCAACACTATTATAGGTGCGACAATCAGTAGCCTACATAAATGTTGAAGTGATGAGTACATTATTTCCGACTAATTTCTGGTATCGAACAATCTTCTGGTATTTCTATTAACTTTTTTAAAAACTTTTTTCTAAACGAAGCCACACTCGGCTTAAGGCTTAACGAACTTAAAATGCATTAATGCTAATAGACTTCGCACAACACAATAAATAGAAAGGCCGTTCACTCAGCATAAACATTTTTAATAAGCTTAACTTTTAATTATTAATTAAATAATGTATTGTAAACAGATTATTAATTTTATTAGCAGTCAGTTGAAAAGTAAAAAGATTTTATCTGTAATATTATATTTTTTATTAATAACTGATTTTATGATGTACGTCTATCTTTCTAGTATTATCATTAAACATATCAATTTTCTGTTTTCGAAAACAAATAAATGTTAAATTAAATTAAAGAAGGTAATAAATAATTAATTTAAGATATTATAACAAGACAATCAACTGTTCACTGGTGCTTTTCCGAAGTTAGTAGTATTTAAGGGTATAGTTTAAATTATTGTATTGTGTAATATGTAAAAATAACGTTGAAAGATCCCGTTTCATTGATACAACTCATTTAAACATGTTAAAATGCATAAATTATTTAGCCGTTGACACCCCCGGTGAAAAATACTTAAAAGTGTGTAATTGTTCAATAAAAATAAGTGATGTAAATTATTTAAGTCTATTTACCATCAGCATCATCCCTGTCCTTTTCTCACTCATGTGGGGTCGGCACAGTATGACTGTAGTGCATACTGACGCCAAACCTCATCGGAAAATCTATCTACCAATTATTTTTTTTATGGAAGAAGGTGGCAAACGAGCAAGCGGATCATCTGATTTTAAGTGACCGCTACCAATAGACATCCGAAATAAGCAATGTGTTGCAGATGCGTTGCCTACCTTAATGGACAGAGGAGGGCATAGACTAGAAAAAGGATATTTCCTTTACCCCGCCAATCCCCTACCCGTCAAATCCTCTTCCCGTTCCCATCCTATACGTATGAGGGAAGGGTGGGAAGGGGAAGAGGGTTGAAATTAGGCCTCCGAGACCTTACTCATCAGACGAGACGCAGAGTACTTCTACTTCACGCCTGTTTTCTGCGAGGTCGTTGTATTTCACCGGTCGAGCTGGCCCATTCGTGCAACACGTGCAACGTTGTTGATCAAAGTCGAGACGACCACGAGGTTCATTTTTCAAAAAAATTGCCAGAATGGATCCGGGCAAAGCAATAACGGGAATGGGGAACGAGAATTTATTTGTCTTATGCATATAACCGTAAATATGATTATCAAGTATACAGCAACAGCTGTCATATCGTTAGCCTATAGGTATGTCGAATCCAAATGTCGAGATATTCTCGCTACGTCTTGTAAGTGAATTCATAATTAATCATCGTTCTATTTTCGTGCAACTAAGTACACTCCGGACGAAATTAGTGCAAATTAATGTTTTTAGAAAAGTTTTAAAACACCTGGACACTAATATTCTTTTTTTAATTAATTGATATAATAAACATTATTTTTATAAATAATATGCTCTTTTTAGAAATTTGTAAACGATCAATAACTTATTTAATTACTAAGTTTAGTTTAAGTAGAAGACAATAATATAAATGCACTGTTTTCAATTTAAATTAATATTTCGGGTCCGATTAATTGTATTATACGATATTTAAACAAAATATGACTTCCTACCTTACACAACTGCCTTGTGGAAATCTGTCTCCAGTGATATTTCCAAACCAATACGACTTTCTAAGGGACAAACATAGAGCATATTCCTTCAAAGCCGGCAAACCGGTCTGGTGGTGCAGATATTCATAGGCGGTGGAGATCACTTAATACTAGGCGACCCGCTGGTTGTTTACCCTTTATACTATAAGATATATATGCTTTGCTAAATAGCTACTACACAGAACTAGCTATATACAGAAATCTGTATTATATAGCTTTACAATATCCCGCGGAGAACGTTTTCTAGAAAATTCCTTGAACTTGGTCGAGCCGTATCGGAGTCTAACATACATACGCACATCACCTTTTATATATATATAGAAGATTATAATATAATTTTGTTAGCATTGTCAGAAAAATCTATATTAATTTAAAACAAAGGAATGTTTACAAAATACGTTCCAATTGAATATTGTGCGCGTCAGTCCAGTGTCCCGATTTTCATGAGCGCAGGTGGAAAATATTCGGTTATATTCGTACCTGAGCGAAGTGGGCCGAGTGCTTTCCGCGTGTCCCTCCGCACGCCGCCCACGCCCCTCGTTCCCCTCGCGCCTTCCCATCTACTGGTGACTCAACAGTCACGAAAGCTCAAATTAATTCGCCGAACACACAAGTACTTTTGATATTACAATGCTCCACTGCTTGCCAATATTATTTCTCCGGTATATAATTTACATATTTATTTATTTTTCTATATCGATACAAAGAAAGCGTATCAATTAAAATTGTATTCACGTGTAAATAATTAAACGAACAAGAAAACGAAAAGAGGCTGCATTATTTTGGAAGTGTACATTTTTTTTTTATAAGAGAAGGGGGCCAACGAGCGGCGGGAACACCCAGGTGATCAACGACGCCCATGGACACCCGCAACACCAGAGGAACTGCAGATGCGTTGCCGGCCTTTTAGAAAAAGAAAGGCTCGCTTCTTGAAGGACCCCAAGTCGTACTGGTATATGCGGTAAAAAATGCAGAGGGAGCTGACGTCCCTCCGCAAGGCCAGAGTATCAAGCTGATCGTTGTTGACATTTCATTGTCAACAACGACCTTAATGGTCAAAAAATCACAAACAAATGGTAATTTCAATATATTCGAAGTTTATCAAGTCATCATTCACTCATTGATACTAATGTATTTACGAGTAGATACAATTCCTAGTGGCACCCATATTTTAATCTGACGTATCGGCTCTCTCTATTAATGCGTACTTTAACAGTGGTAGATCCCGCAACAACATCTGTTGCACGAATGCACCGGATCGACTCGGTGGAATATTACGACCTCACAGTAAACAAGCGTGAAGTAGAAGTAATCTGCGATTCGTTGGCTGAGTGAGGTGTCGGAGGTCTAATTTTAGTTCTCTTCCTCTTCCTATCCTTTCCTAATAAGGATAGAATGGGAAGGTGAAGAGTATTGGACGGGGACGAGATGTATGGAGAAAAGGAAATATCCTTTTTCCTGTCTATGCCCTCCTCTGCCTATTAAAGGTATCCAACGCTGTGACTCATTTGCTCGTTGCGCATACCTATGGTTAGCGGTCTCTCAATAGCAATTCGGCCTCCGGAACCTCACTCATCAGATGAAACGCGGAGTACTTACACTTCACGCGTGTGAGGTCGTAGTATTTCACTGTTCGAGCCGGCACCATTGGTGCAATAGATGTTGTTGCGGGCTCTACCACTGTAACTTATTTCTATGTATTTAACATGCGAAATAATGAAATCTACTGCACTGTCACATACGTTGTATATATTGAATATAATTGTAATATAATCAATTACAGTTGCTTATTTTCTCTGCCATATCTCTATTAAAATCGAATCGTCTTTACGATGATAACATTCTTGGGGCAGATGATTCAATAAAATTAATTACGCATAAATGTATTGTGATTAGGAACTTTTAGACAGCGTCGACATTTTCGTTTCACCAGCAAGTTCTAGATTAATCAAGTCAATTTTGGAGTGTTTAAAAGACTATGACTAAATATGAAAGAAGCGAAAAAGGTAACTTAAGGTTATCTTTTAATTTTTTTTATGGAAGAAGGTGACCAACCAGCGAGCGTTGCACCTGATGTTAAGTGAGCGCAACAAGCAAATGTGTTGCAGATGTGTTGCCTACCTTTAATGGCCAGAGGAGGGGAGAGACATGACAAAGTGTATTACCTTCCCCTATTCATCCCCTCCCCCATCCAATCCTCGTCGCCTTCCCATCTTATCCTTTGTACGAAACGATGGGAAGGGTAAGGGAATGTCACTGGCCTTTCGGCACCTCACTCATCAAACGAAACGCAGAAGAATAAAATACTCCTACTTCACCCCTTTTTTCTGTGAGGTCGTGGTATTTCGCTCGTCGAGCCGGACTATTCGTGCAACAGATGTTGTTATTGCTGACTCTACCACTTTTATAAGCTAGACTACTAAATTTTATTCAAAGAAACTAACTCACTTCCTATTAACACCAAATATGCACTTTAAATTATTAAGTAAGTACTTGGGTGGATTTCTGAATACGTCTTTATGGGAAAAATACTTAGAATTCAAAATATGTCTTTAGCGTCATCTCACAAAAAATGAGGCGTCAACAAAGTTTAATTAAAAAAGTGTTGTTTTTCGCCATAATCTTAAAATGCGCAGCCTTGTCTTAATACAAAATTCAATAAATATCTATCATATTACATATTTATATATTAAAGTCGAACTGTAAAAATTATTTAAAGTTTAAGAATTAAAAGAAAATGCAACAATTAAAATACCAACGTGTAAATTTAACACCATATCGTTGGTATTTTTACGTCACATAAATAAGGCGGATTGTTGGCAGCGCGCGCGGTGACTCCTTTATGACCGTTTCGGAACATAAAGATCAAAATACATTTTTATAGTCTGCGAACGGTGAGTAGCCGCGATATGATTCGGAAATGTATTAAAAGCATATGCGTTAATACCGACATGCAATTAAATTTATAAACTAATATCGTACAGCTTACGTATAAAAAAATATTATACAGATTGTCCCCTAAATATTACTAATGAAAGGGATCATTATCTACCTGAAATAGTAAATTTCATTCGAATTCACTTAGTTCTTTTAATGATTACCTTCAAGGAGGTAAACATACTTATTTTTTTAATTGAATTGAAAAAATATCAGCTCTTATTTGTACTAATTCCGTCTCCTAAATTCGCAACGCCTTTTAATACGAAGTTTGTAAAATCAAATTGTATAGATTTCATGGTACATTATTTTAAAAACTTCTATAGCTTATGTTGATTCCAAGTAAATACAATTGTGATTTCTTAACCGCGTCCTTTTTATTCCTTCCTCTACAATTTTATAATGTATGTTACTTCTTCTTGCTTAAAACGTATCTGAAACTCTTGGGATGACAGCGCATGGTAGTCCATAAGTAGCGGTAGTCGATAAGAAATTGATTATTATACGTGTATTTTTTAAAATTCATACACCCTCTAAATCACATTGACAAATAATTATAGTAATTTTCGTAGAGGCTTTATACAGTTGCTGAGTTAGAGTTAAAATAAATTAAAAATAACATATCGGAAATAGATTGATATTTTGGCAAGTGCGTTCATAATCTGATATGATAATGCGTGCCTTAATCCATGTTGTGTCATTCAATAAATACATGCCCCACATAGGTGGGTCGTACGAATATTAATGGCTTACATGTCACTAGCCCATACATCTTGCTACTCCACTTGTCCGATAAGATTCCGAGAGACAGTCCCCTGACTGAAATATTCATTCACATTTCAAAATGTTTGCTTCTTTCATCTACGCTTACCCGGGTATTTTGTATAGCACGTCTTTAGTATCATGATCACAATGGAGATCCAAGAATCTTTTCTGTTGACTGCAATTGAATTTTACAATTTCGTTTTTTTTGTGTCTTACTCCATACCTCCATTTCTACTCCTCCTTTATATTCATTATTTATGTATTGTTTCGAAATGATGTGGTCGCTGCAATCTCAAATCAAATGTAAAGCGCATTTTACTTAATATTTCTCGTTTGACATGCTTCCTAGGCTTTCATCGGCTTATATCTCATCATTTCTATGATCCCGAACACGCAAGGTATGCAAAATCATCCGCCTGTTCTACCGTATGACAACTGGGTAGGTACAAGAAAAATATGATGCATCGAATTTAGTTTTGTTGTGGCTTTGTGTTTTATTTAATTTTATTTATAAGAATAATAATATTTATTTATTACAGAAATACATCCATATGTGTTAGTATCAAAAAGTAAAACTTAAAACTAATGTTACTAGTTGATATATGTAATGTATTCATATGAGGGGGGAATGAAGAGAGAATAACAAAACAAATTTATGTAGCATATCGATCAGATTGAATTTGATTCAGTGGCTTATTAAAAAGGGCGATATAAGGAGCACCCATAGCCGCCTAACATGTATGAATGTGGAAGAAGCGGAAGAGGTGTGTCAGGATCGCGCCAAATGGAAATCCATGATCTCTGCCTACTCCTCTGGGGTACGGTCGTGAGCGCATATATATTTATCCATATCAAAAAATTGAAACTAAATAAATTATATAGAGGATGAAAATTTGTTTGCATCAATTTTCAAATTTTAGATATTTTTTTACAATTAAGGTTAGAAAATAATTTTTGAAAAATCATTTTATGAGATTAAATTAAATTATTTGTATCAGCGGTCTGGCTACACTAGCGATACATTATAACTCTGATGAAATTGTACTATAATCATTTTTACAAAAGTGCTTGATAAAATTCGTGTTCCGTATATAGCAACAAGGGAACTACGTGACCCAATTTTTAATTTTCACCTCCCTCCCACCTTCAGTGACTATATATATGTCAAAATCCCTTCTCTGGTTTTCACGTATTAATAAATATAGTCTTATTAAATTATTTCTATACTTATATTTGTAAGGCGTTTAAATGTTTGAAAGGCGTTAATTAGATTATATCTCGTAAATGCTCGAATTTCTGAAAGTAATGCCCTACGTGACGAAAACCTAAGCCCCTCCGACCCCCTGCGGCAAGCATCTTATTTTGAAGACTCCTCTCCCTTCCTCCTCCTGAACGCATGGTGATGCCTACCCACCTAGTATGGGTACGTTTCTTAAGCTAAACTCTTCTATATTTAGAAATAAATAAGTGCTGTGAACATTAAATTAATATTTATTTGAACTCCGATTAGGTTAAAAGATCTCCAGCCATGGTATTCGACTTTAAAATTTATAATAGTTTTGGTAAAACATCCGAAACGGCATGTAAATAGATCAATTAAAATGTGTTTACAATTTAAGTAATAAATTTGAGCCAACTTTTAAATCAAGTGTTGCAGTAAAATCAATTATTTATAACCTCGTTTATAAATAGCTCATAGTACGAGAGATCACGACTAAAGTATTTACATCATAGGAATGCAGCCAAAATTGTATGAAATCGATAGCTAGGTTAGCCTGAACCCAGAAAAAATAATTTTAGATTTTTTTTGCTTAATAACCGACCTCAATGTATTTTCAAAAACGCCAATAAAATTTACCGACCATTGTCATGTCTGGTTTCCTGAATATGGGTGATATAATACTCTAATACCGAGGAAACTATATGTCAGTATTGGTCCGAGTAATGTCTTATTCTCTTGCTTGTGTCGAAAGAAATACTACAATGATACTGATTGCCTTTTTTCTTGACACAGCAGAAATGGGCCCTACGTTTTTGACCGTCACTGC
This sequence comes from Papilio elwesi, assembly GCA_029849275.1. NCBI lineage: Eukaryota > Metazoa > Arthropoda > Insecta > Lepidoptera > Papilionidae > Papilio > Papilio elwesi. Next base: position 15,149,221 of record CM056717.1, on the reverse strand, counting down.
CCTACTAATAGGGCTTAGAATTTAATAATCTAACGATTTTACCCAGTTGTTGCCGAAAAACAATGATACATAGTTTTGATTAATCTCGCCTATAATCTCTAACAAATACACGGGATGATTACGCTCGGATTTCGTCTGAGTCAGAAGTTTTAAAATTATACAGTGTTATTAAGGGAACATTCCTCATCTGCTACTTGATAAATTTGTGTTATCACATCTCCGAGTGAAATTCACAAGAATTGTGAAGATGTGAAGATCAGGATTAGGAGATCAAGCTAAGCGTAATAGAAGCGACAATCCAATAAAAGCGTCAGCTCCAAGTTGTGTGCGTATCTACGGTTCGTTACATCGACAGTTAGACTTGTCATACATGGTGACTACAATTAATTTGCTCGTCGATATGATTTAATTAATCGAGAAGGGTTTAGAAATGTTGATATGTTGATAAAAAGTGGAAAAAACGCGATTGCACAACTAAATCTGGCATTATTATATATTTGGAATAATTGGAATTTCCAAAATAACACGGTGCTTAAATACAAGAATGCATCACCGGATTATTGAGCTGGATAGTTAGAACTATTTAGAAACACTATTTAATATTTCTCACAGGAATTCATGTGAATAATGGAAATGTTTTATTCAGCCTAAAATAATCCAAAGATTCTGTTTGATATATAATTTTGTCGACACTGGTGAATCTTCAACAAAATTATTAGGTCCCGCCCGCCTGACGTACTCTGTGAATCCCTTTACTAAGGAAAGGCTCGATGACAGTGTAATACACATTGAGAAAAGTTTTTAAACACAGTAATCATGTAACACGATAACCTTGTATCTATGTGGTGGTATGTCGTTGTGGCCGGCTGTAGAGAACTCGCCCAGGCGTCAGCATCGTGGTTCGCGGCCCGTTTTCACATTTCTAAATAATGTCGGTAGGTAAAGGTGTTTGGCAGCGCCTACGCTAAACTATTTCTGACCGCGTCGGAATGTCGGTATAAACTTCGGCTCGGCGACGACTCAACTGATGAAGTTTTCTGTTATTTAATTATAACCTATAAAATTGTTTATTGATAATAACATTATCTGTACCTAATCTATATTTTATGAGATCTGTGACATGGTAGGAAGCTTCTTTGTAATGATTATATTATTATAGACAATAGATAATTAAATATTATTATTGATTAAGTTTTTTTATGCGACAAGGTGGCAAACGAGCAAGTGGATCACCTGATGTAAATTGATCGCTACCCATAGACATCCGCAACAAGCAAATGTGTGGCAGATGCGTTGCCTACCTTAAAGGACAGAGGAGGGCATAGACAGGAAAAAGGATATTTCCTTTTCCCCGTTAATCCCCGTCCAATCCTCTTCCCTTTCCCATCCTATCCCCCTTAAAAGGAACGGGTGGGAAGGGGAAGAGGACTAAAATTAGGCCTCCGGCACCTCATCAGACGAAACGCAGAGTACTTCTACTTCACGCCTGTTTTCTGTGAGGCCGTGGTATTACACCGGTCGAGCCGGCCAATTCGTGCAACAGATGTTGTCGTTGCGGACTCTACCAATGTTAAACAGTATATAACACAAGATGATAAATATTATTTTTGCACAAATTTATTGGTCAAGCATAAAGCTATTAAGTCTATCAAGAAAACAGCGTACCCATTCTTGAAAGGCCTGAAACCCACCAGCATCTACTCAGTTGTGGATATCGTGGGAGGCGGTGATCATCTTTGTAGGCTGCTTGTTTAAATGCTTCTAGCTGTGTGAAACGCTGTGAAATATTTTTGTATGTATATACTCGTTTAGAGCTATTAGAGAGGTCTTAACAGTGGTAGAGCCCGCAACAACAGCATCTGTTGCACGAATTGGCGGTCTCGACCGTTGAAATACCACGATCTCACAGAAGACAGGCGTGAAGTAGTAGTAGAAGCGTTTCGTCTGAAGAGTGGTGTGCCGGAGGCCTAATTCTAGTCCTTTTCCCCTTCACATCCTTTTTGATAATAGGGAAAGGATGGGAAGGAGAAGAGGGCTTGACGGTGGAGGGGGTGAATGGGAAAGGGATATAACCATTTTCTGTTTATCCCTTCCTCTATCCAGTAAAGGTAGGCAAAGCATCTGCAACTCATTAGCTTGTTGCGGATGCTTAAGGGTGGCGATCATTTGATATTGGGTGAACCGCGTGCGCGTTTACCACCATCTATTATAAAAAAGATATATAAATAAAAATTACAACTACAGAAATAAAAATTGAATATTATTTGTTTCCTATAATAGTATTTATTACTTAGCATACAAAGAAAATGGCTTAGGTTAGGTTAGTGTACGTAGAAAGAGGAAGTGTGACACACAAGTGTAACAGTTGGACGTTTGACAAGGAGCACAGAGTGCGTGCGTATAGGTAGAGATGAGTATACACGTTTATATTAATTTCATTTAGCACTTTCGAGTTTCCGAGACTAGGTACAGCAAGAGCGGATTGAAATTAAACATCCGGCATGAGTCACGCCTGTTTATTGCTAAGCGACTCGTGTTTACGTATTCGCTGTATGGTTTTCCGTTAATTTAAATATATGACGGATATTTATCGTAGCACTCTGTTTAATATTTATAATAGGAATAACAAAAATAAATAATAGTCATAGTAACTTTATTACCGATTAATGAACATGTGTATACCGTACAATGAGGCCTAATTCTAGTCCAAGAGGGGAAGACCCCTTTCTTCATAGGGCCAGGATGGTAACGAAACGAAACGGTAAGGAGAGGGTTAACGGCCAAAAGAAAATATCCTTTTTCCTGTCTATCCATCAGTCTGTCCTCTGTCCATTATAGGTAGACAACGCATCTGTAACACATTTGCTTGCATTTTTGCATTAATTCCATTAAAAAAACCAGTCAAGGCTTCTACCGGATTTTTTTTGAGTTCACTGGATGAGGCTAGTGCACCAATCTCTACGGCAATGAGGTACGCTTACTTCCAGTAGCGGACTTCTGTGGGCTCAAAAAAATGAGAACTTATTGAATATTTGTAGTATGTTAAAGAAAATGCTTCTTAGGTTACAATGCGAATGTTCCATTTTATATTTACAGACTATATAAGTGCAAATGTATGAGTAATCTGTACATAATATTGGTAGAGCCAGCAACAACGGAATCTGATGCACGAATGGGCTCGTACAGTAAAATACCACGACTTTACAGACGACAGGCGTCAAGTAGAAATATTCTGCGTTTCGACTGTCGAATTAGGTTCCGAAGGTCTTATTCTCCGGGAACTCCTCTTTCTCTCCCCTTCACAAGAGGGGACAGAGGATTTGACGGGGTCGGGAATGGAGAAAGGTAATATCTTTTTTCTGTTTATTCTCTCCTCTCCTCTCGATATCTGATTAGCTTGTTAGTCCACCGCCTTTTTCTTTAATAAACATTGTTATTGAGTCTCGATATGCTTTTTGACTTCTGATAATATTTAATTGAAAAATATTAAAACAACATTGCTATCATCATTAGTCTTGATTTTTCTATACATACACTACTGGCCGCGGTAATCCAGTTGCTCTAGCCATTGTAGCTTGTCAGATAGGAACCGATCGATCATATATAAAATACTTCTTATATAATAATGGCCGGTATTTTTTAGAATTAGCCGTCCGTTCGTTCAGCGGCAGTCCATGTTGTAATAAATATTAATCATTTTGAACTTTTGTATTAACTTAAAACACATAGGCCACGATATAGACCTGTTTTGGTACAAGACAAGTACTCGTTTGGATATGGAAGATGTGTCAAGTTTTAGTTTCAGGTTAAATGTATACCGGATCTGTCTGATTAGTCGACTCGGGCCCGAACTTGCTGATCGTTTCCTGATGTACCTCGTGCACCGAAATAGATCAACTTACCTGTTCACTGAACCACATTTAAAATAACATACCGTTAACTATTAAACTATCTTAAAGCCATTGCCCTAAAATTTTATTCAACCATCTAATGACCTCCAAAGAAATATAACTAGGAGACAGCTGGTGTGTCGGCTCCAAATATGAATACCATTTAGTCTAGGCTACAAATATGCTATGATCACTTAAAGAGAAGTTGCACAAATATAAAGAGATGATATGCAGAGTAAAAGAGTGAAGTAAAAATATCCTTATTAACTAAAATATTAGAGAGGCGACTGTGAGTTTGTTTGTTACGCTTTAACTCCTCAACGACTCAACCGATCGTCATGAAATTTTGCACACACATTGTCAGGGGTATAGAAAAAGATGTCTTTTTTTATACTTACTTACTTTACTTTTTATCCGCAAAGAAACTGCAGTTTGCCATGGTAATGCAAAAGACACGACAGTGGTATAATTTTGAAATTTTGTTATTTTCATGACTCATCAAAACCATGGGCAAATAATTTTTTTTTGACATTTGTCTGCAAGATTTCAAGTCTTAGAAGTTTTAAAAAATCCAGCAAGGAAGATAAGAGTCGAATGCTTGCAAAGCCGCGGGCAACATATACTCGTAGTTGTAATATATGTATAAATAGTAAGTAATCTGATTACATACGAACCCAACAATATCCTCATCGAAATAAAGAAGACACTGGAAGATTCTAGCAAACTTGAACAGATTGTCCACTTTTATCTCTCCGTAATGAAATTGATGTAATCGACAACAGAACATGTTACCACTGGCATTATTTGAAGAGAATTCAAATAGTTTAAAAGGTCAAACTTATTCTATTTTAGCAACTGAATAACAACACCGATTGTGGATTCAAAACTATTGTTTCCTGGAACCTATTGTTAGCGTGAAATTGATCCAGCTTTGTAAAACACTTTTGGGAATTCTAGATGTATTCATGGAAATAACTAGAACTAGCACAAGTGGTATTTTATTCGATTACTATGAGATAGAGTATTAATTTGTGTGTACATGAGGTAGGAAGCGAGAACTATAGGGAACAGCGCCCGCGCAACTTGGCAGCGTTATATTTAGACCGCTCCACATTCGAACAAAGTTTTGCAACATCCACGTACGCTCCTTGCGCCGGCCTTGTGCCCATCATTATCTGTGCCTTGGGAATTAAAAAATAAATGTCGAATTCTTCTAGAAACAAAGAAAACATAAGGAAATATTTTTCAATTTCTAACTCTATTTCATTGATTCTCATGACGAATAATATCTTTATTATAAAAATACGTGGAGCCAGGTTATGACGTAATCGACTTAACACTACAGATTTCTTGGGCTAAAATAGGATGACTTTCGTCCAAAGTTGTTTAGTTTTCGCGATAGAGGGCTCCTAAGACTCCTAAGATTATAAAATAATTAGACCGAATAGAAATTGATGGTTTAAAATGAAAATGATGATTAGTCAAGACTAGGAATTTAATTTAATTTTCAACCTGTAACGTCTGGTACGTTATCCCCACGCATTTTAAAATAGCTGATATTTCTACGAAACATTTTATAAAAGTGTTTATTTATGCTCGTACTGTTAGTTGGATGAGTCAGTTGCGCTATTGCGCTGCGAAGCAGAAATCAGCTCTCGCCCGACGTACGATTACATGTCAATCGCCAGAAAGCATTTTGGAGCCGAATATCATTCATAGAATGTATGATTAAATTTATATTACTACAGTAAGTTGACTTGGAAATATATTATACATTTCCAATTCAACTTATTTCTAGCCGTCCTAATTCATCTCGCGTATTGTTGCCCTAATCCCGGTATTCCTGTAATGTTGTAAAAGATAAAGGCGTTACGAAAGTTCAAAGAACAGGCTTAGGTTTCTTTGTATGTTATTTATTAATGATAAAACTTCCTAAAGCCACATTAATACCACACACGCGCACGTAGGTATTACGATGACACTATTGCGTATTTTCAAAGATATTTAGCAGCGAACGCTATTATGTTATTTATCATTGGTGACCCGCCCCGGCTTCGCGCGTGTACCTCTAATTATTTTGATCTGATCGCTACCTAACTTCACAGGAACATCCGCCAGGCCAATCTGAAGATACGCTGAAATTTTAATCGAAATTATTCCAACCGTTTCGGAGTCTATACAGAAAATAGAACGCATTATGTATCCATACACATCGAATTTATATGTGTATTTTTTATGACAGAACAAAGGCCATTGTCTGTAAGGTGTAATATGTTGGCTCACAGGTTTTCAGGATGTACTAAATAGGTAATAGTGATTATACGCCTGCAACTTGTGGGTCAAGTATTCACAAAAAGCATACAATGCCTTGCGCGTTCAATACAATAACGGGTTTCGAACGCTACTAATGTTACCACGATTTTGTATTGCATCTGGATGTTTATGGACATCCGTACAGGCTTCGAAACTATCGTACGCAGAAGAACAATATCCCTGATGCACCGCCTGAAAACTTGTGGTGACATTAATGAGCACCGCGGCGTGCAGATGGAGCTCCCGACGACGGCACTGGTTAGCGATGAATGTAAGGTAATATAATTATCGTTTATATTTATTTTATAAGTATATACTAATTTTGTATATTTAAGTTCCTCTTTGTATACATTTTTATGTACTTACTCTTTACTCATGGATTTATTACTTATATATAGAGACGAAATAGATAGTCATATCGAAAATCCTAAAACCTCGGCGATTAAACCCATTTATCTTACTTATTTTATAAATAAAACAATTAAACATTATATCCATCTTATCACTTTGTGAAAATGGTTATGAATGAACACTATCGTAATCAAATTTGGTTATTAATCAAGCAATCGTTAAAAATGTTCTTAATGACTGAAACCTTAGGCATGTAGAATATAATTTAAGCCCAATGGTCAGCAACATTGAAAGCCATCTGCTTATCTATACAACATTGCAGTAATTTCCCGGCTATACAGCCAAACATTGGCGATGTTTTAAATAGATTCCCGGACCATCGCTGTGATCGTTCGATCGGATATATATTAACTGCTGCATATTGCCCAACCCTTGTTTATTTAATCGCTCTCTTTGTTATGTTATTGTATGCTTTACTACGCGTCATGATATTTTCAGTCGGTGTGCATTTTATATTGTAAGCATTTTTGTATTGAACAAGTAGCGACATCTTGTGGTGCTATATAAAATTGTGTCTGATTTTAACCGTTATAGTAGCTTCTATTCCACACACAAGATGTAATTGTTTGCCAGTATTATTTTATGCGCATGAACATCAACCTATCTATTTTAAAAATAAATTATTTATTAAAATAAATCAATGAATCGCAACGCAACTAGACGCTTTATTAATATTTTAAGTAAGTTAGTTAAGTAATTTAAAAAGTTATCGATTTTACTCTTATCGATAATTTTAATGTTATGAGTAGCGACATCTTGTAGCACTATGACAAACTACGTTCCGAAATTTAGGCACTTTAGGCAGTTTTTAATCCTATCAATCGCTGCGCGGCGCTAGTGCTTATGGCGAGAGGACTTTATGTTATTGTCGTCAATTTTGTTCGGACTATTCATATTGTGAACTGAAAGAATAAATTAAAATTTGACTGTTTTTAAACTGCCGAAGTGAAATCTGATATTTTGCTTGCGTTATAGTTTAAGTTAGATTGAAAGATAATGGTAGGTTACATTAATTTATTTGAAACTCATAGTTATGCCAGGTGTCCGGAAATGACGTGAGCGGACTAACTTACGGATCAGATTACTCAGGCGAAAATATGACGATTAAACCCAACTTAGCCTCTCCCTAGTTGCTTAGTTTGGGCGATGCTTCAAAGATAACGAAAATTTTGAATTTATCAAATATGTCGAAAAGTCTTCATTGAATGATTTTAGCGCGAATTGTTTAAATTAACCTACATCTTATGTGGAAGAAACCATTGTATAAAAATTGGTCGTTTTTTTTGTGGGTTTTGCAAAAAAAATATATTTTATAAATTCCTAGGAGCTAAAATCGGGGATTTTTTTTGATAGCATAAGGGGGCAAACAAGAAACGGGTCGCCTAAAACCTAAGTGATCACACCGCCCTTGAACATTCGCATTACCAGGAGAACTGCGGATGCGTTGCCGGCTTTTAAGAAAGGAGTACGCTCGCTTCTTGAAGGACCCTAAGTCATATTGGCTTGGAAATACCGATGGCGACAGATAATTCCACAACACGGCTGTCTGAGGCAAGAAATTACGCGAAAACCGCACCGTAGTGCCAACCATCAAGATGGTGAGGATGGTAATTGGAGCTCTGTCGAGTTGAGCGACGACGAAACTCAGCGGCAGGAATTGTTCCAAACAATTCTTCGGAACACTCCCCATGGTAAAGACGATAAAAAATGCAAAGGGAGCTGATGTCTCTTCGCAATGCCAGTGAGTCAAGCCGATCAGTAAGAGCTCGGTCGTTGATGATTCGAGTCGCTCTTCGTTGTACGCGGTCAAGTGGAAGAAGCTGGTATTTGGGGGCTTCAGCCCAGAGATGCGAGCAGTATTCTATATGAGGCCGAACCTGCACCTTATGCAGCTTTAAGCAATGTGCCGGCGTAAAATACTGCTTCGTTCTACCGAGCACACCAAGCTTTTTGGAGGTCAACTTGGCCTTACCTTCCAAATGACCACGAAATTGGACGTCGCTCGATATATCAACGCCAAGAATACTGATACTAGCAGTGGCAATGAGGGGAGTGTTCTTAAAGTTCAGATTAACGACGAAGGGTTGTTTCTTGCCTGTAGACGCGCAAACTTGTGTCTTTTTGGGGTTGAATTGCACAAGATTTTGTCGCCCCCAGTCCGAAACGATACCCAATAGAGTCTCATGTTCAAACACAAGTTTGCTCCGGTACTCATTCACGCAATCCCGACAAATATTAGCGCGGGCCGTGTACACCGGGCATACAACGGGCACCGGCACTATCGTCTGCATAGCAATGAACGTTACTATGTAACATGTCATTGACATGCAGAAGAAAGAGGGTGGGAGATAGTACACAGCCTTGTGGTACACCAGCATTAATGGATTTAGAGTCCGAGCATGCACCGTCGACTACGACCTTGATGCTACGACCCTCAAGGAAGCTGGTAATCCATTCGCATAATTTCTCGGGAAGCCCGTAGGAAGACAGCTTCGAAAGAAGCCTTTTGTGCCAAAACCGATCGAAGGCTTTGACTAACTACCAGGTAAGCCAAAGGTCACCAGCTGAGCGTCGCCTTTCTTTGGGATCGGGTGGATTAAGGCAGTCTTCCAGGATTTTGGGACAACGTCTAAGGAGTAGGAGTACTGAAAGGGATGCGTTAACACCGGTGCCAACTCAGGAGCACATGTCCTAAGCACAATAGGAGGAATTTCGTCAGGCCCACTCGACTTATGGACATCCAGAGACTGAAGAGCTTTACTCACCGATCTCTGGAAAATGTGGATTTCCGACATAGAGGTCTCACCGCGCGGGAATTTAGGCGGTGAGTTACCTTTGTCATCCAGTGTCGAGTAAGATGCAAAAAGAGAGACCAGAAGATCGGCCTTCTCTTTTGCAGTATGCGCCAACGAGTCATCCTCCCTGCGCAAAGGTGGTAACGATGGGTTACAGAAATTTCCTTGGACAGCCTTGGAGAGAGACCAGAACGCGTAAGTTCCAGAAGGAAGACGCACTAGCCTCTCCCCAATGCTGGCCACGTGTTCCGACTTTACCCTGGCAATAACTCTTTTGAAGGACCTGGAGGCAGAGTTATACTTTCTTTTGAGTAAACTGGTATTTACATCCCTTTCCGCTGACGCTCCGGCCCATGTAACACACAGGTAACATTCCTGCTTGTTTCGTGATGCTAACTTGCAGGAACGACCGAACCATGGCTGGGATCTACAGCCTATTGTCACCACAGATGACAGAACAAAGAGTTCCATCACCTGCAGCACCACATCAGCAACAGAATCGGCAACGGCATCGGGATCATCCAGCTTAAAGCAAACCTGATCCCATGGGTAGGATGCATTAAAAGCCCGCATCTCATCCCAGTCCGCCAACCTATAGTGCCACACTCGACGATGGCTCAGCGGTTGGGATCGTGGGCGCTTCAAGTTAGGCATTGTTGTCCGGATCAGGCAGTGATCCGACGAGCCCAATGGAGCATCGACGGAAACCTGATAGCCTTCCGGATGTGAGGTCAGCAGAAGGTCCAACCGGGAAGGTATATGATCCACAACATCTGGTATTCGCGTAGGCGAGGTAACCAGTTGTGTCATATGCCAAAGCAAAGTCATGGACAGATCTCCTTGCGTGATCAGTGGTACGTGATTCAAGCCATTCGGCGTGGTGGGCATTAAAATGGCCTAGTACCACGACTTCGGCAGATGGGATCTGTTCCAACACAAAGTCTGTGCCCATTTGGACTAGGTCCATGAGTTGGTCTGTATCGGCATTACCACCATGGGATATATAATAGATAGGTCATTCAAGTCTGCTGAGGCGACGAGAATATGCTCTCCGGCGTACACGTATACACCAGCCCGGGGCTAAAAGGAGTGTTCTAATTTGTACCCGGGGTAGGATAGATACGAGATGTCTCCAGATGGTTGTGGACGGCTTCCAGGTTGGAGTGGAGTCCCCTGATATTGCCATTATAAAGCAACATTTATACCTTATATAAAAATTTCGTTGTAAGTGCTTAGCCTAGCGTCTAAGTCGTCATAATAATACTGAAATTTTTACATATAAAAAAACGTTCTTGTCATGACCATTACACGGCTCAAGGCTGCTCAAGAGGTTATGGATCGCGCAATGCTTGGAGTTTCTCTTCGAGATGGTATCATGAATGATGTCACTCACAATAGAACCAAACCATTGACATTGTCTTAAAGACTGCAAAACGTACGTGGAATTTCTCGTGAACCTCGGGAACCTACACTATGCAGCGATGATCTGGTGAAAGTTGCTGGAGCTCACTGAACGAAGGCGGCAGCGGACCGATCTTTGTGGCGATCAATGGGGGAGTCCTACGTCCAACAGTCGGCGAATATCGACTGAAACAACGACGAACCTAAGAAGTATACATGTGACGTGTGGTACGTATCCATATACATCTGGATTATTCGTTTTTTTTTTGTAAATGAAAGTAGCATCTCTACCACATAAGACATCACAGGAGTTTTCGTGGTATAACGCGTCCAGCGCATCTCAAAACGAACATTTCCCTGGGTATAATTTTAGGCAGTTCTGCATACATACTGTGTCCTAAATTGGCACTAGTTAATTAATTAAGGCTAGAAATATACATTTACGTTAGATCCGATCACATAATTCAAGAAGACAATGAAATGAAAGGAAATGTCTGTATCGGACTTATAAATGTGTTTTCTAAATCAATCTTATGATATTAAATAAGCACTCTCTGTAGGGTCGCGTCGCTCATATCTAAGATTCTTGTTCAACTTGAGGGTTGCGTCAGGAACCGATGTTCTGCTTTCGCCAGTTTCCAACCCGTCTATCACGATCGTAAAGAATTAAGAGGATGGCACTTGGTTCGCCGGCGTCGATCCGGTGGCATTTACTTGATCGATTATGTTTTATACTAGTAATATATCGAAAGTAAATACGAATATGAGAACATTCTACCCTCTGCGTAGATATCTCAATGTCCCAAAAATGGGATTGTCTGCAAAGGGGAAGGTTGAAACGTTGACGAGTGCAAGAGTCTACCCGTAACCGTGCTTTCACATAGACCAGGGCTAGAAAACGCTTTACGCGTCAATCTCTGAGATTACATTCCCTGGTTAAATTATTATAATAATTTTTATTCTTTTAACAGTGGTAGAGTCAGCAAAAACAACATCTGTTGCATGAATGGACCGGCGAAATACCACGACCTCGCAAAAAACAGGGGTGAAGTAGTAGTGTTCTTCGTTTCGTCCGATGAGTGGGGTGCCGGAGGCCTAAATCCAGTCATTTTCTCCCTCCCAACCTTTTCTAATAAGGAGAGGCTGGAAAAGGGAAAAGGATTTGATGTGAGAGGGTATGGATATGAAAAGGAAATATCCTTTTTCCTGTCCATCCCCTCATCTGTCCATTAATTGCTTGTTGCGCATGCCTATGGGTGACGGTCACGGTCACTTAGTAAATACAGATGACCAGCTTTCTCGTTTGTCACCTTATTACATTAAAAAAATCTAATTAAAATTAAAGCTGTAAAAACTAAAAAAACTCACAACGTAAAAGTTTCTTCATATAGACATGTAAACCGATATCAGTCTACGAGGGTGTAAAACGAAACCTCTACTATAATAATACGTCAGTGTGTGGGATGAAATAGTCCAAAGCTTTGTCCTGTGAGAGATCTATACAAAAGATCGAAAGCTGGGCGTCCAACGCGTGAATGAATGTCTCCTTTCATCCCGGCTGAGACGCAAGTGCATTAAGAATCCCCACCCCCCGCGGCTACAGGCTTCGCCTCCAGAGGCTTACCTGCGCCTCTACCGCTCTATGACGATATAGCCTCAGAGAACCGCTACTGTGTCGTCAAAGATTAACTTGTAAAGGAGATTAATGCCTACAATATTTTATATTAATTTATGTACTCGTAACTGTTAATTGGGTTGTTTTAGAATACACATTTCAAGTAATGTAATTTAAGAAAAGAAAACTGGTGTTAATTGCAACCTAATATTAAACAGCCTGAGCTAATACTTACATTCGTACACTCTTGCGCCGATTCATTCTCTACAAGATCACATCGAATAATATAAAACATCGCTCACTTTTTAACCAATAAATAAAAAAATATTATTCCTGGACCAGTCATTTTTCAAAGTTAGGTTGGGTAGATTTCAACATGTTTAAACAATGGCAAAAAATTAAAAAATAATTCTAGCGTAATGTATCAGTTAGTGGTAAATGTCAAGTCTGTCGTGAATAATCTATGAGCGGGGCCTGTGTTTCTGTGCGTACGCGCCAGTGCCAACCGTCGTTAGTCAAACAAGCTGCGCTTGCGAACGGAGCAGACGTGTGTTAGGAACGTATTTATTTTTCAGTGCATTGACGGGACCAGATGTGGTGTTTGTCATACTGTGACAATTGTTAGCATGTTTCCCTGCATTTACGTGTGACTGTGGAATAATGTGGAAAGAGGCTACTGTCGTGTTGCTGCTGGCATTAGGCTGCTTTGCCGAGTTCCAGGAGAGAGGTAAGTGAGCCTTTCTTAAAATTAAGCTCGTATTCATGCTTTTAGATAACTTGAATTTATTCTGTATTTATATTTTTTTGAATTGATTTTTTGATTCGTAATCTATTTGAATACGTTTATAACAAAACTGCATACATAGATACAGTAAAATTTCTGCATTTTGTATAGAATTTTCAAACTTATTTTCGTTAAGTTAAAGTACAACTTAAAAGTTTTTCAAAACTTCGTATGACAATCGCGAAAGAGAGAATTAGGGATGTTTTTAGAATATTTTTAAACGTTGTATGTCTATTCACTTTATATTAAAAAGAATCGCTTAAATACTAAAGGTATTAAAATGTTTGGATTATTTTTTTTTTAAAGATGCTAGATAAAAATGTATAAAGTTGGTTAAATAACTTGCTTTGTAAGTGAAGAACAACATTTCAAGGAATGTAGGTAGAAAAGATAACATTTTATTTGCATATACGCGTGCAATTAAAGCGATTCCAAGAAGGATGTAAGTGTGGACGAAGTGCTTCATTGTAAGAAAATATTTCAAGTATGCCGTCGAACGAAATGTTTTCTCGAAACCAGTCGGTCTGCTCTCGGTCGTTATACGAATATGATATTAATGTCTTGTAACCCGTAACTGTTAAAATTCGGCTTGTCCCGCTATCAGCGGCGCGCTTAGCCGATGTTTTATTATTACAAAACCAGTTAATAAGTTTAACAGACCATGGTTGGAATAGTAGTAAAAAAATCTCACGATACGTCATTGTTTTATGTACAGACTCGTACACATATTCTAGTGATACTAGATTGGAAGGTTTGTAGTAGACACAAGTTACTCTTAATTTACTTACTTAGTTATTCTTTTAATAGTTGGCTACAATGTGAATATGAGTTGAAATGATCCAAGAAAAGCACTTGTTACATTTTTTTTGTCGACTCCATGTTCAGTCCACCACACGTCAGAAATTATAACTGACTTTAAAATTATACAACGTGTCTCTGTAAAATTATACAAGTTTTTAAAAGAAATAGTAATTCAAATAAACAAAATGAAGATGTAACATTTAAATAAAATAGACTTACTTAAATTTTACCAATATCTATTAGTATTATTCTTATTCAGGTTATGGTAATTAAAAAAATGATTTCTCACCTTTTTTCGTTCTGAGCATCTTAAAGTTTCAGCATTTGAAAAACAAAAGGCTAGCGGTGTTCTTGCTTTCGCGTGACAATAATACTATTGTCGGCTGGCACAACACTTAATACAAAGTATTATTAAGTGTTATGCTAGCCAACAATAATAGTAGATAGATCAAGATGGTATTTCGATTTCATTGTGTTCATGAAATGAAATTGATTGTACATGGCAGAGCAACGATAGCAGATACATTCTATTGTGGGAAATTATCGCGACCTAACGTCAGTTCTTAGCTTGTGGTATTCTGTAATAGCGTTTTAACTATTGGACGTCTAGATGTATGTGTATACTCCATATATCTTTTTTGATTTACTAATGTCTTGCTAATTTGTGAGTATTTCGCATAAAATACGATATGAATGCATAAATATCAAACGATAAAAAAGATTAAATAAGATTAATAAATAATCTCAATGTCTATCTTAACATTGAACTTTTGTCTGCATGAAGAAATAACTATGAGGAAAAATACAAGTGTTTCATTGATATTTTATCTTTGTTGTCGTAATATAGTTCTAAGAATTGTAGCATAAATATCGATAAGAAGAGATATCTTTATGGAATTATGAATATAATTGATTTGGACGACTTGTCACAGTGCAAGCGTGTGTAAGTTTCACACAATTATTTTAATTATTAAAAAAATACAAATATGAAATAAGAATCTCATCATTGTTAACAGATGTTGCTATTCTTAACATGATGAGGGTTTCAATGTTGCCATTACTCCGGATATAAAACGTGGTAATAAGTTCTGTACCAGAGTTCGTCCCATAACTACGTCCAGGACAGCAATATAGGCGATAGCAAGAATGACCTGGCACCATCGGTGGTGTACCACACACCTCGCGGACTAACGAGTAATATAGAGTTA
Organism: Papilio elwesi; assembly: GCA_029849275.1. NCBI lineage: Eukaryota > Metazoa > Arthropoda > Insecta > Lepidoptera > Papilionidae > Papilio > Papilio elwesi. The sequence continues at coordinate 15,134,003 of CM056717.1, read as the reverse complement.
TGTCAGCGAACAATTGTGAACTTCGTCAGTTTGAAATCGGACAAGGGATATTAAAGACTTTTAGTAAATTGTGACCTGAACGTATCAATGACAATTTGACGTTTAATGTCAAACGCACCAAATAATAACAAGCAATCAGTTCACAACTTGACGATTTGACTTCGACAGTTAATTAGTGAAATGGTGAATTCTAGACTAGGTTTAAAGTATCCAACAATACACGTTGTTATTTACAGTATATTTGACTCGTACATAATATGTTAAGAAAACTTTTTATATATCTCTCGTAAAAAAAGTACTTTCAATATTTTTTTATGTTTTTCTTCGATTATTTCATCATTTTGGCAACCTCGTTTTTTTCATAGGTGCACCAAAGAAGCACGTGTATATTGTAACGCGCGTAAATTATTTTTTTTTATAATGGCGATATGGTCGAAAGCTAGCGCTTACTAGTTTAGCTTTAGCTTATTCTTTATTTTACTTACAGTAAACTTTTCCAATACTTTCGTAAGAAAAGTCTGAGTAAATCCAGTTTTTAATTCTGCCAGCGCGATCAAAATTGTCTGTTAGGAAAAATTACAAGCATTCAGTACTTTACATGTGGATAAGCTAGTTAAGTGAGGTTCGACTTCCTTATGAAGAAACTAAGGAGAAAGATGCGAGCTTACCATATCCGTTAAACGTTTACCTAGCTAGATGGAAGCTGCCGCTTTACTTACTACAGATAGAATACACATCTAAAAACTCTTTGCATTATAGTACAAACATTAAAATAATTATATATTAATACATGAAACGAAAACTTCAGGAACAATTTTATATATCCGCCGTACAGAAATGCGTGACATTTGTTAATTTGAGATAAATAAACTAAACTTAAATTGATACGTTCAAAAAAGAAATATTTTGAAATTACTGTCATATTTCGACTGCTGTACTGTAGGAAGTTATAACAAACTTATAACATTACTGGTACTAGTAACAATATAACATTGGTAGTATTACTTATAGTGTATTAGAATGAATCTGGTATAATCAGCAATGGACACGACGATTGTAATTTTCTATCAACATACAGCAAAATGGTTTAAAATATATTACAGTTACATAATTATATGTAGTTAAATGAATATAAATGATAGGTACTGTAAATGAGAAGTAACTACAAATACGATGAATTTCACGAAAGAGAATAATTTTATACAAGTCTTACATTCTATTCATTTGTTGTCTCTTTCTTTCCCATCCCATCTCCTCTTTCACATTTCAAACTCTTTTATATTTTTTATTTCACTTTTTTCTTTTGTAAAATCGTTCTTTCCACTAGCCAAAGAAGTTTTTATGTGTAAAAGCATTAGTAACTCTTATTTGTAAGACAACATTTCTATGTCGCCATTTGCGGAGGTTTTAAATGCACCGCCAGAACGGAAGAGAAATCAGGAAAAACTAGTGGTTCGAGCAGGTTTTGTTGTAATGTACTATGAATATTTATCTATAAAATAAAAAGGCACAAAGTGAATGGATTTTAAAACCTTATGATGTAGTACATATATATATAATTGGAGAATATTATATATTACATATAAATTACCCTGAATACATATATACATAGAGGTAAATTTATTACTATAATTGTATTTGATACTATATATGATATATTAAGCAATCCCGCATACCAAATATTAGCAAAAAAAATTTTATTGGAAGATATTGTAGCGGCGGCTTATAGTCCGACATTTTCACATTGCATCCATCGTTTAAATCATAAATAATATTGTATAAAATGAACATTTTAATAAAATATGTACTTGAAACAACAACAAAATTATAGCAAAATTTTATTATTAAAGTATTCGACTTTAATATTTGTACACAAAGTTATCAGCCAAACTCATCGTAAAGGTAAAAGTGCTCCACATGTCTCGATGTTAAATAAAAAAAGTGTACCTACCCCACTTCCGCTACTTCAATCAAACGGAAGCTAACAGGAGTACGTAGGTATATGTACTTAAAAAAAAGTTAAAAGACACCCCATAGTGCACATCCCGGTGCTTAACGTGCCCAAGTGTTCACAGTTTTTATGCGAAGTTCGATTCTCTGTTTAGAACGGATACGTCGCAACGTTGTCGCGTCGTTGCTTCGGGACATAAGGACACTTCGCACGGAAATATTTTTCAGTAATTATTCACTGAGTATTGAATTCTTTTTCAATACCTATCTTCATCCAATCTCAACACAAGTTGATTACCATTGATTGCCAATTGTTTTGTTTAATTTAAGCCAAACCTTACATTTGCCTGTCAATTGTTTATGTATTTACTGATAGCAATGCACTATTTTGTACTCCTCCTTTTTTAAATAAAGTTGATTTTGTAAGGTCTAAGAGTTGTAAATATTGGTTGATAACGAAATGTAGCTTGATTCAGTTTATATATTAATACTTATACAATATAAATCCTTTGTAATTGGTACACTTTATAAGTTATAAATCGAGGAATTCCAAAACGATGCGAAGATGCGCCTTAGTTTTTCAAAACTAACGTAAATTCTTATTTCAGCAACATAATTATTTTAGTACATATTTATTTCATGTATAGTATATATTTATTCCGAATCAAATTAAAACTCAATTTTAACCAACCATAATTATCAATAAATTATTTTATGAAATTTATTAAATTATTTTAGTCTATGTAGACCAACAAACAACAAATTGTATATATGTCAAAAACACGTAATGTAGTGATTGTAGCCAAATAGATTTCCTTCAAGAATTATTTTTATAAACTTAATTATTTAGTCGATGTGCATAATTGACTGTCATATGACACTTACTAGCACCGTTTTCCAAGAAAAGTAAATATGAGTACTGATAATATAAATGATGCAATTATGAACATTAAGAAATCATAACTTCCATTTTATGCGTTCCTTGTAAAACATTCTATTTTGCTTCACATTCATAATGTACAGAATCGTTCACTATTTAGTGTATAAAAATATTATAGTTTTCACACTGTCACATATAAAGGTCGTAATACAATAATTTATAACAAAGCGTTATCCTTTATAAATTTCCGGCGGTCATTTGCCAATGCTTTAGAATACAAGACGGTAATTTCATTTAACCTCAGCATACTTATAGTAGCTTAAAGTAAGATATTTGTATGTAAAATAACAAAAATTCTTATAATTTTAATTAAAGCTGTCGTAACAACTGATTGAATTAAAAATATTATCTCTTGAAAGTTTATTTCAAATAAGTTGCTAATTCAGAACCTAAACAACACATAAAAAAACAAGGAAGTTATAAAAGTTGTGGTACACAACTCAAGTCGTCATTTTTTTGAAGTGAAAACTTGAAAAATGGGTTCACCAACATGCTTATTTGAATTTGGAACTTTTAAATAACTTTTTTCATTTTTTTTTCTGTACAATTTTAATTTTACTATTTAGATACAAACGTTTATTTTTGTTGATTATTTTTGTACTATTGTCGCCTTCCCATCTGTTTTGACTTTTACTTCTTTCGGCAGTCCTTATGTGTTTTTTTATAGAAGAAGGTGACCGAGCCAGCGGTTCACCTAATAGCAGTCGATGCTGCCTATCATCTGCAGCAAGCTAATAAGTTGAAGGCGCCTTACGTACCTTTAATGGATGGGGGATAAGTGTTTTTATTCCTATCCGTCAAATCCTCTTCCCCTTCACATCCTTTGTTTTAGGAAATGACAGGAAGAACTACGTTAGGCCTCCGGCGCCTCGCTCATCAGGCGAAGCGTAGAATTTCATTCAATTTCTTCATGAATGTAGTCGGTTCATTTATGCAACGGATGTTGTTGCGAGTTCTACCACTGTGAAGTGATATAAATAATTATGTCATATTTATAAATGTTTTGGAAATAGTACGGTCAAAATACATACAAAGTTTGTTTTAATTGAGATGAGCTGAAGATTCAACAGACGCTGTTTAAAAATAAAATCTGTTTTTAAAATCTGTACCTCTTTTCTTGTTTTTTTTTTTGACAGAAATAAAGGTGAACTTAGAAATCATTATTAGGAATCCTGATGCATAAGAAAAAACGATTTAAAAATATAAGACTTTGTGGTTTTTAAATAATTTTAACATTTTATGAATGTTTCTAGTCTCGTGCAGAAGTCTCTTATATGACGCAACGAGCCTGTTATTTCGTGACGTGATGAATTGATTGGATCTAATCCATTACTAAAGTCTAACAGGAACGGAATGAAAAACAGGAATGGGAAAACATTACATAACAACATTACTATTCATAGTGATCCTATGGAGGCAATAATTCAAGTTTTAAGATATGTTAAATGTAACTTGAACCTATTTTAAAATAGCTTTCTTAAAGTAAATTTGCTCGACAGGCAGCACAAGGAAGTTATAAAACGTATTAAATTGCGGTTGCAGTGTTAACCGCACCTTTACGATTATTTTTAGCTTATGTAGTTGTAGGTATATCAACGTATAAATACATATGTATTACTGTAATCATATTTGATACTATATATAACATATTAAGTAATCTTGCAAACCATATATTAGCAAGATTTTTTTTTTAATTCGTATGTATTAAAGCGAACACTTATATTGATTTCATCGTTTTAGATTGACATCATTATAGACTTGGGCAAACAAGTCCACGACACCTGTATCCAATCGAATCAAAAGAGGAGAGGCTTGGGAAAAGATAGAAAGTAACAGTTTTGCAGGTAACTGGTACAAGCGATGGCTTAAAACACGATGGCCGAGGTTCGGCTATGTCTTAAATTTCTGAAAAACATATGTAGAAGATTCTTTTATGTATATTCTAGGTGAAAAAAGATTCTCCACCTTAAAATCGACATTTGCTAGCACTAGGAACACTTACAATTATATATAACATGCTAGTGATCCGCCCCGGCTTCGCCCGGGTAGCCTTTTCGGAATCTATACGGAACAACGTCTTTTATATATGTAGATATGCACCCATAAAAAACAAAACGTATCCCACGGGCACCGTACATTTATTCGGGATAAAAACATCCTAACAAAAATTATTTTTTTAATAAAAAGTATCTTATGTTACTTCTAGTACCTCCAAGAATATGTGTACAAAGTTTCATGACGATCGGTTGAGTAGTTTTCGCGTGAAAGCGTAACAAACAAACTTACATTCACATTTATAATATTATAGATTATTATTATTATATATAAGTAGGGATCTTGTACTTCAGTACTAGAACTGAACATTATTTGCGAATTTGAACCTTGTTAACATATTAAGTAAGTATAATTTTATGTGCAGTTGTCTGCTCAGTGCTTTAGTTTCATAAAGTGCTAAGTGTCTACGACTTGAAATAAGAATGAATTTGAAAACTGACGAAAGTTTTCGTACTCCGAGTGTACTTTGGAACATCCTTAAAGGAGTACCACCGTTATTATCAACATACAGACCATAATAATGATGCATATACATAGTCGGCGCTGCTCCAAACTAGTTTTTCCCTATACAACCCCATGTGCCTTGAGCCCTATAATCATGATGTCATTTATGGTACACCACGCTATCTATAGAACGGAGCTACATGTTAATACATAAAATCAATCGTTTTTTACACCTTTACAAAACCGGAGTTTTATCATTAATGCATTCCGTCGTTTCAATATGTTAATTCAACAACTACTCGTATGTAATTGTGCTTCCATTCATTAGACATTAATTAAATAAAGACGTACTGAAAACACCGAAATATGTTTGCCTATCCGAATTCTAATTAACATGTAATACCGATAATGACTTTTATACAGATTGGTAATTAAACGTCGCTTTGTTTTACACTTCTAGTTTTGTATTTTAAAGCATATTTTTTCTCGTTTATTTTATTGCTTTGTTAGTATACAACACTGGCGTTATTAAGTGTGATTAATAAAGCTTTACTCAAGTGTTCTTGCGGTCGACAACGCTTCAGTTTGATTCGATATGTGCGGCGCGGCTTCAGATCTAGAGTGTCCAAGATGTGAACAAAAGCAAAATGCATTCTAAATGCTTGAGTGCTTAGGTGTAAAATAGCGTCTAAGCAAAATCGAGAAGTTGTACGGCGTCGTTCGTGTTAAAAATTCCACTGGTCTCACAGCTATGAACGCTACGTCATCCTTATCGGAACGGTGCTTGGAATTAGTAATGTTAATATCCAGTTACTTAGAAATGAACGAGTCCAACCTATATATACCTATATATTGATATTTATTAAAATTTCTTCTTGCCAATTCTTTATATTTTTTATACATCTTACGGTGATTATGAAACTCAAAATAACTCGTGTATGTCATGTAGGGGTTAGTCTGCACTATCTCAATAATTTAATCTAATATACAATTTATAAAAAATAAACTAACTAATATATGAACGCACAGCTTAAACTAGTATAACTTAGGCAAGCACAAAAAAAAAACTATTTATTATTTTCACCCCGTAAAGGCAATTGATGGACATTTCTATGGAGAAACTACCGGTGCGGAGCCGGGGCGGGATTCGAATGTAAGAATTTAGCAAACTTTGTCTGTTACGTTTGCGGAGGAAGATGTTTTCACAACTCTTTGACTTGATTGCTTGTAATTTGGGCGCATTGAAACGAAACCCAGGTTCAACTAGTATTTAATAAAAATGTAATATTTTGAAATAATTAACGTAGAACGTCGGTAATTAACCACAGCATATGGCTGTGGCTCCGTTGGTTGCCGGTTGCCCTAAATAATGTGGTACGCATGAAACCTGACCACGATGTGCAAACCCGATACTATGTTTCGTTTAACTTAGTTTCGAAACGTTATTAATAATAACGTTAAAAAACCGTTTAATGCTGTAAGACTGACTATTTTAATGTGGGCAAAATAGAGAACATTTGATAGATTCAAATTTAAATCTTAATCGACATTTTATGAATTGTTATCATTATAATAATAGTGTGTAAGATACAATTATAGAGCAGAAAGAAGCAAATTATAAATAAATTAAATAAAAAAATCGAGCCTTTTATGTGCAATTGAAAAAGTGTTTTTTTATCTTTTTACAATTTGAAAAGTGTAAAGAAAAATTATAGATCTTTTAAATAAAACCCCATATCTCTCGGACACGAACCCGTAGGGTTACGATGGACTTAGTTCATCCATTATTAGGTTAACAACGTACTTACCTTTTTCAAATTAAAAAAAATGTATCAACAATCGTGCATGAAAACGTTGGCAATGTTGACAAAATATACAGCGAGCATTGTTACTCGCTATGGCTTCGTTATAAGTGTAACGTCTTTTATTTTCATTTACGAGCAAATACACGAACTTGAATTGACTTCTACAGTGATAGAGTCCACGAAAACAACATCTGTTGCTCTGCAGGGCCGGCTCGACCGGAAAAATACCACGACTTCATGCAAAACAGGAGTGAATTATTCTGCATTACGTCTGATGAGTGAGGTGCCTGTGGGCTCCTCTTAATTTTTCCCCTTCCTACCCTTTTATAAGTATGGGAAGGGAAAGAGGATTAGACGGGGAAGGGGATGGATAGCTTTTTTGTCCTTTAAAGGTATGCAATGCATTTGCAAGTCATTTGGTTATTTGCAGATGCCTATGTGGCGGTCAATTGAGTGAACCGCTTGCTTGTTAACCAACTTCACCTATAAAAAAACTTTCTGAAATTAATTTCTATGTTTCACAACGTACAGAATACATATAGAAACTATGTTGTTACTTCTAGATTTCTCAGAATTGGATTGAATTATTTTTGGATTTCGAACTGAATAAATCATTCATAATTTGAAAATTTATAAAATTGTGGCAGCCAATTTGCTTTCGGCTTACAATAGTGAGATAACTAACTGACAAAGTTCACAATCGGTTGTTAATATAAACATTTTAATGGTGAAAAATATAAAAAAAATATTATATTTAAAATATCGTGACATGTGCATGATTGAAATAGCGGCAATGTTGCTGAAAAGTTAAAAAATTTCGTATATTTTAATATTATAAGCAATATTTATTGCCAAAGGTTCTGTAATGTTATGAACGTCGTTTATAGTCGCACTCGGTGCAAGCTCCATCTGTAACCTAGTAATCCATTAATACAGATTTTGTTTGGTTTCTAACTGTTCTAGATTTACAACTGTAGTTCCTGTAGGCATTAAAACGTTGTGCGATCTGTCTGTCTGGCTGTCTGACACCTTTTTTAAATTTAGAAAACCGTTGCAAGTTGTGATGCAAACTTGATAATGAATTTAAAAAAAACATTCATGCAATAGAAATACACTGAGACATACATCCTCAACCAGCGGTTCCTACAGTTTGTGATGTCAATGACAGACAAGTCAAGTATGCTTATAACAAAGAGATAGTGATTTTTGATAAGTTAGCAAACTCTTCAAGGGCAACGTGTCAGTGTCAGTTATCTACCGTACTAACGCAAATGAATAATTGACGACCTCATTCATTTTTTCTCTCATTTGAATAATTCTATTTTTATGTACAAAAGTTACTTACGGATTTATTTATGCCCATTGCTTAAGCGATAACCTTAGCCTTTGTCATATTTGAGAACTTGTTCGTTACTTATTTTTGAGATAAGTATAAATAAAATGAATGGAAGTACTGCGTATAATAAATCTTGACAGAAAACATTCAGAAGAACAACCAATTCATTGTATTATAAAGTAATTGGGATAGATGTTTTACAGTCAAACTCATTAGCTACATACATTTTTTTAAGAGTTGCTAATTCCAAAAACCTTGTTAGTATCTAGTAGTAGAGCTCTAGTATGAGTCATATCTTCGCTTTCCGTACTTCAGCAACTCTAAACAACTACCAAAAATAAACTCAATATATAATATAATGAGAGATTTAGTTTTAAGGAAACAATAATTGGCATGTCATGCTTGAAACTAACTTTCCGTTTATCCGTTTTGTCGTCAAATAATTCTCAACCATATTTTAAGATCTTTGAGCAGGTAACAAGGAATGATTGCATTAAGATATTGTACTATTTAAAAAACAACAACAACAGTGATCCATTATACGTGTAATTACTTTTTAAATTAACAATAATAATTGGACAATATTTTTTTGAAACTTATTAATTATATTATTAATTATTAATTTATTATTATTATTCATCCCACATCTTCACACGACATGACATCCGTGTAAATACGGTAAAAAGTTGACAGTGTTTATTTATTCAATTATTTTATACTGGCGTACAGGGAGTTTTAATTTTTGTAACATTTAGCGGAAAAACAAAAAGGAATTAAGAATTTTAATTAGTAAATGACCGTTTAATAAAAGCTAAAATGAGTTGAGGCCTAGATATAACTGTGGTTGAGATGTCAAAATTATTAATTTCTTTTCTGTACCAAGTATCAACAATAATAATCAATTACGTGAAAATTGACTACTGGGGCTATTTTAAGTGATCCGTTAATCCCATTCTTACGTGTATTTTATTGAACGGAAAATAATTAAAAAGAAAACCTTAAGTGTTTACCAACACGTTTTGATACTTGTATAGAACGTTTATAATTGTTTGTTGCACAATCAGCAGTGTGTACGTATATATGATACATATCTAAGGAGTGTTGGCCTTGCAATGTCCGTGACCAGTGCTATGTATTTATTTTAGCAATTACGCTAGACGATTCAACGCCAGTTTTTCAGTTGTTTCCATTCTCTCGTATTTGCAAGAAAGAATTTATTGCAATTTCAAACTATTATAGCTCACCAAAACGAAGTAAACGAATATTACAATTGTCCTCTGTACATTGATAAGTGTCTTTAGAATACGCTCATACAACACGTTGAACTTAAAAACCATCATTGTTTGAGATATCGATACTATGGAAGTCGTAAAAGTTAACCAAAGGGGACCTTAATATTCCAAGGAGCTCAAAATTGCATTCTACAAAAGGTAACCACGCTTTGCCTTTGTGTACATTGGATAGAAACTATATTTGCAAACACTTCAGGTACAATCCAATACTAGCATATTTGCCCTTAGACGTACTTCGTAGAAGTAGATTTAATTTCTTGTTTTTTCTTCATTTACTTCATTCTCAAATAGTTTGCGTTGTATTAACATTTATTACACACTAGTAAGTAATCTGAAGCTCCCTTTTAGTACGGCTTACGGTCTGAATTATAATGACCAACTTACCCTTTAATTGGGGGAGAGGAGTGCAAATTTTTGGATGGCACTCACCGGTACATAGTACACGGTGGGATATTGTTGTATTAGGGCCGCGTTCGTTCTCACATTTAAAAATCGTGGGGGAGCGATATCCTTGTATCGGGTATCATATTAACAATATACACTTATAATCCTCCAACAAGTATATAACAAAAAATTTAAGCGAAAACGAAAATTTATATTACTTCGAGGGTTATATATTTAGGACTTTCTATATTTTAAATAAAGTAACTTTAGAGCAGAGACATCCTGAAATATATAGTACTAACCTGATAAATATTATAAATGCTCATAAGAGTTTGTTAGTTACATTTTAACTAATTAAAGAATCAGCCAATCTTAATCGAATTTTGCGCAATGACATAATTTTGCGCAAAAAAGAGAATGCCATAGGGTACCTTTAATGCTTAAAATAAAATATTTCTCGAGGGAATATAGATGAAAACTCAATTTACGATATCGAATTTCATGAATAATGATACATGTTAGCCATCATTCTACCTTATTATACGCAGATTCGTCTTACAAAAAGATCCATCGGGGAAAATAAAAAACGAACGCGACTGGGGTATCATAAATTACAAAGATCACACCCAAATATACTATGTCTAATCGACATGAAAGTTACGTTATAAATACGGAAGGCAGATCTATACACACACTAAGAAGAAACTGACTTACTGGTTGATATATGAGCGCATAGCCCAAACTACAGACTTGAAATTTTACACAAATATTTCTGTTATTACGTAGGCAAGCACTAAAAAAGGAATTTTCAAAACTCTGAAGGTCCAAATTAGGGAATCAGATGGCGAAATATAAAAACCCAATGTTCTCAGATCTATATGATTAATAATATTAAAAAGGGGTCTTAAGCTGGACAATTGTCAGTTAAATTAATTGCACGGCGGGTGAAACCTCGGGGACACAGCTAGTATAATATAAAACACAATCAATTAAAGAGTACTTTACGATCAGAGAAAACAAATTTTCCTAGAGCAGAGATTATCATAACGGATATTCCATTCAATCTGTCCTGTGCTATGATGCCCTATCAACAAGGATATCAATAAACTTGTAAGAAACTTGCGCAGTTTTCCCAGGCCTGATAGAATCACCCGCACAGCGTTGCCGTGAACAATGACATGCAACGACACAAGGGCAAATGTATCGAGTAGGTTTCACATTATTCGAGTCACAGGCGCATGCTTATAAACCTAAGACGGTATATTATTAATTCAATTATTAAATATATATGTTACTTAAACTACAATAATAAAGTTATTTCTCCGAGATTTCTACAGTACTGCGTGACGATGTGAAGGGTAGGACATAGGAATGTGTATTTTGTTACCAACATCCCGTCATTTCGACGCGGTAGGCCTTTTGTTGTGGTCTCCACACTTATCCACTGATTGAGCAAGAAGGATCGATTTTTGTGGCAATTTTTTTCAATGATTTACAAATAGTTATATTATTAGTTATATAATTAATTAATTTGAAAGGGGTATTGCTGGCGAGCTATGCGATGTTAGCTGTTCGCAAGTTGCGGCGAGTTAGCGCCGCATTCCCATGGTCATATCAATTAAACTATTACGATGCCGATCTGTGTAGCTTTACCGAAGCGTTCAGATTACTCGTAATATTATTCGTCATTCATTATTATTATACACTGCAACGTTTTTAACGGTCAACCGTCTCAGTTCAACACGGGATGTATTGTTTATATTTGGAGCTAGGTGACAAATAAACAATACATTTTTCTCATTGTGAACGTCTTCGTTGCAAGGATGTTTAGACTGGTGGAAAGGGGTTTATTATTTTTATCATCAAATAGTAGTCTATAAATCTTACTATGTTCCTTTTTGAAACACGATAATTTATATTTTCTATCATTCATTAATTTATAAAAAAATATCTTTTCCAGGAATTCTTTTTCTTTCAATATACGGCTTTCTTAAAAATATATACAATTATAACGTAGATTATCACCGACCTTATAAAATATATTAACTTTCAACAACTTTCTTTACAAACAAAAATTTAATTCGAAACTATACGAATTATTCACCAATGTTCAATAGTTTGCAATTCGGATGGAAAATATCGCTAAAATTTTTGTCTGGAACATGGATGTATGTAAAAAAATCAACAATTGAACTAGCGTGAGGTCTGTAGAGAGTACGAGTTTCAACTTTGTATGGCGAACGTTCAAAAGTTAATGATAGTTTCATATGCTTGCAGGTTTAGGCGAAGCAATCCTGTTACATATTTTGTTTAAATTATCCCTTATCTAATATTAATCTGCGTTATATACATATGTTCTTTATTTATTGGCAAAAAGTCGTTTTGCATAATTATACCAGACGAATGTTAAAGACCTAAAATGTTTGCAATTCCATGGACCACAGAGAAGAGCTGTTGTGAGCAATTAAACGTTTCATAGTTAAAATATTGTGCCAGACAGCGTTTGTGTAATAATCATTGGAATGCGTAAAAGGTTAATCCACTCTCTCAATTCATTTATTTACAGTATACTTCCTAATAATACGTACGATGTTACAAAACTTCCTTACTAAAAACTTATGTTATGCAATCACTTGAACTCGTAAATGAATTAAAGCCAGAGTTTGAGATGTCATAAAATACTTAAAATGTATGAAGATTAAATAAATTAACAATTAATTTGTTTTGTTTATTCACAATATCTAAATTTAAAAAATACCGTCTATCAAACTGATGTAAAATATGCTAACAATTATATAAAAGTACGAAAAAATATCAATTTATTGAACTGTAAAATCTTTTAAAGAATTCATAACAATTATCTACCAATAAAAATAGTAATAAATTAATTTTTATTAATTTTGAATATGGTAAAGATACAGAATTTTACAAAATTAATTGTGTTTTAAATTAAAAGAAATAAATTAAGAGCTATCGGAGAAGCGTTTGAAGTAGGTACAATGAATTTACTTTGGACAATTGTTAATGCACTAATTCGAACAATGATACGAACTACCTTAACCACACGTAAATTCTCAATTTTAAAAGGTTTCACATACTTTTTTTTCTTCGCTAGAAGAATTTTAAAACATATTTATTGTGAATCAGTCCACACTTAAAATTCTATACGAGTAACATACCAACCTCAAATGTCAGCAAGGTTCACGTTTTCTAAGAAATTAGAGGCGATATGCCCGATATCAAGACTTTTAATAGACCTTAAAATAAAATTTATTTTAAATAATAACCTGTATTTAACATGGTGTAGAAAATGACATAGGCAGAAATAAAATTTTTCTTGAAAAATTATGATAAACACGTTTCTACTTTCTACTATATAATAAATAAATAAATATAACGTCTCATGCCCGTAATCAGAGACCCCTCTGGTAGGCAGAGATCATGAATTTGCATTTGGCGCGATCCTACCACACTTCTCAGTAGTAGAGAAGCAGTAGAGTAGGTAGAGTAGAATTGGAGAAAGAGATAAAAAGAGAAGGATAGTGAATATTTTGTAATTCTGAAGGAATTACTCTATTTGTATAAAACTCGATCCATCCAAGGAACAAGAGAGGCCACAACTGTACATAGACGTTGAGTACGACACAAGGAACACATTATAGTGTTCGCTTTACACACTCATACACACACGTGACTTGTTTTACGTACTTCTTATTAGTGCAACGAACTTATTTTGGTAAACATTTCTTATTACGGAGAACGTAACCGAAAAAAAATCTGTAGTTACTATTACTTATAAAATAATTTAAGACCTCTACACAAACTACACTATTGCATTGTCGATTAGCTACTAGCCATTCAAAGGACATCCGAGATCATTAAAAATAAACATACATGTCATATTCTTGTTTTATAATTTGAAAAAACAACCGCTAATATAACCTCAAAAACGTTAAAACATTGTTAATGTACATTTCCAGCCACGGGCAAAATAATAATACTGTTATATTTTATTTGATACATAGTAAAGTTTCCTTCCATTATGCTCGTTTAAAACAAAGTCGTTACCAAACGTACTCGTATGTCGAATTCATTTGCGTTACAGCGACGTGTGTAGAGTTTGTATTAAACAAATGCACACATACATAACAGCTACATTGTTACACGTACTTACCATATTGTGGCTAGAGAACAATGTGGACAAAATATATCCTTTATATGGAACGCAGATGGCACGAACATGACGCTCTCAATGCTTATTACGCGTTTTTATTGTCATATTTTTAAAACCAGACTATATTGCGTATTATTAGCAAGACCTCACATGAATTATCGTAACATTAATCAAATTACGTTTAAAAATATAAAGCGATGGTAATTTTTTTTTAAACTAGAGACCCGCCTCTCCATACAAAATATAACTCCATACTTTTTCCGTTATTAGTGCTCACCTACGGAATAACAATAAACAATCTCTGTACAAATTTTCAAATCTCTAGTACCATTAGTCTGGACTGTACGTTGATAACCTACCCCTCTCTATCTAGAGATCATGGACTTCCATATGGCGCAATTCACACTTCTCTTGCTTCGTCTATATTCATACATCTACGCATACATGCTCGTCGGTTACGGATACTCCTTATATAGCCCGTCTCTAGTATTTCACTCATGGAAACGATATAAGTTCCCTAACTAGTTACATCATCATCATCACCCTTCTTTTTTCCCACGTTAAATGGGGTTCGGCACAATATTGGTTGTACATAAGTTTTATTTTACCAGTGCAATCAAAAACACCTAGTTTACCAACATGATAGATTGATTAGAAATGGTACATGGTTATTTTGAATGACATTGTGATTATAAGTCGCGATATTTGAGTTGCTTCATGAAGGTTTTCAAATCTAAAAACTATTAAAATCCTGTTTGAAATTTGAATTAAAACAAGTGTTAAAATGTTTTTAAAAATTAAAGGCGTTATATATTACAAATAGTGAGTGTTCTTTTAAAATTAAGAAAATTCCGTTGTTATCAAATAACTCCGAATTTAAGAATTAAATTTACCTATTTCCATTTTTCTAATATCGTAATTGTGTGCATTTAATTATTAAATAAAATGTTGGTCTGGTCATAAATACAACTGCATAATACACCTATGTTTTAAAAAAATGTATTCAATTCAAAACGCGAGCGTAAATATGTTGACATGTTCCATCAATTTATTTAATCGTTAGTTGATTGTTTGAACAGACCGTGATGACACACATAATGTTGTCACGCGTTGGTACATACGTACGTCAACGCATCTGGTGCGTTATTATATAAAAACGAAGAGATGAACAACAAGGCAATGTACATCGGCCAATTACAGCAGATATGTCTACGTGATATCATTACACACATAGACGTTAACAAGTTGAGTCATTGCGCGCACCTAAGAAATTGGGATTTGGGAACCGAAGTCCGTTTGACCCGAAGATTGCCGAGCATTCCCGAAGACGCGGAGAAGGGGGCCGTTCAGCAGCCCGTGACGCCGTTCAGCCGCGTGTGACGCGTCTCCTACCCATTAGCCCAGATACTCCATCACTCCGTCCTGTTAATCCAATAATCCTTACATCTGACATTACATACTGGAGCTGCTAAAGCCATTACTTCATGACGCCCTAACGCATCATTATACCAACACCACAATTACGTCCATTTTCAAAGAAAAATTAAGTAAACGTCATAATTATGTACACGTTCCGAACATAGATAAGAATGCCATGAATCCTGGTAAAAAGTTGATATTGTTTTACTTGAATGCTTTTTATAATTCGTCTGAACAGAAGGACAGGCGCGCTGTCGTGTTGAGAATTAGGTTAATGATTTAAAGAATTAACTATAATGCCGCGACCACATCATTGCCAACGCTCATGTTAATATTATTTTTTGCCAAGATAGCTTTACGCTTCAACACGTAAGCTTTGTGTATTGCCTTCCTTGAAAAATGAAGTGTCTTTCAATCGCAACAATAACGATTTTTTTAATTAGTTTTTTGGTAGTCGCTCAGTATGATTTTTTCTCAGTTTTTGTTGCACGTACTTATTGTATATGAGTAGAGAAGTCACAACGTAAAGTGGACACAGGAAAAAAGTTAGATGAGGCAAATTATCTAAATGTTCATTTTTCCATTAATCTACTTCCCAAATACTGTCTAAATTGCCATTGAGCATGCCAAAAGTATTCTTATTCCTAAATTTAAAATAAAGTTTTAACAAATTTAATTAAAGAGTCCTTAAGATAATAGGATAGAAATCCTTAAGAGATAAGATGTTTAAAAACATTTTCATTTTTTTAACATTTCTGAACTGACCGTGGTAACAATGTCTGATAATTCTTTTGAAAAAAAAAACAGTTTATGAACAAGATACAGTTTATTTTACCAGACGCTTATGTCTTAATTTGTAACGTGGGTAACATTAATTATTAACATTATTATTTGCATAACTTAAAGTTGCAAGTGAAGATACAATAATCTTCATTGATACATATTTAGAAATGATAAAAAATTAATAAGTTAAGATAACGTAGCCCGTGACATGTCCTGATTATTTATGTGTGTTCTGTCAAGAAATCGCCAAACCACTCAACCATAAAGCTTAATATAACTGTCATAACAATTCTCTCACACTGAATATCAACTTTTAAACATTTTAGTTGGACGTAATGCAAACTAACTATTACATTTGAATAAAAACTGTTAAAAATGTGTAAATGCTGAAACATGTGTTTATTGTATATTTATAAATGAATCCTTATTTTCCTTGGTCACAGCATCACGCGTAAACGGCAGAACCGATTTCGAAAATTCTTTTTATTTTGTGTTTGTGATTAACAGAAGGTTCTCATGAAAGAAAAATAAATAAAAAAGTTGCGCAGTAAATTAGAAGCGTTCGTAACTTCAAGCGTATTTTTGGTGGAACTATAAATTTTGATCCATATGTAATTGATTGATTTATATAAACAAATGTTTCTGCAATTTAACAAACTGATTTGATTATTGTACATTAAGTACTGCATTGTTTTATTTTAGGAATAGGTGTGTGATGATGTTAAGCTGAAAAGTTGTAATTTATCCTCTGGAACAATCGAATAAAAAATATCTGTCAGATGAAACGTATTATAAAATAATAGTCCACGTTTCGCACGCGGCGGTACTGCGTCGACACGCTCGACTGACTCTCCATGAGATGGCCTCACGGGTTTAACTATTTTTGTTAGATACTTATTCAACTTTTTCGCGTTCATTTTAATTTAATATAACATGTAATTAAGAGTCGTGTACTACAACACGTACTTTATACGTTTTATGTAATTTTGAGAACTATTATTACTACCGTGCTGTTATTTGATGCTAGTTTATGTTTTAATGAGTCCTTTTTTAAGGGAACAATCTTATAGATTCGCGTTAACAACATTCGCAACATGCAACTGCGTTAGCAACATGCTTCCAGTACTTGGAACAGTTTTTTTTCATTTATTTTTCTTATAATCAATTTTGAATTGTATAGTTAAAATACAAGGGTTTATTTTTGCTGGTTACTTATTTATTTTGAATGACTGTCGCGCCTTCCCACTTGTTTTGAGTTTTCACTTATGTGGGTAGTTCTTATTACTGCGTCTTTTTTTAAAAGTAATTGTGGGATCCTAAATAAATTGAATACGAATTGACACGAGTCATCAATCGAATCTCTGCCTCCTCAACTACAAGAGAGGTCAAATTACACCATTAAGTAGCGAAATTAAACGAGGATGAGTGCTCGGACGCAAATTGGTGACATCGCACCAAGACACTCATGATCTTCAATTGAGCAGATGATGATTCAAAAACATTGACACATTGCCATTTGTACCGATCCTTTGTAATAACATTGTTTAAGTCTCGTTTAATGCACTTGCATTTTTTTATATTCCTAAAATATGTATCTCACACACATTAAATAATTGTGTGGAAATGGCGAAATTAAAAACCAAGTGTTGCTCTGAAAAGAGAATCTTTTATTATTTACTATTTATACATTTAATAAAGATTTATAAAAATAACAGATAAAATAACCTGAAAAGAGAAACAACATTAATGATTCTATTTCACTATTCTAAGCTTTAATAATTATATCATGTCTTATATTGTTGAGATAATTTACATCTGACACAACTTATGTCATCAACTAAAGTGGTCAGTAAAAAAGAAACATAATACAACTATGAAGTTTACTTCATTTACATTCCTAATAGTGAATTCTTTAAAAGCTTGCAATCGACACGCAAGCTAACAATATTAGACAATCAAAACGAAGTGAGGTCAAGTCTTTAATATTCTTCTTCGACCGCCTATATAACGACGGATTGTAATTCTAATTCATTTCTCCATATAAAATAAAAGTAAGTTAGTATTTTAACAATTGTAAGAAAATAATTACGACACGGCACGTTATGTTAAACTGTGGTTATACCTCTGAAATGAACATCAAAAAATGCATATTCATAATGTTAAGCTTTGGGAATTTAAACTAAGGAAAAATGCTAAGGTCTTGTAACTGATCGGGCATTTAGAATTTGGTTTGTTTAATTACACTTACACTTACTTACAAGTTTGGATTTAACCAAATTAAATAAACTCAATTTTCATTTCCTCGTCAAATCCATTTTTGTCCAGATTTATCACTTCAGAGAACATAATCAGCTAGATACTGTGGCATATATAATGGAAGCGTCACAGATAAAAAAATAAAAGGCACAATGAGTGTATAGACATTTTTCATCTCGTACGACATCACCTAGCGGCCACAAAAAATAAATTACAAAATGTATAAGACTCAATCTCGAGAGTTGTCGCGTTTTTATAACTTTAGAGAGGCAATCGCATTCCATCACAACCTCACACCCGTTTTGTAAATCAATTTTTAAATAAGAGTAAATGTAACTACAAACTTTGTAAAACAGATCAATGTGTCAACCATGACGATTACACGACTGCTTCTATTTACCCTTAATTGTGGAGCGGCAGCGGTGATAGCATGCCCGAGTATGGTTGTTGTGACTAATTATGGTGGTGCAGGTACGTGAGAACTTTACCCATGTAAGGATACCATTTTCATAGTTGCAGTTTATGCTAGCTGTTGCTCTGGTCTTAATTTGTTTTCCCTTTTAGTATCCGGTTCCCATCTACGTTCATTTTCAAATGTGTACACATTTTCCTGGACTGCCTTATGCCAATCGGACCTATCTTCAGCCAACGTCTCCCAACGACAGGGGACTATTAGACAATTTTTCGTGTGTCTTTTTGAATTTCGTATCTTTTGAACCTGCCATCGCTCTAACCCTTATTACTTTACGCTTTCGATCTGGAGTTCAGAAAATAAAATACACTTCGCCACTCCCTCGTCGGGCATCCCTGACAAGTGCCCCACCATCAGAGCTGGCGACGCATCAGAAAAGCTACGAACTCGCAGACATTCGCGTGCCGTAGCATATCAGTGTTCCTGATGCGGTCTGACAGCTTAATATTCATGATGTCGCAGGAACACCTGAATTATGTTTGTCGATTGACAAAGATAATCTCCGTAATTTGGTCAAACGATACATTGGTATACACTTTGAGGCTTGCCAGATTAAATGGCGGCGTCTGTACGAAACCGAATGTGATATGTCTTGCGTAGTCTTATTTAAGGTCTCTCGAACGACCACTGCGAAATATAGAGCAAAAAGTGTTGGTGCTAATACACAGCCTTGCTTGAAACCATACGTTACTGAAGAGGACTCGGATTGCTCTCCATTCACAGCCACACAGCAACTCATATCGTCGTGTACATCTGTCTGATAAACTTATCAGAGCAGCCTAACTTGGCTAGAACAATACAAGGCGCTTCACGAGATACGCTATCAAACGCCTGCTAATTTAATAATTAATTTTAATGTTTTTTATAAAATAACTAGCAACCCGCCTGTCTTCATACGGGTTTCTCCATGCAAACGTTCTTCCCCTTGAGTACTTGGGGTAATCGCGCCAACTGTCAAACGACTGACATTAATGCCAAAAACGTTAAGATTACCAACATTAAAAAAGTTATTAGGGTAAGGTAGCTTTTTTAATTTTTTAATTTTCTGTGTAATTTTAACAGTAGAAGACAAGGATACAGCGAAATGAACTCAGTTCTAATCGGGTTTGCATAATAGACCTCTCTCTTTTTTTAAAATATTCACTATAGAATACAAAGGGACTGATTTAATGCAGTAGTTCTTCGAAAATACTTGTTTAGTCACTTAATATACATGTCCATGGTGATGCCACATCCAGGCGAAGTATCTTACATGTGTATTTTAGATATTAACTATATAAATGTGAATGTAAAAGATAATTGAATGAATTAAATGTCAAAATACAAGCATTTAAATGTAAGACCGTATGTCGATTCGGCCAGCTGCTGCATCAGGTCAATTGGCAGTGACCCTAAGATTAAAAGTCGACCAATGAAAAAAGTCTTGTCTTCTGCAATGAAATTGAACTTGAGGAGACTCTTTAATTTATACGTATTAAAAGTCTTTAGTCTTTAGTCTCGTAGCTTTCTTACATACGTTAGTGATGTACGGATTTCATGGTCCCTTTTTATTATCGTATGATTGAACGAATGATGCCACAACTTTGTCAAATATTGTAAGTAAAAATAACAACATTTTTAGTTTAAAGTTAAAGTTATTTATATGGAAGTTTTAACATAGAGATACGTACATTTACAAGATAATGTTTTACATATTTCCGTTAGGAATTATTTAAATGTACAACTACAAATAATCACAGTTTAGGATTTTCTAAATTATAAGAAACTCATCGGTCATCATATTAGAACTTTTAACCATTCCAACTCGGCTTAAACTTCTGCTAAGATATAGTTCAGGACAATAGTCGAATGGTGGATTCGAATCAAAGTAGTTCCGCAACATTAATAGTGAATTAACCTTAATATTTTTTTATCCCGACCACAAGAGATTCATGTTCCTAATCCGTGCTACATCACTAGGCCTAAGAAACACAGATGCGTGTTATTAAGTCACCGAACTTACAGCATATGCGGGTTACCACGTGTTGGTAAGTTTTTCTAAACGGCCGCGTCGTGCCTTGAATTGCCTGAGAAAAAGATTTTTTACGTAGATTATATCCGCTTCTCGTGTTAAGGGCCAAACCATTTTGTTCGTACCTCAGCACACGACATTTCCTGTTGCAGTTTTAATAATTTAATAACAAAAAATGTAGACTGTTTTTGATTATTTAATTTTATTTCGTTCAAATTTAATCAAGTTTTTTGGAAGCTATGGAACTATTACAGCAAATTCTCATGTAGTTCATAACATGTGTGTAAAAGTCTTACGCATGATGTGATTGCCTTGCCGTCCAATTTGCCACGATCTCGCTAGTTTAAGACACCCGGGCAAAAACAGGTTGCCACGGGATACCAGTAACGACGTCAGTTCGATGTCCGGAAGAACTCTACAGTTAATATTGAAACGTAGATAATATATCATTTAATGGATATAACTTTTAGACGTAATTTTTTGTTAATGTAGGAGAATCGATTCTCCTAGACAGACAAGTCTAACGAAGATCCGTAATCTCCGGCCAACATAATTTTAGTTATAAAATAAAATAAATATGCGCTCACGTCTGTAACCCAGAGGGGTAGGCAGATATCATGAATTTCCATTTGGTGCGATCCTGGCACACCTCTCTCGCTTTTTCCACATTCATACATGCATGCTCGTCGGTTATGGGTGCTCCTTATATTGCCCTTTTTTAGTAAGTCATTAATCTAATCGATATAAGTTCTCCTAGGGCGTCCCCTACCAACACTGCCACTCACTTTTGCAACATAAATTTGTTTCGTTATTCTCTCTGCATTCATCCTTTCAACATGCCCAAACCACCGAAGCATACCTTTCTCAATTCTAGTCACTATGTCCACTTTTCAAGCACAGTTTCCCCTTATAACACCATTTTTTACCCTATTAATTTTAGTTATTAATTATTTTTAGTAAATCCTTGTTAAGAACGTTAACAACGATTTTTGAAAATTTAATTTGAACAAATTGTATACGTTTTAAAACTATGTATACATATGTGAACCGTTGATTAAAAAATAAACTGAAGAAGTTTATTGTTTATTTATTGATTGTGTGGTTTATTTGTGCTCGGTACGAAATTTATAATTAAATAAAAAAAATATACAAAAGCGAGTCTGAGTTTTCCCGCACATGTGCGAGCGTCATGGCGGCGGTTCCCAGTGCGCGTGGGAAACGCCCGCGCATTCTTGCGACGACGGCCATTTTCAGAGATGCACGCCTTTTTGTCGCATACGATAAATTAATATTGCCGTCTGAAGACACAATAAATCGAACTTCATTCGTATTCACCGCCTGCGTTTCTGCACGCCGCTTTTGGCAGTAGGTTTAAAAACAATGTAACATCGAAATTGTTGGATCCCAACCGATTTTGTATACATTTAAAGACTGTCTTGACACACATACAAATCCTTTTTCGGGTTTCAGCTTATTAAATTGGCATATGCATGTCACATAACTTATTACATTTTATCCGCTCCATCTTCGCGCGGGTAGTTTCTCCATACAAACTTTCATCCCCTACTTTATATCTTTATGTAATAAATCTAGAAAATTTCTTTATTAGATATCGCCTAGGTAATAACAGAAATCTGTACAAATTCGAAAGTCTCTAGGCCTAGCAATGATGTAATTTCGATCACTGGGTAATCACTAGTACATGTTAAAACTTGTTTATAATTAATAATAAAACAATTAGGGATGAATTATTTTTTCTAGCTTGATGACACAGATTAATTGAAAAAAAAACACTTTAATAGGCCTATACGGATGTCCGCTTTATTGACAAACAATGCTCAACAACTTCCGAGTACACTGTCGCTCTCATAAACACGTTCACTGAATGGATCAACTGCAACAGTGCACTTTCATTCACATATCCTGGTTAAGACAGTTTGAATAGAAGCTAACGCACTTTAATCTTGTGAGACCAAGAACAAGCACGCAACGTACGATTGGTACAAGAAAGAAACGCAGGCGGATTGATCACATTAATGCCACTCAAGGAATATCACCTTATATTGTCTGTTAATTTTAAAAGATTATTTGTAATAAGTAAACATAAAGAGCAAGGTAACAGTACAATTAAATCGTTCTTCATTCAAAATATTAATGCAAATACAGTACAGATTTATTTCAATTTATAGTCCAAGAAATATGCCCAAACGCGCAACTTAACTTTGTTAATAAAAATTTGCTTAGCTTAACAAAACTTTGAATTATTTTGAATAGGGAGTTTTTTGTAAATACGGGTATTTTAAATAACGAAACAAATAATATTTTTTTCAAACATCAATTTGCAAACAAATTCAATTTTTTATAAAATAGAATTTGTTTGCAAATTCTTGTATGCTAGGGGCTATAATCGATCCAATGGATTATGATTGTGTACATCATAAATGCTTTGCTTTCTACAAGTCGATTGGCTTTCTATTTCTAATTAGTTTCCGTTTAAGATATAGGATTCGAACTAGTGAGTGCAGATATGAGGCGAATGTAGTCGGACACTTTCTCGGTCAGCCGGTCGACATCCGGGCGTCCTACTCTCAATCATTCAACCTTCGTTGTCGAACAGCGACCGGATCGGTCACGTTGAGAAAGACCTGCATCCTCTATAAATATTATTAAAATTCAGTATTACTTAACTAACCAATCCCGATGCAAACGACTATAATCTTAATCTACCGATTCCATACGAACGTCTTGGCCAAATCGAATCAAACTTTATATGCAGATTTGCCAATCGTGTTTCCTTTTCGCGACAACGTTGTTTTCAATATTATCGACCCCATATTTAATGATTATAATAAAATAATATTGCACACTTCATATCAAATCCGCATAATTAGGCGTGCCAGTGATCCATTAACGTTAATTCGAATTTAGCCATGGAATGTGATTGAACAAGAATTATCTTTATTTGCTGACCCGGCTTTGTTCCCACCTATAATTTATCTTTCAATATCAAATTTAGATATATGCTGTTGCATTTCCATTATACACGTGTACCTCTAACACCAGAATATATAACTTATGGTGGAATTTTTTCCTCCTTACTTAACACTTGTCGTTATATTTTGGACATTCGCACAATATTGAGATAAATTATAGCCATCGTGTTATTCTTATGTATAAGCTATATTATTGTAAGGTTTCATTAAAATCCAAACAGAAGTTTTTGCCTGAAAGAGTAACAAACATCCGTACATACAAACTTTCGCATTTATAATATTAAAATAATAGGCTAGATAAAGAAATTGCATTAAAAAATACCAATAGCTTTTGTATCATGTATGTAATAAACGTATGGATGTGATAAATGCAAGAGATGTACCAATCTGGTAAACCCATCTGACATTGGCCCATGTTAAGCGCAATCATCTTCCTTTATTTTTTAATGACATATTCAAGTATGTTCTTTTATTGGTTATGATCTCAGCAGTTGTTTTATACTCGTACGAAATCTTCATTTGTAAGCAAACCGTGCTAGGTAGTATTTTACATTAACTGAATTATTCTAATCAATGGCAGCTAGGCATGAGATATGCAAATATTGGCATGCAGAGAACGGACGGTGCCCGGCAGTCTCAATAGGCTGCCGAACAAGATAGCATAACTAATGGAATGAAGTATTAAAGCTTTAAGGTCAGAAATCGCTACAGCTTTGTGACACTATTGGACGGGTTTTGTCCGCTCTTTATGCTCATTGGCCACATCCCGAAGGACAATCGAAATAATTGTCGAGAAACATGCGAATTAATACTCTAAGCCGTTGAAATAAGAAAAATCGATGCGCCATTATGTAAATAGGTGGCGTTTCGAAATGCTTGTACGCTGTAAGTGGCAAAGAATTCAACGCACGCTCACGATCGCTTGTACCGCGCGCTTTTGGAATACGATATCGTAGAGTTAAAGTCCGTTTATGGTGTGCATTTAGATTGTTTTACTTATTTTAGGATTACTAGTTAGCAAGTGTAACTCGTATAGAGAATCAAACATTTCTACGCATATATTTACCGAACTTGTCACATTTTTTTTTCTTTGCTATTCGAACTAATTGCTGATTTTAAAACGAAATAGATTACAAAATAAAGGAGAAATAACCCACTTATAATTATTAAAATTTCTAAGTCTGGGTGTAATTATCTATTTAAGTATGTATTTACCAAAGAAAAGTAGTATATGTAGTATATCAGTTATCTGGTTAGTTTGTTATCAGATGACCGGGTGTGAATATGACCTAGGAAGTTATTATTTTTAGTAATGTATAAACCAAAGTTAGGACAACGAAATTTTAAATTGAATTATCTTTTGTAAATAAATCATGGATCAAATCGAACGATGGACTTATGAAGTCAACGTCATTAAAAGGTAGCCGCCATTTGAACGGGTAAACTAAACAAAATAATGCCACTTCTAAAAAGAACCCGTAAGCTTAGCAACTCTCTAGCGGATTAAGGCTAAACACACTCGGCGATGGTCTGTCCCGCAAAAAGCAAAAGAACTAGTTTCTTTTTTTCCAACCTCAATCTAAACTTATACTGTATGCTTAGAAATAATAAGCAAGTAAAGGGAAAGATAATAAGTAGTACATTACGTAACCGCACTACTAAGATTCCATCGAATGCTTGGTAGTGCAAGGAAAAGTCCCAGGGCACGTGGAACCAACCGTGAGGGGGAACAACCAGGTCAGAGCAGCAACGACATTGAAGAAATAACCACAAAGAATTGATCAGTAGGAAAGTAAGTGAACTTTTATTTAATTCTATTTCCACCGAAAATCGTAAAGCAATGTAATTACAATTCGGAGAATTCGATTAAGACAGAAAATATAAAATTAAACCGTATTCGAAATTTATTAGGTACAAGTATGCTGAGCCTGCTTATTTTAACCTATACTAAAGGCTTGTATAATGTTGGCTAATATAATGCTTCGAAGTTTCTTACAAGTATGAACGTGCAAATAATGCAATGAACTGTCCTACATATGTATTTATTTATGAATCATACAATATTGCTTTACTGTATAGTATTAAGTTAGCATTGAAATATGTCAATTCTCAATGTTAACGTCAACTCTTGCGCAGAAACTCATTGTAGAGACGCCCTTGAACCGCAGGTCGTCTATTCACACCACAACGCACTGACACCGATATAAAGGATATATTTAAATCATCGAAGGTTCATACCATTGTTAGCCAACAAATACATTTGGTGCTAATTTCAGTAATACAAACTTGATAGTCTAATTAATTAGACCAGATTAACAATAAGTAAACATTTATATTATGTAAATAATAAATATGTAATTTTTTGAATTTAAAAATATATATAAAAACACTTTTACATTATAGGATATAATAATTATTATAATCTCTTACGATCCTTTACGTACCACTGTTACTCTATAGCCTACTTAACAAACAATAAAAGTAAACGAATTTTATCACAAATAAAATGTAATGTATAGTACTCAATGAGTGTTTAATAGTGAGTGACAAGGCAGATTAATGTTGCAAAACTAAGTGGCGGTGTTGGTAGAGTACGTCGCAGAAAAACTTACGCTTAATGCTTATGTAAATAAAATATCTCGCAAATAACATTCTTGTCCATAACCAAAAAAAATGCAGCTCACTCATTCGTTTTCCGTCTCACTGATACAAAAATCATCGTGTTTGTAATCTAAAAAATGACGGTTTGTCCTATGACATCGTTTAAAAATTTACCTCAAAGAAAGATATGTAAGTGTACGAACATTACATTTAATAACTAAGCAAATCAATCGTTGTAAAAAGTAGGTAATTGGGTTAAAAAAGTGTTATCAAAATAAATTTTGTAATTTAAATTTGCATATTAGTATATCTTTTTTTGGAATCTAAAATAATGGATGTTATTTATATAATAATAATAATAATAATAAATCAACCTTTTTAGTATTTTTGGTCACTGCAGAGACACAGCCCTCCTGTTCGAGAGAGGAAGTCATGCTGGCCCAGAGTGGTGGATGATGGTCAGTGCGGGTTGGTGGATGTCACACGTCTTCCAATTTAGTGATTCTAAGACATGCCTATGTTTTCCTATCGACGTTTTCCTTCACCGTTTTCGGAGCAGTGGTGATGAAATAAATTACACAATATTATTTGCTTATAGATAGTTTATTGCGTTTTTTATATTAACTTTTTTTAACACACCGCTTAAATAGTCCTACAAAAAATATTTTTAGTAACTTGGAAGTATTTTTTGTAAATATGTTAAGCATACTCTCCATTTTATCACCGACACGCTGGCATACTAAAATTGAGCTAAACTTTTGAATGTTGAACGTTTAAGGAACGCAGTATTCATTAATTCTAAAGTATGTTATCCTTTTAATGATTGTTTTCTAGGTTCGATTATCTGGTAGCTATCATATATACCATGAGATTGAAAAGGGTTAAAATTGACACGTAGTAAATCAGGGTAAAATTCTAGAACATGGACACTACGTGGGATTTTCCCAAAAAAAATTATATTGATAGAAAATGACCTCATTAACATTATTATCAACATCAAAACTCTCGCTTCTTATCCATTTTTCATGAACATTCGCAACACCAGGGAAACTGCGGATGCGTTGCCGGCCTTTAAGAAAGGAGTACGCTCGCTTCTTGAAGGAACCTAAGTCGTATTGGTTTGGAAATACCGCTGGCGACAGATCATTCCACAACGCGGCTGTCCGAGGCAAGAAATTACGTGAAAACCGCACCGTAGTGGAATGCCAACCATCAAGATGGTGAGGATGGTAATTGGAGCTCTGTCCAGTTGAGCGATGACGAAACTCAGCGGCAGGAATTCTTCGGAACACTCCCCATGGTAATGACGATAAAAAATGCAAAGGGAACTGATGTCCCTTCGCAATGCCAGTTAGTCAAGCCGATAAGTAAGAGCTCGGTCGTTGATGATTCGAGTCGCTCTTCGTTGTACGCGTTCAAGTGGAAGAAGCTGGTATTTGGGGGCTCCAGTCCAGAGATGCGAGCAGTATTCCATATGAGGCCGAACCTGCGCCTTATACAGCTTTAAGCGATGGGCCGGCGTAAAATACTGCTTCGCTCTACCGAGCACACCAAGCGATTCGATATATCAACGCCGAGAATACTGATACTAGCAGAGGCAACCAGGGGAGAGTTCTCAAAGTTCAGATTAACGACGAAGGGTTGTTTCTTGGCTGTAAACGCGGAAACTTGTGCCTTTTTGGGGTTGACTTGGACAAGATTTTGTCGCCTCCAATCAGAAACGTTACCCAATAGAGTCTCAAGTTCAGACACGAGTTTGCTCCGGTACTCATTGACGCAATCCCAAGAAATATTAGCACGGGCCATGTACAGGGCATTACCGGTACTATCGTCTGCATAACAATGAACGTTACTATGCAACATGTCATTGACATGCAGAAGAAAGAGGGTGGGAGATAGTACACAGCCCTGTGGTACACCAGCATTAATGGATTTAGAGTCCGAGCATGCACCGTCGACTACGACCTTGATGCTACGACCCTCAAGGAAGTTGGTAATCCATTCGCATAATTTCTCGGGAAGCCCGTAGGAAGACAGCTTCGAAAGAAGCCCTTTGTGCTAAACCCGATCGAAGGCTTTGGCTACGTCCAGACTAACCGCCAGGGCCTCCCCTTTGTTCTCAATTGCCTCCGCCCATCGGTGAGTTAGGTAAGCCAAAGGTCACCAGCTGATCGTCGCTGACGAAAACCGTACTGACGATCGCTAATCAGCTGGTGATCCTCTAGGTACCGCATGAGCTGGTAATTAGTGGTTGATTCCATTATCTTGGAGAACAAAGAAGTTATGGCAATAGGCCTATAGTTGGACAGATCCGAGCCGTCGCGTCGGGTGGGTTAAGGCAGTCTTCCAGGATTTTGGGACAACGCCTAAGGAGTAGAGTACCGAAAGAAACGCGTTAACACCAGTGCCAGCTTAGGAGCACATGTCCTAAGCACAATATGAGGAATTCTGTCAGGCCCACTCGACTTATGGATACCCAGAGACTGAAGCGCTTTACGCACCGATCTCTGAAAAATGTGGATTTACGACATAGAGGTCTCACCGCGCGGGAATTTAGGCGGTGAGTTACCTTTGTCATCCAGTGTTTAGTTAGGTGCCAAAAGAGAGACTAGAAGATCGGCCTTCTCCTTTGCAGTATGGGCCAACGAGTCATCCTCCCTGCGCAAAGGTGGTAACGATGGGTTACAGAAATCTCCTTGGATAGCCTTGGCGAGAGACCTGAACGCGCGAGTTCCAGAAGGAACACGTACTAGCCTCTCCCCAATGCTGGCCACGTGTTCCGACTTTGCCCTGGCAATAACTCTTTTGAAGGACCTGGAGGCAGAGTTGTACTTTCTTTTGAGGAAACTGGTATTTACATCCCTTGCCTCTGAAGTTTCGGCCCATGCTCGGTAACATTCCTGCTTGTAGCGTGATGCTAACTTGCAGGAACGACCGAACCATGGCTGGACGAGCCCAATGGAGCATCGACGGAAACCTGATAGCCTTCCGAATGTGAGGTCAGCAGAAGGTCCAACAGGGAAGGTTTATGATCCACAACGTGTGGGATTCGCGTAGGCGAGGTAACCAGTTGTGTCAGATCATATGCCAAGGCAAAGTCATGGACAGATCTCCCCGCGTGATCAGTGGTACGTGATCCAAGCCATTCGGCGTGGTGGGCATTAAAATCGCCTAGTACCACGACTTTGGCAGATGGGATCTGTTCCAACACAGAGTCTGTGCCCATTTGGACTAGGTCCATGAGTTGGTCCGTATCGGCATTACCGCCATGGGACCTATAGAGGCACGCGTAAACTCGCGGATGTTCATCGCCATCTACGCGCAGCCACAGGCTTTCGGGTTGGAGTGGAGTCCCCTGATATTGCAGAAGTCCACGGCAAGCCTGACAGAGGACGCCTAGATGCCTTTGCTTCGTTTGCCCCGACCTACAGCAGCAAGCGGAATTTTGCCCTCCCCAGAATACGCAGGGCAGCCGTTTGCTTGTTTGTTTGCTTTGCTTTATCCTTTTTCCGCCACTTTTCGCATTTTCCTATACTTTGAAAAGCAAAGCCGAAACTGACGACAGAGAATGAGTTCTTCGGTACCTCGCCCAACAGACTAACTCGCAAGTACAAATCACTTTTTTAACCGCGTATTCTGTGACGTCATGGTATTGTGCCTAAGCCATTGTATAATAGCTGCCGTTACTGGCTCTAAAACTGAATTTTCCTGATATATGATAGAGGACGAGGATAGCAAGGGACCTTTGTGGCAATCCTACCAGTCTTTTTGCTGGTGCTGATGTATGCGGACTATAACCTTACTTTTAATAATATAGTTGTAATGGCCGCATGTGATCGGATGCGACCGTCCGCTGCGGGATGATATTAACGGTGATGCCGTTATCATGCGATTTGTATCAGTTCACATGCTCCCGTTTAATTTTTTTGCATAGGTTTTCGATTCGATTGTTTCCCCCTATTTATCCCACACTATGAATCCCGGTGCAAAGTATAGTGTTTGATAACGATGAACGTATGTTTTGTAAATAATATACCTCTATGCTCTATTCTGTTTCGTGTTTTGATTAATTTTATATTTTTGATTTGTATTTTTCTTCTTTCTTGTAGTCCTTTTATTGTTTTTGATTTCCTTTTTAAAATGTATATTTTTAAATTCTCAATTCAATATCAATCCTGACAAATCGAATAGATTTAATCATGATTGATCTCAGTGGGACAATCAGAAAGGAAACATTAGAATTTATCTGATTTTTATTTTTTTAAACAATTTTTTGAATTTGTCTATAAACGTTACTGATGTTCTGTTTCAAAATGTACAAAAAATTCTACTTTTTATAGTACTTTATACTTTTTATTCAAGGTTATGCATAGTTATTAATCCATTCAGTAATCTTAGACGAATCCATGTCATTATTTTATTTATAATACATTTGAAAACAAAAACTAGGTATTATGTGCTGCGTTTGAAGTGGTAAAATAAAGTGGTAACGTATCGGAAGGTTGCGTAAAGAGCGTGTCGGTGAAAGTGCGCGGTTGACGGCTTACCGCGACCTCTACATTTAAATGCCCGCGACAAATGCCAAGTGGCGTTCAAATTAAGTGTTCCACAATATGATAAACACAATGTTGCCATCTATTACTTGTTCAATCAACCAATAGAAATGCAACTTACAGAATGGATCTGGGATGAAACTAGATTAAAACAATGTGAACACAAAAAGACAAAGTATTTAAAATAACCAAGATATATTTTATTCCAATCCTTTTACTATAAGTTGCCGTCGTTAGTGTTGAAAATGTAAATAAAATATAGACAGTCCTTACCTAGGAAAATGAAATAAAAATTGTTTTTTTTTAATTCCTCGTTTTTGTATACTATAGAGCAGAATAATCTCCGACATCCTAATATATTTACGTATTTAATAATTCAATAGTACTTGTATATTCTTACTCTGCAGTTACAGTCGATGCATGTGACAAAATACATTAAGATACACGTTGCATAGCCGAACGAATGGTTCTGCTATGTAACTTGTATCTTATGCTAATAAATAATTAAATTCATAAAGTACACATTTATATTTATTTATATAAAACAAGAAATGAGTTTTCGTCCTGTTTGGGAACTCCAGCCAGATGTTAGCGCCACGCTTAAACTTATTTCGATCCAGCCCTCTGCCCGCGAACAAACGATAAAGCGCGATTAAGAGCTCCTTTCTAAAACTATAGATTGCAAAAAGAATTTTCAAAATCGACTCATAAATGTCGAGTTTGTGAGTTAACACGTATAAAATACAACCGAATTGGGCACCACGTCCTTTTTTAAAGTCGGTCCGTTGACAGAGGAATACAAGAATAATTATGGAGGACATCGAGGCGTCTAATTGTTAGCCATAGTTAAGTATGACATCGTATGAGCATCCAATTATATACGAAACAAAATTACAGTGTTGGCGAGTTAATAACAACATAGCTAAGTCCGTACTGTACAATTTGTTAGGGTTGATACAAGAGCGTTCTATAACAACTACGATACTCGCAAATCACAAGTTGTATACATTTAGTTTCTGCTTTGATGCGCACACTACCTTTAAGGTGTTAATTTGACGTACGCCTCTTATAATGGTGATTTCATTACTATTATCAGTTGTTTCAAAGTTGCTTTTGTGATCTAACGAAGAATCTATTTTGTCGACATGTTGAATTAGAAATCTTTCTTATCTACGCGGCGGCGGCTGGGTACTAAGGGTCTTACCTTCCCAAAATCATAACAATTGTACTGTGATAACCAACTACCCTCCACCACGTAAACGAAAGTCTCGCCAATGAAAATAAGCCCTTGTTATGTCTTATAATAAAAAAAATACAAATATATATGTATTGGCGGACAACTCGATCTATCTCTTGACTATCAACAACACATATATGTATAGATTTTTTCGAGGTCAATCCGTGACATGTTACCGGCTTCGAGGAATTATAGGCTAAGGTATAGAGGAACCTCCATGTAAGGCGAACTACCGCTGCAACCGTATCTTCAAGTTGGACAGGCTCCGGTTTTTATATGGACTAACGGACCCATCCCCGCGGCTTGTATGTAATTGCAATAAGTCGAAACGGTTAATTCCGAGCTGTTATCGGCAAAAAGTCGTTTATTTTATTTTTAATGCTCCAAGTGTGTTAGCTGGAGTAACTAACGGTATATGTACATACTTAAAGTTAGGACACGAATGACTATTTTTTCGAATCTGAATTATTTGGCCTTCATCATAATGCCAGTTAATATAATTACGTTCTTAAAGTCCTACTGTAAACTATCGCAGTCAAATGATCAAATCTTGAACTGATATTTTGCTCGTTACGTTAAAGTTTAAGTTAGTGAGTTATTGAAAAATATATGCTTCGGTGGTTCGGCCATGCTCAAAGGATGAATGAAGGGAGAGTAACGAAACAGATTTCTGTTGCAAACGTGAGTGTCAGGCGTGAGCGATATATATATACATATATAAGTTAGAATGGAAGACAGTTATAGGTTTTTTTCCATTATTTACTCGTGTAACGTATAGCGATGAAATAATGTTGACATTTGGCGGAGTCAGTTCATACGACAACAGTTTACTTTTGTACCTTGTATTTAACCTTGAAAATATATAAACGCGTCATTTATATTTAAAAAGCACCAAACATTTACAAATCGTAAAGGACAAAGGTTTACAAACGTCATACATAATGAAATGTACACAAGAAGTAGGTATATGATTCGTACAACTTACATACATTTATCATATATGTAATGTGTAATTTTATGCGGTTAAGTAAATAGTGTGTTCTGTTCTGGACCTTTTAGAATTTCTTTGATGGCTGTAACAAGGCATCTTGTTATTGAATGCGTATGTATGTTACAACAAGACAGTACATTGATAATAAATATGACGCTAGGTAGGAAATGCAGATGAAAAATTATCAGGATTGTCACCGTCTGTGTGTATTTGTGGTAAACTCCTCGGAGTTACTAAGTTACGACTTTGCAGTTTGTAAAATTTGAAATTATGTTAATAACTATATATAGGTTATTACAATGATTTAAATAAATATGATAAATAAGACAAACCCATTAAACTTCGAAAACTTAAATAATGAGCGGCCATTTTAAAACAACAGCTTTTAAATTGTATGTATCCTATTTTACCTATATCTAATGTATAAGCTACTAGCGACTCGCCCCGGCTTCGCACGTGACGAATGAACATCCTAGATAACTAAAGAGAATGAAGAAGTATGACAGTAAAGTAACTTGAACCGCCATGTGTTAGAAAATTATAGAAGTTATAAATAATTATACAATGGTGAGTTTGAATCAAGATATTTGAAAGGAAAAGTGATCATTGGTTGAGCTTTTTTACAATTCATCGGGAATCTTTCAATTTCGGTTCAATATTATTTACTTAAAAAAAAACACTTCCGTCTATCCCCTCCATAAAACTTATATAATATTAATATGATATTCGCGTAGACATAAATAATTAATTCTTTGTGCTTCATTAGTATTAATTTACAGCGAGTCTCATTAAAGTTGTGGGACGGTTGGTTATCAGTTCAGTTATCATGCTCATTAATGGCTCACAGAATAAGCGGTCTGAGGCTCCTTATTTATCTGAAGCGACTTCACATCGAATATATTCATATTAACGACGTCGTCAACTCGTCAATCGAACAATACCATTGTTAATTATTATAGCGATCAAAAGATCACACCGTACTTGTTACAGATATGCTGTTTGCGATATTGTATTGACATGGTAAAGAATTACAGTAATGATAGTTCCCGTTACCGACGAACATATATTCATAAGAAACTGCTAACTGACTACTTATCTGAAATTAATCCATTTAAGTTTGTATCGGAAAATGTAACAAATTTGCAAGCTGATCACCTGATGTTAAATGAAGTCCGTTGAGCATAACCGTCCACAACCACAATGTAGGAAAAAGGTCTAATTCATTGTTCCCTATTCTTCTTTTTTTTGGGAGAAGGTGGCAAACGAGCAGACTGGTCACTTGATGTTAAATGACGTTACACATAGACATCCGCAAAACAAATGAGTCGCAGATGCGATGTCTACCTTTAAAGGAAGAAGGGGCAGAGAAGGGGAAAGACAGAAAAAAATATGTTTTCATTTCCTATTCAAGTCCAATCATCTTCACCTTTCCATCCCTTACGTATTACAAAAAGGTGAAGGGGAAGAGAACTAGAATTAGACGTCAAGAACGCGTGTCTTCTCGGTCGAGCCGGCTCATTCGTTCAACAAATATTTTTGTTGCGAACCCTACCACTGTTAGGCTATCCCTACTTAATATTATAAATGTGAATGTAAGTTTGTTTGTTACGCTTTCACGCGAAAACTACTCAAACTGATCATCATGAAACCATGTACACATATTCTTGGAGATACTAGAAGTAACATATAACTTTTTATGAAAAAATAGTATATAAAAAGCGAAGTATGTATGTTCCCTATAGACCTATAGACTCCGAAACGGCTGAACCGATTTCGATGAAATTTTCAGGGATTGTCCAGATTGGCACATTCCTGTGTTTGGTAGTATAATTAGTGGTACCCGGGCGAAGTCGGGGCGGGTCACTAGTATAATATAATATGAATGTCTAGCTATAATATGAAGATGAATGAAGAGACTCCCTTGAGAGATCCTTCTGTTAAGCACCACCTTTACAAAAATATCGGCTAACATTAGTAATATGACGTGCATAATGTCTTATAAACAAACATTGTTCATACGAAAGCGTAACGTTTTCCAAAACATCCAGTTGTTATACGATTAACACGATGTCGGAAGTTGACACTTTGTAAAACGACTAGCCAATGAGTGCCGTCATATTTGTGCAAGACACGAGTAATATAATATTTTACTTTAATATTTATAATGGAGTAATTTAATATTTTTAACGTTTCTACTGGCTCGTGCGAAACGAGCGACAATTAACTGATGCATGGCCACGAACTGTCTTCGCTACTGATTGGACGGAATCGATCGGTGAAGTACCATCATGAATTTATGATTATCATTCTGTAGTTCACCCAGTGAATGAGGTGTTGGTACTTCCGTTTGTCTCATAACTCTTTGTTTTTACTAAAAGGAATCTGCAACGCATCTTGTTAATGCGGACGATAGTTCACATGAGTAGATCCAAACTATCACACTACTGTGGTGAATACGTTAATAAAACTTTTGGACACGAAAAACATGTTTAACTGTAACATACAACTGTTTTGCATTAAAATCTATTAAAAATCTAAAAGTTGTTAGAGATGTCCCTAAAAATGTGTTTTTCCAATCCACTCCATTAATAATAAAATAACATTAGAACAAAACTAGGATTTAGTCATGCCGAAAACATTTTTTTATATTTAATCTCTCTTCACGTGCTTTGGAGGCGACGTGATAACTGCTTGTTAGTTTGGTTACACGCGTTACGGTACGATACTAGCATACAAATCATGACATATTTATATCGAACTAACCGTTGATCAAACACCTAATGCATGACAGATACTGTAGATGACCCTAACAAAACAGTAATACGTAATTCTATATATTCGCTCAACCAAAAATGAACTAATAAAAACGATATGAAAGTTCAGGTGTAATTGTAAAATATAATAAATTACAAAGTCCGTGTCTTGGCACACTTCACTGCCAACATTTCGACCTTAAAAATTCTAAAGCAAAAAATGCTAACAAAACCCTTCTCTGTCACTCTTGCAGTCCTCTGACATTAGATCTGTCTCTTTCCAACGCGTTTTAAGTGTATAATAGAATGCGAGTAAAAAATGGACAGAGTATCTGTTCGTTTCCCTTTTGAGAACAGCAGATTGGCTGCGCATCAAGACCATAATGAATATGCTTTATTAGTCTGTGTTCTTAATCTCTATGGAACACTAGCTGTAGCCCGCGGCTTCGCAAGCATACGTTTCTTATTTTCCTTGCTGTATATTCTCATTTCGTGGTCATTTTGAATTACAAAGAAAGTCAAAAAGTTGTTGCCGTATATCATATCATGCGACAAATTATTAAAAGATATTTCCGTGTCATACCTATATAATATAACCTGTAACACAACATATATTGCATTTAATTTTCCTATCTCTCGAGAAGTACTTTTTTCGGGATTAAAGGTACACTATATATTTTTTGTTAACGCGTAAGAGACAAATTAACATTTGCATTTATGATATTACAATATATTAAATTTATGCGCCCATTCCAACTACGGCGAAATAATTTGTTGCCACACGGTTGTATGTAAACTATAATACAGAAATATCTAGTCATAATGAAAGAATGCACGTAACAAAGCCGTGTAAACAGAGGAGCCTCTGTGACAATATTGTTCTTTGTCGGACAATAACTGTTTCCAAGAAACGAACACAATGTCCAAAGAAACAATTTCTGTCAGAATTTTTATTGATCGACTTATGAAAGAAAAATCAAGGGATGTAATCTTAAATCACAGCTTAAAAATCTTATAAGTGCTGTTGTTGCCCATACTCTGAAGTCTTCATTAATACCCTTTTATGTTGTCCCAAAAAGTCAGTAAGACAATAATGCTTTATGAAAAAGTGAATGGGGGAGCTGTAGGTACAAGTTATATACTTGTTTATTTTCTGTTCATTGACTTCTATTTCTCAGAACAACGGAATTGCGCAAGAACAGGCCATGTCCACACGGGTGTCACTTTCTAGAGTGTTTTCATTTCTGCAAAACCAAGTTACATGACCCCGAATGCGGCCGTTGCTTATTGGAAAATTTCGAAACATAATAATAAAGCGGCAAACACGTTGTTAATGTATTCTTTGTATTTGATACCCATCATTTTTATGCATACCTACGGGTATTCATTACGTGTACAGAACATATTGCTTCGCTTAAATGTATATAACGAAAAAGGCCTTATGATTGTCCCTTAAACATAACTGCGTTCAATCGTGTAAACTGACACAATAAAGATGTTAAATATTTATTAATGTACCTGTTTAATAAAAAATAAAATTAATATTGAATACTAATAGTATTTGTCCTGCTTTCTAAAAAACAATTTGACCGATTAGTAGTTTACCCAACTATCGAAATAAAACATATTTTATATTCAGATTGAAGCGTGATTCAATATGCGGTATGTATTGTATGACTGCACCATATTTACTTCTTGTTATATCATATAAAATATCAGTTTCAAACCCCCCGGCTTAAAACTAGGGATTAATATAATATCTTCAGAGATATATCTATCTATAAGGCGACGATTATAGGAAAATCTTTTGTTGCTTACTTTGATATTACTGGTAAATTATTTAGATAAATTATTTTGTATGTACAAGAAGAAAATATGGTGCAGCCATACAATATACGCCGCATATTATAATCATGCTCCCAAAATTTACGATCGGTAAGAAGTCTTAATACTTGGTAATTTTCTTTCAACCGTTGTTTTTTTACCATGTACTGAAATAAAGTAGAGACTTGACCATTCTTAACATCTTTCAATTGCGACCTTGACCTGGTCGAAAAAGTGAAAATGCTGATTGAGCTTGCTCGGATAAATCACAATAACACGGCACATCCCACGCGTGCGTAAGGTGCCCCGACCTACGTTGCCAGCCCACGCGGTCATACGTAGTAATTTCTTTGGCGTATGTGGTATGTGACGTGTTACGATTTACTACTATTTGCATACGTTTCAAAGACCAGGTACCAGTAGATACATAGACAACTATTACTTTAATAACTTGATGATACTTAAAAATAAAACGGCTCCTCAAGTTATTGTATGTTTGTATGTGTGTGTATGTACTATGTTCTTGAAACAATTATCAACACAACATCTGTCGAATCGTTTTATGCCTAAAATATTGTATGTTTTTTGCTATTGTAAGGCTGAGCGCGTTTCAGACGTCACTTATGACCATACATGAAATTCCTATTTGTAGCCTTAGAATAATGCAACACATGGTAAGAAAATTACTAAATAATCGCCTTAAAATATACCTCAATGTTATCATTCTAGTCTATAATCTAGATTCTAAAGTGACATTTACTTTGGTAAATCAGCAAATTACTTAAAGAATGGCGCATAGAGAACTTAAATGATTGCTGGATATTTTCACCAATAATTTAAGTACTCTGCTTAACTCCCTGCACTCAGTGGTTTAGTGTGTACCCAAACGAACAATAATGGCCACCTAACCAACCTGTTCAAAAAACGCAGGCACATATGAATCCCTGTCTACCGCGATGTTATACTGCTAACAACTATGCTTGATACTTTAACATGGCATTTCATTATTTAAAAATATGCTATTATAGATCTGGAATATACAAATATGTTTAACTTAAGCTCAAGACGAAATATACCGAATCACTTGGAAGATTACTCGTATGAAACTCTACCCACTGTATGCACTGTATAATAAAAGAAACATTATACAACCACAATATTGAACAATTCATAGTTTAAAAATAAAAATAAAACTCGGGTTGAAATCATGTAAATTAAAGTTTTTCATGCTAGACTAGGTCTGTAAGATAATGTTATGAACGATGTACTAGGCACTTAAGTGTGCCAATTTTGCCAAATTAATTTTGATACATCTTAAAAGAAAAGAGATTTAGTTATATCAAATACAGGTGAAGCTAATAAGGCCTTTAAGAAGGCTTACAATAATATTTAACAATAAATGAACAGATGTAATTAGCATAGTAATAAAAAATATTATACTTATCCTAATGGAAATAATCGAGCAAGTATCAAGAGTGTCAGGGCGAACTACAAAGTAACCATCTCACGTAAGCCATGGGTCACCTAATATTCCCACCAGATGCTGCTTTTCTCGGGACGGAATAAAAAAAATTTTTTTTTTTCAAAATTTTGCCCTACACATGTGCGTTTTTTTTTCTCAAAAAGGATATCCGAACTATTCTTTGCAGTTATATTTACAATTATTCATTTTTTTGTTTATGAAGTGACTGATTTCGTTAATACATTGAATTAATTCTGCAAGGAGTGACATTTAGATATAAATCTAATATGAAATTGATGTAATCATATTTATTTACTAGTGATCTGCCCGGCTTCTCCCGGGTAGTCGTTTCGGAATCTATGGAACAGCAACTTTTATACACGCAGACAAAAAAAAATCACACGGGAACCCGTACATTTTTTAGGGATAAATAGTACCTTATATGCGATTCAAGAAACGGTGACGGAAATCATCGTGAGGAAAGCGGCATGTTCTTAGATCCGCCAAATTCGAAGACATGAGACATCCAACAACCCGGCCATCGTGGTGGATTACGACTCATTCCCTCTCTC
The DNA here is from genome assembly GCA_029849275.1 of Papilio elwesi. Lineage (NCBI taxonomy): Eukaryota > Metazoa > Arthropoda > Insecta > Lepidoptera > Papilionidae > Papilio > Papilio elwesi. The sequence continues at coordinate 15,093,696 of CM056717.1, read as the reverse complement.
GGAGAGGAGGCCTGCAGTGGGAACATTCTAAAAAAAGGCTGATTTATTGTTATTATGCTATTCCAGACTGTAATCTGTACAGAAATATATAAGTAATAACAAGCATCCATACCATACCATATATAGCTGGCCTCTATAAATAACCTGATTTAACGAATTTAAGTGTGAAGCTTACAGACGTTTACTTGATGCTGTAAACATTGTCTATTAATGTATTATATGAAAATAAATAGAATCTTATAATTCCATACATGAATCAGAATTTACCGACGCTACAGCACGGAAGAGCCTGTATAAGTGTGCATTAAACACTTCACTTTGTGAATTTGCACTCTAAGCCATAAAAAATAAGGTCACATTTTTGTTTAGCAATAAATTCAGAGAGACGACACGGCGGTCTGCGGAGGCACCATCAACAGGTTCTTCGCAAATAAAACGAGGCATGCTCATTATGTTCATTTCATTTAAGACTTATTTTCGAGAACGGAGTCCGGCGTGTTCATTCATGTGAACATACAAGTATTAAAACCTCATGCGAGCCGGCTTTTTGCCTGCCAACCTCTCCCTTGAATTTAATCACATTTTTATTACGGCCAGTCAATTTACAGTCTAAAATTACTTAAGAACCTTTAATATGGACGCCGGTTAGGTTTTTAATTGGTAAAGTGCTCAAATTTTATTCGTACCTCGACGTACCTCTTCGAATGTCATGGAATTAAAATTTTACTTGAAACCAATAATTTTAATTTCAACAACCGTTATGCGAAACGATTTTAGTTTTAATGATAATTGGGCAGTACTTGTGAGAATTTATATAGTTACCTCGACGTATTAAAAGTTTTATTATAAGAAGTGGCACGTTACATTAGACAGTGTCCTTAAGTGCGTACATTGTACCAAATTCAATTGAACTAGTGTTGCCCCCTCGGTAATGTCCGACAATTTGACACTGAGGGGCCGTTGTAATTAAATGAACAGCAGCGTGGATACGGGCGCGAGCTGACCGCCTTAACACACGTATCTACCTCGCCTTCTTTAATTACTAAGTCATATGAAAAACATTCCGAGGTCAAACTTTGGCGCTCTAAAACATTATTATGATTATGCCTTAATCATCTTCATTAACTGCGATCACCTTCAAAAAGCATCGTTAAGCTAAAAGCAAAAAACAAACATTATAAATCTCGTACCATGAAATATATACAAAAGATGAACAAAAATAATGAAAACAATGTAATTTTTGTACGCGCCTGTAACTAGTTCTGCGATACGTGATAATCTGATATCGACAAAACCAAAAGTATTAAAACTTTAGGTACTAAGTTGCAAAGTTACGTTAAGTATATTCAGTATTCTATATTTATATTAACAACGTACAAAATTTAAAAAAAAACACAAGCAACACCGGGCACAAAAGCCTAGCGTATGTAATGGTGTATCATAAAACTATATCGCAAAATAATTGAATTATGTTAAACGAATATATCTTTTAAGTATAACGCATAAAGTTTCTTATAGATGACAGTGAATGGAATATTTATAAAGCATTCCAATTACATTAGATCTATCGAGGAGTCCCTGGTATGGGGCAACGGCCGTCTGTGGTGACGGTCTCTCACAATTTCATGCATCACTTCACAATCAGACATTTGATTACATCTATTCCACTCCCAAGTAACCGCACTTATATAAGTGACACATCGAAAACACATTACATTCACTTGAGAGTTAAAAAAAAACATTTTTTAATGTAGGCAGATAAAACGAACATGCATTCAATGCTCTTGTTTAACCAAAGTTATTACATTCTATAATAACACAAATGCCACGGAAAATTGTCACAACATCGAAATCGAAAAAGGATTTCTCGTTAGGACGTTAAGTACGCTCTAAAATGCCCATAACCTACAGGGTAGGCAAACGTTTGGGAATTACTCGCTTCTTCATCCATACTCGTACTTGAATGCTAGTCGGTTATGTCCGGTTTCTGAAAGGTTTGTCAATTTTTATTTGACTAACACTCCGTCAGGTTAATATCATATCAAATAGATTTGAGTTCTAAAAGAAAAAGAAGTGAATGATCATGCTTCTAGCAAATCTTGTTGATCAGCCTTTCGGAAACCGGTCGTTAATATCGCGGTAAGATTAAAAACGTACTATAACCACGTAGCTTAAACTATTATTTTGTTTTCTATTACAATTTTTCTTTTCTGTTTATTTTCGTCATTGTCGAAGTTATTTATAATTTTACTTGTTTCTCTATAAATCAAATTTGTTTTTTCTTTTGAGAATAATAATTTTCAATCAGTAAATAAAAGCTTCCTCTAGTATTTATGGTTCGAAGCAATAAATGACTTCAAAATTATAAGAAGATCACGGTTTCTTGTATTGAACGAATAATGAACAAAATGCGTATCTAACCACAAATTGATCATGTGTACTAAAACATTAAAATTTTGTTTATTTCAATATATAGATTAACAGTTTAAAGAAGGCTTCAAAACAAATCAATTCGTCCTCGGTATTATCATACAGCAAGGAACACGTTTCTGTATCCCAAACATAAGTTTTTACCTTTATGTAAATTATTCCGGTTTCGTAAACTGAGCTCTTAAGTATTTACTTTTTTTTCTGTTTAATTATTAACTATAATGATAATTACTTCTCGATAAAAAAATAATATCAATAATTTGCCGCCTTTGTAGGCTTCATTAAAGATTTTTATTTTTCACATAATTGCTTGTGGGGATTGCACCGTTAGATTGTAAACATTGTCACTTACTTATCACACCAGCCATTTTATTGACTGACGCCAAATTGAGGACTGAAAGAATCATTGGCAACTTGACTTATCATGTAAAATGTAACAACTCTATTTTTCGTTGATAAACATCATTTTAATATATTATTTTATACACATGTAAATATAACCAATGATGTGATAAAAAAGTAGTGGATTATTTGTCAAAAAGTGGGACGCTTTTTCTATAGCTTACTTCTGTTCACAATCTTATGATTTAACTACGACAGTTTATAAACTGTCGAAAAACGACACGACAAAATGTTAATGATTCGATCATTTCACAATTCTGCTGTCAACTGGTAATATTTATAATGAGATTATAAACTGACAAAGTTCATAATGGGTAGGTGACATGGGTATAATAGTTCATTTATATAATAAATAATTTACTTAAGCCCAATAGTTTTTTCCTTCTATATGTCTTAATATTTTAGGATGTAAAAAAAATCTATCAAAGTTTTGAACTAATCGTAAGATTTGTGTGTTTTGTGAGCTTGAGTTGCAAGTCGAAAAAAATAATTTTATGCTTTATATAACTTTAAAGAAATCGTAACTAGCATTTAACTAAGTCTTATTGTTCCTTTAGAAAAGTATCGGAGTATATACATATACAAAAAAAACATTCCACGGGAACCGCACATTTTTCTAGGATAAAAAGCCTAAATGCTATTCCAGACTGTAATTTATCTCTGTGCCAAATTTCATTCAGATCCGTTTAGCCGTTTTTGCGTGAAAGAATAACAAACATCCATACATCCTTACAAACTTTCGCATTTATAATATTAGCAGGATATTTATCAAACCACCGAAAAATATTATAAATAATCACTCAAACCAGTATCTTATGCAATAAATAGTGTTTGTAAGACCAAAAACTAATTATTAAATCAATCCAGGTTTTAAACAAAGAATAACAGTCCATAAAAAAATGATTGAATAGATAAGAATATCTTATTTAAGTTTAAAGATATCCATAGAAAATCTATTTATTGTAGTGTTGTGTAAAGCGCCATCTTGTGACCTGTTTATATAAACTCGAACAAACTCAGTTACAGATGACGCCATCAGTTGCTTATAATATAACGAGCTTACAATAGATGGCGGGAGAGAGCAACTTAGAGAAGTAATAAAAATAAACACAGATGTCACTGTACTCCCTACGATAAAATTAACTATTATTCAGCGTACGGATGACATAGTTGAAGGACAAATTCGTTACAATTTTGGTTATTAACTACTTTCACGTTCTTGCCAAAGTATAATACAAATCTCTCTTCTAGGTGGATCGATGACCTTTTATTCAACAACTTTAGGTTTTATATTACACATTACACTAGGTTAAATCTTTTTATCGGATAATTTCAGAGGAAAATCCAAAGAACAAGAGACACGTTTTGTTTTAAAAGAAATAACCGTTAAATGCAATGCAAATTTCTGCAATTCATTTTAAATTTGGACAAACATATGGAGACTACATTCAATTATGACTAAATAAGGCGTCGTTTATGTTAGCAAGCATTTAGTAGCAAGAACTGTCATTATGACGTCATCGTTTGACTATTGCAAATATATGGCGCTGTAGATTTGCCTTGTAATATAGAAAAGATGTTTGTAAATTTTTACTAAAAAATTTTTTTGAGAGTATAATAGAATAAACTTGTTGTAATAATGTCACTAATTTACCATGTACGAATAGTTCAGAGGATATCTAACAAGGATACAAGATTAAAAATACTCTTCCGTATATGTTTGTTAGCAATTCATAATAAAAAAAATATAATATAATGTAAGTATAATATATATAAGTATTTATATATGCATTAATTTACAAGTGTGTATAGATTATATGGAAATTTGACATCGTTCCTTTCAACAGCAATTTCTTTTTGAGTGTCTTCAAATAATTTCCTAATCCCAAAAAGGGCGTTCACACGTTGTAAGCACTATTCGTAGAAATAAAGAAGGAAAAACTACATGTAACTTACGCTATTACGTACAGGCCAGCGCACAGCCTCCGAGATGGTGGTGGCAACATCGGAATGCCATAACTCAGACTACCTTAACGGTACGAGCGAGTGAAACACAACTGTGTATTAGAAAAGGACAGAGCAACGATATGGTTGAACGACCGATCAAATAAGTTTTGTACGGGCTATCGTATGCCACGTAGGTTTTATTTCTTCTAAACGTGTCGAGGGCGCATGCTATAACCCGATTTCCAAGATGGCGCTCGCAAGTTTCCATCGCTTCTTGGCGCGAAATATATTCTGGCGGTTAATTTAAAAATTTGTATCATATTTACACATTTAAGGCAACAAGTAATCATAATATTGAAATTAGAGTATAATTCATTAAACTAGCCTCTTTCATCTTTTGTTGTCGTACAATACTAATGTTTTATTTAGTTACTTTGTTACACAATAATTTTAGCTTTCTTCTCCATAGGAACTTTAACTGTGCCAAATCTCCCACACCTCGCAATATTCATGAAAAAATATCGAAATTTTCACTTTTTGTATTAAGTAAATAGATTTAGATTGAAATTTAATCCTGTGAAACACGTACGTTTTCTTTTATTAAAATATTGTGCTTATATTTTTAAAATATGACAAAGTTTTTTACGGCCCATGTATTCATCAGACATTATTTTTGTTGCAGGTACAATTGCTGTTGTATAAATCGAAAAAGGTAGAGGTAGATACGATGAAATAGGTTAAGCGGGAAAGGGAGATTTAAAAGTTAAAATACCGTTATTCTCAAACCTCACAGTCTTCTGTGATGCATTCTTCTCTCCAGCCGACCACCAAAGTATAATAAATATTACTAAAAGTTTCTTATCCTTTGCATTATCACATGTTCATCACATCAAACTGGATTTTCCAAAAAATAGTTGGATAAACTTTTTGAATCTATACAAAAGAAATCTGAACATTTTCCAAGAAGTTATATCGAGTCATTTAATTTAAAAAAATCCTGGTATTAAAATATAATTTTGTTTGCAACTAGCCGTAGATTGTTAAGCCACCGGCTTATATTGATCTCTCGTCATTAATCTGTAAAGGGTCGAACGGGAAATATGTTCCATATAAACTGGGTCAAATTAACTTGGTTGGTCCGACCACACAGGGTATTGTCGTGACAAAGGCGACATCTTGTATTTGCGTCGTGGATGGCGGCTCTAGTACTTTCTAATGGAACAAGAAAATGTATGGAGTTGTCGTATTGATAAAATTTCCGACGTTTAGGTATTAATCATTTTACAAACATATTTATTTCAAGTTTACCCTCACATTTTCTCAATAATTCCTTGATCTTCGTAAGAATCCTTAAAATTATATTTGAATTGCAATATAAAAATTTATTAAGTAACTTCTTTTATAGTTTAAAGAATTCAAGGTTTACGAGGTAATATTCTATATCAGACACATTATACTGACACAGATTATATAAGTTAATATAAAAAAAAACATAAATTGCGTTACAGAGTGACTTATCACACAAATATTGATTAAAAAAGTATTATTACCCTCATAAAAGATGTTTTAATAAAACTTCGTTAAATAGAAATGATAAAATACTTCCCGAATCAAATCCAAATCAACTGGCTCGAAGGACCAAAATCACTTACTAATTTTGAACCAATGCAATAAGTTACTTTCATTTATACAGTGTGGTCCCCATTTGTCACAATAGTGGTTGCACGGGGATGATCGTAAGGGTGAAAAACATTCGGGGCTGTTTATTTTTCGATAATATGTTATAAACAATCGTATTAAGAAACCCAACGAGGCAGGTGCAGCTAGTTATAAATATTTTCAATTGAACATAGCTGTGGTAATTAGTTTGACGGTAAGAAAATGGCCAAGGTCTCGAAGAGATAGAAGCGAGGAGAGTCGCTCTCGACTCGACCGAAACAACTAATCGACAGGCCAATCGACCTTCATACAGCCCCGGACTTGTATTCAACGGGCATACATCAAAAAAGGATCGAAAAAAAAGAAGGAGCGTGCGTGACTCGGACGCGTGTTAGAGCCCAACCAATTTGTAGCCGCGCGCCACGTAATATAAAAGTGGATCTATAGGTGGCCATTAATGTTAACCGACTTCGGGACCTTTGTTTTGATAATAAAAAAACATATCCCTACATTTTACGATTTTATAGAATCATGTTACGTATTTCCAATTTATTTTGTTTTTCTTTTATATTTTACGGTGAATACTGGAATAGAAGAAAACGTCAGTTACAAATAAAAACGAATAGTAAAAAGATACAAATTATTGTCCAGTAGTCCCGGCAAACATTATATAGCGCAGAGGGTTATCATAATATGCATGAAATGCCTAAGGTAACTAATGTTGATTATTACTGTATTGATTTAAATAGCTTTCCAGGTACGTTACTTGCCTAAGTTTTTTAGAAGTTAGAATAAGTATAGTAAGCTATCCTTAAAAGATCTTTTTAAGATACACTATTCCGTAGTACATTATTTTGTATGTATTATTATCTATCTCGTAAAGCTTAGTCAGCGTTGTAAAGACAAATCTTTGAAATTTAAGGCTTTTTCTACTATAATATGCATGTATTTACATATTAGCCTTCCAATTAAATAACTCTGTCTATTGATGAAAATCGAATTAAAATCCGTTGCCTAGTTTAAAAGATTTTACGGAACAGACAGCGGAAACGACTTTGTTTTATACTATAAAAATAATATAGCCCATAGAATACCTAAATAGGTAGAACGAATTTTAATAATGGCTTAGAAATACATAGATAAATGGTGTTCAGCTTTATCTTACCGCATCATTTATTACAGGACTTAAAAAGTCTTGTCTTTTGCAAGAGACTCGTAGCGCGCGGTGCAAATCGCAAATCATTTTCGATGCATGCCTTGAGGAAATATCTACAGTATCACCGAACTTTAGATGACAGAGCCCAGAGGGCCTAGCTTAAACTTTTGGCACCTTTTTCTTGAATGTTGTTATCTCTCTCTTTCTATGGGGAAAACTTAAGATGACAAGTTTTATGTGAATGCCTTTGGCAATGTAAACTCACTGTTAGACTAAATCGACCTCGGCCCATTAATTTATTTATTACATCAACGCATTTGAAGTTAAAGCTTAGACTTATTTAATTTAATATTATCTTTGTACAAGAATGGTGATTCACAAAATACGGAAGTACTCATGAAGTACTAACTCAAGGAGCTGTCTTCTGACTAACCTATTTAAAATAAGCTACTAGCAGACAGTTAAAAAGCATATAAATGATTTAACGTTACACTATATGTTGAATTATAAAAAACTAGCTGGCCCGGCAAACTCTGCTCCGCCCAATAAATAATAGATGGTTCGCTATTTTGGCGATAATGGCTTACACATAAAATATAGATATATTTATAATATACATTTATAACATTAGTAGGATACAACAAAACTAGGTATATAATATAAAATACATTACATGTTTATAAATGTAAAAGTAAAATTTACAATTTCAAAAAGTGCTCTTTTACGGTGTGTTTCCACTGCCGAAAACATTCACACAAAATATAATGTCATCTCATTTTTTTTTCAGAGAAAAAGAATAGAGAGAAACCTTGTATCGCGGAAAATTTATACTATAGTGGGAACCCACGGTTACGCAAACATGTTTTAAATATTTATGGGAATCCCATACTGTTCTCAGACAAATCGCATAGACAGGAAAGAAGTTACCATAGCGTAAGCATGAACACGGAGGACATTAATATTAAGATGCACTTTAAATAGTTTGATTAGAGAGGGGAGGAGGAGGGAGAGAGAGGAACAGGTGAGTTGTTGTGTGGTTACAAAACGTCGTGTATAACATTGAGGCTCGTGCGCCGTCTAACTGAGCTAGCACGCCTCAAGCGACCGAGGAATTTCACCCGTACTCGAGAAGCACATACCGCCATGATTTTAGTGTGTGCAGCCTAATTGAAGGTGTATAACAAAGCAACGTTTCGGCGCGCACGAACTGCCTTTTTTGTATCCACACTCAATTAACACCATTATATGTTTCTGTATCAAGTCCTCTATTTTGTTTTTTTTGTCATAACACGATTTTACAGGATTCCACTACGTTAATTTAAAATCGGACACTTTCTTTTTTTTAAAATAAAACTTATCCCCGTTTTAATCAAATGGTTGTTCTGGCGTTGCATTCCTGATGTCATTATTGAAATTAACTTCAAATAGATAATTGTAAAATTATCTATATTTAATATTGAATGTGTATACATATAAATACGAATTATAATATATGTCTAATGTTCAATTTTACAAAAACAAACAACGCACAAGAATATTAAAATAAAAAGAAATAATGTTAAACACGAATGCGATCGGCACTGGCACAATAAAGGGCGCGCTAAATCAAAATTCGAAAAAAAAAGCGAAGCAAACGTCAGATAGAGAGATAGCACGCGGTCGCGCCAGCGGTCGTGCTCGCCGTATCTACGAGGACACATCTTCCCCGGGCACGACTCGCCTGTTTTTGAAACGGCATTCAATTTTGACAGGGAATAATTAAAATTCTCTATTTATTTATATCACTCGAGAGTTTGCCGCATTAGACGTATATGGTAAAATCTCAACAACATGCGTGAACAAAACGTGTCAGCAACATTTTTTGTCACTAATTTTTCTTGACTTCACTGCCCACAGAAGTGGAAACTCAAAACAGGTGGACAGGCGCGATAATGTTTCATAAATAAATAAACAACAAAAATTAAACCCTTGTATTTTAATATTACAAAATATTAATATAAAATTCAAGATTGAATAAAAGAATAAAAAATGAAAAAAAGTCGTTGTAACTGCTCTTAATTCAAATATACTATCATGTTCCTAACGCATGTTGCTCCCGTGAACCCATAAGATTTTCTCCTACCAAATATCGTCTAAAATAGCGGGTAAGATGTTTTCACTTTAATAAATCCACTTTCATCAATACAAATTTATGAATTAGAAAAGCATATAAAATTGTAAAAACAGATATATTAGAATTTTTTAAAAAGGTGTTTTAGATTTATTGTTTTCTTTTCTGACTAAAATCTAAGTCACATGATACATTCTACTATTATAAGCTGCCGCCCCACGGCAACAAAATGAACAACAATAATTATAGCCTCGGAAACACTACAAAACACTCAAACAAAATGTGTTAACATATTAACGTATTTCATACAGTTCCATAATATATTCATATCTTAATATTTTTCTATACATGCGTAATAAGCAGAAAGACTGAAATAACCATCGGCTCACGTATTTCAAAACAAGCGAAACATATTATTATTCGTTTGATAGAAAGTGTTCCTTGAATAATATACTAGCTGTGTGGACCGATCTTGGCTCGGACTTGTTTTTTTATATTGACGTGTTGTTTCGGAGTAAATATTTATTATTCGAATTATATAATACTGGATGAGCGGACTGGTGAGATTTGCTCGGTTTTTTATTACCGTTTCTTGTTTTATTCCGTGCCTGAAAACACGGATAAAACTATTTTTCCTAAAAATGAATCCTAGGCTAGATCGATTTATCGCCCCCTAAAATGTAATCTGAAAATCGATGTAGCTGTTTTCGAGATTCAGATATAAATACAATTATTGCTCGTTTAAAGGTAGATAGGTTTAGGCTTGGACAATATACCAATTTAATAGATATCGTATTTATATAAATCAAGTGTTTATAAAATCATGTTTTCCGCGTAGCCAACACTTTTATCTGAAGGTAAATATTCAGGTATCACTTAGTCTATGCAAATACGTGGGACCTCGAGAATTGAAAACCTGATTACCACTAAAAGCTTATGCTATGTCGATACAATATCGTACAAGTAAAGACATTGTAACTTAAAAATCAATCATCTCTTGCTCTTGTACCACTCATGGGTGATCGGCACAGTATGAAAGTATCCCATACTGCTCCAGGTTTTGGCTCCAGTTTTTACGGCCGTCCGCCAGCCTGACGCCAACTCTCCTCGGGAAACTTGAAAGTCAGTAAGTTTACATAATTCATTGCATGATGCAGCGCCCCTAAGGTTCGTGTTATATCATATTATGTCTAGGATTTTCTTTTTTTGTATATTTCACATTGAGAGAAATTAAATTAATTTATGTTATAATAGGAAATTAACTCAGGTTATTTACGAACTACGGAACTAATGACAATTCAACTGAACGAACTCATACACTTTTATTATTTAAATTGATGAAATAAATTTAATTAACCCAAGATGTAAATAGACATCTAAACAGTAGTAGAGCCCGCAATAACAACATCTTTTGCACGAATGGGCCGGCTCGACCGGTGAAATACCACGACGTCACAGAAGACAGGCGTGAAGTAGAAGTATTCTGCGTTTCGTCTGATGAGTGACGTGCCGGAGGCCTAATTGTAGTCCTCTTCCCCCTCCTACCCTTTTCTAATAAGGAAAGGATGGGAAGAGGAAGAGGATTTGACGGATGAGGAGGGAATGGACAGGGAATGGAATTATTCTTTTTTCTGTTTGTCCCCTCCTTCGTCCATGAAGGCAGGCAACGCATCTGCAACTCATTAGCTTGTTGCGGATGCCTATGGGTAGCGGTACTTATTTCGAGGGGCCGCTTGCTCGTTTGCCACTTTGTAATATAAAAAAAAATACATAAACATCATAATTTGAAACCTATTCTAGCTAGCTATGGTATAACATCGTTAAAAATATAGCTATATTATTGGTTCGCTATCACTGGACGACGGACTTAAGGCGCCCTTATCAAACGGTTGAAATATTATTTTATGTCAACCTAGTAAAAATAAACTTCTGATAAATCCCCCGATCGACATTAGGTACATTATAACGCGTATATCGATCTTTTATCAACGTACAAATAATGCTCCCGTCTCTTCAAGAAATTTACAGATAGTTTTTTTATGAAGATACGATAAAACGAGGTGAAATATTAAAATACGATCAAGTCAGTTTTAATAAAAAAATATTTTACGATATGTGTGCATTCATCTAGCAGCCTTTGAACAAATACACATGGATTCTTAGGAATAGTGATTTAGTCGCTTTTTATCGCAATTCTTACAATTGTCCTCCTTGTTCCATTCTTGTCGTAAATATTCCAAAGTCTCTTTTATTTTATCCGGCCATTTTTCATATCTATTTGAGGTCGGCTCTCCTTATCTCTCTGCGTTAACGTAAGCGCTCTACTAATGTGTACCTTAATAAATCAATGCTATTTATCGTATTCTTAAGAACAATATGGTAAATAAAAACAACAACAAATATCTTGCACAAATGGTATGTAAATTACGCTATTAAGTAAAACGCAATATTAAAGAATGAACAAATACTGTTATTTCATATAAATGCTCCTAAGAAATGTGGCATTATAAAACATTTACTTGTAAACGTTGTATCATTTAAATGTATTTAAACAAGACGATATTAGTAATGGACTGGGTTATAATCTCTCGGAGATTGTTTCTCAGTTTAATGGCCACTAAATCAAAAGCTTACGAGAATAAGCATCTTTTCTGTATATTCTTTTTATTGCTTGATAAAGTTGGGCTCTCCGTGCGGTCATTTGGGCCAAGTGAAAACTAATTTATCTTTACATTGGAATTTCGTTTTATCTATTTAACTTAAAGAGCCGCTTTCGAAGATGAATTTAAAAGCAAAACTTTTAGATAGAAAACTCTTCCGTCAAAATGTGGCAGTCTAATAGAAACGAATAATTTTGTAATTTTAACGTCTTGCAGTGACAAAAATTCCTATCTTACATATTTTTAGTGCAGTGCCGTAATTAGTATACTAAATTATTGAGAAAAGGAAAAAAAGAGCAAAAGGACCAAATTAAAAGTAGACCACCAGCTAACATTAATTACAACTATGTAAATGGTGTCCTCACATGTGTAAAGTGCTCACCTTCATTAACCGCCAAAATTGGCCACATCAGAAACATTCGAGTGTGCTATCTCAACGCACCATAAATTAATGTAGAATAAAGGCAGTCGCTGTAGCCAAAGTCGGCATGGATGCCATTGTATTATTGTACTTAATTAGCGGTTTTATGACAAACAGGGAGCCGTCGCAGACTGCCTGAATTATTTTATACACATAATATTCATATACAGATAGTTTATGAAAGGAAATAGATACAGCGTAATCAATAATGTAAAAGTAGCGGACGAAAGGTGAAGACCCGTAAACGTCCTAATTGGAACGTCTTTCCTTCAATTCACGTCATGCAGGGTGAATAGTAGGAAGTGACAAATACTAGCTGTCTTCATTTTTCTTATGATTATATCTATAAATTTTACACTATTCATCATTTTGTTCCTGTCATTGTCTTAGGAACACTTTTGCTCAGTAATGATTAAAAGTAATGAAGTACATTACACAAGGACTACCTAAATTTCAATTTAGCTTTGAATTTTCTTTTCCTCTCCTACTATATGTACATTTTAGGTTATTTTTGTTGGATAATTTACGAATTAAGTATTATAACTTCAGAAGTGTTACGTAAGAAATTCCTAAGCAAAACAAGCACGATGTCTATCACTTGTAAATTGGCTTAGATTGGTTGGACTGGTTTTCTGCCCGGCTTACAGTACAACTCTCGAAAGTAAAACATTTTAGCGCCACTATATAGATCAAATATCATTCTATATTTTTTTTATAGTAGAATGTGGTAAACGAGCTCGCGGTTCATCTGATAACAAGTGATCGCTACCCATAAGAGTTACAGATGCGTTTCCTACCTTTGGTGGACAGAGGAAGGGATAAACAGAAAATGGTTATATTCCTTTCCTATTCATCCCTCCACCGTCAAGTCCTCTTCCCCTTCCCATCCTTTCCTTATTATCGAAGGATGGGAAAGGGAAGAGGACCAGAATTAGGCCTCCAGCACCTCACTCTGAAACCTCACTCTGTGACTGAAATGCCACTGTTTGCTTGGAGAAGGCATTTGCAACTATACCGGCTCGAGGCGGCAGAGCTCGGAAAGCGCCTAGCCTGGCCCTCTTTAAGAGTAACGTAGTATCTCCATAGAGGGAGCCGCTGCTCGGACCAATACTTTGTTATTACTACCGTATTGGGAGGCCGCCGAGCTCTTTGGTCGCTTTGGTGGACCCTTCACGGAGTCATTGGGCTCAAGATCCCCAGAGAGGGAACCTTGGTTTGGGCTGTCATTCATAACGCGTTTAGCTTTCCTCTTCCACTTCACATCCATTACTAATACGAAAAGAATAAGAAAGGGGTTGGAGGAGGGGTTGGAGGAGGGGGGGGGGGATAAATTGGAAAAGGATTTTTTTCTGTTTATCTTCCTCCTCTGTACATTGAAGGTAGGCAACGCATCGGTTAGCTTGTTGCAGATGCCTATGGTTGCTTCGCTTGAAGTCGTATGGACCGCTTACACATTTGCCACCTTCTATCATTATAAAAAATAATATGAACATTCTAAAATGCCTAAATGTTTATATCATCTAGGTAACAATATTAAGAAATAATATAAGGTTTCAAAGTACTATTTTAGTACAGGTAGAAAAGGTTATCCTTTTTCTACCTGTACCTGCAAACATTCAGTTATCTCAATGTTTGCACTCAAATGACGCCAGATAACCGCTTTGTGCCTGCGTTGTTCACATGCAAAGTATTGATGGATTGAGTTCAATGCAAGTATTAAATTATATTCGCTCACAGCGATTTGGCACGGGCCGCGTTCTTTCGTTCGTTTTATTGAAAAAAAAACCATATATGCCAATTTGCAGCACGCAATCCTTTGCCTTATACCTGTTACAATTATACGAGACAAAATTCGCAAGATTTATCAGCTTACTGGCCGACTTTGGTACGGATTTTTTTTCAAAACTTCGACTTCAAACTTGCCAAAAGTTATTTGGCCAAATAAAAACATTACTTAATATTGTATTGTCCTAAATATTTATAAAAAAAAGTATTTAAAGCATAAAATGAAAGAGTCAAATCTGTGCTAGATTTTAAGTTATTTTTCAAGGTTTCTGTTGTGGTTCGATAAAACTTTTCCGCAAAAGTTATTTTCGTATCCTCAGAATAAACTAAATAAGACGCATAAAGACATCCTAGATAAATACGGTTGATTTGTTGTTAATTATGTGCATTTGCGTTATCACTTCGGCCACACTGTTATCACGCTATCAGTGCGTTGACACTTTGTATAATCTTAGTCCAGTTATCATTATCTAGTTAACTCGCCGTGGGTAAACATTCTGTTTGAATTACATTTTTGGGTCATTGAGTTCTGTAGCAACGGTGAGCGCGTCTTTTAAAATGCAACATGCACTTATGTGTTTACCCTATAAATATGATATATGCAGTTTATTGTAGTAATAAATAAACATAATGGCAAAAGGGCACATCACAAGCTTTAGTTGTATTTATATATTCAGTATTTTGCATTCGCAGACACAATTATAAATAAATACAATTAAATGTCAAACACGAATTGGTCGGACTGCGTGCGAATAATGCACTTTGAAGAAATCGACATTTCGAGTTATGGTCACAGAGCGGTGCGGGGCTGAAATACATTTAATAAACGCCATAAAATCCGTCCAATTACTTTAATTACAATGTACGTTATTCAATCATAATGAATCTCGTAAATAATATAAACTGTTGTATCCCAAGGGCCTTTTAGACTGTGAATCTTTTTTTTCGTCTGTAAAAATTTGCATTTCACGTGACAAGCCAGATCGGATCGGCAATCGGATCAAAGCGCTACCCGTGCAAAACCTGAGCGAGTCGTTTCTTATCCATAAGAGAAAAAAACAATTTATATTTATTTGGTTATATCTATTAGTTGCCAATCGAATTAACGTAACCGTAAAGCTCCATAAACTAAAACAATTAACAGGTACTATTTATTATACGTCATTGAATGATAACTATTGAATAATTTTTAATACTCCATAAAGTATGGATAGGAAAAGGAAATATTTCTTTTCCTGTTCCCCTCCCTTGCCCATACAAGGTGAGCAACGAATATACGTATAATGTTAAGTTACACAGGCCAAGCACGTTCAGCGAGTCAGTATTCGTATAATTCTTAAGCCGAGTCCACACCACGAGGGTTTTCAAATCAAATCATCACTAATGTAGAATTAAGTTCTTAATATTTTAGTAAATAATAAGATGCAACTAAAATATGAGTAAGTTCTTAGTTACTCATATTTTAGTTGACCACCTTATGGTCACCTTATGACATGATTTTATTTAAAAGAAGCTATGTAATCAATAATTATAATTAAGTACAATATTTTAATATGCAACTAGTTAATAGTACACTAGTAATTACTAGTTAATAGTACTTACATCTAAAACTATGCTAAAATTCTAAATTGGAATCGTCGGACTCCTCGTCGTCTATATGAATTAAGAACTATTCTAGATATGACTCACTCGTCTCTATCAATAACGTTGCCAGCGCAACATACCATAGCTCACACTGTGATTTATGACCAGTGTGCAGCGAGTGAAAAAAAGTACTATAAAATTGACTAGTGTACCGCATTCTAAACTTTTTTTTTAATTTTCATAGATCATCGCCCTACGAATACTTGCCTGTAGTGCATAAACAATTTTAGAGGATCAAGTCTCGCCTTTGAAATACGAATCTGAGTATCGTTTAAATGCTACAATTTTTTATCATAACGTAAACAACCGCAGGACATAATTGTAAGGATTCTTTCGCGATTCGCGTCCGTGAAACTATCCTTGTGTAAACGCCCCTTTAGATATTTTATAAATGGATATCATCATAATACGGGACAGAAAATTGTTTTGCTGTTCGATTTGACCCCTGCTCCTGAATAGCTAAGTATATTCAAAACACTGACGTATTAACAGGCTACTTCACATTGTTATTCTGTATTTTAATAGGAATACGTTCAATTTATTCAGACGAAGCAGCTGCGTGGCATCAACATTCGATGTGTCAAATGCTGGAAGTTTTCCAGTAACGGGCGTACATTAGTATTGAAATATTCTAAATATGAATACATGTGTATCAAACACTGCATAAGCTATCTAAAGTAGGGGATGAAAGTTTCTACGGAGAAATATATAAATATGTAATACATAATCCATTGTAAAATGACATATAGACATAAGGATTTAATGGTAATTAAATGATTACACGTCATGATTACAAAGATTTAGATTTAGATTACATATATCATAGATCATATTAAATAGGGGGAAACTAAGGCTAAGACTACAGTCGGGTAAATTAAACTGCACTGCGGGTGGAAACGCGGGGCATTTTAGTTTTCAGCCAAAACTGTGCATCACCGAGCGCATGTGGGTGGTTGTAGCGTCAACGTCCTCACGTCCGTCCTTCTCAGCGTCACCACACTCATATATAGAGTATGTGGGAGCGTGGTGAGGCTGAGGAAGATGTTCATCGAGTCTTGTGGCTATCCTCAGTACCTATTAATTTTCACACTATAAGAAAACCATTTGAGTTTAACAAAAAAGACACCTTAAACTTTTTACCAGTCCCAATATGTAGGTAAGTAACCTACCAATTAACCAACCTCCTAATATGTAGGTAAGTAGTCACTTACTCTACATAAGCATAGAGTAAGTGAGATGGGCGTCGCATAAGAAATTATTTCGATTGAAACATCGATAAACATATATTTTTTTAGTTGTTTGCAATACAAGAATGTCGATACGAAATAATAGTAATAATTATTAGTATCATTTAAATATTATTGTTATATTTTAAGTACCGTTTTTTGTGGGTAAAACTGCTTTTGTCCTTATAAAATTCCAGGATTCATTGTAAGCTCTCCCTCAGCTTAAGAGTGCATTGAATTTTGCTCCACAATGCACCACCATGTATTGGCGTATTCTTAAACCACGCCATATTTAAACGCGCTTGTTTTAAAATAAAACTAATAAAGTAAATTTAAGACTTTTCCTAAACTAAAATAATCCCGTGCTACGACAAAGACTTTAAACAATAAAAATCACGTTTTGATTGATGTTATACCACGATGTCATCAATGAATGTCTACTGCAGCTAGTTGACACATTGTCATTGAATTGAAGGCCTGTCGAAACTTATTGAAGTCTGGCTTTGGCTTGAAGCAGATTTTCTAAATTTCACATTTAATACAAGAATTCCAACACAAAACAAAGCTTAATTTTTTTTTATTTACACTCGTTGAAAGTAGTCACAAAGGGAACACAGTGCTTTAAAGTGATTAAGAAGGAAATAAAGTCTACTTAAATGGAGCATTTACTAAGAAAACAACTAGCTTCACATATATCACAGTCCTATCAAAAGGAACGTTGCCAGTTCTCAGAACACATCCCGGGCCGTGCTGAGAGCAAGTGAAATAGTATTATAGAGCGTGCGCATGCGCGAGTGAGACGCAAAGCGGATTACCTTCACGAACCTAGTGTTGTACATTTTATTTAATCACTTGCTTGTTTTTACGTTTATGCAATAAAGTGTAAATATGCCGTTGCAAAGAAGGCTGACATCTGTTACATATTTGTATATATACCTAATTTTAACAAGATTCTCTTACATAATATTAATTTATCAATATCAATAGTATGTATATCGAAAGATTATGACATGCTGTCCTAAATACGGTATTAAGAATAAAAGAGAGAGGTGTCTTATGGACCGGGTGTCCGAAACGGTGTTCCTTTCGCTATATATTTTTTGTGCTTGTATTAAGTAATTATTAAATAAAAAACGGTGTCTACTATAATAGTACGTCAAAATTATAAATATTTTTGCATATTCTAAAAATTGACGGCAACCATTGGTAAAGTTTTAGTTTCCTTGATGAGGAAGTGCTTCAAAAATCACTGGAAAAATATTGGTGCCGGTTTTTCATTGTCAGCGCCTGAGCCAGCAGACAAAGTATAACGTACGATAAAGAACTCTGCTGTTCTAATACGAAAATAAAATACGAGTATATTAAAAACAATATTGATTATTAAATTAATCACAAAAAAGAACAAAAGAAATATGTTAGCGAAAGAATGTCGGATGAAATATTACAAACGACCTATTAATTATTCCAGTTTAAATTATTTAATCGCGAGTCTTATAGCTTATTTATGACAAAGAAAACAAATCCTGCTTATCTTGGCCCGTGAGGAGGCTTTGTAAGTGTCACTGTCAAGATGACGTCACACGTCCCACGCGAGAACAAATTTACTTTTTGGAACTTATTTGCATACAGTATTTAAGTACCTTTGTACGTAAATACGTGCGACATGCATTTAACTACACGACCTGTTAAATAAGTCACAAGCTTATATCAAATTCAATACATAAATTTATAATTAGCATTGTTTAATTAGCGAAGCACTCGTCTATCGCAACATGAAACTGACGTTGTTATTCCAATTTTGAACCGGTATAATTTTCAATGTTATTCAATATTAAACTGTATGACATCCATATAAAGCATATATTAAGTTTGCAAGGTCTATCTAAGCTGGGTGGATCGCTTCACGACACGTTCACAGCCTACGTGCTGTTAGGCAATTGTAGCTTAAACCGTTAAAGTTGTACAGTATTCTAAAATGTTATGGAGACATGAATAAGGACTACTTTCATAATTGGTCGGCTTATATGTCATTGCAACAGCTGACTGTAGGTGTGTTTGTTCGATCGATGATTGTATCTTTTTCTTTAATCATACACTTTGTGGAGCGATTGCTAATTGTCTAAGGCTAGAAACATTAGCTAATCATAAATCTTGCTTAGTGCAACAAGTATGTACCCCGCATAATCTTGATATCTACTTAAAATAATTAGCTCCCGATCTCCAGGCGATGCCAAAAATTTTGTTTAGGAGAATTCTTCAAAGGTACCAACCACCATATTCAACGAATTTATAAGACTGATTTCAGTGAACACACATTAGCCAATCAACGTTAAACGTTGAGGGCAGCCTGTATCCGGCAGTACTCTTACAAGAACTAATAGATAGATGGACAGAATGGGAATAAATTCAAACCAACCACCTACCTATATTTTTAAATTAAAGTTATAAAAAAGGGACCGGACTACGAAAAATTATGGTTTGTTCGAATTCGTCATTCGACAACTGTCTTATATCAATCTTTTAATATTACTTGTTTTAAGAACAAAGCATGTTTTTATTTGTGAAGCGCTGTTTCATAAGGAAATATAATCTATTGTTCTTAACTTGGTTACGATATTGTATTGACCAAAATTAAATTAAATTATAAGAAACGATAGAGTTGTGGCAGATCCGCGCCAAATAGTATCTAATCTGTAATCTTCGCCTACTCCTCCGGGCTACGGGCGTGATGGCATATTTATTTTATTTATTTAAAGTACGTACACATTTGCTTAATTCACATATTAGGAGTATCATATTGCCGGGTATGTTATTGACTTTCCTAGTACCACTGGATCGTGCCGTATGGCCATTTTATAGGAAGGTGTACGTTCAGCCATGCACGTCAATATAACGTTTATGTAAGTGACAAACGAATCAAATGTATGTAAGATATGAATGTTAATTTCTTTGCCCATTTTATAGGTTATTGTTAAACTTTGAACTCCATCTTTCATTTCAATTTAGCAATTTTAAAAATAAATAGATGAAGTATTTGGCGCGATCGTGGCATACCTCTGTCGCTTCTTCTACATCCATACATCTACGTATACATGCTCGCCGGTTACGGGTACTCCTTATATCGCCCGTCTTTAGTATGTCACTAATCTGGTCGATATAAGTTCTCCTTGGACGTCCCTTAAATTTATATTATGTATAATTTCATCATCATCCTCGTTGCCCTTTTCCCACTCATGTGTTGTCGGCACAGTATGACGGTAGGCAATGTAATACTGTATGTGTACGTATATTTTTTTAATTAAACCATTTAAATAGCATATGGTCCTAAATGAGCCATAATGTTTTTCTCTTAAATAACGTGTAAGCTTAGATCCAAAACGTCTATTAGTATTTCTGAATATGACGTTATCACATTCTAGAACTAAAAGGTAAAGTTATTTTTGTTTATCTTAAACGTTCGGACGGCACGGAGGTTTCGTAAGACGGCACGTGCCATCAGCCCACGAAATACTTTCTTTAGAAAATTTATTATCAGTCCCCCGCTGACCCCGCCCGCGCTCGGATTAAAAACTTGTATGGTCCAAGTGACAAGCGATTGATGATCAATGCTGGAAGCATTCCAACCATAAGCTAGTCTTGAAATATTCGTTTATACACAAAAGATACACACACACATTCTGTCACAAATTGTAAAACATTTTATCCCATTTTTTAGGTGGCAATGGCATACATAGCAGAGAAAAAGATACAAATATATATAATAATTATCTCAGTGATGTAATTTTTATAATTGTAAGCCAATATTTATTATGCTAACTTCGCTTTCTTAATAGAAATTCCTACATCCAAATAGTCGACTAACTTTTTCTTATAACAATATTATACTTCAATAATCAAAATCAACTTTCAATTATTTTCAATGACGTGCTACGTACCTTATAGCGAGCGCTCCGACACTGAGCATCTAGCACCTCATTGTTATTATATCATCATAATCTAACTGACCTAAATAGACCGCTTGCAATACTAATTATCGCCTATATGTACATACATGTAAGATCCCGCCACCTCTCTTACCTTGAACCGTGTCGCCCACGCGGGTTGAAAGTGTGCCTCAAGGCTTCATTGGAGCTTACAGAACGTCCGCACGCTGTTTTGTGCCTGCCCACCACAAGCCGCGCATATGACGCGTTGACATTTGAATACTACTGCTTTTTGCTTCTGATACAACAACAATACAAGATCTGAATATGAAAAACCAACTAAACAACACGTAATTTAACATATATTTTAACAAAAAATCAAGAAGACCCAGCAGTCATTGTATTGTCTGTAATTTGACTTTTGTCATAGCGGTTTTAGAAAAAAAATCTGATATTACAGTCTTTAATTTAAAAATGCTTCCATTGAATAAAATAAAAACATCGCTGAAACGACTTCAATAAATCAATCCTAAAATTTCTTACGAAGAACATCCGATATCACAATCGTATTCCCGACTTTACCTAATCTCTAGTTCTTGTGACATTCATATTGATTGTCAATATTTGCCTGGGCAGAGATAATAATTTATTCTGTGCTTAGTAAAACTGACAACGTTGTTGGTCATCCTTGAAATATCTTCCTACGTCTGACCTTGGATGTGTTTTATAGCATGCAAATAGGACACGGGAATCGGTAACATCGGTAAATGTTCCGTTCAGAGCACGGCTCTGTCAAAATATATTTAATGTTCGGTTTATTATTTTTTTTACCTTTTTTTGCAACAGGGCAAATCTTATATTGCCAAATAATCTTTTTAAGGCTACATGTTTAGAGGACGTTTTTTAGATGTCAAAATACATATATATGGGTTCATTTATCCAAATAAAGTATTAATAATGGGTTTCAAAACATATTATGAATTTAATACAAATTTGAATTTGTTACTTGCGCTATCACGTGTAAACTACTAAACCGAACATCATGAAATTTATACACATATTTTCGTATTGAAAGAATATAGGAAATGACATAGGGTTCCTTTTATCCCGGAAAAATTCTTGACATTTAGTTATTGTAACAACTTTTTGACATTTACCTTTAATACCAAATTATTACACGCGAAATCAAGTTAGGAAAATTTCTAACGCAGGGCAACTACGAGTCTATCTATATATACATACTTCGTCTTACATCACGTAGACCGAACCCAGTTTGCAAGTGTACTTATGTTATGACACATTTAGTCAATTCTTTACAGAACTTTGAAAGGATTTATAGAGATAATTCTTCTTTTATCAGATTTTCACCTATATTGAGTAGTTATTTTATGTTGAGTCATCATGGTTGACTCCATAATTTGGTATAATAATAAAAATCAAAGATTTACCCACAGAATTTACGTCAGGGCCGTGTTAAACTAGACGAGGTTAGGTCGACTTCATTTTTTTTAATTCGCGTAGGCTGCGCCCACATTTGGTTTAGCCTCGGTGTGGAAAAAAAAACGTGGGCTAGTTGTGAATATCGAAACACCGGTTCGACATTTCAGCGCATTGTCTTTAACGGTCGCAACTTATGCCGAGGGAATAAGGTGCATTTTAATGTAAACAGCACACGTGACGTATTCCTTCCTACAAGCCCACGCGACCCTCTCTAGGCTTTCGTTTTGTAATTAAAACGAAGGTGGGCTACCTTTCGATTTTTATATCGACTTACATACATATTTGTGAGAAAAAACAATGTTGGTATCTGAATCCGAGATGAGCTTTTATTATATATATATATATATATATATATATAGCAAAAATATTTTTCTTTTCGGTAAAAGAGGAGGAATAAAAATTATGAATAAATTAATAAAGCCCATTTTTTTAAATAAACACGTTTCTCATATTACATTGTGGAGGTGTACTTAAATTATATAATCAAATTATATTGTCCCAACCTACTTTGATTCACATCTAATTCTTAATATAGAACTAAGTAAGTTTTTCATTATATTGGCAATAGTATAAAATCGATTAAACACAGCTGGGTGTTTGCGATCAAGTAACACAAAACAAATCGAGTGAACTTTGAAGGTAACAACAACGGACCGCGCACAGCCTGTCATATTTATCTTTCGCTTTTCCAACGAGATATTCCTCAGAGAGCATGTGCCGATGTGCACACAAGAGCCGAAAGTGTAAAACATGGTGTAAGGCCCGCCTCTCCGGGACGAATTACGGGGAATTTTAACGACCAGTCAAACGAGTTTCGTTTCTTAAATACGTGCGCCCGAAGGCCTAAATGAGCTCTGAGCTCCGATGTTTACAGATTCGAATATCACTTATTAATTACCAGATTTCACGAAATAAATAACAAGTTATATTTTTCAAAATATCTGACGCCCTACTAATTTACGATACGATCTACCGACGTCCGATCGAAAATGTAAGAAAACTTTTTAATCGATAAAAATGAATTGCAATGCTAAAGAATTTATGAAATAAGATTTAATTACATTTTTGATGCAAATGAATGCAGTTTTATCGTTTCTACATCAGTAGTGCTATTTAACCAACTTTCTTTATTCAAATAAAGTAATAAAATAATAAAATGTTCCTTCAAATAAAAAAAACACTTTATTTTAATGGGTAATTGTTATTATTTGAATCTGAAATCATTAACAGTTTATGAAACTAAAGAATACGTTTCGTTACATATAGTTTATTATTGTCATTTAAATTAGCGTATGTGGCGTTTTCTCAAACTTAGAAACATTGCAAATCCTTATGATTCTGGTAAGGATAATGGGACAAACTATTTAAATTGTTACGTTGTCATCGGTCCGTGGTAAATGTGCAACGTTTCTAATTAATCCGATGCATTGAAGGGTTTCAAAATTTACATACAAACACATCAAGCTAATAAAATCGTATTAAAAATATTACCTTCCTAACAGTCGGGCATTATTAAAGTCATTTCATGGAAAAGTAAGAAGTTGACAGTTGTTCGGAACGCCACCAATGTATAGACTTGGTAGAAAATGCAAAATTTAATGATAGGTACAGGATACTCATTTACTCTAGGTACAGCTTGTGTAAACTTCCACTAGTTAGCAGGTAGGCTGATTATTTAGCATTAGCAACGTTTGTGTCATCGTTTAATGCGTTAAGCAACACTTCGACGTGGGTTCGCGAGAATAATCTGTTACCTATGTCATAATCTTTAATGAACACCCACTAGCCGACATGATGCTAAATATGTCAATAATACATTACGTGTCTAATGCTAAAACTCAGCCTACTCTTCATTCGAATGCTACCAAATAAACAATTAAAAAAAATTTAAATATAAATAAATTTGTGACAATAAAATTATACTCTTTTGTGTCCTACTAATATCGTCATAAAGAAACAAAGCAACTAACAATTTGCTTGCTTATTCCAAGCAATTATGAGTTGGTTATGAAATGTCAAACATAAATATTTCAGAAAATATATAACATTTATGAAAGGAATTATATCAAGTACAACCTTGGGTATTTAAAGAGTACGCAATATAAGATTGTGTCATATGGAACGATTGGCGCCGGCTTGTTATTAAAATAAATTTAAAGGCATCCAGATGTTGGTTTTTACATACAGCATACAACTTTATTTAACGTGAACGTAACGGTTTGTGAAGCAATTTCACACTACTATATTTTAAATATAATAGATTGTGTCCTATTCTTTACAACAAGTACAAGTTTCGCGAAACACTCATTATTTTTAAATTTGTAAGCTAATCTTTACATAGTATAAACAAAATCGTATCTGCTGTCTAAGATCTTCCAAACCACTATGTATTATATTTCAAAGATTCTCACATTATGATAACCCTTAACAGCATGTAATTCAAGTGATAATCTTAGGAGTTATAGCAAAATTAAAACTATTGTGTATTGTATTGTGAAAAAATCAAGCGCGGGTCTTACACACACTCAGACACAATCACACAAGTTCAATAAAGGGATCGGGTATAAGCCATCCATCAATTAATACAAAATTAATAAAGTTAAAAGGTAAAACGAGATAAATTCTATGGCGGAACGAAGTTTGCCAGGTCATATAGTTACATATATAATTACAATAAATATTAATTCAACGATCGCGAACACAATTTACACATACGTATGAACATTAACTTGCCAGCCGTTCGCTTTGCATTCCATGACATAGTCAGCTTCAAGATTTATTCTTAACCAACTGTTTGTGCCCGGCGTCGTCGTCTACATTAATTTTAATATTGCATAATAACAATAAAAGCCTATATTAGTTTTGGCCACCTTAGTTCTTTAAAGAATTATTAAAATCTTGTTTATAGCTTCTGAGTTTACCTCCTAATAATATTACAGATGCAATTATTAAAACAAACCAATTTCTATGGGACTATTCTATTTTCTATTATAATGGCATATTTTATTAAAGTTGTCGGACGGATTTATAATTTGAATGCTGTGTATACGGTTGTGTGGTTCGATGACACAATCTCTGCATGGATAAAAACGTTGTTAATCATGAAAGCTAACGAACTAAACGGGTTCGTCTTAAATATTTACATATTTAATATAATTACGTGAACACGATCCCGCTGATGGTTCACGCACTTTATGATACCCTTTAAAATGTCATCCACGATAATCATCTGTAAACCTGATACGTTATATTAAAATATGTCGGTGCTGCACAAATTTGATTAAAAGATAATATTTGTATAAAATGTTATGAAAAACACAACATTTATTCAAAATAACGAATACATTATTGCTGATAACAAGCAAAGGAACAATGAAACAAAGAAATATGTAAATATAAAATAACATTGCTTTACGTAATAAATAAAGGTATTTAGTATGTTTCAAGTTATTTATTTACTTTAATGAATGTTAGAAGGCTTCTAACATTCAATAAAGTTCTCCGCTGCACTAAGCCTATTCAAACGGAGACATTATAACTACAACCAATGATGTGGAGCATGTAATGCATTTTATAGCAATTTTAATTACACGCTTATAAGCGGACATTAAATCTCATATGTAACACTAATAACAACGGCGTTCCTAAGATATTTCTCGACTAATAATGTTCTATGGCCGTATCTCGGCCGTTCATGTTTGCATTAGCCTTTGTGGGGGATACTAAAAGGCTCTAATGTCATGTTCCCAACTTTTTGTGTGAGGCGATTACAAGCAAGATGCGCCCGCTACTTGCTTTCAGATAAAACTTAAAAGCTTCGATCCGACGTGAAGGTGTCCATGAGAACAGTATCGAATTAATCCGACATTATTAAGATGGGCGCGGCAATTACTAAAATATGCTAATTTGTTATTAACATAGTTATTATATTTACTACAAAATACTTATGCTAAATAAGTATACTAGTACTATTTACCATTTATAAAACCGGCGCGCCTGAATAAGATAGATAAGATTTCTAGCCATTGCCTTATTTGTAATAAGAATCTAATTTGTAAATGTAATTCCCTTTTTCCTATTTATTGATACACATTACCCCATGAAGATCGATACTGTTATTTTGCGGTCGTCCTGTATGTTACCACAACTTAAAAATATTTAGTCCTATCGGTCATCCATTCTACAAGCAACGTGTATTATTATTAATAAAAAGTTCATGGTGATTATTTATTTATATAAACCAATACAATATTATAGAATAGTTACAATTTAATGTTATATGTACTTCAAATTTTAATATACAATAATTATACGTGGAAAAATAAATACAAACACAACATAGCAACATACTTAATTTCACAACCTTCTACTCCTTTGTATGCACTGTGAACTTTGACTTGCTACAACTAAATACATATATGTGTATATCTTTAGATGTGGAATGTATTGAAAATATAAGCTTATGATTAATAAATAGCCGAATAATATTTGTATCCGAGTCTCACATCACTGCTTAAATATGGTCTACCTATTTTATCGAAACAGTAAAAAATTCCGAGTTCATTCAGTTGATTTACAACATTCGCTCAGTCTCCGATTTCACGGGTAGATCGTATCATATGTACGGGCTACGAGCGTTCTTCTTTCGTGATAACGTGTTTTACCACTAGATGGTATGACACAGAACTCTCACAGATTATTCATTTATGTTGAATTCTGTCTTTATATAAAAGAGGATTTATTAAATTATATTTATGGCAGTCATAACAGGTTATTTCTTTTTCTAATTGTTGTTAATTGCCTACGACTTTTTGATTTAAAAATTGTGCAAAAGGATTAATTTATGTTAATGCTACCACTACTACTACGTTTTAATCTGTCAAATCTGAAAATTAATAAGCTTGTCGTACCTCATCGTGGGTATGCACCAACGGCAATCGTTTGAATTCCTTGATTTCGACTTTGATGATATTATGACGATGTGGTCGAAAGATGGTACGCACTAGATTAGAAACAGCCTTTTCACTCTTCCCTTAAATGTACCCACGTCATAGTTGGATGGTAACATTGATACTGGCAACATGTTTCAATTATTATTTGCCCTGCGCACGTACGAGTATTTTTAAAACCTTCATAAATTCGATTTGGAAAAAACAAAATCTTTACCTTCGAGTTTTTCTTACCATATACGATAAGGTTAGCAAGGCTTTTCTGATAAAGAAATATCATATTATTATTATTTACTGAAGCAAAATTAAAATCTCATTTTTAATTTATAATAGTTTAAAAAGATCTAATGATACTGATGTTTTAAGATTTCTGTTTTTACCAATAAATAAGGAGTCCTCAGAGTCTAGCTAGATTACTCTATCCTATTTGCGTAATCGATTTTAACCTAAGAAAAAACTAATTTTAGTCTGAGGTTATGACAGGCTTCTTGAAAATCGACCTAAAGATTGAGGTTCAGGTTAAAGATGAATACTCCTCAGGTAATTCTTTTATATGATTTACTTGTGAACCAATTTAAGATTTTCATTTTTACTATTATTATTATATATATATATATATATATATATATATATATATATATATATATATATATGATAGAAATAACTCGGAGAAATTCTTATATTTTTTAAATTTTTTAAATTTTTTGCATTGCATCTTATGCATTTACACAAACCTTTTAGACACAAGACATTCAGAATTCGGTGTTCACAGACTGAGCACAGTTACAGATCGTTTACAACCTGTTTACAAAATGTTCTCGACTTTTTTATAATGTTAAAAGCTTTATCTCCTTTTAGAAGCGGCCTCAAACAATTTTAAAAGCCTTGTCCAATCACAGATCTTGATTTAGTTTTTTTGTTGTATTTGTTCTCCTTTGGGACGTCGCCACATTGGAACGTCCGCTAATGGGCCATGTAATATTTATACTAATTAATGCGTATACAAAATAATCGTGCATATGTAAGTGTCTTGTTACTGATAAAGAGGATGGGAATAAAAGGCTCATTTTCACTTAAGCCTTATAGATTGATTGAACATTGATCTTATCTGATGTTCAACCAGCCCATAAAGTCCGAAACGTGACAGCGGTGAATCGCGTGATATTTTTATAACAATGATTCTGAAAAGAGGAAATTTACTTATAGGGGTAAATTAGAATCCCTACCTGCCAGATCGGAAGTTTCAAGCCCAAGGACTATGAGGGCTTTGTGAATCTTAATGTTTAATTCATACCCAACCAAGTGTAAGCAAGTCGCGTTCTAACTAAATGCAGCCCGATTTCCCTTTTTTTACTTGCCCTTTACCATTTGAACCATATTGTTTAGTAATATTTACATACGTCAATGCACTTACCGGCGACTTGAAATTGTTTGAAACTTATGTTACACGTAAAAATACACAAATATAAAATGATAATCTATATACATATATATATATATATATATAAGAACGTACAGAATATAGGATGCGTAGAAATTTAACTCCATCTTGAATAGCTCCGGCGTCGGGCGTTAGGGTACGGAGAATGACACGTAACGAAATACATTAGGACATTACAAAATATAATCTTGGATCGATAGTACAGTGAGTGGATCGGCTTCATGTAACGACACTTCACCAAACACGTAGCGCGTGTCCACGATGCAACACGATTGCCGTCACTCTTCGTAATGTAATGACCGCTACCAGGTTCGCCGTTACGCTAGAGCTTGGGGTTGTGTCAGAGTGACAAGTCACTCTGCATACAGCCAGTCCCCGACATATACATATAAAAATTCATGTTAGATTAGTTAGTTAGATAATAAAATTGCATGGATAATTGGATAAGTTAACGATAATATTAACTTTTCTAATTTAATGGAACCTTAGCGCTTTGAGATGAGTGTCAGTCGTTTGACAGTTGCCGCGATTGACAGGATTTATTGAGAATCTAAGCTTTTCTTATAGTCAGTTATATGTTGCCTGTTCACGTGTCGTAATACTAATAAAACTTTCGATATACGTGCCAGAAAATAAAACTAAGAATGTTGTGTATCATAAAGAATAAACACTATGTTTTTTTGGATAATTTTAACTTTTATTAATTATACCCATTCGAATTCAATATTCGTTGTTAATGGTACCGGAACCGAAGCGGCGATTTCTGTACATAATCGAGTGCGTCAGATTTACATTTAGTTGATATCTTGGACACTGTTAACAGATAACTGATTTTAGTTAGTACCTAAAAGCCGCGTATTGTAGCCCATTTAATTTGTAAAAAGAACCGACCATGATGGCGTATACTCTATGTCCTTTGTACCGCTGACAATGTGCAAAATTTCATGACAATCTGTGGAGTTGATGACGCCAGAAGTACTGACCTATTAAAGTCCTCGCTTATATACTTTTTTTCAGAAATATCTAGTTTTTCAAACTAGTAGAGCATTTATTACTCACCCCGGTATCGCCATTATTTCTTCTCTAGTCTTTTCTAGAAACTTCTGTCGTTTTAAATATGTATTAATACACCGAAAACAACCAATTTGCATTCAGAAGGAGCCTTCATAAAACCCGTCCATTTTAAATGAATATTCTTAATAAATATCTTTACTCTAATTTAGATCGTGATATATAGGAAACGAATACCTCTTGAATGTATAATCCTAAATTACTATAATTATTAAAAGAATAGCGCCACTTTTAATCCTTACATTAACATACAATTAAGATTAATCGTATGGTAATGGATGCCTTCGTATAATAAGGTATATTGGAACTGAAACGGATTGCGTGTGTACCTAGTTATATACATAGCTATTAACTAGTATATTATGAAGAACATTTTTTTAAACCAAAAGATTTTTTATTGTTCTTGGTAATCTTGTAAACAACAGTTTAACAGTGGTAGAACAAAATTTGTTGCACGAATGAGCCGGCTCTACTGGTGAAATACGACCTCACAGAAAACAGGCGTGAAGTAGTAGTATTTTTTACTTCTGCGTGTGAGTGAGGTGCCGGGGGCCCGGTTTCAGTCCTCTTCCCTTTCCCATCGTTTGTAACAAAGGATACAATGGGAAGGGGAAGAGGATTGGACGAGGGAAGCGTTGAATAAAAGAAGAAAATATCATTTGTCTTGTCATCCTTTTTTCATATGATATTAAAATGTACTCGGGTACTAAAGGCATATACTATTAAACCCTTTTCAAAATGTATATATCATTACAGTCATACTGGTAATATGATAATATTCATGCACATATACAGCGAACCATTCTAAATGTTACAAATGTTATCAACAGCGCAAAATTCATAAGAGTTACCGTTAATATTCCTATAGCAATTGCCTTAGGCTATCACATCGGAGATTGTCGGTTCAAATAACGTTTGCACCACAATTAGTTTCTGACTCTTGATCGGTCACGAGTCCGAACATTCCGACTTACTGCCAACTCATTCACGTTATCTCTACAAAGATACAGGTGGCTTTGTGAAAGAATTTCTATACAAATGCATTTGAAAGTCTTAACGATCATTTTAAAATGTCTAAGTTCCGTTAATAAATAATTTGCGTGCAAGTCTATGAGAAAAGAGTTAGTTCGACAAGCAAAAAAATGGACAGCAATCGCAAACTGAACAAGTAACAACAGATGAAACGTATTTAATTGGCAGCCTATTAATAATACAAATTATAATTTGATAACTTTATATATTGTGTGTTAAGAGTCAAATGAAATCCAAGTCGGCCGCCACTCGAACAGCGTTAATTAAGCATTCCTTTACCTTTTCATCGGTAATGGGATTCAGTTTCCAAAGTTCTTCTAATGGTATTCTTTCCACTCCAGCATATTTTGATTCGAAAGTATTCAGTACGTCGCAAGTTTCGCTTGCCAACAAAGGAATACTAGTCGAAGCTGCCAAGAGTCCAAACTTGCCGTACGTCTTTAATTCATTGTGTAACATTTGCTTGGTAAAAACTTCTTCGGGTTTTATAGTCATATCTCTTAAATAGTATTCCAAATTAGAATAATAAATATCGACAGCTTTGATAAAATCCTCTTTACATTGACACAGACCGCCACAGAGAAGAATAAAATAAGACAAGTCTGTAGCTGGGGAGGCCGTCCGTAGCATTTGAAAGTCTACTGCAACTGCTCTGTTTTTCGAACACAGAAAGTTTGGACACCACGCATCTCCGTGATTAATAACTGCGTGCTGTCCACGAGATGTAACTAGTTTTACTATTTGGCCGTAAGGATCTTCTAAAACTAATTTCTTATATTTCTCGTAATAAATAGTATTGAAAACTCTTTTGTCTTCACTCAGCACTTCTAAATCTACCTCCATTGCTCTCTGTAGATATGGAGTATACCAAGATCGGTTTTCTTCACGGTAATATGTTTCAAATAATTCATTTGTTATTTTAGTAAAAAGAAAAGGTTTCGTTATTCTTAACGCCATAGAGACTGCGTGCACATGAGACAATACTTTAAGTACTTCATTTCTTTCAAATTCTGTCGGCATTGATGGGATCGATACGTGACCACTCGCTACAAGATCTTCCATCAATATGTAATCATTTTGTCCATCCACAAAGTAATTATAACATTTTGGAACCCTGTTTTGTATGTTTTCCTTTGCTCCTAGTGATTCTTGTAATTCGATTAGAACGGGAAGGATTTTCGAGAAAAACAACACTTCTCTTTTAAAAAACATTGAACAGTTTAATGTTTTTCTCAATAATGCGTCGTGGACTAGACCTTTGGCTACGAAAGAAGCGGAATGATGGTTTCCAGTAACATTTATACGATAAACGGCGCTGATGAGGCCTTCTCCTTTTGGGGCCGCCGGCGACACTAGCACTATTTGTACGTCAATTTTACTGTTCGTTTTCGATCTAAAAGCCTCTTCGATAACATCTTTGGTCAACTGTTTTGATACATCGGCTAATGTTAGTTGCAACATGGTGCTAATGAATAATGCAAAGTTGTTTCATCTTCGGCCGATTTTATAGGTTTTTGTCAACCGCGCAAATATGATTTTATCACGCTAAACATATATCTATCGAGATGCAATCTCTCTTCATACCTAAATAAATTTGCATTATTATCAAAATGGAATCAGTTATAATATTTGATCTTTATTTAAGTCACTGTGATCTCAAAGTAAATTTGTTCATTATATATTGTGTACGTGCATGCATACAGTAGTATCTATCATTTTGTAGAGAAGTAATTTAATTTAATGAGTACAGTTTATAAGTAGATACAGTTAGTAGGTAGTGAGTACAGTTTTCAAGGTTGTATACAAAATATTAAAGACATAACATACTGAAACCCATTGGGTCAGGTAGTTATAATAAACGGGTTTGTTGTAAGGTTATCATTTCCTAGTACGCTTACCCACAACAAACCAGTGGTACCAAATAACCTTTCAGCGAGCTAGTTTATGTCCCATTTAATTAATTCGCGCAGTGTATTTAAAATGATCTTTAGTATTTAAAAAGGAATTCCACTGATGCCTTATCAAGTGCCCTCCAGAACTGTTTACCTGAAACGTTAAATAAACAGTTAAAGCGTTAAGACGATACGTGTGTTTACGCAATTGTTATATTTCTAACATTAATTCTAGAAACTGTTATATAAATGTTATAGGTATGTTATCGTGAAATTAAAATATTAATATGAAAGCGATTAAGGATTCCAATTTCTCGTGATCATGGGACTAATCTCATGTTTTTTAAATCCCTATCAATACATCTGTTTACTATATGCATGTGATATATCCATTTTGGTCTTTATATACCGACCTGGTATCAACAATACCCTATGTTGCTATGGTACGCCATAGATTCTTTACACAGTTGTGTGATCAGTTCTAATCACTACCTTATTCCCAATAGTAGAGAACCGTATAGAGATACTGAAGAAGACCAACAGTGAACTTGTAAAGACATTAGTACCTACAATGTAACAGCCGTGAACACAGAAAACATGCGTGAACTAGAAGTACTCTGCGTTTCGTCTGAAGAGCATGGTGCCGGAGGCCTAAATTCAGTCCTCTTCCTCTTCCCACCCGTTACTTATAAGTTGGATAGGGTGGGAAAGGGAAGAGGATTGGACGGGGAGGGGGTTAACGGGGAAAACGAAGTATAATTTTTCCTGTCTATGCCCTCCTCTGTCCATTAAAGGTAGGCAACGCATCTGCAACACATTTGCTTGTTGCGGGGTGTCTATGGGTAGCGATCACCTTACATCAGTTGATCCGCTTGCTTTGCCACCTTGTCTCATAAAAAAATCTACAATGTGGAGTGTTGCATAAAGTGTACATACTTTTTAATGCTCCTTTATTTAGCCTCGGGACTACGGCGGGAAATGGTAGGACCGCCTTTGTGGTGTAAGACATAAAAACTGAAATCAGTGTCAGTCTGTATGCAGACGAGAGCCGGCAAACTTCGTTCCGCCTAAAAATTAATGTATGTTGTGTTGAATTATTTAATGGGCTACACCTGGGTGGATCCATTTGTTGACAGCACATTGATCTTGAGTCCATCGGGCTAAAGTAACAGGCGCGGTACGGGGGTGGTCGCATGAAGCGAAACCCGCGCTTGATTTTATTTTTTGACCCTTAGCCTTTAAGTCGTAAGTAAGCTAACGGGAACATCGTATTTTATATATGTAGATATGCATTCGTAAAAAACAAAACTTATCCCACGGTATCCGGGATAAAAAATAGCCTATTCCAGATTATAATCCCTGTACCAAATTTCATCCAGATCCGTTCAGCCGTTTTTGAGTGAAAGAGTAACTAACATTCATACATCCACACATATAAATATTCACATTTATAATATTATGGCGTTGAAGTAGCTAGATTTTTAGATTTTTTGACAGAATTTTTTTTTATTTTTCGTAATTTTTTTTTTATAAAAGTATCCTATGTTACTTCTAATACCTCCAATAATATGTGTACTAAGTTTTATGATGATCGGTTGAGTAGTTTTCGCGTGAAAGCGTAACAAACAAACTAACATTCACATTTATAATTCTTTCTAATTTTATAATATTTTTCATTGCTATCTACTTATGGACTAGATGACTAAATTTATTAATTAAATATAAGACATTAAAGGTATCGAAAACAAAAATCTCACTGTCGCTAGTTAAAAAACAATCTTTACCGCTACTGGTAGTCCCGCAGTTTAATTAGTTAAAGGACGTCGTAACAAACCACCTAACAAGCCATAAAACATGCGGATTATTGAAAAAAAAAAGGAATAACATTATAAATGGTGAGACAAAATGGCCGACATTACCTGCGCGCGCCACTTTACCTTTAGGGTTTTTTTAGTAGTGTGGGGAGCAAGGTTGGAGTGCAGGAGATAAAGCCTGTTGTAGACACGAGTAAGACAAAAGCGACTGAGAATGTAGTTTATTTTTTTCTCATAATCGTCCATTTTCATCATTCCGAAGCGTGTCGTTCTTTTTTTTAAAACAAGTAAAGATGAATGCTGTCTTATTCTTTTATAAGAAATATGCTTTGATGCGTCCTACTTTGATATACATATTTTCAGCAAGTAGTGAAGTAATATCATTGATGCCCAATTTAATTTTAAATCAATTACATGAAGGGGGATATTGCTATCCACCACAGCGTTTATTGCTAAAATCAGGTTTCATTTACTCAAAGACAAGACAATTATTTTCAAATAAAAAATTTACTGTGGAATTAAGGCTTGCTCCCACAATGTGATTCGCGTTTAGATTTCGTTTGGAATCTTCGAAAGCAAAAAAGATCTTTTGTGTGTAGCGTGTGAATACAAGCGAGCCCTTTGTTCGTTCTATATGTCAAAAGTGCATCTGTCGGGATCATTATAATTTCAGAACTGAATGCACCTACTATATTAAAAACGATTAGATACTCTTTAAGAATACCTACAGACGACTACCAAGACACAAATCAGTTAAAAGGTTTACATTTGGATTCATCATCAATAAACTTAAAAATCTACATTGCATGCATGAGATTATTGCTTTTTAGTTCGTCTTTTGTTGCAGCTTCTAAGCAGAAACTCTTAGTAGCACAGGCTACTGTCC
This sequence comes from Papilio elwesi, assembly GCA_029849275.1. NCBI lineage: Eukaryota > Metazoa > Arthropoda > Insecta > Lepidoptera > Papilionidae > Papilio > Papilio elwesi. The sequence continues at coordinate 15,057,748 of CM056717.1, read as the reverse complement.
ATATGGACATGAGTTGTAGATGCCACGAATATTTCACATTATCGTGTAAATCTCAGCTCAGGATCAAATTAAACTGGATGCATATCTCCCCGTAGATATACGCGTTCTTAGTTTGAATGTTTCGTTAATCTCTACATCATTTTGTGTTTAATACAAAAGAAAAAATTATTGAATTTCCTTAAAAATCTACACATATGATGTTATTCTAGGTCTACGATGAAACTTTAAATACTTATAAATATATTAGTCATTATATTTATATTTCGCAGAATGCGAGTGGGGAAGTCGTAAATATTTGAATGCCACTTAAACAACAAATTAAGCAATATACCGAACGGCAAAAACTTTAAAACCGGATTAAAATCTTACAATTATATAAAAACTTTAAAATTTTATTTCAAACGAAATATTGGTTTCATAGGAACAAAAGTATGTTAGAACATTAGATGGGTTATCGGAGTCGATACCTGTATTATGATCGATAGGTCGATCGAATGAATCGTGCAACAAATATGGACGTGATTATAAGGAGCAGTTGGGGGTGGCAGATGATGAGAGGTTTCTTATACGATAGTAGTTGATGGAAAACATTTTTTTAAGGCACGATATATAGCCTACAATTATCGGCATACACAAATATAATTTTGAACTTTATCTTTTCAAATATAAGGCCGAAAATCTAATATAATCTTACATACAAATTAATAGCTATAACATCATAAAATTCGAATCTCCAACTCGGCCTACGCAGTGGGGTATCTCCGAAACTCAAGAATGCAGTTTAATAGACGTTTTACGATTCTTCGTATTAATTAAAAGTATTTTTTATTTATGATTTGTAGTACATCGTGTTCCAAAGCATTATTTTGTGCACTATATGTACATATAAATAAATACATTTAATGCAAAAAAATAAAATGTTATAAGCGTAGTTATTTTATGTATACTTAACATGTAACGCTATCAGATTTTGATTATATATATATATATATATATATATATATATATATATATATATATATATATATATATATATATATATGTATCATGTTATCCCGGGCCAATTTTACAGGTGTTTTATGTGTAAAACAAAACACATTATTTTAAGTTACCTCTTAACCCTGACTTCCGCTGGTGAGTGAGAATCACACGTGAGATTTTCAAAATTTGCATACTCAATGCAAATTGCTTTGAATTTATTAAGAAACACACACAATTTGCTTTATTATAATTATTGTTAAGACTATTATTTACATCATATCACAGAGATAACATTAAATAACAACAGTGGTAGAGCCCACAACACTAACATCTGTTGCACTGAAGGGCCGGCTCGACCGTCGAAATACGACTATTACGACTTGACAGAAGACAGGCGTGAAGTATAATACTACTTCTGCGTTTTATTTTTCATCTTTTACTAATATGGTGTAAGTGATAAGTAGGGGAAGAAGATGCGACGGGAAAGGAATAAATAGGAAAAGGAAACATCCTTTTTCCTGTCCAACCTCTCCTCTGTCCATTAAAGATATGCAAAGCATCTGCTCCTCAGTTGCTTGTTGCGGATGCCAATAGATAGCGCTCACTTAACATTAGTTTCAAAAAGGGACCCACTTAAACGAATAGTGAAGGAACATTAAATCCAATTCCGACCATGGACACTCGTGTACGGTCTCAAGAGAGCCCATTGGTACCAACAAATCTGTGTGATTTTCAGTAAAATCTGCTCTTTCAAATTCGATTTATGAATATGTAATAACTTTAGATCTGTTCATGGATTTTAATGTCCTAAACTTATTCATATTTATAATTGTGTCAGATTTCGGCATATTTTGTCTAGAAACATGATTTTACTTCAAATTAATCTCATTTCCTTACAGTATTGTTTGCCTAAAAAAATTACATGATATTTCCAAAACCCCCTCTCTCCCTCAAATAAGATTTAGTGTAGTTTGGCTTGACCCTCTTTGGTCGCCTCATGCAATTAATACTAGCTACCTATTTTATACATATCAGTAAGAAATTTAATTCATTAAGACATTTATGAATTGTAATAAAATGAATCAATTATAGACCGAATAATTAAATAAACTTACCCAAATACTAAATTATCGTTTTACACCTGTCTCATTTATGAAAGACTCGAAAGATTTTAACACATTTATATAATACGAATAGTTACTACGTAAGGATTAAGTATCAGTGCAGTCATCAAATAGGTTGAGAGGAACTGCTGTATCCATTTCATAATCCAAACTAGTACCGGGAGAGTGGGGTCGAAGCGTATAGCTATTACCTGTTACCTGCTCCCACAATAGAAGAAATCAAAGCGCCTATTGTGGCAACACAAAACAGTCAAGTGGTTCGAGAGGCCTTTGTTTCCTTTTGTTCAACACCCAGCCGTCGTCGCCGAGATGACGCCGTTTTTCTAACTACAACCAATATAATGAACTTATTCGAAACACGAACTTAGATGTTTCAGAATGCTAATTGATTTTTGTTCGTTAGGACATTGGTCTTTTGTTTTATAATTTATCTGACTTTTTTTAATTCAAAAAGTGCTATGGCTTTGGCAGTATAAAAGTGTTGCTGCTTATGTAGACAGGAATAAAAATCTATTTGCAATTGGCATAAATGGGAATTATCGATGAATTAGAAACGATTAGTGACAACTGCTTCATTTTTTTATTACTCACAAAAGATTCAAAATGCTATAAGTACCTCTGTGTCGGTGTACCACCCAAATGTGCTGTTGATAACTTTTACGTGATGACTAAACCTTTAAAATACTTATGCCAATGTTCCTACCAAACTATGGATTTTATACCTTAATTTGTAATTGAACAGTTTATTACTGTTTCTATACGTATACAGAATATTAAAAAGCGTCTATTTTAATTAAACATGCTCGTTTGTATTCCTTGCATCACTAAATCGCCTAATTGAACGTAAAGAGGAAGGCAGGCTAATTCCTAAGCAATCTTACGAATGATAATAAACTTTTAGGGCAAAGTCTATACTTTATATATATACAAGCTACAAATACCCCCTTCGCTGGTTTTTTCATCTAATTATACATTTTTTGGAAACATATAATCGAAAAATACATTTTGTACCCTCGTATCTTTCACACCTGACAACCATAGTGACACACGGAGACGTTGAGGCTACTAACTCTCATAATCGCTGTGTGATGTATAATTTCGGCAAAAGGGTGAAATATAAGGGTGCAAGCGTCCATTTTTATATATATTTACTTATTGATAGGTAGATTATATTTCTTCCATGCGTTTGTATGTGACTGAACTCTTCCAAAATACCTGGACTGATTTCGATGACTGGTTTTGTGATTCGTGAGAGGAGATTTAATTAATGTTAAATTATTAAAAATATGTCTATGTAAAAAGAAAAAGATACGTAATCTACAAATAATTGCGCCTGTGAACATGGTTTAATCCACAATTATATATATGTATGTATTCACTTTCGCTTAGAGTTCACACAAAATCGTAACTTGATGCTGTGCCAATCCACATAACGATTATAATCGTGAGTGATACACTTTTGTACAACTTCTCACAGATTATTTGTCCCAACGTTCAACTCTTTAAAGTGCTATTTCGCTCGTCACTGATAAAATATCCCAGTTCATATTACCACCGCGTGATGACGTCAAGGTGGCCATGTGTTCCTCTTATCATTGCCAATTAACGATAGCCATAATCTGTGACAATTTGATGTTTACACGCTATAGTCAGAAAACACTACAATCATATGCTTCATTTCATTTTACTGTTCGGCTTTATCTTATTGTTCTTTATTGACACAAACTGTAGGCGGATTATAAGGGCCAAGTATATATATATATATATCCACTTACATAGGAAATTAAGTCTTATACCGTTGTAATAGTATCCTAAATCGATAGTTATAGCTTGCTAAAGCCACACAAGTAACTGAAAGTTATTGACATGAAATACTCAGGCACGAAATGATTATATTCAGTAATTTAAAAATAATGTTGTGTGTGTATCCATCGTCTTTATATTTTGTTCTGGTAATAATTTTAGACTGTAATTATGTAATTACTGTTTAAAATTATTAATGTCAAAATATTGCGCTTAATTTTAAGTGTTTGGTGCAATTATAAAGTTCATAATTCATATCAAGACAAATGCACTCGTATTTTATAACACTATGACTGCGCTTTAGAATTTAGTTCAGGAATGTGAGGTGAACTAACTACAGCCTTAGCGCCAACCGATAACCTCAAGGATACATTATTATGCACCTAACGCCGGAACGCAAATTACATTGCCTGTGCGTTATACGTTCCCAGAGCGACGCTCCACATTATGTAAGTAATGGACGTAAAATACATCGTAACTACCGCTGACATCATTTGTTAGGTTGCCAGCGTGCGGTTGAGAGTTCGACTTTCGTAAAGAGTTCAACGCGCGTTTTCCGTCATCTACGTGCAATTTGTTGAAACGAGTTAGAACTTACTCCTTGAAACATTTTTAGACGTGTAATAGATGAAGGTCAAACGTTAATTTTTATATTACCATAAAAACCCTATAGGGTTGATTGCTAGTAACGGTAAAAAAATATTGATAATTGAAAAAAATGAGGTTTCAGTCCTTGTCATTGCGTGTAACTAAACAATACCTGATCAATATAGCATTATTTCATACAATTGGCAAGCGTGCGTGTAGTGAAATTATACTCAAAACTATGAGGCGTACTGCCTATAACTTGCTTTGCAAACATTAGTCGTGTCTGAATTTTAAAATTAACGGAAAAACGGATTCTGCAAATATTCGGTTGGTTATTATTAACATATTTTTTTATATTTAATTCAAGTTCATTAGGAAAATATTACAGTTGAAAATAGGTCGTGGAAATATTCATAATGTTTCTGCAAACTATTTTTACTACTTCATAGTTAATGAGAATTAGACGTTTAAGCTTTCCACGGCCGCGAAAGCTTCCAGCTTAAATATTTTGCAGAGTAAATAAACTGTTAATACTTACTCAAGCGATTATAATACATATACTCCATGATGTAGTGTTGATAATTGAACAACAAAATAAACATAAATAAAGTAACACTTTAACAAAATGTATTTGATAATAAATGCATTGTTATCTATCATCATGACCGCCGACCGACCAGAATATTAATTGGAACAGGCTATTAGATCAGATCGACATAAAATGTGGCATCATGATATGACAAAAAACTATCTTAGGTCCAGTTTCTGAGTTCAATTATTATTCGTATCAGTACTAGCACGGGCTACAATGCGTAGTTATTAAAGTTTGGTTATACGTGGCTTTTTTTTACCGTGAGCGTATCGACTCCGGCGCATACCTGCGTCCTTCTCGACGTTTACCTGTGCTTGTGACTGAGAGGGCAGCGCGCACGTCCATAGACTTAATTATATTTTAGACGTAGCATAATGATTTTACATATTGTATAAAACAATAATTCTACAAATTTTGTGTGAAACACTTTAATGTTTCATATTGTATGAAACACTTCAAATTGCTTGTATAAGAAAAATTTATTAAAAAAAATATTAAATATTTCACAGATATTATAACGATAACCTAAGTAAATATTAGCTTATTAACAATATTTGCACATAATCGTTTGTTCATAGAAAAATTAAAGTTAGATATTTCGAGGTAAAATCAGTTTACATAATTCACAGTAAAATGAGCTTAATCGCCCAAACACCCCTATAAATAAAGAGGTAATTCTTGGATAGCATAAGTCTATAGGTGCGCCCACGCAGCGATATTTGAAAACCGGGCGGGCCAGTACACGATGGAAGCTAGTGCTGGACGGTCGTGTTCCGTTCTGAGCCGTGAGTGATGTCGCAGCATGTTGGCTGCGCGTGCTTTGTTATGGTGCCTGTGCCTTGGCGCGTTCGGGGCGGCGGGTGCCGTCCGGCCGCACCGCGTACACCACGCCGTGTCCACACGTCACAAGCACTCGGAATTCGTTAAGGGAAAGAGTAAGTGACGACCACGGACCAACCTTCTTCACCAGTGTACACCAGTGTTCTAATCAACATCTGAAACATCATGTCAGTGCCGTGAAAAATACGTGATGATTTAATGATGGTTAATCGTTAGAGAATAAATTAAAAATACATGTGTCTTGTTTATTGTGAGGGTTATAATCAGGATATATCCTGATAACATCGTAGAAATAAGGATTCTTTCGTACTAATGGCTGGTATAAAATAAATAAAGATTATCTCGCGTCAACAAACGTGTACCCTTATATAGCGCGGAAAGCTGCTATAACGTCGTCGTTACCAGCAGTTGCCAGTTCATACGAGCGTGTTTGAGCGCGCGTGTGTGTGTGTTTAGGTTCTAAATTCATCAGAGCGAATGATCAAAATTCACACAGCCAATATTAAATTAATTGTCTAATTAACCATAATGTCATTAAAAATTTTAACGGTAACTCGTTGAGACTGTGGTTTTTATATCAATTACCGTATACTTTTCACTTTAAGACACATAACAAAGTTGATGTAGAGTGGGTGGATTGAATCGTTCCAATGTGAAGGGTGTGGACATTACACCAGGGTATTAAATTGCGAAATGCGTGCTTCAGTCTCGACTACTTGCGGCTTTTTGTGTCGAAACGTACTTTCTTTAACATTGGCCAATTGTAAATGTGCACAAAAATTGTTAAAGAAAAATAACAACATCCTTTTTGCTTCCTCTTATTAATGAGTTCAGTTATTATATGCATATATAGGTTAATACCTGTTTTATATGATACCTTGACATTTTAGATTACGTGAATAAATTCAGCGTAATGTAGGTAACACTGTCAATACGTACATAAAATATGAAATTAAGCGAACGGTAGTTGAGTAGTTACACGTTGGAGCTACTATTACGAAACAGCGGATTCGAATCCAGGTGTCGTATTTATAGGTATAATAAAAGTTTATAACAATGATTTACCATCCATATCCAATATATAAATTACTAATGAAATATTAAATATCTTTGTCAATTAATCACTTATTGAGGCATATAATAGCCTTCCTACTGATAATTGATCAAAAATATTTTTTTTAAAACGGTATGTCGCATAGGAATTTATATGATATTCCATATTTGTTTTCCTCGCAGTTAGAAAACGATATGAACACTTATTAATCGATTCAAATATATGTCATATAATTTATGACCATCATTTAATTTATTACATTTGAACTCGTCAGTTAGTACGATATAAAATTGTTTAAAAAATCTGATGTACAGATCAGAATCAATTATTGAAAATCGATGAACATAAAGATTAGAATATAATATTTTAAAAATAGGATGGTCATCAATTAATAGACATTAGTATTTCTGCTTGTTATTTAATGTGAAAAAAAGAAAAAGATTATTCCAAAAACCTATTTGGAACAGTTCCTTCCGCTGAGTTTCTTCATCGCTCAACACGACAGGGCTCCAAATACCACACCACTCCAAAGAGCACACCATCGTGATGGTCGGTATGGTCACTACCCTGCGGTTTTCGCGTAACTTCCTGCTTCTAACAACTACGCAGTAGACTGATCTGTCTCACTTCCGACCCCTTAGGGTTAGCTAGTGTTGCAGATAAAATAATGTTATTTTTTTTAATATCGGTTTTGGGTGTTGGACCTAAGAATGATCGCTACTGAAGCATTGGATCTCTTAAAGAAATCTCCTTGCGCAATAGCTCATTTAAATTTACTTCTAGATGCATAGATTTAGTCAGATGGGGCGAGCGTATACATGAATGACGTTAGTGCCACTTCGGAAACAATCGGTTATCGACTTACAATTAGATTATCTATGTAGTATGACTATGCCATCTCTCAAATCAAGGAATTTGTTCTTAAACTAAGATTTATTTAACAAATTAAATCTGTTGGATCTATTAACATAGCCTGAGTACTGCAACAAAATGTTTAGTTTAAATATACCTATAAACGTACAAGAAAAAAATATGTAAAACAGCTTTGAAAAATCATAAATAATACATGACTTTGAAGAATATTTTTAAAGATGAGAGAAAGACAACAATAAAAATTGCGAAAAACATAACTCGGTATTATTTATCGGACACAATTATACAACACAAACTGAGCCCTGCGGTTTCACCCGCGGTACAATTTAATTGAAAAGAAGATGGACCAGCCTAAGCTGAACCATATTTAATATGTATAATTATTTAGATCTGAGGTAAACTTACATTGGATTTTATTAATGTCTACGACAAAACGCAACAAAATTTCATGTCTTTAGGCCCAGTGGTTTGGGCTGTGAATTGATAATCAGTCAGTCAATACATACACTATCTAAATGTTGTGGCACATATCGTAATTATTATATGTGTCAGATAATAAATTGTCACGGTGACGAATATTCACTGGTAACATCAGAACTTAGAACTAAGTCGCCAATGTGATCTCAATATTTTATATTTATTTGAGTGGCATTTATTCAGCGTCGTTATTAGAGTAAGCGTCAAGTACTCTCTTTTCACGAGTCAGGTCATGGGCTCGATTCCCAGACAGACATTTGTGTGCATGGACATGTCTGTTTGTCCTTTGTCTGTGTGCAATAAACTATTTAAGTATTTATTTACAACAGAAAAGTACATATAGTACTTTTACAATATATTTCTTCTATTATATCAGTTATCTGGTTTCCGCAATATAAGGTCTGCTTAGTTTGGGATCAGATCCTTTATTTTTGATATTTTAATATTTACACAATTCAAAAATCAACGAAAACTTTCTAGTACATAAACCCTAACTAGGTTCTATTTTTTTATTCTTTGGTCTGTATGTATGGTATGGCTGAGTACATCATCTTGTCTCGATGCGTCTTAATTCAATTTTTGCATCTTTATTCTGGTACTACAAGTAAGTACAGTATTAATTAAATTAATGTATTTTAATGTAAGAATTAACGAATTTCGTCCGACCTTAGCGTGATACTATAAGATTTAGTCCTCATGGGTATGTTATTGAAACGATCAAGTTACACGTAAGAACGAAAAGCTATTCATATAATGGCTTAAGTTCCCGTTACTTAAACTCGTTTTGGTCATTTGTTTTAGGATTTATGGCATTGTTTTTGTGTTTGTGGCAGCCTTTAGGTTTTTAAATATATTGAACTGTTAAAAACACACACAAACCAACCAACTGTGTATTGTATTTAATTGTTGTAATAAGGTACCACATTGTACTAGTATGCTTTTTAAATATCAGACGTAGAGTGCTGGAAATAAAGGATTATTTCACAGTAATTCTGACTATGATAATATAAATGTAACTGTGAGTTGGTTTGTTTGTTACGCCTTAACTCCTTAGCGACTCAACCGATCATTCTGAACACACATTTTCAGGCGTGCATGAAATGACATGATATTTTATCCCGAAAATAAAAGTGTTCTCGAGGCACATAAAACCTTCATGAACAATATCGGTTGCCATACCGTGTGTAATGTTTTGACAATAACTACCTTTTGCCACAAGTTACCCATTATTCGAAGTTATTATATGCGGAATCATCTGCCGAAAATTTCCATAGTGGAAACAATATACTAGCAACACAAATGGCATAGGCTACACCTCCGATCGCAAAAGTAGCCTCTGTGATGTGTGTCATCCACGGGTCTTTTAGAAACCTAACATAAAGTTGCTGTTTATCCTTGTCAAACTTTTGTACCGCTCTTTCTAAAGTTACAAATACTTAGCATTAACTCTAACTTATTACTTCAAAAACGATGACTTATGAACAAATTAAACACGGACGTTATCTAGTCGACAATTAACCCCGCAAAATCTTAGTCCCGTAGGATTCTTGAAAACGCATAGAATAATAATAAGTAATAAAGTACTTGAACACTTAATATCGCTTTCCAATAGTTTGTGCAAAAATCTGATCAATATAAGTTCTAAAGTATCCGGGATCCACAAAGCCATTCACATAAAAAATATTGTCATCTCAATTTCAGAGACAAAGAGAGGAATAACAACATGTTTTTCGGCAGTGCCAACATGATGTATGATGTTACTTGCCAACACTACAAATATATTCAAGTGTGTCGGATCATATTAATATTTTAATTCAAAAAGCCAGTTCTCAGGAATTTACTATTGTGATTATTTCACTTAAAAATACATATTTGAAGAGAGAGTTTTAAAATTTTCGTAATAACCTGGAGGTACACATGTATATTATTTTATAAAAGATAACATATTATGGCTGCTATAATTCGAATTAGGTTCAAGGAAAAGATGCCATAGCTGTGCACATGTTAATACGTTATTACGTTACCAAGGAAAACTGCAGTCACTACGTGCTTTTGCAAACGCGCGATGCGTACAATGCAAACCGATTTATGACATTCTGTTTTATTTGAATTTACATTTATATAGGCCTTTTATTTTACATATGCAAAAACGCAGCTACGATTTCCGAGGAATTCAAGATCGTGACGATAGAGCAGGATCACTGTTAATATTTGTTACATTCATTAAGAAGTCGTTTTTATACGAAGCTAAAAGAGCGCTATTCTAGAAGCGTTACCTCATTACCTATAATAGGACATTTGATTTGCGTTAAGTAATTATAATGTACACTTTAATATTATAAGTTATACTAACAAGAAGGTTTTATAACATAAATCTCGATTAGTCACAAAAGCGATTGGCAGCCAGTAGGCTACAATATGAATTAGTTTTGTTTCTCTATAAATCTTATTAATAATTTAATATTTAGATCCCGTTGTAAGATTCACCTCCTCTCACATTTGTTACCTTGTAAGCTTTATTACAAAGTGGTTAGATTTACTATTTTTCTTTACACAGCGTATATTATACAACATAAGTCACTAAAATGTACACCATTGATTTGAATTTGGGAATTTAGTGAGTAGTAAAGCGCAAAAAAATACTAGTTGTTGTCTGCAGCTTTGCATGCATTAGTTTCTTATTTTCATTTCATTTCTCTGGAAATTTTTGTAAGATAATTCGGAGTATATCAACTACGAATTTAAGGTACCATGTGTCAAAAAGTTGCTATTGTCAAAAAAGATAACATTACCATGGCAAACGATATTGTCAATGAAGGTTTTATGACCCATATCGTTTGCCTGTGCTTTCTTCTTTACGAGGTGTATGCAAAATTATATGATGATCGGTTGAGTCGTTATTTAGCTAAAGCGTAATAAACAAACAAACAAATTCATTTAAATTTATATTGTTAGTACGGATACACTTTAAACAGAAACAAGACTTAAGTTTTTTCTAATAATCTGCGCTCATTCATTCTACGAAGCGGATCTCTATAAAGGTTGACGAAATCAACATATTTATCACTGAGCTATAAATCCAGATAGATATATAAGATGTTTGAGAAAATAGTAGCTTAGACGTGCCGCTTCTACGACATCCGTTATGGACGAACCCGTTAGAAGCTAATACAGGTGAATGTGAATACATTTTAATGAATTATTTTAATGATACGAAACCCTATTAGGTGTTAATATCATAAAACTTTTTATTTGTATTTTATTATAAATATCAAAATACATTGTTTTAGAAAATGCGATGCATAAAAAGCAAACACAATGTATAATTGATCCTAAGAAATTAACTGGAAAACATGTAAATCTCAAATTATCAATAGAGAGTCAATTTAGTTTATAATTAAAAACGTCCAAGATGTTTGCGACTTAGCACAAAATTAATCAAAAAAAAAGTTTATCAAAACACATATATTTGTTTTGTTGATAAAATTCTGTTGTTAATTAAGTTAAAATTGCATAAAATTGTCTTCTACATATTAATTTAAATTACAAATATGTATGACCATTCGCTTGAGAAACGATTTATTGGAGGATTTAAAATTCTTGATTATTTTTAAACGGCTGCTTAAAATTTAAAAGTCAGCCGTGATATGCATGATACATTAATTTACCTAGTATCTTTTTCTTTGCCCGTACTAAATTTTTCGAAAAATGTATGAGTGATTTATTGCTTTTAATTTATACAATATCATTATAAAAAATAAATTTAAATAATTAATTAAATTTTCAAAAATATGATTTGAATATCTACATAGAAACCAAATCATTTACGCATTAATTTTAATATTAGTTGAACAAGCTGAGTAAATGAGCACAAAATCTTGACAAGATTTATTACGTACATTGCTTCCCAAGTAACTTTTACTGACGTTTATTTTTGGAAGTTAAGTATTGCAATATAAAGGTATATTATTGCTTCGAGCGCAACGAATAAAATGTCCACCCGTCACTGTCCGTGAATTTCCGAAAAACAATTACAGTTCCCAGTCCAATGCTGCTTTTATTCTTTTCACTCAGCTTACGTACGTTTGTTGCAACGAGGTACGGGCCACAATGAGAGATTGTAGTGAAAGGTCGAGTTACGAGAATGAAATGGTAGTGGAACAAAACTGGTTCCAATATCTCAGAATGCAAGTAACTGGATAAAAACATTGCCCAGAGACAAACCAGTCGCCAAGCTTTACATTTATAGAGAACACACGTTAAAAGATCGGGTAAGGAGGACCTCCGACAACATAACCGATCCATTAATCGATAACTTATCGGTAAACATTAACTTTTATTTAATTGTAAAAAAAATATTAGCAATTAAATAATAATTATTATGATCTCGTTTAGTACAAAAGGTCAAAATGCAACTTTATTTCTACATGTACAAATTTGTAAATTAGGCTGACCCCCGTGAATATTTGGTATAGAACTGTGTTCACAGACCGAATACCTAATCAGTTTTTGACCATTACAAAAACAGGAAATCACTCCACTACGAGTATATGACAACGGTAGAAAGTAATTATTCATTCGTATACTCGTATTTACCAAATAGTCTGTAAAAAACCCGCCTATATGCTATTCGTATTTGAATGACATGTCCTTAGAAAAGTCATTTTTATCAAAAAATTAATATGACCAATTTGTTCTAACTTGTCGTTATTTTTTTTCTAAATAAAACATTAGTTTGATTCCTTCTGATTTCTTGATTTCCTAAGAAATGGTTCTTTCTATTTCAATGTATTTTAAAATAATGTTTAAACTATTAATATTGATAAGGAAGTAGTATTGTTAAAAAAACCTTTGATAAATAATAAGTATGTATTTTATGTTATTTTCATCTCTTTTTTCGCTTGTGGTACTTTACAACAACACAGTTCAACACCTGTCAGGAATGTACCATCATGCGGAGTCAGTGAGCGCGACGTAACCAACGCACACTTCAATACTATCACCCATGTCATCGGCGGCACATCTGGGTCGACCGGACACCAGATTTCTACAACCCACACAACATACGACCAAAAACCGAACACTATAAATCACAAGCGTTTTCCGTACTATCCATGGAACATTTGAATTTGGCCAGATATACGTGGGAAGTGCGCGGGCCAAACAATATTGGCGTGCATTAAACGAAGTTAGTAATTTATCTCGACAGGAATTTTATTTAGACGGCTTACATTATATACATAATGTAAAAATTGTGAAATGTATTAATATATAACCCTATATCTTCTTATTCTTTTACTAGCAATTCCTGCAATTTTGCCTAAAGTCTAACATCTCGCCACGCCTAACCTAACCTAACCTTAGACCATTGCAGTTCTATTATTACGGGGTATAATAAAGAGTAAATAAATAATTATTTTGTAGTATATTAAACTATATATCGATAGTTCTATAACTAGATAACTTCTAATCCTAATTAATCGATTTTATTAGTTTTAGAGTTAAAATGCCGACCGTACCTTCTCAAAAAGCGACCCCCTTGACCGATTTAATTTTGGCTTAGAGAGCTAGTTTGAATCCACGATGTTACATTTACAATGTTGTAAGGAAATTACTTGGTGATATTTGGTACTACTTGAGTTGTGTAAACAATTAACTATTAGGTGAAGTCTCGGATTGGGGTCGACAAAATCTTGTTGATTTCAATCCCAAAAAGACACAAGTCTGCGCCATTACCGCTAAAAAAGAACCCTTTGTCGCGAATGTATGTTTTGAGGGCACTCCTCTGGTTGCCACAGCCAGCATCGGTATTCTCGGCGTTGACATATCGAGTGACGTTCAGTTTCGTGGTCACTTGGAAGACAAGGCCAAATTGGCCTCTAAAAAGCTGGGTGTACTCAGTAGAGCGAAGCAGTATTTCCAGCCGGGCCACCGCCTTCAGCTATACAAGGCGCAAGTTCGGCCCCACATGGAATACTGCTCGCATCTCTGGGCGGGAGCACCCCAATACCAGCTTCTTCCATTTGACCGCATACAACGGAGAGCGACTCGAATCGTCAACGACCGAGCTCTTACCGATCAGCTTGATACTCTGGCCTTGCGGAGGGACGTCAGCTCCCTCTGCATTTTTTACCGTATATACCACGGGGAGTGTTCCGAAGAACTGTTTGGAACGATTCCTGCCGCCGAGTTTCGTCATCGTACGACACGACAGACCGCCAGGTACCATCAACACCATCTGGATGGCTGGCATTCCTCAACAGTGCGGTTCTCTCGACATTTCCTGCCACGCACAGCCGCGTTGTGGAATGGTCTATCCTCGGCGGTATTTCCAAACCAGTACGACTTGGGGTCCTTCAAGAAGCGAGCCTTTCTTTTTCTAAAAGGCCGGCAACGCATCTGCAGTTCCTCTGGTGTTGCGGGTGTCCATGGGCGTCGTTGATCACCTGGGTGTTCCCGCCGCTCGTTTGCCCCCTTCTCTTATAAAAAAAAAAAAAAAAAAAAAATTAAGTCTTATTCGTTGTCGCCTTCATTGTTCTATACAATAAACGTTGCAATTTTAGCTAAAAAAATCCTTTATTTACCAGAGCAGGTAAATAAAACCCACCTTGCGACTTGAACAGTATTTCTCAATGTATAACTTCAGTACACTTTTTTTTTCATCACGGTTACTCACACATATTGAAATAACCCTGCAAAAAATCTAAGACAGATTGTCTTTCTTTTGTTTGACATTCAGTACACTCGTAATTGTAAATATGATTATTGTTGAGGAATTTAAACCACTTTTGAATTAAATTATCTCAATTTTATATCAGCAAAATGTTCACAAATTCTAACTTGCTTAATCAAATCGACATATAAAGAAGATATAAAGATAAATTTACACGTTAAGCGAAATTTTATACAAGGCCAGTACTCTTAGAAATCGCAATGCCCCATAACCATTTGTTTCGGGGAGTTGGGCTGGCTGGAGTGATCCATGTCCCGCCCACACGCAAAATACGCGCTAGTCGTGGAGTTGCGGTAAAGTAGCCCCCTACTACTACTACTGCTAACCATTTGTTAGTATATTATGTTATTTAGTTTGTATTCGAGTAAATCCCATGTAAACAGAACGTCACAAGACTAAAATTTCATACTGAAGTTAATTCGTAATTTGAATAGTTCTTTTATATTTATTACTGTTATTTTAGTTTTAAGTTATCACTTTAGTCGGCAGCCATCGTTGTAATTTGCATACGACGTTGAGATATATGAGTTATATGTTTCGATACTATAATTAAGAAGGTCCAAAAAGGGGCTGATATTTCTATTTTTAAATGTCGATTGCTTCCTTCTCCCGGCAAATATACTCGGTCGATATACTTTTACAATCAGTATACAAAAACAACAGGCGCCCTTGATGTTAGTAACAAATAAATCTACCAATAAAACAATATTTATGCATTTACAGTAGTACAACAATGTAATTTGTATGGTCCATTTTTAATTATGAAAGTACAAATTTATAATATTTTTGCCTTAATTAAGTGATAACTTTAAAAAAAATATTGTTACTAATTTCAATGGTATTGAAATTGGCTTGTCTATAGACACGTTCATACTTTTAAACTCAAAAAGTCGCACTGTAAAATATGTATTCCTTTATTTTAGTCACGAATAGCGGTGTAACGTGTAGCGTAGTAGATGAAACTGGCTCTACTGGCCGCCCACACGCCTCAGCCGCCTCTTCATTAGGCGCGAGAACTGCCCGATTTGACAAAAGTATCCACGCGACTAAATACATATCCATCTGTAACAGTTACGTTACGACATGCATTATTTTAATATATTGTTTGCTATAACTATAAAGCTCACTTTCTCTTAGAGATACCCATGTACTTGTGTGTCTTACTTTATAGCTATTAATATATCTATTAAATAATGGTATTTAATAGTATTTTTTATACTAACAATTTTTTTCTCTCTTTACAGTATGCATCGGAACAAAGGGGCGGATGTCGGTTCCGTCGAACCGCGACACGCACTACAGAAATCTAAGAGATCGCTTCACAAACTGCACATATGTCGATGGGAATCTGGAACTTACATGGCTCCATAACGAAACCATGGACCTGTCGTTTTTGAAACACATAAGAGAAGTAACTGGATATGTACTCATTTCACATGTTAACGTTCGCCAAATTATTTTACCTCAATTGCAAATAATTAGAGGGCGGACGTTGTTTAAGCTTAACGTTAGAGAAGAAGAGTTTGCCCTTATGGTTACTATGTCTTCAGCCTTTACACTTGAACTTCCCGCGCTGAGAGACGTTCTGCGAGGAAGCGTCGGGATTTATAATAATTTTAATCTTTGCCATGTAAAAACTATAAATTGGGATGAAATAATAACTGGTGTGAACGCAACTTACGTTTATGTGTACACGTTCACTGCGCAAGAGAGGGAGTGTCGTTGCCATCCCAGCTGCGAGGCAGGCTGTTGGGGCGATGGACCAGAAAACTGTCAAAAGTTCTCGAAAACAAACTGCAGCCCGCAATGTGCACAAGGCCGCTGCTTCGGACCGAATCCACGAGACTGTTGTAACACTTTCTGTGCCGGAGGTTGCACGGGGCCCTTGCCCAGTCAGTGCTTAGCATGCAGAAACTTTTACGATGAAGGCACATGTTCCCAAGAATGTCCCCCGATGCAAATATACAATCCCACCACTTATTCATGGGAACCGAACCCTAATGGAAAGTACGCTTACGGAGCGACATGCGTGCGCAATTGTCCGGAACATCTATTAAAAGACAATGGCGCGTGTGTGAGAAGCTGTCCTCCAAACAAGACTGCTGTAAATGGAGAGTGTATACCGTGTAATGTCACTTGTCCCAAGACATGCCGGGCGGAGAAACCTATTCATTCTGGAAATATTGATAGTTTCAAAGATTGTACCATAATAGATGGGTCGATTGAAATTTTGGAAATGACATTCACAGGCTTCCAACACATCAACCCAGATTATTCATTTGGCGATCGTTACCCTAAAATGGAACCAGATAGCCTTGAGGTATTCAGTACAGTTCGCGAGGTCACCGGCTACTTAAACGTACAGGCTCACCATCCAAATTTCACCAGTCTGTCATATTTTAGAAATTTGGAAGTTATCGGAGGACGTCAAGTAGTTGAAAATCTTTTCGCTTCGCTCTACATAGTCAAAACTTCGTTGCGTTCATTGGGACTGAAGTCATTAAAGAGAGTCAATTCTGGAGCGATAGCCATAATGGAGAATAGATATCTTTGTTTTGCTGATAAAATTGCTTGGAACAAACTTGGCAAGTCGAAAGACCATAAACAAATAATTCAGAAGAATGGCGATCCAAAAACTTGTGGTGAGTATAATTTGTGATTAGCGATGCGTAATGGGGATCCTCATAATTAGTATAACCAGCATCTGCGATTATATTTCAAATATTAAAATCTATAAAACTTGGTCGCGTGAATTTGCTAATAGCAGTTGTCAAAATTATTATTTAATTTGTCACTGTATTTTATTATTATTAATTAAATTGGATTACTAACCTTATTAACAGCGATGCTGTATTAAAGCTTTGCGTAAGTTGTAAACAATTGTTTGCTCAAGTTTGTTTACATATTTACGAGCTCCTTTGGAGTTATTTAATTTGTATTTGTTCCCTGTTTGTCGAGCAGAAAGTGCAAATTTGGTGTGCGATCATCAATGTTCACCGGATGGCTGTTGGGGTCCCGGACCTGAGCAATGTCTTTCCTGCGAAAACTATAAATTCGGCGAAACGTGCATACAGAATTGCAGTGTACTGCCAGGGTTGGTATTATAAAATGATTACTCTTAATATAAGTTACACAATCAAAATATTAAACCGAATTTCTTTCAGGTTACAGCTACGAGTATCAAAAAATATTACACATCTGTTTATTTCGCTACGTGAAATATTTACGCCTTGCGAATTTCCTTTAAAAGTCTATATTTCAGGTTGACTTTTTGTGAGTTTAATTGATATCTGAAATTTATATATACAACTGCATCGTTGTATGTATATAACTTATTTTTAGATAATGGTCAACACTTCATTATATTTATTTTGTCCGCCTATCTATGTTATGTATTCGTTTGCTTATCATTTTTTTGTAGGAAATTGGGAAAAAAATCCCTTCCATTTTCATGCGGCTTTAGAATAAGCCGATAGTAATTGGGCTAGTTAAAATCAATTAATAAAACGGTTAGATAGAGTTGACTTCATTCTTTATTTTTGTTCTACCACTACATCTAAATTTTCTTCGCAATAGCAATATATTCATATTGTTTAGATCGAATCGATAGTGCAATAAATCTCTGATGGGAATAAAAATTAAATATACCAAGTTCCAACAAATAAAAAATAGTAAAATTATTATATTTTAAATAAGTCTAGTCGAATCAGCATCCACCTAATAACGACATATTTTTAATAAATTGTATTTAAAACTAGTAGAAAAAGGATAGGATGTGATAGATCGAAAATAAAGCTACTTTTTCATAGATATACTAAATTATACATTTTACGTTCCTATGTGTAAATAACTAAGATGCACTTGTTAGAACTACAAATTCGTGCTCACAATCCCGATGCGCTAATTAGTTCAATGTCGCCGAGTATAGACGAAGTTAAAATACATTCAGACGGTTTGATTCCAACATTATAGGATTTCACTTTACATGGCAAATCCTCGATTCGTAGTGACAAAAGAAAACGGGATGGTGATCGAGACCTTTTTAAATTCCATCAGTAGAATTTTCGCATCCCATTACTTCGTGGCACAATATCTACATTTGAATTTAAGGGCTTAGAATTTTTAAAAATTCAAACCAAATTTTTCTAGTTCCTCTATGTGATATCAAACTAGTAGTCGAAACAACTATCAATTATGTCTTTCTAGAGATTTCAATGAAGCTTATTGATGTCTAAATCGCTTTTTAGTGATTCAATCTGATGATTCTCTACCAATTCCCGGATGGGATTGCCTCCTTGACATGAATGAGTAAAAAGTTTAGGCACCTTTAGACAACATGGTGGTGAGATTGCACATTTTTGAAAAGTATAACGAATCCTAATGACCAAATGCAATGTATATGTTAATAATTCCACGTATTAAATTCTGGGAGCAGACTTTAGCCAATATGGCGACCGCATTTACATAACAAAACCGAGATAATGTGTGGGTTGCCAACTCTTACCTGTTCGACGGCCTAACTCAGTTTTGTTCCCATTGTTAGATAATGTAACTCTGTAAAGTATATCTTTGTTTTCGATAAAATATACACGTACACGTAGGATAAAAATGATAAACCAAATGTTTTTTTCGACTTTCCAGATTATATCAAGCCGGGCCGAAAATTTGTAAACAATGTCATCCGGAATGTTTAGACGGATGCACAGGACCGAGCCGTGCGAATTGTACGAAATGCAGACACGTTCGCGATGGTCCCTACTGTGTCGCGGAATGTCCTGAATCGAGATACGCTTCCGAGAACGTAACATGCCAACCTTGCCATAGCAACTGTTACACCGGTTGCACGGGTCCAGCAAACACAGTCGGGCCGGGTGGCTGCTATTCCTGTAAGAAAGCCATTATAAGCGTTGAGGCCAAAGTCGAAAGTTGCCTCAAAGAAAATGAGCCATGCCCAGATGGCTATTATAATGAATGGGTGGGAAATGTTAAGCTACTCGAAGGAAAAGTAAAAGTAGTCTGTAGGAAATGCCATCCTTTATGCATCAAGTGTACCGGTTTTGGAATACACGAACAAGTATGTCAAGTTTGTAATGGATTTAAACGGGGTGACCAATGCGAAGACGAATGTCCTGCTGACCACTTCACGGACGAAGTCAACAGATTGTGTACGCCTTGTCACCATGAGTGCCGCGGCTGCACCGGCCCATTATCAACCGACTGCGTGAAGTGCCAAAACCTAAAAGTTTTTATCCCCAGCGAGACCACCACTGTAGATCCAAATCAAGTTTTCAATTGTACTGCAGTTTGTCCTGAAGATAAACCATACAAAATTTATTTTGATGAACTTGTACAGAATCCCATCGAGGATCCTTACTGTTCGGAATTAACCAGTGGATCCCATACTATGACTAGGGCGAATATATCAACAGTACTAGTGATAGTCCTTGTTTTAGCTTTTATTTTATTTATGATACTCGGTATAATTGGATATACATATAAACAAAAGGCTAAGGCGAAAAAAGAAGCAGTCAAAATGACAATGGTTTTAACAGGTTGCGAAGACAATGAACCACTACGACCAACCAATGTGAAACCCAACTTAGCCAAACTTAGAATCGTGAAAGAAGCCGAATTGCGAAGAGGTGGTATGCTTGGTTACGGTGCTTTTGGTGAAGTGTACAAAGGAGTTTGGGTACCAGAAGGAGAAAATGTTAAAATACCTGTTGCAATTAAGGTTCTGAAAGAAGGAACCGGGGCAAATTCTAGCAAAGAATTCTTGGAAGAAGCTTATATAATGGCCAGCGTTGAGCACCCTAATCTCCTTCAATTACTTGCTGTATGCATGACAAATCAAATGATGCTTATAACCCAGCTGATGCCCCTTGGCAACTTGCTAGATTACGTACGAACACATAAAGAGAAGATAGGATCTAAGGCATTTTTGAATTGGTGCACCCAAATAGCTCGGGGCATGGCGTATTTAGAAGAGAAGAGATTAGTTCATAGAGACTTAGCTGCTCGCAATGTCTTAGTACAAACGCCAAATTGCGTAAAAATAACTGACTTCGGCTTAGCGAAACTTTTAGATATAAACGAAGACGAATATAAGGCAGCGGGTGGTAAAATGCCAATTAAATGGTTGGCGTTAGAGTGTGTCCTTCACAGGATTTTCACTCACAAGAGTGACGTTTGGGCATTTGGCGTAACTATATGGGAGATACTGAGTTATGGTGCGCGGCCGTATGCTAATATATCCGCTAGGGATGTACCAGAATTGATCGAGAATGGACTAAAACTTCCACAGCCCAGTATCTGTACATTAGACATTTACTGCGTGATGGTATCATGTTGGATGCTGGATGCGGATAGCAGACCAACTTTTAAACAACTGGCTGAGACGTTTGCAGAAATGGCAAGAGATCCTGGTCGATACCTTGTTATACCCGGGGACAAGTTTATGCGACTGCCATCCTATTCTACGCAGGTAATATACAATAATTTTACAACGTTCAAATTTAAAGTTAAATTAAAATATACCATAAGTCCTTTTATACAAAGCTTAGTCACATCTGTCACGCCTATTTTGAAGTGGTTTGGTGGCAAAGGTATCTCCGTCAACTCTTGATCAAAATAATTATTTTAAAGCTCCCTGGTATCGAGGAAAAGTTTAATTAGTACTTTCGTTGACAAAAATATTTTTTTCTGAAACAAATGGAATTTATGTATTAAAATATGACGAACTAAATTGTCGGAGACGCCAATATTAAACGGCACCGATCATTAAGAGACTTTCAGTTTAATTAGAGAAGAACACATTAGCTAAAGTACTCGCTGTGTCATTTGATTAACACCAAAATAATCATGCTTAAAAATAAGTGTATTAGTTTCCTTCACTAATTATATTACTAGTCTATATGTATATATATTAAAAAA
Organism: Papilio elwesi; assembly: GCA_029849275.1. Lineage (NCBI taxonomy): Eukaryota > Metazoa > Arthropoda > Insecta > Lepidoptera > Papilionidae > Papilio > Papilio elwesi. The sequence goes on along the minus strand of CM056717.1, from coordinate 15,035,750 downwards.
AAACGTAGTTTATTATCAGTACGAAAATCTAAAACAAAACCTATGCCAAAGCAATAATCTTTAGAAATATACAAATACAATATAAAAAATTTCATATTACGTTTCAGGATGAAAAGGAACTGATAAAGAATCTCTCGTCGGCAATTGAAGGTCCTGAACCGTTGGTAGAAGCGGACGAGTATCTCCAACCAAAGTTGAAAGCAGTACCCGGTCCGACCGTTGCAAGTACCGTAATGAATGCCAGCATCGAAACACAAAATAACAACTCCTTAAATCCGTGTTCTTCGTCGTCTTGGACAGACAACACATCTGCACAAGATGGCGCCGCTGTTGATGGATCTGGCAATACCGAGATCTGGGATCAAGACCTACTTAGATACAATCAAACTAATCCAGATGGCGAATTGAGACATTACTTTAACAATCGAGTATACACTTCCGATTGCTTCAACTGTTTGGACAACAACTTTGATAGTATGTCCAAGATAAAGGAAGCACAAGTGGGTAATCTAAAATTGAATCTGCCTTTAGATGAGGATGATTATTTGATGCCATCGCCACAGCATAATCAAAATGCCTCCACGTATATGGATGTGATAGGCGAAGGCGGTGAGAGCCAAGAGAGCAAGGATTTGCGTTATACAGGTAACGTGAGCTCGAAGAGATGCGTGGACAATCCAGAATATTTAATGTCTGATCAAACTGAACCCGCACAGACTTTGGGCATACCGACAGACGAACCGGCGCCCTTAGAGTCGTTATGCACGAGCGAAGGAAGTGGCAGTGAGTCCACTCCACGACCTGGCACAAGTAAATACTTGCCCCAGAGATCGGTCGAGGAGGAATCCATGTCCGATCACGAATACTACAACGACTTGCAACGCGAACTGCAACCGCTTCGTAGAAACGAGACCACGGTGTAGTCAGTGTAAAACTCCTCTCTCCACGCGAACAAACGGACTGATCTCTTGCAACTTATGACTTTTACTTAATACTAATAGCGCGCGTGCGCACCCCGTGCCATTGAGTGATGGCTAGTGTTAGCTTGTTGATAAACTTTCAAAGTAAAAAATTTATTAATTTTAAAATACCAATTTGTTATCTCTTCTACTTAATATTTTGTAAAGGTGATGTGTATAAAGAAACGAGTACTGAATTTTGTAAAATATATTTCAAATTCGGCGCTCACGCGATGCAAAATATAAGTTATTTATTAATTTAGTAATAAGGATGGCTATGTTTACGTTTTCCGAATGTTTTAGTTTTAAGAGAGTGTTATTTTAATTTTAAACTGTGATAATTAGATTAATTTACAAGCATACAGTTAAAACAAATTATTAATTTGATTTGATACTACCGAAACATACAACACGGCCAATGATGCTTACCATGGTGTTATGTGTTCAAATGGTATTGTGGGAAAAAAAATGGATGCCTTCAAAAGTTGAATACTTTAGTTAGCTCACATAAAAAACATGTATTAAAAAAATGGATCTTGCCACTAAAGAGCCGTTTGTCGTTTAGGGCCACATACTTGCTTATAATTTGCTTGCCCTTACCTGTTTTTCCAAAATATGTGTTAAAACTGCGTTGTATATAGTAAAGAAAAAGAAAATATTAGATCTATGTATTTATAGCAAAACTTCAAAAGACATTATATGTAGGTAACCTTATGTAAACTTTCTTTCATTGTAAAGTCTTAGCACAAACCAAGCTCAAAATGTTATCAATTGAAATGCAAATAACTTACAGTGTGAATAAGTAGATTAGTTTTCTTTATTAGACCAAACCCTCGTATGCCATGTAATATGTAAATAAACTTTTATTTTGTACAATATATATAAACGAGTAATGATATATTATAATGTTGTTCGTATGCAGTAAAAATTACTTACATATTATAGATTTCAATAAATTTCAGCTCATGCGTGTCGTGGGAGTCTAAATTATTGTGCCATTTCATGCGTAATGAATTGCATGTATATCTTTTGTTATGTCGAATATGTTTATGTGGATTTGGCTGCGATTTCTAATCTTTTTAGTTATCATAATTTAAAAAACTGTTTAGTTTCCTTAACAAAAGATTTGCCCAATAGTCCACAAAATATAGATCGACACAAGATACGATTTTAAAGTGAACATATGTAACATCAACATGGCTGACGTTTGTATATAAACCGTGATTCAAATATAGTTATATCAAACATTGATAAATGAAATTGAAATAAACTTATCGCGTCGTTTCTTTTTACCGGTAAATGTAAGCTGTAAGTTCAGAGGGTAATAGAACTTCAAAAGCACTATGACTGCTATTAATTTCACTCGACAATGTCGATATTGTTTCTTTTACTAATTAAACCTTCAGTTCAGACCATTATTTACACAAAAGAAATGGACAGTATAAAGATACTGTAATACAAAGGTATAGATGCCCGCAACAACAACATCTGTTGCACGTCAGGGCCGGCTCGACCAGTGAAATAACACGACCTCACAGGGGACTAGAGTTAGTTAGCATTGGTCACATAATATGGTGAACAGCTTGCTCGTTCGCCACCTTTTTCCATGAAAAAATGTTATGGAATAATATCGGATTTATAATAATATACTTTTATTGCTGTTCTGACCGTACCGTGACTAAGCCAGCCCAACTCCTGATGCAAGCTTTTATAAAGGAAAGTGTGCGGAGACAAGGATGAATAGTTGAACTGAGGAACGGAGGAGTAATTTTTCAATAATTTCTCTTCTTACTACGCAAAAAGAAAAGGTTATGTCTATCAAGATGTAGAGATACAAGCATCTTTTTAAAGACGAAGTAAAAGTCAAAAACGGTTGAACCGATTTCGCTGAAGCCTAGCGGATGATACTGTGAAGTTTGATAGCGATCGAACCGACATAACTATTGCTACCCGGGCGAAGACTGGGCGGATCTCTAGGTGGTAACAAATTGAGTACAAAGCTTGACCACTATTCAAAACTATTTCAATAAAATAACTAATTAAATTTAAACAGCAGTAGAGCTCAATTCTAGACTATTTCTAGTTATTACCGGTCCAGTCGTACATATCAATGATAACTTATTTATAGCAAAAAGGTGTAATGATCAGATTATTTTAATTCATAATTAAATTAGCGCTTGACCCTGATCTGACATGGTAAGTGGTGTCGATAGAACCTCTTGAAGTTACCCACGCCACAATTAGACGGAAAAGCTGACACCGGGTACTTGTTCCAATCTTTTAACAAATATATCCAATCCAATACAATTGAGAATTTAAATAGTTTTGTTCGAACGCTATATCTACATATACCTGCAACATCACAATGATGAGACTAGCAGTATGTGTTAACATTTGATGGTAAGGGGGAATGTACGAATTAAAAAAATAATCTGCACAACATCAAGAGGCACTAACTAGGGCTGATTTTCTAACTTCTTATTGTATTTTAATTCAAAACATACTTACTAATATCGAACATCAAACTGCATCAGAATTTAACAGTAGCCCGGAATAACAACATCTATTGCACTGACGAACTCGACCGGTGCAATACCGCGAGCTCACAGAAGATAGGCGCGAAGTGGAAGGACGTTCGGTCTGATGAGGTGCCGGGGGCCTAATTTCAGTCCTCTTTCCTTTTCTAGCCTTTTCCAATAAGAACTGATAGAGAGAAAAGATAATATTACCCGCAAGTACCCCCCGTTTAATGTCATGGCGAAATGTCCGGGTTGCAGTAAAATAATAACAAAAAAGAGTCCTGTGTTGGAATGCAGTAGATGCCAAAATGTCGTCCACGCCGTAACACAATGTACGGGACTAAGTGCAAAGCAGCTAAACGCCCTTAAAGCGGCCGAAAATCTGGAGTGCACATGCAGTGACTGCAAACTCAATTGTTCCCGTAAAAATCTTTTTTATGCTGCAAAACGATGGAGACGACGAAGAGGAACACGTTCAAATAGCGGAATCCCCGATCAACATTAAAAAGCTACTGGAAGACATAAGAAAAGAAGTGAGCAACATCATCTCACGGGAATTGCAGACGCTCAGCAACGCCGTGCTGTACTGCAGTGAGAAGGTCGACGATTTCACCGAATCTCTAAACACAGTCTCAACTAAGATCAAAGAGGTAGAGAGGAAGCAGAAAATCGTCACGCAGACCAGGAGCCAGACTGATCGTCATAAAGTTACGAGAGGAAGCCACTCGCAAACGTTTCCTGACTATAGCTCGCGAGAATGTCACCACCGCGGGGGACATCGTGCCAGGGCTGACGGGACCGGCCGCCGAGAAAATATACGTACGTGAACTGCTGACACTATATTACAAACACCTATTGTGGCAGGCCAAACAGCAACTTAAAGGTACATACAAATATGTGTGGTTTAAGGAGGATAAAGTACTTGTACGAAAAAATTAAAACTCGAATATCTTTAGATTGCGATCTGTTAAGGACATACAACCCCTTCTATCTAATAACAACAGAGAACATTATATACTAACACTTGACCGAAACTAAAATTTAAAAATAAAGCTATGGATTGTGACAGGGATAATATTGTAGAACTTTTTGATTGTGTTAATTTCTCGGAATATTATAGAAAGTTACGATTTAGTGAAAGAAAATTGACGATAATACATGTAAACATTCGATCAATGATAAAACATTTTTGGAGGGTAGAACAGATACTGGGCGAAACGAACTCGGTTATCGACGTTCTTGTTATCACAGAAGCAAATATTAGTGAAAACCTAAAATCTCTTTACAATGTAAACGATTACACAATGTATACAGTATTAAGGAAAAATCAATAAGGCGGTGGTATAATATTATACATACAAAATCAATACACCTTTACGCACTTTAACTTCAGAACGCTTCATTTTGAATGTATCCTCGGTACAATTAATGTATCATCAGTGCCATTAACTTTGTGCGCTGTGTATAGACCACCTAATACTTATAAACGTCTATTTGTATTCGAACTAGATACGTTACTTGAAAAGCACCACGACACTGATTTTATATTGTTGGGTGACGTAAATATTGATTGACCATATATTTGTGAGATCCCGCGCCGAAAACGCGTGCGCCGCTGCTCTCGGCACTGTGTTGGTCGATCACAGACAGTGTCATTGCTCGGGGGTGGCCGTATACAGGTGCTCCACTTTACGTAACCCGAATTGATAACAAAATATTAAATAAATATTTAAATATTATAATAGCCTATTTGAAGTGGATTGGAGTCCGACACAAAATAGGGATTGTCCCAATGAAATATACAAATATATCAAAAATAATTTTACAAACTGTTATAACAAATCTGAATATAAACAAAAACTAGGGAACTCTTAACGATGTGTTTACGGGTGGGTAAATAAAAATATAATTAATCTTTGCCGCAAGCGAGATGAGTGGTTTGCTCGCTGCGTAAAAGATCCAAGTTATAAAGAAATTAGAAAATTAGATTATTAAATCTCAAATAAATAATAATAAAAGAAATATACGAAAATTATGGCAAATAATAAATTATATAGCTGGGAAAATAAACAAGTGAGTAGACGATATAATAACTAAAGCATTTAACAAGGAGGGTACAAATAAAAATATCGCTGACAAATTCGCTCAAGAAATTAAAATCTTTAATTCCAAAATGAAAGACAAAAATTTTACACGAATCCACGTATATAATGCCTCTTGACAAATCGATTTATTTATGAAAAGCTAAAGATTGTGATATTAAAAACAATCATAAGAACCCTCAATCCCAGCAAAGCACCGGGGATTGACGGACTGCGACCAGTAGATTTTTTGAAACTATCTGAAAAAATTGTAAAAGCGATTACACGATTGATTAATATTAGCATTTTCACGGGCGTTTACCCTAACGTACTTAAAACTTGCATTGTAAGGCCTATTCATAAAAGAGGAAGTACTCTGCTCTATGACAAATATCGTGCCATTACGATTCTACCCGTAGTTCATAAAATTGTAGAAATATATATATGTGGAATGGTCCAATACTTTTACCGATCACATAAAGTTCTTTCTGAAAATCTTCGATATGCTTAAACATGATTTACTTGTTAATAAATTAGAGAATAATGGCATTAGGGGGACACTATTACAATGGTGTGAAAATTATCTCGGTAGTCGCAGATACCAAGTAAAAGTAGGTTCGTCTTACAGCGATAGCATCGCTGTTACCCGAGGCACAGCACAAGGATCAGTTCTCGGCCCTTTGCATTACTTAACGTTTGTTAATGACATAAACAATGTTATGAAATATTGCGCAGTATATCAGTTCGCGGATGATACATTTCTAACGGCTGCCGACAGAGACATCTCCGTGGCTCAACGTCATATACAACTAGACTTTATTGCACTTTGTACGTGGTCTCATGATGCAGGTTTAGTACTCAATGCTGATAAAACTAAATTTATCCACGTGCGTTCTTGCCACAACCGGTGCTCTCTGAATGAAAGCATCAAAATCTTAGCTCACAGTCACACATATCTTCATAGCGGACAATGTACATCCAATTGTGTGCCGCTCGAGCAGGTCCGCGGACAATAATATCTTGGCTTAATCATTGACGACAGGTTCAGCTGATCGCGGCACATAAATAAAACATACGATAAGCTAAGGGCAATCTTGGCTAAATTTTACGTAATTAAAGACAGATTTTTTTACGATGTGCTAATTACTATGTACAAGGCGTAAGTAGAAAATATTATATCATATGGATTAAGTAGCTATGGACGTACCTATAAAACATATCTCAATCAAATATATAACATACAATACAGAATACTGAAATTAATAACACCAGACAAAATAAAACAAAAATATTCAAAGGAGCCCCTAAAATTATTTAAACATTGCAAAATTATTGCAAAACATAAAAAAGTCGACTTTAGTTTATTAGTAGAACAATATTTCCGGACTGAAATTCAGATACCAATAAGTAATCCTGTTACAGCTAGGAGCGTAACCAATAAAAAATTGACTATTCCTGACTATATTAATTTATACGGTAAACGCACATCAAAATATAAAATTCCAATTTTAATAAACAACTTACCTGGAGATATAAGAAATAATATAAACCAAAAAAACATAAAATATATATTAAAAAATCATTACCTCAAATTATAACGATACAATACAACAACCATGGAGCACCTGTATATGCACACTAACTGATTATGATATACCAATCCGGTAATAATATTAAAGTAACGGCCCGAGCCGAGGTACCTCTACGGAGGGAGCCCTCGAGCTAAGTTACTCTTAAAGAGGCTTAGGCTAGGCGCCCTCTGCGCCCTGCCGCCTCGAGCCCGATGTAGCTGTAAATGCCTCCTCAAGGCAAACAGTGACCCTTCAGTCAAAAAAAAAAATGATTATGATATAATAACAATTCTTGTAAAACTATAAATACCTACACATTTATACTAACATTAATTAGCGTAGTACTCACGTATCTAGACAAACATGTATTAGGTTTTAAGATACTTTAATTTAAAATTGTATACTTTTTATATTTCAATGAATTAAAAAAAGTCAGTTTTGAAACGGTTAGAGCGACGATAAAATGATGAATTCCGGTATAGAGACTAGTCTTGACGAACATTTATAATTAGTTCCTAGAAATCCCTGCTAGAAAAAATAGCCAAGTGAACTAACACGCAAACAATCATTTACAGAATCTTTTGAATCAAAGGCTTTTTTGTGTTTTGTTTACACCCACAAACGACTAGTAGATGTTATGAAATGCTTTGCTTCAAATGGTAGAACCGTGGTGGGTATAGCAGAGGTCATTAAAGTCAATGCCATACTAGAATGTTCGCCACCAAAGAATGTAACAGAACTAAAAAGATTCTTGGGTATGATTACGTATTACCGTAATTTTATTCCTGGAGCGTCGTCAATTTTGCATGCCTACATAAGTTGCTTCGTAAGGACGCTGAATGGGTGGGGACCGAGTGCCAGCAGCAGGCGTTTACAAAGGTTAAACGCGAACTCGCTTCTGACCGAGTGTTGACCCACTTCAATCCGGAGGCAGCTTAGTGCTCAGCGTCGACGCGAGTCCCAGCGGACTCGGTTCAGTGCTGGCACAGGGGGAAGAAGGCCATGAGAGGCCCTTGGCGTACGCATCCAGGTCACTAGCTAGTAGTGAAAAAAATTATAGCCAAATTCATAAGGAGGCGGCGGCCACAATATTCGGTGTGAAACATTTTCACCAATATTTGTATGGCCGCAACACACCATTCATCTTAAAAACAGACCACAGGCCGCTCTTGGCGATCGTTGGTAAAAAGAATGGTGTGTCAGTTATGGCTGCATCACGGCTACAACGTTATGCGCTTTATTTATCGGCGCATAACTACGAGATACAATACATATCGAGCGAAAAAAATGCTATCGCAGACTATTTTCCACGCGCGCCGATAGATAGCACAACCGACCGCCATAAAACAGAGGAATCGGAATGTGACGAGGCCGATCGCCTTTATTTGAATTTCCTCAGCGACGAGATTCTACCTATTTCTTTTAAAGACGTCCAAAAGGCTACGTCGCAAGATAAAACGTTGCGGATCGTCGTAAAGTACGTTGTTAAGGGTTGGCCGCGAAAAAGTAATTGCAAAAATGTCCAACCGTATTTTAAATGCAAGACAGACTTAGACGTTGTGGACGGCTGTTTAATACGAGGACATAGGATCGTTATTCCCAATGCATTAAGGCATCGTTTACTCAGGGAAATACATAAAGCGCATTTAGGTGTAGTTAAGACGAAGAGTTTAGCGCGCGGTAAAATGTGGTGGCCCGGCATGGACGCCGAGATCGAACGCTGCGTGTTGTCAAGCGCGGCGTGCACCGCTGTGCGCGCGGCGCCGGCACGCGCTCCCCCTGCGCCCTGGCGAGCGCCTGCACATCGATTACATGCAGCTCGGGCAGCGCGTGTACCTCGTAGTCGTCAATAGCTACACGAAGTGGTTAGTATGCATGCTCATGTTACACCATACTGATGCTACCAAAATGTTAATAACTAATTGAAATATATATTTTCCGTTTTTGGTTTACCTAAAACCATAGTTTCTAATAACGATCCCAAAATGTATAATTCTGAATTTATTAAATACTGCGAAATGAATGGTATTAAACACGTCACGTTACCGATCTATCATCCAAACAGTAATGGTCAGGCTGAAAATTCTGTCAGAACTTGTAAAAAATTGTTAAAGTGCGCTCTTAAAGAATCAAACAATGTTTCCACAGAACAACTGAACGAAAAATTAATGGAAATTTTATTTCAGTATCGCAATAGTATCCATTGTTGCGCGGGCGAGTCACCCGCTAGGTGGATATTCAGTCGAGAACTGCGTAATAAGTTAGATCTCCTACTTCCTCAGTCATGCGGTCCCCTGGCGGCCGCAGATAGCTCGGATAGATCGATATGTCGGTCTTATAAAATCGGCCAAGAAAGTGATGGTCTGTTGTTATGTTACGCGAAAACCGACTTGGTCCACTGGTACTATTGTTAAGGAGTTAGGTCAAAGAATGTTTTTAATTAATATTGAAAACAATCGTTTATGTAGACGCCACGTGAATCAAATACGTCGATTTAATGAGCCGTACAACAGTTGTAATAAACAAGGGCTACAACAAAATAACTCCGCGGGGAGTCAACCTGGTGTTGTGTTGGGAGTCAAGTCGATGACTACATCTGTGACATCAGTCACGTCGGCGCAAGCTGACCAGTCTCCTCCGGTAGAAAGTGAAAGCTGTACGAGTTCGAACCTGGGACCGCAGTCAGAGGCGGTAAGCTCGCCGTGCGGTGAAGCGGCGGAGCATAGTGTGCTAGCGGAGGAGGCGTCCGCGCCTGCTTCCGCCGTGGGTTCGGAGGCTAAATATAGTTTAACTAGACCCATCATTAATTATAAGTATTGATGTACAATTTTATGTAATTATTTATAGATTTATGCTTGTTGTGTATTGATTGATTGATTAATGATTTTTATAAATTGCCTAAGGATTTCCGAATTAATGTGGCAGGAGTGAAGTTTATCAGCCATGCAAAAGAGGGCGTTGTAATTAATTGTTAACATTGTCTTTGTTGCACGCGTCGCTCGTCCGGTGCGCCACTCTCGTTTTCGGCATTAAACCAAGTGAACATGTCTCGGCGTTTTATTTATGAACATTTTACATGTTCTCAGGACCACCAAATTCAAAGACATGTGACATCCACCAGCCCGCACTGGGGCAGCGTGTTGGATTACGGCTCATTCCCTCTCCCGGAGAGGCCTGTGTCCCGGCAGTGGAAAACTTTTTAAACACGGCAGATTTATTATTATTATTATTAAAAACACACTACAACTACAATGCCATTACAACAGATGAAGGTAATGAAAATTAAAAACAATTTCAGTATATAATTTATTGAATAAATAATGTAAATTTATTAAAAAAATACTAATAATAAAAACATTTTATAAAATGATATTACTATAAGTGCAATATTCATAATTTAGATTATACATGACACTTATGACGTTCACGTACAATTCTTTACTTTTATTAATGCTAATATTAATTAATTTTCAAAGTGGAATGTTAAGTACAAAAAAACTTGGACGGACCTTCCTTATAGGACCAGTCTCATACATTCGAATGTTTACTATTGAGATTCAAATATGTTTCATCACATTTTCTCGTTTATAAAAACAATGATATGCGCACACCCATAACTTGGGCTGTGCCTTGACATATATCAATCAGTCAGTTTCTTTTTTCATATAAATAAGAAAAAAATAATTCAATAAATCATTTAGGAAGACCCCTTGAGCATTATCACAACCACTACGTGAAACATGTACAATATGTAACTTCAAACAAATACTAACGCAACCTTTGAAAATATTTAACAACGCAGAATGTTAAAGGTTCGTCAAACATATTTTATTAAATGTCATCCACAAAACGAACGCTGTGACAAGTTATGGGGAAAATGTAAATGTATAAAATTATAATTATGTATATTTTACCTAATAATTAATATAATTTTTAAGTAAACTATTTGATTAGATATATTTTTTAAAAAGATAGCAAAACATGAATTATAAAAAAGATACTCTACCCAAATAAAATCATTTACTTAATATTAATTTTTAAATTTATATGAGAGACTAAATTCCATATAGACTCAAATTCAATAAAATTAAAATAGCCTAATACAATAACTTTTTTGTGCCATTTAAGCCCGTTTTTACAATCCTTTCTATATATTTCGTGTATATAATATCTTGTTGGTGGATGCTTTTTAAGGCATAGCATAGATTTCAAGAACCTTTGTCTATATGTAAATTAGTCCTAGAATCTACTTAATTTAATAAAAAAACAGAATTGTTCACATATCTTACGTCGTATGTACAAATGCATTTCAGTCAAAGTATTAAGACACCATTATTATTTTACTAACAGTTTTATAGATACAGTGCAAAAATGATTAGATGCAATAAATTTATAAAATTACATTCAAATCGTCTTACTTATTTCTTATAACCCATGTATAAATTGATTATTTTTAATAACTCATTTAGTTTTAATATTTAATAATGATAATTTGATAAAAATGGATCGAACCAACAGTACATTCATTACGCAGCAGTGGGCTCGGAATTATCTTTCTTGTTGCGCCGGTTTCTCCTGTGCTTACTATTGGAAAGAATCTCATACGCTTGCTGGATTTCCATGAATCGTTCTTGCGCTGCACGCCTTTGAACTGAATCTTTCACTTTGTCCGGGTGATTCTCGCGTGACAATCTCCTCCAAGTTGATGTGATCTCTTGCTGAGTGGCACTTGGTCCAAGGCCCAATACCTTTGTGTTACAAAAACAAAGTGGTAAATATGCATAGGAAAGAAATTTAGGCCCTAGGCCCATACTCTTGGTAGTGTAGACCTTGGTATATGTAGGACATTGTAACAAGGTCATGGTATTTTGTTCACAATTTCTAAATAAAATTGTGGTAGAGTCAGCTTTTTACATAAAGTGACAACATATCTAGATTTGGATAGGATAGGAACTCCTAAAGTGATCAATGATATTACTACAACGGACATCCTCTAATTATGTAAATGACCCATCTTGTAACACTACAAATATGAACATAGTCGAGCATACAAGTTTATTCATAGTTTCATAATCACAGTAACAAACACAGCACCAATGGTTTTAAAGTATTCTATATATCTGAGGTACTGTTTGAAATATGATCTTTCTGTTAAAAATATTTATGACAAATTGCATTTTTTTTATATTTAGTGAATTTTTGTAACAATGATATATTTCAAATAATTCAATCCAAAAAACTATAAAAAGATACAAAGGATGATGGATGGATTGTGATACAGATGATATGTCATGTCATTAATAAGTATGGTAATTTTCAAATGAATCAGATATGTTATATAATATACACATATACCATGTATGTAACATCTTAATGTTTCTAGAATAAAATACTGCAACATAATAACACCCATAATACTCAAGATTATTGATTCTTCCAGGTGAGCGACTTAGTAAAGTGGCAAGTTACATTCAGTAATTTTTTTTCATTAGAAATAAAGGAAAAATTAAAACTCTATGAATAAAACCAACATTTGTGTCTACAATTAGTTAAAAATGTGACAGGTGTTTTATAACGTATAACCCTCAACTTAAGGGTCGACAAAGCAGTCAAAGTGCATTGAAGCCCCAAATTCTTCAAAAATTGCCATGTTAAGCATATGTTAGCACGAATTGATCATATGAAAAAGGCAGGTATTGGACATAAGTGAAGTGAATATTCCACAATAAAAGCATAGATTTAAATCTCTACTTACTTTATAGGCATTTTGTTCACCATGAGGATCAGATAGATCAATTATTTGCTTCCACACCTCATACCATCCATGATGTTGAGCATAGTGGTAAGTATCCAGCAAACATTGCTTTACATCCAACCACCTACAAATAAGAACGATAACACCACAGTTAATTATAAATTAATTTAAACTTTATCTTTACCTTCTGTCAAGCTCTGTCTTAGCATGTAGCTTGAATTGATAATTTTAATGATAGTGTTAGTGACATAATATCAGGTTATTGGCTGACACATTTGTCTCATCAAAACTATAAATATTATTTAGCACCACAACAAACATTATTGCAGTATTTAAGGAGAACAGTGTTTAAGTTCGATCTATAAAAGAAAACAATGTAAGTTTTATTGCTTATATATAAATAAAGGAACTGTAAACAAAGCTAATGTTTCAAAAATAAACTCTTACCATGGACTTGTAAAGAAGTGATACAGCGCCTCATAGATAGGCACTTCATCACCCTCACTGTCCGTAATGGTACCATAGAAGTACAAGTAACTGCACCACATAGACAAATACAGAACTGCACACACTGCCAAAATTGCTATACGCCTGCAGAAAACATTAAAAATATTTTTAAAAAATATCTGTAACACAATAGAATCAAATGAATGAAAGAAAAAAAAATGTCACTATATTGTAAAGTATAAAGTATAAAATATTAATATTTAAATTATTAAACAAAGAAGATGTTTTATCAGTTAAAAATAAATTGAACTCTCTTTAATGATATGTAGACAAAGGTAATGGATAATTGGTACTCACGTGGGAAGATTACGCTTCCTTGGAGTCCTTCTCCACTCTTTTGAAAACGAATCAAAACTAAGTGCAGTCGCCAGAACCATCAATGTGAACCAAACAGTTTCATCGTAAATATAAAAGCGAATGGGATAAGCAGCATATGCTGCCAGCAATGGCCACTTGAGAGATCCTTGTTCCCTTCCAATATTGCCCACTGTCCATACACCTATAGATATAGAAAGGGAATTAAATAAAAACCCATCTTTAACAATGAAATCTCATAACAAAGCGAACACCTTCTTCAGTTCTATAAATCATGCAAGTGAGTGCATTTATTTCTTTAAACCATACTTTATAATATTTCAAATAATTACCTAGTGCCATAACCAAGGGTATAAGATAGTTGAGATATCTTAAATTTATGCCCCAAAAGTTATCTGGTGGAACTGCCGACATCATCATCTGTCCCCATGAGTAGCCCACCATTAACATTCCAGTGAAACGATTCATTGAGAATGGTGGCTGAAACAAAATAAACACAATCACAATTTTTCTTCTTCCATCCTTCCATCTTCCGTCGCAGGTTTCCTGCAACCTTTGGGAATGACTTTGTGAAAAGGGATGTATGTGTGTATGTAGCAACAGGATGCCCAGTTTGATTTGACCAAAGAGCGCATGCAGTCCTAGTCGTTCATCAGATGGTTCCAATCCATTTTCCAAGAGGTTGGTATATAATGGTAATATTGTCTCTTACCAAGATGAGATGACAGAGGTTTTATCATCAAGTGCAATTATAAGGCTCGCCCATTGTTTATGACAGAGTAACAGTGAAAAATCTGATTAACTGATGTCAAGATCTATCTTAACTGTTAACTTATAAATGAAAAGAAGAGAAATAAATGCCCAATTTTCAGTAGTCTTACCTTTTTGTTGTGAAGGATTCTCTTTATAACCTCTTGCATTTGTTGGGGATCTTCATTTACATCCTTGACATAACGAGGTAGACGAAAAATCTCACTTAGCCAACCGATGCCAAAACCGCCAAGAGTAGTCCACCAAACAAATGCGTGCCTGTCACGTCTCAAATAAAAATGGTGTAGGCCAAATATACCACCAAAAAGCCATAAAACGTAAGCCCATAGCAAAGATTTCTTTCCCGACCAATAACCTCCTAATCCCATTTTCTCTGATATTTGTGTTCGTCTTTTTTTTTAAAGCAACTGTCGATGATACTTAATTCATTCTCTTAGTGATATTAAGAATATGAAATACTAGATCCCACTTTCAATAAATAGATGACAAATTTATTGTAATGTGACACGTAAAATTTTAAAACGACACGTAAAATAGTTTCTGGTAATTGACTACTTAGGTACTAGGTTTTGAATTGCAATATCATTCAAATTATTTCATTTATAAGTAGATGCCCATAATTTATTAAATAAATCAAATTCACATTATAAATCTTATAATAGTTAAAATAACTTGACACACAAACAAACTACTTCATAAAACGTCACGACGTCAAGCACATTTCATGTTTTTTTTTAAAGAAGATTTTATGGCCTGGTAACGAGACGTTTAAGCCACTTGAAGTCAACGTCACATTTTAATTTGGAGTGAAATTCACTGATTCCGATAACCAGCAAAAGTCTTCGAGAACTAAATATCCGTTTTTCTTTATTTAAAACTGTCTATGTTATACTGACTGTTGCCGGTATTTCACATGAGTTGTAACTTGAACTTGCCGCGAATGATAACTTGAAATGAACAATAAAATATGTCAAAAGTTACTATTAAAGTTAATAAAAAAACAACGAAAACGTTATAGACATATTTGTTTTGCATATTAACAACCACTCATTAGTAATTGGTAGACTGGGTTCTTCTCGTGCGCCTTTTTTGTATAGTTTTTTCTCCACATCCTTGTCAGAATCCGTAAATACCATATTTTTGAAAAACATCTTTACTCACATTATCTTTTAACATTTTATTATAAATAAATATACGCTCACGCCCGTAACCCAGGGGTAGAGACAGAGTAGGAGGACAGAGATTATGGATTTCCATTTGGCGCGATCCTAGCCTAGAGATCTCTCGCTTCTTTTATATCCATATATCTACGTAAAGAAGTTCGTCGGTTATGGGTACTCATTATATCGCCCTTCTTTACAATAGTACAGTAGAAGTGGGGTATTATTTATTACAATTTATTACACTTTACTTTATCTGACAATTTCCACAAAATTACAAAGCATAAAAAATATAATAGCCGCAGTGTAAGGTAAGTGAAATGACGGGTTTGTATAATTAAGACTAAACACGAACTTGTAAATTACGATCCGTGTCACTAACTTTTCTAATGAGGCTATTGATAAGCGGCAATAAACACTTAACATCAAGTTATCCTTTCGTCCGTTTCTCCCACCATGTGTGTTTTTTTTCTAAAAACCAAACATAATTACAAATTCGACCGAACTTTTCGACTTTCTAGTAATTGTTTCGATTTTTTTCTTGAACTTTCAATCAAAACTAAAAGATCACAATATGGTTACTTCCAATATTCGATTAGACAGACATTACTGGTCCATTTAGAGATATTTTGATTAATGTAGGATGGATACACTACTGCTTCTGCACAGATAACTTCGAAGAGTTGTTTAGTGGTTAAAATGTTTGCTGATCACAATATGAATGAGACAACTTGCAGCGAAAAAGTAAATTGGTTTGGAAGAATTATAGAAGAAATATCAAGAATTAAGATATAAAACCTAAGTGTTAAGTCGTTCTTTGAGGAGACAGTGGATGAGAGTACAAGAAAATAAAAGACTGTGTCTGATTCATTTTTTATTTCTTAAAAAAAATATATACTTAAAATTATCTCAAAGTATTTTTAAATCAATTGAATTTTGAGAAGTAGCATAGTTGCAACGTAGATCGGAATTTGCAATGGCTATTTTAAAATAAACCACAAAATAATCACATTATTATGAATGCAGTTAATAATATTTTTAATTATACTTAGTATGTAGGCATTTGCCGGCTGGATAAAATAAAGCATTTAATATGATCGAACCATTGAAATATTTTGTAAAATCACAATATTACTTTAATGAGTATAATTAATTTAAAGAAAATGTTTCGAATCTTTATGTGTTTTCTTCATAGCAAAACAATTCTTTTATTCAAAAAATGTAAACGATTATTTCCTGTCAAATAATTTCAGTTACACACAGATCAATTTTATATTCTATAATTTTTTTTAGCAGAAGTTGACTGACAGTAATAAAACCGAAGAGATGTTTATCCCTTCGCAGCGTGAATTAACAGCTGCACATTTAACTATTCTAAATATATTAATAGTGCCAAATTATTTTAAATCTAGCTTTGTAGGCTGGAATCATACTGCCGAGAGGCTTACAAATTCAGATCTACGTAACACTACAGTTTATCCACGTTCACTACTGTGAACATTACTGAGGTCCGACGTAACAGCCAACAATCAGCTCCAAAAATACCTCTTACCACTAACCATCCTCAACTATATTATTAAATAGACCATATATTTGTCAAATATCTAGATATTTATTGAGCTCATCATTGAACGCCTTAAGAGAATTTTGAGTTCACACGACATTTATTTGTAATTTAGTTTTGGAATGTTTGTGGCGTTTTGTTCAAGCGGCTGTTCGGTATCGGCGCTATACAAAACTATAATTGGATACTTAAAGCTTTAAATGGGCGTTAGAGAAAGTTTTTATATTATCATTTTCAATTATATATGTATATTCGTGCCGCCCAAGTATTAAAAAAAATATCCAACTAATTTTAAACTGATATCAAATCGTGGAGCGTCGTCCGCTGACGGATACCGCATCTTAAAAGTGAGATCGCATCACATCTTAGAACCGCAGTACTTGTCGTTTCCATAGACGGATCGTTACAACAAAGGCGCCCCCGATCATTCTTTTTAAGTAAGGTGCGTATATGCGGCATATCGAATACATTGTTAACTGAATGTAGACTGAAAACACAGAGCGACCTTTGTCAAACATCACAATTGGTACCATATCAATATACGTTACACAGAAAAGAAAATCATATAATAGGTGTATCGTGTGCTGCTATGGTGGTGTTTATATATGTAATGTTGTACACATGTTATAGTGACGTGTGGCTAATGTATATCCAATGGAACAACTGAGCTCGTTGACGCGAGTTGTCACAAGATGCCCGATTGTATTACTTCATCGACGGCTTGCTCGAGGCAGTGCTTCAGCTCAGCATATGATACCACGAAGACACTTTGTTCATCGCGGGACATCAACACCACCTAGAAAATATTCATTCATATTGTATCCAATATGTTACCGAGGTTCAAACAAAAAAGTTATCACAGATAAAAATAATCAGCTAATTTTAAAATGTGGACTATATAGAAATATAAATTCGCAACCGTTTTTGTCTATTATTTTTATATAGTAAAACGGTTTATTCCACATTTCTATCAAATATATTTAGTGGTATCAATTTATATGATTGAAAGTTAAATATAATACATACACTTTAGATTTATAATAAGCAAGTTTGCCGAGTACATTTTAGCAGCAGCTGTTACTATTCAAATGTAATTTTGTGTTTTATTTCATAAAATGTGTATTAGAAAGTTGTGGAAATAATAGCATGAAGAAGGCATGGGTCATGACAATGTTTGTAATAATATACCACAAAACTATTGGTAATTCTCTACAAAGTACTATAATGTTGTCAACATAGTACTAAACAATATAGAGAGGAAATTACCTTAGCATTGCTACCGCTGTCCAGGTGATTAAGGCAGTGGGTGAGATGTGCCTGATCAAACCAAGGGTGTCCTTCTTCAGTCACTGAGTGGAATATATAGTCACGGAATAACTTCAGCATGTAACGGCCGCCTGTCTCCGACCATTCTGGGTCCATGTTCAATCTGGTTGAGGAAAAATAGCAACAATAAGTATGTTTTTCTTTTTAAAATCATAATAAACGACAAAGTTCACTTGATTACATTTTACGATTAGTTACTAGTTTCAAAATACTACCAATATTCTTCTTAATGCAAACATCTGATAGTATATTTATTATTATTTCTTTTTTGCTTGTGAGAATAACTTTAAACTTTTTAATGAATAAATATTGTCATAATTATGATCATCCAAAAAAATTATAAAATGAATATGGTCATTGCGTACTGATAATTTTTTTAAGTGAACGAATGAATACTCCTTTTCTACTTGGAAAGTCATGAAAGCTGTTAAAATGGTCCTTGGAATGGTCAGCAGTGTCGTCCTGGGTTAAAACACAAGGTACTTGCAGTTCCTACATCCTAAACCTCCGGAGACACAACCATCCTGTTATCTAACCTATTTAAACAACTTCTAAATGCGGTTGCATATGTTAACCTTTACATCTGGTGAATTACAATTTTTTTTGACACAATTACATTGATTAAAAAAATGTACTCACTCAGGGCGTTCATTAACAACACCAAGTTTTATCATGATTCGCAGGAGGCGACCGTTGTCGATTTCGTGCGCTAACTGCTCTTCAAATACATCCGCTCTACGTTCCAAAGCTTCCACCTGAATTACAGATGACAAATAATAACTTCTAGAAGGAACCTTGGAGAACTCGTCATCTTGTATCAGTAGAACTTACTAGATTTAGAACGAGAATAAATAGGCACTCACATCCTTAACCAAGAGGTGCAGGTGGAGATGAAGGAGTTCCATTTGTACTGACACACCAATCTTGCTTCTTTAGTTTCCAACGAAATATGTAAAGTTTGTAAGCAAACATCACTTACCATACAGAGCTGCCATCATACTTTCATTGGAAATGTTGTAATTTTGTGGAAATCTTGATATAAAGTGAAGTGAAATTTTATAATATGGAGAGTTAATGTTCCAATGTGAGAAATTTTGGTTTCCGAAAATATTTTTTACTAACTTTACATATTAAATTGGAACAGACAATACATTCATACATGCATATTTGGTCTTCGGTTATGGGTACTCTTGTCTCTTTTACCATGTCTCTTTAGCATGTTTCAAATACATTCTCATACATCCACTGAGTATACTAAACTTTCAAAACTAAGATCATTTGGTTTTCGCCATTAATGCTTTTACACATTTATAATAAATAGTTTTTGTCAAATCCCATCTCAAGTAACATATTTATCTCTCTCTCATTTATTACATCGTCTAAAATTGCATACAGTCCTAAATTAATCTGTTAAAGTGAACAGTGAATATTCTCCATACTGTTACACCTCCTTCTATATCTTTCTGAATGCATACTTCGTAATACATTTTTAAGTACAAATTTAAAAGGAGAAAAAAATTACCTGAGTATAAAACCTGGCGCCTATCATTGGCATGAGATCAGTAATGGTGCGCCGGCCGGGCGATTTCGTCAACAAGAATCTAATTAAATAGAACTACATTAACAAAATTCTAATACAAATGTGTCATACAATTAAATGACTTCCGTCACACATACATTAACTGTATTTATTGCAATGCAAATTGTATGGTCTAATCTGTTAAACCATACAATTTAGATTAATAGATAGATTAATGTCTGCAATATTTTACTTTTTTCTATAGATTCTATAAATACCTGATGTAACATATAGGGATGGGGGCTAGTATGTAATTATTTTTAAATGTTAAAATCTGTAATAAATATACAAATGCTACTTTGAATTTAAAATCATGGAACTACATGATAAAAAGTTCCCATATAAAATTAGTGGAGGAAGATGAAAGCAACAATGCTTAAAGTCTAGCTATAAATTACAGTATATGAGTTTAAGAGATTGTTATAATTTTTAAAACTACAAAAGAATGAGTGACGTGTCATCGTGACACATACTTTATATGCAATAACATTAGACCCACAAACAAACTTATTTAGACGAGGCATGTACTAAGATATGCATAAATGAATTGATGGGGATGTTGTACTGAGGGTTCAACACTATTGCAATGCAATCAGATATAATTGCTAAAAATTGACATTTTCCTATCTTTATAACGATTCTTAAATAAGAATTAAGAGATAAAAATATAATTATTAATATTTATCATACATTATCAAATTCTGAAGATCTGCCGAATAGGTCCTCGAGATAAGATCCATAGAGGCTGTCAAATTATCGCAATGCATGGAGCGGCAGGCAAGAGCAAGAGCCAAGCGACCTAATGCAGTTAAGTCCTCTTGCTGGGCCTGGAGAAAAAAATAAACAAGCCATATAATGTCGCATAATCACAAATGTTCTAATTTTTTTATATCCATTCAGTCTCCCAAGATGCCTGAAGTTTGGTTTAACATTTATGGATAATCTGATTGCTATTTGTAAACACACACACCAACCACAAACTTAAGAATTAATTAATATATAATAATCAAGATAATAATATTTGTTACTTTAAATTTTAAAAAATATATATTTGTGAATGCTAAGGGGAATGCACCTTATTAAAATTCCCCGGTATGGTAACCGAGTGAGAACTACAAGCCTTGTTATGAAATGGATATGATATGTTTCGAGGTTGGACAACTAAGGACTCGGTGAAATGCGATATGCATTACGTTTGTCGTATATGTTGATGATGATAGTTTAACACCATGTAATATTTTAATGTAAGTAGCCATCAACATGTGATGTACAGTGACAATAAAATACTTACAAATTATAAGCATAAAATTTTAAAGTTTCAACAGATAATTATTTCATGACTTTGTTAGTTTTTTGGCCAGTAACTCATTAACCAATAAATATTTGAATTATAAAGGTTATTTGCATTACAAAATACTGTCGAATGTATACCTGTGTTATGTCTATGGAATTAGGGTGCTCCAGTACTTCAGCTGTGCCACACCAAGAAATGCGCACTCTACATCCACTCATCACAACCTTACTCGGATCCAAGGTCCTGCAGAAATAATAACATCTTTTAATTGTTATGGAATTTATATTACAGTCAACTAATGACCCATCCCGGCTTCGTCCGGGTACCAATAATTATAGATCCGATTACTACCAAACACAGGAACACCCGCTGTGCCAAACTTGGCAATCCCTGTAAATTTCATCGAAATCGGTCCAGCCGTTTCGGAGTCTATAGGTCTATAGGGAACATTCACACTACGCTATATTACTTCTAGTACCTTCAAGAATATATGTACAGTTTCATGATGGTCGGTTGAATAGTTTTCGCGTGAAAGAGTAACAAACAAACTTTACATTTATAATATTAGTAAAATAGGGATTTGCGTAACTTTGGATAATTTTTTCTAAGTTAGTCCATATTTTTTTTAAAAAACCATATTGTTTTAAATTATGTGATGTCATACTAAAAATATAAACTATTATTTAATGTAATTGCTTGGAAATAAAAAACACAATGCCACTCACTTGTTAACACAAGTGGCATTGTTACATATATATAACCATACATGCGGGTATATGAATAAACATTATAGCTGAATCGTATGGCAAACTTAAATCGATACTACTACATAATTTGTGTAAACATCTAAATCATAAATTTCGAGTTTTTAAAAACATAGATTACAGCAAGACATTTTGAAAGTCAAACTTATTTTATTATTTCATTTCATTACCTGCAAGCTAGGCCAGCGGTGTGTATGGCGCGCAAAGCAGCCGTCAATTGGACGAGGAAACTCCACAAAACCGCTTCCGGAAGTAGCGCTCCACAAGCTAAAGCACGTAGCATTGCGTTTTTCTGTGAAATAATAAACATAATTTAAATAAATCAAAAACAGATTTTTAACCTAAACCGAAAGTCATTCTTTATTTTTTATATTGTCGAAGGCGAAAAAAAATGTTAATAGTATGTTACGGTAAGCTTGTACTATAAATAGTCAGATTTAAATTTTCCTTGAGGACAATGTGAATATAGGCTGAATCTATTTAATCCAAATATTCTATAACAGGGATTAGCAAATAGCTTTTAGCGAGGTCCGGATATGGTCTGCTACAGACCTCGCCCTATACTTTTTCTTTCCTTCATAAGAACTGAAAATGTGTTTATAGTGTTCTAATTGTTACACATGTTGATGGCCAAGAGTAGTTAAATTTGATGTAAACCATTTCCTTGTTTAATTCTGTATTTTGTGAAAAATAGTTACCTGATGAGTATAAGGGCGCGGTGCGTCCGGATCAGAGGAGAAAGGGTCATGTAAAGTGCCATTAGAGTCAGTCGAATTGCCTGCACCATTATTGTGGATGTACTTGCTCATGAGTGTCTCACAACCCGGGTGATAGTCGTACACCATTATCAAAGCTGCAATATTTAATGAATGATAAGATATGGATTTCACATGCATTATATAAATCAAGTTATGCTATGATTAAAAAAAATATTTTGAAAAGAACACGAGAAAAGCCAAGGACAGAGCAGAGTGTGGAGACAGGTTGTTGACAAATCAATGCACGCACTTCAAGAGAAGCACAAGATTCCGTAATGAACCGTATGAATAAGAAGAAGAAAAAACTAACATTTTTATGTACCATCGAAAGAAAACTCATCGTACTAACAACCATATTTTTTGTTGATATCAAACAAAAACATAAAAGCATATTCCTTCCTAGCATATAGAAGATAAATTTATGTGGTGTCAACACATTAAACTAGGGTCAGCCGCTGCGGCAATGGGGAGTTGACCAGGGAAGGACTCAGAGAAAGCAAAGGGTAAAGTAGAAGCATTTATACATTTGCGTTTTTTAACATAACTGTGCATTGGCAGACTTTACCATATCACCTTTTTATCTTCTGTACCTCAAACCTCTGTCCAATATAAAGGTTGGTATAACTTCAATGTATTCAATAAATATTAACAAATGTCTACAGGTAGTTGTGGACACTTAATATTATTTTCAATTCTGCTATTTTAATGCTGTCAAAGTGGTAAATCTACATAACATGATCAGTTAAAAAAATGTCACATTAACAGTTGTGACACGTTATGTTAGCGAATTCAAGGGGCAGATCAACTAATTGCATATTTGTGACTTTATTCACAAAATAACCTAATTTGCTGATTTGTATTCCACACAATAATATTTGCACAATTTCCATGGAAAGCGAGATGGAAAGAATTGGGGGTGTCCTATGCCATAGAGCACAAAACAGGAAAAAACATAAAAACATCCTCAAGAGATCGGCAAAAGGTAAAAATGCTTACAGCTGTCTCCAAATGCTACCGTAGTGAAGCACTCCTGCAGTCGGACGACATTAGGATGGTCCAATTGCTTCCACAGGTCGAGACGTGGGTTAGGAATAGGGGAGTATGAATGCAAGCGGCGAAGAGCCATGTGCTCGCCACTTTGCCGGTGAGCAGCGCGGTACGATGACGTCAGCGAGTGAGGTCCAACTCCCTCTAGCGGCACCAGGTCCGAGTACATCTCAACGTTCTCTGGTAACTCTGCAAATAACACTGCTATTTTAATACATACATTATTATATATAGGAGAACTAGAGTGGCGCCGTAACTCAGTAAATGTTGGAACGAAACGATATCCCGAAAGCTGCATGCCAGATGCATGAACGTTAACGTTGAGACACATTGTAATAAAATAACCCACTTCAAGATAACTTAGATCATAAGCCAATTTGTGTTTTTTATCGGTAAAGTTTGTTTTTTATATTATAAACTATACATTTAAATTACCTACAGAGTCCTTTTCCCAAAAAAATTGAACATCATACTCATTGGTGTACATACTAGCCAACAGTTGGATTAAGGGTTCAATACAAAAGATAGTAATTTTAGAGATTAATTCACGCGCTAATAACGGCATGTTGTTAACATATGTTGTTTAGCCAATTAGCGACGAGTATTGACTGGAGAGCTAATCATTATTTAGCAACGGTGATAAAGACAAACTATCTGTCAAAAAGCAAACAAACATCGTGATACGTTTATGGAAGATAATTTAGTTTGATGTGACTCTTCTATGCTTTATTTACGTTCGCTGGTTTTCCCACGTTACGTGAGGTCGGCATGACCATAGTTAATACTGCAAAGATTTTGGCTACAGTTTTAATGCCGACCGCCTGACGCCAACCCACCTAGAGAATAATTAGCTGTGCTTAAGTATAATTGTACCAGTGCGATCGACGACAATTCCAGTGCAAAGATTGTCAAATGTCGCGAGGACCATTACTCGCCTGGCGCATTCCTTCTCGTTAGGTTCGTTGTTACTGCACTCTATTAATAGCTGCTACTCATCTCGTCGGTGTTATAATAATCTAGTACTAATTTCCATTCCTGAAGAAGCAGGTTGGTACGATACACGACAAAAAAAATGGTGGCGTATATGCTCTAGTGTCTGGTTTAGTGTGTATACTATCATATATATTTTTTCTTAGTATATCTTTTTACTTTTTTAATAAGAACATGTAATTGGTATCCTAAGCAGACATTATAATGTTATTTAATATGTTTATTACCCATGTATTGGTAGGGCATTAGGTATACGTCTTTATTTCTCTGGTGCGTCTCGGCCTTTATGGTTTCTGGCATGTAGAATGATTCAGCAAGACCTGAAAAGAAGAAAATAACATTTTTAACATTAAGACTACAATTACTAATTAATTTCGCAGTGCCATAGAATTCTAATATACCGATCGCATACAATATTCTGCGTAAGTTTTTTGTATTGCCTAAATCTCGAAATGTTTAAATATTTTGCTACGGATAGGTACTTCACTTACCACCAACTCGGTAGTTTGTTATTTATTCATTCATTAAAATAGGAAGTGTTATGTAAAAAGTCGCAGTAAATGGCAAAAAAATGGCGAAAATAGGCGTTGCGGCTATGGATTGCATTATAGACATTATGAGAACCACCAATAAACTCGCATGAACTTAGCAATCAAAATATTTGTCAAGCTATGTTCGTATCTGTATTAGATATTATTTAAGTTACATAATGCGTGATGCTTATTTGTAGAATAACTTATAATTGAATAAATAATTAATACTATATACTATTTTATATATTAGTCTGCATTAATAAATCAAAATACAATTATTTAAAGTACTAAATTGAATTGGGCACACATACAAACTAAAGACGATTTCGAAATAAACAGAACAAAAAACCTTATTATAATACAAAATCAGCTGATTGCCATCTAATTAAGTCGAAACGTGAAGACTCGAAAGCGTCTTAATTAAGACGTTTCTTTATGCCTTACATCATGTGTTTATATTTATGCTACTTAACAAACACTGGCTGTTTCTTTTTTCCTATTATTTGAATTAAGCTTTCCTTTTTACATCACTTGATATATGTGATTGTTGCTGTCACTGTCTTTGGACTCTTGACCGGTGATTTCGTATGAGTATAACATATCTATAGAATAAAATATCATTGATTGTCATAAATTATTTTAACAGAAGATAAAAGTAGTTTATTGCCTAGTTCAATAGTATTTAAAAAGGTTTGCAATCTCAATAGAAAGAAATGAAACCGCTTTAAGTACTGACGACTTAAAACAGAAGAAAAAAATATGATGTCAATTACAAGTCACCTGAATAACTTTTCATTAACATATATTTTGTTTTAAAATGGGAGACATAAGCATGTAGAGTACATGCTTATGTTTTCTCAGAATGTTATGTGTAGGCCTTGAAAATTAGAGCTTTATTCATGTTTTCTAAAAGTTTAAAACCAAACCTCTTTTTATTATTATACTGTAAATTATCAAGTAGTCTTCTATGGTACTTATCATTTACCTCTCAGAGGAAATTGGGTAAGAATGTAAATAACTTTCTGGATTGTCTATGCTTTAGTTTTATGTTTTCAGGGTTGCATTCCAATGATGATTTTTTATGTTTTGTCCAAATCATTTTTTTTCGTCATGCTTTCAAAATATTTCCAGGACTTTTTTACCTCCTTTCGGCTTTAAGATATAAATGAATGTTAGAAATGCTACTCTATATTTCACTTTTTTGGCCAAAATTACACATCGAAGAGCGATTGTGATATAGTTATTGCCTCAACTATTACTCAGTTATTTTCGATAATATGTTATCAATTATTGTTATTGTATTGGTCTATGTTATTAAATAAAATAAAACTTCACAATAGCCACAAAATTAAATTGATGTAGCACGCCACAGCATAAAACTAAAAGCCTAACTAGTTGGATGTTCGATATAGTAAAACAAATAGAAAAATACATATATTACACAAAGCATAGCCTTTTAACAGTGATACAAATAGTTCAATAACTTCGAAATCGTAGAAAATTTTGTTTGAAAGTCAGTAATAAAGGGATATTAAAGAAGAAAAAACACTAGCATTTGCAATATGGCTTAAAGTAGACAAAGAAAATCGGAAGTAAACTCAGCGGCAAGAGCCTAAGAGTTAGCGATACTGAAGATACATGTTGCCTAAAGATCCATTTACAATAAAGTTATAAATAAGAAAGAATAACAAACATCCAGACATCCATCAATAAAAACTTTCACATTTATGATATTAATAGGATTGTACAGATTTTCAAATTATCCCAAAAAATTGTATATTGCAATTATTTATTTTAACATACAAAAAAAAGTTAAATGTTAAAGGACATAGTTGATCATCAATAGTAAAACAGCCAGTTGTGGTCATAAACATACTGTGAGCGGCCAGCGAGGTTTAAACATGTTCTTCACAAAACACCATCATTTTATATGTTTATCTGGAAACAGAGAATTAAGACGAGAAAATACATACCAGACTTGGTTACTATCGGGCCTGGTCCCATGTGCGTTGGAGTGCTGCAGTACATCTGTGTGGAATAGCCCGCGGATGGGCTCGGGCCACCGCTGGCGCCAATACACGGTTCCGGACCAGCTGCAAAATAAAATGATAAAAATCATTAAATAATCCTTCAACTAAATTTCTTCCCAGCATCATTAGATACACTCAAGGAAGGAGATATTAAGAGTTCCCTTAACCTACGAGCATATATGTGTAGATGTATGAATATAGAAGAAGCGAAAGAGTTTTGCCAGGACCGTGCCAAGTAGAAATCTATTATCACTGCCTGGGTAAGTGTTCAGCGTTTGTTTACAAACTCTTTATTTTGACAACAGCATGATTAAGAATCGTTAGATTGAAATGATTGAATGAAAGTACATACGAAGATTGGATATCATAGGGCCTGGCACCATATGTGTTGGAGTACTGCAGAACATTTGAGTTGCGTATGATGAAGATGCATTAGGGACTGCGCTCGCTCCGCGACCGGCTTCCGAACCAACTGTAAATAAAATAGTAACGGAAACGGTAAGTTTCCCTCCTCTTAGTCTCTCTTTGCACACAAAAGTGGCCTTCAAGTCTATTTTCCCTTTGATCGGTTTTAGGTAATAAAGTACCTAAAACCGATCAATACAAAACAAATAATGTAAATCTTCATTCCATAAGTCAGCAATCAAAACTCTGCAACTTATATTCATCAGATAGCTGCCACCATTTTATTATTATATATTTATATCAATAGTACTAGTTCTCTTCCCTTTTGTTAAGAAATGGATGTGAGGGGATGACAGACGAATTTTTAGTGTTATATTCCTTCCTCACCCCTCCTCTCTACCATGGATCTGTGAGTACACTAAATAGTAACATATCTACAACTCATTAGCTGGTATTAGATACATATATGTAGTGGTCACTTAATATTAGATGAACCGCTTGCTCTTTTGCATAGTGTCAAAAGAGTAAAAACCAAAAACAGTGAAGATACTACATACTAGGATTGGGAACCATCAGGTTCGGTCCCATGTGAGTTGGAGTATTGCAGTACATCTGTGAGGAATAGCCCGAGGATGGGCTCGGTCCACCCGGGGCTCCAATACATGGGTCCGGACCAGCTGGAAAGTAAGACTAAAATTTAACATCTTTATATGCTTATGAATTTACAGTTAAGATTAGTAAAAAGAAATAAACAGAAGCATATTTATTTCAAATGAATGTTGTACTATAGGTAAGAATTAGCTTGCACAAATTGCTTGTTAAGGGGGCCTCCTCTTACAAGGATCTCTACTGTGTGTGAACTAGATACTTAACTTGTGTTGTCCGAATTGAGTGTAGCAGATACATCCCCCCTCCACCTCCCCCAACCTCCCCACTTTCAACTTCTTCCACTTCCCATTATGAAAGACTGGCAATGCATCCATAGCTCTTGTAACTGATGTGTTGAGTAATGTTGGTCAATTAATACTATATACCACGATTGTTTTGCTTTCCTTACTGTACAAGAAACATACCCGGTTTAGCAATCATTGGTCCTGGCACCATGTGAGTTGGAGTACTACAAAACATTTGTGAAGCGTATGAGGCGGATGCGCTCGGGACACCTGCTCCGCGGCATGATTCCGAATTAGCTAAAAATAAGACATTGGATTCAACTGTCAACAGTTCAAAATTGTGAGGCTGAAGTATTAACCTTGAAACCTCAGTTATCTAAGCTTGGAGACGATAAGCCACTGAAAGTCTCCGTTTAGAATCAAGTAACTAATGGTGTCAAGATATAACTTTATGGTAATCAATGCATATCAGTAATATTTACCTGTTGGTTGCCTGGAAGATTACCCGATTTTAATTGTAGGCTAGTTATATCTTCAAAAAGTTACATGTTATCACAACATATTTGTCTATATGAGTCCACAAACTAATGGTGCTATAAAATAATATAATAAATAACATACCCAATGAGGCAGACGAATTGAGACCTCCAGAAGTATTGAGGCCATCATTTGTTGAATAAAAGTATGTTGTACCACCAACATTTTCCTAATAAATAAAGTTTAACTTAGACTATCACAGTAACAAAAAATAAATTTAATAATAATACATGAATAATTATTTTTATTTTCCATAATAAAAAATTACCTGTATATCAAAGATGCTTAAAAATATCTGGCAAATTGAAAAATAAATACAAAATCAATATGGAATAAGTAGAGCTTAAATATTGTATTAGATATGGAGACAGATATAATTCAAATAAATTTACCTGATGGACTTGCATATTGGGCACGGGAACCATAGTAGATGGTGGAGAGTTTTCCGGCGATTCTGGTAGTACATTTGTTGGGGGAGGTAGAGTGAAGTAATTCATGGGAACAAATTCATTTATAAATACCTGAAAGTAATGTAATAATTTAATTAAAATTGACTATATGTTCACATAAAATATGGTATCTCAGTTTTTTTAGAGAGAAAGAGATAACATGTTTTATGTGAATATTTTCCACTGTGTGAACTGACATACACATTTAATACACCAATGCCACAAGAATAACACATGTATAGTTATCTTATTTCACGAGGACAATTTCTGAAGACTGTGTGTGTCACATTAATCCTTCATAACCTACGAGTATGATGACTCGGGACCACTTGGGCAATGATTTGGCCATTAATGTTAATAAGTTTGAGTCAAAAAGCTGTTTGATGTTATAGATGGCCTATCAGATCTATTCCTTATTGATGCCTTCACTTCAGGTGAACAGCTAGCGTATTTGTCATCGTAAAAAAATTATATTAAACAGCGCTTTCAAAAAAGGAGCTGAATAATATAATATATATTTGTTTTACATTGATTTTGGATTTATAATAAATTTGTAAGCGATAACATATCTTCGGAAGCATGATAAACCATGTATATTATCTAAAAAATATTGAATACCAATTTTTAAGCACTGTAATCGTATTTTATGAACAGAAATATTTTTTACAACTATGTATTTTTTAAGCTTAGTATAGTTTAGTTTGCTAATTAGCAATAAGCTTTCTTAAGCTACCTGCAGTTACGCCACACAAGAACACATGTCCATACGCGCCTCACAACAAAATATGACCAAGATGAAGCATGTTAAGCAATCCTGTACATTAAGACTCCTATAGGCGAAGTTTAAAGGAAGCCTTCATTATATACAAACGAATAATGTTTATTACATTTTGAAACAAATTAAAAAAAAAATAGGATTGTGATCTTTTTTTTAAATTACAAAGGATATTTATTTAGTCCAACTACAAAATCCTGAAAAAACAATAAAAATAAACAATGAATTCATTGAGATACAGCTGACTAAAATAATTTTATTTTGTAATTGGAGGAAGGAAAAAGTCCCTAAAATGCCTAAAACGGAATGATCTGTGGTTTCTATTTACTAACTAAGAGTGGTCAAATACATCATGATTTCTTGTATTAACGCGAATACATTGAAACTTAAGTAATTTTATGGGATTTTCATGTTTATTTTATATATGTGTTCCCAACGAGTTCAGTCCTTTCTAGAAATTATGTTCATAGTACACGTTAACGCATGAGGTCAAAGTTGCTGGAGAAGTTGTGTGACTATGAACTATTAACAAAAAATATTTTATTACAATGTAATGTACCATAGACTGGTAAGACTGAAGCTGAAGCTTATTGCATTATATTCTGAAAATGATAAGAACAAAAATCATAGGTGCTATGTAGTGCTAGTGCAATGTCATAAGTATATCACAATTATTTCACTTTTATTGCGGTATATAAAATGAATAAAAATAATCAAAAGAATAATGAAAAACAAACTTCCTGCTATAGCACAAATATGTGATTTAGTTCGATTGAGAAACTTAAAATACAGAAATTCACTAGTGAATATTTTTTTTATTTAAATGAAAAACTTCTTACCTTTCTCATGGCAGGTGGTGATGAATCCAAAGTGAGCTGGCCTATAGATTGGTTTAAAGATCTTGTAGGAGTTGATGTGGAATGATTCTGAAATCATTATTAAATATCCCATGTTTATCTTAAAATTATTTGACTGTATATGTACATGAAATCAGTAAATTTGACTTTTCTTTTTTTTCCAAATTAATTGCATTTATCTATCAATATAATTAAATTAATTAAGTTAATAATAAAGTGAACAACAATTATATTTATTGGTAAAAACTATGCTTGAAATGGTTGGTAAAAAGTCACCCTAGACTTTTTATCTGATTATTATTACTTCTGATAATATTATTTATACCATATAGGTGGCCAATTTGGATTCCTGAGGTAGTCCATTTGGAGGTGAGTATTGCATATATATTGAGGGATCCATCTCGAGTAGCTCTAGTCCCTTCCTGACAATAAAGAAAAAAAGGACAATTAATCAAATTTGATTTTTTTTGTTGGGTGCACATTGCAAAAAGAAACCAAATCCAGAAAAACAAAATAAAGTACATTTTCGAGAGAACCCCAATTGCTGGCAACCAAAACAAAACACATGCTCGAACTGTGAAAACTGACTGCTTGAGATGTAGCCGACATCACAAAGTTGTTAAGGCAAGAGAATGATAGG
Organism: Papilio elwesi; assembly: GCA_029849275.1. Taxonomy (NCBI): domain Eukaryota; kingdom Metazoa; phylum Arthropoda; class Insecta; order Lepidoptera; family Papilionidae; genus Papilio; species Papilio elwesi. The sequence goes on along the minus strand of CM056717.1, from coordinate 15,003,671 downwards.
CAATGAGTCTGTTTAATACAGAATAAAAAGTAAATTATTATTATTTGTGTTTTTCATATTGATTTCTAAATAACACAATTTTACCAGTTATTGGCTAATTTTACCCAATTATCATAATAGGAAAAAATTATTCGTCTTTTTTATTACGGTAAATAGGCATGAAATGAAGTGTAAGTTAAAGAAGAAATGAACATAAGCAAACTAGCGACCTGCCTTGGCTTCGCATCTGTAGGTTCTTCATACAAACAATACAAGCTAAGGTTACCTACATTAAAAAAAGTTAAGAAATATTAAGCTATAAATTAAATATTAGCTCACAATGTAGTAATGCTGCTTTGGCAAATATTTTACTCAAAATTAGCAAAGAAATCTTCTAATGAAGAATTGATTGTAAAACCTTTAAATATTTTTTCCTAACTTAAATGTTAAAGATCAGTCATATCACAACCTCGCAACACACAACCTAATCTTAGTTAACTACCGAGGAAACTTTTTGTTTCAGAGAGCATGAGGCATTTGTGACAGCAAGCACTTGGTGGCTAAGTTACAGCATGTCAAGGGAGTACTTCTTGCCGAATTCCACACCCACATTGCAGTGAATTAGTGAAGCCTAACACAGTTGAATGAGTGTTTGCTGTTTTACCACATGTCATGGCAATAACAGACAATTTTGTCTATGTCCTAGAAAGCTTCAAGGACATTCTACAAGCCACCAAAGAAGATAAGTCACTTTATACCATCTTTCGACTGTACACTGTCGGCCAAAAGTTTGAAACCATTTTGTACACAGGTTATAATTTGCAAAATATTTTAAATCTGCGTATGATAACATAACAATATGAACACCTGTGTAATCTACTAATCATTTTGTAATGTCTTAACACCATTTCTCTTATCTTTTACACAATGACTATGCCATAAATGGGCATTGTTTATTTACCACAGATGAGTGCCGCATAAGGACCAGGTGTTGGAATTGTCATTATATTATATGGCGGCTCCCTTGTACTTGTTTGGTTATTGTTTTGCGTTGATAAATATTTAGGAATATTTTAAGCCATAAATCCTATTCATAGCATGGCTACTTAAGGAGTTAGTCTTGGTTAAATCTATTCAGTCTGAGCTACTGTTTTGTCAAGTGAAGATCTCCCAAAATGGGAAAAGTCCATGAAATCTCCAGTGAAACTCGTTCCGCCATCGTTACTATATACGACGAAGGCAAGTCTGAACGATAAATTGCCGCTAAGCTGAAGTTATCGAAGAGTTGAGTTCATAACGCAATAACTCGATACAAGACAACCGGCAGTCATCAAGACCTACCGCGCTCGGGGAGGCCGAGAGCAACCACTTCTAGCGAAAACAACTTCATTATTGTAACAAGCAAGCGTAATAGGCGTTTAACAGCACCAGAAATTCGAGCTGAACTCAATAAAACTCGACCGCAACCTGTATCATTGACAACAGTAAAGAGAAGACTTCGAGATGCCAATTTGTTTGGCCGCGTAGCTGTTCACAAGCCACTGTTATGGACACAAAACAAAAAGAAACGTCTGCAGTGGGCTCTTACTCATCGATATTGGACTGAAGAAGACTTTAAAAAAGTTCTTTGGACTGATGAATCAAAGTTCGAAATATTCGGTTTGAAAAGAAGAGTTTTTGTATGTCGTAGTGCCGAAGAAAAGATGTTGCCAGACTGTGTAGTGCCAACAGTCAAACATGGTGGATGCTCTATTATGGTCTGGGGATGTTTCTCTGGTGATGAGACCGGAGATTTGGTTAAAATTGAAGGAATAATGAAAAAGGAGCAGTACAAAGAGATACTGGAGCGAAACGCTGTTCCTTCTGGGCTACGTTTGATTGGAGATGGATTCATTTTCCAACACGATAATGATCCAAAACATAGTTCTAAACTATGCAGGGGATATTTAGAGCACAAAGAGACGGAAGGAGTTTTGAAAAACATGGAGTGGCCCCCCCAGCTAGAGCTTCTGTGGGAGGAGATGGACAGAAACATCCGTAGTCATTGTCGGACATCAAAAGAAGACCTCTGGAGGACTTTACAAGAGAGTCGGAACAATGTTTCACAAGAAACTATCAATAAACTAATAGTCTGATTACCAAGATTGGTCAAAAACTTATAAAAAGTAAGGGAAGATTTTTCGATGAAAAGTTAGTTTAAATAAAAATTTTTTATGAATAATAATGGCAATTATTGTAGTTTTTAAATTATTTTCTGTTACATAAAAAGTTCCCTATTTAATAAGGTAAATAAATAATTTGTAGAGCACTTTTGGAGTTTTATTCAATATTGTAATTTTTTCAAGGTGGTCTCAAACTTTTACCGGCAGTGTATATCCATATCTTTCAACTCTAAATCTTATATAAAAGAACATAGCTGACTTAAAAGTGCTCCAAGAAGTCTGCAGTCTTTGATCATGTTTTGATGGCTCCCACCTTTCAAGTGATGTGTAAGATAAGATCACCTCCAAAACACAAATCCTAATAAAAGAACACAACCTAATGAAGGATTATTATTGGGACTATTAAAGTAAGAACATCGTGTTCGTCATTTGCGATTTCTCCGAAACCAGATATAAATGAATTTTATCACATAGAAATTAAAAACAGAACAGATCAACGGGAAAAGCAACGATATTTTTTATTATATTTTAAATTTACGTATGTGGAATAAAATCCTAGTTCTCATATCCTAATCCTAAATATTATATACAATACAATTAAAAAAACCCGACTTACTGTACGAAGTACGAACTGTAAGCTCGAATATGTGCCTACGATTTATTCGTCATGTAGGAGGAGGAATACATCAGAAATAGCCTTACCTGATAATTTACACTTTCAATATTTCATTTTATCTTCGTTCCTTCTTGTTTTATGTAGAACCAATAAAGGGTCTAGACATTTTTACGAAGTGCTTTCTTTTCTTCCTACTAATTCCTTGACGTTCTGTCAAGCCTTGATAAATTACTTTACTTATACCAGGATTATTTATAAAAGTATGTAAATTGAACGTTAAAAACTAATTTGTCCACAATCAATTCATAACATGAATTGAATAAACACTATTTTTTCCTAAACAAAAATCATACGATTGTGGATAAAGGACACGAAGCAAATACATAATATAATACACAGTGTTGCCAATAATACCGCGGAGATCACCTGCTGGAAATTAAAGCTGGAGAACTTCTGCTTGTCGATTCCCTCCACCCCGTAGTGAAGGAAATTAGGAAATTGGTAAACGAGAGTGAGGGGATGGGGAAATGAATTATATGGAATTGGGTTAAAGCACACGAGGGGGTGGAGGGAAACGAAAGGGTGGACTTTCTGGCTAAACAAGGCCAGGCCTCACTACGATAAATGCTCTGTTTCATTCGTCAAGCGACAACTCCGTTTAGACTCGCTTGACGAATGCAACAGGCGCTTCAAAGAGCCGACGCCATTCGCGCCTACCCGGTACTCCGCAAAATTGAGTTGGGCCCCGTGCCGACACAAGTTTTAACAGGTCACGGGGGGTTCTCGGAATACTTACATAGGTTTCGATGGAAGCACCTCGTGCATCTGCGATTCGGAACGCGGTGAATCCGTGCTGGATTCCATAGTTGATTGTCCGGTGTACGCCAACAGTTGATTGAAATATGAGACTGAAATTGGCAAAGATATAAAATCAGACGGTATATGGGTAATAATGTATGAAAAAGAAAAACGACAAAGAGTTTTAAACTTTTTTTTATAGACATAGCAAATAGAATATTAAGAAGAAATAAAATGTAATCAATCCCATGCTATCCAAAAATAGAATTAATTAAAATAAGATAGTACAGTATATCTAAAAGATAGTATAGTACATTAAGTTAGATTTTAAGTTTTAATGATTATTAAAATGCCCTATTGCAATAGATTAAGTTTTTTGTCAGTATATTTAATTATTTATTAATTTATTATGAATAATCTGAAAAAATAATAATAAAGAAATTAATGTCTCTGGCGTTACTATGCTAGGGGGAGAACCAGAGGCCACATGTCGCCGCCCAAAAAAAACTATATTTGGAAACTTGGAAAGAGAGTTAGAAGGGTACGAAAAATAACTGATTATTTTAGTTAAGAAGACCTGAATGAAAATTAAATAGAAATATATAATGTTTAAGTCTTGTGGATATTACTTGGCGCTGTTGAACATTGCTGTTTGATTAATTTAAAAAAAAACTAGCGGTTGACCTAAATCTTAGCTTATGAAGTTGTTTGATTGATGATCTCTGACATTGCTTCGTACGTAATTTTTTATGTCGTATTCAAATAAAGAACAAAAAACAAACAAAAGAACAGTGTAATGATTTCATGACAATTTTCATCTTTACATTTGTGTTCTATTTACTAAATAAGGCCCTATAAAATTATCAATCAGAAAAAAATCGGTATAGTAAAAAATATCGGTAATTACAATAACGCCGGCATCACTATAAATCGCTACGAAATTTCGCGTCGTGTGTGTGTGTGCTTGTCTTGACTTTGTTTGTCATTTTAATTTTTAACATTTCATTTCTGTTGATCGTGTTTTTTCTTAAATTTGTCTTGTTTAATCAGTACTCATTATTATAGAGTAAACAGTATAGTGTAATTCTTGTAGATTAGATAAAGTGGGAATGTATTACAAATAGTATTTTAAGGAGTTAATTCGTAAGGGTAACTTGTGGACGTCACATATTGCTAGCTGATTAAAGTATGTATGACTATAAAATATTGAAATATTGTAAAGTGTTCGGAGCAGCTAATAAATTTTCTTCTTTATTTCTTCCAGAATGGAGACTTCTTATCAAGGAGGAGTATCGAGCGATGAATCCGAGAGCTTTCAACGATTGTCTCAAACAATTGCAAGCAATGTAAAGAAGATTTCTCAAAATGGTAAGAATTTTCTGGAATTTCGATGATTGTTTTATGTTAATTTTTTAGCAAATATCGTCATGTGTCAGAATCAAATTTCGTTTTTCGTACTGTTCACATCATTTTTTCAATTCAATAGCAAATAGCATTTCTTAATCATTTGCGATTTCATATTTTTAAGTTATCTTTACAGAGTCGTATTTTTTTTCAAAAACTAATTACTCTCAACCAGAATAACATCGGAATAATAATCTTATTATTTAAGTTTATAAATATTTGGGTAATATAATGATTTCCTTGTCATTCATTGTGCCATTTTTGAATTTAGTGTTCTAAAAGTAAAATGTAGTAAACCATAAAATTGTTGTAAGTTAATTACTGATTATTAAAAAGTATTCATTATTTCCTAAATATGAAGTAGCTATACAACTATCTCTGTTCAATATAAATCATTTTTGAATAAATTTCTGAAATTAAAGAAGAATTGAATGTTTAAATTTAAATATTGCCATTATTAAATACTCAGAGGATATAATTTCATTTTCATCATCATCAGCTAAAATGCAAATCTTATTGTAGCCATGAATTGCCAAATAGATTTGTTGGAAGATTCTATTTGATATAACTGGGCTCTGGAGGTGGACGGTTATTTAATACACTTGCTTCGTGGTTAATATATATTTCAAACACTACACAATTACACTTTTACAATATATTATGTTTATGTCATCCTAAGATGTTTCACTGTCCTTGTCTAGGAGAGAAGTCCAATTTTTATTACAGACGACAATCAGCTGTTTTTACATTTTAAATAAGCATTCCAGATATTTGGAAAACTGTTTCTTCAAATGTTACAAGTGTTGCCTGCCATTACTAACATATCCAAACTCCAACAAGATTGGACCCTTCTTCCCTCATTCAGAAATAGATCTATTCTGTGCTATTAGATCTGCAAGCAATTTGACCTATGCCATACATGTTTTACATTTTGGTTACCTGGATCATCTTAGCTGCGGACAATCTTGTGTTGTGTGACATTGAACATTCTTTTGATGGTCATTAGGAGTTGGTGTGTATTGCCTTGAAATATTTTTTAATTTACTTATAGTGTCTTCAATGTCAAAGATGGTTAACCAGCTACAGACACCACAGGATTCACAAGAGCTTAGAAATCAGTTGTAAGTTTTATTATTTTAACTGACTATCAGTCACTGCCCTTAATGCAATAAAAGTTAACAACATTAGACTAGTAAGTTTTATCGTAATTAATTCAGTTGTTTAATCCCCCTTTCTCTATAGCATATTTATTATAACATATGTTAGGCCCATCTAGATTTTATGAGATGGGCAAATGATATTTTACAAATAGAATATGAGTTAATGATATTTGAAAAATCTTTAGATGTGTGGATTTTATTCTATTTTTCAATCTTTTTACCTCAGATTTCTAAATTATACTATATACATTTTATAACATATAATAAACTTACTGAATGTGTAATAAAAGTAAATAATAATTCAGACCATTTTTGAAAATCCCTTTGACAAATTTTAGATGCAACTTTATAGTTATTTTACATTTATTTCCTGTTTTCGAATACGGAAACAAAAACCATGTTATTTCCACATAAATAATTTATTAACTACATAACCTTTGTTAACCTTACAACTGTGAGGTTACATAGAATGGACTTGTGGTGGTGCATGTGGTAAAGGAGCAAATAGTAAAAGAGATTTATAATTTTTTAATTCTTTGTATTGTTGTTAATAAGTATTTAGTAAATGTTCATTTCCTGCTGATAGAGAATTACATTCATATTCTGTGACTCTTTTAGTAAAGATGTTGAAATAAGTACTAAAAGATTATTGCTATTGTTTAGGCGGCAAATACAAAATTACACACAGAAGCTGGCTAAAGACACATCAACTCTCCTTATGGAATTGATGAAAATGCGGGTTAGCCAATCTGCACATAAGCTTCAACGGGAGAGACTCAGTGATGAATATATTAGCACACTCAATACTTTTCTGGTCAGTGCATATATATTTTGTTTACTTTTTATTTATAGGTTTTGAACATGCAGGCCATCCACCCAATATTAAGTGACCGCTACCCATACACATCTGCAACAAGCTGTGTTACAGATGTAGTGAGAAATTATTTTCCTTCGGGAAAACGATGACACCCGAACTGTCAATGAATGATCTTATTTCATTAGTGACATTTTCATATCCATTAATATAGAACTTAATTGATTAGGACAGATCGATAGATATCATAAATAGACAGAAGAGTAATCAAAAAAATCTATTTTTTCTTTTTCTACATCCTTAACCTTCCCATCCTATTTATATAAAAAGGGATAGGAAGGGGGAAAGGACTAGAAGATGACAAAATGGTTGTTTTGCATTGGGGAGTTGTAGCGGCTGGCTGGTGTAATCCATGTCCTGCCCACACACAATACACTCTAGTTGTGGAGTTGCAAAAAAGAATCCCTATACTACTACTACTGTTGTGGGCTCTACCAATTTTAGAAGTTTCTTATTTTGTTTTTAAGAATAGTTTAATATATATGAAAGTATAGAAAAGCTATATATGAGGCAAAAAATTATATGGTGGATTTTTGTGAGAAATGTTTCATTGGTTAGTAACCAACATTATGTATCACATTTTAATGTTTTAGTTAATTTTATTTCAAATTATTAGATTTACAATAAAGTGTTTATTAATTTATTAATTTATAAATGTATATGCTAGTGAACATTCGCAGCAAAAATCTGTAGAAATATAAATCTATGACTAATACATATACTCACTAGCGTGTTATCACTATAATACAACCAACTTTGATTTAGTATTTATTTAGATATGAAGTATTGACAAATTTGTATATTTTTAGTTGACTTATTTATACATTACCTTTGTTAAGACTAGCTAGAGTTAGCCTTAAATTAGTAGATAGGAGACCTAATAAGGTTTTTTGCTTTTTAAAGGCCACTCAAAAATTAGCGGCTCAAAAGACAAAAGATGATGTACGGAAGGCGAAGTCGCAGACGATCAATATTGCTCCCCCTACTGGTGTAAACAGTAAGTGTTATGTAAAATGATTACAAGGCAATGGTTCACGTATTAACAAGCTATTGGCTTTGTTACTGTTTCAGTACATTGCTAGGTATTCAATGCATATTGTATTCTATTTATAGCAATGTAATCATATGCACAACGATGGAATGGATACATACATGTATTTTAACAAAGATAATAATCTGTAGATTTTATATATAAGGTGGATTTTTTTATTTCAGGAATAGACTTTTACCGGAGTCAAAATTTTTTATAATCGAATGTTCCATTGATACAACTCCATACAATGATATAAAATCCGGCAAATCACACACAAATCAATTAGTCTGTGTATTAGTTGATTCTGATATCTCCTTGGCTTAGTTAAGAGTGCGCCGACAGGAATTTGTAGTTCCCATTGCAGTCATTTAGAAATAAGAAAATAATAAACTTGTGTTTGTTGTTTTTTTAATCATTATTTATTTGTCCACATTATCTTTTTAGGTTCTTATTTATTGACAATATTGTTTATTAACTGAACAGTTTATTTCTGTTTTTTTTTTGAGTTGAGCAATAGTTCTCACTTATTGAATGTTTTGTGCATCAAGTACAAGATGATTTGGTGGACAAATAAAAAAAACCTAAGTTATTTGCAAATTGAGGAAAGAATTTTTGTAGTTGATTCTGTAGTTTTTGAGTTTATTTGGAACAAACAGAAACACTGTTGACAATCAACAACTATCAAATCTATAATGTTAGTATAGATAAACAAAACAAAAAGATAATTTCACAAATTAATAGTTAAATATTAATCAGATCAGATAAATACTTTTTCTGAAAATCAAACTCGAAATGCTTAATTCAAGCCCATATTAAAGTAAAATAATATTCAAGTCATCCAATGTTTGTGTTTACCAACGGATGGCGTTTAATGTTACTACTATAAAATGTATAACTTGTCGTTATCTATTCGGTATGTTTGAAGGCAACAAGGATCCTTGGGTGGAGATGGACGATGGCAACCTGCGTAAACAAGAACAGTTGACAATGCAGACTGAACATGAACTCCAAGAGCTGGCCGAACGGGAGAGGGACATCCGTCAACTCGAGGTATACTATGTGGCTCGTCCTAGACCAGCGATTCCTAAATTACTAAACGGAATACGTAATTAGGTCTTATTATTAGTGAAATGCGTAGCTCACATGAAAGTGACTACTTCTTCTTCTAAGTAAATTTCTAGGTTTCATTGGCGGCAAACTGAATAACAAGTGAGCTTTCGATCGATTGGCTTATTTTAAATGCGCATTGCACGCGATCGGAACATTACTAATTTTTAATTCATCGTCATTCCAAAATTACATGTTACGTATGCACAATCGATGTAACCGAAGAATTAATATTATGCGTTTTGGTCAAATTGTTCATCATAGAAAATGTTACCTGATTATGATCACCGCTTGTGATCAAACGAACTGTTACGAAAATTATGTTCGTAAATTACGAAATTTTCTAATTGCACTATCTAGAAATTATAAAAAAATATCTACGCGAATAGATTTTAGAGAATATGGACGTCAAATCGAACTCGAGTCTAACATTCTGTTGTGCGTCAACATAAACTTGACCCTAGAATCGACAACTGTTAGCTACGCAAGGGTTCATTCAACCTAATTTAGTGTCTATGATTTAACATTGTTGGCGAAGTGCGCTTTTCCACGGCAACCCACTCATGATCTATCAATGTACATATCATCTATACATATAATCTAGGTCCTGATCAAATATCCCGGGTAGACGGCAACATGGTGTGGTCCTATGTTGCCGTAGCACTAGAAAATGCAAGGGGTGCAAAAGGAAAGCGCTAGCTCCCCACGGCCGCGCGGAAAGCTCAGTGAAGGGGGCACCGGGACGTTCCACTGCAGATCCCAGAGCACTCGAGAATGGCCACCGAGAGGGTTTTAGTGAGCTAACCTCACCCTGTCTTTTCCCCAGAAGCAGGGTATCTTGAATAAGATTTCCCCTCCGAAACCAAAAAAGGTCAAGGTAAAGAGGAGGGTATACATTTGTTATTCGTTTCTTAGATCACAATTTTTTACGGAGTACGGAATTTGTTGGCCTGACATCTGTAACATGTCATATTTAGAGTTCTTCGCAATTTTGTCAACATTTTGTTTTTATAGTTTAACATAGTAATTATTAAATCAAGTTTACAACTTTTTTGTGTATTAGTGTTTAACAAGGAAGCCATTAAAACTTATCGTAAAATATTTTATCTGAAATACATCAGTATTTAATCAATATTCTGTTAAATATCCTAATATTTGACGAATTTGATAACATTTTACAATACTAATATTGATAACACTGAAATGGTAACAATTATGTACATACACATTCGTATGTTACACTGTAGCATTTACCTATGTTTTTTATAGGACACGAGAAAATTTCGCGTATGATTGTTGAACGTCGATTTATATAATTAAATAAAGATAAAAAAGTATTTTCCTAGAGTTTGAGATTTAAATTTGACATCAACATCCATCCATCTTTTACATGTACAATATCATGTTGTATAATTACGGTTATGTGAATATTGAAATGGAATTTTTTGAGAAACAGTTTTCGGAAGAAAACAACCCCGGGGTTGTAAGTAGATAGAACCCCGGTGTTTAGGTTAGTAGGAACCTATCTTTCAAGTATGTCGCGCTTTCTAATTTACAAAACCAATGTTCGTGCTACGTGGTTAGTAAGACAAATTGGTAACAAGATTAATTATAATTTTATGGGTACAGCCTCACGTGAGATTTGGTTTTTAAAAACCCTGCGCATGGGAATACTGTGTTGGCTAGAATTAGCGATGTCAGACGAATACCCTATTTTAAATTAAATGAACGTCGGTTGCAGAAGTGTTTTTCACTTGTGAATTTCCAAAAAGTGTTTATTTATTTTCTTGATTACAATGGAAATCCATAATCTTTCCCTACCCCTTTGGGTTACATTACATATTTATTTTATTCGATCACAATAATGTTATATTATTCAAATAGTTTAAAAATATTGTGTATTTAAAAAAATATACTTTTGCTGTAATGCTGGTTTAACTTTATTATCGACCTAAATCAAGCGATCATGTCATTTTCCTCCTTCTCCCCCTGACATTTCGTCAGAGAGTTTGACGTACCGTTTATTTAAAAGTAATAATACGATTTATTATTTTTATAATATATTATTATTTACAATGTAGTAATGTAAGAAAGTTAATAAAGTAAATTAACAATAAAGTAGTTTAGTTATGAATACAATACTATGAGTTATATTGAAGCGGGTCAGGTAGCCTTAATAAATTGTTTTATATTTTCAGAATGATATCATGGATGTGAACCAGATTTTCAAAGAGTTGGGTACAATGATTCACGATCAAGGGACAGTGGTGGATTCCATTGAGTCAAGTGTTGAGTGTGCCCTGGACAATGTGGAGAATGGTACCCAGGAGCTACGACAGGCGGGTAACTACAAGGTAACAAATAAGATTCTTCTAAAAGTGGCAACCTTCCATCTAGGAAGATTAACCTAGCCTCGCAAACCTTTTCGTCAGAGTTGTTTATACAAACTATAGTTTACTTTGACGGTATAAAAACGCATTATATAGTCGAAAAGTTGCTACGTTGGATACTTGAGTGATGTTGATGTGGCCTTCTGTTGTACATATCATTTCTGATGTGTATTGAATAAATATATTATCGCATAATATCTATCTTTTGCATTATAAATTATTTTCAAGTAAATAAAAGTAAGTAATGAGGTGTTGAGATAACAAATTATGGGAGGGCTTGCAACAACAATGTAGTATGTAGTATTATAATTTGATGTTTTATTTTTTAAATTTCAGAACAAGATCCGCAGGAAGAAGGTTTATTTGGCTATAATACTCATCGTAATTATATCTATTTTAATGATTATCCTTCTCAATCGTTAAATCATTAAGGTACACACACCAAACGTTAAATAATACATAGTAGTTTCATGGTTTTACAGTAGTGTAAATAATGTTGTATTCCACATGCATGCATTACACATTTGTTGGATATTCCACAATCGATGAATTATTATAAAAAATACATTTATTCTATACCATATTGATGTACCAAATTATGGTATAATGGTTTTTTTTCTATCTATTTTTTTAGATAATTTGATTTTACTATTTGATGGTTTTTATATTTTATTGTAATTATTTGATGCTAGTTGATTCCCAGTATACATTGTACTTATTACCAAAATGAAATATTATTGTTTTGCTATTTTAAATGACACTATTGTAAATATAAATATGTGCCTCACACTTTACATTATAAATGTTAACAAGACGTTAGTCTGTTGACGTCACAGGGGTATTTACAGTCTACCAAAAAGTTTAGCTTCTAGCTAGCTTCGTTGCTTGCTGTACGCACGTGGGAATGTGATACTCTGGACTTGTACGTCTTACCGTGGGCTTACACTGCCGAAAGGATTAACACAAAACATATTGTTATCTCAATTTTTTTATAGGAAAAGATAGAGAGAAACCTTGTATCGCGACAAGTTTTTACGCCAGTGGAAACCCACGGTTATGCTATTTTGTGTTTGTTTTCCTATATGGTAAATCCCTTTATTGAATATTCAGAAATTAATATGTGCGGCAACTACAAGAAAAAATGCAATAGCTTTTCGGTCATAAGTAAAAAAAACTATAGTTATATGGGCACTATCGCAACAGTTAATGTTCTATGTATGCTTAAGCACTATGTTTTATAACGTCCGTGTTATAAGCATACTAACCGCTCGATCACATTTATAAAATATTGTGAGGAATCTAAAATGGGTGTAATTGATCTCTCTGTGGAGGAACCATTTTCACCACCTAGTCACAGTTCTGTTTTTATTTACTTTAATATTACTTGAGATGCTTGCATCACAAGCTTAATATATATAAACAAGTGGAAATGCGCCGCAGTTTCATCCGCCGCCGCATTTAATTATTAAAATGTATAAAAAATAATAATGCCAGATAGATATTCACTTAAAAATAATTAAATGTATTAGCAAATAATCGTAATCTTAGATTTACGAATAATGAATATCCTACTTTTCTTTGAAATTATAGCAATTATTAGTTTGATATTAATGAAGTATTGGGTCTCTTTATTCTTTATTATACTATATTATATAAAAAGCACTTGCACTTGTCTAAACATATGGGTATTGTTTTTATACGGTCCAATTCTGTTAATTACTTGTTGAAGACTGAATGAGCCGATATTATTGCTATAAAATTTTGTTTTGATTATTAATAGTTACTTTTTCTGTTTTGTTGTAGACCCTGTGTACTTACATTTCGATACTTAAACGATACGCTACTAGAACTGAATACCAACTTAATATTCTTTCGCGTTTGTATCCTAACTGCCCCTACCTACATAAAAAAATTGAATTCATCAAGCATTATAGTTTTTGTCTAAAGAATCTTTTCGATAATCCTATCAACCCTTTCTAATGTATTCTATTATTTTATAATTGTATAAATAAATGGCACCGAGAAGCAAAACCAGCAACGTCCTAATTTTTTTATACCCATATTTTAGTTGAATTCGTATCGGTAATATCGATTATGGTTGTTAATAGGTTTGTTTCTTTGGAGATAAAATGTGCGAAGGTAAATCAATTGCTAAGATAACACTTAGCAATTGATTCACTTTCGCAACCTTCTTCAAGTATTGCAATGCATCATTCGTCATTCTTCTTTCTTCTTTCCTGCTACTATTTGTAAGCTGTATCGACGTAAAGTATGAGGGGCTTGTTATATTTATTAACCTTTGTAAAAAAAATTACCAGGTAGGGAAAGGCTAATTCCCTTCAAAGTTTTTACCATGTTACGGAATACGATAGTTTGACTTGAGCGTAATAATTAACTTAGCTCATTGTTTAGACAAATGTTTTTAATTGAATGTATTAAGTTTGTATTTTTAATGTAATTATTAGTTTGTAATGTATAAGGGATATTTGCGTGTCCATTATAAGTATCAAATATATTATCCATTTATCAATACGGCATTTTTAATTATAAAAATCCTATTTTAATCATCAATACCATAAAATCAAAACCAATGTAAATAAAAATTTCCAGTTATTTGTTGAAGCACCTAACGTTAGGATTCCCAAATTAGATTTTTTTTATAGAAAGTGTCAAACGAGCACGATTACCTGACAGGTAACTGGACAAAATAGACCTGGCCTGTCAAATTCTCTTCCCCTTCCTGTCCTTTCCATATTAGTAGACAGGAAAAGATAAAACTAAGAGTAGCCCTCTGGCACCTCACTCATACGACGACTAACCGCAAAATACTTCTATTCCACGCCTGTCTTCTGTGAGGTCGTGATATTTGATCAGCCACGCCGGCCCATTCGCGCAACAGATGTTATTTGTCTATTTCATAAAGAAGCGCCTATTGTGTTCAGAATTACTGGACTTATTAAGAATTACCGCCGTCATCCCCAGTGCAGTGATAACCAATATCTAGGCACGCCTATAAGTCGATTGTCAAGGCACTCGCAGACCATCGAACATGGTGCGGCCGAACTAATCTGTTATAACAGCTAGCAGTGCGTGAACAGGTTCTACAACGTGCCTCCTATTAAATCGAAACAGGCTAAAATTGCGTTAATGCAACTATTGTTGCCAGGTGGTCCTTACAAATAGAGGAAAAAAAGGTAAGAATGGACTAATCTTAACTTAGAAATAAACGAAATGTTGTTGTATCGGTAAATGTAACACCTGGATGAAGATATTTTCTATCTGTTGGTTTTGAAATTCAAAATGTATGATGACGGAAGTCTTCTCCCTTGTCACAAATAAAATATATATGCGCTCATACCCGTAATCAAGAGGGGTAGGCAGAGACCACGGATTTCCATTTGGCAGGGCCCTGGCACACCTTTCTCGCTTCTACATCCATACATCACACCGTGCAAGTTCGTAGAGTTATTGGTACTCATTATATCGCCCTTTTTTGTATGTCACTAATCTGATCTAATTAAGCCGTGTCTCAATAAGGAAATTATAATCTCGGTGAAAAGGGTCGTAAAGAGTAAAATAAAACATCAATGTATTAGAAAATCACCATTTAATAGATTTATAATAAATCACACAAATAATCGCAACACTTTCAAATGAAACGATATTTTAGCATTGATGGATTTCGAGACTACAAAATAATTATTTCATAAATTTGCCCATTGTACTTCTACGAAGCGTTAGATTAATGCACGGGAAAGTTAATTGTTTGACGATTGTACGGTATCTACCGGCTTACATCAGTACATCACGGCACGAATGTCATGACATCGTGAATAGTTACAAATGCGCCAAACAAATATCTTTACAGACTAAAACCAACAATTACACTCTACTCATATCTAAAAAGTTAATGTTATTCTGGCTACGAACAAAATTCTTTCCTCTTTCATACTTTCTCGGTGTCCTTACTGTCCATTCCATACATAAGTAACGTTAAAATACGCACAGCGTGTTTGTACAAACATACATTAGACAACGGGTTAAATGAACTTTATCAAATGTGTACTTTTATAATAGAATAAAATGATATTTATAAAAATATGTCAAAAAACCTTGATTCACAATATCGAGTACATATGTAGACTCCTCATTAAAAATTAATACAATAAATATTAAAAATAAGGCGCTGTGCTTATCGTTTATTTGTTCTATGTGACTAAAGCGATTTAAGTTTCGAATTTATATTAAAAAGGAACTTAAACAAGGTATGATACCCTGGTAACTTAATATATTAAAACATAAGATTATTGAGAGTACGGCAAGATAGCATGTTCATGTAAACTCTCCATTTATAATAAATAGCTCACAACTCTTCGGTACATAACAGAGGCCTTGTATTAAATAAACTAAAGATAGCATTGAAAAAATAAACAGGAATAATATTTTCAAACAATTCATTCTT
The DNA here is from genome assembly GCA_029849275.1 of Papilio elwesi. Taxonomy (NCBI): domain Eukaryota; kingdom Metazoa; phylum Arthropoda; class Insecta; order Lepidoptera; family Papilionidae; genus Papilio; species Papilio elwesi. The sequence continues at coordinate 14,987,686 of CM056717.1, read as the reverse complement.
CAGTTCGTTAATTCATCTCAAAATCTTGGTCTTAGCATAGCACCCAGCGACACAGATAATACAGCGCTTCGTGTATTCCCATTTCATTCCTACTTCGTGGTGTTAAATATAATCGTATGCCAGATAACTCCGAAAGCCTTAGTACTGACACATCGATGTTATACCCTAAGGATGTCGAATCAACATTTAACAATTTTTCGCACCAATAAAAGCAGTTACTGGGAAGTAATAGCAATAAAATTAATACATAATAGCCTCTAAAATAATGCTTCAGTATTATATATATATATACTTTCGTTTTACATATAAGTGACGACATATCAGAATACTACATAATAAATGCATATAGTGTTATACATGTAATTGTAATTTATAATTGTATGTGTATCTAATGAAATTTCCTTACACTTTTACATTGATATTATAATATAGGGTCGCCCTCTTGCGAAGTGAAGCTAGGGTCGCCCGTCGCGCGTCATTTCTTTCCTTGCATCATTGATGATAACTCATTCGTTAGAAAAGGCTGTTTTGCCTCGATATGTACACAAAACATCTGAAAGATCAAATGCGAATTCCAACACAAAACATTTTGACTTACAGACACCATACAATTGACGAGCGTACGTGGAAATTTATGAAGTATAGAGGTATAGCCTAAGAAGTTTTTAATGCGCATCTACATTAGCGGGGTAGATAGACATCGAGTGATAAAGTTCCACGAACGTACATCAGGTAACGCGTCGACAGGCGAGGGAGGCGTGGTGAAGGGGAGTTTAAATTAGTGATGGCATTTAGCAGACGACTGCCTCCGAGATGGGGTTCTCGGTGATGCGGATGACGGGCGAGTGGCGGCAGGGGCGGCGACGGCCCGCATCAGACAGCCGGCGGAACGCTACGATCTTCGTTGGTGAAAGTGGCGCCACTGTAACATCCAACCGCATTGTCATGACACCACTGATGCATTGCATGCGGGTACATGTAAATTTATCTCTGTCGCAGTTATTTGAACATAAGTCACGTAAAAGTACGTATGTAGTAAATGCTATATTTTATTTATTACACAGAAAATTAATGTGTTAATGAATATTTTTTATATTGAATTAATGTTTGTAAAAGATTTCAATTAATTACGATAGTTCAGAGAATCACAAATATACCCGCATACAATCCTTACTTGATCGTACTCTAGTTTTTACAATATACATATACCTAAATATAACTTAAATACAACTAAAGGACATCTACATTTACCGAAATTATGTGGTGTGTATAATATATTTTACTTTCAGCTGGTTGTACTACAGTCATTAATCAGATTGTTATTCATGAGCTTTTAGAACTCGGTACAGTACAATTGACACGCACTGATTTTTTTTAACTTACAGTGCGTTGCTAACAAGTCATTTTTAGAAGGGGCAGTACTGCGTTTTACCTTTGTGTTATGTATATGTTTATAGAAATAAAGACACAACTGCAAACGTGTTAAATGATCGGAGTTAACTGAACTTTTAATTTGAAATATCTTGACATTTGAGAGGCAGTGAGAGACAGAGTTTAAAGTTAATACGCAAAACACGTAACGTATTGATTACATTAAAGCAATTCTAATAAAAATTTAAATAAATGTAGAAATATTTAATATTATCGATTAACCCTACAAATATAAAACCATGCCAAATTGAGAAACTTAAAGACCAACACAAGTTATTATCTATTAATATAACAATTCAATTCAGTTTAGTTTAGTTTTTTTTTGTTTTATTTGTTACATTTCTCTTACAATATTTCAATGCTCTAGAAACTGTTAAATTGGGTGTATTTACTTGTTAGCCTGATAGCCACTCTCGGCACAATAAATATTTATAGTTAAGCAAACAAACAAATACTCTTTGTTTGTTTGTTTAACTTAAGCTTAAAATACAATGTGTATTGGTAGTGACATTAGTAATAGCTTGGTTGGTCTTAGCATATGTTCGGTATTATAAAAAAAAGTAATAATAAAAAAACTTACTCTGCCTACGAAAGCTTCTTAGCAACAAACGGTCTATTTGGATATTGATGGTCGCTGGAGGCTACTACATGACCTTTCACGATTAAATTTGTGCAGTGCCAACGTGGCTAGGGATTTGGAAATAAAAAAATATAAATAAAAATAAATAGATAAATTATATGAGAACTCACACATATACATCCAGTATTTACAAAAGTTACGTGCATAGATGTGAATACATAAACAAAATTAATGAAAGTGGGAAAAGTAAAATACCATAAAGATATTACGAACTTTATGAATACAAAACAAGAAATACTATTGAAGTCTCTTCTTATTTAAAAAACATACGAGTGAAATAAAATAATCTAAAGTTGAGGTGTAAATCAGTAATAATCTTTTTATGTTTTTGACTTCGTGAACGCACCAAGAAGAAAGGTTAGTTTTTAGAATGATTGCATAAGATGATGTCAAGCAAAACAATCTGTTTAGGAGAAATGCAAGATCGAATGAGTTGAGAGTGCTTCAAATTTAATCATTTCCCAGTGTTAAACTAAAACACATAACTGTATGTTAGTCGATAACAAAATGCTATTTCCATACATACCTTGATGTTAGAAAGCTGCATAATTCAATCGCAAATTCAGGCTCATACATAATTCGATGGTAAATAATACAAAAAACTCGGTTTCATACCGATAACCATTCAAATCGAACTGTAATTTTAATAAACTATAATATTAAGTAAAATAAATAATAGTAATGAATATTTCAAATAAAATTTAATGTAAATTACAAGTTTTTTCATATAAGCTTTAAAGCAAATAACAATATACTATTTTTAAAAAAGCTAGCTTAAGTATAAAATGTAAGAACCAGTAAATAATACGAAAAAGAACTTAATCAAAAAATGTAAAAGGAATAAATGAACTATAATAATTATTATTTAGAAATTATATATGATTTTTTTTAACTATATGATGTTTTATCAAAGAAGAAAGAAAATGATTAAGTTATTTCCGAGTTATTTTACTTTTGGCGAAGAAAATGTACTGATTTATAAATTATAATAATAAAATAATCCTAACGCCCGGTTTCTGAAAGGTAAATTATTTACCTAGCTGTCAACTTTCCGATCAAATGTCATTTGATTTGCTAGAAGCATAATTAACGTTTTTCTTTTAGAAAGCGAAGTCGATTTGACAGGTGTATTAGTATAATAAAAAATTGACAATTTTTTCAGAAATCGGGCGTGTGTCTACCCAAGTCCTGTGACACGTAATTTGTCATTGCTTTCGTTCGAGCAGTACATGTATATCAGTCAGCATGCAGAATGTTTGAATGCCAATGTAACTTTCTCACTTTCGCTGCAGGATTCGTAGCCAAAAGTGAGAAATTTCACTCATTGACAACTCAACTAACAGTACGTGAACAGGTAGTTGGTGAAAACCTTAATAATCGCGGTAAATATGCGAAGCAATAAAACTTGTTAGAAAATGTAACCACCTCAATGTCGTTACTTGACTGTCGATATGCGAGAAGCTGAAGTTTGCGCTTAAAAATTTGACAACACTATGGCCACCATTACATCTTTATAAAGTTTTGGATAACTACTTGACACATAAAACAACCTGTTAAAAAGATTGCGTTTCACAAACGAAGTTTATGTGTGAAATGGCAACGTCGCATTTTAACGTTTCTAGCTAATCACTTTCAAAAGCATCTAAAATTCATCTTTTACGCATTATCTTGTTTGTTACTTATGTATATACTATAAATGCATATTCTGCTTATAATACCAAAACGTTTTTCTTAAACCCATTATTTTTATTTAAAACGAAACGCAAATCGATATAACTTATGTTTAGCTATTTTCAATGAATCTAATCTATCTTATTTGAATTTTTGTGTTATTTGCATTTTTGCATCCACAGTTAAAATAAAATACTGGCGTATACCTAATCTGATTTTCACTCTGTATTGAGAAAAACTTAAATAACTTAAGATTCATTGAAAATAGCTGAACATAAATCTATAGATATTGAGGTCCTTTCGACGTCCCCTCAAACACCGATATACCTGTATATACAAAGTTATGAAACCGATAGTGATAAAATATATAAATTACAATACTTTTTGCTTCACATATACATATAATAATAATTTTTGCCTTTAATATAACTCCATAGAAATCTAAGTCCCTATGCATACATACATTATTTATTTAAACAATTTTGTAATGTATGACTGTTTGTTTGTTTTCCTAAATAAATAAAAACAAGGAATTCAAGCCGAATAATTAATAAAAAATAGAATTAACATTACTCGGTGGTTTTTTTACTTTAAAGTATGTTACCTTATCTAGGGTGCCCTTGGTTTGTATTAAGAGTGTACTTATGACATACTTTAGACGGCTTCATACATTACGTGAACATAGTGAGTACTGACCGACTACATGGTGGCCATAGCATAATAATAAACGTTGCAGTATTTAACCACCAATCTTACTGCTATAATATTGTAACGCATATATATGTACATATATAAACATAATATTAAGTATTAAATATAATAATAATATAATTATATGCAAATATATTACATTTTTTATTATCTGTATCGATACAATATTGTTAGTAATTAAATTAAATACATAATAAGCTTTAGTAATATTCAATATTTTTAATATAAGTGTTATCAGAATGAGCTCACGTATGCATATTTTAGTATAGACTAAAAAACGCATTTGTGAATCAGCAATAATTTTAAAAGTGCCTATTAAAGTTATACAATAAGCATGGCTATTCGTTCGTAATTAACGAATACCATAAATGAATACAGCAAAACAGCATGCAAATAATAACTTTAATAACCATATTAAACTTCCATACTTATAGACATTCAATTTTAAATTCGTTCAATAGGTAACAGTCATGCAGATGAAGTTCCCAAAGTACAGTTGTCTAATTTTACGATGTTGCACAGCAGTGCGATGGACCCTTTACTTACCGTACCCCTCGCCTTGCAAGAAGAGGCGGAAAGCTTCGGATATCTTGCCCGGCTGCTCCTCAAGAACCATGCCAGATTCAGAGATCTGGAAGATGAAGACACGTGATTCGTGAGTGTAATTTTATACGGCAATGCGTCACGCACATTTCTTTATAGATTAACAGCTAAATTACTACGCCCCATATAATTAATACTTATTTTATTTTTGTGTTGATATTTTATGCTTTGAATTGAAACACAAATCTAAAAAAAAACTTTTGTCAGACTTTGTATCGTTGGATTTCTTTCAAGATACTCTTTATCTAATGTCTTCAATATCCAATATTGTCTTGTATTAAACTTAACTCCTATCAAGCATACAATATTGCATGCGCAATTCACACCATCGTTCTATTTATTTTTGGAACGAGATAATAACGACAGCGTACATTCTAGAACAATTCTTAGGAACTGTCTCATTGATCTCTTTAATTATTGGACCTCATAACAAATGAGTGTGTGTATGTGATGTTAGTTTGCATATTATAATAATACTTCCTGTTTCTGTAGAAAATAAAAGGCTAATGCTTAACAAAAACATCTGTACTTACGGTACGACTTAAAATATTTTATTTAAATGTCTCGGCTTAGAATCGAAGCCCGTACTTGCTGTCATACGGATATGTTTTTAAAATATCCTAAAGATATATCGATTTAAGCGACTATGTCAATTTTATAAACATTTAACAGTGATAGAGCCCGTAACGACAACATCCACTGATGACGGATTGCACGGATGGACTGGCTCGACCCGACCGAAATACCTCCGACCTCGTAGAAGACTCCTCTTCCTCCGAATCCTCTTCGCCTTCCCGTCCTTTTCTAATAAGGCAAGTATTCGAATGGGAAGAGGATAGGAAAAGGAATTATCCTTTTTCCTGTCTATTCCCTTCTATGTCTAAAGATAGATAAGGAATCTACAAGTCATTAGTTTGTTGCAGATGCCTTTGGGTAGCGGTCACTTAAAATCGGGTGACCGGCTTGCTCACTTTGCAAGATGCTTCCATAAAAAGACCATTACGACGATTGGCTGCGTTTGGGATTATTTTCTAATTAAATGGTACATCGCATTTAAATGGTATTTAGTGAGACTCAAAACTAACGTATTTTTTCTCTAAATAATTAAATACCTAATGTCATAAAACAAATCTTATATTTTTGTGAACGAGAATATTTCGTAATATATACCCGAAATTCTTGTTCGTTCGCATGACTGTACTGAACGGATTAACGCCGCCCAGTCAGAAATTTCGGATCGTCACGGCTGACTGGTTTGTCGTCACCCAACTTGATTCCAATTTAACACTAGACTGCAGTACGTCGATATCCAGTGGACTATAAAACGAATTTCGTTATAGTTAACGTTAAAATGCAATGAAAAATATTTCATTTAATCCTTATCAATGGACTGTTAATAATTAAAGTATAATATAAAGTGTCAATAATATCAATATTTTTTCATCATTTTTACCGATTTTTATTAACCAGCTTCCCACGGGTAGCCCTAATTAGGTTACGATTTTTTATTAAATTCAAAGTATCATCTTGCAATTGTATATTAAAGTCATTTACTATTCTTAATTGGTCTATCAAATAAACGATGTAATTTCATTACGTATTTTCACTAAGCGTCAAAAGGTACTCCTGAATAATAAAAGATGCTTCACGGTTCCTGCGTCAATCACAAAACGAATTCAGAATATATATGTAACACTATGACAGAGGTAGAGCCGGCAACTACATCCGTTGCACGAATGTACCGACTGCACCGGTGAAATAACATGGCCTCACAGAAGACTGATGAATGAGGAGCCGGAGGCGCAATTTCAGTCTTCTTCCTCTTCCCATCATTTCCTGTTAACGATCGGATGGACCGGTGATGGGATGGATAGGAAAAGGTAAACCTTTTTCCTGTCTATCCACTACTCTGTCGATTAGAGGTCAGCAATGCATCTGTGACATATTTGCATGTTGCTGATTTATTGTTGATGTAGCGGCCACTTAACATCACGAGAACCGCTTGCTCGTTAACCACGTTCTTCTATATGAAAAAAAATAGAGCGTTAAGTCACCTCAAGCCCGGTGAACCTTTAGATGGCCTCTCCAGGCTAACAGTGACAAGTCATGAAAAATGATCGTCATCTGCCTGCCCTTTTCCCACTCATGTGGGGTCGGCACAGTATGATTGTAGACCATACTGTATAAGTTTAGGCATTAGTTTTTACGGCCGGCCGCCTGCCTGACGCCAACCCTCCTTGAGAATAATTGGTTGTACTTAAGTCTTCTTTTGCTTTGCCTGCTGTTGGTCGAGCGCATCCCTTCTTAGATTTGTCATTAGCTGATCGGCATTTATCTCTTCTGTGATAATAATTCCGTGCTACTTTCCATTTCAGTAGAACCAGCGCCTCTTCCGTTTTCATGGAACTCCACCAGTATATTTTTTGTGTCGTAATACATCCGTGTTGATTTGGATTCAATAGAATTCAGGGTGAGAAGGCAGTATGAGGTAGACATGACTTACATCACATTTTCTCGTTGGTAGCATCGTCCAGTCATTGTCAACAAATGAGCCATTTGATAATGCACACACGCACGCTGCCTTTAGAAGCATCCTGATCACTGGTAACTAATTTAGTTTTTTCTACGACGCTTGTATAATATTAACAAACTAACAATATTAAAAATACATCCTACTAAATAAATAAATTGAAAATAATTTAAGACACATCTGTCTTCTATGACACACGTGTCACGATATAATTGAGTCATAGAAAATGATAAGATTACAATATGCTAATGCTGCAACTAACCTTCATCCAGGTGGAGTTTGCGGGCTGAAGGCGTCCATTGAAGGTGACGGTGTCATCTACGTGAGGCGACAGGGCGCCGGTAATGTTGAGCACCGGGGCGCGGATGGTGTGGCTGTCGCGAGATATGTTCAGATCGGTGCGGCGGACATAGGAATCCATCAGCAACGACAGGTTGGTCGGGTTCAGGTTGCGAGTGAAGTAGCCGCGGTACATCTTAGCGAGGTCGTGATTGCGCTCCTCGGCGAACTGATGACAAAAACGCTAATTCAAAAGTCGAGATTTTCATGTTACGCAACGCGTTATTTCATCACACTTTGTTCTTTTCATATTAATTTAATTTCATATAAAAGCACAATTATGAAAGATGCAAAAATAATTATTAGTAGAGTATATTTCTCAGCATTACATATTTAAAATAGCATCTTCATTGTACATATTAAAAGAATAAATAAGAAAACATCAAGGAAAAACGTCTAAATTCGCAACAAATTGAACTTTTAAACTCCATCTGCCAAGCCGTATAAAGTGTTAAATGTTGTAAGTTGCCGTCTAGACGGTTTAGTTAAGTTATGATGCAGGATAAATTGACGAGTTTAACAGTTGGAAGTTAATGGAAAATATAAATAGAGCTGGAAATTGTAATAAAAGTTACGCAAGCGCAAATATATGTTGTGACAGATGTACATATATTATCATCAAAGTTATAAAATGGGTAAATTGAGTTGGCACGAATTTCCATATCGCGGTCGCAATGAGGTTTGTGTGAACGTAGGTACACAGCAAGATTGGAATGCAAATGACGTCACCCGTCAGCCGCACCAGTTAAAGGCGTTACGTAGCAACTGCAGTGTACACACAACTAACGCGGTTTTCATCGCACCGATGTACGTTCGCCTTTGCTATGCAAAAGCCGACATTGTTGGCGTTAGCGCTAACTAAACACGAAGCTTGTGTGGAAAAAGTCAACTTAATAATATGTATATATATATATATATATATATATATATATATATATATATCACACAAAAACGTGTTTATCTCTTCCTCTGCCCTTAATGGACGAGGCAACAATGGAGGCAGGCAACGCGGTTGCAACTGGAGCGATCACTTTATATACGGCGTTTACCTTCTTATCTCACTTAATAACATGTTTTTAACAGTGCGAACTCACGGTCACTCATACAAGTTCTCATTTTTTTTAAATTATTAATTTTGGATATAGGTGAAAGGAGTTACACATATATTTATATAGTAATGACTTATAATTGTTATAAATGCACAGCATAACAGCTATCCAGCCCAATGTGCTATTGATTGTTTGTATACTCATAAAGCGCAAAACATTACAGAATGCAATGGCCCCGGGTAATTGAACCTGAGCCAAAAGGGAAGTTAGAAACGAGTAGAAATTTTGCCAAACCTCGGATCGTATGAAACGGTACCTACTAAAAGATTTGTTTGGACGTTTTGCTATTTACCTACTCTACCTAATAAGAACCCTTTTACATTTTGTTAGAGAAATTATAGAATTTAGATATCAATTCCATATTAATGTTTGATTAAAAAAGGATAATTCAAGATTCGATCACAAATCTGTAATATGATAATGTTTTTATTAATACTAACTCACCCAAGTCGATGCAGCTTAGGTAGGGCTCCCACAAGATGGACTGGTGAAAGTTGTGGGAGCCCACTGGATGAGGGCGGCGAAGACCGATCTATGTAGGGATTGATGGAGGTAATCTACTTCAAGTCGTGGACGTCTGTAAACTGAAACAATTGAACGAATGAACTCACCCTGCCAAAATGATGCCACATGAGGTAATCAAGGACGCCTTGAGTCATTCCACGGGCACGCAGCGAGCGGGAGTTCATCTTCTGGTAAGCCCACTCGATCCACCCGGCCTGGTTCGACGTGCAATTGATCAGGGTCAAAGCGTCCACCTGCAATTGCACCAGCTTGTAAAAAAAGTCGCGTTTTGTCACAAGAAATACACTGCAGGTCGTTGGCTTTTCTCAAAGATATACCAAGACCTCTGATATGGAAACTCTATAGTTTTATTTTGCATTTAAATTTATTAGAATAGTGTTAAGTACATAATAATAGTATTCTTAGAAGCTAGTAACGATTTGAAGTCAAGACAGTTGTTAAATCGCCTCTCGAAAATTTACATATTAAAGTTTAATATTGTTAAATGTAACCGAAGTAGTATTAACATGGAAATTTATATCCGTAATATTGTCTCTCTCTATCGATTAACTCCTTGAACAAACTCGATAGGTAAATTTGTTAGCCTAAACGAAAAGTCAATGTTTACCTTCTGCGGGTGAACGAGGGCGAATCTAGCGAGGATGTTCGCGCCTGCGCCGACGCCGAATCCGATGAAAGTCTTGACGCCGAAATGGGCCAGCACGTAGTTAATTTGGTTCGCCAACTCGTCCATTGTTGGGTACAGGTAACTAGAACAAGGAGAATTCCCCTTAATATACATAAGTGGACGTCGATCTACTATTCACTAAATAGGAATCAATTACTTTATAGCGGACTACTTCGCCCTAACTGGGAACCCTTATTATATATTACTTTATTATAATCAGGATCAAGACTTATAAAGTATCAGCCTACTACGGTTATATGATGAGCCTTATAAATATTATATGAATGTAAATAAACACAGAACTAATAATTATTAAATTTGTCTAAATAAAGTTTTACGTGTATACCTCATGGATTACAATCTGGGTGTTTAGGCTTCACAGATTTTAGGTCTCTTTTGTTAGACAAGAATTGCTTTAGTACCATTGCTCCAAGATAATTTTGTAGAAATTGTGTAGTCGATATTGGATATGGAAAATCAAAAATGAATTTTGGTTGTCGTTACAGAGTTGCTTTCGTACATTTTATAATTAGTTTGTAGATCTAAAACCTGAACAAGGTTTTTTAAGCACTTATTTTTTAAAGTATTGTTTAAACTCCTAAATATAAGAACCGTATTTTGAACACCTAAAGAGATAGGAGTAACAAGTAATGTCATATACAGTTAAAATGGGATCATTTATATATTTTAATTATAAAACTAAGAGAGCGCACCACACAGATCGCTTGATTTGAACACCAAACATCCTTATCCATTATTCTTGTTAATTAATACAACTTCTATTGTCTGTTTTCATTATGTAAACTAGTGCTTAAAAGTAATTAATTTGAACTAATTACTACAAATAAACCATAATTTAATATAATTTACAAAACAGTTAAATGTATTATAAAAAATAATTATTAATTTTTTAAATTAACTCGGTATAAAGAGATAGCAATTTTTATCAGCATTTTATTGAATTTTTATAAACATTAATAGTGATATTTTGGTAACGATGCCAATCCCAAGAGGCCTGCCTAGGTGTGTGATTTTTAAAAATTGAATTCAAAACCCGCAGGACAACAGCCGAACACAAAAGCACAATCAAATTTTCCGATTTGCTCGTAAATGTTTGTTTTAAATGTAATTAAAATCATTAATGTTAAATTTAAATAAATTAATAATTGACAGGAAAAAATCACTTTTGTAAAACAATGCAAAAGTGACAACTCTTGTTTGTTAAAATTCGTAACCGAGTCAACCGTCTAAGCATAATTGAAAAAAAATAATTATTTACAACAGCAAACAATAATAAATATAAATTAAAATATAAATATTTTTTCCATTTTTTTTCAATTATGCTTAGACGGTTGACTCTGTAACGAAAATAAGTTGCAGGATGTTTAAGTTTACGAAGAAAATAGGTAATTGTGATGGCACAAGCAGTTCTTGAATCAGGGCATTCGTACTAATGTCATTACGTAACACTGCGGCAACAAACGAATCTATTATTCGAAACAAACGCAAGTGTACATACCTGCGCGCCGCAAATATACCGATCGCGGTTTACCGATTAGCATACTCTTGCTTTTCTTATGTTATCCAACACCTATATATCATATCATATCAAAACAAATAATAGAAGTAAAAGTTAAATATAAGTTTTTAATGTAAATTTAAATTGTAAAAGTCTACAATATACCTGGACTATATGTAACAATAAAATAATGAAAAAAGCTTTTATACTTTAAAGGCAAGTACAAAACTAAATTTAAAAAAAATACATTTTAAAAGTTACTAAATCTTTTAGAATATTATTACACCAAACAAGACGTACTTTTAACGTTTGTAAAATTTATTTTATATTGTAAGTTAAGGGACTATCAGAGTCAACGGAAGGACAATAACGAAAAAAGTTTATGGTTCGAGATTTCTTTTAATAAAGAACAAAAAGTGGCATGGGCAGACGTAAGTCAGTAGTGCCCCGTCCCAGTCAGCAGTCTATCGAGCGGTGCCCGGTTACGTAACACTGCGGTACGGAACACGCCGCGCCGTTCCGCCTTCGAAACTTAAATCCGAATTATTCCAATATTCTACCCAATATTTATTGTCTTTAATATACAAATTAAACGCCAACTGTAAACTAAAACTGCAACAGCTGCGCAAAAAAAGTGGTTCTAGGAAAATTCATAAGACAATTTTTTTTCGACGTTACAGATTGATAAAGTTTACCCTCGGTTTATTATTGATAGCCAATCAGCTTGCATCAATCAAACCTCTTTGTGCAAAACAAAATAGGTTGATCCATAATCGTATAATTATGTTAATATAAACCTGAATTGCGTCAAAAATTAATGAACATTTCATCGTATGTTTATTTCTGTTATTCTAGAATCGGCAAATAATCATTTGAGTTTTAGAATTATATTATATTTTATTCATACACTTCTAGATTCTTTTATTATTATTATTTTATTTTACAATAAGTAAATCACGTTTACCGCCAATTAAAAACTTAAAGAGATAAAACAGGAGAATATTTTTTATTCATAAAGGGTATGTGCTTTTTAAAAATGCATGTATGTAGTGAAGCGGCAGAGCAATCACGACACTTTCTATGAATAATTAATTTAAAGCATTTTCATTATAACAACTGATAGTATGGGGTCACACTTGACGTGCGCGCATTAGGCGCCAGGTTGTCGCGACGCTAGCCCATTGGTGCAGTTTATTAACCTATTCTTAGCGAAGACAAAACTTTTCGATTATCCATAGACTTATGGCATCGTCAATTGTCAATATTCTTCAATAAATTGATTGGTATAGAAAATAGTTCAACTTTGACAAAGTGATTCGGGATACCTGATTCGGATACATAAGAACTGACCTACATTGCTTGTCCCTGATTAATATTCGATACAGAAAGTTAATTCGCGATCACGCCAAATGGAAATCCATGTTCAAAGAAAAAGAATTTGCAAAAAAAGATTTTGTATTTTGAGACAGCCTTTTTAGCGATTAGATATTTCGTCATGAATCTCATCATGAAATCTACTATGGTCGTAAACATAAAAGGAACATCGTAGTCATTGGTTAGAACAATATTGAAATAGCGTATGTCATATTATAAAAAAAATGTTTGTCGGTCTTACATTATACTCCAAATACAGTTCAGTTATGAGGCAGTTATGTCTAATCCTTGTTAAAACGTAATGAAAACTCGCTAAGGACGTCACGAGATACCACACGTTTGTAATGAAGTAAATGTAAAAATGTAAGAGCTGGTTGGTAACAAAGTAAGTAAGCTTATTCAACAAATATATGTAAAATAAAATACTTGTAAATTAAAACCATGTCGATATGGTGTTGCAAAATGAGGTTGGGCTTAGATCATTACATTTATGTTAAGAACATTTTTTACAATTTAATAAAAGTTATACACAACACAACTTATACATTATGCAACGTACATTATTTCATAAGATACTTGAACTAAGTTAAAATTATATACAATGCGAATCTTTTATGCAAGTCGATGAAAAAAAATAAAATGAATAAACCCATATGCATATCTACTATATATTTCGTATTGAATACTTTACAGAAATCTACGAAAATCTACTATCCGTTGTGACACTTAGTTAGATTTGCTCATCGCTCTCCGTCTTACCGAACTAAAACTAGTCCGTCGAGTGGTTTACTTTGCTTTGCTTGCTTTCGCTTGCTGCAAAGTTGTAATATGCTCTGGATAATCCCAAGCTTCAAACTAGAAATGGTTGAAATACAGTGAAACATAATAATTGTTACACAAAAATAGATATTATTTTAAATATTACGAAATATCGTGCGCCATTCATCGCTGTAACTATAGTATAATATGAAGAGATGAGATTTGATTGTTTGTTTCGGATAATCTAAAAACTACTAAACCGATTTTAAAAACTCATCACCCATAGAAAGCTTTATTTTGCTCTGTAAGCGAGTAATCTAGGCTATATTTTATATTATTTGTCTATTTGTTTACTATATTTATACCCCAGCGAAGATGGGGTGGTTGCAAACTGTATTAGCATCGATCAACGCCTCTTTGTCCGGGATCTTTATTGATATTATTAATGTAATATGGTTAATTTTCAATACTCACGTGGTATAATAGGGAATGTATTGCTTTCTAGTTTTTCATAAGTAACAGGACAATTTGATAAAAAAAATTGTTGTATATACATATGGGCAGTTGGTAGACAAAAGGTCGAAAAAGAAATTGTAAGTAGAGTCGTTGGCACCAGTTAGTTATAATACATTTATTGGGGATATAAAACAAATCATGATTCAATAGCACATAAGGTCGTTGTACGGACACTAGTGCGAGGGCAGAGGGGATTTTGGGAATATGCCAACAGCGACTAGCGTACCGACCATCGCAATTACAGCACTACATAGAAAACTACGTTAAATGTACAATGCCCATATTCGTCTCTAGGCGACCAAACTTCAAACAAATTACTCATATAAAGCTAAAAAATATTTACAAACTGAAACTAATAGGTATGCTATTTGACATTTCTAGGACACATCAATTTTAAATGATCTTTCAGCTGCACAAAATTCCGTATTGTACGGTCATCGATTTAATCTCCTATTAACCAAAATTGCTGGAATTTTTTTAATGGAAATTACGATAGCACAGTTCTGATTGCATATCATACTAACGAGCAGTTTATATTAGTTCTAATGGGAGATTATTGACTAGAATAGTCAACACGTGTTTTCCTAGCTTATCCTCTGAACTCCCTTTTAAACAAACCTTTTCATATTGAATAATCAAGCGCTTGATCATGATCCAACTTGGTATTAAGCGATGATGTGGACGAAAGATGACACGCACTAATTTGGTAACATCCTATTCACTCTTTTCTCGAAGGTCACATCATGCTTGGAAAGATACACTGACGCTGGCAACTTGTTCCAATCCTTTGCCGTATATAAGGTAGTTAGTATAGCATATAAGGTAGTTCAGCAATGTATTCCTAGAAAGCTGATTATTTAATATCACTTATGTACGTCTACGTATATACATATTATTTAGATTCTGACAATACAATGGATAATAAATAAAAGTTATATTTTATTATAACTTTTATTAACATGTATATCAGGGATTTCTGATATGCATGTTTTTGAATAAAATTGAAGAGAAAAGGCTAAAATACTTGGGAGTTTTATCCTTTAAGTAGGTTTCAAATTAAGACCGGAACTTGACAGTGAACAACTGTAATTCGATTAAAGTTCGCTCGACAAACGACGTAATAACTAAACTACTTAAATCGCTACGATATCGTAATGGTTTAGTTATCGACTTATCTCTGCATAATATTTAGTAATAAATTCCATTATACGATGTTCAAGCATAAATAAAAATGAAAAAAATCATACAAAGCTATCTAGGAACGAAAATACATACAAACATAGATAATGCACTGCTTTTAATATTGCAATATACCATCCGTCCTGGATAGTATTTGCATTTATTTTTTCAATTGCTGCTGTGTAGCTCAGTGCGGCAAAGATGATATTATACCGCATTCCCCAAACATACTCCTCGCATCCGAATAAAAGCTGACGTTTTATTGCCATTATATTTAAATCGTGCATCCTCTCTTACTGAGTAAAGCACAGAATTGCGCACACCCACGTTATACATTTTGTTAATTTAATATCGTAATCAATGTAATGAATTTTAAAGTTCAAATGGTCATATTCTGATCATAGTGATATTACAGTAATTTACTTTGAGTGAAATTTCATTCTAATACTAACTAAAATAACCTAGACAAACATGGGTACTTTAATTGTTAAATTGACATCTGTGATATCACGTCAAATTTTATTATGATGATAAAATTGATTACACGTGTTAACATATTATTGGTTCGGATTATTACACTGCGGATAGATTGTACGGATTTTTCGGACACTGAGCTTTTTAAAAAAAGGGGATTGTTCCAATCGTACTGCACGAAAAGTTTAAATTTTGAACGCTTTTTTAAACTGGTGTCAGTATATTATCAGTATTTAATAAACAAAACGAATAAAAAAAGGTAATATAAAATATCTTAATCTACATTTATATATACTATACTTGTTTCACAGCAAGATTTGATTTTTGTACACAAAGGTTAACGTTAAAATTCGTAAATTCCAAAATGTTATTGAAAAACAACTTTTTAATATTACCTTATAACAGTACTGTTATATAATAGCTACCTATTAGCTATTACAGATTACACAATGTCACCTCACTTTATCTCACGATTTCTCACAAAATTCGACGTTTCCGACGGAAGCAAGATGAAAATATAAAAGTGTAATGGCCGCCATGTGTATGATGTTTGTTTGTTTACAACAATCATATCTTGCAATGAAATATGATATAGTTCATCTGCAAATTTGATGCTGCCATTAAATATTTATTGTGATTTATTGGCAGCTTCGTACGCATTCGGTTCTTATTTTCCTCGCTGGAAATTTTTGTAGCTTGATTTCCCATATAATAACTTGGTATTTTAGGCATATGTCAAAAAGTTGTTATGTCACATTTTCGCTCACATTCGCATGTATATATTGTTTATATATATTATTTGGATAAAACCGTCATATCGTCAATCATAATTAGCCTTTCCTTTAGTTGAAACCTATCAAAGTGCGCGCCATTAACTCTCAAATGGACATTATGAACATCAAAGGAATATTTTCGCGACCGCACAAACCATTTACCAATCTTACAAGCCACAATGACCCTTTACAATGCAAATACCGAAACTACTGTATGCCATTTTTTTGTAGTTTCACATACTTGTAAAGTTTACCGTGTCCGCGGATTCGCAAACATTCGTTTTTCATTTCCCACACTGGAAATGATTTGAAGATGATATCCGCGTATAATAACTTCAAATTACAGGTAACATATAACAAAAAGTTTTTACTGTCAAAGCAACATTACCATGGAGTGTTAATGAAGAAGACCCCTGATAATGCGTGAGCTAAATTGTATGATTTGTTCATTTTTTCTTTTTTTTTTTAAAATATTCTTTCCAATAGATGAATTCTATTTTAGATATTTTAGCAGTGTAAAATATAGGCCAGTATCCACTCATAACACTCTTTGATTCGTGGTTGTAATGTTAGAGGCCATTGACCCTAAAACCATTTATTACAAAAACGACCTGATTCTTGACGTCGCTCTAAAATACACATTACCGTCGGCAGCTTGTCTGATGTTTATATAAAAAACTATATAATTTATTAGGACGCCGCATGAGAAAAAGAAATTGCGCTTAATGTTTGACATAAAAATATAATTATTACTAGTGAACCGCCCTGTCTTCGCCCGGGTACCACTAATTATGTTGATCCGGTCGTTACCAAACACTTCCTGTATTTGGTAGCGACCGTGCGAATGTGCCAATTTGGACAATCCCTGTGAATTTTATCGAAATCGGTCCAGCCGTTTCGGAGTATATAGGCCTATAGGGAACATACATACTTCACTTTTTATACATTTTTTTTCATAAAAGTATCCTATGTTACTTCTAGTACCTCCAAGAATGTGTGTACAAAGTTTCGTGATGATCGGCTGAGTAGTTTTTGTGTGAAAGCGTAACAAACAAACTTACATTCACAATTATAATATTAGTAAGGATAGGGATTATATATGCATACATCTCAAATAAAATAGAGTGCTCGGTCGCCAACGTAGACCGAGCTCCACACTAATAAAATTGTATTTTCCAGCAAAACTTATTTGTTTATTCTGAGAATGTCATATAGCGCCATTTAACAAAAGGATGAAGTACCAGTAGGTTATCATTGTGACAATACTTCATTACTAGACAGCGCGTACATACTATAAATAATGGTGATTTTTATTACAGAAAAGAAGCGATAAGGCAGTAGTTCACTACGCTACGCCTTACTCACTGAAATATATAAAATGGAATGAGAATATGTTCTGCTCTGTCTAATAGCGTCGAGGGAAAATTATAAGGTTTTATTATTTTATTTTTAAAATTTTGAGACAATTTTCGTTTATATTTATTGAAAAACAGCTTATTAAAACGAAGATGGAAATTCGTATACTCTGCCAAGGGTAGAGAGTAGCTTATGTATTTATTACTTACTAGCTGTTCCCACGTCATCGTCCGCGTGGGAAACAATATCAATATTATTTTTCTTAATAGCCATTTTTTCTTTTTAATTAAATTGTAAACGCTTAAAAACAAATTCAAGGCGTTGAGAGTTTTTTTATCCTTATAGAGGGTTTTCGTTACATTGAGTGAGAAAAGAGAAACAACCGAATCCATAATATCCATTTACATGTGCTTGAAAAATATGCGAGCTCTTATTATGGAATATGCTGATGCTACATGATCCATCTGCAATTTTTTAGCCCTACATAATAAATAAGTCACATAAGAAAAAAGGATAGAAAGAATAAAAAAAACAAATATAGATGCTAATGGAACAGTCATGAAATTTAAATCTAAAATGAACCAAACAGACGTAACTCAATATTGTGCTTAAAAGACGACCAGTCTTATTTCTTTCGGATAACAATGCGATCGACTTTCCCCGCTTAGCCTCGTGTAATAAAATAAATACTGTGATTAAGACACAACAAAGGAACGAACGAGAAACAAATTGCATTTCCAAAGTTTCAATACTTCAGTGTACGTACAGATACAGCTAAAAGCTCCAGCTTAACGATATTTATCAAGATGTCTTTATAAAGTAAAATCCTTACTAAATTCAATTAACTGAACGTTGCCCCAGTTCTGCTAAATCTTGCCTTTACACTATGAGTGTTATTTTTACAATTGGTTAGTAAAAGGCCTACCGTCACTTCATACCGATCGCATTTTTCTTGTTAGCGGCTATAAAGATGGAAAGCTTTGGCACAGAGGCCATGAATAGAACGTAGTAGTGTAAAATTCCCTTCTAGATTGACCGACAACGTCATCAAGATAGATAGAAATGGATAGAAAATAGTTTACACCATGAATTATATTTACGCGGACACTACACATTACAATCAAAGTAATTTTAGGGCGTATTCCCGTTTTCCAGTACTTTACAGCACTCACGATCAAGGGGAGTGGAGGGTGAGGGGATGACTGAGACTATAGCCAATAGTCCTTGCAAAAGAACACAGTATGGCGTAATTATTAAAATTAAATGTAAACAAAACAAGCGTATAGCTGCAACATCTCAAGATACCAAGATAAGAAGTCATAGAAACTCGGTGAGTACCTAATATACATTTACTAATGGGCTTCATTTAGTGAAATGAAGTGACCGGTAGATTAATTCATACTCTCCTAGTTCTCTTATCTTTTGAAATCGTCCCCCTATAATCTAATACAAGGTTCCTGTATAAACCTGGTACCCTGTTAATTGTAAACTGTAAGATTATGAGTAGTGGTAAAACGGACGGCAAAGGGGCCAAAGGGTTCCGAATGACAATCACATATGTATAAGGCAATGCAGGTTGACTAGCCCTCCTACAAGACGTTTTCTCTAGGGGACATGTCGAGGTGAAATATCGCCCTAAACTCATGTGGTATGTCTTTGCTACTTTATGGGACAATGACGCTCGATATTTGCCTTGTTCCCACTATCCAATGCTGTCTCCCAAGGAGATGGTGTTGTTTATTGCGTCGCATCGAACTAGAAAACCTGTCCCGCGACCCGCACATGTCGTGTGAATTTCATGTAGAGCAACAAATTCGCGAGACAAAAATATCTCCTATTCAAGACGCGACTGTAATAACATAGGTTCCATCGTATTCACTACTAACTACCACTCTCAAAGTGAATAGTTCATGAATACATTTTTACGCTAGCAATATAAAATAAATCTACTGTTACAGACAGAAATTACATTATATTAAATATAATTATATATTATAGTAAACTATATAAGTGAGATAACTTTGAATGAGGTGATTGCGATGAAAGGAATGAAATTGAGAGAAATTGAATCTATCTGTACGTAAATATAAAAGGCGATGTGTGTATGTCCCACATAGACTAATTAGTAGGATTATTATTTAAATATTACCTTTCATAAGTCTTAGTATATTTGCAATCGTGAAATATAGATATGATATTTAAGAAGCGCACACGTACGAGAAAAGCATGAGCTCTGAATATGAATAGCAAATACCGCATAGTGGCATTTAGTCGATGGTAAAGCTATTTCAGTAACAATCAACAGTTTCATTGCACGCAACGCAATAAGGTAAATTTAAGCCAATCATGGCGAGGTAACATCAATTTACCAACGTAGCGCAGAGGTATAAATAAGTTCGAGAACGTAGTCAACTTGCGAATGCTTTAAAGAACGACATCATTTAGTAGGAGAGACGTTGTAAGATCGACCTTCGTCCATCTGATAGCCGGATGTGTCATATTTTTTTATTAATTTTTTAATACGTATGTGATGGCTATATATATATATATATATATATATATATATATATATATATAATTAAATTAATTTTAATCATTTTTACAGAGAAAACATCTTTAGCAGATTTAGACAATATTTGGTAGGAAAAACTTCATAGGTTAGAGTGAACAACATACTTCAGCAACATGCTAATTTGAATTTGGAACAGTTTCGATGAACTTTTTTTCATTTTTCTTGTATTCAATTTTGTATTGTATAGTTATAACACAAGGGTTCATTTTTGTTGATTATTTACTTTTTTAAACTATTGTCGTGCTTTTCCAACTGTTTTAACTTTTCACTTCTGTCGGCAGTCTTATAGTCTTATAACTGCCCGTCTTTTTTTTAGAACCTTCGCTCATTTGAGAGTATGCCTATGTAGGCTTGCCAACTTCAATATTTTTATACTCCATACGAATTATATAAATTTAAAAAATTATAACGATGGCAAGAATATTTTTATGTGCAGACAAGTATTTTCGTAATTAAAATATCTTCATTTTACTACACACACACACACACACACACACATACATATATATATATATATATATATATATATATATATATATATATATATATATATATATAAATATAATAAAACTTTAAAAACGCACTATGTTTTCTCACACATTTTTAGTGCACGCCGATGAAATTTGATGAGCTACAAAGAGTATGCAGGATTCTCTATAATATTACACTATAATATTATAATATTGCATCCCAGGTTTTACTATAAAACAATAATATTTCAAGGTGCTCAACGAACAACCAGAGTGCAACCCATCTAGCAATCAAGACAAAACAGCTAATAAGTTAACACAAGGTTAATTGTCTAAGGCGGTACGAAGTTTGCCGCGTGAGCAAGTATTATATAGAGTTATGAAAATATTAAAAAGCAACACAATGCGAAGCGTTGCGCTAGTGGCGTTGTATTTCGACGCAAGCAGTTTGTACTTAAACTTCATACTATTACATATTACATACATATTACATATATATATATATATATATAAATATAATAAAACTTTAAAAACGCACTATGTTTTCTCACACATTTTTAGTGCACGCCGATGAAATTTGATGAGCTACAAAGAGTATGCAGGATTCTCTATAATATTACACTATAATATTATAATATTGCATCCCAGGTTTTACTATAAAACAATAATATTTCAAGGTGCTCAACGAACAACCAGAGTGCAACCCATCTAGCAATCAAGACAAAACAGCTAATAAGTTAACACAAGGTTAATTGTCTAAGGCGGTACGAAGTTTGCCGCGTGAGCTAGTATTATATAGAGTTATGAAAATATTAAAAAGCAACACAATGCGAAGCGTTGCGCTAGTGGCGTTGTATTTCGACGCAAGCAGTTTGTACTTCATACTATTACTTGATAACCAACAAAGGGTCAGGTTGCTAAAGTTAAAGCTTTAAATGATCATACACATTTATTGTTTAGAACTTTCCCCGGTCCCTAGCAAAATTTAACTCGATACAAAGAACCTCTTAAGATATTGTTACATTTTAATGAGTCTCGGAGTTGAGACAATGCGCTAGGTATTGTTTAATATAGCGACAGAGGCGTCCCAGCTTGCTACGTTAGTCCTTTGTTTGATCGTAGTCTACACGAAACTAATGTGATGATTTTAAATATCAGGGCTAGGGGCCCAAGACCCTTCGAATTCTACGATACCAAGTAATATTTGGTAAGCCTTTTGTTAGTTTGCCTCCTTTTTCCCTATAAAAAAAACAAATTTTTTTTTCATCGTTTGACCGATTACCTGAGTCATAGCTTACTTCCTATCACATTGGAGCGTAAAGTTCGGCCTAAACTTCAGTAAGACGAGAGACGGAGAAGCATATTCTTATTATCTTCATAACGATCACAAGAATAAATTACTAACGCGCTTTTAGCGTAACGTGTCTCTACGCCGTAGACACTGATATTTTGAAAAGCGCCTAAAGTGACAACCTTATAACAAAAACATGAAGACCTAACTTGTAGACGTACAAGAAAAGGTTTGTAGGTCGTACGTGACATATTTTAAGACAATGTAGGCGTGCATTTTGGGTTGCATGTTTTGTCGCGGTGTAGGATTTGTTTTTAATTTAATCTTGAATTAGTGTTTTTTTGTAACAGAAGCATCTATTTTGTAAGTCCAAAAAAGAAAGATTTACTACGACAGATTGGACCTTTTCCCCGACGGTCAGATTATAAGTAAAAAAAGAAGCTTGAAATTATTAATGCTAATGTTATTGAATATATGATATATATGATCATATATACGATATACATATGCTAATATATGAATGTAATTTAAGTAACATGGACACAGCAAATGAATGTGCACTCAATATAATTGTTTTCAGTTTGCCTATCTATCGCAAAACCGGCTCAAATAAGAATCGATTTAATTCATAGCATTAGCGTACACCACTTCACGTCTACTCAATATCGCGATTCCTTTTATCTTTTCACAGCTAAAATAAATTAGTTAAGCGTTATATCTTATACACTTAATAATACTGAACCGGTAAATATTTTCCTACTCCGCACTTTGTTGTTGTTCGGCAAAAGTTTTGCTAAAACTATTAAAATGAAGGTAGGCAGAACAGGGAAAATCGAAATATACATTATACATTACATACCGTATCAAAGTTTGATTACATACGAGTATAAATGAGTAGATGTCTGAATATAGAATAAGCGACTGAGGTGTGTTATAATCGAATATCTATTATATAAATTCAGGAACAGAGCAAACCCAAAAACAAAAAAATGTCTATCTAGAAATCGAGTCCAATATTTAAAATTTATTTATTAAGAAAAAACTATTTATACATCGCCATTAGAAAATAATTCGAGGTCACTAAATAGGTCAATGCACTCGTATAATACGCAGTAAAATCTTTTCACGGTACAACGATTTTCCTCGACACCGTCGTCAGAAAGCCATTTGTAAAAAGCTACAAATTTCTTTTTACCCCCAACAATTCGGACACGCTATGGAAATATGTAATCATTAAAAGCGAACAAGGCTAATTAATCAAGTTTCGTATTCAGACATCGTACCTTTCCCATCGAGTTCTAATGGATAGAGGCTTAACGAAACTACTTGAAGTTTAGTTTGGCAGTAATAAAGTACGTGCATGATCGCCATACGAAGATTAATTTAAAAGCGTTTCTTAAATGCGAAGCGTCTGCTATGGTAAATTTGCGAAATCAAAAAGTAACTGATGGGTTAGGTAAGATGGCATTATTCAAATGGTAATACGTGAATGTCCCCAGTGGCGCGTTCCGAACAAAAAAAATCAATACAACCCGCACGCTTCGACTCATCCGCGCTCGAAGGACACTAGCTTCTACGAAATAGTTACTCAGAATTATATAAAAAAATATGATGGCCCAGCGTTACGATATATGTTATTTTGTTGCAGTTTTAAAAAGTTCGGTTTAAAATTTCGTGCCATATTTAATGTTCTTAAATGCCTTATTGTTTTTGTTAATAAATGAGTGTATAACATCTTCAGTTTTATTCAATTAAATATTTCAAAATAATAAGTTAAGCGGTTTTATTGATAAAAGATAAAAATGAAGCGAAAAACGTACTATAAATTACTCGGATTACTATACGCCCTACGATTTTATTTTCTTGTGTGTTGACTAGAATGTTGCAACTTTCTCGTTAACTTAACAGGATTTTAAACGATTTCTGTCGATCTAAATTTGCTTGATACAATTTACTGGCAAGATGGCTACACTAAATCTGTCTGATATCAATTTTTCTTACATCCGGATAACTTATTTCATCATGTCGAACATTTTCCAGACATATTGCTACGTCACTGATCGGTAAAAAAACTACAAGCATTTTTTAACATTTAACATTTTCAAAACGTACTCCAAACATAATGACTTAGATATTCTTCTGAAAACTGATTTTTTGGCATCAACTAATTCAAGTTAACTTGTAAACAAGATTTAGATGAGGGCTTTTGTAAGTTTTTTTTTTGCCTAAATTTTTTTTCAAGTTGTCGCTACATTACTGGTGTCTGAAAAGCGTTTCCTGGATATTTTAGATCATTCTACTGTATTATAAAAATCAGACGTATTACTATGATACGGATCGGTAAATTATCTGACACTTTTTAAAAATGCAATCCTGTGAGATGCTACGCAAAAAAAATCCGAAATTAGTTATTTTGGTTAGTGGGCAGACTAATCGCAGCTATCGATTTTATATGGTTTTAGCCGTTTTGGTAATGATGTAAAAATTTTAGTAGTGATTTCTCGTACCATAAGGAAGCGTAATCAAATTGTGTCAAAATTATTAGAAAAATATTATATATATCTTTATATACTCAGAATATAAATATCAGTTCGGTTAAGTCCATGATTATATGGCAAAAATATATACGATGTCTAAAGCCATGATATTTTGTTTTTATTGGCTAAAACAAGCTCTAGGCAATGCGTAATTACTGTACAATTAAAACAGGGATTTGAATAATTAGAAGTATTTTCCTAAATAGTTGTTATGAATTTGACATATGAGATGATAAATGTGCTACAAATTAATAAGATGTGTTCATAGCATATTCATAGCGATGACGTTAGATGCTTGACGTAGTGTTAAAGCCGACGCATAATGTAAACAAGTCATCATAGTTTCAGCAAATTAATTAACTATAATCATGATTATAGTTAATTAGAGACAGTAATCAAATACCCACTCACTATTGTGAAGATTAACGTCAATTAGTTGGATCTTTTTTGGGATAAAATTTAACCGTTGAGGTTGTCCTAAAATTCTGTGGAGGTAGTATTTAAGAAGAAAATAAATTATTACAACCATTTGATTCAATGCAATCACCAAACCTGGTTAAAAATAATAAAAACTGTATAATTAGGAAGTACGGGGAGAAATAGCTAGGGTCAAGGGAAGGAAGGAACTAACGTCTACAATGATAACAATAAGCAACGAGAAGGAAATATGTTTGATTGTCATTCTTACACCATAAATTATACGTAAATGTTAAGAATATTTGCGTTCCACATGTACATGTACTATTGTGGATTGTAATTAAGATGATGATATCTGAAAATCATAGAAAAAAATACATGAAAAACTAATTACCTTTTTAAAAACATAAATGAGCTAGCTGAGACAAATATTTTGTTTCAGCGAAGAAAATTAAATATAATTCAGATACGCTGGATAAAGTAAGTCCTGCCACGGCTTTGTGTAATTATTATCATCTACATACTTATAATGTAAGATAAAGCTGTAAATTTTGTGAAATAAATAAATAAAAATATATAAGTAAATGTATCTAAAGAAACAAACTATATAAAAGTTACGTTGATAACATTTACAAAACAAAGAAAGCAAAACTCATTTTGCCGTACACTTTCTCGGAAAAATACGTCGACTCAAGAAATCTGGGAACCAGCAAAGTAGTCAATTTAAAACTACTCGCCTCGGCGAATCTCGTCTTTTACCTACAAAAGTCTTGATTTAAGATAGGGGTTAAAAAAAATATACCCTCCTCTGTCATTTGACCAGGGTCTAGATTATATGTTAGATACGTACAACAGAATGTTAGGCTCAAGGTCGATTTAACGTCCACATTAGGTCGTCCCCTAGAATCGCCAACAGCGAGTTTCGCAAGGGTTCAACCTAATTTGTTTTACAGTATTTGCGAGTTAGCAGTATGTCTTAAATGTTTCTGAATTGATTTATTTCGCATGATTTATTTTCAATAATTTTTGTTTATTTATATTATAAAAACGTGTCACAAAAAATCTCATATTGGCTTCTAACGGCAGTGTGCTCGCCCATGCTATAAACTGATAAAATAGTTCGCAAGGTGAGGTAGGACTGGATACCACTACCACTACCACTTGCTGCTTTTTCACCCTAAATTCGATTTGTTCAAAAACAACACGGGGAAATTCTGTCGGATTTACATGAAGATTGAAGAGGAACGAAGAAAATATGAATGTCGGTCAGCAATACAGTAGTGCAACGACGAGCCTAATGGTTCTTGTCACATTGGTAGAATACCACTTAAGTACAACTAATTATTCCCGAGAAGGGTTTGCGTCATACAGGCGGCAGCCGGCCGTTAAAACTGTAGCTAAAATGTATATACTACGATCATACGGCGCTAACACCACATAAGTGGGGAAAGGGCGAGGAGATGATGGCCGCAGAGAGCTCGGCAACCCATTTGTGATATATCAATGTACATATATGTAACATATACTCCGGGTACATACTTGTACAGCTTAAATAGCTGATTTCACTATTCAGAAAATGAAAATAAAAAATACTTTACTCCGTTACATTACAAAGATAACATATCCAGGAACAACGTTACAGAGCCTTTATACTCCGAAGCAATTTTGAATATTAATGGAATTGATAAAGCTTAAAATATTAAACCATGCAGTCACGCGAACCGTAGAATATGAGCCTAGACATTTTGCTACCTACAAAAATAACATATTCACATTACATGCAACAGGGTGTTTTTTTTAAGAAACAATTTCTGGCAAATCAAATGAAATGCAAATTAATTGAAGTTTCCTTATTGCTGTCACTCGATTAAGTTTTGACTAAGCTTTTAAACTTAACTGGATATGGGTCACGACAGTAGTCAAATGGCGGATCCGAACCCACGACCATGTTCTGCACGTTTTTTTCTCGTATTGTAGTTAAACATTAGAACTATTGGCATGAAAAATATTCTCTATGTTATCAAATATATTGCAGTCTATATATGTTAGAATACCCTATGCTAGATAGTTCTTGTTTACATTGTGGTCACATTATAGAAATATTATTTTGGGGTTCGTGTCGTATAATCATGAAAGCATCAACTGTTTGTAAACCTCGAGCCGTCCGGAGCACCCTCGCATTGAGACTAACATGGAATACTATAGCAGTCAGTGTTATTAGACACATACACGCGTATTTGATACGTGCCGCCTGATAATGTTTAGTTTATAATTTAAGTACGAAAATACCGTTTGAAACTATATGTTATGACAACATGACTAAGTATAAAGAATCTCTTCCTTGACTAAGCATAGGTACTTTTCACACGAGCACTTTCCGTGTTTATTGGATTTTATCAAGCCGATACAGTAAAGTAGACGGCCGTGACAATAAAACCGCTCGCTACAGAGAGCCATTTTTGAGGGATTGAATATTTTTATTATTAGATATTTTTTCCATACTTCTAGCCGTCGAGGTCACTGGTAGCGCAAGCTCCACGTCGCTTGAAATATAAGAAAAGTGATTACAATTTTATAATGGTAGTCATTGCAATGCACAAGTAATGATAAGATTTTAAACGAACATGAATTAGCACAGGATAAATGATTACGCTTGCAGAGTCCAATTATGATTTATTATTTTACGTAGAACCGCGATTATACGAACGTTAATTAACACTAAAAAACCGCTTGATCGAACTGGTTCCTTTATACATATGAAGGTTCTGACATTCTTTGCGATATTTTTCCACATAAAACGTGTTTTAGGATCTTGGTTTTACTACTGTATTTTTTGTATTTCTCACGCCAAAAAGTGTAGTCCTCCTTTTGCAATTCAAATGTCTGTCTTATTTGTATATTTCATATTATTTTTCATACATTACAAAAATGTATTGACATTAATAAATTTCAATGTACATTGTACTATAGAAAAATAGTAGTTTATTTAACATGAAATATAAAATAGTTATATACTAACACAAAGCTTTTTGATAAAAATTTGATAATCAAATCTGACCGCACGCTCCCATACACACATACACGAACTTAACGCTTTTTCTTTTCGTGATGATTTCTGCCAATTCACTGTAAAACGCGTAAAAGAAATTCTTTCCAAAAATCTTTTGCCTTGTAATTAAATCATTTACGTACTTTGTTACACTTTTCTACGAAATAAAACAATTCAGACAAGCGGCTAACTTGTGTATTCTAGAATATATAATTTATAAATTTACATTACATTTTATTTCACGACTAACAGTTGACCGCGGCTTAACACGCATTCGTTTCTCATATTCCGCGCTGGAAAATTTTATAACATGATATCCGCGTATAATAACTTAGAATCATAGGTAATATGTGATAATAAATTGTTATTATCAAAACAAGTAACATCGCCAGGCGATGGATATCAATGTTGGATATATTGTTAAGAAACGTTTTATAAACCTCTTTGCGTGATCGCATAAGAAATGTTGTGATCCGCAGTAGAACCAAGGTAGGCGACATTACCCGAATTGCAAACCTTAAGTGGCAATGGCCGGCCACATTGCTAGCAGAACGGATGGCCGATTGCGCCGAAAGGTCTTAGATTGGCGGCCACCATCATCGCAGCGTAAGTAGTTCCCACGACACGATTGCCTGGATGAAGGCGGCAGAGGATCGATGCGATCTTTGTGACGATGGGATCTTACGTCCAACAGTGGACGAATATCGACTAAAACGACGTCGACGACGATTCAAATTTTAACGGAGAAAACGTAGTAATACCATAGCGAACAGGCCCTCTTTTATTTAACTTTTCTGACTGCGATGTTGGAACAACGGTCTGGAGACCGGCATTTTAAAATGTACTCAAAAGGTAGGTACTATACAAATTTGCACACGTACGTTGTAGTACAGCTAACTTAACAAGCTACACTGTCCTCAAGTGCCAATTACAGTTTACATAACAAAGCATGTCATTTTACACGAGCGCAAATCCCCATTATACTTAAAAATACAAAACCCTTTATATCAGACATTCGTTAAAAAATATTTGGGAACAATTATGAAATGTAACTACATAATAGCAAATAAATCTACTGTTAATTTAACTATAGTTGATAATATGAATTCTTTGTAGAGCTAAGATAATTGTTTTTATTAAAGACAAAACTAGTTTTTGACCACAATCTTACCTGATATTTAGTGGCGATTAGATCAAAAAATGAGAAAGTACTACTCCTGCGTTAGCCCATTCACTTGAAGGTATAATTGGACGAGACATCTGTAGCAAGGCAACTAACTGCAAACGAAGTATTTTCGTTCGTCAGTCGAGTCAGGCTTTTGAAATAGGATTTTAATATGTTTAATTTATAGATAGTTTGTGACTTGGTTATGATTTTGGAGAAAGATGAAGTATCTTATAGATAGAATGCATAATACTGTATATTATGCATTCTAGATATGTACAACAAGGACTAGCACAATGAAATATTTCTGTGTAAGCGCAAATATTACGAACAATCAAAAGTGGTTGCTTGTAACTAACTCAGTAGGGTGGTTGTGAGTGGTGGTTGATAGTATAGTATATATTATCAATAATTTTGAAACGGTAAACTAAAATTAATAATATTAGAGACGGAAATAAAATTAAACTATCAGGTTTTTACGTCAATATATGTAGACTGTGATTTCGTCGTGCATGTTACTGGGGATATACAGTATACACGTACATATATAGCACCTATATGAAAACAATTTTTATATGTTAGTAATACTAAAAAGTAATAATAAGTATTTTATCTCGACTAGGAATCGAATCATTCTGACTTTAATCGAGTTCGACATCAAATTCGGATTTGGCAAATGGTATGCATACTGCCGCACTATGAAGAACCTATTGTTCAATACAAACTTTAGTGATTATATCGGCGCTGCATCGCTACTTCAGTATTAATTTAACTTGGCCACAATCAACTCTTAACTCCTATTAACAAACTCACGAACATAACTTCTGTTAGAATTATTTTTGCAACCATAATAAGGCCAGACTTAACAAGATAGCAAAAAGCTGTGGCAGACTACATCCCAACGGCTAAGATTTATAAGTTTAATCTAACTTAGAAATAGAACTCTGGAGGCGGCTTGTCGTCAGCACTTTTCTTAATCGAATTATAAGCGTCTACAAAACTTCCTCGCGAACGAAACTCACTCGTCGGCAGGGCTTCGATGCTAATTAAAAAAAGTAATGTGTTATAGTGCCAAGTGTTTCGAATCGTTAACGGAGCTGCAAGCTTAATTTAGCCTCTGCAATAAAATGGAAATGAGACTGTGATGATTCAAATATTCAAGGTTTATTCAGCAACGGATAACTTATTCCTCAACTATTCATTTATTAAAAGGTAAAGGTATGAAGATGGACTTTGATAAGACAAAAGTAATAATGTTTGAAAAAGAACAAAGTAGGACAATAATTGAAATAAATGTTAACGGTAAAGAAGTGGAACAGGTGGAAGAGTTCGTGTAGTTGGGGTGTTTGTTCAGTAGAGATCGTAGGCATATTAAAGATTTTGAACGACCAGTGAACGCGGGAAATAAAATGAATGTAGGGACAGTAGTCAGAATCTTTGTCTTCTTTTTTCTTTAACTTGCATGGAGGATCGTCTGGAAGAATTCATCATGCGTTACTAGTCCCCACTTTAATATATGGAAGTGAGAGCTGGGCTTGACAGAAAATTAGTTAATGCCCTTGAGATATGATGCTTAAGAAGCATGTAAGGCGTGATTTTAAATATATAGCCCTTTAATAGGCCACTAATATATATATATATATATATATATATATATATATATATATATATATAGCCTGAGCCGAGCCGAGTTTGTCAATGGAGTTGACGAACGAAAATAGTAGTTTAACAACAGCCCTAATGAATTATTTAAATTCACTTCAATTTTCTTATTTCAAAGCCAGTCAAGTGTTTTTATTAGTGCTGTTAAACGGACAAGAGAGAGAGAAAGGCATAAAAACGGGGAGATTTGCATAATTCAAATCGATACGGCCTAGTTCCGATGAGGGTTTATGTGAATGGTGAACTAATGTAGCGCCCACCTAAACCAGGTCAAGCGAGAACTCCAGGAGAATTCGTAAACTTTATAATATGCGTCTTGAGCATCTTCTTCGCGGGTTTTATAACCAGATATTATTTATAGCGCTGGAAGCTTATTATACGATCAAGATCGGCCGTCTTATACGAATTTATTTTTTCTAGGCATATGAATTACTTGATAATTGTTGTCTAATGTTTGATGAGAGAGCCAGAAAAAGTAGTCTTAAGCTTAATTAGAAATTAAATAGTCGAACTGAGCCGTTTCTTTAATTGCATTTTACGTAAAAGAGGACTCTCTCGGGCGTAGTCGATTAAAATGAAAAATGTAATAATAATGTATATTATTTAAGAACAAAACAAAGTAATACAACTCATTTAAATATAAGTAGAGTTAATGGAAGTAAAATATTGGGCAAATGTAGTTTTTTCGGAGGGCAAAACGTATCGTCAAAGTATCGGATTAACTAAAGCCCGAAGTGCGCTTCTGTCTCCGGCACCCTCGAGTTAGGTTTGTTGCTCTTTGTTTCAAATAAAATTTTAACTTTTATCTAAGTGGATTTTAGAGCTGCCAAACACCACGGCATACAAAACATCATTTCCATTAGAACAATGTAATTTAAAACTTAAACTGAAAGCCGGATTAAAAATGCGAATAATAAATTATATTTAAAATATTTGAGCAAGTGCCAGGGAAATTAAGAAATAACTCTCATGAAATCCCAACCCTAATTTTAATCGCTTCCTTCGCTGCATGTTATAAGAGTTGACTTTTAAAGCAGGCTATTAACGTTGAGTATTTTTATTACTAAAATGAGGATTATAAAGTTTCATAGCAACGTAGAGGACATTCAGAGTTTCAGAGTGTGACTTACATTTGATGGGATCTAATAATTTTAGTTATTTCTTCTTTTTTTGGCAAAAAAGTACGCGGTTAACCCGAGGTTAAGTTAAATGGTTAGTAAATAGTTAGACCAGCCTGTATTTAAAGAAAGGGTAGGGTACATAAAGAAAAAAGATTAGGCTTTTTTACATCGTATTCACTAGGTACCTGTACCTAACACTTGTTTTCAGAAGCGAAGCCGCTTTATACCTCATACATAGTCAGGGGATATAGCAACAGCCCCTCAGGAATGAAATTCCAAAATTATTTGTAATATTGCTCAAAGTTTGCGCTCGATGTGTGACCAAATAAATTTTGAATTAAATTGATCAGCTGGGTGGAATGGATAATGATTTCTGTATCCAGATGGAGATATCATTCACTGGCCGCTGGATATAAATGACATAAAAGAGAAAAATACGTAAGATTTACCTTCATTTTATTTTTTTACATTTTTATTTTATACAGTCAGTACATTACAGTACAGTCATCAGTTAGACTATAAAATTATAAGGAAGCTGGCTGTACACCGAAGTTAACGGCTTTAGCATTCAGTTAAAAAGATCACAGGAACTTTATATAACATACTAAGTCCGCCCCTTTCATAAAACATGAATGATATTCTACAAACAACAGGCTTAGTTTGAAGTATACATTGATAGCTGTCCACAGACAATCTAAACGTAAAATATCGTTATATTAATACTGATAGTATGGCCATTGGTGCGGCTAAGAAAAAAAGAAAGGTAGGTTTAAAAAAAAAACAAAATGCGAAACTATAAAATGATGTGAATAGAACATAAAGAAAACATTTTTAACGATGTTAGCACGATTCTCCTTGAATAAATTGCAACTCGAACATACTCCTACGGCAAAATACTAGGCTCTAGTTGGAAATTCAGTTCAAAAGGGGCGCTGTTGAAGTGTTGCTTGCATTTGATTCTAAATAGATCGTTTGAAAGTAAAATACAAAATGGTAAAAGCAATCTTCATTTTGTGGATCATCGTAGCTAGTAGCAAAACGAATTATCTTACATAACCTACCTTAAATAATGTGTTGAACTGTCGCTTCACATTGATTTGAGACCGAAAAACAAGAAGAAATTTTAGTTAGATTCGATTTCGAAACCCTGGTAACTAAAATATTTGTTACCATTTTTCTATTGAGGACATTGGTTTGAAACGACAGAATGAACGATAAGCCTTTTTAATATTTTTTGAAACATAAATTTTTATCAAGAAAAATACTAAAGGTTCTCTTGTAAAATATTTACGGTTGAATAATTTAATCATTTGGAGCTAGAAGCTATTTTCTTTAAGATGCAATTAAGAGCTAAGCGAAGGAGGCTGGAACGCACGGATGGAATGAAATTAAAGTCTCTTAGGAGAAAAATATTTCCACCAATACAATTCCTTGTGGTATATTGCATTACTTGGAGTAAATCAGGCAAATTCTTCTTTGATTACGCTTTATACTTGAGATCAATGTGCTACCTCGATATTAATTTATTAACAGTATTATAGTTTTATTTCTATATATTATTAAATTGGAAATGTCCTTATTAAGTGTACGGCAAGATTTCACCGACGGTGGCCATGCTCCACTACAAGTCCATAATGTTCGAAGAAATTTGTTAGCAAGCAAATTTGAAGCAAATAACAGAGGTAGAGCCCGCAACAACAACATCTGTTGCACGAATTGGCCGGTTCAACCGGTGAAATACCACGACCTCACAGAAAAGAGGCGTGAAATAGAACTACTCTGCGTTTCGTCTTACAAGTGAGGTGCCGGAGGCCTAATTTTAGTCCTCATCCCCTTCCCACCCTTTCCTCATAAGGATAGGACGGGAAGGGGAAGAGGATAGGACGGGGAGGGGGTTAACGGGGAACAGTAAATAACCTTTTTCCTTTGTCCTTTAAAGGTAGGTAGGTTAAAGGCAACGCATTTGCCTGTTGCGGATGTTCATGGGCGGCGCTCATTTGACATCAGGTGATCCGCTTGCTCGTTTTCCACCTTCTCACATAATAAAACAAATAAAAATAGATTTACTATTTGTCCTGAACACAGGGTTTGTTTCTATCACTACTCTGATTTACACGTGGACCCACCGGCTAGTTGTTTTTTATTTACTTTACTTTGTATGAATTCTATATGCCGATCGATTTGTAGACCGCAAAAAACGCTGGAAAAATATTACTCAAACAAAATCATTCTTAATGGGAGAAGGGGCCAAAGGACCACTTGCGGTCGCATATCTTTATCGGAGAGACGAGCGGATAGGAAGAAAAAAGTTTCATTTTTGTATTCATCTCCTCCCCGTCCGGTTATCTTCCTCTTGCCGTCCTACCCTTATTAAGAAAAGATGGAAAGGGGAAGAGTGATGAAATCAGGCTTCCGGCACCTCGTTTTACCACGTTTTACTTCACCCTTGGTTTCTGTGAAGACTTGTATTTCACCGATTAGAGCCACCCTATTCGTGTAACGGATGTTCTTGTTTTTTTATGTGAGAAGGTGGCAAGCGTGCAAGCGGATCGCCTGATGTAAAGTGAGCGCTACCCATAGACTTCCGCATCAAGCAAATGTGTTGCAAGTGCGTTGCCTACCTTTAATGGATAGACGAGGGCATAGACAGGTAAAAGGATATTTCCTTTTCTCCGTTAGTCCCCTCCCCGTCCAATCCTCTTCCCTTTCCCATCCTATCCCCCTTATGAGGAACGGCTGGGAAGAGGAAGAGGACTGAATTTAGACTATGCTGCGGGCTATACCACTGTTTAATAAGTAATGATTGTAATTATTGTAGAAAGAGTAACAGAAGTTATTGTAAGAAGACGATATAATAGAAAAACTCGTTAAAGTCTTCGTAGTCAGTAGATAACAAAGAGGAATAATTAAAACCTCACTTAATGACAAATGTAGGGGATACACTTTAATTAAGAGTAATTCCCAAGCCCGATATCTGTTTTTCAGTAACAAATTTTGATTTTCCAATAAACTTGTTTTCTTTGACCTTGTTGATATAACTGTACACCGAAATCCAATAAGTGTTACTTTACAAAAGGTTCTTATTTACGTTATTGGGAATTACTTATTCAATTTTCTAGATTGAAAAACAAGTCCAATAGGACGGTTTTATTTGTCAAGGAACTATTTATAACTATAATAATATTATAAAGAGGAACATTGATATTTGTTTGCTTGTAATGAGTAAGGTCTGAAATATCTTAACGGATTTTAATAATTCTTACACGTTTAGAATAACAAACAAAACAACAAACTGAATATGAATATAAAACAATTCATAATTTAGCAAGCGATTCGTCTGTCCCGCTTTATAAAATGTTGACTAGCTTTGGTTTTTATAAGTTTCTAAATAATTAATATTTGTATTAAGTTAATATTATAAACAGGATTAATTGTTTGGGGCTAGTAGTAAGTGACAACAAAAATATATTGACTATTTAGTTTCTTGCAGGACCTGTTAATTACCATGGAACATTTCTATAAAGCCTTGTATATTTTCATACAGCATACGGCTTTGTTTGTACGTGTTTTACAATTCTATAACAATTGGGTCGCTCTTGTATTCTTGACTATACAGTGCATCGGGAATGTTTGCTGAAATCTTTCCGCAATATTTGCTGAATACCGCGTAAAAACTACGTCACTAGATTGAGTTTCGACGGGCGAGCTTGAATAAAACCCTCGGGGTATTTACTAATTAAGAAATGGATCCCTACTCAACCTTGTACTAGCACTCAGTCATAAGTTATTATTTATGCTTATATGTAGTCAACATTCAAAAGGTTATGACCCCCGCAAATTGATAATGCGCCTAGCGTGCGTCCATTTTGATGACGTAATTTCGTGATTTTGAATAGTCAGTACCGTGAGCAACGTTATCTTGTTTGCTGCTACTGTTGTTTCCTGACTTGATTAGGAATAAAAGTTCGCCTTGGTGAGAAAGGATGATGATTTTAAACAACACTAGAAATAATACTTTGAGCACAGCAAATGTACTTTTTACGAGAATAATCGGATTGAGATGAAAGAAATGAGCAGTGGCTTCACGTGATCCAAGGATGGTTAATAAGATACTCGCCATGCTTTCATTTAAGTAAAATTAGCTGCAGGAAAAATAAAGAGTATAATATAACTTACTCTTCAGGCAGAGACGGCGCCCCCTCCTCCTGTCCCGGTGCATTTATGTGGTACACGCAGAAGTTCTCCAGGAGCACGCGCATGTCAACAAAGTTGAAGAACGATTGGAAACAGATGTCTGTGAACAATGAAGTACGTTAAGTTACTCGAACGATGTTATTTACATTTAGTTAATTAAAGTTTTTGAAGTTAAAACTTCTTTAGGCACGCTTGACTTGGGCTTAAGCTGGAATATGTGACGAGAGCGTTACAAAAACTGTGATCGGACGAGGCGATCGGAAGTTGTTTGAATTTGGAACAGTTTCAACAAACTTTTTTTTCATTTATTTATCTGGTATTCAATTTTGAATTTTATTGTTAAAATACAAGGGTTTTTATGTTGATTATTTATTATTAAACTGTTGTCGAGTCTGTTTTGAGTTTTCACTTCTGTCGGCAGTCCTTATGACTGCCTGTGTTTTTTTAAAGAATGTGGCAAACGAGCGAGCGGGTTGATGTTAAGTGACAGCTACCCATAGACATCCGCAACTAGCAAATGTGTTTGTTACAAATGCATTGCCTACCATTAATGGACAGAGGAGGTGATAGACAGGAAAAATGAAATAAGTAATATTCTGCGTGAAATAACCACGAATTAAAGTAGAAAAAAAAAGTAATGGCACTCACGCCCGTGAACCTAGAGGGGAAGGTACGGTGTTGGCACACTTCTCTTGCTTCTTCTACATTCATATATCTACTTTACTTGCTCGTCGGGTATGGGTACACTTAACACCGCCTATGTGAAGGATACACTGAAAACAACAACATATTTTTCTTCATCTTAGATATTACTTTATGCTGGGATATAATATAATGACTATATTAATACTTTATATTGTGCTTTAAGTCGTAATAGTAATTTTAGTTACTGTTCACAATATTAGAACTTATTAAAAAAAATCTTAATTATTTATTAGCTGGTTTACTAGACTAACAATAGCAAGAGAAGTTCATTGATACATTTTTTTTGGTTTAGAAAAATAACATTTATTTGCGGTACATTTAAAATACGAGTATGCATTAAAATAATATAGTATTAATGTTAGGAGAGTAAGAAATCCACATCCACTTTGCTACTTTAAAACAAAATGTTTACGTAACAATAGGTGAAAACGAAATAAAATGGCCGTTATTACAGGGGTAAGCAAATCCGGTAAAGACCGGTTTACAAAGGTTTATTCCACTTCGATCACCTAAAATTGAAATAACCCTTTAAATGTACTGACCTGGGTGATCAAAGTGGAATAGTTGTCTGTCAAATTTAATTAATGGAATCAACCGAAGTCAAAAGGGGTTCCTCATATTTTCAAATAACGTTTCACCCAGAATTTAAAATGTAAAATCTTTACATTAGCGTTTCATTAATTTTTATACTATTGCTATTTGATTTTGTCACTTAATAAACCTATAAAATGCCTTTCACATTGCACTTTCTCTCCGGAAATGTATAAAGTATAAGTTAAAAAGAAACAAATGGTTAATGCTATTTTCATGCTACGCGGTAGTGGGATGTGATTTATAAAGTTAGTAAATGTGTTGCGATTTTCCGGTACCTTGCACTACATGCAGTTGACTGCTTCGCTAATTGGGTTGGGTGTTTTATTTCATTACACCGTCTTATAGTAAAATAAATAAATATGCGCTCAAGCTCGTTACCTAGAAGGGTAGGCAGAGAGCATGGATTTCCATTAGACGCGATCCAAGCACACCTCTCTCGTTTCTTCTACATTCATATGTACATCCACGTCTTGTCGTGTCCGCAAAATTGTGTACGAGCAGGCGGCTTATTAATTTCACTGCACCTTAATATGCGACCTTTATGCAAGCTGTGCTTCAAGTTTGTATATTAAAGGCGTCAATTAAGAAACTTGAATGTCTTAACGTATTAATGTTGTATTTTACGTGAATTAGTTTAGTAGAATTAGAATAAATCTATTAAGGTTGCGGGCATGACTATCGTGTCGTGTACTTGTGACATCACACTTTCACGGTCTATTGCGCTCGATACGATATGCCAATGATTTTATATCCAATGCCATAATACAATAAAAATAATGAATCCTACATGATTCGGACACAGCCAAGTACTTAGTAATCATAGTACCATATGTTCCATCTAGAGTTTTATTTAATACGATATCCTTTGATGTAAAAATATCAAAATAATACATTTATTTTATTTCGTGAACAAACAAAAATTTTACAGGTATATAAATAATAAATATACTCGTGTACATTTAAACTATAATCTGTTTAAAATCTTGCCAGGGCGTATACATATGTACATATGTCGATCATGAGTGAGTTCATACTCCGATTCGCACTTGGCCAATTTTTGGGTTTCTGTGAGTGTAATCTTATTTGAAGAGTAGATCCGAGCCTGAGATCATCATTTATACAATAAAAGAAACCGACTTCAATTAGCGCAAATCTTGCATTACTCTAGAACCACTTATCGGATCGGGATAAAATTTAACTGGGAACAATCAGAAAACAAAAGCTATCGATTGCAATCGGCTTTGTAATGTCAAAGTTCAGAGACAAACATAAAAAGGTACAAGTGAATTGTGCACCCCCTTCTTTGTTGAAGTCGCTAATAAGTAGACGTACCACATTTTACTAGAGCTAACTTGAATCAATATCACAAGCGAACTCATTACAAAGTATGATGATGAGAATCGAGTATGAAGACATTGCAGGTAGTCATTGATTACAATAATAGAACAATACGCATTTATCTCTCTTCTACTATTGGGTTAGACAATGACGGCAAATGGCAATCCTTTCCGGGTTGTAATAAGCTATGACCAACACAAGTATGATAGGGTACGACCTAATTTTCTATACACCGGGAAATTAGCATATATTTACTATATATTTTTAATTATATCTCTTTTATATTTTATAATCATAAACATGGCTTGGCCGAAGTAGCACAGATGCAGTTGTCCTTTGATAGTAACCAATTGTTCACGTATTTTCGACGGTCGCACAAATACGAAATATTTGAAGCAATTTCTTTTCCTCAGATTCGAAACGAGAACGGAAAAAGGTCAATTGGTGTACGTAAAGAAAAAAGCTCCGCCGGTCCGCGAGATGGCGGTGTGACAGGAAATTTCAACTTCAACTGCAAGCTTCGTAATATCCTTTGAGATTTCTTTGCCAAAATTTAAACCATATTCTCCGATAAAAAAATAAATAAAGGAAAATGTTCTTATTGATAAATGAAAAGACTCTTTACAAATAGGTACGTATAGGTAAAAAAATATTAAATAAGATTTCAGCATGAATAGTTTTCGTGTATACTGGGGAAGTTTTCAAAACATCTTATTACTCGCAAAGAAAAATCCACGTCTGCATAAATACACTGTAAAAGGTATTTTTAATTTTGCAAATGGAATCTGACGTCTTTTTTTACATACTCTAAGGGACAGGTTTTACATTTCCATATCTGAACAAAGAAAGTAAAATGAACAAAACACTCTCTTCTGTCCGTCGGTTTTTTAATTGATCTGTATTCAAGTCTAGGTAGGAGGAGTTGCAGGGTAATACTAGTTTAATGGTGGTAATGCATAATACTAGTTTCAATATAAATAAATTGTTCAGCAATACTCGCGCAGTTGGAGCAGTAGTGGCTCAGCGGTTAAGGCCCTTACTTACGCATTGTAGGTTGCGGGTTCGAAGCCAGGCAGGCGCTTTACTTTGTGTTATTTATTTTACCACTGCTCCAAAAACGGTGAAGGAAAACACCGTGTGGAAACCGGCATGTACTTTGAACCACCAAATTCGAAGACATGTGACATCCACCAACCCGCACTGAGCCAACGTGGTGGATTACGGCTCATGCCCTCTCTCGGAGAGGAGGCCTGTGTCCCTGCAGGGGGAAACATTCTAGAAAAGGCTGATTTATTATTATTATTCGCGTAGTTTGATTATTAATATTTTATTTATAAACGCGACGTCAATTCCGATTAGTTGTGGTGAGAACAACACAGTACATACAAGCAGATATTCTAGTTTTATTAAGACAACAATTTTGAATGAATTGTGATTCGATGGTACAGAGAAAAATCAAGTAGTAGCAATTAATAATGGTATTTGATGCTTCAATATGAAGGACAGTAAAAAGTTATAGGAATGCAAAACAAGGAAAGAAAATTTATTTTAGGCTTCCATGTCCACACAAACTCTGCGTCCAACTAAGAGCCGTGTGGTGAAGCATCTTCCAGTGGTATGCTTAGTATAAATCCCTGATATTTTAGTAAAAGCGGTGTTCGCTTTTCTATTATTACGTGGCACAAAGAACCTGATAACATATTGATCAACATTCAGTTGGACTAATGTGCCACAATCCAGAAGTATTTGTAAGAGTTTCGATCATAACGCTCGACTTAATTGTGCGTGTGAAGTTATATTAAAGAATGGAATGAACCACGGCATACTTTGACAAATAATGAACACAAGTTATGATAAAATAAATTATAAAATTAGTTTCGATCTGTATAACCACTTTGGGTTACGGGGCGTGAGCGCATAAAATTAGTTTCGATCTGTATAACCACTTTCGGTTACGGGGCGTGAGCGCATAAAATTAGTTTCGATCTGTATAACCACTTTGGGTTACGGGGCGTGAGCGCATAAAATTAGTTTCGATCTGTATAACCACTTTGGGTTACGGGGCGTGAGCGCATAAAATTAGTTTCGATCTGTATAACCACTTTAGGTTACGGGGCGTGAGCGCATAAAATTAGTTTCGATACTTCAAAGCTTATTACATAATACATAGTATCCTTTGACACATTAAAATTTATTCATATTCTATTAAATTATAATGGAACGATGTAGGGGTCTAACCCTCCTTGCAAGTTGTGAATATAAAATCAGGAATATAATTGAAGTTGCTGTGATCCAAACAAAAGTTTCACGTTCGCGAAGTTGCGAGCGTGTCCCTAATCAAAAAGGATTATGCGGGATAGTAGTACCATTTCATTAAATTCTTAAAGATAAATTGTCTGTCCATTTGGATTCAATACAACTTACTTTTGAAAATTCTTTCCTATCCTATACGTAGAGTTGTTCTATGTCTCCATTACACGACTCTACAACTCTAGTGCAATAATTAATGTAAATACAATTAACATTGTCTGAAACAAGTTTTCACCGTGTTTTGTTTGGACAACCAACGGAGTGTTCTCAAAATAAGTAACGATAACAATGATATTCGTACACGAGCAAACTGCATGTGATATAAATATGTACAGCTTTTGAGTTGCATTGGAATCGTGTTAATATTACAAACAAATATCTAAAAACTTCACAATCTATCTAAAACATATAACGCGAATGTAAGATTATTAGTTACGTTTACACACAATAACAACTCAACCGATTATAGTGAAATATTTATTTCGTCAGAGGTACAAAAAACTGAACATTATCTCGAAAAAAAAAGGAATACGTGCGTGAAGCCGGAACAGTTAGTGAAAAGAAATCAAAATTTTATTAAGAAATGTAAGCATGAATATTAATACGTCAAAGCGAATGAAAACTAATTTTGCATTTTCAGAAACGCAATCATAACAAATATAGGTGTTTGAAAAATTTTAAAGCTTTAAGGAAGCAGGAGCGCGACTCAAATAGTGGTTCAAAGCTGTTATTCGTAGCATGGTGCGGGTGATCAAGCATAAAGTATCCAAGAAGGCTGTGCGTCAAAATTATGCAATTTAGGTTATAAAAAATAATTCTAATTCATATTATATAGCCGCGCAAAAAAATGATTTTGTAATGAATAAAAAAAATACGAATAAAAAATATCCCTATCCCCCATTTTACTAGTTTATTTTAATGTTTCCAACATGAACCGGGCAGATGTTTTTTTATAAGACGAAGACAACTCGAACACGCATACGCAACTTACTACGCTACTATTCGTGTTCGGTATAAATCCTTATCCATTTCAATGCGTTAATTATTAAAAGAATTTAATGTAGATTATAATCGCCCTTTGAACTATATCATTCTGACCAATAGTTTAGAAGATATCAAAAGTTTAAACTACAAAGTAAGTAAAAACTACGCGCAAGTGATTTCAAACGCCGCGCAGTAGACGGCCGGGCTTAGCGATGTGTTTATTACTATGTACTTTTGTTTATTATCTTTCTTTGATTGAAAGTTGGTTGTTATCATGTATTCTCATATAAATTTTCTTTGAGTTATTCTTAATAAAGCGTATTTAGTTGAGTTTTTTATTGACGGTGTTCTCGTATTGACCTTGTATTAGGCCAATATATACTCCTCCGACTTGTTAGATAAACGATCTTGTAGCAAGTGAACACCGTGATTACTTCTTTTTAAATTTCTCTGTTCAGAACTTTTTTTATGTAAGCCCGCATTTTCAGAAGTCTGTTTTTGCGTTCTTCACTAGTCTGTTTTGATATGTTTCTGGAAGTAGATTTCCTAATATTAGATAGGCGCTCCGTCCTATCTTCGTTTGTCTCATTGAAAAGACACTGTCTCATATGAGCAGCGTGTTTCGTAGGTCGGGTTGACCTACGAAACGAGCGGATTACTCCAAAAATAAATATGATTAAGAATTGATTCTTATGTTTACTTGCGAAAAATTATTTTATGCATAATTTATTTTTGATAATAATTTTTTGAAGTCGGTTTTGTTTTTGTTAAAAAAATTTGTTTATATACCATGTTCACTTATAAAGCACTAACGTAAATTGTTCGCACATATTTTTTCCATATCTATGCTATTGACTCATCTAAAAAAAACGAAAGTCGCGTACTATATAACATCATAACGACCGACACACTAATGCATACAAAATAGAATCATCTAATATTGAGAATATAGTACGTGACAAAGTCTTAATTTTAGTGGCAAATCTCAAGCTCCTAAAACTTTATAAGCCTAATGTTATCTAGATATAAATATGACTTACACATTTTACTCACAATTATCTATGCAGGCGTGACAAAAGGTGAGCGTATCGCATTGGGGGACAAGTCATAAGTATTTACATGAGGTTTTTTTTTATAGGGTACAACATTTTTATGGGTAATTTTTCTTTTCCGACCTATGTTTGTGTTGTGATCACGTGTGATCGATGCGACTTTTTGGATGGGATAAATTTAGACGTTTTGATCCGATCTGCGGAAAGCATGGAATACATTTGATTCTATTTTCAACAAACAAAACATTTGAATAACAATATTCTATTAAGATCGCACTTCGACCGAACAATATTAACATCCCTACATTACATTTTGTGCAAATCAATATTTTCCTACTACGATCGTCTAATAAGTACAATATAGTTGCAAACAAGAAGCTTGAGCAAGAAGAGACACAAGAGATGGAACAGTGATGTGGCCTGGCGCACATCACTTTACGATGAAGCATAGAAGTGCTATTGACGTTCTAATGAATATTTTTGAAAATCGTATGATTGCAATTATTAAACTGAGTGACTGGCTTATCGATTCTATGAATCAAGCAAATAAGCAACTCTTACATAAATAAATACAACCCAAAAGAATTTTTATTTACCTACTTAACATCTGAAATCGGTTTGTAAATGTAACATTCGGTATAAGCATATGAAGCGTTTTCCATTTCTTGCCTGAGCTACGAGAACGCTGAGTTAATATTAAACATTCCTCGAGGAAGGTTTAAATGCTAGAGTAATACGCTGCGAGAGGAAAGCTTCC
This sequence comes from Papilio elwesi, assembly GCA_029849275.1. Taxonomy (NCBI): domain Eukaryota; kingdom Metazoa; phylum Arthropoda; class Insecta; order Lepidoptera; family Papilionidae; genus Papilio; species Papilio elwesi. The sequence continues at coordinate 14,943,292 of CM056717.1, read as the reverse complement.
TTTATACTTAGTCCGGACAGACAGCTTCGGAAAAAACGATGACAAAAATTCTTGAGTAAAGAATTTAATTTTAAAATTCATTCAGAAAATCTAACTAAAATGGAGTTTCGAGCACATCGTTCATGAAAAGGCTTTCACTTGATACTATCTTATTTACTTATCACAATTTAATAAAATATTACCTTTCCGTTGGGAAAAAATTACTGTAAGCAGTTTACGGTAAACATCTAAATATTTGATACAAATGAGCGATTACAAACGTAATATTTTAGAAATACAATATTTAATTATATCCTTCTGTTTGATTTGAAATGCAATACATATGGACTTGCAGTTGTTAATTCCCACGCCAACCTCCATAAATCCATTAACGATTAATCCAAATAAGGATCTTACGCGTGAAGATTCCTTAAATTGCTAAATGCTTATTTCGTCAGGAAAGCTTAGCCAAAGAGCTAATATAATTATTTAAAGTCGTGTAGATAAGAATGTCTGTCTTTCTTGTTCATATATCAAACTATGTTAAAACAAAGTCATACAATTTTTTTTATTACTAGAGCTAATAATTAAAATTTTACTGAACTTCAGTCTATATTTTTTAATAGCAGTGATATGATGCGTTATAAGTGGATAATATCGAACCTCCATACGATCGTATTGCTCTCGTTTTCCGACTGATGATTGCATTATACACATCCACTATTGTATTTTCCACGCGTATGACATGTAACGTGCAGGTATTGATGGTTTAATTGAAATATTCAACGAAAATCTGAACATGTCGTGAACCAATTTAAAGCATTATTCTCCAATTCGAATATGATAATTTTAAAGAGATTTCTGATTGAATTTGAGAACCTTTATTGTGCACACAAGACAATGAATCCCCGCTTGTTTCCTAATTCTTTTCGATTATTTTACTGAAGAGGCAGATAAGCGGTTATTAAGTGGTTAAATTAATCTAGACGTTAACAAACGTACATCTAAAAGAGTTGAAGAGGCTTTACTAATGACTATATACAAATGTAACATTGACTACGCAATTCTAGTCGTCAATAATAGCCGTTCTACGTCGACTATGTATATAAATGGCACGTTAAAGTGATTTTAATTGATTAAGAATTATGTTTAAATAAAAAGTGTAGGCACATCAAGCTGAGCTTAGAAATGCAACGTTTCAGTACATGCGTCAGACATTAGCATTTTTATAGAATTTAATATTAAATTATGCAGGCGTCAAATAAGCTATCTCCATACTAAAAAGTATGACAAAATATCATATAGAAGCTGAGCCCCGCTAATTCACCCATCGTGCAATTGCAACGACGCTAATATGATTGATCAAAAAAGATCTGGGCTCAACTTACATTGGATTAAAATTATTTCGCAATATAAAATTTCATCCTCTAATCTGTACCTTTAAAGGATGGATCAAATGAGAAAACACTTGACAAATGGATTGAATATCGGCGGAACAAATGCATAGATTTAAAAGGTGATTATGTAGCATACAAAAATAAATGCATACATATATAAATAATTGCTTTTTTAGATATTTTTTTTATGTTAAGTGAGCTCTGACCATAGACATCCGCGACAGGCTGTGTGTGGCAATGTGTTGTCTACCTTATTTTATTATTATTATTATATTAGAACTGTTATTGGTGCATTTTGCATGGCGATTAATATGACAAATGTAGCGGCTGTATTACAGTTTTTAGGGTATAATCAAGCTCATTGCTGAAAAACACCAAACTTACTTTGGCTCAGCGTGGAATATAAACTAGATCTCTCGAAGTAACAGATTACAGCTTACAAGGACGTCTTTATTAATTACATATATGGTTATTGACTTTTCCTAACCAGTACAGAATGCCTAAGGGCATTAAGCTGGCCTTTTATTACCCTTTCTTTTCAAAGCAATTTTAGATTTAGTTTACATTAAGATAATCCAGAAAGAGTAAAATTGCAAACGAGTTTTTGTTGTTGAAAATATACTGCGTAGTTTAATTTCCCTGCTAAAGGAAATTAGAGATACCAAAAGATAGACAAATTAAATAACTTTACAAAGTGGCCGCAACGTTAACGCAAGGCTAGTGAAACTTCAAACAACTTCGGCGAGTCTGCTTATTGTATAATAAGTTTCGATTTATTTTGTTCCTTGTTTGAAGGAAGTTTTACGGTGTTCATAATAAATATTATTCTTTGAACTATTGTTGAACAATATAGCAAAGGCACATAACGCTCGTTAATCAATGCATAAAATATTGTAAACTTCTACTGTATGTGGGTTACGAATTTATTGATTTTGATTAATTTTAATTAATTTATGTCGTATACAATTAAGCGGACTCGAAACAAATTTGTCTGATGAGTGAGGTGCCGGAGGCCTTATTTGAGTCCTCTTCCCCTTCTCACCCTTTCCTTATAAGGATAGGATGGAAACGGGAAGAGTATTGGAAGGGGGGTGTGTAACGGGGAAAAGGAAATATCTTTTTCCCTGTCTGCGCCCTCCTTTGTCCATTAAAGGTAGGCAACGCATCTGCAACACATTTAATGCGGTATGAATTTAGATTTATTTACAGAAAAAAATAGATTCATGTTGTTTTAAAATTAATATATTTTTTATTTTGATAATCTTGAATTTAATTTTGAAAAAAATCACCATATTCTGTGTTTTAGACGGTCTATAATATGAAAAATATACAGAGATGTTCCGTTACATAATAGATACGGACAGATAGATATGTGTATATGTATCTGTTTGTGTATATACGCTAATGTTGAATGACGAAAAGACGTATTTATAATGTAGGATAAATGCAGATAATCAAATGACTGAGGTTTTAATATTATAGCAACACGCAACCGCAAGTTGTTATTTAATATAATGATCACCTTACCGGCTACTTATATAGTAACAATAGTGACGGTGCACTAGGGTGAAGTAAGTTTCTGATGTAGTATTTACCATCGAGAAGTTGTCATTAAAATTAATTTCTTAGTAAGTGTAGATAAAACACAATTGGATCGTTTAAGGTAGGACATATACATAGGACAATTAAGAGGGCAACATTTGGAGATTCTCTGCGAAATGGCATCAGGAATGATGTTGTCCTTACATTGCCCAAAAGATTGTTATTCTTACGTCACAATGGGCTAGACACGGCTCGCAGAACGGACTGTCGGTGGAGACAACCATAACGCAGCGTAGATATGCCTCCAACAAGTTGGACCAAAGGTCTGGTCATGGTTGCGGGAGTCCACTGGGTGAGGACTAAACTTTGTAGCGACCGACCCTTTGAATATACAAAAAGATAGGAATAACTTTATTCAGTTAAATTATTTTCTTATTTATCAAGGTAGGAGAAAATATAAAATTTGAAATGAAAGTATCTTAACACCTAATACAGGTTTGTCTCGATACAAATATGAAGGCATGTATAGATTTACAATACATCGTACATAATCAGTGAGCGTGCACATACAGGTTGTTCCATCGTTATTGAATTGTATTAGATTAAGATAATAATTTTTTAATAAATATTTTATGTTTTTGCAGCTTATATTATTTCTTATATCTCCAGGTAAGTTGTTTATTAATAGTGGTTTGTAGACAATCAACAAGAGGAAATCAACAATGTTTTAATAAAAACTACATATTTATATTAAACCGATTAAAACACTGCGTAAAACAGAATAAAAAATAAGTAATAAATTAAACAATATGTTGCTATGCAGAACGTGTTAATTTGGAACATGTAGTGAAAAATATGCAGAGCAATTTATTGAACATGAAGTTCATATAAGTGTTGGGGAATGCATGCGATTTTAGCGTTGATAAATTACTCTAATATAACCTTATTGCTTTGTCACACTCTACGGAACATTAATGTGGTTATGAGTACAAGAATTAAAAGAAACATTAAGAAAAAAGTCGAAAAAATAAAAATTGACAACTGGTGACATATTGATACATGTATATATACATACATAACCGTTACCTTGTTAGGTCATCTAGACGTTCGGTTCGAGCACAGCATTCTAGTCCCAGATGTAAAACTTGTAAGGTTACGTTACGTTTGCTTATGTGTATTATCGGTTCGTAGTACATGACAGCGATCATTATCATCAGCCTGTATCAGCCCACTCATTACGTAAGAAGCCTTTCCCATCCCGTTCCGAACGTCTTTACGAGGTAATCCACATTCGGCTTTATTAAAAAGTAAATCACAACTTAGCTATACATATCTTGCTTAAAATTATTTCACCAATAGAAAGCTCTTTTATCAGCAAGACACTCAAGGTATATATTTAAATTTGGAACAGGTTTGACGAACTTATTTTATTTTTCTTGTATTCATTCAATTTTGATGTGTATTGTTACTAATACAATGGTTAATTTCTACTGATTATTTATTTATTTTGAACTATCGTCTCACCTTCCCACATTTTTTGAGTTTTCTAGTTATTCTGCATTTGTTATGGTCGCCGCCATTCACAATTTCCTATTCGATGAACCGAACGAATACAACGAACCTAAAACTAATTCTGGGTATTGCGATCGCTTTGGTATAGTGGTTTCCTCTTAATACCACGGTATCATGCTTGCTCACATAATATAACAGCAAATATATTTTTTTAACTTTCAAAAGATTTTCCACACAATACTTTTTTTTAGTGTGTAAACGAAAAATGCGAATCAGATTTCTTTAAGTTATTTTAAGAAATGTAGATGTTAGTTGCTATTAGAGGACGATCATTAAAAGTAGACGCGCCTCGCTTTGCTACCGGAAATGCAATTAAAGGCACTCGCCGCAGGCTAATGCGTGACACAGACTGACTGACTTACAATTACACATACAAATAAAGGAAAACATTTACAAAGACTGCATGTCTAACGTAACGACGACGACGTAAGTGACGACTAACTTAACGTCAAAGCAAACAAGCAGTCGTCTAAAACGCCTTTCTGATACTAAATCTGAATCACCATAGTGTACGATGCATGCGATATCTTGTGAAATGGCCACATTACCACTGACGACGTATTTGCGCTGAAATTAATAATCATATTCACCATGTGCCGTTGTCAATTTGCATCCAAAATTATTTAAGTCACAAATATTTACCGGCATTTATAAATGATATTTTGACGTTATGTATTGCGTTGTTTTTCAAAATGCTACACCCAGAAGTAAATAATATATGTTACGTTGGTTTAGACATATAGAAAGAGTCAATGAATAGAGGCATTAGGACAGATAAATCATATTTAAGAAACAATTAGGCTCAGAGCGTCCTAGCCGCTTTTGCGATGCTAACGCGAAGGTTACCCGATTGACTAAGAAGATCTGGTAACCGAGGACAACGTATATGTATGTACGTATGATAAGGAGGGTAAAAACTTATTTTTATGAGTTATAAAATGTTGATCTGTAATCTCTTTACTTGGGCTTGAGCTGATTGAGCAGTGGTGGCTCAGCGGTTTAGGCCCCGACTTACGTACTGTAGGTTGCGGGTTCGAACCCAAGCAGGGGCTTTACTTTGTGTAATTTATTTTCATCACCACTGCTCCAAAAACGGTGAAGGAAAACATCGTGAGGAAACCGGCATGTCCTAGAACAAAACCAAATTCGAAGACATGTGACATCCACCAACCTGTACTGGGCCAGCGTGGTGGATTATGGCTTATTCCCTCTCTCTGAGAGGAGGCCTGTGTCCCTGCAGTGGGAACATTCTAAAAAAAGGCCGATTTATTATTATTATTAATCTCTACTACATCTTTGGATGACAAAGCGTGAAGTCATTTAAGACATTTTCTACAAAATAAATATTTTGACTTGAATTAATAAGCGATGACGTGGAACTGATATTAGAGTTGGGTTTCTAGGACACTCCCACGAATACTTTGAATAAAGCCTTTCAGTCATTCATGACATCCTCTCTATATAGTCACAGCAAGGCAAGTTTGAAAAGACGCCTCGGGACAAGTTTACGTGCGTTGGAAACGCGGTGAGAATACTGATGTTCCACTCGACAGATTTTTAGATATCGTTTATTATTTAGTTGAAACGAATTTGAAATACACGACAGATTTTTAGATATCGTTTATTATTTAGTTGAAACGAATTTGAAATACACGACAGATTTTTAGATATCGTTTATTATTTAGTTGAAACGAATTTGAAATACACGTCAGATTTTTAGATATCGTTTATTATTTAGTTGAAACGAATTTGAAATACACGACAGATTTTTAGATATCGTTTATTATTTAGTTGAAACGAATTTGAAATACACGACAGATTTTTAGATATCGTTTATTATTTAGTTGAAACGAATTTGAAATACACGACAGATTTTTAGATATCGTTTATTATTTTGTTGAAACGAATTTGAAATACACGACAGATTTTTAGATATCGTTTATTATTTAGTTGAAACGAATTTGAAATACACAACAATTTTCAGATGGTTTAATTAAGCCTACTGAACGTCCTCCGCCCACCACGTGAACGCCTTTTGACTAATAATGATTAGTTAAAAGATCCTATGTCTGCGTATACAAGTCCGGACTCTAAATTTTCTTTAGTCTAAAGTCAACCCACAAGCCCCTGTTAGTTTGTAATTAAATGAATTACTTTAAATTAAATAGCGACGTTAAGGGTAAAGATATTTTTTTAAATTATTTACATTTTACTTTTACTATGTATGTCATCTATTAAAACTTTTTCATACTTGCTACTGCATAAAATCAAAAAGCTAAATTTGCTCTTAAGAAATCTGAACTCTACACGTTCTGAAAGTCTCAAATGTGTGTCAAAAAAATAACTCGGAGAAAAACTGAAACGGTCTTTAGAATCCGTTGCAATGAAAACAAAATACGTCTAGATATAATTACATTTAAAATTTATTTTTTCTTACCAAGAACTTATTGACTTTAGCTAATATTTAAGTTTTTTTTGTATTTTATAAATTTAAAAATGATGACTTTTTTATAGTTTCGACAGCAATTTGTCTTGGGAACAGATTTATATCATGAGCTGTGTTGATTTCAAGTGCATAATAACCTTATTGTAAAGCAACCAAGCAGAATATTTACGGTTGTCGAAATATAAAACATAGAAATAAAAATGTACACAAGACAACAAGACAAGACAAACAAAAGCGGGTGCTCGCTACTATGCTACCATGATGTATGTAAAGATAGATATTACATATAGTGAATTACGACTAAGTTGTGAATTACACAGAAGTGCAGTTTAATAAATAAAAACACTTTTTATACCATTACATTTCTTTACGATATGCTTCGGTGGTTCGTGCATGTTAAAACATTAAATGTAATAAGTTTGACGAGAGATGTTTATGTTGCGAAAGTATCCGTAGGCGTCATCCTACGCCAACGTATATTGGTAGTATTGATAATAAAAAAGAAGTTGTTAAGAGAACCGAATACCATGAATGTAGGATAGAAGTGATAGAGGTGTGCTAAGACCGTGCTTATTGGGAATCCGTAATTACAGAGTTTGGGCGTTAGGGGCTGAGGGCGTGAGTGCTTACTTAATTCTAAACATGCGTCAGACTAAGGTCTTACGTCATTATCTTTAGAAAAATTGTTCATATCTTTGAACGGTGTACTAGGATTGTTGTACATACTACAACAATCCTAGTACACGGGTTGCGCTACTTACAAGCACGTATTCAAACGCAGCTATTGATCAATGCAACTCATACATTATTCGAGCGAACAATGCAAATAATAAAAGGAAATAACTGGATCACCTGATGTGAAATTACTGACCAACGGTAGTGAATCCAAAATTTTATTTGGCATAACCTATTAATAACCAGGAATGAAAATTAACTGATATAAATTTTGTATGTATACCTATTAAAATCAGCGTTTTATGTGCTCCATAACCCGAGGCCGACTGTGATCCACTAAAAGCACATTCCATACCGACAGACGAACTGCTCTTAACCTAACATAAAAGTGTTAGCGTTAGCATATTGCTCCGTAAGTTTCCACCTTATACTAGTTCATACAAAAGGAGCTATGTAAACTGAAAAGACAAAATGTACGCGTATGAAACGAGGTCGAGCAGCGGGTGAGCTTTTACGTAACAAATATTTTGTCTGCGTCTCGAAAGGAATGAAACAAGACGGGATATGTAGCGTCTTAGATAATCAGACGATCTCACGTTCCTGTTATAACAGCGGATTGGACTAGCATATAATTTTGCACAGACAGTAATCAATTTAAGCTAAGAATTAGTAGTTAACTTATTTAATACCTGTTATATAGAACAAAGTCGTGTTAGTTACATCATTTATAAATCAAGAACGGCTGGACAGCTTTTTTTCGGTCTTCGATTTGTTGGCTTTGTTTCCGCCCTGAATAGCAGAATAACAAAATTCATAAAAAAAAATAAAGTAAGGATCAAAAAAATACGTTTTTCATACATTTTTCTCCGATCAAATAAAAGAAATAACAAAAAGTATCTAATTATACATCCTGACCAAAAATTGTTATCTCAAGGCGAATCAAAGAATGAAATCGACCCGAGTGCATTCCAGCAATGAACACAAAATCAATATATAAATGAATTCTAAGACGGCGCGAAGTTCGCTGCGCCAGCTGGTTTTAAATACCTAAAAAAAAATTTAAAAAAATAAAGCTTACTTTTATGAATTATATACCTCACCGCTGACAGCTAGACAGTATACACAACAGTACTAAATGTCTGCGAGAATATAGCGTACAACTTATTTATATTATAATAACTGCGACCATCCGCTTCGCAGGATTTTTTATAACTATACAGTTATAAAAAATATATCACTATATATAGTTACAAAATAATGTTGACAAATAATACCAACATATTATCGAAAAGTACATTTTTAACAAAAAACCAAACAACATGGTAACACATGGACGTCGAGGATACAACCACCCACAATTACAATTGCTCTATTTTGTATATTTCATGTAATATATAATAAATAAGGTAATATTAGAAATATATGGGACCCACATGTCTATTTTATGTACATAAAATATTAATTGATAAATTTTTCATAAAATTGACTTTAGACTTTTTACTGAATATTATTAACTTGGTACTGAATGTAACACGGTTACACGAACCAACAATATGCAGTTCAGCTTGTACAATTAGATAAGAAAAAACCTGGTTCAAGTTTATGACCACAGTGATTGAATAAAAAGATTGAAGCATGACTATACTAATTATGTCAAATGTAATTAAACTGTGTGTACTTGTTGTAGGTTAACTGTGTGGAGACAGGGTGTGGGCTTCTACGAAATACTTACGTTAATAAAATAATTTCGTCGATTAGGATTTATTTTTTCGAGCAGCTCGTCGCTCAGAGCTGTCATTCACTTCAGCTACGTGATAGTGAATGAGATCTCTGAGCGACGACACGACGAAGACGAGCGAGTCCACACTCGCGTCAAGAAATTTTAAAATTTATAAATTCGTGCATTACAACATTTTACAGCATCACGTTTAGAGTAACTATGTGATATATTTGGCAAGGCAATATACATTTTAGATTGCCGTTGTTTAAAATAAAACATGATTCAACAATCACCTAATTACTTCTTTTACATGTGAGCTTACGATTATTTCCTAAATAAATTAAATTTAAAAATGAGCAAGAGTATAAACATTTTATATTCCTATTGGATTAAAAGACTTATAAGGCTTGTGATATTCCGAGTATTTTTGCATGTATATCAATATTGAGAGTTTGGTTACACCCAGAGCAGTACGTAATAGAAAGGAACGGTAGGCATATTATTAGGAATAAACAAATATGCGCACACAGAACAGAGCTTTGTCTTTTGAGAATTGACACTCAGCCAGCAGACAGCGTTGAGAGGCGAGTGCAAGCGTTCGCTCATTAGTTGAGATGAACGCGAAGAAGAAAGATCTTTTAAATTCATAAAAACATTTGAGGAGGTCGTCTTAAAACGTATAACGAATTCAAGATATGCAGTTGGTTTTATGTCGCGTTGGAACGTTCATTGCGTCATATATTTTTATATCAGGAAACGCACAGTCACGCTCGTTAATTACTCCTGCTTCGTAAAAGAATGGGGTAACATTGAGAAGGAAACTTAAAAAAATTAGAAGAATTTTCTTAAGTGTTGAAACTAAATTAATAATCCAAATATTATCTAAGAGCTTCTGATTTTGGTGAAATTTATAGAAATCGTTTCGTAATGCTTGGATTGAAGAAATATAAAATAAATTAAATGAGTGCCATCATCTAAAGTCATCTCTTTGGCTGAACGTCATCGACTTAAGTTTGCTAACTGGAGGAAGGAATTGTATATAATGAATGTATATGATGTAGTCCATACAATGCGAAATATTTGGACTGCTGTTTTTGACATATTATCACAATAGACGTAAAGGGTATCGTCTTTATAGTTATTCTTATTTGCTAACAAATTATTACATTCGAATATTGTTTTTGAACATTTTTTTGCTCTTATTACTAATTCTGAAACTTCCCACATATAACTAATAATGGCAGGATTTGACATCTAAGTTTTCTATTAATCGTTTTCTTCAGTAATTATGTTTTTTAATGTGGTCCCATTGTTTATTTTAATGAAAATATTTGTTTCATAATAATCTTTCTACAAATTGAAAAAGCCTAACACATTTTAACAATAGATAAAAATGATTCACGCTCCATTTCACAAAGAAGATTCAATAACATAAAATCAATCACGTTCAGTCCATATTAGCCTGGTCATATCCCGAGGTCAACAAAGGATTTTATTTCACTTTGTATATGTGAGTCAAATGAGAATCATCCGGATAAACAAAGCAGAATAAGCCATGAGCTAGTAAAATACTTCTCGGTCGAACCCTCTAGTGTCTGATTGTAATTCGTCCCACCCCGGTTGTAAGGCGATTGGCGTCAATCTTATCTATGTATTCAATATGCACTCACGCCCGTAACGCAGAGGGGTAAGTAGAGATTATGGATTTCCATTTGGTTATTTCTAAATTTATGTGAATTTTCTGTATCCTTTTCAAATTCCTTTCTTCGCTTTATCGTGCTTTCAGAAAAGTTCTTTCTGGTCGTCTGTTCTGGGTTTCTTTTATGCATGACTCAAGGGTTTCAGTTAGTGAATTTCAATGTACGAGTATATCAAAAACTTAACTACCTAATACAAACGAATTGAACTGTAAAATATCAAGTGACAAAATGTTACTTCCTAATTATTACTTTTATTGTGAAAGCCCATGACATCATATAAATTTAACGATTGTACGGAAAAGTAACAAAAGTACGCAAGCAAATAATATATTTTATTTTACTGATTACCGCAACCTTGTGACCATGCAGTAGCAGTGCTTTCGGTGGCACAGCATGCGATTTCTTTTCACAAGTTCTGTTATTTTTAACTTTTTGCGCCGCATCATGACTATTTTACTAAAATTAAATTCGCCTACATTATTTCTTAGAACATTACCTATCTGCCAGTAAAAGTCCCATTAAAATCTGTCTCACCGTTTCGGGGATTATGCGGAACAAGCAGACAGACAAAAATTTAAGAAATTGTATATACCTCATGTGCACTGTATACGGAATTTTTATTTGGATATTACAGATTTACAGACACTTCAATTTTATTTTTCTGTATAGTTACGAATGTCAGCTTGTTTGTTACGCTTTAATTCCTTAACGACTCAGCACAGTATCATGAAATTTTGCACACACATTGTTATGGGTACAGAAAATGATACGAGGTACTGCGATGCGATGCGACATTAAACGACAGCTTAATATGATTTAAGCAAAACGTCACCAATATAGTTTATATCCATTTCTAAATTCTTGCTAAAAGCATTGATAAGAGATTAGCCATGACTAATCTTAGCGCTTAGATGTTTTCTTGTAGAAATGTGTTATTATTTTATTATATGTTTCATTACTGTTTATTTTGTGATATAGTTAATTTGTTCGTATATGGCGATAGGCACATCTCTCATTAAATTTGTGGCATTATAAACTGTGATATCTAGAAAGCTATCACTTCTCTCATCTACTAACAATCTATGGAATAGGTGTATTTTTCAGCTTACTATTGTATACCAATTTTCCTGCCTAAGTACATACTTTCTTACAATAGTGTAATTTAATCTCATATTAAACATCGGCTTACGTAAGTTATTCAAGATTTATACAAATATAAAGAAATCCTTTTCTGCATAAAATAAAAATTAAAACGAACATCCAATTGGAAAGGAAGCGCGCTGGTTGAGACAGGTCTGTTTACCAAACAGATGTAGGGATTCAATAGCTGTTTACTGTGAGTAGGGTCGCATAGGGTCAGTGAATCTCCACGAATCGCTAAGAATCTAGATAGGGTCCCGCTTTTCGTTGTATAACGCTAACAGTAAAATTAAACTCCTCTGTCATGCCTTAGGCAACTACTGAAGAATACTTGGTTTTAATATTTTATTGATAATATGACGTGTCATTTCCAGTCGCTTTCTAATGGGGCGAAGTCATTGAGCGAAGTACGGTAGCTATATTGTTAATATGGTAAAAATCTCGTTCTACAAAACGAAACGTCCGCGCTGATTGGTCGAAACTCGTATCCGGCACCACTTCTTTTCTTTTGTTGGCAAACTGTTAAACGTAAATAAACAAAATGTTCTTGTGATGTTAGTTTCAATTATTTTGTACCATTAGTAACTAAAATTATAATGTGCCGACCGTTTAGAATTTGCCTATCTTAATTATAAAGTGTCTACTCTGACAATCGGTCGATGACATATATATATATGAGAAGACAGTTTAATCGTAAATAGAATGCAACACAAAACTGCATCGGCTGTGCAATAAAAGACAAAAATGTTAAAACCTTTTACCTTCACAATACGTTCAAGTGCTCTTTCATGTTAAAAATTTAGTTCATTTCAATTTACCTTCCATCTCTTTTGTTTTCTACTTCTTAACCTCTTTTTGTTTTATAATCCGCTTCTGGAAATATTTAGGTTAATCTCTTAATTAATATATAGGATTTCAATGAAAGTATACGCTTTAATATATTAAAAGATACGACGATAAGTAGATAAGGTTTTCTTTCTACGAAGGAAGGAAAATTAAAATTGAGTAAAATTTTTAAGTACAATAATTGCAATTTTTTAATTAGATCTGTTATTGTAGAGTAGCTGAGAACTGGTTCCCATACGGTTCATCAGACCGAGACCACGTGACAAGATTGTGCATTTTAAATAGTTTTCAACGAAAAAATTTAAAATTATTTCGTATTATTTTCGTATCATATCTTCGCTTTTATGTTTAATCAATTAAAACCCATCGCTTCGAAAGTAATGCATATATTTTAAGACGTTTTTGTCCTTTCACTTATAACGTGTTAAATATACCTATTATATTTATGACTGCTGAAACTATTTTTTTAAATAAATATATTAATTATCATATTTTTTCGAATGTTATGATAGTATTAAAAAAATTGCGTAACCTTTATTTTTTGTAACTCAAAAACTATTGAATCGATTTTAAAGTTTTATAAGCGAGTGAGCTCGGCTGTATATTTTTATTAGTCTGTCTATCCGAGCGCAACTGGGGCGGTTTACTAGTTCCTTTTAAGATTGAAAAATATAGATGCAATGTAATCCATATGATTGCTGCTTCGCTTTACTGCGGTGGAACTAGCTTTAGATTTTAATAATAAAATACGGAACAACACGAAAAACAATAACACACATATCTAAAAGTCATTATATTTATAAGACCTTGATATTACGGTATTCGATTACATTTTTTTTATAAGAACTAAGGGACCTACAGATTTCCCTAGTGGTTGTCATCCACGATTGGAAAATCTTTTGAAGTTCCCGTGGGCATATGAGAGCCTTTGATTTATAAGAAACGTATCTTTGCAATATGACGGATTCGAGGCAATATAATTGAAGGAATTTATAAAATTTGAAAAATACTATTTTGAATATTCCGCTCGTGGTAAGCCGATTTCGATGATTCTATTTTTATTCGACAGTTATTACTTGTCGTGTGGTGGTTTTTATACATATATATAAAAATAAGTATGAAATAATTTTAGATCTCTAAAAATCCTAAATAAAAATCAGGATACACCATATCTCTATCTACTACGGTTATCTCACAATAACTACTACTTGTTTCCTTAGAACAAACAATTAAAAAAATGCGCTATTTTTTCGTATTGAGTATTAGTCCTTATCCAAATAAACATGTTTGTAAGCTAGAGTATTAAATGTAGATTATAATTGCCTTTATATAATATTTATAAAAATAAAACAATAATTTATATATAATATAGTTGTTATAGGTATAGTTATAAATATAGACTTCAAGTACTACTAATATTTTATGCCTTAGAACTTAGCTCGTGTAACTAATATAAACCTTTTTGTATATTGTATAATTTATATATATAGCCAAGTTAAAAAGTCGATCGTGATATCCCATGTCTCTCAGAAGTTTTAAAAAAACACGAAAGCTTTTACATCTATGCATATGCATAAAAATAAAGTCGAATGAGCACGTACCTTCGTCAGAAACTCTCGATCCGTACGGCCGGCTTACAAAGTTGCATCGGTAAAATTCCTGCTACGTTTTCACGTTGAATTCCAGTGAAATGTATTGCGATCGTGTTACACTGGCGGAATTTTATCGAGCTTCCAGCTATTCAAAGTTAAAGTCCGTGAATTTCATAAATTTGCGTAAAGTGTATTTCATCAAATAGAAAACCAATAAGGTGTGAATTTTATAAAAGCAGAAATATAATTTATTTTGTATCAGCGAATAGTTCACAATTTAAACATATATTTTATATATATTCAGCGCTATATGTTTGAAACCTTGACGGCGCATAAAAAGTGACAAATCATGGTTTTCCATTATTGTTCATGAGAAAAGTCTTGGTGGACGCTATTGCTATCAGCTTATCAGCTACCTAATAATATTGTTTGAAACTACTGAACAGTAATACGACAGACTCATTTATTAGTCTGCACATAATAGTTCAGCTCATATCGATTGGTATTGTATAAATTATTAACAGCACTAAAATGTATTTAATACTGTATAATATTAGTGCTACAGAACAATTATGATACGACACGATATTAATAAAAATAATTATTGTAAATATTACTCGTCTCTTCAGAGATGGCCATTGTCCGGCTTTAGCATTCTAAATAGAAACTTATCTATTTTATGGTCTGGGATACGGTTTGAAAAAGTATCCCCTCATCTGCTTTGATCAGGGCCCAGATGGTGGGTTCCTGAGTTAAATCTGTGACCAAAACTGTTAAATCGATTCTAGGGGTCGAGTTTATGTTAACCTATAACGGAATGTTAGACTGGAGTTCGATTTCTTTTGGCGCATTTTACTTAAAAAAATATGTATTTGCATCTGTCCAACGCATAATAAGTAAGCTTTGGTATATTCTTCCCTTCGACATTTTTGTTCTTTGATTGATCATAGTATAATCTGTACTAATTATATCCCAACATAATTTCTAATGGTAATGTTAATATATTCCAATACTTAAATTATCGTAAATTATCATGAAGAGGAAGCTTTTTGTTTGTGATAAGAAAATTATATTTAAAAAGGCGTTTTATGGACACCCGGTTAGAGCGGTATTGTTCGTAAATTATTGTTTTATTTTTATAAATATTATATAAAGGCAATTATAATCTACATTTAATACTCTAGCTTACAAACATGTTTATTTGGATAAGGACTAATACTCAATACGAAAAAATAGCGCATTTTTTTAATTGATTGTTCTCAAGAAAAAAGTAGTAGTTATTGTGAGATATATATATATATATATATATATATATATATATATATATATATATATATATATATATGCTGAAGTGGCAAGAAGGCCGTACACATCGGTGGAGTTAGCGACGCCAGAAAAATCTTGGCATGGAGACCACTTATGAAAACAAGAACACTGAAGAAACTTTCCTCCAAATCTTGCTTGAAAATCACAACGGTTTGTTCTTCAGGCTATGCTCCAAAAATCATACCCACAAATTTATTGTACAAAGAAAATGAGGTCCTTACCGTGCTCGGGTTATGCATACTTACGACTTTAACAAAAGTCCACAAACATATACTCAACTCTCAAGATCGTCTCAGTCGGCAAAACTTCTAAATAAATTACCTCTACTGCGAGTGCTTTCGTCATTCGGTCAACGATCCAGCCAGTACTTGGACGACGTTGTGTACAATAGAATAAGTAAGGATTGTAATGAGACTTCGCTAGAGAGGCAAATCCTTGTCTTATAACGTAGTAGAGCATCTGCTCAAAATTACGATCTAGACTTTTAAATTATGACTTGCAATGCACATCACACCAAACACAGTGTATTAAATAATTTGTTCATAGCAAGTATTCAATTATTCTTCTTAAGTTTCTGTAATATATTACAGTGGTAGAGCCTGCAACAACAACATCTGTTGCACGAATTGGCCGGCTGGACCGGTGAAATACCACGACGTCACAGAAAACAGGCGTAAAGTAGAAGTACTCTGCGTTTCGTGTGATGAGTAAGGTGCCGGGGGCCTAATTTCAGTCCTCTTCCCCTTTCCACCCTTTCCTCATAAGGATAGGACGGGAAGGGGAGAAGGCTGGGACGGGGAGGGATTAACGGGGAAAAGGAAATATCCTTTTTCTGTCTATGGTCTCCTTTGTGCTTTAGAGGTAGGCAACGCATCTGCAACACATTTGCCAGATACGGATGTCAATGGGCGGCGCTCACTTAACATCAGGTGATCCGCTTGCTCGTTTGCCACCAACTCACATAAAAAAAATATATTAGTGATAAACCTAAGAATTTAAGCCTTTGTAAATTATACGACACGTAAGCTAATAAACTTTATCTCTTTCTTTCAGATGGATGTATGATCCCGCGAAGACCGCAGATAATGGTTGGATGCGGAAAACATGGTTGGCATGACATAGTTGGGCTGCATATTGCAGAAAGCATTGGGGAAAATCTACATACGTCAAACGGTGAACAGATATTTTTGACTAGTAATAACGACACCAACAGAGTGAACACTATTACAAAAAATTTAATGTATAATACATAAATCTACAAGGTATGTTTATTTACCTTTGATAAACATATAAACATTAGGTTAATTAAAATATATTAAAAATCGCCTGTTACGTTAGAAAACAAATCAACTCGGTGTAATGCTGATAGAGATTGGCATCACTGAGTACTCCGGTTAAAAAGACGTGAGCTTTTATCTTTATATATTTAGCAGTTGCCTTCCTTCCCTGTGTCTTCCGTGTCCGTGTCCTGTCTCCATCCTCATTTCTTATTTTCCTCGCTATATTTTTTTATCGAATTATAGGTGACAAGAACTGAAAAGTTGTTCATGTCAATTTATTGTCTTATTATCACCACATTACTGTGGCAACCGATTTTGGAAATGATGTTTTTTTTTATATCCCTCGGAATCCTCTGATATTTTATATGCCTATCGTTTACGTAATCACGTAGTCGTACTTTATGACAATTTTGCTTAAGATAAGTCAAGCCGTTCTTGACTTATAACGGAACATTGAAAAATGTTCACGAAGGAAAAAAAACTTATCTATGCAAAGTCGCAGAGGCTAAAATATATAATAATAAATATTGACTTACAATTCATCCCGATATCATGGTAGGTGATGATGGCGGGCTTGGAGCGGTCGCCCTGCAGGGCTACCAGTATGTCGCCGCGGTCAGTGCGCACGCGCATCTCGACGCACCCGCCGTCGCCGCTGAAGCGACGCGTGCTCGGGAACTGTAGCTGGATGTTCTTCAGCTCGATATCATCCATGCTGCACACATTAAAAAATTTACCGTTATAAAGTATATTTACAAGAAATAAGTACTATATGTTGGGTGGAGGTCTCTGAACAATGAGTATAGATACCATTAAATCATATACAACTAGGCAAACAGCCTTCGTAATCCAAACGGAATGCTCGCTTTTTACCGTACCGTGTATGGATAGGAAAAGGAAACAAAAAAAAACTCTTGAATTGTCCGGGTTCCTACGTGGTTGGGTTGACACGGCACTACTTGCTTCTTTAGAATAAATGTGGCTTCAGGCGAAATACTACCTACCTACTTGAAAATTTTACTCAGTCACCCACTATAAGTTGAGCTCCAGAATTTAAATTTAAGCCAAAACTTTAACTTACTTTACCGTTACTTTAGTTATTTCATGGGATGTGTGTGTCAAATAAAATCTTGTAGTTCGTCGAATAACACTAGATCGAAACTTACATAGTAAAAAAATCTAATCCCCGAGATTGAATCCCCCTGAATAGCATAGCATCAACAGTTACATATTTTGTAACATAGGTTTTTTTTATGGAAGCAGGTGGCAAACAAGCAAGCAGATCACCTGATATCAAATGCGTTGCCTACCTTTGATAGATAGAGGAGGAAATAGACAGGAAAAAGTAAGTTATCCTCGCCCGTCAAATGATTTTCCGCTTCCCATCCTTTCCTAATAAGGAAGGCGAGTGGACTAGATGTCTGCATCCGTCACCTAACTCATAAGACGATACTAAGAATACAGCTACTTCACGCCTATCTTCTGTGAGGTCATGGTGTTTCACCGGTCGAGCCGGCCCATTCATGCAACAGATGTTGTTGCAGGCTCTACCACTGTTCTAAAAAGGTACGTTTTACTTAAGATACTCGTATTTTAATTATGTTTGGTCTTGTAGGAATTATTTTGGTTTCTAATAATAAACTATCGTTATCTCATGATTCAAGAAGTCGGAAAACTTTTTCTAATAAATATTTATTGAGAGACAAGTAGCAAAACAATAAGTAGGAGATCTTCAATGTCCATGAAATGTATATAAATATTTCACGGCTGCTCCAACTTTTAAAGATGATTCAAGTTACTCTTGAAACTGGAGTACTGAGGTTTCGTGAGGAATAACAATAATAAAATAACCAGAATTGACTAATCGTTTCTATTTTCGTTTTCAGTCGATATACGATAAAACTTATTTTATTTATTTATTAAAAATAATACTATGCTATAGTAAAAAGTGTATAAGAAAATTTAATTAATATTAAGGAAAATTCATACAAATATCTATACATATATAAAAGGAACAATCAGACTGGCTGACTGATATAGCAACGTACAAAATTCTGGGCCCAGAGACTTAAAATTTTGCACAGAGATTTTTGTTATTGCGTAAGCGAGGACTAAGAAAGGATTTTTCTCTAAATAATAATCCAAAGTTGACTTCAGATCTGTATGTTCAATGTCTGTTTATAAAATAGGAATCTGTTTTGGTTGGAGAATTCTCGCTTAAATTACATTCAGACGAACTGTATTTTAGAATATTAATGATGTATAATTCTGGTAACAAGGGTAATAAATAATAATAATTAATTTATATTCTTAAGTTTATTTATATTAATTTTCTCGCTCTTTTCTAGGTTTATTCAAAATATTGTTGATCTCATGTTTTTCATCCGTAAAAAATTTAAGACTGATATCGTGCATGCTGTGATCGCCTGTAATTAAAATTGCAATTAGTCTAAAATTATTTTATTACATTGTATGTGTGTGTTATTGTTAATTTTGTTGGCAACCCTTGCAAATAGAATAAAAATAAAATAAATAACATGGCACGCCGGGTGAAATCCCGGGACAAACCTTATTAAAATGTGATAGTAACTTTGTTACATACTTTACTCAAAACAAATAAAGTAATTTTGATAAATTTTAGTAAAGAGATAGGTTGATGACATTGTAAGAACATAGTGCATGCAGACACTATCAAAGGAATAAATATTCTACTCGAAGCGTTATTACATAATTCCTGCATAAAATCAAACCAATAGGACATAGTGAAGACTTCACAACAACAGAACATAGTTTAATGCTGTCCATATTGTCCAACTATAATAGGAAAAAAGAACGAAACGTCTAGGCGAATCACAAAGGGGTTTATCTTGAGAATAAAAGTAATTCAAGCTATAAGTTTAAGGATAAGATTTTAGTACAAAAAGAATTTCCGCAAGATAAACTTATTTCCAAAAAATACGAGAATGTTTTCATCTTTAAACTTTTTACTTTAATAAACTGATTTTATCTGATCGATTTTTAGATATTGGGAGAATTTATCATGTACCATACAAATGTTGTCCAAAATTTAGCTATTTCATAAATATAAATTACTAATTTATATCCCTACTAATATTATAAATGTGAATGTAAGTTTGTTTGTTACGCTTTCACGCGAAAACTACTCAACCGATCATCATGAAACTTTGTACACATATTCTTGGAGGTACTAGAAGTAACATAGGATACTTTTTATGAAAAAATAGTATATAGAAAGCGTAGTATGTATGTTACCTATAGACCTATAGACTCCGAAACGGCTTGACCGATTTCGATGAAATTTACAGGGATTGTCCAGATTGGCACATTCCTGTGTTTGGTAATGATCGGATCAACATAATTAGTGGTACCCGGGCGAAGCCGGGGCGGGTCACTATTTATTTAATAAAATAAATAAACACTAGTCATTTAGTTAGCTAATCTTAGCGAGTCATATGGTCTGCTTTATCCGATAGTCAGGTATGATGCAAAATAGTTACTCGACTTAGGTAAGCCATAAGATATTAGTTAACATGGACGTTTGGTCGGCATATACCCACCAGATATATTTTTGTCTGTCATTACCCGATGGTATTTTAAATCTAGTTTTTTTTTCATAGTAGGTGGCCAACGAGCACGCGGTTCACTCGATATCTAGTGATCGCTACCTAAATACATACAACAAGAGTTGTAAATGCGTTGCCTACCTTTAACGGACAGAGGAGGAAATAAACAGAAAATGGTAATTTCCCTTTCCTATTTATCCCCTCCATCGTCAAGTACTCTTCCCCTTTCCATCCTTTCTTTATTATCAAAGGCTGGCAAGGGGAGGAGGACCAGAATTAGGCCTCCGGCACCTCACTCATCAGGCTAAACGCAGAATACTCTACGTCACGCCTGTCTTCTGTGCAATTGTCTGTCGAGCCGGACAATTCGTGCAACAGATGTTGTTGCGGGCTCTACCACTGTTAAGTAGAGTAATTTCATTCGGGTATCGGATGCTGTTTAGCTGTCTAACTATTATTTAACCAAAATCGTCGGATTAGCTTCATTACCACTTCATAAGGTATTAAAAAATACAGTCATGTTTACTGAGTAGTAACATATGTTAGCTAGTACTAGTAGTAACATATATCAAAAAATTAATTAAAATACACACGATTCTTACCCTATTTCATAAGTCATCTACATTATTATTAGTGCAAACATACTTGTAAGTTACGAATTTTCTCAAATTGCCTTTCTACGTTTAAAAAACTTTAAATTCTCGGCGGAGTCATTTCAATCTACCATTGCAGAGCATTTAGCAAACAAAAGTAACAGATTAAGCTCGAACACTAACATTGTGTTCACGCTCAAACCAAGCCGCATTAAATCCGACAAGCCGAAGCCTCAAAATTGCATTGCACCTGAGGTTAAAGCCAGTCTTTGGGTGCAGTTAAAATAGCAAATGTTTTTTTTTATCTTCTGTAATTTAATGCATATGTTACAATCTAGTTAAGGAAAATAAAACTATCTTTATGATTAGTGTATACCTCTTCTGGCTACATATATATATTTTCGACATTTTATTCCTCCGTAAAATCGTGAAGTGAAATCGAAGCTTTATATTATTATCTAATTCCAACAGATCCTAAAACAATAAGTTTTAAGATCACGAAACGATTTTTTTTCTTCCGGTAAAAGAATTGGAAGCCGCTTTGCTGTGTGAAATTGGTGAAAGAGATGACGTTCCATGAAGGAGTCTTCTACATGTTTAATATACCATTTAACAGTGGTAGAGCCCGCAATAACAACATCTTTTGCACGAATGGGCCGGCTCGACCGGTGAAATACCACGACGTCACAGAAGACAGGCGTGAAGTAGAAGTATTCTGCGTTTCGTCTGATGAGTGACGTGCCGGAGGCCTAATTGTAGTCCTCTTCCCCCTCCTACCCTTTTCTAATAAGGAAAGGATGGGAAGAGGAAGAGGATTTGACGGATAAGGAGGGGATGGACAGGGAATGGAAGTATCCTTTTTTCTGTTTGTCCCCTCCTTCGTTCATGAAGGTAGGCAACGCATCTGCAACTCATTAGCTTGTTGCGGATGCCTATGGGTAGCGGTACTTATTTCCAGGGGCCGCTTGCTCGTTTGCCACTTTGTAATATAAAAAATAGGGAAGGAAATCTATGGACTCAATACAAATTCCTTAAAAATATTTTAAATCAATCAACATGTAGAGTCGAGAAATTTCTTAATAACCGATTAAAAAAGAGAAGTACTCAGTTCGCTTGCATTATATATTGTTACCACAGAACTGCGGTATTTATAGATCGAGCTTGAGACTTATTTTTGCAATCGTTATTTTTTTTATCGAAACTACAGAATGAGACAGTCTTATTCAGAATTCTCTACTTAAAGTCGGTTATTGTAGTTTTACTCCGCTTTAATTAATTCTTATTATCTATCCAACTCCATATTAAAAGTTTCACCGTTGTTAAATCCAAAACAATGTAAAAAGTGTATGAAAAGTAATTCATTCAAAGATTAAAAAAATATCCCAGCAAATTTTACCAGCGTGTCAGTAAATTGAATACGGTACCATTTACTTCTTTGAAGGTGTATTTGAAGACGAGCGGTTTTCTATTAACCTAGATACACTTTAAATAAACTGGTAGAAAAAAATACACTATATAAACGAATGTTTTCTACAGTTTTATATTGCTTAAAGGACGTAAGGAAACGAGACTAGAAATAACCTCGGAATTGTTGTAAAAATAAGAAAAATATCATAAACCAGAAACAGAACGATCTAGTCAGGGCTTTTGGACATTAAGAATTATGTGCTGGGATGGGATACTTTGAAAGCATTAGACATAGATAGCGTTGAAAGCGAAAGTGTAGCTTAAGGCAGGTTGATTAAAATTGAGAAAGGTAACTTGAAAAAAGTAAGTTCAAAGACATATTTGCGGTACATGTGGGAACTTTTGGTGAGAAGTTACCAATGGCTGCTAGAAGAGCTAAGTCGTTTTACAGATTATAGTATCATCTCATACCCCTTACGGCGCTTGCACACGCTAAGAAATTTCACCGTGTCCATGGCAGGACAGGATAGGACAATTGCATCATGTAGACGATAAGAATTTTGTCGCATCTAGACACGAAAACGTACCGTGTCTGCGGCAGACAACGGCTTCTCAAAAGCGGTTTGACAAGCTGTGGAAAACTACAGAAAATCAGTAACCACGTGAAATTACTAAAATGCGAGAAAGTATTCCTAATTTAATAATAATTCCCTAATGTTAATCTTAATTGCAAACGTACAAAGACTATCTGAACTACCACAACTACCTCGCGCCGCGCCACTGCACCGCATCAACGTTGGCCATCGTGTCTAGCAGAGCCAAGATTTTTTTCTTGGTCGCGCCGAAGCAATTTACTAAGGTCGTATGAAGAAACGACACAAATTCTTGCATAGGCCCGGCGACTTTTCTTAGCATGTACAACGGCCCATATACTGTATCCAGACTACTTCTGTTTGTTTTGGACCAGCATTATATATACATGTATTATGTACTGGTAGCACCATAGACAATGATTTCTCACAGATAACATTGGACACATCACCAAATCCTCAAAGAAACCTAATTTAAATAATATTAATTTAATATTCTTTGTAACAAGTTCAAATGTTTGTCCTACAGCGTAAACCCTTAATATTTTATCACAGTTTTAAAACGGCATTGAAACACACTATAAGACTTGTTTATCGTTGTCCGTCGCAAGATGGATTAACCTCTACTACTTTACTACCTACCTACCCTACTCTTTCCATTGTTAGCGTCTACGGATAGAAGGGTCCACACAACTTGATACTTTATATCCACTATTATAATTCAAAGAGACAACTTAAACGTATAAGGTGTTTTTGTTTCGATTACTTTTTAAATTAAAATTATTCTATAATGATTCATCGTGAAAGAGAATGGTTCGTGAATTTACAAAGCAAATAAAAATTGCACAACGAGATCTACATACATCGTAAAATTAGGTTAACGTGTCGTAAGCCATCAATGGTCGCAATACCCATTACTGAAAATCTATTCAATTTGACAACTATTCAAACTGTATATTATTTAATTTTATATATTTAAGTTTCTCTTTGTACATTTTTTAAAGTATATGTATGGACTCATGGTCTGATAATAAACAGATTATTATTATTATGCGGTAGTTAAAATTTTTATTATCATTATTAAAACTTGAAAATCCGGGATGAAATACATATGGTTACGGTTTTACAGAGTATTTCAGTGAAACTGGCTCTACTTACCTTCTTTCAGATATGCTGGTTAATAAATGTATATCACAATAAATTATATATATATATATATATATATATATATATATATATATATAAATATAAATATATATATAAATATAAATATATATATATATATATATATATATATATATATATCATTATACTCGTATTACGCCAGTTATTTATAATGTCGTTCTAGTGTTAGAAACACAAAGCTCTCATGTGTTATGTCGATCTGTTTTGATAGTCATTCTCATGCTCGGAATATACAGCGAGGGTTTTCTATTATTCTCGGCGGACAATATGAATCGCTTATTAAAATCGAAATAGACCTACGTTGTCCTAGGTTAATGACAAACGTGGTAATGCTACGCGAAGCGAAAATATCATTATATGTATGTATTTATGGTGGTGAGTGCTACCATAATTAACCCCGTATTATGTATGTATTGGTCTCATTACATCGATTAGTAACGCACTGGGTCGCGTCGCGTTCCGTCGCTACCAGGCTTATATTCATAGACTTGGAGCTAATGAATCATTTGACTAAATCACTAACCACAACGCGGTTTTTTTACATTAATTTGACAAAAAAATTATGATCAACATGACTACATAAAAATGTTTTAGAGAGATTCTATATCTATTCTTCGAGAACTAAGATCACGTAGTGACAGCCATGTAACATTAACATGAAATAATAAGTTAATGAAAAAATATACGAAAACATGAAATCAACATATCGCTACTACAGAACTGATTATATTAATTCTCTTACCAGGAGACACCTTCGCAAGGATTCCCCACATAAGTAGAAACAGCTACACTCTGCAGAAGTAACATAATATTTTTTTGCCACGCCTGGCCACCACCACTATGCATAAAGTGTTAAGCATAGCTACAATACAAGTAGCTACAATGAAAAATTATCTTATCTTATTGAACTTATGAATTTTTGCTAACAAAAATGGTGGCTAATGTACCCTCATTTGGTAGTTTTATATAGAAGTGCAATTATGCTGCTCTGATTTCGCTCCATCATATTATTACGGTAGTAATCCCAACAAAATGCCCACTATGTGGAAACGATTACGATTACATGTGCAGTAAATTATAGACTAATGAGCGTCCGTCGCTGACAAATTATTATCTTTTATTTTGTGAAAAATATAAACTAAAATTATTAAATTGAGGGTGGGTTTTTGCCACCTACTGCTATAAAAATATATATACCTTTATTACTACTACTACAATATATATACTATACTATATATTAATTCTAAAGTAGAACGAAGTTTGTCGTGTCGGCTGGTCATAAATAAAGATGGCAGTTTTCTTTAGTAGTTTGTGGCTTCAAGCAACGAGTTCTCAGTTTTAAATTTTAATGAATGGAAAATGTTAACTTACGTCTCAAGGTATTTTTTAATTTATATCAAATAATATAAATACACAATTGTACGACTAATTTGGGTCAACTTTTGTATCTGTTTTATAAATAAAACGTCAATGGAGAATAATTGCCATATTATACAATTTCGAAATCGGATTTCACACACGGAGCACATATCATATAGACAGGACATGTGTTTTAATCTTTAGGATAACAGGACATCTATGACGATTATTGGATGATGATATATTTATAATCAAGCAGATAAAGACAAATCACGGATTATAAATATACGACAGCATTAAGAACAGGATAGGCTTGAAAGCGAACGTTGTGGTTTAAATATACTTCGATGGTTCGGACATGCTTTAAGGATAAATGAAGAGAAAGTGTCAAGACAAATTTATGTTGCAAAAGTCAGATGCAGTGTGGTGGTGGTGGTCGGCCTAGGTACGCTCTCCAAGGACTCCACCACAACCGATGAGGATGTGTATAGATAGCACCAAATGAAAATCGGTAACCTCTGCCTACCCCTCAAGTTTAGGGGCGTGAGATCATATTAACTTATCTATTTATTATTAATTATTCTATTTACTTGTTCATTTTATTATTATATTGTAAGAAGTAAGGAATACTGTTTTGTAAGCAGAGAAAAATAAAATTAAAATAATTAGATAAACGAATCAATTCATCGCTCAGATTTAGGATCTAATTGTATTACCAGGGCACTTGTTTAGATGAATTTCCCGGTAGAGTTGACAATCGTACAACAATGCTACCAAAAACGCGGTACTTTCGTCCATTTGGTCGTTATATAAGATTGTGTCATACAAACGTATAAACTAGATTTTCTTCATTTTAAGATTTCATAACTTTATCTACATTCTTAAATATATCGTATACAGTATATAAGATATACATTAAAAAAATATTCAATTTTACTACCAAATTAGTAAACCTTACGAACAACAAAAGGGCATGCTATTAAAACTGTATTTGTACATTTAGATATTTCAAGGCCGAAACACGAGAGTAAATCCATACCGGTCTTAACTGAATATAATCTTTACTAATAGACTTAGCAAGCCCTTGAACGGGAGAATAAGCAGATACAATTAACGCATGGAACTTGTCGTACGGTTAACATTTGTCGTGAGTTTGATGTCCTTATGAATAAGGTTGTTTGATGTTCGGGCGTAGTAGTGGCCCGCTTTGGCCGTGCCTTCGCATCGACCGCGCTTATTGGCAAGCGGCCAGGATGGGGTTGGGGCCGACAGCGGCACTTACTTTCAATATGTGAATCATCGTACTTAGCACCTCTCATATTTTTAATCTATGCAATCATATCACGCCTTGTCACACCAAACGATGTTCAATTTTGATGTGGTCGAATGATGGTACCCACTAATTTAGGCATTTATTATAACAGCCTATTCATTCTCTTGTCTAGAGAGCATAACGGGAAACGTAGACGCCGGCAAGTTATTCTTATTTGCTGAACGTACAATGAACGAAAATTCAATTCGTTTTAACGCAATGAATATACGAGTACATGCTACGACAAAAGGGGATCAGCCGCATGTCTAAACGTATTAAGATTTAATATAGATACATGGAAACACCAGTCAGTCACATGCGATATGAAAGAAAAATTCTTCAATGTATTGATCTTGAAGCAGATAGCGCGCTGTATCATATCATATTAGATCCATATTTCTTGCTTAGTTGTCGATGTCTGCGTAACAAACGCTAATTTGCATCTTGTATTTGTTTAATAAATTTTGTTTTTGCCGTCATGAGCACGTGACAAGGCGCTAAAAGAAGCTTTATTAAATTTATTAGTTGGTACTTTATATAAACGTTTATACACAGGAGTGTAAAGAGGCATACCTAACTCATAAAATTGATGGAAAAAGACATCATCGTCCTCATATCAGCTCACGTTTCAATAAACTTACAAAATGGAAACGTAACTTGCAATCTTGAATTAAACGAAAAAACGGGGCGATTCTGACATAATCTATAGGATAACCTAGATATCATCTCAATAAATATTCAAGTCTTACACATTGAAGTTTTTTTTAATGAACATTGATTTTATAACAATATAGAACAAGTTATGTTCCATATTTTTAATATTTAACAAAGGAGCTATTACGAAAAAGGCTAAGCACTAAGTTGTCCCAGAGCGACATGAGTTATGACGAGGCGGTCACGTGAGCCAATTTTAAATGTTGGGATAGAAAAATAAAATGAGGCTCACTAGATGCGGTGATGGAACGGTAGGTAAAAAACAAACACGCTTTTGAAAATTAACGATAAGTAGGTTAAAATAATAAAAATGAACTTTATAAAGACAAATTTTATGTTTCTATTTCATGTATTGTATACACTGATTATACACATAGGTTAACAAGTGTGACGTGTAACGACAGTCTATGTGACAAAATATGTTGAAATGTTCTATCAATAAACTAATTTACACCGCCATTAGAATCATTACCACCTTATAAAACTTTAATATATAATAAACAAATAAATATAAAACTTAA
Organism: Papilio elwesi; assembly: GCA_029849275.1. NCBI lineage: Eukaryota > Metazoa > Arthropoda > Insecta > Lepidoptera > Papilionidae > Papilio > Papilio elwesi. Next base: position 14,914,812 of record CM056717.1, on the reverse strand, counting down.
ATTTTTTATTAACAATAACAATGTTGAACTTAATAATTGAGATAAAAATTCTACATTTTAAGTCCGACCAAATAACACCTAGTGACCAATTTTCGGAACATCGTGACACGACGTTTAAGGTTCCGGAGCTTAAACTGGTTAAATATTCATGAAGTTCATTTTCCTGATAAAGTCGGCTCAGTTCTTCTGTAGCATCTCTTAACCCAAGTGTTACTTATAGAAAAACTCGGTTTGGACTCTGGTCACCTTACAGCAATCTAGAACTCTAGAAGAAATCTATCAGCCTTACACAAATATTGCCAACGGACTTGACAATTTGCCTATAGCATATTAAGGATATCCATAGGTCTAAAAGGACCATGGAGTACCTAGTATATCCTATAAATCAGCTCGTAAGCCACTCTGTGTGTTGTGGTAATCTACAAACGTGCACACATCACATAATAATCAGGTTGATTTTTGAAGTTATACTTGACGATAATGATTGACGACTGCACAAGCATTTTTTTCCGCCGCCTCCATTGTTCTCTCTTGGTCGATAATTTTACCGCCGCGCCGTACGTAATATTATCTTCCGCGAACAACCTCTGCCGGATCGCCTCGCTGCTAATGCCGCATACAATTTGATCCCGCAGGTTCCCTTCCAGCGTACGCCCGAAATCGCAGTAGTGGCAAGCACATCGTTTCACCTTCCACCTGCTTAATCTAAATTTGTACCGCTCCGCTAAAATCGACGATTTCGGCTGTTGGTGCTGTCTCCGGAGTTGCACAGCTTCTTCGTATCCCAGAACCGCTGGTGACTTCGGACTCGCTAAAGTTGACAGCAATAGGTACGCTACATCACCGCTATAAGTGTCGGTAGTTTCATTTTCTCGTCTATTTTATCCGCGATAAAATACATGTCGAGACGCTCACAATACACTGTCCAATTCCCTGTTTTCACTTCGAACTCGTGGAGTTGTCCGAGAGACATGATAAATGTTTATAATCGACTGCGCGCACACAAACTTTATCCTCGTCGCCAGTGCTAAATAAAAGGCGTGTGTCCCGTTTACACATTTATTATAGACTGACTGGGGTGTTCGTCCATTCACTCTTAGTCTATGAGTGAATGGACGAACGATACAAAACTTAAATATATAACAATACTTCTTATGGCACGTCAACCAACTACATGGTTACCTTGACAACCAATAACAACTTGCCATTGACCTATATAATAATAAATCAGTCTTTTTAGTACGTCATCACATTGCAATGGTACAGGCCACCGCTCCGAGAAAGTGAAGGAGCCGTAATCCACCACGATGATGAAATAAATTACACCAAGTAAAGCACTTGCCTGGGTTCGAACCCGCGACCTACAGTGCGTAAGTCTGGGCGTAAACCATTGGACCACCACTGCTCACATTTCCATATAATTCTCAGTTATTTAACTCAAACTAGAACAACAATTGCACATAAGATAAAAATCTTCACTATTTTTGTTTTGTTATGCTAAATAAGTATAACTTCTTACGTGCGTACATATGTACCACACACGACAATTTCCCAAAACTTACTCTTTATCCACAATCTTAACCACATTATGTAACAAAGGTTAAAATGGTAAGTGAAACAAGGTTTAGTAATCAACCAGTCACTTACTTTAGTGCTAATTGCATTAGCTTATCCGGTGAGTCCGTACTATGCGTCCAACATTACATAGATTGTAATTATAATGTATTACACAGATTGTAATTATATTGTAAGTATATTATAATATAATGAGCCCAAATATATATGTGTCGTTGCTTACATATCTACGTTTTGTTAGTTATTTTTGGAATATTATGCGAGTTATTATATTCGACAACCGCGACATCATAAACGTTAGGCAGAGTGCATTTACGGTTAAAACAAGTATTAGATATTAACTATTAGTAGAAAAGGACCTGCTTCAAATCCTAAACTGGCCAAGGCCTACTTTGGCTCACCGCGCCACTCTAGTTTATATTATTTAGTTGTTTTTATTTATTATAAATTCGAATGATCGTGTACTGTTTCACATCTGCCGGCCCGTGTAGTGACAATTATTTTATTCCTTCGTCTTTCCCGCATACATAGGAGACTGGGAGATGTAATAATTTTATACCAATAGATGGTATCCAGTAACGTTGTTCAGTTGTACAAAGATTTATTTTACAGTAGGAAAGCTACTCGATTGTTTTTTGTTACTCATTAAAATTAAACCAGGTTACGGCTGTATGCTTCAAAATTGTATGCTGATATAGTAATCTAAAGAAAAAGGATACATTGAAAGAATTTTATTTCTATATCCGATTGACTAAAATAAAAAGTGACAATTAAGTAGCCCGTATTAAATGTGTAAATACAACATCGAAAGAAATACTTGTTACGAATGTACCCAATTTGGCGACAACAGAGTGGAGAGCGTGCAACAGCATCAATTGCACGAATAGGCCGGCTCTAGTGGTGAATTACCACGACCTCACAGAAGACAGGCGTCAAGTAGAAGTAATGAGTGACCTCACTCCGTGCGTTTTTCCTGATGAGTGACTCCAGAGGCCTTATTCTAGTCCTCTTCCCCCGCACCATTTAAAAGTGGTTTGGCATTTTTTTCGTGCAAGTGGCTATCTGATATTACAAAGATGTCAGTTGTGACGTTAACATTTTACATCACATATTAACGTAGTTATTACGTAATCGGATTTTTAAATAAAATATAAATTCAAAATGGCGGGTTACACAAAAAATGAGTTATTGTGTGAATCTATTACAAAAATAGGAATTTAGTTGAGACCGTTTGCAAAATTTCCGAAAATTTTGTCCTTGAAAATATACTAACGCCCTGTTTCTGGAAGGTTTATCAAATTTATATTCCACTAACACGATTGTCAACTGTCAAAACCATTGGGACAAATCAATTTCAGTTACTAAAGGGCTTTAGCAACTTTTGTGACATTTGACCGTACATTGAGCAGCTTTTGAGAAACCAGCTGTAAATGTGTCAACAGTTCCAACGGGATTTATTGTTCATTTTGGTCGGTCTCTTGAAAAGATTGTGCTGTAAACAAAAATGTGGCCTAAAACCCAAAATCATTCATTCGTCATTGTTCCCAACAACTGGAATTTTGCGAAAATAAAGCTTTTCAAGCAATGAATTTAATTGGTACCTCAAGTCTGCAAACTATACGAAGCATTGGCAATTCAATGGATAAAGAAGCAATGTGATTGGTGATTTTTGGAACGAATTGGAATATTATCACCGAAATAGACCAGAGCCTGGAGGGCCATTTGCCGTATATTTAATCGTAACATCTAAACTGTTGGAATGTTAAGTTGCGTCCAGATCTGGCAAATGCGCCGCGAATGTTCACCTCGCGAGCCGTTCGCGAAAATCGTGCGCGATATTTTTAAGATGTACAATTCCCTAGTACATAATTTTGATCTATCTCATAATGTTTTGCTACCGTTTGCAATGTAAGCGCACACAAATATGTTTTACGGCAAATCTTGGAAATTCTCTGCTTTTCTCTTCTACAATATGCATGCTTTGCGTAGTTTCAAAGATCTAAGAGAACAGATGGCGGAAGCGACTTTGTTTTATACTATGTATATATTGTATTTCCCCTATATCATAATGTAGGGCAAAGCCAGACACGAAAATATCATGAATACGGTTCCGACCACTCAGCGCTTAGTTATATCGCGTTGCTCATATGCTATTATGGCACATCGAACTAGTCATCAAAAATAACCGACCCGTTTTAATAAATTAAACGCAATTATGAAGACGCATTGTTTTTTTACTTCGATATGGTATTTTTGACAGAAAACTACCAGCAATTGCCAACGGCTTTGCACGCGTGGTATTTTTACGGAATAAGCGGTCCTTTTAATTATGTACCGCCAATGTGTGCAAATTAATATGGTGTGAAGGCGTAACAAATAAACAATCGTGCATTCGGATTTGTACCTATAGGCTAATATTATTTAGGATGTTAGCAAATCTTGCAACAACAAAAAACTATAATAGGGATGCCAGAAATGTTGTCAAGTGGACAAGGGCTGCGAAGGTCTCTCTATATCTACTTTTTCAAACAACAAAACAAAATAGCTTTACTACTAGTACTGTTATTTAACAGAAAGAGAATATATTACAGGAAGAGGCTACACTTTCTCAGTCGGCGAGACTCGTTTGTGACGCTAGTTTAGAGTTTAAGCATCGCTTTAGTACTAGTAAAGTAGTGTACCTATATGAATATTTCCCTTTGTACAAAGAGGTCTTTGTGCGCTGTATACTGATAGTTATTTGAAGAATGTTATACTGTCAAAGGAGGCAATTCAAATCCACGTCAAAGGGTTTTGTTATACAACGTTTTAGATAGATGCTTGAACAAATATTAGAATCCAAAGTTAGTTTATTAATTTATAATACTCTAGGATTAATCGGAGATGTGGTTTTAGGCGATCATTTGGGGGTATGAGTTGGGACTTCTTTAACTGTTTCTAAATATACTACACTACACCATACCATATAGAAAACGGTTAATCGATTTTTTAAATAATAGTAACTCAAGTTCGGCCTTTTATTAGTAACTTTACACTTAGTTATACCTTTTTTTCCATAAGAGGAACCATTAAATAATTTAAATTCTTAAGAGACCGACAATTTAAATGTTCTAAATATATTTTTACTATGGTATTACTTAAGTAGATTTAAGTAGTCTCAGACAGTGTTCCAAAGTTATTTTTCTAGAAAATTGTATTTGTGTTGTAAAATGTTGTGATTCAAATACGGCTATTATGGAACAACATGTAACATCCATCTTGTGAAATAAACTCTTGTTAGAGTCGCGTTAACTGTCACGATACGATGCCATTATTCTATTAAAGACCCAACTCAAACGATGTACTAACCTATATAATGCACAAATGTTCAGCGTACATACTGACCTTAACGATGTTATAGTACGGTTACGTCATACGTGGTAAATACAAAATTCATAAATAAAGTCAATGTAACAAAAGTATGTCAATTTAGTCGAATGAAGACTACGCGTACAAACTAGAATCATTTCTTTTGAACGAGTCATTTCTTTTGAATATTGCCGGTGTAAAGGGCGATTAGTTAATGTCATTTCTTGGAAACTAAGATAACCTTTTGTATAAATATTTATTAGGATGACTTTTAACAGAAAAAAATTGCAAAGAAACATAGCATACTTTTGCATACTGGAAATTTTCGTGGGATGATTCCGCGTATTTTACATTGTAATTATGAGTCAAAATGTTGTTAATGTTAAAACGTGTAACATTACCAGCCGATATTGTAAATTAACGTTTTATGTCGTTTCCTGTCCCTCGGGAACAGTTTTATTATCGGAATAAAAGGGTCATTTTCTGTATCCCTGACATTGTGTGTGCATATTTCATGATAGTCTGCTAATTAACAAAGGAGTTAAAGCTTACATTCGAATTTATAAATTTAGTTACCATTAATCACCATTGTCAACGTTTGAGGTACCCAACTGCCCATCCCTCATCGTCGGTATCTCTAGTGCAATACCTACCGAAGCCGTGTCGTCCTATATCTATCCAGAATAATTTTCGCTCCATTAGTTGTCCGTTCCACGACCTGATCATTGCAATACGCAATTTTGTATTTCTACGCATCACGTGGTGTCTTATTCGATCTCGCAGAAAGACTCCAAGCATTGTTCTTTATCATTTGATATTTATTATTTAGACTAGTCCGTGGCGGTGTATTGTAATAAATAGGGCATACCACTTGCCACAGGTGAACGTCCTCTTCATCCCGTCGCTTTATGATATAAAAAAGGCCGGAGATCCAATTAACAGTTACGGTCGGTCTATTTTAGTTTGCATAAGTACGTAACTGCATCCCGTTTGTTCGTCTAGGTTACATGTCAATTTTATTTATTTCCTAATAAAAAATTATCGGCTATTTCAAGTTTAGTTTAATGGCGATGTTCGATTTACATTGTAATAATAGTAAGAGAACTTCGTTGCAATATAAGCCTCCAATACATATTTATGAATGCGCACATAGTCGTATGTTTTTATGTTGTCTAAGCACAACATATAAAATAATCTTTCAATACGCAAAAAATATTACAATCCATGCCAAACAAAACGTGTCTGACCAATTATGCTGAATAATACAATGCTGTGTTACCATTTAATTTAGGCAACCAATAACTCGTGGCGGAAAAATGACTCGTGGATTTTTCACTAAATAAATAGATGAACAAAAATGACCTATTTTGAATTTAAAGTTAAGATTGTACACATACTATGACGAAAAATTCAGTACAAGTGATCGCCCAGAGGCCGAAATACGACCATACATCATTAATTTAAATTCGTTTATCGATAGTTTATATAATAAAAAAAAAACATTCATATTTTATTCCGAATCAACTCAAAAAACTACTGACTAATTTTTAAAACTCTTTTATTAGCGATTAACTTACGCCTTTTTATGTCTATCTGTATATTCGAGTGAAGAGGTAAAATATGAATTATATTGTAGTAAATTTAGTAGTCTTTAGTATTTTTTATTTAATTTAAACCTTTCCGTTCCTCCTCCTCAAAAATTTTAGGTATTCCAAATGTCCCGGAGTTTTCGCTGGACGTAAATTTTCAAATTGCATTACTGTATCAATTTTGGTTGTTTTTTTTATTTTCCACGCCTTATGTGAATAATTTCTTTGAGAAACACTGTGGTGATGATATTAGCTTAGTGGTCCCGGGATCCAGAGGTAGTCACAGCTTTCCAAAGAACCATCATGGTTTCATCATTATCATCAGCATGTACTCCAACTACTCTCCACTCTTTCCAGTTTTGCACCAATCGAATTCACGTCCCGACTGCAGGCTAATGACGTCATCTACCCATTTGGCTGCCTTACTTACTAACATTTGGCATTATTTTGTATATATAATAATAAATGACATAATTTTACTTCCTATTATGTCGAAAAACAGATGTTTAACGGTTTTAAAATAAAAATTTAAATAAAGTCGTAAAAAAATGTACAGCAGACTTTCAGGAGTATGTGTACATCTTCTATATAATTCAGTTTAATATTTAATTAAAATACTAATTTAATTCTCTTTTTTTGTGGAATTTTGAAAGAATCAATATTCAATGATGAATGTATTCAAATTATTTATAAAAAGCAGGTTAGTTACTATCAATTTGTAACTATTGGGTATTATTGCAACCAACCCACTTTTGATAATGTACTCCTGACCACTATATTCAGAATTCATATATTGCCTGGACTATTCCAATTTAATATAATTAATAAAATGAAGCAATATTACTGCTATTTTTACTTATAAATCTATAAAAAAAACTTACGTAATTTTTTTATTATATTATTTAATATTTTTGACTGTTTAATAAATGAAAATCCACTTACCTCAGCAGGGCAGTTTCTTCAGCATTAAGAGAAGGCATGATCATCAAGTTATTGCTCTGCTCCCCGTCAAAGTTTGAAAGTCTGTAATAGTGCAGCATACTTAGCATACTTGTAAAGGGCCATCTACTTATATTTTTCTCATTAAAATTGTGCAGTTAAAGCTCCTGCTTCAATATAGTTTTTTAATTAGTAGTAAATCCACCAAAAAAATAACTCTAAGCATTTCTAATAAAACCATTTAAAATGAATTTACATAAATAAGAGTTAATATAAGTGCAAATTAAATGAATTAGACAAAGCAAGCAAATAAATAATTTGTAAAGTAACTTAAATAAAACAATAATTAAGCACAGCCTATTTTCTTGACTAGCTGTTCACTTACTCGGTTAGAGGATCATTCATTTCACATTTTTCTCTATTGAATAATGGTCCTAACTTTCTCTTTGCTGCTCCTCCCAGATGAAGAATTTTCTTATAATCAGTCTTATTGTTTGGAACAGTTGTATCATTGTACACCTGGCCCAGGGAAACATATGAACTGCCATTCAGCTGACCACGATGCATGCTAACTTAACATCAAAACAGAAAAATAAGCAAAAAAAAATGCCAAGCAGATAGTTAATACTAGTTTCATGCAAGAAACAAGATGAAAAAATAAAAATTAAAGCATTTGATTTAATTACAAAAGTTATTGTTTAAGTTTACGAAACTATTATGTGAACTTCGCACTTTCAAAGCCGTGTGTAAAAAGTTAAAAAAAAAATAAAACAAATTAATTATCTTTATATTCATTTCTTACCTTAGTTGGGTTGATCCCGTGACTTTTGTTTCAAGGAGCAAGTAGTATCTTCTGCGAACGCGATCGAGAATACACTTATAAGTGAGTCACTAGTAGTCGACCTAACCATGCGCCGATGAGTGCTGTTCTAGACTGCTGTCCTCGCAGTGCAGACTGAAGTAATTTCGCAGCTCACTTCTCGCTGAACTGGCGACGCATGCGTACTCATTACCAACGAACACGTCAATTATTCAATTGAAAACCCGGGAACTTACAAAGACAAGTATTCACTAACATTGTAAGACATTTTAATTTAATGGTAAGAATTTTAAGGGAAGAATTAAGAATGAAATAAGTAAATTCATATCAGTTTCATTATGTCATTTTATCATTAGATTTTTTCCAAATTTTAAGTTTGTTCCCATTTTTTTTTATTTCTTTTAGAAAACTCTTACCAAAATAAATTTATTAGCTAAAAATATACGCTCGCAGTTTTCCACCACTGTCATTTCGAAATGTTTGTTTACTAACAAACTTATAGCCAAAGTAGACAGCCAAATTGTGAACCATGCCCTACTGAAGAATTTAATGATTTTAAAATTTTGAAATAATCTTATTGATCTATTTAAAAATTTTTAAGCAAAGAGCTTCCTTTAACGATTGAAAATTAATAAGTCAAAATTAGTTACAAATTTATTACTTTTAAAACACCGTTGGATTACTTTGAAGACAAACATTTTTACATAATATTTTTTTCACTAGAAAATTATACTCGTAGACTTGCAAAGTTAAATAAGTAAAGCTTCTTTAAAAATAAATACTATTTGAGATAATTTGTAGAGATGGTATACATAAATTAATTTGTATTCCACTGGAAACTCATAAACGATAACATAAATTAACTTAAATTTCTTCCCTAAATATTGAGAGACTTTAAGAGTCTATAACACACGATAAACTTCTACATCACAACTAAATTAAGGTAAATAAATGTTTTTGGTATCTATACACATTCTCAAATATATGTCTTGAAAAATAATATTGCTTGTGTGTTAAAATTATACTTGATTATATAGTAGAAAATATGACATATTAAAACTTGGAAAGGGTGAATATTTCAAATTGGTGAAGAAAATAATTTATGTCTGTATGTTGCAGATGCTTGACAGAATTTCTATGATTGTTCCCTGTTGTGCCTCTTTCCTGGACAAATATATTATTTTTTATTATTAATGTCAGAAAGAAAATATTGGCCAAGTAATTACAATACTTTCTATTGCTTTTTTAATAAAAATTAAAAAATCAAAAAACTGAAAATATATTTAAAGTATTACCGCCATCTATTAACACGTTTGATAAGTTTTAGAAATCCAGTCTTGCACGCTTTGCTTTAGTATGAGCTACGAAATATAGATGGCGTAGCTCAATCAAAAACTAAAGTTAAATCGGGGATAAATCGACGTTACCTACGTAATTAGCAAAAAATTATAGTATGTATATATATTAGCAATTTTTGATTGCTTTTATTTATCAAAATCTATAATATATGCAATACATTTTTTCAAATACAGATAATTTTACTAGATAAAAAAGCGTAAATGTAAACGACAAATATGTGTCGTTAGTACCGAAATGTAATGTACACATGACGTGTTTACTGCGTTGTATCGAATAATCGAATCGCACTATATTGTATTTTATATACGTACTTGTCCGATAATAAATATAAGTTAAATTTAAGACACGTATAGGATACGTATAGATCACAATACATACTATGCTTGTATTAGTGTATGTATCATTGAACGTCAACTAACGAGCAGGCATCACGTATTCACGAACTACAACCACGAAGTTTTACAGGGCAGAGCAATGGCACTAAATAATGCACGTAACATTTCGATGTACGAAGTGCATGCACTAAACGCGGAACAAGTGTTGTAGAACCTCTACTGCCGTGGTAGTTGCAGCTTATGAATTAGGTCATGCATGTAAGGAACTAAATACGTCAACAATTAATTATTTAACGTTAATGATATTAAATGTTTACTGTTATCTAGCGCCGCTACAGTCAGACGAACTCAATCAAAAATCAGTTTATAATGGGAGTAGGCATATTGTAAACTGTCAGCTAATCGTGAAATGAACGACCTTGCTTTACGGGGTTACGCAAACATTTATGCTCTACCTAATACAATAACATTCGGAGTCCACACTCTCGTAGTTGTGTATACCTGGAGTATGGCTATACCTGGGACAAACTATCCAATTAGATATGCCCAACTTCGAGAAGAAGTTCAATCGCCGAATCCAACTCGGAAGGGCAGCGTTCGGGAAGTTACAAGATATCCTCCCGTCACAAGAACTGCCGCAGAGTCTCAAGATAAAAGCTTTCAACCAGTGTGTGTTGCCAGTGATGACTTACGGCACTGAGACGGCTCAAGGTAAATCAAAGGGCAATGGCAAACTTGTGCTAGAGCATGGCTCACGTTGTTGTACATGTCTCGCACTACGTAACTGTAACTATTAGCTTTTTATTTATTATATTAGATATCTATACTATATTTTTTAGATTCCTCACAAAAATACATGTTATTTCAAAAATGGGTCGTAATTGATTTTCAAATGTTAGATCGTTTACGCTTAGAAGTATTCAATTGATGTCCGAACAACGACTTTCCCGGCCAGTTAGTAAGATATACATCATCATCTTCAACGTTAATAATAAAATAATATAACACTGCTGGGTAGGTTTGTAGATTTGAGACAGAGACTACAAAAAATCTTTCTCCTTTTTAACGGACTTAAAAAAGGAGAAGGTTATCAATTCAATTGCTATTTTTTATGTATATATACGCAATTGATTTTTTAATTTGACAGCTAGTACTGGCCATGTGGTTCCTTTACTTAGTCTGCCCGTTAGATCCAACCCGATAGTTTTTGGTTTATTCTTAATAATGCGTAATATGACATAGTTGAATTTTACTTTCTTGGCTTACGTAGGCTTAACTATAGGATTTACATAAAAATGATGTATGAAAGACGCCGATTCCAAAAATAAATATAATTTAAGAATTGATTCGTATGTTTAATTACATAAAATAATTTTTCATAACTTAGTGCATTTCTTGTTTTTGATTTTTTTAAGTCGGTTTTGTTTTAATATTAATACAAATATCTTAGATACAGATTGATGTTTTTTAAATAATGAGAGCAGGATGTACATATTATAGTGACTAATGCTATGATAACAATGTGTTGATATCACTACATATTATAAAACAATGTCCCTTTATGTCGTTCGTCTGTAAAAGCGATAAACTCAGCGAATTTACGGATAAAGCTATCACAAACAGACGGAGTAATTTAAGTGTGTCGTGTAGAAGATTTTTTTGTACATTAGCTGAAAAATGTGAGGATGGTTGTTGAAGAACAGGCTGGTACAACACTACGGAATATTCTAATTTCAAGAAACTGGTGATCAAGTTTGTGTCAGACTTTTCGACTTTCATCGTGACAGAATAATTGGGAACCAAATATATTTAATATGTTCTTTTTGTCGAGAATAGGCATAGTAATTGTATTAACAATGTCATGGACGAATTAAGAGTGTCTAATGTGTAATGTTAATGCCTAGTCAACCTTATCCTAGACTAAATTTATAGAATTTATTGTGTTTTAACTTAGAAGTTAGATATTCTTTTTATTGTAGAATAGGAAATCGTTATAAAATAGATTTAAGGAAATTTGGAAAGTGTTTAAAGGTGACTTTAATAAAGAAAAACCCGTACCCGTACCCAAAAATATGTTAGGGGTAACGAGAAGAGGGTATAGCGTCTCAAATAAAAAAAAATCCTAGACCAAGTTGATTGAAGACATATTTTCACGGGAATGATTAAAAAAAACTTTTAATAGTACTTAAGTAGTAACAATATCATGATTTTCACAGTTCATTGCAAAAAGAAAAGTAGTATATGTAGTATATCAGTTATTTGGTTTCCATAGCACAAGCTCTGCTTAGCTTGGGATCAGGTGGCCGTGTGTAAATAATAAATAAATAAATATGCGCTCTCTCTCGCTTCCTTTACATTCATACATCTACGCATATCATCTATATGCTCGTTAGTTATTGGTGCTCCTTATATCGCACTTTTTAGTAAGTCACTAATCTGATCGATATAAGTTCTTCTAGGGCGTCCCCTACCAACACTGCCACTCGCTTTTGCATAATAAATTTGTGAATAATGTCCCAGGAGATTATTATTATAATTCATGTACACTTTAATCTCAGAAGAGCTTTTTGTAAATCTTCTATTTTACCTTTTAATATGTAAAAGTTTCGCTGTCATTGCAATTTTATTAAACTATACTCATTACGAAAACGTCACTGACTACGATATCAAATAAATTGAACTGTTCAAAGGACCGTCTTCATGTAGCCTAGCTCTTCGAAGCTTTAAGCCAATTATATATTCAAAGGAAGCAATTTGCACGTGAAGAAATATTAACCATCGTTATACGAAGGTTGGAAATAATACCAAGTTTAATACTATCAGACGACTGCGACTTCATTCACGATCGCCAAAACGTGCCTTAATAAATTTTTTCGTCGTTATATTTCGGCGTATTTACAATTATACGAGTTATAATTTTTTTAAATTATAATAATACAATTATATCTTTACGAAATGTGCATTATAATTGATTAGCCTACGTAATGGTAGATTTCCAAAAGAATTCACAGACTAGTTTTTGTATGAAATTAGAGCAAATATCAATTTAATAATACGAATTTACGTGTACGTGTGTTTTTTATAATAAAAGGTAGCAAACGATCAAGTGACAATCGGCATTAGCAACAAGCAAGCTAATTAGTTGTGCTATCAACCCTTAAAAAAATATGCACCCCTTCTCGTACTTTACTTATTAAAAAGGAATGGGAAGGGGAAGAAGACCAGAACTAGGCCTCCGGTACGTCACAATATACATCTACTTCACGTCTGTATTCATTAGAGAATGTTTGATCGAGTCGGCCCGTTTCTGCGATAGATATTGTTGCTACGGGCTCTACCACTAGCAGTTATAGAAAATTATTAGGAGCCTGGACCTCAGATGTGCGCGTAACTTTATCGTTGCCCCACCGACACGCGGGAAAGTTTCCTTTTGAGAGGTTTTAGTCGGTACGAGTCCTACATAATCCGCACTTGCTCCCAAATTACTTAACATCATAACTCCGCAATCATCGAAAACAGACACAAGTTATCTACGTTAAGTTAATGTTAAAACGTAATTACGCCTTATTTTATCATGTAAATTAAGTATCGTAACTGAGTAATATGAGTCATGTCAAAGGAAAAACAACATTCCATACATGACGACATACGTTCAAATATAAACATGCTTAAATATATCTAAGTATATGTAAAAAAATGATGGTGAAAAGGGTTGGCTAAAAACAATTTTGGTTTTTGCTAATCCCGCTTCACGCAAATACCTAAATTGTAAAACTATTGACGCTTTACTAAGTAGTAGCGACTACTTAGTAACGCGTCAATAGCAGCTTATTAACAAATAAATTAAATATAAACCTGTTACAACGATCTTGACTTTGTTTCGCATCCGCATAACATTCCGCATAACATTTCCGTAACCAAAAGTACAATTCCAGACCAAAATATCGTATACTCTTATATTATTTGAATAGCTTTTTGTATCATGTCAATTCGTCAAAGGTATGACGTTGGGCCAACTCTTAATTTGTCCTAAGAAAGGTCCGAAAATATTTATTTTTTTCTATTAGATCATCCTCGGATTAAACTTACGAAACCATCGGTGTCTTAGAGTTTAAAAAAAACTCCAAAAATATTAAAACTTGTCCCTAGTCCGCACATCAAGTATGTAACATGGAATCAATATTTATTACGATAATAATTAAGCATTGATATATAATTAGGTGTACTTACTAGACACAAGATGGAACAAAGTTGTCTTCTGAACTGTCATCTTTTCTGAAACTTCCTGAGATGTAGGTCGCGACGAATCTGCGATCGCATCTGAAAGTGACCCTTGGATCGTGCGAGTGCATTTCGTCCTCAACGAATCCTAAATTATCCATTTTCTTCACTAAGTCGCAATACCCGCTTCAAACGACGCCCGTTGCACGTTTACGGCAATACTTGTAAGCGTAGAGCGCGGCAAACGACTGAATAATTCCTATTGTCGAACACACGGCCGCGGTGCATTGTTAATTCAGAATTCTGAAGCCACTAAAACGACTTTTATTCACTGCATTATTTACTCCTACCGGTATAGTATAAACGTGCAGTAATTCGTGGAAATAATAACATGGATACACACATATAGCATATAGTTGTCGAATATATAAGAAAAATAAGTCCTATTTTATAATGACAATAAATAAGTGAATAATAATAATAATATTTTGTTGAATGAAGTCATATGGTCATAACTTCAAAATTAGGACATTTGCACTACAAGTTCAGCATTTAAGAAATTCGGAATTTTACCTACCAGATTGATATGGACCTATAAAATACGAGCAAAACGCTTAAATGGATCCTCAAAAGTGTGAATTTGAAATTAATAAATCTATATAATAATATTACCCACTGCAGGGACACAGACCTCCTCTCTGAGAGAGGGATGGGGCCGTAATCCACCACGCTGGCCCAGTGCGAGTTGCTGGATGTCATATGTCTTCGAATTTGGTGGTTTTAAGATATGCCGGTTTCGTCACGATGTTTTCCTTCACCGTTTTTGGAGCAGTGGTGATGAAATAAATTGCACAAAGTAAAGCAAACCGAACCCGCAACCTACATTACGTAAGACGGGGCCTAAACCGCTGGGCCACCACTGTTCAAAATCTATATATCGTTAAATAATTAATAAAAATCGTCCTATATAAGCTCTTTCAAATTGAAAAATTAAAAATTGACGATTGCAACGCTTAAAACATACCTATTATAGCTTTTATCGATTTTTAGTGTGCCACTTTTTTAAATAATACATTCTTGAAAAGTCATCCGATTTGCTACCTATAGGAAACAAGCAAGCGGGTCACTTGATCTTAAGTGACAGCTACCCATAAGCAATGTGTCGCAGTTGCGTTGCCTACCTTTAATGGACAGATCAGTGGAGATAGAAAAGACCCCTCTACGTCCAACCCTATCCCCTGTTACCATTCCTATCCCATCCTTAGTAGGTAGGGATATATGGGGGAAGAGGACTTAAATTGGGTATCCGGCGCCTCATTCATCAGACGAAGCGCAGAAGCAAACTCTTACTTGACGCCTGTCTTATGTTAGGTCGTGGTATTTCACCGGTCAAGCCATGAGCATTTGTGCATCAGATTTTGTTGTTGCGGGCTCTACCACTGTTAAAGCGGTATGTTGAACCTCATAACAATTTCGAGAGATCAGAGAGTTAAGTAATTAGTTTGTTTAAATTGATTAACAGATGGCTCCGATATCTTTTTTAGGTTGACGTAACCTCAGGTAACTTATAAGTACTCAGTAAAAAAAGTTCATAAATTTTAAACAAAATATAACGACAAAAGAGCGCAGTAAGGTCGATGGATCAAATTGCAATAATACAACAATATTTTATAATGTTCATTTAAAATCGACTGCGATATAATTTTTATCGACCTCCATTTGCCTCATGTGTTCAGTTTCCCATCGATAGACACTGTCCTTGACTTTAAGTTAGTTGAGTAGTTTCATACTTTATTTATGCGACAATGTATGCAGCCCAGTAATTTCTATTTTATAATACATGTTAATATCGCTTTCATAATGAGGTCACCGAAATTTATATAACCCGAACAAAAATTATTGATTATGAATACAACAATTCAATATTGATTTCAAAAAATTTAAGTACAGATAACAAAGAAATATTATCACACACGACTTTTATTTTACACAAGGAATTTAAAAAATCTATGCAACCCCTTAAAAATACAATCCCTGTATATGCAGGTAACGCATCCGCAGTTCCTCCAGTGTCGTCCAAGAGCTCGGCGGCTACCGAATCCGGTAGTAATAATAAAGTATCGGCCCGAGCCCTCGAGCTTGGTTACTCTTAAAAAGACGATGAATCATGCGGTACTTTTAAAATAATTAACAATAGATTTTTCACTACAACTTGTTCTCAACAGTACACTACAGGAAAGAGGCTTAATAGTAAGTTTGTGGGAAAAAAAAATAACAATCTTTTTTATTTACTTTTTTTTAATCAGAAGAATGCCTTGACATTTACAGTAGTAGTATTCGTAGCAGAAACTAAAATAACTATAGGCATTTAATGAAACCGGCTTGCGAGCTTAATCGATTATTATGACGTCACTCAACTTTTGCATTACATTTTTTCCTCTTTTCATTGATACATCGGAAAATTTTCATCTCTACGAATTTTCTTTTTTTTTAAATACGTAAATTTCTTTATGTGTTTGTACTTCAATGGGTCGGGCAGCCGACGGTCAGGTAAACATTTGAACTATGGTACAGTATGCTACTGAGGGCTATGGATCCGAACATCGGAATAGCAAAGTGATTGAAGTCCTCACTTCAGCCTGTACAGGATTACACGGAGGATGTCCAAGTGAAATGAGCCGGTGGTATTAAGCGATTAATAAATGGATGTATAAAATGAAATATCTTTTAAAAAATGTGCCTCATGTCTTACTACTTAAAAAACTTATTTACGCAATCAAGAAGTCACACTTAAGTATTGTTATAAGACAAAAATAAGTAAAAAGCCTATTCCATGTGCCACTCTTTTCTTGTGAAATAATAATAATATATAGTTTTAATACCAATAAACCTATATTTCTGTCATCTAGCATTTCTGCTTCTGTATTTCTGTAATTGCATTAGAAGAATTCATTTTCTAGACTATAAAAACGAATTTGTTTTAATTTTAATCATATTTTTGTCATCTTTGGATGTAAGCCTCTTATAACTTGAGCTGCGCGTTGGTACACGACTATCCGAGCCTGCGAGCCGTTTGATCCATTTCATAAATTTGTTTCATAAACCTTCCTCTTTGCCTCCTATTTACTGAATATGTTATGGTGATATATAGTTGTAATTTAAGTCGTAAATGCGGGAAGTTACTCCTTGTAATGAAATTGATTATAGAAATACACACACTAGAATCTTGAACATTTTCAGAATATTGTCCATCTTATTTCCATCGTTTCCATGAGATAAATGGATATAAAAGAATAAAAGCGTGTCAAAAAGACATTAAATGCCATTAATAACGGCTTAATTTAATAACTTGGAATTACAGCTAAATGTTAAAAAAAGTTGTTACTGGTTGCCATGGTAACACCATTAACTTTTAGGTATCACGTGTTGGAAAATTACTTTCTCATAATTTTCCCAAACGCCCCAAACAAGTATAACTTCAAAAAACTATTGTTAGACCTTCGGCACTTCACTCGTCAGACCAAGCGTTCCTTCTACTCTACGCCTATCTTCTGTGAGTTCATGGTACTTCACCGGTCGAGTCGGCCCATTCGTGCAAGCAGATGTTGTTGTTGCGGGCTCTACCGCTGTTTATTATACATACAAGTCAATTTCAAGCTAAAACTATGTTTTATATTTAAAAAAAGTTTTATAAAAATGTTTTTATGATCCAACCGAAACGTGGTCGAGGTACGAAATTATTTCTACATAAAAGTCCTCACGTCCCACTAACCTATAGGTGAAACGGATAGAAATCGTTGTCTAACGTTGCTAAGGTTAGAGAGGACGACAAACTGATTCGAATATATGTTTCCAAATAAAACCTATTTGGCTTTATTTAACTGTTTTTTTTATTTATTTTACACCGCCGCAAGATAGACGTCCGTTCCGCTCCGAATTAAAGAAGTCTTCTATTCCCCGGGCATCACCTGTCACGGTTCCCAGTACTCGACCGTCTGATACGATTATTACACTTCGAGAAAAAAATCCATGGCGTTAATAACAACGCGACCGGATAACTATTTTAACTACTTTACACCTTTAGGGTATGAATTTAGAAAAAATAATCTGCTCTAATCGTCTCTAATATCTATAATATCAAGAATCTCTGTGCTATTTTTCAAGTCTCTAGGACCATGAGTTTTTGCTGCGCGTTTATATATCAGTCAGCAAGTCAATTTTTTCCTTTACATATAAGTAAATATAATTTCTTGAACGCTTCTCTATTATTCTTAGAAGCTATATCTGTAAGTCTTCAAGTATTTTTTTCGATATTTAATGTCGACCATTTAAACAAACACTAGCTAGATTTTCGAATATGAAATATGAAGTCGTGAAATCGCAACCACCACTGTTTCTAATTAAACGACTTAAAAATAACACGAAGGCGCATTAATGTTTTCCTATAATGCTCACCTGCAGCTGGCAATAATCAAAGAAGCCACATTTATTATGCACCGCCTCTGCGTTACTTACAAAAAACTGATCTTTGGCGTTATTTTTTTGCGCTAAATGTGCTCAATATTCAGATCAGTGTCAGCTCTATTTATATCATATAACTATTATTTCTACACAACCATCCGTTCTGAAATAATAATGACTTATTCATAAGATAGGTCGAGGGAAAGTTTTTAAATTTATTAGTTTCTGTATCTCTGGCATTATTCAAAAGATGCGTTGCCATTTCGTATCTTAACTAAAACACTTGGCGCAATTATTTTGTAACCTTAAATAGTTACAACCGTTCAAATAGTGCTTTTAATTTCGCCAAAACTACAAACTAAGTATATACGTGCTTTGCTCTTTGTATAAATTACATAAAAAAGTTCGATTACGTAAGAAGGACGTTATAATATTTAAGTTTGAGGTTTTGGGAAACATCAGAAGTGCTCCACAAGCTGCCGTCGAACAATTTACGATTCGATAAAAGTTCTCTTATAAGTGGAGAGTGGCGTTAATGCCTGTAATTTCATGAAGAAGCTTTTAGTTCAGGCGTCGGCCAATGAAGCGGGAAAATTGTTCAGCAGCTATTTAGAATTTTACACTTCTTAACTTTCAATTCTTTTTAAAGAAGTTCCACGCTCATAAGCTTTTCACAGTTATATCCTACAAATATTATAAATGCGAAAGTTTGTGTGAATGGATGTTTGTTTACTCAATAACGCAAAAACAACTGAATGTATTTTAGTGAAACTGTACAATAACATTGTTTAAACATCATAATAACATAGGCTAGGTCAGTTGCATTTAATATTTAAACACGACGTACAATTTCCAATATATTTCACAATTTTTTTCCACCGGAGGACTGATATAAAACCGACGGATCGTTATCCGGTGCATGCACACATGCTTTACCAACCATACGCCACCGAAATTCCATCAAAAAACTAGGTTAATCGTATCACTAAACAAACGACGACCTATTTATATATATATATATATATATGTTTGTGTACGCCTGTACGTACATATAATAATTTTCTCTGAACAATTGAATCGTTGGATGTTTTTTTACAGGCGCTGAGCTTTACTACACAAAAGTCTCTAAAGGTTAAAGGATTCGTGAACTTCGCATGCCTGTGCATAATACGAGTTTCTTTCCTTTAATTAGATGTCCCTTAGAATTCCCTTCTCATTTCATCTGGGAGTCTGTAAGCAAAGTTTTCAGACATTCACGTATAAGTACGGTATACACAACAAATATTATATTCTACCTAAGCTGAAGATAGGATTTTTAAACCCGACCCCAGATGGATGGGAAACGGCAGGAAGATGATGGCGCTTATGAATACTGGCCATAGATTTTTCCAAAATCATTTTCCTGTTGACTTACACGAATAATACGGTACTTTAAATTATATTATATTCATTTTTAATATATTGGATGCCACAATATACAGGTAACGTAATGTAGAATTTCTGAAGCAACAATTTGTTTTGTTCTTTTTGCACCAAGCCATGATGACTTCTATAGAATTTGAAAAACCAAAAGCGCGCGTGCTAACAGTTCGAGCGTTTGTTTTGAAAAAAAAAGGTACAGTTAAAACAGTACAGTTAGTATCACAAGCTGCTGTCGTACAATATTTAATTTTAACACATGCTATTACTTCACTTTATAACATAAAATATTAAGTAGCAATTTCACCGTTTTCGGAGCAGTGGTGATGAAATAAATTACACAAAGTAAAGCGCCTGCCTGGTTTCGAACCCGCGATCTACAGTACGTAAGTCGGGGCTGAGCTAAACCGCTGAGCCACCACTGCTCGACTTTTTATTTGTTTAAAAAACATAATGAATTTGTCATTTGTTATACTTCTCTTAGTAGTAGAAAACCCCCTTCAAAAGTACCTATAAGCCATACAGAAATACAAAATAAATATGCGCTCAAGCCCGTAACCACCGGAATACGAGATACATATTGACATAAAGTTTCCGAGGTGCAAAATGTAGTTAACTTAGAATAAAAAGTCGTCTTTAAAATCTTTTTTTAGAATATTTATAAGCTGATGTGTCAATTACAACACCGCTGTCAAACACCCTTATCAAGTCCATTCACTCCATAGAGCGTCCGCCGAAGCAACCTCTAAGGAGGATGCCCTCGAGATAAGTTTATCTTTAAGAGGCTTAGGCTAGGCGCCTTCTGCGTCCTCCTGCTTCGAGCCCGGTGTAGCTGTAGATGTCTCCTCTAGGCAAACAGTGACAAGTCAGTTACAAAAAAACACAAGTAAAACTCGTATGTCTTAGTTAACGACATTAGAAATATCACATATTTCTTTTCATACTTAGTTCATACTGTACCCTTTTTATAAACATTGATTCCACAGAAGAGATGCTTTGAGTAATTAATTGAATTAAAGTAAATGTTAGTTCTTTTAGAGCTCGCACGAGAAGAAACCATCTGCAGTAATTACATTAGACTTCAGCCAGAAGTTCGGACTCTTTGACGGTTGGATGCGATTCTAGTTCTCATGGTCTAGTTCAATACACTCAATTTTCTAATTAAGCTCGACAGTGACTTACTCTTTGGCACCGCGAGGCGAAAAAAAGTTGTATTTCCTCATCAGTCCAAACATTTATGAACCGTCGATCCTCTGTTTTGTTTTGAATGCGATCAATCTGAAAACAAAAACAATTTTTTGAAATCTGTTCCTAAATGCCGAAATTCTGAGGAAAGAAACAAAAAAAAATACAAGCGAGTTGAGAACCTCCCCTCCACCTTTCTTTAAAAGTCATTTAAAATTTAAAACATTTTCGACAAGAACACATTCGAGAAAAAAGCACGTCTAATGGTAAGTGATTGTCGCGTTGTATTGACTTTAAAGGGATTGTATAAATAAGGTGTGCACCTTAATCGTTATCAGTTAAAATTACATTAGGTGATATGTGATTTATTAAGGAATTTGTGTTGCGGTAAGAATAAACCGGCTTGTATATTTATTTTTATTGTAAAAATATTCATTTGTTCTGTAAAAAGAAATTCAAAAAGCGGGCCTTTAAATATTATTATCTACATTAAGTAACATGAAATTTCAAGAATATTTCTATTGAGATCTAAGAACAGTGATTTAAATTGAAAAGCCTTATCTCATACGAGTATTTCTATGAAACAAGATTCAAGCAAAAACAAATATACGGACCTAATTAGAACATTCTTTCTGTGGCGTGCTGGATAGATATGCAAAATTAAAAACAAACTTTTTAACTTTTCCTGCCTCTGCGTTCGCTTATAAAAATATTTAAAACCTTCCGTTGAGTTAACCACAGGTCTATTTGCAGATATAACGTCGAAAAGTATTTTAAAAATGTTAATTGAGTTATTGAAAAATGTAACTTTCTCAAAAACCTGGGGATTTCTAGTTATTATCGTTTGTTGGTCTTCAACGCCATTAGAAACCTACGAGAAATTCTATGTACACTGTCTTGAAGATGTGTTTAATATCGAACGCGCAGATATTCGAACTTTCATCTAGTATTTCTCGTTTTATGTGAAGACACTATTGTCATGGTTGATTCGGAACGGCACCCTGGAGTCTTCGGATGTGAGAACTCTGACCAAGTATTCCAGCTTCTTCTTTGTCTGACCTAGAAAAGCCAGATGGTGTGCATATCACCCTATGTTGTCCATTTAGCCTTACACTAATGTCTAGTGACTTTTCTAGTAACGTATTCGAGAGCTATATTAAACAACACAGGGGACATCGCGTTGCCTTGTATGAGTCCAGTGATCACTTCGAGCTCCTCCTTGCTTCCAACTTAACGCTCTCTCCAGTTATCAACTGCCTTGTGGAATGATCTATTGTTGGCAATAAAGATTCGTTTCTTATACTCGTTAAAAAGTATTTTTACATCGTGTAATGTAACACACTGGAAACCTCCTGTTTTTTTTTTTACTAAAGCTGGTATCCATGAAATGATTCTCAATGTAATATTAAGCTAAGGTGTTATTCTTCTTTCATTATGCTTGCAGCACACGAGGGAGGAATAGTTGGCAAGGCAATATTCTTGAAAATTAAATTTTATCTATACATATAATATGACAAAACTGTAACTGATCGCTGTCTGTACAATGAAGATATTTGAAAAAAAATATTATTGGGGACCTTTATAAACGCAATAAAACACAAAATAATGATTATTAGAATTTTTGTCTGTTTGTTTGTTTGTCTGTGCGTTTGTTACCGCTAGTCTCAGAAACGGCTTAACCGATCTGGGTGGGGTTTTCACTAAAGTATTGTGCACTGCACCGATGACCGATAAGCAATGGATAATTCGGATTAGCATGCACGAATACCGTACAAGAGCGACTGAAAGTTAAATAAATATAAGCAAATAGGTGCATAACATAAGTTCGTGTACAACAAACGCAAAGCCAGCAACCGTGGCAACATAAACATATATTTTGCCTGAAAGCTTTGACTGTTCTGTTAGCATTTATTTTTCATGTTCGATAAATTAAATACGTTGCCCTCATTTGTGTTTTATTAAATTAATTTTATTAGGTAGTATCTAGAACGTTCATCGGGTCATCTCGGTCATTTGGAGTTGTTTAGGACAAAAGAAAATGAAGAAAACCCCAAAGAAACACATAGTTTAGTGTAATTATCATTTGAAATCGCGGAATCGATTATCGATCATAGAAAACATCAGTAAGGCTTAGAGAACTAGAACTAGATGTTTATCCGTATTGTTTCTACGTACATATTAGAGGAAGTTCAATGACCAATCTCTTAATTGATATGAAATACAAATATGTAAGTATCGGTCCCACCACTAGAACCATTCGTAGTTTCTAGAAGTGCTTATAATTTCGTTTATGGGTCACAGTGTTGGAGTAATTTAGAGAATTGTCAATTTTCGCCGTTACTATACGTGGGAAACCCTCGCCGTACGCACCATAAGCAATATGTTAGACAATATAGTCTTCTCCAAGACTTATCCTTAACATTCATCTGTACCTTCAAGGGATCGAAATTACTCAAATGACAGACATGACTTCATTGCCAGAGTTATTAAAAATAGTCAATCTCTGATAAATTTCTTCGCAATGCATCATGTGAGTGGGCAAGTGCGCTCAATGATACATTCTGAGAAATATCAGAACCACGATCCGTCTTATGCACGCATTTTGATTTAGCTGCAACTCTGAGAAAGGAGACTGACCAAGATTCAGCCTATAAGATACGACATAAACACGACGATTATCGAGTAAGAAAAACGTCTCAGTACAAGTATGCGTCTCTGATCTTTGTTTATTTAATAACTCAACTTTTTCTTGCAGGCCTTCTCTACGAGAGAGGAATCCACCACGCAGGCCCAGTGCGCGTTGGTGGATGTCACATGTCTTCAAACTTGGTGGACATGCCGGTTTTTAGAGTAGTGGTGATGAAATAACTTACACAAAGTAAACCGCCTGCCTGGGTTCGAACCCTTAACCTAAAGTACGTAAAACGATACCTAAACCACTAGGCCACCGCTGCACAGTTTATTTTCCTGCTGTTACTACATTTCTACCTAATTTCGAGAAAAAGCGTCGCATTTAATGTTAACCATATTTATTTTTCTAGTACAAAATTATACAATTCATTTGTTCACAAAAAAAAACTTATGCTGGACACGATAACACCAAAATTATCGATATTAATTAATATCATTGGAAGGTTGAATAAGATTGATAATCAATCTATTTTGGTGGTACGAAGTTCGCCGGGTCATCCAGTTTAATACTATAGATTTATACTCATACAAAATCTGCGGTCAAATATGTTCCTAACATAGTAACAGCAACATTGAAACATGTCAAGTGGCGTAAAAAGAATAGCGTAATTAAAATAATAAGAAAAAAGTAGATAGTTTTGTCACTTAAGTAAAGCGTAAATGTACACACATGTCATAAGCATCCTAATTAGGACGCTAACGAATCTTCACTTTTCGACCACTAATGAAGAATAAAACTTTAAACCTTACTTTTGGCTACCGCTGTGCGATTCATTGGATTTTTAGCATGTTGATCCCCTTTGAACGACGATTTGGTGGGCCCCACGCTACAACTGCCGCTGCATCACATCCTCAAGATGGAAGATGCATCCCATCAGTCTCTGCTGCGATATTAAGATGCACAGATATGTGAACTTCGCTAAAGAAGATGCAGGCTTTCCCAGGGTATTGTGGCGACTCGGTCTCGAATCTGAAATCTAAATAGTAATTTTATTTTTCAAACATATTTTACTAACGTAATTCACAAAGTCCTGTTAACATGAGCTATAAGTAAAATATTAATCTTTCATAAGTTTATAGTATTCAGGTGAATTTTTCAAGTGGGCGTACATGGCCAAATCTAAAACTACGGGAAATAGCGAAAAATACTCAAATCTCTTGAGACCAATTTAAACGAAAATTTTAACTACGTCATTAGATATTTTTAAAATCAATATTCTAGCCAGGAATCGAACGTGTACAGAAAACCGTGCCGTGGTCTTATTGTCGAAACATGAAACCACGTATATGGTTTCTAACTTTAACTAGGTAACTTATTGACACGTGTTACCTAAAGTTCTAAGTTATTGTACATGTAATGATACTACAAAAAATATAACGCGCGACAACAGCTAGTACAACATGAAACAAAGTCGTGTTACCGTTGGCTTACAATGCCGAAAACTGGATTCGTCTTCGCCCCAAATACCAGAATATCTCGGCAAAATATCAAGAAAATAGATTTAATAATACATTTTTCGGGAACGTTATCTTTGATAATGTATATATACACTTGGACTTAACAAAACGGTAAATGTATGTACCAATCTATCTCAAAGTGCTTTAAAGAAGCGGGCAAGTGCAACTCATCCAGCAAATAAAGTAACACAACTTTGCCGGATCAGCTAGAAGTGTACGTAATTAATACAGCTTTATTCTGATTCCAAATAAAGAAATTAAAAAGTAAGTGGAATTAAACACAAGAAAAAAACCGCTTAAAAATTCAAGCGCCTTTCTTGCACTTTCAACTAACGCATCATCAATTAGAGAAAGTTATGTTACTGTTAGAAACAATTTATATCTTTGTCTAAAAACGAATAGACATAAAACTTTGCCTTAAAGTTGCCTGTCGCCTTATGCGAATATTATTATGGCAAAAACTCTTGATTTCTTTATTTTTTAAATATTACTTAATGTCAATAGTTTTTAATAGAAAAGTTGCAAAGTTTTTGGTAAAAGTAGTACACGTCGCTATTGCCGCGAATGAGGAGATCGCGTCATCGCTCGCTTGCGTGGCAAACGCGAAGAGGCTCCTCGTCATAGGTGATAACACTCTATCTTATTCACTCTTTCACTAAGAGTAACGCACTGACAAGAGAGAGAAGTGAAACCATACGCTGGTACACGACACTCGCTAACGGCAAACTTTAGACGAATTCCAAGTTGGTTGGCAAAACCAGCTCAGTTGCTTTGCACCGGTCGTTGAGAGCGGACGTCTATCACAGCCTAAGCGGTAACTTTCCGTAACTTCATAATGTTGCGCTGCATGTTCGTGCTGTTGGCACTGGCTGGGGCTACGTTCGCGGGTACCGAACCCGAATTTAAGATAGATGTTGTAAGCGTCCCCGAAGGATGCACAACCAAGTCCAAACACGGCGATATGCTGACCATGCACTACACGGGCACTCTTGAAAATGGCCATAAGTTTGACGCGAGGTAAGTGAACTTATTCGTAACAAAAGATATATTTTGTTTTTTTTTTATAAATATAACCTTATAACGTTGCTGCTAACTAAAATAAGACTAGAGGTCATATCCGGTTAGTGATTAGACGAGGGAAGCGATAAGTGGGTGTATCATTAAGGCAATAATGAAAGTGTACTCGGTTAAGTTATTATTAAAATAGTGTGCACAGCATTGTACGGACTAATGTGACCTATTTAAATCAGCTATCATAAATTACAGCAGTTAAAGTTACCATCTAATAACAGTTATAAAATTTGATCGCTTCCGTTATTTGTTGCTGATGACATAGTCTGAGATATATATATTTTCGTTTATATCTAAACTAAAATAAAGCCGATATACATTTTATTGAATTAATTATTAACACTTATAAATCATAGTAAAACATTATAATTTATTTTTCAATGCTATATAATGTAAAGCTCACTTTTTCTTGATAAGAAATACAGATAACATTTAAGAACATGTACGTGTGATGTATGTGCCTACTAATACCGTAAGCGTTCCTAATCAATTTGCCGCGTTGTAGTTTTATTTCTAATTCCTTCAAAGAAATTCGTTCCTGCATACTATTTTTCTTTATTCGCACATATATTCTAAAAAACCTTAATCAGATAAAAGTCTCTCTCGGATGATATTGAAAAGAAATTGACTTACTTTTACGTTGATTGGAACCCACGTGGAATTCATTGAGATAATAGCCAGATTAGTATTTCATAGTACATGGCATTGCATCCGAGGAATTCGCGCCTTCGACTAATCCGCCACAGTTTCCAGATTTGCAGGATTGTAATAATTTTTTTTCTAATCGGTCGAAGTCGTCTTGGTTTTGTAATACCACTCAAGTTAGATCATTCCAGAATACTTTAGTTCCTCCAGACAGAAAGTAAAATAACACCTATTAGGATGTAAATGAAACCCTGTCATTTTGAGCTTTTACTTAGATTAAGTTCTAAAAACAAAAACAGAACAACTGTTGGTATGTAAAATATAAAAATTTCAATTCGGCATAGAATCGAACCCGGGACGCAATTGCTAACATCATGGTATTCTCTCAGGTACATTAATATATAATAATACCGTACATTAATATCAATCTGATTTTCCAAAGCTTATTTTACAAACTATATTATTACGAATCCAATATTTTAATCTCAAAGATTAGGTAGAGATTTGTGGCCAAATGAAACTGCATCGCAATGTTCCATTTGATTGGAATGGTTAATTTGACAAGTGTCCGGATTAAAGGGATAATGAATATTGCGCCAATATATTTTACACCTTTACTCTATGTGATACTTACTAGAAAAAATATCTTTCTGAATGAAATATTGATTATACCATAATAATTAATTAAATTAGATGCGATCCTAAAGAAGTATGTTAGACGTGTGCGGCTTAAAGTGGAAGTTGCGACTAGAATTAAGAAAGGTACACTGTCGGCCAAAAGTTTGAGACCACCTTGAAAAAATTACAATATTGAATAAAACTCCAAAAGTTAGTGCTCTACAAATTATTTATTTACCTTATTAAATAGGCAACTTTTTATGTAACATAAAATAATTTAAAAACTACAATAATTGCCATTATTATTAATAAAAAAAAATATTATTTAAACTAACTTTTCTTCGAAAAATCTTCCCTTACTTTTTATAACTTTTTTGACCAATCTTGGTAACCGGGCTATTAGTTTATTGATAGTTTCTTGTGAAACATTGTTCCAACTCTCTTGTAAAGTCCTCCAGAGGTCTGACGTCGGACAATGACTACGGACGTTTCTGTCCATCTCCTCCCACAGAAGCTCTATCGGATTGAGATCCGGACTCTGAGGGGGGCCACTCCATGTTTTTCAAAACTCCTTCCGTCTCTTTGTGCTCTAAATATCCCCTGCATAGCTTAGAACTATGTTTTGGATCATTATCTTGTTGGAAAATTAATCCATCTCCCATCAAACGTAGCCCGGAAGGAACAGCGTTTCGCTCCAGTATCTCTTTGTACTGCTCCTTTTTCATTATTCCTTCAATTTTAACCAAATCTCCGGTCCCATAGACAGAGACACATCCCCAGACCATAATAGAGCCTCCACCATGTTTGACTGTTGGCACTACACAGTCTGGCAACATCTTTTCTTCGGCACGACGACGTACAAAAACTCTTCTTTTCGAACCGAATATTTCGAACTTTGATTCATCACTCCAAAGACCTTTTTTAAAGTCTTCTTCAGTCCAATATCGATGAGTAAGAGCCCACTGCAGACGTTTCTTTTTGTTTTGTGTCCGTAACAGTGGTTTACGAACAGCTACGCGACCAAACAAATTAGCATCTCGAAGTCTTCTCTTTACTGTTGTCAATGATACAGGTTCCGGTCGAGTTTTATTGAGTTCAGCTCGAATTTCTGGTGCTGTTAATCGTCTGTTACGCTTGCTTGTTACAACAATGAAGTTGTCTTCGCTAGAAGTGATTGCTCTCGGCCTCCCCAAGCGCGATAGGTCTTGATGACTGCCGGTTGTCTTGTATCGAGTTATTGCGTTATGAACACAACTCTTCGATAACTTCAGCTTAGCGGCAATTTCTCGTTAAGACTTGCCTTCGTCGTATAGAGTAACGATGGCGGAACGAGTTTCACTGGAGATTTCACGGACTTTTCCCATTTTTGGAGATCTTCACTTGACAAAACAGTAGCTCAGACTGAATAGATTTAACCAAGACTAACTCCTTAAGTAGCCATGCTATGAATAGGATTTATGGCTTAAAATATTCCTAAATATTTATCAACGCAAAACAATAACCAAACAAGTACAAGGGAGCCGCCATATAATATAGTGACAATTGCAACACCTGGTCCTTACGCGGCACTCGTCTGTGGTAAATAAACAATGCCCATTTATGGCATAGTTATTGTGTAAAAGATAAGAGAAATGGTGTTTAGACATTCAAAATGATTAGTAGATTACACAGGTGTTCATATTGTTATTTAAAATATTTTGCAAATTATATATTTATATTATAATTATGTATAAAGTGGTCTCAAACTTTTGGCCGGCAGGGTATGCTTCGTTGGTTCGGGCTAGTAGAAAGGATGAATAAGAGAGAGTAACGAAACAAATTTATGTTGCAAAAGTGAGTGGCACTGTTGGTAGGTGACGTTACGGGCCCTAGGAGAACTTAACATCTAACTTCTCAGATTTGTGGCTTACTGAAAAAGGGCGATATAAAGAGTACCCATAGCGGATGAGTTTATATACTATTTGAAGATAATTTTCTTTTAAATTACTTCGACTTGATTCATTTAATGTAAAAAAATGGTCTCAATGTCAGCCTATTATTCATACATTAAAAAAATCATAAACAAAATTATAGCTGTTCAAATTTTTTACCTGAATTTAGAGGAGAATTTCAAAAGTTTGCCCTTTACCGCGCAAGCAGCAAACGACTTGGAGTGGGAATAATACCGGGCTAACAGAGCGAGCGAGCCGGCTAGCAAGCCAGCGAGCAATGAGAAAACCGAATTTAAGACTGAGATATGTGATTAGCTCTGTGAAGTTGTGCTTGTTTCTTGAACTCAAAGGGGAACTTTTGTTATTACCGTTTACGTGAGTACGTAAATTTAGAGTTTAATTACTAACGCTGCTAATTTAATCTAAGCGTAAGGGCAGCTTATATTATGTGGGATAATGTTATACGAGTTAAACGTAACATAAATTGAATTGTGTTAAAATCAAAAATTGTACGTGCCAGCAAAGTGTTGGCATAGTATTAATTAACAGAACTTTTGGTTAACATTCATCCGTTCAACTGATCTAAACAAACAAAGTTAATTATCCACTTTAATGAAAAATATACATGCATCATTTACATTTATATTTCTATCTGTACAATTGCTGGCTTATATTTCGAAGGGAGCTATTATTACAACAGGCATTTAATAATCGTTATTTTGCAATATTAAAATCTACCTGAGCGACGAGACGCGTAAACAGTTTGAATAATAAGTGAAGTTGACCGAATTCTAACCAACTATTCTTTCTCGCTATTTCGTATTTTTAAATGTGCATCCATACCGCAGTTACTTTTTGTGGTGCAACAGAATGCAACAAGATATTAGGTAACAATCTTCAACTTTTGCGACTACTTGTTTAAAGCAAATAACTGTTTGTTACCGCATGTTGCCCACTGACTGACAAGTGACTCCGGTGTGCATGCACTATACCACACATATAAACATCTATGTTTTTCTATTCGTATTCCGATAAGTTGACAGGTATATTTATTGATTGCTTATTTGTAGTATAGGTGTCGCCAGATGACGGGGTATTTACTAAACGTATTAAAATAACCTAGTATACAATTTGATTGTTTCAATTATTGAATCGATACACTGTTTTGATAAGAAAAATTGCAACGGCTTCGAAGCCGTTAAAATCGCGGTACTAACTTTCTACGACAACTAATTTAAACTTAGCCGTCCTGGAAAAGCGTATCTTCACTACCGTTGGTCTTCGTCCATCTCGTTTGTTATTCTTTAATTCGTCTGTCAGTATTGATAATAGAACATTGTTAGTACAAAAACTGATATTCGCTGTGCTAGTTGTTACATATACGTTCATTGAATTGAGGTAGAGGTTTGTCAGTCAAACTTTTCAAAAGGGATTTCGTATTGTGTCTACGCCAGCGACATATACGGTGGTTGCACAAAAAAACTGAATCCTTTGTATTTCGATGTTCAGCTAACGAATGTCGTAATTGCTTGTAAAATTCCGATAAAGAATAGTTATATGTTAGCAATTTTTTAGCTAAAAACTAAAACTTTTACCGAATCATCATATTCTATTAAAGAGTTATTTGTTGTACATTTCTATAACTTTTTAATTATTCGTTTCGTTAAACCGTTGAATAATTTCGTACGCTTTCTATTTCCGTATAGCACAATTGACTAGTTTGCTTCCACGTATAAATATATAATGACCGACAGTTCTTCGTGATGTGCATTTTACTTCTATCAAAGTCGTTGTTTGACACGATTGCAATAGAAAGTCGCTGTGTAACCAATTTGAATAACTAAAAATTAAACTGAGTTTACGTAAAAATTGTTCTTAGTGTAAAAGTGTTCTTAAATTGCAAACACTGACATAAATATCTACTATTCTATTATAGCTATATATATTTTATGAATTACCGAATGAAATTACATTGGGGCTACCTTCCATTTACCCGGATACGTGGTAAAAGTACGAGCACAAAAGTCGTAAATCCGTATATGACATAAGAGAAAAAAATCGTGAAGTAAAGGTGCGAGGATTTACCTATGCTCCAGCGTTTTGTCTGACAACATTCCCCTTTCCTTAACAAAGTAGTGCTTTGTTTTCTTCACGGACTGGTAATATATCTTTTGATCATGGCCATGGGGATCATTTATCATTAGCTGTACCCTTGGCTACTTGCCTCTTTTAAGGCAACTTAATTGGTTATAAGGGTACGTACGTCTAATATGTTATGTTATAGACAATACGATTAATGCGGGCATTATAGAATAGTGACCAGCTAAATCGAGAAAAGTAATAAATTATTATTTATCAAGTAATAGATTTCTATATAATGCTCAGGCAATTTGAATTAATCAATGGTTATTATCACATTGCCCTCCCATATTGGTCATTATGTATAATGACCAATTAATCACTTGGATCATTAACGTATACAATGCCATTTTTATACAATATATACTTTTTTTGGGCTTTGCCTCTTAGTCCTGCA
Source organism: Papilio elwesi (assembly GCA_029849275.1). Classification (NCBI taxonomy): domain Eukaryota; kingdom Metazoa; phylum Arthropoda; class Insecta; order Lepidoptera; family Papilionidae; genus Papilio; species Papilio elwesi. The sequence continues at coordinate 14,882,611 of CM056717.1, read as the reverse complement.
TGAAAGATGACTCGATACAAAATGTATCTATAAAATACTCTAAATATAACAAATGAAGCTAGGTACGTTTGTTTAATCGTTTCTTGGTCTTCTGTGTTAATGGTAACACACACTCAATTTCACCTTGAAACTACCATTGTCGATTTGACTTAGTCCAAAAGTTATGCCTTTGTATAAGACTTAGAAGCACTATTGATTAAGCGGCGCTAAGTTAGATAACCTTTATAAAGTGAGACAATTTGCAAGACTTACAGGTGCGAAAGTTAGTGCATCGTTAATATGGCGACGTCGGGGAAAATTTGTTTTCTCTGAGCTCTTTTACTTTGATTATAACAATAAAAATGTTGTCATAGAGAATAATCTCTTGTTGCTGGTGCATAGATATTTATTAAGACTCGAACACTAACAAACACAAGCAGTAATGGATTCAGAAACGACTTTCCTCCGAAGTAAATTTTTGATTACCTGCCTATGTTACTGAAGCGATGGCGAGCCATAAATATTCTGTTTTAAATTGCGGTTACTGAGGTCAGGCGCATAGCGAAGTGCCTTTAACGCAACGCTAATGTTAATTTAAATGGATAATAAAAGCTTATGATACGGTCAAGTATACCATGATGAGGTTGGGATGTTGTGATAAAAATTGAGATAGGTAGAGATACAAATGTGGTTTGCTTAATAGAAGAATGTCTATATAAAGACAATGACCATTTATTTTATGACTGTGTTATATTCTCTGGAAAATTCCGTTGAAATATGTAGGAGGTAGATAAAGACCGCGTTGAAGAAATACATTCAAATACACAAAATAAACATTGCCCATCTCCGATTTCACAACGATCGTAATGGAAAATTTACTGCGTTGTAACAAACCTTTCAACGAGTTTGAATTCTAATTACTTAACGCAGATCCACTGATGTACCTGTTGCACTGGAGAGAGGTAATGAGATACATCTCCAGGATGTTTGTAAACAGTGTCTTCGCTTGTCAGTCTAACAGACTTCGTGTACGTGTATGTGACGCTTATATTTGTGGATATACTCTTAGTAGAGAGCATTTGATTAAAATTTATAATTGCAGAATTGTAACCAATTTATATTCTATATTATTTTAACCACTCATTCAAAACAAATAGACTGTTTACTACATTGCGGTTTTACTCAAGTCAAATAGACACATAACAATTAAACGACTTGATATACAATAATGGAAAAGATAAATGCTTCCGATCGAAAAGCAATCACATCATTTAAGTTCTATAGAGAATAGAGGACGTTTTTTTTTTATTTATATTTACTATTTCATTTTATATGGTCATAAATTCTGTATTTTTTTGAAGTCATTTTATTTTAGTTAGTTGCACCTACACCTCGCATTTACATCGATTTTGTTACCTAAAACGTCGGAAAGATTATTAACCTACCTATACCCACAATAGCCGTCATATAAGAAACAATGGACGTCGCCTTCCTCCATTCTATCGCTGCAAATTATTATTATTACCTTCCCTTTTTTGTAATACTTTGTACGCATTCGTTCCTTTTTCTTTCGCTGAAAATTGTTGTAACTAATTTTGTGTCATAATAACTTGGACTCATAGGTAAAGGTCAAAAACTTGATATCACATTTCGAGATGTGATGAATTAATGACAGAATGTGAAAAAATATTTTTGCGTCTTATTCTTCACCATCTGCAAACGACAGATATTATTGTTTTATCCCTAGGGAGGTTTTTTTCTATATATATGGTACTCTATGTCCTTACCTGTATCCTTGACTGTATCCGGTTGAGTTGTTGAAACATTAAGGCGTAACAAACAAACGAACAATCTTGCATTCTCATTTATAATATTATGTAGGACATTTGGTTTCCGTTCGTTTTAAAAGCCGTACCCATTATTGTACATTATCATATGTAATGTGTGGTTTTGTATACCATATGTTACATATGATAATCAAATAGAACGCCGAGTTTATAAGATTTTGATCGTGGCCACCAATAAATTTCATTCCTATTGGATAACGGTTTCATTAACAATTTTGATTACTTTGTATTTGTGTTGTCGGACGATCGTTGCCTCTGATGGAAATTTAATGAGAAAGTTCCAATCGCCTAAAAGAAAATTAAGTTTCAAATGTGGAGAGTTTTCGGAAAACGGTCGCCCAAGCAATTAATCAAGTAAATACGAGAGAAGTGCGAAATCGTATTAGGTTGTACAAATCCGATGCCTTCTGTACCAACGTTTTTTTATGTTAGTGATAAATTGTATAAACGTTTCAATAAAAGTTTATATACCTAAATTGTATTTTATTTATTTTTTATCGAATTATTTTATGTATATATTCATATAAAAAATCACACAAACTTAAACGTTAACCGGATAAAAGATGTACAGGCGAGCTTTACTGCTCATAATGAGGTTGTCTTACATCTTACCTCACACACAAACATACATAAATACAATATACTTAACATTCTATATGTAAACATATACATAAATATGAGTTTTAAAAGTGATATAAAACTGTATCATCTGAATTATTATTACAAAGATAAGTTTTCATGTGACAGCGGTAAGTAGACAGTATAGTGAAAATTTTCTTATTGATAACTGGTCGCATCATTTTAAGAGAACGTGACAATTTCAAATACGTTACAGCGAATTTAATATCTAAATTCTGAGAAGCGTCATGAAATTATTTGGCTTTGTTTATAATAGATTATTCATCACATTACATTAGCTAGAACGCCTAATTAGGTTGCTAGCGATATCAACTGTCTTTCTATTGTAGTCCTTTTAAGGTAAGGTAACAGCATTTATTTTTTGTTTAACGGTTGTTGTGTACATTTGCAGTGTGATAGTTGCCGCGTGTGAATGGTTTTGCTTTCATTTACGTGTGCCAATGATTGTTGCCCGCAACATTATACCTTGGCTTCGGGACGTACAGTTGGCTTATTGTTAAGTCGAAACAAACAGTCGCCGTTCCCTCAAGATCGTCGATAAATGCAATTATGACTCTTTTAACTTACTTTTATCTGATTTCGCGGACAATTCATCAACTTTGTTCTATTCAGTTGGATGCTGAGAACAATGTTGGCATAAATACGCTTTGCAAAGGCTACGTTTGTGTTGTGTGCTTAAATCGATTATTTTTTTTGTTAATACTAAATCTGAATATTCCATTGCATTAATAATATACTTTACTATATAACTTTTTGTTATAAGGTAAATCAAATAACGTCATATATTAACTTTCAAATATGCCACATACATACGTTGTCACACTATCAGCTAGACACCTAGGATCACTCTACGAACAAATAAAACTGAAATAATTATTAATTCCCAAAAATTCCATAATGACTATATATATGTATTTCTGCTGCAAATTTTAGTGATTTCGTTTTAAGTATCGCCAATATTTTTTGATACATAAATATAACATTTTAACATTGTCTTTATTATTATTAAATTAAATTACAAAGTATTATGAGTATTTGAGTATCAAATAGCCGGTACAGTTAACGGATTAGACACAGCAAGGCCGCTGTCTGAACGACCGTGTTTAAACGATTCTTCACACTGCAGTGTAATGAAGTGGGAACTTCTACTAGTATTCGGTAATTTTCGTTAGCTTTATATCATACTTATAAACTTCTATGTATAAATAACGCATATACATTACGAAGTAGCTTTCTTAGACTAGGTTAAACGCACTTACGATTTTATTTAAATCTGCATTCTCACGCTGCGCGGCGCTGTACAACAAAAAACCGAAAAACCGTGAAGGTAAGCAAGGCGGAGACTTAATTTCAGTCCTCTTCACCTTCCTACCCATTCCTTATAAGGATAGGATGGACGGGGAAGAGAAAATATGAATAGGCTCTTATGAGCTAAACCATAACTAACCATTTTTAGCAAGATATAATGTTTGTAAACAAAAAAAACGTCAGTTACCATACATAGTGCTCATTACACTTTTGTATTATATTATTTTGGAATTTACGAGTTTCGACGTCCTTCCTTTTAAAACCTTGCTTTACAAAAATTCCATCTTGCTGTGAAACAAGTCATAGTGTGCTTGCAATGCGACCACATCACTCCTAACACCAGGTGTTAAAAAATTAAAGAAAAAAACATTTTGTAGTATGAAGTTGTAAGACATAACCAAGGCTGTAATATACAAATTTCTTTGACAAAATAAATTAAAATCTCAATTTAAATATGACACTTATAAAAATTTTTATTGGGTGATTTACACCCGGTGGGGTTGTGGTCAAGTGTTATTTTAATCATTAATAAAAAAGTATAATCACCATATGCCAACAACCAATACACCACGCATTCGATATTATATTTTACTTTTAATGTTTTATTTGTGAATGTTTCATTGTTTTATTTTGCACGCAATAAACGTATTTTAAATGGCAAGTAGTGTATACAAAGAAGTTTTCCTTGAGGTTTTGATTCCGCGTCAAATTCGGTGGCCATGTAACCTTCCTGTTGTTACTGCAGCGATTTTAAAATAGCGTTATTTATAATTGCACATGATATTTAAAACTTTGTCTTATATAAATCACACCTGGTATAAATGTAATGTAAGTCCGTATTTTTGTTGTTGTATAAAGTGATCTACTTTTTTTTTCAAAAAAGTTCTTAGAGGCCAACATCTCTGTTTCCCTTTCTTAATTGTGGCCAATTCGAGTGATAAAAAAACATTTACAAAAAATTGTGTCCGCTATATGACGGTGAGCAGTTATGGAACAATAAGCTCAATAAAAACTGAATGGCAACTGCTACCAATAAGACCTAAAAAAGTAGCAGATATGCCGATAGCGGTCGAAAAGTGAAGACCCGAAAGCGTCCCAAGAGGGACACGTTTTCTTTAGTTTACGTCATCTGTTCATTTTAATTACGCGATCTTTACACGACACACATGTGAATGTTGCTATCACTGAATTTGGATTTTTACTGGTGATTTTGTACGAGTAAAACATATATATATATATAAATATATATATATATATATATATAGGCAAACCTATATAGTTTAATTTTCATGGTACATGCGATAACGTACAAGTATAAGCCACGTCAGCTCGTACTCAAATCTTAAGATAACCTATCGATATTAATGACAGAGACTTAACTAGATGTTTTGCATTACATAAAAAAAACAAATGACTGAGTGAAATTAACATTGTTGCATTGCTTATCACGCGGCCAGCAACAATTTTATTTTTGTATATTATTTTATTAACTATCTCACGTAAGTTTTGACAAAAAATTATAGATTAAAATTATCGGACCTAGCATATTCTTGCATGAACTTTGACTTGACTGTCATTAGTTATTCACCTGAGGGTTTTTCGTTATTAGTTATACATTTTTTTTATCAAAATCGTCCAGTGGTTGAGGGGTAAGTTCAGTGACATATATATAGATGCACGGACAACATTTTTTATATAGAGAGATAACATAAAACACAAAAATATTATTGTAAACAAAAACAGCATTGAAAAGAATTATGCCTATTATTGATTAGTTACGGCTATAACGACCTCTACTACAGCCAGACATATAGGTATAAAATGAGTTTGTTAGCAAGCCAAAGGTTTTATTAATAGAGAATACTACTAATCCGCCCGGCTTCGCACGGGTAGCGCTTTCGGTATTCGTAGAGAACATCGCCTTTATATACATAGACAAAAAAACAAAAAATGTTTTTCACGGCTACTGTACATTTTTTTGGTATAAAAAGTAGCCTGCATATTTTGCGTGAAAGACTAAGAAATATCCATACATCCATACTTACAAACTTTCGCATTTATAATATTACTAGAATGCATAGCTCACAAACGTCAGGATTTAACAAAAATATTAATACAAAAACAAAATGGTAGAGATAAAAGCTTAAATCGTTAGACAAGTGTCACAAGTAACTTTGTAAAAGCGACTCGTCCGTTTTATATAACTCTGCCTATATAATTATGACTGGCGTGAAACTACGGTCAGTAAAATGGTTATTTTTATCAACATGACTCTGCGTACTCATCCCATAACTTGACAGGGCCCTGAGTGAAAAACAATTTATTGTAAAACTGTTTTATGTTATATGAATGTTTGCCAACTTGATAGGTGTCATTGTCAAATATTAATCATAAAAAAACAACAAGTGAAACGTTCTTGAAGCTCCTCAAGGTTACTTGTCACCTTTCATTACTGATATACAGATAACAAATAATAACGGGGTGTTTTTGTGACGACCTTTATCTTTATGATTCCGAGGGGTCAACTACGATAAGGTTTTTGTCATTGCAGTTGTCTCGGAAGAATAGGTACGATCGAAGTTGTAACGACTTTATTAAATCATCAATTTTTATATTAAAAATAATTCATATGGAATACAAACACGTTCATAGTTGTACATGTGATTTTACTCGTTGCCAAGCGAATTTATATTTGGAATACATCTAATGCTATAAAAGAGCGCTATTTAAAGTATTTCGTCAAAAATGTTGGCATTCGGTAGGCTCAATGCCTCTATCAAAAAGCATACATGAAACGGTGCTGCGAAAAGCTGCCTCTGCGAATTGAATAGCTTTGCGTTATGATATGAAATAAAAATCTCACGTATGCTTTTTGTTAGATGGGGTTGGAGTGCGCGATATACCAAGATAACCAGGCGTCAATTAAAGGTAGGTAGATAAAGGCCAATAACTTTCTATGCCCGTCCGTAATAAATCGAAAGCATAGTATATATGTCTATAATTTTATTTTTGTCACACTTTTAACAAATAAAATTCACTTATACCATATCTATTACTTACCTATATTGTAATAAACACTGTCCTACTTGAATGTAAACTTATAATGCTCAGCGCCTTATTAAACTTGACTAATATACCGTGTATCCTGAAGTTATATCATTAAAATTTTCCCCGTCATCTCTCAATATCATTTCAGCGCGTACAATTTTCCATTCAAAGTTAATGCTCGTAGTGCAGATATTATAAATTTTACATTTAAGTGAGTGTAATCCTTTGGTTTGCGAGAAGATTCCAAGTCTTGAATTAGAGAGCGCGCTCTACACTCGACTTTCAAAAGTTCTGTGATTAAGAAACATCTATTTTATACATAATATATTAAACTCGTAAATATATTTATGTTATTGATTCCATACATTGACTAATTTCATTTAGGACACAAATACACTTTGAAGCGGCAATTTCCTTCTGGCTTACAATATAGATAACGAAGCGTAAGGATGACCTTGTTTAGTTAAAATCCACCATTCCATTTTTCTTGAAATAGTTGGAATAGTTAAAACAATTTAGTCCAGTTTGTTTAACAGTTAAAAAAGTACATCATAGTTCGACCTAGTACTCCTAGTTAATGATATAATATTTTTTGTAAAAAAATATGTAATTAAAATATACGATAGAATAAACGATACAAACGCTATTTGTCTATTGATGTTTAAACAACTATATATCCAACCGTAATACTGTCAATAAAATAAAATTATAGGTTGCGGGTAGGTAGATGCGAAGGCCCAGGTGATACATATCGGCCGAACTTTATAGCCCGAGTGAGGTTTTGCGCCTTTTAATATTTAATACTGAAAAAAATCGCGATCTATCGCAATCCCGAAGCGATACTTGTTTATTGCCGCATCCGTGTTTGATTCTTGATGTATCAGTTGTAAAGACGAGTGGTTTTAGGGTACTATCGTAGACATGAATGACTTTCGTTGTTGGAATAAGGAAATACACTTATATAAAGTTAATTGCGGTACGGAAGATCCGATAGGTAAACAAGATTTCCCTGCTAACTTTCCAATTTCGATCTATGATGCAATCATATTGCGGACGTTGGTCGGTAAGTTCCGACTCCTTACCAGTGTCATTCGGATATTGCTAAACGATTATTAAATTCTCTAGTCGGGTTTCAGTAACGTTGACGTTCAGTAAAATTGTGTGTGCAATGTGAAAACTTCTTTGGCCGCGGTTATATTTGTTCGCGTTAACAACATGCTCACATCACTCAGCAACACGCTTCAACAACATGCTTATTTCAATTTGCAACACTTCGACCAACATTTTTTAAATGATCATTCTTGTATTCATTTTTTAATTTTATTCATAAACTACAATGCTTTATTTTTGTCGGGTATTTATTTATTTTTGAGCTATTGTCTCGTCTGTTTTGAACTTTCACTTCTGACCGCAGTCCTTGGGATTGTTTTATTGTGTGGTCGTTTTATTTATTTAATTGTTCATCTTAGTGTTTCAGCTAGCTAGCTAGGAGATCGAGTTGTCTATATTAGATCGGAGAAAAGTCTTTTCGCCTAGGTATAAACTTGTAATAAAATCTCTTTGGCTGTACTATTTGTGTCTGGTTGGGTTTGTTGATATTAAAAAAGTTACATTTTTAAAAGAAACCAAATAACTAACATTTTGTATCCAATGAGTAAAGAAATTCGATAAATTTTATTTGAACTAAGTAAGAAATGCAACTCAAGCCGGAGAAAACGACGCTTATATCAATGAAAAAACAGGTCTTTAGTTTTCATGTAAAATGCGAAGAAACTTTCTCCGACGTATTGTGTCGTGATATCATATTATGTGGAATAGAGATTAATTACACATCCAGTTTTCTTTCTTTGTTGTTCTTTTCTATAACATCGTATAGGCATTGTTGTACACCTAATGAAATACATTAATTAGTTAGTTTAGATGGTTTGTATTATTTTACAAATAAAACATTTCTGATGTTAACGCGCGAAAAATCGTTTAACCCTATTGGGAGCGTGTCTTGTGCCTCTCTCCTGCTTCTTTCCAGAACTTGCGAGAAACAGTCGTAAACCGTACCGAGCGCCTCCGTTCTTTTTACAGATTGCAATATCACTAGATCAGTCAACGTTGAAATATAAATTTGTAGTAAAAATATGTTGGTCGCTAATTTAACTGACTCGATATACGTGTACGTATATATATATATATATATATATATATATATAATGATAATAATAGTTAAATGATTTCTTCGTTTCCTGCTATATCAGTATAGGAATAATATCAGCTATTTATCTTTCTTTAAAAACCAATTTTTTTTTATGGAACGGCGATGTGTTCTTACTCGTATAGTATCTGTCTATCTATATACCTATATATAAGAGATTTTCAGGTTACTATTGACTCGTCACGATATCTTTGGAACCATATGTCCTAGAATTTGTTCTGAATGTTTTGATTAACAACACTTCAAAATATTATAGTCAGTATTAGAGACATTTTAGAGACCGCTTTCACAGTCAATGCTTTAAGTTGTTACGTCTTAATAACTTTATAGCACTGCTTACGCTGTATGTACCGCGCGCCGCGGTGTGTGAATGGATGAACGTAAGAGATGTAATTCATCACGCGTGTTTTAGCTTGCTAGCTAGCTAGCTATTGCCTGCGGCTTCGCCCACATGTTTTTTTTTCGAAAACGAAAGTCCATTTTAGTACCATTAAATTGTATACCAATTTTATTTCATTTGTTATATTTGACTTTATAGGTGTAAGAACGCTTTCCAGATTATCTGTATATCCGGGAAAACCATAACCTCTTGGCGTACCGGTAACGATGCGGTCTTCTCTCGCCCGTCTCTGAATTATTAACACACGCCATCCAAGAAGTTGAATCGACAGAATTAAAACTTACCGAGCTCTTTCATATTTCACCTAGTTACAATGTTTTGTCATCGCACCAGTTCCTCGAGGTGACTCAAAATTAATGAAATCCTTAAAACTTCCCACTAGGTATAAAAAATGACAACACTGTATAATTAACAAAACTATCTTAGTTTTGTTATGCCCTGCGATGACAAAAGTAAATATTAAAAGATGCTACTTTTTTCTTCTGCATAAACTTCTTCTGAACCCCTTAATTATTCATCAGTTTTAACTCTAAAATGATTAATTTCATATATTTTTTCTAGTAATTTCGTAAATCCAGAATTTACAACAGCGACGTAATTCCTGAATTTATTTTCTAATAAAGACAAGTTATATGTGCTAATCTATGGTTTATTATATTGTTGTTATAATACAGTAAACCAGAGACTTCAAGTAACAATATTGTTCTACTTAATATACTTTTATCATAGCATAAATATAGCATTATGTAATGTACTTAGTAAAGAAGTCATTTAAGGAAACATTCAGACCACATGGGAATGTTAAGACGCAATTAATAATAATAAAATAATGTATCTTAATTTATACAGATTAATTATCTCGGTTCATAGAAATTGATTATAGTAAATATTTTAACGAAAACATATAATGATGATTTCGATTCGAAACAAGTTTGTTTAATAATCACGTTGTATGTTAGTCAAATACGAAGTCTAAAAACATAGTTCTCGCTTCTCAAGTGTATGCGGTGGACACATGTGCCCCAAGCTCCACCACCCTCTGAATAATACACGAACGGTGTTCGGAGCAGCGATCTTTGGCTGTTTTATTGCGGACAATTGGCTTCAGAATTCCTGGTCATTTTAGACTTCTTACAGGGATGCAAGAAACAAATATATATGTATATATATATATTTAATTTTATGAATAGAAACAGAAATAAGTAAGAGAGTTTTACATTTAGCCTATCCATTTATGTTTCTATAGCGAGATCTTAACGCATTTACGGAGAGCGCTGTCTGCGTAAATAATTAAGGGCACTTGTACACGCGCCGGTTGGCCAGGCGCTTCGTAGATCCTTCTCAAGATGACTGCAGCTGCGCCTTGAGAAACCACATTATCCACATCCGAGCAATCTTATGCTTCGGTACACAAGTGTCGTCGGTATTCTCTCAACTACAAATTATTGAATACCCTTTCAACCATTCGATTGCACCTCCTTGATAAAAAAAACCGGTAAAAAACACCAGTAATAAATTTGATTGTGTTTTTTTATGAAAATTTTTGTTCATTATTCAAAATAACGTGACACTTTTGCTGATAGACGATTGGCGTCAAGAATCGAAAAGATCGATGACAATGGGTAGAAGTCTAAACACGGCATTCGAGTAGAACTGATCCAAAGAGTATTATTATTATCTACGTGGGGGAGAATTAATAATTAAAAAGAGCTTTATAATCAAAAGTATTACAGTAATTATAGAAGTAGAACAAATAGTTAATTCTAATGGTTCCATCAATTTGGTTTTAAATTTAATTAGTATTTGTGTGACGTATCAAGAATTTATCACAACAACATCAAACATGTTCCAAAATTGATAATGTTCACTCATTGTTCATTTATTGAAATTATTTTTATTAGTAAAGTTCGCTTTTGTCACATAAAGCAACGATGGATTGGACAGAGGGTTTTTGTTAGTAATCGTTATAATATGTTCTGAAAAGTACACTGGCAACACCAATGGCAAGTCCAATCTCTTGTTCATAATAAAAAAAATCATTATTTTGAATTAAATAAAAAATATTTTCAAGAATACACATATTACCAAAAAACTCAATGAGGAAAATGTACGGAGTTCGTGTCAGTGCTTTATCGTTGATGAAACAAATTTCTACAGGAAACGTCACGCAGAATCCGTCGTGTAACATCCCATTGCATATAAAATTTATCCACCCGTATATTTCTTAAACAGGTAAATGTTTGAAACTGAAACGTTGAGGGCGGCCATTTTTCCCAGCGCACGCATTTCCCTACTAAGTTAACATAAGCCTCTCATGACAAATGTTCAAGATGAACGGTTATTTTGCACATTCTTGGCGTTGTACATGTTTTTATTTTGTTAAAATACAGGCTTGCGCACGTCGGTCCTCGGCAGAGATAATATTGAAACGCTAGGGTTAAGATACCACAACAAGCTTTGATTTAATTAAAGTCCATTGAGCTGTTGAATTCGATGTTCTGGCAATACGAGACGTTTATAATATGACATGCAAACGCAAGCAGCACGTCAGTTCTATCTGAAAGGATATCTAGTTGCATTAAATCAGCGTTTGACTACTCAAGCAGATTGGTAACATGGTGACTAAATACGCCACACTCACAGACGGCTAACGAGATTCTCGAATACGGCAATGTTAATTAAATTACATTATTAACAAGCACTCAGTTATATAACAATATTAAATACGTTCATTGATCGAAAGGGATGGGCACAGCTTATGGTTATTATATTTCGTATTAATTTTCCCAGTTAATAATGGATTTACAAATATGATGTGTTAGGAGACTGGGTGGCAGTTAAGATTATTTGAGAGAGTATGTTACCGAACGAAACGCAATCTAGCTGTATACACGGAAGATAACATTTTTAGACCAATGACTTCGATTTGTCCGGAATATTAATTTCGTCACCAGGCTTGGAAATTGTTAAACGCCAAGTGCGTTTATCATGAACCTCTCAAATTACTTAGTAGGCGATCTGTAGTGAAAGAGCCCCCACTCTCTCTTTCTCTCTTGCCTCTCTTTCTCTGAAGGTCTCAGAAATACCCACCATTTAAATTTAACCTTCCAAAAATGTTTTCTTACCGATATATCGTGTTAAAAAATTAACTGATCAAAGTTAACAAACTGTATAAAAATAGCATTTATTTGGTTGTGCGCTTAAGCCTCACGGAATTCTGTTGTAACTTAAAGTCAAACTTTTGTCGGCAAATCTTACTAAGATATGCGAAAGATTGTAATTATGAATGTGAGCAATAACTATTGAATGGATTTTAATGAAACTTTACAATAATATAGCTTATGCAGCAGAATAACATATATGCCATAATTTATAAATATATTGTGTGACTTGACAATCTTTTATGTGCATTATCGCCAAAATGACCAGCTAGTAATTCCTATTGGAACACCACCGCTGTGTATCGTAGAATGCACTAAATCTGTTTGCGACCGAGAATAACTTCTTAAGGTACGACCTAGCATGGTGTTCCTTTGTCGGCATAGGCGTTTGAAACTGCAATCTGTTCCTGATTTCTTTTTGAATAACAGGTGATATTTATATTCAATAGCTTTATTTTATCATTTAAAATAATACAAGTATATGTAACTTTTCAAACAGGGTAAATATATCAAGTTTGTTCTAAGATCTTTGGATACACAATCTAATAAGAAATGAACTTATTAGAGACGAACTCGCCGTTAAAATAAGTTTTAAATCTTCAACGTTATATTGCTAGTAAACATCCAATTAGAAAACACCATGAAGTACTTATGGCGCTTGTAGATTGCTCGGGCGCTCATTGCTTTTCCCAGTTGATTGATTGCACACCCTTCTACCCAATAAATATTATATAAAGTTTTGAGCAATTTGTCCGTCCCGCTTAGTTACGATGAAATGATATATTAATACGTCTAGAAGATACATTGGTATAAGGATGGTTTGTCTGGCGTGCATTTAATACTAGCTGTTCGTACATATCAAGTCTGCAAAGAATATATTTAAGGCCATTATGTGCGCACGTGTCATATAAAAATATTTTAATAAAATACCTTGTGCGTTTAGTATGTAAAGTATATTATATGAAGTTATATTTTTTCGAATTGCTATACTGGTTATCAATTTATAACAAAATAAAAGTAGTGGGGCTTTTTATTGGCGAAGCGGCGAAAGGGCAGCGGTTTAACTTATGTAATGTAGCCGGCACCGACGCGCATAAACGTCGGTTGGGATTCTTTACGTGTTTTTGGGAAATGTTTTATTAAAATGAAGTGAAATACTATAGTAAATTTAGTAAGGAAGTTTTGGCTCATGTCCGTGACCCAGAGATGTAGACAGTGATTACGTTGCTTCTTCTACATCCATACATCGACGCAGACATGCTGCTGATACTAGCTGTTACTCGCGGCTCCGCACGCATTCGTTCATTTTCCAATCACAACATTTTTGCAATACGATTAGAATTATAGGAATACTACACTTACCCGGAAAACTTCTTTCCGCCGTACATTGAATTTATATATATATATATATATATATAAATTATATATATATATAAGCTGTATTAATTACTGGGTGTGATTATTACCAGGTCAATCCCTTTATGGAAAGCACATTGAACTAGAGTATAGTGGGCGACAGCAAGAGGTGCGGCGTGCGGTTGGTCGCATCTAGCGAACAGCGTACATACATACATCGGTGAGACACCCGCGCTTCACTAAATTTTAGCGTGAATTAGTTTATCTTGCGATAATTCCTAAGATAATTGTATAAATTATATGGTGTAAAGATTTATCAAAATGTGCATGAAATGTTTAAGGTAACTAACGTATCTACATTGATAAAGATTACCTTACTACCTACTATAATACCGTATTCGTCTAAACGGTCGCGTTGTACATGACCATTTCTTTAAAAGTAGGAACGTGTATAGTAAACTATCCTTAAAAGATAAATATGCCATCGCGGACTTATTTGTAGATTTTAAGAATTATTTTGATCTATCTCGTAAGGTTTAGCCAGAGTTTGCAATGTAAAAGCACAAAATATGTTTTTTTACGTCACATTACAAATATTTGAAACTATCTACCATAGTGAATGTATTATACATATTACTTAGCTTCATCTGGAATCCCACTCTGTCTATTGATGAAAACCGCATTAAAATCCGTTGCTTGAAAGATCTAAGGGAACAGACAGCGAAAGCGACTTTGTTTTATACAATGTAAAGATGTTATTATTAAAACATTAAACATTACCTTGCCAACTGATACTCAGCCATACATCGACAACTATCTAGATTAGAAAAACATTTGGAGGCTTGAAAAAAACATTGTATAAAAGATTTGTCTTGGTTTTGAAATATTGGCCAGAGCCCGCTTCACGTCCGCTAGACTCTATGTCCCATTTCACCATATAAGTAGTTTACTACTTGGCTTTAGCCACAACCCGAGGCAAAGGGCTACACTTCGCAACGGCCAGTCGAGTACGTTATCGAATGTCTTTGAGAGTCTTTGTGGTACCTCTCCTCGTAATACTGTTACGGTCTAAAAGCAGTCAGTAAACTATAAAATAACGTTCAAACGGTTTGACAGCGACGACGCTTGGAAAATTGTCCAATAATAGAGGCTTGAAGATGACAAAACCAATGTATAGACAAATATTGAAAAGTCACGATATTATTTTTAAAATATGAGTAATGTAAAGGAATCGAATCCAATCAAACAATCTTCGAATTCCAAATTCACTTCAAAACAATGTTTTGTTGGAAACGAGTTTAAATTGTTTTTAAACATACATAATTTCCAAATTCAAACCAAAATCTACTAAGTAAATCAAAATTGCATGTCGCTGTCTTTAACTGTTTACTGGTGTCTCATAAATGTATCATTAACTTAGTAGATTGATACAGAGGGTATAATATGCAATAAACCTTTGCACCTACTTTAAATTTTACTTCGTAGAAACTGTTTTATATAACTTTACAGCGCCTTTGTATCAAGATTTTCTTGTCTTTATTATCGATGCATTTCAAAATATTCAGAAAAGAAGCATTTTCAGTTTATAAAGATTTGCTCATTTCACGTTTATTTGATGCCAAGGAGACAGAAAAGATTGTCTCAGACCAAACAACTTCTTCATCGGATTTCAGTTTCTATCTGTATTGGATTTAAAAACTAAATAACAAAGTTGAAAATATCTCTATAACGTTAGAAATATTCGAGATAGTTTACTTTAAGCTGTGAGGAATAGCGTTAAATGCGCTTAAATCTGCAGGATAAGCAAAACAAAAAAGGAAGTAGTAGTTAGTATTCCGATTACTGCCAAAATAACTACATATTACATTTAAAAAACAGTTAAACAAAAATATACTAAGTTTTGAAAGATATCGACTCATAACATCATAAAGTCTCAAAAACAAAGTGTAAAACATCTATAAATAATAAATTACCTATCCCCATTTTGAGGATTTGTCGGCAAGACTTCCAACACTAACCGCATCGTTAAAAATTCAGCAAAACGTTACCATAGCCGCCTTTTATCTTGTGTTCGACTTTTAATTTCTTATCGGCGGTATTAAGTGAATATAACTTAGTGAGTCGAGTTTCACTCGATTAAGAAACCGTAGTGCGTTTCTGTTAAAAGTTTCGTACATTTATTGAGAGTGTCGACTGTCAATTTAGTAAACATTGAGACATAATATTTTGAAAAATGTTACAACAGCATTTCGTTGCCAGAGTTGAAGTACCTTCCACCGGCGCGGTGAACAGTTTCGGCTTAATAATATCAAATTGACTTACACCGCGCTGCTAATACTCACTTGCATTATGATCTTTTTGTATAAATACTTCAGCGCTTCGATGTTCCAGTAGTCAATTTGACGTTTGTGTATTGGTGATATTCGGTACTATTGACATCTAACATCATTGACTACAATACATTTTAATAGTTATGTGTTGAGAGTTTTTATTAAACAAGTAAAGTACTCAAATTGATTTGGAAAATGTAAACCGAATGTAACTGCACATACTTGTCTAATTTGGTTTTAAGCATTTGCAAATCGGCAAATAGGATAAGCACTGAATGATAATACAATCGGCATTAGCAAACCATTTAGCAAATTAATTAGGTATTCGTAGCAATTGAATAAAGCAAAGCCTGTCTAAACTATTATTACATTGCGAAGATTACAGTACAAAGCAAATAATTAGTGTTTAATCTGCATCTAAAATCTATTATGCTTCATCTTTAACTTTTGCCATATGCACGCCCATGAAGTTCCGTCATTATTAAAGTTTTGTACCAAAGTGCAAACTTTTTTATCCGTATTAGACGTTATTGAATAAGATAAAATATTTTATGTTCCAACCATACAACATACTCAACAGGCGTCAGCAACATGTATATTTGAATCTGGAACAGTTTCAACTTTTATTCATTTATTTCATTTTGAATTTTATTGTTAAGATTTAAGAGTTCATTTTCATTGATTATTTATTTATTTTTGAACTATTGTGACACTTTCCCACCCGTTTTGAGTTCTCACTTCTGTCGGTAGTCCTTATGAATACCTGTGTTTTTTTTAACTGAACAGTTCAATTGAAAAGACAGATGGTAATAAAGTTGATAATGTTCTAAAAGCTAAGAAACAATGAGGTAGACCTAACCTAACCTAACCCGTTATCACACCTCCTTCCTCAGAAGACTAAGACATTGATCAGATTCAATAACAAATCGTCGAGCGCGTGAAATTTATATCAACAGTAAACCGGTCACATTATAAATGTAATAAAATAATATTTTGTCAGTTTACTCTTATCCGTACGAACTGGAATCTTCTGTGGCATCAAAATTTAAGTCCTGTATAGAAAACTTGCTCAAAAATGCATTATACATTTGTTAAATGAGTTTGTAGTATTAGTTTAGGTTGCATCCATAGACTTGTTAACATCTCAATATTTCTATAAAACAATACATCGTTGAGAAAAAAAATGATTAAAACTTCTTCTTAGAGCCGATTTTTTTAGAAACCGAATTCGGAATACAATAGTACATCACTATTTGAGCTATTAAAAGTTAAACAAAAGATTGTACGGGGATATTTGATTTGAATTTTATTGAATTGAAACTAATTGTATTCAATGAAGCATTCACCTGTAAGGTACGCTAATGGGAAAGGAAGTCTTAGTTTATAGTGGTGGCCACTTACTAGAAGTTGCTATTACGAATGTCCTCGCTCGATCGGAGAAATAACTCGACCGGATAATACCACGATCCCCCGTAATCCCGTCATGTTGTACACATACACATATATATGAGGTAATACTACGTCGTTTTATCTGAGTAATAGAATGCTCAGGTTCATTGCTATACCCTCCCCTTTTACGCCTGGTTTCTGAGAGCTTTTCTTTGTCTGAAACTAACTCTTCTGTCAAGTTAAATGGCACATCAAATCGATTTAATTTATAAGAAAAAATAAAGTAAATGTTCATACTTTCTTTTAGCAACTCTTATGACGTTTGATAGGCCATTTGACAGGTTACTAGCAAATTTTTCCATTGAACGGCCTTTCAGAAACCATGTATTATACCTCATGTGTCTTAAAGGAGTCGCTTAACTTTACGTGAACCGTAAGCACGCTCCCTTAACTCCTACCATATAAACAAATCCTCAATAACAAAATCAAAATTTAGATTACGAACAAAGTAAACGTCCAGACGGAAATTAATTAATAGCGAAAATTAACTTTACAAACTTCCTAGGTCTACACACAGTTGTGCACCGGAAATTTGCGGTGGGAAATACGTCTCCTTTATGCGGCAAATATTTGGTGGAACAAACGAGGGCAGACGTCCGCGTAGCTAATATTGAGACATCTTATTTAAAAGGAAAGTTATTTTCAGATATTTTCAAGAAGTCACTAATAAATCATTTCACACGAACTGATTTATGTTTGAGATATGGAGATTGAGTTTGATTTCTAAAGCTGCATTAGACTATATTTGATAGAGAAAAATCTTATAGGGGAACAACATGTATCATGCGTCAGCAACATGTTTATTTGAATTTGCAACAGTTTTGACAAACTTGTTCTCATCTATTATTGTTGTATTCTCTTGATATTCATTTCATTTGTAATTTTTTGAAATATTGCCCGCCTACCCTCCTGTTTTCACGCTTCTGTTCACTTCTGTCAGCAGTCCTATTTTTTTATATAACTCTTAAACTAGCGCTGCTGGTAAGTGGTGATGTCGTCGAAAGATAGTACGCACTAGTATAGAACAGCCTATTCACACTTCTCTTGAAGGTTCCCACGACGTACTTGGATGGAAAATCTGACGCTGGCAACATTTTCCAATCCTTTGCCGATCGCACGACGAACGACGATTCGAATCCTTGTGCCAGGTATACATAAGCAAGCTTAGTGATTTCACTTTACGAGTTCTTATATTTACGCAAATACTATACATTCGAATAACACAATTTTTTATTTATTTTATCGCTTTTATTTTACGATTTTGTTCGCGGCGTTTCGAGTACTTTACAGCGCCCGTCACGTCATTACACTTTAATTAGTGTATAACCTTTGTGTAGTCGTAAGAGCTGCCCTAAAACCAGCCGCGGCAAAGGTCTTTGCATGAATGCACCGGATCAATCTCATAGCACCTATAGTATCTCACAAAATAATAGCGCGGATGAAAACTATTTTTAGATACAATAAGACATATCCCTCGCTCAATATACAGACCCAAATTTTACAAGACCTCAAAATAAGAGACATATACGAATTAGTCTCATTAGACACGGCACCACACAAATCATAATACATAATACTTATTCACAAACAATTGTTTGAAAGTAACTAACTACCTAGAAAACTTAAAAGCGATCTAATTAATGCCACCTAGGAGTTTTTATTTGTTTTGCTACCATACTTTTAATTACATTAGCAGCGGTAGACTCACAGACATCTGTTCATTATATTATGTTTTTGTATTATATTTTATAGTCTACTATCTGTTGCCCGCGGAGTCGCACACATTCGTTTCGTTAAAAATATTCGGAATCTGGTTCACTCTTTGTTTTTCTAAAAAACATTCGAAAAATGCATGTAAATTAGCATGAATAAGATATTTTCAAGAAATCACAAATTCCTCCCCCAACTCTAAATTAAGTACAACTGTTAAATTAGGCAGCATTAAGAATGTTTTATTAGTCCCAAAATTGGAGTATAAACGAAGAATGTAAAACAAAACTTAAACATAATTAACACCAAAATAAGAGACTAAATGTATACTTTATGATTTGTACCCGCGAATTGAGGAACGAAAGTTGCCTGAACTGAAGGAGATTTACGATATTTTGTTCCTGTCACTGAGGCCACATTTTGTGTCTTCGGTGGAATTTCTACCACCCGTCCGCCGTTATATGTGTCAACAATATCAACAGATTGAAATTTATTGCGGCGCGGCGAATGGGGCGCGATTATGATGCTTTCAGCTTGATTTAATAACAATAATACGCATGTATATAGATTCTTGTTTCTTGTTGATTTTGAAGAAGCAGTACAACTAGGGCAGTTCAGTTGGGACATCAAACGAACAAGATTGTCAATTGACATGAGCTTCAACAATTATGATTTTAGACTGGAGTTCATTATCGCACGTCATTCGTTTGTAATACCGAAAAAGTGTAACAATGAAAAATGCCACCAAAAACATCTTTGCAGTGATCTTTAAGACACTTTCCGATTTTGAATAAATGCAAGAATATTTATAATAATAACGTTTTAATAACCTTTTTTATTTATTACTGAATACAAAACAAATAATATACAGCGCAAGGTACTTCCTTGTTTCCGTAAGACACCTCTCTCCCTTTATATTTACGTCTCGCCTTGATTTAATTAGATCAAATAGATTGGCGAGAAGTCTATCAACAATATTAAGGATATGAGGTTCTAGTTTTCAATGGTTTAGAAATAAATATATGTTGCTCAAATCAACAAATATCATATACAAGTATATCTTACATAAGATATACTGGGTCAGCTAGTCCCTACTATCCCTACTATAATATTATAAATGTGAATGTAAGTTTGTTTGTTACGCTTTCACGCGAAAACTACTCAACCGATCATCATGAAACTTTGTACACATATTCTCGGAAGTACTATTTTTATTTAAAAGAGAAGGGGGCAAACGAGCGGCGGGAACACCGAGATGATCAACGACGCCCATGGATACCCGCAACACCAGAGGAACTGCAGATGCGTTGCCGGCCTTTTGTTTATAATATTTATATATACTTTACTAGAAGTAACATTTTTATGAAAAAAAAAAGTATATAAAAAGCGAAGTATGTATGTTCCCTATAGACCTATAGACTCCGAAACGGATGGACCGATTTCGATGAAATTTACAGGGATTGTCCAGATTGGCACAGTGAGTGTTCCTATGTTTGGTAGCGATCGGTTCATCATAACTAGTGGTACCCGAGCGAAGCCGGGGCGGGTCACTAGTATCATATAAATATATCACACCGATCGCTAGTACATCTATTGACTTATTTAATCTGTGCATTAACTACAGTCATCTGATAAATAGCTTTGGCATTAAGTTCGCTTGTATAATTAATATAAACGATTTATAAAGCTGTTATTAAAATAAATGATAAAACCGTGAATAACAGAAATCCGTCTTTCCGACTCTATTAAAAGAGTATTGCCTGAGTGCTCTTACACTTTTATCACAGATGCTAATTAATTAAAGTTTCAAATTGTTGAATTCTCGTTTTAATTCAACTTTCAAACTGAACAACCTTACGATCTCTTTGCACTGATAGTAGTTTTGCATTTAAATATGCTCTTTTGGTTTCTGTTATCGAAATCAACGTTTTGAAATGTCTTAGGAATGATTGCTGCCTCGAAGCTCGACAACATAATATGACTGAAACACACAAACCTACCTGTAAACAAATTGTAATTTTTACGACGAATATAAATTTATATGAATTGGACTGATAACTCATCAAAAAAAATTGCTCACACCCGTAACCCAGAGGGCTGGGCAGAGATCATGGATTTCCATTTGACGCGATCCTGGCACACCTTTCTCGCTTCTTCAACATTCATACATCTACGCATGCATGCTTGTCGGTTATGGGTGCTCCTTATATCGCCCTTTTTTAGTAAGCCATTAATCTGATCGATATAAGTTTTCCTGCCAACACTGCCACTCACTATTCTAACATAAATTTGTTTTGTTATTCTCATCGAGTTAATTGGTTATCGTTTAAAAGTAAAGTTACCATTTTAGTTACCTATAATGTATATTTTCGTAGTTATCTATATTGTGACCAGTTTGAATTACATTTGTAATTTTATAATTTTGAAACATTGCAACTATGTCACACCAAAGTAACTCGGTAATTTCCTTGACATTGTAGTGCCGTTGGAATATTTTACAAAGCGTAGACGGCTTAAATTTCTAGAAGTGCTCGTTCATTCTGAATTTATAGCCGCAAACTGATATCGGTGCCAAAAAAAGTTATTTTGTAACTGTTTCACCTTACTGCATAGCAACAAAAAGATGTTCCGTTTATTCTGATTGCAACTCCATTAAAATACAAAATCGTTATTTAAAGCAATGAAATTGAATTGCTGTTTATGGTTTCAACAATTTCTTGATCAAATCCACTCTTATAAATGTAGAGCGCGTAGCTCATTCAAGAAATAGAAAGTATTACTCATAAAGTAGAAAAGAAAACTTTATATTTTTGAGATGTGACGAAGTCTGTCTGATATTTTATTAAGTACGGTGGGGGAAGGGGGTGCAGATGTGGGTGGAGTGTGAAAAATTCAACGTTAGCAGGCGCGCTCGGCTGCCCTCGCACAGGACGTACGCAGGTTTTATAAAAATAGTTATTTATGGTTCTTGGCTCTTTATGCCATTTAACTTAAACTAGGCCACTTTCAGGATTAAACGAAAAACGTTATTTTATAACATAAATATTAAACACTTACACCCATTCCCTAAGAAATAGATTACAAATCTTTTAGGCTTCATTCATATTATAATATCTTTAAATTCATTCCGCAGTTTTGGACGCTTAATTAAATTCATATTTGGCTTACTTTTTTTTAATTATTCAATTGTACAAGCCATGAAACCCACTCAAAACATTGCTAATGCCTACTATACAATTGGGCATTAGATAAATTGCTACCAGTACGTAAGTTTATCGTCGTCATCGTCATTTCAGCCGATATTGCTGCTGGAGGTAAGGCTTCCACGTGAATCGCCAACAAGATCGGTCCTCTCCCGCTCGTATGTAGTGGGTTCCCGCGGTCTTAACATCATAGGTCCATGTCCGGACGCCTACCCCCGCCGCGTCGACCTGTACGTGGCCGTCATTCTAGGACTTCTCGGATCGGATCGATCTCATCGCTTACATAGAAACTAAACATATTTTGACATGGACATAATTTTGCCCAACAATTCTCTCGCTTTTATCCAATTACATTTGGTGCAATTATATACTCTATATTTTTATATTGGTATTTTTTTGCATTAATCATTACTGAATTCATGCAACTTTTGTATGTACACCAAAGTTCTTTGTTAATGCCAGCCAGCCGGGAAGGTGCAAACAAAAATTAATTAGCCCGTCTGTGGTTAGGTAGTTTCACCCGAGTCCTTCCTACATCTAACTATTATAAAGAGAGAATTAATGCTACGTACCCAACGTGTAAAAGAAACGAACTGCTTAATACATTTCAATTAAAATATACTAAACTAAACCTTACCAGCTAATTTTTGATCATTATATTATGAGTAAATATAGAAAATGTAATCAAGAAAGATGATGTGAAGCACTTTTTTATGTTACCTGGTGGAAAACAAGCAAGCGGGTCACATGATGTTAAGTGACCGCTACCCATAGACATACGCAACAAGTAAATGAGTCACAGATGCGTTGTTTGATGGACAGAGGAGGGGGGATATACAAGAAAAACAATGTGCCCTTTTCCAATCCATCCCCTCGCCCTCCAATGGTCTTTCCCTACCCATTCTACCCTTATAAGGGAAGGATAGGAAAGGGAGTAAGACTGAAATCGAGCCTCCGGTCCTTCACTCAGGTAAAACGCAGTCGCATTCTTGCAGGCGGGCTATATCACTGTTAAATGTTGGTAGCGATTGTATTTACAGATTTTTTTTGGCAAAGCTGTACACAAACTGTACCAAAAGGTACTCGTATACTAAAGATACGTCTCATAACCGCAAATATCCGTCAAACAGAAGTTATATCGCTATATATAAAACTAGTGGTACTCGTGCGATGCCCGGCTGGGTCGCTACTAAAAATAGTTGATGCTATAATTAATAATCCTTGTTAGTAATTGTTAAAGAATTTTACTCGATTTGTTTCATATTTTGTTTGTTTTTTTACCTATAATGGGATTACAGTAGCAATTTAATAGTAAACAATAATTTTAAATTTGTTAAAGTTCAGTTTACAATGTAGTGCGTTCATCTTGAATTCTCTTCCCTGGCCGTATAAATTTTTGAAGAAGTCCCCGCGTAGCGCGCACAGCCCATAAAAGTTATATTCTTACAACTTTATTTCCTATCACAAGTTCTAGAATATTATCCCGCTGGTAGGAAAACTTCAATTTGATTTTAATGTCGCTAAATCTTTCCATGAACTTGAACAGTTAGTAACTCGTACAATGGTATCTACTGCTTTTAACGAAATTCATTGTAATTAGGATTGTTCTCTTACTCATCAAAAAATTCTACACGCAAATTAGGAGTACAGAAATAACATATGCGCTTGAAGCGACCAGTAACAGCTAGTTGTTAAATTTTATACACGTGTAACAGCTGAAGAAAATCACATTTTTGCGTCATTATTCGTAACTAAAAGTATACCCTTTGTGTGACTCGTATAATACATATAATAATGTGTTTAAATAGTAGGTTAGACAATGAGGTCAAATGGACATATAAGAAATGCGATGAGTCACTAACGGAGATTACGTGTCATAAAAAGTGTAACTCAATAATTATGAAGTATATGACAGAACAACGTTTGGAAAGTAAATGACGCGCGTCTGCGAAACGAAAGTGTGCATGGTAAGAGCGGGTCGACACAAACGGAGTGAAAACCATTGTTCGACAACGAACTTTCACCGCACCCAACACACTACGTCTCCTACGTAGTGTGTTGGGAAATACGTCACCACATAAATGATGGAAATATGGTAAACCTATATCTGATATAAATGTATATTAATATTACGAAGAGGTAAAGTTTGTGAGGTGGGGGTAATCTATGGATCTACTAAACCGATTTTGATAATTCTTTCACTGTTACAAAGATATCGCTGAGTGTAATATCTCATAAAAAAATCGTGTCACGATGTTTCTATTACTAGAAAACTACTTACCGATCGTAATGAAATTTTATCACTATGTATATATAACTTTGCCCAACTTACAAATAGGATATTTTTTATCTCGATTTCCTTATTTTAGTGCTATCCGTGCAACCCACGGTCCCACCCAGCCCACCAGTCTGATATAAATATGTTCCTATAAACTAAAATTAATATTTGTATTGTTATACCCCATGTTTTTTTGGTACGCTAACAAATGTTTTTAGTTCTGGTTATTTTTATTTAATAAAGAATAGAAAATTTCGGATACAACTAGTATGTATGTATTTATAGGACACGATTATATTAAAATATTTTTAAAGGTAGAGGCCAACATATAGTTTCAGAAATATAAGGATTTAACAATGTATTAAGTACACTATAAATTAGCTTTTAGGTGTGTTTCGAAATTAATGGCAGAGCATAATGGTCGAGCGGGCGCATTTTGCTCGTTAATTGACTCCAATGGAACACAATAGTGACATGATTGGTTCGTCTTGATAATGTTTATAACAAAAACGTAACGCTAGCGTATCCCGGATCCGATACAGGTCCAAAGCATCAGTATCAATAGCATTATTATTAATTGATGTAGTAGGTGTAGATTTAAATTACAAATTATTAATACAAATCGTTCGATTAAATACATAAAATACAAATAAAAAGTAAAATGTAGTAAAACCTTGACTTACTCAGACTAATTACGAAGACACGCGCGTGTATATTTTCTGTTTAGAACCTTCCAAAATCGTAATCTCTACCTAATTAGGTATTACGAATTTGAGGGGTCTTCATGTATCTCTTTCACATATTCCACAATCATACGTATGTGTGTACATCGGTTGTTAGAGTATTAATTTACTTTGCCTCTGATCGTTAAAAGTTCGTCTCGATGCTCCCCTACCAACGCTGTTGCTTTACTTTTGTATTATAAATTTTCTTCAAAAACATTTCATTTAGGCCTAGAGACGTGAAATTTGTAAGGAATATTCCTTTCGCCTAGTAGAGGTTAGTTAGGATGGTGAATGGTTTTTATGAAATTCCACCAGTAACGGGGTTGCGGGGGCGTTAATCTATACGATTATTTTAAAGAGGCAAGATTTGATTGTTTGTTTGAATGTCTCCAATTCTAAAAATCCACTGTTGGAAAGCTACACTATCCCCGGGTGACATAGACTATATTATATTTTCAAAAGGTGTAAAAATATTATTCACTTTGAAATTTGGTAACTATGTGTAATTTCGTTCAACTTGAAGATAGTTTTTTCTTATTATTTTAGTGCGAAACCGGGGCAGATCGCTAGTTAACTATAAGGCAAAGCGAAGTTTGCCGAGCCAGTTAGTTATAATATAAATGAAGCCATCGTGTTACTTACACAAATTAAATTGCAGTTGCCTAACACAACAGCTTCAAAGAGAGTTGAGAGCTACTGAACGTTTAGACTAATATTCAGGATTAATTCTAAAAAGTTATTTAAATCAATCTAGGCTGATTGTCGTGAATGAATAATCAGAAATATCTTTTTATAAATAAAAGTCGCGGTTGTCAGCTTTATTGAGGATTATATACGACTTTGAAACCGATTAAAACTATTTTATAATATAAACAACATTCATTTGAAGTAACGAATATACCAATACCAAATACACTAAAATTAATTCAAAGTCAGCGATTCCTAACCTGAGGGTCGCGTAACCAGGATGGTATAAGAGGTCCCACGGGTACGTGAAAATTAATATTGGTAATGGTGGAAATACTGAGAAATAAAAACTTATTTATTATATACATTATGTTTACAATATGTGATTTAAAATGAACCTTAATAATAACTTATTAAGGTACTAGACTATGAACGTTGGGATTTTTTAAATATTAGAAAGTAGCAAACGAGCAACCTGTACATCCAAGATCAAGCGACCGCCACCCATAGGCTAACAAGTTAATGAGTTGTAGATGCGTTACCTCCCCTTAATGGATAGAGGAGAAGGATAAAAAATAAAAACAGAAAAAATCGTATTTCCTTTTCCTATTCACCCCTCTCCGGTCAAATCGTCGTCGTCCTCCGTTTATTAGGAATGGATGAGAAGAGGAAGAGGCGAAGAATTAGGATAAGATGTTGCGTGCTCTTCCACTGTTGTTAAAATACAGTACTTACGTTTGTATTGCGAGACATTTTTTTAGGAGTAGGTAGGAAGTGTACCAGGGGAGAGGTACTCATAAATGCAAAGTTTTATTACGGGTTACGGGAACGAAAAAAGGTTGGCAAGCAGTTGTTAAGTGAATACGTGATAGTAAAAACCCAGTTTTACTTACGTATTTATTTAAGACGAATAAAGACTTCAGAATTTAATGCGGTAAAAGTGTTTTCGTTAAGTTTTAATATGATAATTAACCTTTTCGCATTTCTAACGACACTTTCAACATAACAAGAAATCAAATATTTTAATATGCAATTACATAACGCGAGGTATCACGACCAAGCTTGTGACCATGTAACAATATTATGCAATACAAGGATGCGCTAAGATTATTTTAGTCCGTGAAAGTTTCTAGCTTGAAGTTTAAATTTGTAAAATAAATGTAGTAACATCCAAATGTGGTTATTAAAAATGATTCGCAAACGTGGTTGTAGGTTCTATCTAATTCGAGACATTTTTACATCTACTTCTACTTTACTACAATTATAACTTCAAAAATATACATATAATTTGTCGAGTTTTCCTTTGATTAAGTATAGAAACATTCTGTTGTATGCCAAAGACCATGCACGTCTCGATTCGAGTTCTTTTAAGGATTCTCAATTTAAAGTTTTCTTTTACAACTACTCTCGCAAGTTTAATAAGCTGGCAACGGTAGCATTCCTACAACATTTACTTAATAAAAATCTATTGTCCTATTTGAAAAGGACCAATTGAATAAGACTAATAAAATACTTAATACCGGTGAAGGTATCATTATTGCATTTTTCTTTGTATTGTCTGTCGTCTTTGTATTGAATCACAGAAGCTATGATTTGAGTGGCCGGTGTTGAATTCATATCATATTTAGATTACAGCAACAATCTGTGTTCTGCGGGAGACAAACACGGATGAGATTTAATTACCCTTGTTGCGTGTATAAAGGGCTTATTGTGTCGTTCACTTAATTAACTAAATTGAAGAACCGCACGACATAAACGATATAATTGTTAATTGTCTGTCGCCCGGACAATACGGTGCTAATTTAGTTACATTCGCTTGTATTAACGAGATTACATGTTTAATAAGAATAATAATGTGCGTTTACATCCACACGTGTCCTCATATAAAACAAATAATTTTAACCATAATTGTTCTCAGTGAGACTATCATTAGGAAACATTAGAACTTATTATTATAATTTACGTACCCCTATCTATATTTTTTTATCTTTTGTTTCTGTATTCTCCTTAAATAAATAAATACTACTACTATTATAAGAGACGTCAAAGAAATAATAATATAATAATCTTCTTGCTAAACTTAAGCGCTCTTGTGCCACATTGCTCTAGGCGGAAAGGCTGTAGCGAAAGTATTTGGAGGCCTACCTAAAAAAAGGGATAGGGGGAAGCCATTACGTAGATCCGGCCCTGCAATGCTCGTGGAACAAACGGTCGATAGGACGAAAATGTTTTAGATCTTTAGGCCACCGTCCGGCGGTCGCTGTCTAATGTAGACGAGAAAAGATAATTTTCATTTAGGAAAATAAATTTGTTTTTGTATAGACAACTTATTTTTTATTTTAACATTTTAAATTAAAGATTTCAGCGTCATATTATGTTGGTGATATCCACCCCAGTGTGACATTTAATATGCAGCGCACGATACGCACGCAAAACTGTAGTTACGGACAAAGGCCAATGTGATAGTGTTATTCTACGAGCCGATTTATCTGATGGTCTGGTTATATTGTCGAAATATATGAACAACCTGTGTCAGCATACCCGTTAAATATAACTTACGCATGGCGTATGCAGATGATTTTACTGTCTGTGCTATTATATGGGATAAATGACTGGTAAAAAAGGTACATCAGAAAATATAAAAAAATAATATAGGTAATATCTTACATTATTTCTGTCATACTAAAGAAATGCTGACAAAGGTTTTCACTAAAATCGCCATGCAGGGTTATAACAAACATTTATGCTACAGCGACATTGACTCTTAATTAATTCCTTTCAATATTATAAATAAGTATATATGATGAAACGAATGAAACTATGATAAAACGAAAAGATTACTTAATACATATTCATGTATAAAATATTTTATACACTTTTGAGACGTAGAATAACTAACTCTGTAATAAATTTTATTATAATTCAAACTTGTTCGTTCATATACTCCAGGTTATATCAATAGATTTGCACACTAACAGAAATAGACATGCTCGCCGCTTGCTAATTTAGAACAGTTTCCAACAATGTACTTTCAATCTCGTTAAAGCTATTTCATAAACTGTAGTCTTAATTGTAAATCTCCCTTGTTACAGCTATGATCGTGACCAACCGTTCACATTCCAACTTGGCATGGGCCAGGTGATTAAAGGATGGGACCAGGGATTGATTGACATGTGTGTCGGTAAGTTTTTGTCTTCATTCAATTCTTATTATTAATACAATCATAGGTTTATCGCTAAATAAATGAAATGATGGCCACTTTTATGAACGGGTAGTGCTAATTTGTACGATCGGCAAATCCTTTTACATATAGAGATGATTAACAACCAGTACTCTGCTATGGCTAGCACTAATTATGTTGAACCGATCGCAATCAAACTTCACATGTTTACCCGCTAAGCCAATTTGAATGTAAATCCGCATGAGGACGGCAGGAAGTACATGGGTGCGGTACGCGGAGGACCGCATGCTGTGGAATGCATTGAGGAATGCCTATAGAAAGCAGTGGTGTACTAGTACAGTAATGAAACAATCATTAAAATCTGTAGAGATCTGTAGTAAAATCTGTAAGTAGCATACATGCTACAGTCAAATTCTTCAAAATCTTTCACCTAAATAGAAATACATAATCCTTACAAAATCCTTACAATCCATTTCTCTATATAATTGGTACTGGTTGAAATTGACTCGGACGACCAACCATTTGGTTAAATCTTAGATCACTGGTAGATAAATGTATTGCATTAAATATTTAAACGTGTACAAAATTTATGAGGCCATTCGCAGAGCGAGTATTTACGAAATGGAGGAATGACCCGAACGGGCTTTCCGCACAGGTTACTACTTCCTTGGTTGATTTTAATAGGGTTGCAAGTCTACAGATGCCCAAGACGATATTAAGAATATCGATTTAAATTTTTGATTAAAAAACTCTAGCGAGGATTTATTAAACGATTACGGTAATTATTTATTCTTATTCGAATTCCAAAATATTAGCTGTTTTATGGAATAAGACGAAAAACGATCAAGCGGTTCACCTGATGTTAAGTGACCGCTAACCATGAGCAATAAGAAAATGGGTCGCAGACGTATTCCCTACCTTTAATGGACAGAGGAGGGGATATAGAGGAAAAAGGAGAACCAGGATGGTCCTTATAGAATCGGTGAGGAATTACACAATTTCATTATAATGGTATCCGTTTATGTAAATTTTCAGCTTCTTTGGAATTTATGGAAGGATGAATGTGTAATTTGACCAGACTATGATTTAAAAGTTAAAAATAGCATGTTAAAACAATTGAATGCCGAACAATCAAACTTCACGACTTTTTAAATTTTATCTGATATCTAACATCATGCAGGTTAAATTTGAACACAAACTGGCCAGTGCTTAAAAAGTGTACTTTAGTTTTTTAAACCTCTATTATTAATACCAAATCAAAGGCCAGTAATTAGGTATGTGTTTTGAACCCTCGGAGATATCAGGTACTTATAGATAGCAACGGTTATTCGTTTGTAATCAAGATTTGTAACATCCCTAATTACTCACCGTTTGAGCCTATTGCTATAAACCGTGTATAAATTATGGCGTTTATATTTTTAACCATAAAATGAAAATTATACTTTGCTGGGATTTATACTCTGGGCAATATTAGGCGGATGCTCAGCCACGTGATTATCAAAGCTCTATTTTTAATGAAACACTTTAATTAAGGCTTTTCAGTAATTTATGCGTTGTTTAAATGGTTCAAATGTTTTCATTGGCACAGTTTCATGTGATACAAAGGAATAATAGAATGTCAGTAATACTATTGCAACGTGTTATATTTTCCTTCACGATAATTAGACCTTAATTGTAATTTAATCGATACTAATCTTTACTACTTTCGTACTTTGTAGTATTCAAACTTGTGGCGCCTATTGTCGTCTGCGATATGAAACATGTATGACATCGAAAAACGGAAGAACTGTGACGTTAGGAATGTTCATGAAACAACATGTAATTAGCGATTTGTTCACTGTTTATTTGAAGCAATTTAATAAATGGTGAAACTTTTACCTTGTACTTCTGGTTTTTGCGTTGCTTAAACAACTGCACAATGTTGACGTAATGGCTTATACTCTCCCTACTCCCGATCGGTCGTGCCATTGTCACTCCATTGACGTTACATTAGACGAATACTAAATATTACGGACTTTCCACATAGAAGGCCATTACGGCACTATTGAATTATTAGCCCCAACAGTCTTATTGTAACGTTACGGATCATTTACAACCTAGTTTAAGCTTAGTTGGAATTGGTTAAAAGAAATATTGGTTAAACGATGTCGATAATCTAGGAACATTTTATATACATACCCAAGGAGAGTTGGCGTCAGGTAGGTCGTAAAAAAACTATAGCCAAAGCCTATTCCAGTATAGACTACGGTCGTGCCGTGCCGATCCCACATAAAAAAGCGAGAAAAGGGCAGGGAGTAGAAAACCAAAGATAATAAGTTTAACAATTACGATATCAATATGTAGGACACACGGCAGTATATAATGAAGACATGTATGTTATGACTTCTAATATAACACTCACATATCGCACCGCCCTCAGAAGTCTGTTTTTAAACTAAAAGAGTTAACTCAGAGACTGAAACAATGTTTGGTAACAAAAAATGGTACATTTCTAGTTTTAAGATAAAGTATAACAAATTAGGTAAAAAAATAACTTCTTTTGTATCGTTATTACTGTTATGTGTAATTCGTCTTACCTATTTTGGTTAAACCAGGTTACCTTTTTGGCCCTACTATCTTCGTTAACTTAACTGAAAATAGATAAATCAATAATCTTATAAAGATTATTCAAACAGTTATTAAAATAAGTAAATTATATCTTGCAGGAGAAAAACGTAAATTGACCATTCCATCATCCCTTGGCTACGGCGAACGTGGGGCCGGCAATGTAATCCCTGCTCACGCCACTCTCTACTTCGAAGTTGAGCTGATCCACATCGGGGATTCTCCACCAACCACCAACGTGTTCAAAGAAATCGACGCTGACCAGGACAACATGTTGTCCCGCGAAGAAGTGAGTATAGAATTAGCGTTTCAAGCAATGGACTCTGACGGGGACAAAGAACTATCACGAGAGGAGGTCAGTCCCGGATGGTTACTTTGGTGGTGGATGGGCTAGTATAGACGTCCGTTCAACTGTCGCTGATAATATTCTTCACCTTAGCTTTTTAAACTCTACAATTACTCTCTACTTGGATCTATGGCCAT
This sequence comes from Papilio elwesi, assembly GCA_029849275.1. Lineage (NCBI taxonomy): Eukaryota > Metazoa > Arthropoda > Insecta > Lepidoptera > Papilionidae > Papilio > Papilio elwesi. The sequence goes on along the minus strand of CM056717.1, from coordinate 14,850,017 downwards.
TCTCTTGTAATTTGCATTTTTCTCTTGAAAAAAAACTCAGAAGTAGACCTTTTTATTTACTTCCAAAAGCCCCGTTATTGAACTCTGTTAGGAGAGAGAGAAGAGAAAATTTTAGTGTAAAACTTGTTCAATCGTTCAATTCAATCTGATTGTGGATTCGTTCAAAATCGCTGAACATTTTTTGTGAGTAACTGTTCACTTTTTGCCTAGAAGAGGCATCTACAGATACACCGGCTTCGCCAGGGTACCACTAATTATGTCGCTTTTTATATACAATTTTTTTCATAAAAGTATCTTATGTTACTTCTAGTAACTCCAAGAATGTGTCTAAAAAGTCTCATGATGATCGGTTGAATAGTTTTCGCGTGAAAGCGTAACAAACAAACTTACATTCACATTTATAATATTAAGTAGGGATATATACAGAATTATCAAATTAGCATGATACTAGGAAACAATGCAGGAAGGTTTTGGATTTACGTAGCAATTATTTTCTATGTCTTGTTCTACTAATTATTATATTCATTTAATATTAAAATTTTGTAGCACGGAAATTAACTAACTCTTATTGTTTTTACATTCTCTTATATTATTACTAAAATAAATCTATTGCAATTCTAACGTAACTAAATTGTATTAATCTACTGGGAATTTATTTAATATCCCGTGGGACTCAGCTTCCAAAATGATGAAACTTGTCATCTAAGTAATATTAATTATTAATAATATTATAGATAAAATAAAATATAATTAAATTATATTTCTATTATACATATATTTCTAACTTTGAATTAATATTTATATGTAAAATATAATGTAAGCAGTGTGCCGCGGTTTCGCCCTCCGTGCCGTTTAATTTAGGCGAAATCAGATAATCTATTTTAAAGAATTAGAATATTTAGGAATAGACAGATTTTTTTTCCGTCGCATCGCAATGGTCGCCTCGTTTTATTCTTTTTTATCTGCCCCTAAGGGTCGGAGCGGTTAAATAGCCTAGTACTCGAGACTTGTCAAATATTTAAAAAATCGAATGAAAATCGAACAAGAAAAAATTCAAAAAACAATTTTTTTCTGGAGTGTGTTAAATAGTAATGCAAAAATCTGTTCGCCCTAATCTGTTGAGTTTCCTATTAAAACTAAAAATAAAAGCAATACATTCAAACCAGAAAAATTAAGATAGTGTAAAAAAATAAACAGAAAAAAGTCGAACATTATTTGCAACAAACATCAATAACATATAACTCTAACTGCTATAGACGTAACAATGTAATAGACCTGTTCTGACAGCTTTCAGTGCCAGTTCAAGAACGATTTGATCAAAGAAATCCAGGAATAGAATAAAACTGTTAAGTTTATACAACTTACAGAAAGTTTAGATAAAAACAAATATTTCTTGTTCATTTATTGTTGTTTTCATACTTTAAACATTTTTATACTATTAAAAAAATGATTAATAAAAATGCGTAGTTTACTCGCTGATAGACGAGCAAACTAATCGGTTAGCTATTTTATATGTTTTTTTACTTTTTCGAAAGCAGCTTTTCTCTTTATAGTGTTATATATTGATGAATAATTTTAACTCACAGGTAAGCGAATACCTGAAAAAGCAAATGGTGCCCGCCGATGGTGCCGAAATGAGTGAAGATATCAAGCAGATGCTGGAGAGTCACGACAAACTCGTCGAGGAGATCTTCCAGCACGAAGACAAGGATAAAAATGGCTTCATTAGCCACGAAGAGTTCTCTGGACCAAAGCACGATGAACTATAAACTTTTTCATCGTATACATCTAGAAATAAGCCGCTTCCTAACTCAAAATATTGTTATATCTCTAATTGGATGCGGAACTTAAGACTTTTTTTATAAGTAATTGGTATTCCATATAAAACTTCATAAACCTTTTGAAACTATGTCTTAATTATTTTTACACAATACTTTTCATTATTTTAATGTAGTAAATTAAAAAGTAAGAGCGCTTGTAGACGTTCATTTTTTCGCCAGATGACTGACTAATACCTGACAATAAAAGGCGGCGCTGCATTCGGCGTAAATTGGCCTTCGGATCATTATCGGACGCGTATTTATTGTAAACGATACACCACCGCAAATCCGGAAAAAACACGGTCCATCGTAAAGTGTATGGATGTCTACAAGCGCTCTTAGGAGACTTTTGTTATTTGATTATAAAATATTTGTTGATAAGATTGTACTTAGTTGCTCTAAGTAGTTGGTGTATCTATGAGTTCGTTATAATATAAGGAAATCCTTGTATGTTTTACTGGTTATATTAATTACTGCAATGACTTAATGGGACAAAGAGTAACCTCTTTCTAATTAGCAGTTAAAACATGAGTACTATCTCATTTTGTATCTGTAAATCCCGAAGAATATTTATAATTTTAATTCATTTCAAACTGTATCGTATATCCATTAATCGGCGCCATATTATGGATTAAGTAAGACTGAATCAATATCGTTTAACTTAAGGTGGATTGTCAATTTTTTGCCATTATCGCTACAATGAAATGAATTAGAAGGATACTTAGGATTTAATTACAGTGCATTTAATGATGAGAAGGGAAACATTCACTATTGTATGTATCGCTATGTACTCAATATTAATAATCTTTAGATACTATGTGAATTCAGTAAGAAAAAAATTGATCATTATGGTATAATAAACATAATCACCAAAATTGCGTTTTTTTTTCAACTTCCTCCAAAATCATCCAATCCAAAAAAATCCATATATTTTAATAATTTGCTTTATTGAAAATGTTAAATTATTTTCTGAGAAATAAAGGTCGTCGTAAAAATAAAAGAGCCACAGCAGTTCCTATTGATGCCCCACATTTCTCTAGTAACATTCAAGTGAAGAGTGAGTGTTATTAACACTGCATACCATATTTCGACCACGTCACCACTTAACAGCAGGTGGAATTGTGGTCAAGCGCTAATTTATTGGTTATAAAATGTTTTTAAAGTTGTCACACATGTTCAGATGTGTACACTCCGACTCGAACTCGTTAATGTATAGGACAATTCTCCGCTCAAAAGCAGCTTTATTATGGGTTAGCTCCATTTTTATATTCATGAAGAAAACAAAGTTCATGGGATGTTAAGTGACCACGGTACCTATCGCAGGTATATAGCTAGCTTTTACGAAGAAAAGGAACACAGAAAAGAGTAAGGAAGCCACAGTGTAGTGCAGGATGGAGTTACGGACTGTGCAGCTCTAGGCGGAGAGATGACACATATTTTTTGGTTTCGCCGTTCCGCTTTCCCGAAATGTATGATGAATTTGAAATATAGCTCGCACACCCCTGTCCATTTAATTTAAAAATCTCTATTAATTCATTTTATATCTTTAAAGGGATTAGTTCCATTTTAGGACTTTTCCTAAATTAATTATTATTCATTCCATAATTATAAAAATATTATGTATAATTACATTTATTATTGTCGAGATGCGATCCTTAAGAAGTATTTTAGGCGTGACGTTGAATAATAGGATTAAAAATAGCGTTACAAGGGAAGTGTGGCTTATATGTGGATGTAGTGACATGGATTGAAAAAGGTATGCTTCGGTGGTTCGGGCATGTGGAAAGGATTTAGTGTTAGTATGGGACGCCCTAGAAGAACTTATATCGATCAAATTAGTGGATTATTCAAAAAGGGTGATATAAGGAGCACCCGTAACCGACGAGCATGTATGCGGTAGATGTATGAATGCAGAAGAAGCGAGAGAGGTGTGCCAGGAACGCGCCAAATGGAAATCCATGATCTCTGTGTACCCCTCTGGGTTACGGGCGTATATATTTGTTTTATTTATTGTTTTAATAAGATTAATCATATTTTTTATATCCGAATTATTTATTTTATATTTTTAAGCGCACCGGAACAACGGCTTGGAGCGGAGATTTGAATGGTTAATGTTGCACAGCTCTAATGGACAGGTGGCAGGTGAAACCAATTTAAATGCATAAATAATTTCTACACGCTTATATGCATTGAGATCATGTTACTTACTACCAGTTTTCACTTTAAGTGAGGTCGGCACAACACATTTTCTTCTTCCACCTTTCTATGACCAGTCACTCCTTTCTTACTCATGTCATCGTTCATGCAATCCATGCATCTATTCTTAGATATGCCCATACCAACAAATCCCTCCACATTCATATCTAAAACTCTCTTTGTGACGTGCAGTTCTTCCCTTGACCTTTACGACGTCCCTAATAGAATAGTAGAACTTAGCTCGTGGTAATGTTTACGTTAGTGGACACTTTATGAGCACAAATAAGCCAAACCAAAGTCATATTTTTAAATGTAATACTTTTGACTTGTGCTTAGCTATCAGGTTTACCACATTGCGATTATTTAGTAATGAAATGTGTAAAACAATTAAATGTTTTTAGGTGTTTGACAGGTGTCTGGTGGGGTTCCCATCCTTATAATTTAATATTATTATATAACGCCATAATCAGAAGTACAATAGAGTATGCTACATTTCTACTGTTTCCAATTTTACAATCTGGTCTTAAACAGTTGGAACGCCTGCAATCAAAAGAACTCAGAATTGTTACTGGTGCAATGAAATCTAGCCCTATAAATGCCTTACAAATAGAATGTTCAGATCCCCCACTAAATCTTAGACTTCAATAGCTTTCAGATAATTCTTTCTTCCGATGTCTCCAATTTTCGCATCACCCTCTCATAAATAAAATTCAGTTACTCTATGATCAGGTTCTAAATTCCAGATATTGGTCGCACAAACCTAATCCATATTTAGTAGTAAGTTTTCAAAGGTATCTTTTAATCCTTGCCCCAACAGGTCCAGAATATTTCCACTTGTCGATAGTAACTTCAATGCTTAAATGCAAACACCAGAAATAGTCAAACATCTTAATATCACGAAAAATAACCCAAATGCAAAGTCGTTATTTAAATTTAGTACAGATAACAATTGGAAAAATTGGAACCACCTTTATACTGATGCATCCAAGACATCATTGTTCACCTGTTCACCTGGCTAAACTTAAATTTATAGACCCCTGTTCTTGTGATACTGGCGTGGGTGAATCGTATATATTTTTCTTGCCCATTATATGACCACTCTTCCTTTTTTAGCAACCTAATTCCTCAAAGTTCCTTTATCCACATCTGTTACATGTCTACTATATGATTGCAGCATAAATTATAAATCACTATCAAAATTTATAAAAGAAAATAATATTAAAATTTAAGATATATAATGCACGTATATTATGTTTATTTTGTAAATATGTATATAAAATGTATATGAAGTAATATTTTTGTTTGAATAGTTTAAATAACATTAATTATAATTTTATTATTATCCATGAATTCTATATTTTTCCTTACTTCCTGATCCTTCTCCAAAAATTTTCGATCTTAAAATCGATATACGCGATTTGGTTCCCGAGTTTTTTAAACTTGTCAGTGGCTAAAAACACTTAAGCGTGAAAGCCAAGAAGAAAAAAAAAAGTGCTAATGAGGTTAGATTGATAAGTAATTCTTGTTTATAACGGACAAGTAATTATCTTAAAATATGATTTTCGATAAACGTGTCTATTCAACTATTTGTGCATTAGTTATTTTCTGTGACGTATTATTGATCCTGAATTTTTTGAAATATTATCATGGGGATAAGTGTTACGTTACAATTAACAAACATCAAGAAATCGAAACCGTTCTACCGGACAACTTTCTAAGTATCGGCATCGATGCATCTGAATTACAAAGTAATCATAAAATAGATTTTGGTAAACTTCGTTTCCGCGAACTTGCTGCTGCGCTAAAGCCTGCACATTTGAGGATAGGCGGTACTATGTCTGATCGTCTTATTTTTAGTTCAAAAGATAATCCTCGCTTCTCTTGCAATGAATGTACATCAAATATTTCAAAAACAGAATGCCATGCAGTAAAAAAAATGTGTACACACAAAGACCTACCATTTTTCGTCTTAACAGGAACAAAGTGGTCAGAAATAAATGAATTCTGCAGTGCTACAGGAATTAAACTATTATTTGCTCTTAATTTACTCTTGCGTGATAACCATGAGTGGAATAGCGATAATGCTGTGGAAATTTTAGAATATTCAAGGCCAAGAGGATATAAAGTCGACTGGCAGCTTGGTAATGAACCAAACTCCTTACACCACATATTCAATATCACTGTAACTCCAAAGATGTTAGCTCATGATTTCAAAAAATTAAAGAAAGTGTTAGACCACTATGGCTACAATCATTCACTTTTAGTGGGCCCAGACACAACGAGACCTCAACCAAACTGTCATAATTGCCTTCAGTACATGATTGACTTTTTAGGTAATGGATCTAATTTAATAAATGTAAGGTCATGGCATCAATACTATTTGAATAGTAAAACTGCTACACTTGAAGATTTCTGGGATCCAAATACCTTTGATTTACTTAATGACCAGATAATCACTATGAAAAATCATACAATGAATTACAACCATATACCAATGTGGTTAACTGAGACGAGTAGCTCATATGGTGGAGGTGCACCTGGATTATCAAACTCTTATGCTGGAAGTCCACTATGGCTGGATAAATTAGGATTATGTGCTAAGCATAACATAACAACTGTAATAAGACAAAGTTTCTTCGGAGGTTATTATAGTTTAGTGGATAACAACTTGGAGCCATTACCTGATTGGTGGGTTAGTGTATTATTTAAAAAACTTGTTGGTAATAAGGTATTGCATCTAGAGTGTAAATGTTCCCCTATGCAGAGAATGTATGCCCACTGTGCCAACAGAAAATATACTAAAGACACTACAGCTATTACTATATATGCCATTAATTTAGAAATGAATAAGGCTAGATTTTCTTTAAATGGCACAGCTATACAAGGCAAGGACTTAAATGTTGATGAATATATAATAAGTGCGCCTACTAACAACAGAAAAACCAAAACAGTGCTACTTAATGGCAGGCCATTATATTATGAGAACTCAATGCCTGATTTTGAGCCTCGTCATATAAGATATGGTAATATTATATCAATGCCACCATATTCTATGGGTTTCTGGGTTGTTAAAAATACTTTGATAGATAGTTGCACTTAACAAAAAGAGCAGTTTATCAAAATATGTGAAATTTCTTTTAGAAGGTGTGCTTATTGACAGACCCAGTAATTCATTTTTTATCATTTGCTAACTTGTTCAATGTTAGGCTGCTTTGTGGCTTACTGTTGAAGTTGTAACAGATCTTGTAACAGTGACTGTTAATAGTTATTTTGTTGATATACAAAATAGCATATAACTTATTCATTTTATCATTAATGTTTTTAAGTATTTTATAAGTAGTCATTAAAATATAATTCCTAATATTGGGGGAAGTAGGTGTTGCACAATAATACAGGGCCTCCCACAGCAATGACACATGGACATCAACTACCTTAAATGTTCACAATACAACACAGAGTAGACAATACGAACAAAATTTTACTGACAGATAAAATTATATTGTTGTTTAAAAATATTTCAGTTACATTAAAAGATTATGAGAATAGTTGTTAGCAAACAAAGGTTATGTTAACAAAGATTTATTTTGTTAACATAGCATGTAAGGTAGAAGCATGACCAAAATATTTTACACTGAAACATCATAATTAAATTGAAACATCAAATGCAGTCCACCAGATTACGTTGGGCATTTTATATAATAATTAAATTTTAATGTGTTGCAGTTGAATCAGTTTTAAAGTAAAATTTTAAATTTCTTGGTCCTTTTTCATTTATGTACAATGTTATTTAGGGAAAAACAATCTTTATGAACCATTTTTATGAAGTACATTTTTTTTTTTCATTTTCATGTATCACATTCCCTATTCCTCGTTCAAGCAGACATTTATTTGAAAAACTTGAATGCACATCAAAATATTTTTTTAATTAAGTATTTTTTTCAGTAAAGTTTTGAATCCAAAACATTAAAGGTCTCATGTGGAATTGCCGTAGGATGCTCCATATAGCTTACAAACAATATGATCTACTTATTCTTATATCCTATGAGGCAATTTAAAAGTATTCTTTCTTAAATTTGTCAAACCACATTTGAATTAATTTTTCACTAAGTAAACCTTCAATATGTTTTTAAACTTAATCTTATAATCTCCTTAGGCCTTCAATATAATTCACTGATTAAGTGGTATGACAGTATGGTAATGAATCTTCTATATTCATTTATGACTCTTGTTAATATGTTTATATTTCTAAATTGAGTATAGGTATTGTCATTTTAAAATTTTATTAATTTAGTTATACAACATGCCTTTTGTTAGGTAAGTTGACATTGAACTAGTTAGTAACTTAATTAAAAACAAATATCATCTAATACTAATTGTTTAATATATAAGCAATAGCACTTGACCTTTGACATTATTCTCATACTGTCATGTTAACATATGCACTTTTCATCATTGTTAACAATTAGCCTAAAAACTTTAATATAGGAAAGTTCATTAGTCTTGTTATATTTTATATTGAGTGTTGTCTAGATTTCTTTATGTGACATTGAAAGTTATTTAGCTCGAGCTTGATAAGATACTATACATAATATAACTACTTATCTTGTGTACACAATGCAAGATCAGGTTTGTAGGTTACATTTAAATCTCTCTCTTAATGCATAAAGTGATATTTACTAGTTTCAAAATGTATACAGATAATGAAATGTATCTTTTATGATTGTTACTAAATACACTTACTGTTCTCTACATTTATCTTTTATCTCACACTATGGTGTTGTTAAGTAATACAACTCCAACCTTCTGAATGTGGAATCTTTGCAGCAGCAACATTATAGCTTCTAAGCTGAACTGAGCAAAAATAATAGCCTGGAATCATGTTTGGCACTAGTTGAAACAACCTTTTGTCCCTTATGTAAGAAAAAGAACAACAATATATATTACAGATTCCAATGATATTGTATACTATAGATATGATATACTTGTACAAAATCACCATTCAAAAGTATTCCACAGCAGTGACAGCAATATTCACACATGTCAAGTGAAGTAAAAAGGATAGCATAGTTAAAATGATATGAAAAAAAAGAGGACAGCTAGTGATTGTCACTTAAGCTTTAATGTAAACACATGATGTAAATGAAGTAAAAGCATATCTCAATTGGGTCACTTTAAATTCTTCCCTTTTTGCTTGCTCACGGCATATCTGCTGCTTTTTGTTGTACTGCTACCGTTGTTACAAGTAAGTTGTGATCATTTAATATGTAAGACTGACTAGATCTATAATATTAATTTTTCCAAGTGTGCCTAATAGTAACTACTTTTATATTACAGTTTTTTAATAAAATAAAGTCTTTTTACATAATATTAAATATGCATTTTTTAATATTGTAGTGTAGTAATATAATATTAAATGCCAAAATAACCCAAGAATTTCGTATTCCCGAGCAGCTGTTTGATTTTTTTAAGTAATTGTTAGTTGTTATGATCTAATTCTGATAGCAAGTGAGATACATGCCCTGTGTACATTTATTAAAATAAAAAGAGACTTTATTTCAGTTTTCTACAGTCTTAAATTAAGAACCACAAATATGTCAATTTTCAATAAGTGCCTATTATATATGTATTAAAATATATATTTTTAAAATAACAGTAACGATCATATGTAAAATAGTAACTAGTTTGAATTTCAGCTATGCATCCTCAATTAAGATATTTGTAGTTGTCATATTTTTAATAAAATTGAAAACTTCAAGCTTCACTATTGGGCCTAGCGGGCCTTATGTATTTATTTAATATTACTGTTTTGATTATCAACATATTTGTGTTAGTCCAGGCATGTCTACATTGTAATTCACTCCTTATGGCTTATGCTTAAACTTTGGAGCTGAAGATATAGATATTTAAAATGTGGCTTACATTATTAAAAAAGTATATAAACAAACGGTGTAATACTTATTTAACTTAATTACTGTTTCTGGGGAAGGAAACTAAAAAATTTTATACAAGTTGCCAAATTCCTCGACCTAATATTAATGTTATTATGCTTCTATACTAGGAGTTACCATTTTTATCATAGTTCTAGAAAAAACATAAATGGGCTTTAAAACATATATTAGGGGTTACTACCCCCTAGTATAAAAATATAAAATTAATATATATGGATGGATATTTAACAATATTTGTTAGTGAGATTTTCAGTTCACCTGTTGCCAATCCCTGTTATACTTTATGTTATCTTTAACATGCTTATGGCAAAAATATAACAACATCAAATTATCTCATTATGTGACAATAAAATTCAGATAATGTAATTGTAAAAACAATATTTGTGTTATTTTCCTTGAATGTCCATCAATTTGAGGTAATAAATTCCATAATAGTATTTTGAATATCTGGCATATAATTAATTACCTATATAATTATTATTACATATAACTTCGGGAACATCCTAAGAATATTAATAACTAGCTGTTTCCCGCGACTTCGTCCGCGTATATTTTTCACTTCGCAGGATAAAAGTATATAATTTTTTTACAATAAAACCTAAAACATCAGTCTCAAAATTATAATTTGACATTACAACAAACAATTTAATTTTATTTATAGAATACCACCAACTCTACCTAAAATCGTCTAACGCAGTTAGATGTTTTCAGGTCAATAAGCATGTTGCTGATGCTGTCCCTAACGCATGTTGCGCATGTCGATCTCGCGAACCTGTTATATTTACCCCACCTGCCGTATAACGTGACTAAAAAGATTTTTACGCTTCAAATAGTAAAATGCTTATGTTATTTTACTACTTAAGGCAACCTTTGTGACATTGCAGGTAGCGGGCGGCGCTTTCGATACGGCGCCGCGTAGGTTTTTTCAAAATTTCGAGGGTTTTTCATTTTTGGCGCGGAACCCTAATTATTTTGCTTAAATTAAATTAGCCTATTTGAATCTCGACAATATTAGCTATCTTCCAGTAAAAGTCCCATCCAAATCGTTTCAGTCGTTTCGGAGATTACCCGGAATAGACAGACAAAAATTTCAAAAACTGTATTTTCGTTATAAGTACAGTATATACACTGTCAGACAAAAGTTTGAGACCACCTTGAAAAAATTACAATATTGAATAAAACTCCAAAAGTTAGTGCTCTACAAATAATTTATTTACCTTATTAAATAGGGAACTTTTTTTGTAACATAAAATAATTTAAAAACTACAATAATTGCTATAATTATTAATAAAAAAAAATATTTAAACTAACTTTTCATCGAAAAATCTTCCCTTACTTTTTATAACTTTTTTGACCAATCTTGGTAACCGGGCTATTAGTTTATTGATAGTTTCTTGTGAAACATTGTTCCAACTCTCTTGTAAAGTCCTCCAGAGGTTTTCTTTTACGTCGGACAATGACTACGGACGTTTCTGTCCATCTCCTCCGCCAGAAGCTCTATAGGATTGAGATCCGGACTCTGAGGGGGCCACTCGATGTTTTTCAAAACTCCTTCCGTCTCTTTGTGCTCTAAATATCCCCTGCATAGTTTAGAACTATGTTTTGGATCATTATCTTGTTGGAAAATGAATCCATCTCCAATCAAACGTAGCCCGGAAGGAACAGCGTTTCGCTCCAGTATCTCTTTGTACTGCTCCTTTTTCATTATTCCTTCAATTTTAACCAAATCTCCGGTCCCATAGCCAAAGAAACATCCCCCGACCATAATAGAGCCTACACAAGGTTTGCTGTTGGCACTACACAGTCTCGTAACATCTTTTCTTCGGCACTACGAAGTACAAAAACTTTTGTGTCCGTAACAGTGGTTTACGAACAGCTACGCGACCAAACAAATTAGCATCTCGAAGTCTTCTCTTTACTGTTGTCAATGATACAGGTTCCGGTCGACTTTTATTGAGTTCAGCTCGAATTTCTGGTGCTGTTAATCGTCTGTTACGCTTGCTTTTTACAACAATGAAGTTGTCTTCGCTAGAAGTGATTGCTCTCGGCCTCCCGGAGCGCGGTAGGTCTTGATGACTGCCGGTTGTCTTGTCTCGAGTTATTGCGTTATGAACACAAGTCTTCGATAACTTCAGCTTAGCGGCAATTTCTCGTTCAGACTTGCCCTCGTCGTATAGAGTAACGATGGCGGAACGAGTTTTACTGGAGATTTCACGGACTTTTCCCATTTTTGGAGATCTTCACTTGACAAAACAGTAGCTCAGACTGAATACATTTAACCAAGACTAACTCCTTAAGTAGCCATGCTATGAATAGGATTTATGGCTTAAAAATATTCCTAAATATTTATCAATCAATCACAAGGGAGCCGCCATATAATATAATGACAATTGTAACACCTGGTGCTTACGCAGCACTCATCTGTGGTAAATAAACAATGCCCATTTATGGCATAGTCATTATGTAAAAGATAAGAGAAATGGTGTTTAGACATTCAAAATGATTAGTAGATTACACAGGTGTTGTTCATATTGTTATGTTATCATACGCAGATTTAACATATTTTGCAAATTATAACCTGTGTACAAAGTGGTCTCAAACTTTTGGCCGACAGTGTACAACATGTGTGTTGAGTATGACCTTGTTATTTTGATATTACATACAGACACTTTAATTTTATTTATCAGTATAGATAGAATTTCGAAGACAGGTATCCCCTAACAGAACGGATTAAAAGAATTTCTCATAAGTTCTATTACCAAAATAAGGATTGTTAACTAGTAAAAAGTTGTGGAAGAGACTCCACCTACATCAGCTTCTAACGTAACACAAAAGGACCTGCATGCATTACAGCAGTATTCGATATAGAAAATATTCTTAAAAGTAATATACATGATTTTAACATTATAAATTGCTTTTTGACATCTAAATGTCAACAATTCAATATCTATTTTAAAAAATTAACGATTTGGTCTTGGTCTTACCCTTTAAGCCTGTTATTTACAAAATAATACACTACAATGACATGCATAGTGCTGCCATATATTTTTGAAAATACCAAATTTTCATAGTCAAATATTCACGATTCTACTGTTCTACTGCGACAACTAAAATATATGTAAAACACAGCATCGAAGTAATTAATTTGTAAGTCTAAGTTTTCGCTGATTGCCTGATTACTTTTATGAGGATTTTATTTACTGTATTAATCTGGTCTGGCCGAGACTTAGTGCACTAAATGTGTCAAGGTGGCCATGGGATATGATTGTCCTCTTACATCAGGCACTAGACAAATCTAGACAATAAAAAAAGCGCACAAATAATTTACGATATAGTTGTAGTATTGTATTTTCCATCTATCAAATATGGTCGGCTTGAATTTTTTACTTGTTAGGATCACTTGCCAGAAGTAAATTTAAAGTTTTGTATTGAAGTTGCATTCAACAGCTCCGAGAGTATCAACCACTACTGCTTAGCAATATAGCTTGGTTGGTCTAGTTTTTGCCCATCTTTGTCTCTCACCTTTGCATTTGTCCCTTTTTACCTGTTAGGCTATTGGGAGACACGATGATATAGTATTCTGTGGTTACTAAATTACTCCTTGTGTCACTTAGTGATATAGATATTAGATATTCTTGTTCTAGTAAGGCTTGTATATAAAATACGTTCAAGCTCTTACGCTTACGTACCGTTTCTATGACCAAATTTTATAAAGCTAATATAAAATGATAGTTGTTATGATAATGATTATACTTCTGCTTAGATGTAATGCTGAAGAAAATACCACCGTTCATCAAGGTAAATTTTTTTTTTTTTCATAGAACATTCACCTAGATGTTTACAGGATTACGACGTCTTTCATGACAGCACGGAAACTAATGCGAAGTCGTAATAACGGTTTCTAAATATAGAATTGTTACAACTGCGTCTTATCAACCTAATTATTTTATATTCGCTAGCCTGCGGTGCCCTTATTGCTAAGACACAGTAATGTTTGCACACTACTAACTACATGGTGGTTTTCACCTAAGCCTAAAGATAATTTTCTTTTATAAAATGTCAGAGCATAATAACTGAATTTTTATATCTTATTTTTACAGATGAATATAAATGTTCTTTACCAGACGTTACTAGTATTGATGATAATCTAGACATTACCCGTTTCAGGTCAGATTTTTCCAAAATATCGGAGGTATGTACCTTAATACAACTGGTTTATAATGTTTCTTTATTAAAATACACAATTTATGCTAAATGGATATCATTTTTCTATTTCAGGTAAAATTTCCAGGGCTCATAGGTCCATTAAATGAACGATTAATATGCAAGATTAAATGCATAGATGGCAACTGGGTTGGGCCCTTATGTTCTACTACATCAGGTAAAATTATAATTTCTCAGTTTAAAGTTTGTTGAATTATAATGAACCGTTTTGATGTATTTTAGAAGGTAGATTCCAGCCCATATTACGTGAATGTTTCTACAAGGATGACAACAAATTATTATCAATTGCATTTAAGAATTCTTCAATTCAGGTAAAATAAGACTACATATCACATACTCTTAGATATAATTTTTGCAGTGAAAGCTTCTTTAACTGCGTTAAACAATATTGTTCACGGAAAATCTTATGTATTAGGAACTGTGTGGATGATTTTTTTTTGTAATCAATTTCTTATTTTATTGTTAAGATACAAGAGCTTATTTTTGTTGATTATTTATTAATTAAATAATTATTATTGAGCTATAGTCACGCTTTCCTCCTGTTTTGAGTTTTCACTTCTGTTTGCAATCCTTATAATGTTTTAGGCTTTTATTTATAGCCTAGTACTTGATCCTTACAGCAGGTTAATTATAAGGTAGTATACTGTTACTATTTTATTGGCATAACTGCAATGCTTTTCAACTACATCTATACTAATAAAAGAGAAAGGGTTTGATTGTTCGTTCCAGATAATTTTGATTAACATTGAACCATTAAAAATTAATTCAACAATTGGAAAGCTTAGCATAAAAGTAACAGGTAGAGCCCCCAAAAACAACACAAGTGCGGCAGTTTGACCGGTGAAATTCCACAACCGCACAGATAACATGTGTGAAGTAGGAGTATTTTATACTTTTGCGTTTCTTTTGATGTGTGAGGTGCCAGAAGCACAGTCCTCTATCCCTTCCTATAGTTTCCTACAAAGGATATCCTAGAAAGGATGGGATGGGGAAGAGGATGAACAGGAAAAGGAAAATATGCACTCAAACTATAAATTTTACTTCCCTTGATTTACATAGTCCACCAAGTCAATAAAATTAATAATTTTGATCAACAGAAAGAAACATATTTCCCTCATGGTTCAATAGTTAGATCAAAATGTAAACATTTTGGCTTATACAAATTGAAAGGTGAAAGCCAAGTGAGATGTGAAAATGGAGATTGGAGCCCTAAATTTCCAGAGTGTGTCCCAACAACATTAATCACTAACTTTACTGGTAAGTTTTTGTTTGTTTTGTTTTATAGGTGCCAAATTCAACAGAAGCAGTTCACCTGATATTAACTGACACATAGGCAACTGCGACAAACTAATGAGGTGCAGATGCCGATCTCAATGGACTAAGGAGGAGATATTCTGTTTAACTCCTCCTTAGTTAGGAAAATACCCTTTAAAATGATAATTTCCGTTCCTATTGATATCCTCTAATCTCAAATTCTCTTCTACTTCCCATCCATTCCTTATTAGAAAATTTATTTATTATTTAAAGGATAGGAAGAGAAAGCCTATGGTACCTAACTCGACAGACAAAATGCAGAAGACTTTCTTCATATGTGCTATGTGAGGCCATGGTATTTCAATGGTTAATCCAGCCCATTTGTGCAACAGATGTTATTGCGGGCTCTACCACTGTTGAAACTTGCTTTTGATTCACTGTATAAGAACATCATTGCATTCTTTCAAGTAATGTTTGATACTTTGTTATTTCAGGTGATGCCCCACCATCCATTCAATATGTTGTAGTTAGTGGGTCTGCAGTAGAAGAGCCTTCTGGTGAATTGTTTGTGTACCCAGAAAGTACACTATGGCTTGACTGCATCATTCCCCGTATTTCTGGTAATGCAGATTGGAGTTGGACACAAGCTTTGGGACAGCACAATGCAGGTGATTCTAATCATCTGGCTAGATTGCTGGAGTGACTTATAATTGTACATATTAAAATCAGTTCACTGGTTTCAGAGTTTACCCATTACAAACAAACAAATATTTTTATAATATTAGCTATTTTATTGATCGCAAAACATTTAATAACATTATCGTTTTTTTGTTAGGCCTTAACCAGGATATACATATAATTTATAAATTACATACCAATAGGTTATGCTATACATATGTGGTACTCATACAAAATCACCAGTGAAAAGTGTTCCAAAGCCAGTGACGGTAATGGTTACAACATTACCGTCACTGGCTTTGGAACACAAAGGAGAGTGTAATTAAAATAATGAGTAAAAAAGGACAGCTAGTATTTTTCACTTAAGCGTAAATCTAAACACATGACGTAAGGCAAAAACTCATTTTCTTGATATATTTTTTCGAGAAAATTTCATATTTTTATTCCGAGCTTGGGGCATAGATAAACCTAACCAATCAAAATTAAAAAACATCATTACAGTGGTGCAACTAACACAATTAAATTTTATAATCTCGATATTTCCAGCTTGGGCGTCGAATGATGGTGAGAAAGAAACCCACTATCGCTTGACATTGACGAAGATGTCAGCACGCCACAGTGATCAGTACACCTGCACGTCTTCTGAAGGCCAAACCAACACCATCACCATTAAAGTTGTTAGTGAGTCTTATTTACATGAGGACTATACATATACAAATAATTACAACCATTTCATTAGTCAATATGTCAGCAATGCTTAACAACAAAATCGAGATAATGACCTACAATAGTTTTCGATAGTATATTATATGTTTATGTCATATGTTTGCGATAGTATATCAATAAGTGTTGGGCAGATATTTTACATAAACATATTACCAAAAAGTCGACTATTCTGTGTTATATTATTTATATTTCTATATCATATTATGTTCCCAGCTGTGGCATGTCCACCGATTAACGTATCATCGCCACGCATCCGTCTTTTCTCGCAAGGATGGAGACTTGGCCACTCAGTTCACTTCAGCTGCCAACCAGGCTTTCATTTAAATGGTTCAGCTATAGTTAATTGTATGGGTAATGGTGAGTGCTACTTTTATTTTTAATGCAAAGATACTGAATCTACACACATTGTTTGTGGTTAAACCATCTGGTATCAATCAACAATCGTTTTTCTTTGTTTATTATTGTAAATGTTATTGGAACTTTATAATGCAAGCAGCTGTTTTCGCTTTTGTATGGACGAGCTGGCTTAACCAGTGAAGTACTACAACCTTGCAGCATACCGGTGCCGGCTCTACCACTGTAGAAGTATTAGTTGTATAATTATATATTTCCATGCTTCATTTGATCTGTCAAGTTTCTTGTCCAACTACTTTTTTCTCCATATCTGTCTGTATTTACATTCCTTACAAAAGAACTGACAATGAATATCTTCTGATAGATTTGGATGTTGATATGTAGTTATGATAAGTAACCACCGGAGATTGTAATCTCTTTTTAAGCTATAAACCTTTTCTCTGAGAGAAGAGAAGCCTGTCTGTGTCTGTTATCTGTCTACCTCTTCTGTGAATTAAAGGTAGGCAATTCATCTTCTGCATTTGCAGGTGCCTATGGGCATCGATAACTTAATATGGTGAACTGCTTATTAGTTTGTCAACTTGTTTTATAAAAAAAAATCAATCATTATAATCAACGAACATTACTGCATCAGGAATTTGGATTTTATTTTATATACACACAGTCACTAATTACTTATACCGAGAATACATTATTGACTATGTACAGCAGTGACTAAGTTCATAAAACATGTTTTATACAGGGCATTGGTCTGCATTGCCTCCAACGTGTGAAGAAACTTTTTGTCCTATGTTAAGGACTTTGGGACCACACTTGAGCCTTGTAGAGTACAACTCTTCGTACGGCGGCCGAGCGGTGTTCCAGTGTGCGTGGGGGTACAGGCTTGTGGGCGCACCTGGTCTAGAATGTGAACTGGATGGTCGATGGTCGGGAGATATACCACAGTGCATACGTAAGTCTTTCAATCATAAAACACTTATAGTTTTGTTAAGTTAAATGGATATGCTATGCAAACTCACATTGAATTTTAATTATAAACATGTGTATGTACATCAAACATAAACCAGTACTATGAAAATGGAATACCGTTATCCCATTCTCGTCCTAGTCCTTTCATTGTTTAATTTTAATAGCAAATACAAAATATATCAGTAGTAATAATATATTAATAACAAATGTACATATCAAATTAACTAATTTTTATTTAACTTGGTCTGTATGTTTGGGTTAAGTAATTGAAATTTTATCTCCTTCTTTTTGAGAGATTGATCTGATATTTGGTATTATTTGTATATATTGTTATATATAGTGGTGTGATAACTTGTATTCAGAATCTACTTGATTTTTTTTTTGCCTCGTCTAGTACATTTCATCATTATTATCTCTTATTTAAAAAACTTATTTTATTACTACTGATTTCACTAATGATTGAATTGTAAAGATCAATTCGCTAAACCCGGAATTCAACAGAGTTTAATTAGATCCAAGTGTAGGGTAGGTAGGCTTACCTCCGCCTAACTAAGGTACGTTTAAGGTTTAAGGCTAGAGCGGTGAGCAAGTTGCACGCCATTATCGATAAAAATGAGAGGTCGTGTTGACGTAATGACTCCGACGATTCGATTACATATAAACATTTAATATTGTAGTTAGCATTAACTAAATTATACTATTAATTAACATTTAATATATAGTAACTAGTTGTAAAGAAGTCCAACCGTGGCAGAGCCCGCAGCAGCAACATCTGTTGAACGAATGGGCCGGCTCGACCGGTGAAATACCACGACCTCACGGAAGACAGGAGTGAAGTAGAATATTCTGCGTTTCGTGTGATGAGTGAGGATCGGACGGGGAGGGGAGGAGCCTGGGACGGGGAGGGGTTAACGGGGAAAAGGAAATATCCTTTTTCCTGTTTATGCCCTCCTTTGTCCTTTAGAGGTAGGCAACGCATCTGCAACACATTTGCCAGTTACGGATGTCTATGTGCGGCGCTCACTTAACTGCAGGTGATCCGCTTGCTCTTTTATCACCTTATTACATAAAAAAAAAGTTTTCACTTCAGCAATTACCTAAATGTTGTTAATTTTTCCAGCGATATACTGTCCAAACCCAATTGTACCTGAAAGAGCACGATTATTGACACAAGCCACTGCTAAGAATGGAAAGTATGCAGTAGGCGATTTGATTATTTATGGATGCGACGAGGGATATCAAGTATTGGGTGAACCGTCGATTGTGTGCACTGAGAATGGGTTCTGGTCTCACCCGCCGCCATTTTGCCTTCGCCCCTCAGAAATAAGAAAAGCTGACACCATATATATAGAAAACACGACTCTTGTACACTTTGAGGATTAAATAACATTACAGGAAATATATTTTGCTATCTATACTGACGGTGAGTATTATATTATTGAAAAACAATGATATTACTATACAATAGATATGCCATTAGCGGTCGAAAAGTGAAGATTACGTCATCTTTTTACATTTTCACACTAACAAACACTCGATGTCTTTGTCTCTTTTTCTTATTATTTTATTTCAGCTATCCTTTTACACCTTACATGTCACTTCTTTGGAACACTTTTGACCAGTGGTTTTGTATGAGTATAACATTTCTAAAGTGTAAAATATCATTGTTGAAAAGAGGATTTTATAGTGTCAGTTTTCAACGGGATGAAATAATCCAATGTTTTTTCGATATGTGCATTGAAAAATTGATTTGATTGAAAAAAACTCATAAAAAATATAAATCATGGATTAAAATATATTGTAATACTTTTAAAGAATAAGTAAATGAATGAAAGAAACTCAAATATCAAATGTATGATGATAGGTAACAAAAAGTGTATTATAGACTATCTTTTAAAAAATACAAAAATAGTTTATTATTGTGAGGCGAACAATTTCAACTAAGTGGTTTAATAAATTAGCCAGCAAATATAGACCTGAAGTGCAAAACAAATTTGTTAGAACTATCTAGCTAAGACAGCTTTTTAGCTATATTCGATTTTAAATGAGTACAAGAAATATTATTTATTAGAGTTAGTTATTCGGTAAGTTAGTTGTAAAATGTCCATTGTACGCCAATGACCCGGTCGTGCTTGCGTCATCGGCGTAGGCCTAACAATTTATGCTAAATGTAGTGAATGATTCATTAAAAGATAAAGGCATGAAGATGAATTTAGATAATACAAAAGTAACGGTGTTTGAAGGAGAACAAAGTAAGACAGTAATTGAAGTAAATGTTAACAGTAAAGAAGTGGAACAGAAGAGTTCGTGTATTTGGGCTGTATGTATGTAGTAGAAATGGTAGGCTTGTTAACGATTTACGACGATTTAGACGAGTGAGTGCGGGAAATAAAATGAATTGGGCTGTAGGTACAATAGTGAGGAGTCAGAATGTGTCTACGAAGGCTCGCCTGGCAATACACAATGCTATATTAGTCCGCACATTAATTTATGGAAGTGAGAGCTGGGCTTGGCAGGAAAAGCATGCTAGTAGAGTTAATGCCGTTGAGATGAGATCCTTAAGAAGTATGTTAGACGTGACATTAAATAATAGGATTAAAATAGCGTTATAAGAGAGGAGTGTGGCTTAAAAGTGGATGTTGTGACTAGAATGAAGAGAGAGAGTAACGAAACAAATATATCTTGCAAAAATGAGTGGCAGCATTGGCAGGGGACGCCCAAGGAGAACTTATATCGACCAGATTAGAACATATTAAAGAAGATCGATATAAGGAGTATCCGTAACCGACGAACACGTATGCGTACATGTATGGATGTACAAGAAGCAAGAGAGGTATGCCAGGATCGCACCAAATGCAAATCCATTATCTCTGCCTACCCCTCTGGATTACAGGCGTTAGTGCATATTTTATTTATTTAAAAAAGCGCGATATAAGGAGCACCCATAACCCACGTGCATGCATGTGTAGATTTATGAAAGTAGAAGAATCAAGAGAGGTGTGGCAGGATCGCGCCTAATGGAAATCCACGATCTCTGCCCACCCCTCTGGGTTACATATTTATTGATTTATTTATTAGAATTAAAATTGGATTCGATTAAATTTTGTATTTAAAAATTGCGCGATTCTGGCACACCTCTCTCTCTTCTACATTCATACATCTACGTACGCTCGTCGGTTATGGGTACTCCTTTTATCACCCTTATTTAGTATGTCACTAACCTGATATATAGTTCTTGGACGTCCACCGCCAATGTGCCACTCACTTTTGCAACATAAATTTGTTTTGTTACTGTCTCTTCATTCATCCTTACTAAATAAAATCAATAATCATTAAACAATTGAATAAGGCCATCTCTTCTCTCAGGCTCTACTCTATGGGACAAACAATCATTCATATTATATATTTATATTTGATAGGCGCTCCTATAGGTGGGAACTAAACACACTATAAAGGTATGATTGATATTGAACAAATACTAACAAGATTTTAAGTAAATCATGAATTAAAAAAAATAACTTACTTGTTATCCTAAGGTTTACATTGTTGCTTTTAATGAATATTAAAGTAGAACAAGTTTAAGTTTGTTATCATATATCAGCGTTGCATATTACTGTACGTTTAATTTTAGTTTTTGTATATGTTTAATAACATATTTTCAGTATTTTTGTCAAATTATTGTTGTATGTAAGTAAATTTAATTGTTGTAAATCCTTTGTTATTCTATTTATTTAGTATGTTCTTTTATTTAAAAATGTTTTATTACTGTTAATGACTATTGAAAGTTATATAAAATAAATGTTATATTATAAAAGTTAATTAAGACTTTTTATTCTATACACGGAGCACCCATAACCAACGAGCATGTATGAATGTAGAATAATCGAGAGAGGAGTCCCGCGTCGCGCCAAATAGAAATCCATGATCTCTGCATACCCATCGTAATAGTTCTGGGCTACGGGCGTGAGCGCGTATTTATTCTATACACCTACTTAATGGTTTTTTTTGTGTGTCCTATGTAAAGTAAAGTTTACATAAACTTCAAAGGGAGTCCTTTAAAATCAATCAATAATTTTGTTATTGTCGGGAGTTCTTTTTACATTTAGTAAAATTCAACTTTTCTTATTACACGTCGTGCTTTATATAACAATCGTCCACCTCAATTTTATCTTTAGATCCCATTTTTGCCTGGAGTAGAACCTTTAGCTTTTCCATGTCTAAGCCGTTCTACTATTTTCATTAGCATATTCTTTTTCCTTGACAAGTGTCCTTCCCAATGCCCATAAAAAGGAAAATAGGTCAGTAATACTATTTAATACACAGGGTGTCCCAAAAGATTACGTACATAGGAAGGGGGATGATAGGGGTGGTCACAAGGGTCACCAGAAAAATAAAATAAAAATTCCCCTCTGGGTATTAAAAAAAATAAAGGGCATTTTTTAAAAACTTAAAAATTTTACACCTTCTGGGGCAATTTTGTAACCAATGCAAATAACCTACAAATATTGCTACATTTAAAAAAAAGCTATTATGTTATCGTCAATAACCCTTTATCAATATGAAATAAAAAAAAACATTACAACTAACAAAGATTTTTAAGAAAATTAAGTTCTTGTCCAGTCAAGAACTAAGTTATTACGATTTCAATCAACTTCCTCCAAGTGTACTGAAAAAAAAGTACTATGCAACTCCGGCGAGTAACTTAAAAAGATAGGTAATTTTATTACAATTCCAAAATGGTATAATACTTGCTTAAAAAAAATCATACTAGGACATTTAAAAATATTTTTTGCGAACAATACCCCTTCAAAACAAAACATACCAATAAAACAACAGTCTCAAATTCGTACGCAAAAAAGTTTGGCGGTGCGTGAGAGAGACAGGGCGATACACTAAGAAAGAGACAAAAGTAGGTGTGCTATCTTTGGTTAGTCAAATAGTTGGTTCAAATGTACTGAACATTAAGCTCTCTCGTTTAGCGCGCATCCTTTGTATTCGTTTGTGTTCATTTGTGTGCCTTTTATTGTCAATTTGGTTAGTAACAGTGAACATACTGATTTTGTAAACACTGGTGACTAGAACAATAATACTCAAGTTAAGTATACGAACAGATAGGAGATTCGGTCGCGATATAGAATTTAAATAAATAAACTTATAATTATAGTGTTATTTATTTGATTCCATTTAAATACCAGTACGAATAAGTATTCTACTTTCATCGCAAGACCGTCCCGTATCTATTGAATTTGTAATTAATTAAAATAAATAACATTAAAATATCAAACGTTTTTATAAAAATAACATTCATATTTTATGTATTTATTACTCTTACTAGATTAAGCGAGAGTATTTTGTTCTGTGGAATTTATGTAGAATATTGTATTCTGTGGTTTATAGTTTCTATTGGTACTGTATTTTTTTGTAATTGTGTCAAGTGTCATTCATAATAAGCGATATCGATTTCAAAATGAGTATTCATTAGCATAGAATACCTTTGTACATTGTTCATTAGGATTATATGAATTGAATGTCTACATTGGTTAAATATTATAAAAATGGGAATTCTCACCAAACTTCTTATATTTGGATTGATTACTGTGAAACTTTCTCCATATTTTTGTGAATATTTGGGCAATAATTCCTATAAATGGCCAACAGTAGCAATTTCCATTCTGGTTAGAAATAAAGCGCATACATTACCATACTTCTTTTCGTGCTTAACAAATCAAGACTACCCCAAAGATAGAATCGTCATTTGGTAAGTAAATGAGACTATTTTGTTTTGTAAGGAAATAACTTGAAGGAGGAGAATTAGTGTTCTTTATAATTTTTGTAAAAAATGACAAATAACGCCCATATAAGATGAAATTGGAATCTTGGATGAATATTATTAATGAAATCATTGCCATCCGTCATTCTGTCGATTAGCGCAGTTGGCTGCATCATAGCTCAATTAATATTTCATAGTTTGGGAACTTCTGGCCTAGTTGGATCTAGGTAGGTAGTATATATATATATATATATATATACATATAATCAAATTGTGGTTAATACAATGTGTAAATATATGTACATATTTCTGGTATATCAGAAAAAGCTCTAATGGTTTGTATCAAATTTGGTATTTAGATAAAGTTTCGCTTTTAAAGTCTAATCTTCTTGGAAAAACACAACTTTTCACAAAAATGTAATACTATTATAAAATAACTTATTATAGAAACTAGAGGATGTCTATAGTGCTATCTTTTCTTGTACTTGTTGTTGATGGTGTCAAATGGTGGGTCAAGTGATAATCTACTAACCTAAACATTGTTTAGATGGCGCTGTGTGTGTTATTATAAGAGTACTATCTTTTGTGTATATCCCTAAATGACGCAATTTCATCATATTCCTGCCCTTTTCCCATTTTATGTGGGGTCGGCACAGTAGTTTGTTAGTTATTATTAAGGGTCTATCTTCCACAACTCCACGGCTAGTGCAGTTTTTGCATGTGGACGGATGAGAATCATTCCAACACAACTAGATCATTAATCACTATCGTTGCACCAGTATTCCACAATACATAACACTGTTTGGGCAAGGTCTCAGGCAATGCTAGTTGTTCTGGCCATAATTATAATTGACAGCTCACTGGCGTACCCCACCCTATAATAGTGGTTTAGTTCAACTACTATTACTAATAAGGTTGTCATTAGCCATGATCCATACTAAAGGAGAAACGACTCCTCCTTGTGTACACTCCTCAGCAATTCATCATTCATGCAATCCATCTTGATAATTCTTTTGCTAAGAATCTGTGTGGTTCATTCACATATGTAAGAGAATCTGATCTCTGATATCATAAAGATATCAATACTGCTTGTTAGCCTCCGTCTATAAAAAAATAGTTTAACTGTTTTTGTCAATATTTTTTTGTCTATTGGCCATTCTTTCAAGTCTCTTCTTAATAATAAAACATTTATATGTACTTTTCATTCTAGATGTATCATCTTATACCTATTTTTTAAGGATTTACAGTGACTACAATGAAGATAATAGTATTGAAATAATAAAGGATTTTGTAGATGAGTTTGGCTCATTATATAATGGAATACATGTCACCACAAACACAACAAGTGGTCCATTGCACCCAGATGAGGAAACATCTTCAAACTGGACTCCAAAGCATTTCGAACATGTAATCCATCTAAGGGAGAGTGCTGTTAGATTTGCTCGCAGAATGTGGGCTGATTTTATTTTTGTAAGTAAAATAAAAGCTATAAAATGTTTGACAAGTACAAATCATATATTATTTACATTAATTTAATACTCGCTGCTTCTGCGAGACATTACCAGTCTCTAAGGATCAAAAGAGGAATAGGGTTGATGAGTATTGTAAGGGCAACAGATAGTTAAAATTTTATATAATTGATTTAATTCTAATAATCTTGAATACATAATATAACATGAAATATAAATTAAATGTTCAGCGTAACAGTAACATAATGAAGAAACAATAACATTTAAAATTGTTAATTATTGACTGAAGATTTTATGTTATATCAATGTATAATTTGTTTTAATAAGTGTAACATTACTTTTTTTAGAATATATATGTGATTTGTTTTCTTTTCAGATGTTAGATGCAGATGCATTTTTGACCGAACCTACAACATTAAAATATTTAGTGAATAAAGACTTGTTAGTTGTCTCTCCTATGCTCGTCTCTGATGGACTTTATTCAAACTTTTGGTTAGCTTGTTGGTTATTGCATTAAAGTAACCTAATTTATTAGTTTGTGTTTGCATGCTCTATTTTAAGGTGCATTATTTTATTTCTTTTTGTTATAGTAATAATATTATGATGTTTTCTTTAGATTTTTAAGTATAATTTTTATCTTTATTGATTCCTGGGGTGGTTATTTAGAAAATTGATACCATGTCAGCAGCCGAACGCCTTAGCACAGCGCGACATATGATTGATAGCATTGGGAAAAGCCTACATCCAACAAATGATTAATGTAGACTCATCATCACAAATATATTCATAATATAAATATATAATCAACTTGTTCATAAATGTTTTAATTACACCCTTGTTATTTATGCTAACATGTGTTAGTAACTAGCCAATTAATTTCTAGGTGTGGTATGACAGAACAATTTTATTACAAAAGAACAGATGACTACCAGCAAATTTTGGATCATAAAAAAACTGGATGTTTTGATGTTCCTATGGTCCATACCGCAGTACTGATATCTTTAAGATATCGGAAATCAGATTCGCTTACATACAATCCAGAAAACATAAGAGATTATGTTGGACCCATTGATGATATCATAGTTTTCGCTTTAACTGCAATGCGAAATGGTTTGTTGTCTTTAATTTGGTCTGCATTAAGTGATTAAATTTTTATTTATTAATTTTTATTAAACATTTTTCTACTTCACAGGTATTCCGCTCCATATTTGCAATGACCATCAATATGGATTTGTTCCTATACCACTGGACGATGGTCAAGAACTTAAGCATGATCATGAATTATTATTGAATTTAAAGTTAGAAGCACTCGGTCGTGGCACCCCCTTGCCACTAGACAAACATTTTGAGGGCTATGTAACTTACCCAAAACCATCTAACATGGGATGTAATGAAATTTTCCTGATTAATCTTGAAAGAAGAAAGGAGCGACTGAAATTAATGGCGTTGAGCTTCAAGGAACTTGGATTGGAAGCTAAATTGTTTAACGCTATTGACGGAAAGTATGTTTGATAAGTATCTATAGAATTATCTTCATGTTGAACACATTATAAAACCCTTGTGATTGATGTTACTAGGAGATAAGGATTTATGATAAATGACAATTCAAATACATACATTATTCATGTGTATTCAATACTTATTTTGTGTAGATCACTTTCCAAAGCGTATCTGGTTATAGGTACCACACACATATGTTGCCATTGGAGTAGGAAAAAAACTCTTATTTGTAATGATATTTCCTTCAGTTACCATTTATTTATTCCTCTTACCCCATTTATCGTTTATATTTCAAAGCTACAAAATCAATTTAATAAATCATCAATTATTAAGATATATTCCGAAGTCATTATTATTATTATTTTCAGGCATTTGGATGAGTGTACTTTGAAGGAGAATTTCATCACATTGATGCCAGGCTATGAAGACCCATATTACAAAAGGTATAACATCTGCATAATATGGACACAAGATGGACCAATGATCTGGGCAGGCCAGGGGACAGATCTTTGTGGAGATCAAAGAGTGAGGTCTACGTCCAGCAGTGGGCAAATATCGGCTGAAATGAATAAACAAATTTATTTATTTAAATTTTAATAGTGTGTTATTCTAAATATGTCTTTATATTTATACTCAACCAGATGCGATTGTTGTAAACAAAGGTTGAAAACAAAAATTCGTGAATTCGAAAATAATTTTGAAAAACAATCTTTCCTCATATTCCCTTGTAACATTAACTGCCCATATTATATAATTTTACTTCACTTATTTCACGATTTCACAAAATTACAACATTTCCTACGAAAGTATAAAAGTTGTGATGGCCGCAATGTATGGTAAATGACGTTTGTTTGTTTATTTACAACAATCATATCTTACAATGACACAATTTCGTTGGTGGTTTATTTTAATATATGACGTGTGTTAAAGATTATTCATAATTGATTAAAATATTTCAAAAAAGTTAATGTATAACTCTTTAAATGTCACTTAATTTTTTGATATTTTCACAGACCAATGAAAGCTGGTGAGGTGGGCTGCTTCTTAAGTCATTATTACATATGGGAGCAGGTAACTTTCACAATATTAACAAGCATATTACAACAATATCCTGATTAACCAAGTGATGGGGCAACCAGTGTCATAATGTGAAGAAAACTTTTGTAAAAAGTCTTGCAGTACAATATTGTCAAAAGTACAATGTCACATTTCTTCCTGTTGGTTCTCTGGTATCTCTGCTCACCTTTTTTCGTATTTCAGATCGCAAAGAAACTGAGTAGGTTTGTTTATTATTTACACTTATAGTATCTATTAAAATTTAACTAGTAATGTTTACATGCTTTTGTAAGGAGAGCTGTTTTAGTCGGTTAACCAAAGCTGGCACCTTCGTACACTCAAGAGACTAATACATACATTATTTCTGTGTAATGTATATATTATACACACATTGCGCTTGTGTAGTGTCTGTGAACTGCGTAGCGTGCCGTCGAACAGCAAGTGCATCACACAAGACAGGCCTAAAGTAGAATTCTGCTTCTGCTTTCCATATGAACAGTAATAGTTTTTCGCAGTTGATGTGATATCTAATGAGCAAAGCAATATACTAAAGCATAGTTAAAATTAAAAATGTATTCCTCCAACCCATCCAACCTAACTAAAATCAGAGTAGATTAAATATTTTAAAATTGTTGGATTATTTAAATTATAGTACGCTAAAAATAGTAGCGAATACAAAAGTCAGATATGATTATTTCGTATGTGTTTCAGATTGTGGAGGAACATATTGATATCGCATTAATCCTTGAAGACGATGTACACTTCGTGCCGTACTTCCGTCAACGTTTCCTCGAGGTTATGGGCGAAATCAAAAATCTCGATTGGGACCTTGTGTAAGTGTATATCAATTATGTAGTTAACGTCGTCATTTAGAAATGAATTCAGATCACAATTATGTGGAGTAGAGAGTGAAATTTGGATCAAGATATGAACTACACGTAGAATTTACATCCCTACTAATATTATAAATGTGAATATAAGTTTGTTTGTAACGCTTTTAAGAGAAAACTACTCAATCCATCATCATGAAACTTATTACACATATTCTTGGAGGTATGAGAAGTAACATGGTTACTTTTTATTAAAAAAAATGATATATATAAAAGCGAAGTATGTATGTAGTAACTCCGAAACGGCTGGACCGATTTCGATGAAATTTTCAGGGATTGTCCATATTGGCACATTCCTGTGTTTGGTAGCGATCCGATCAACATAATTAGTAGTACCCGAGCGAAGCCGGCGCGGGTCACTAGTTATAAATAATTATTCATTATATAATAACAAAAGTTAACATCTTGGATGTTGGATTTTCTCAGGTATATCGGTAGGAAGATATTGCTTGACGGGGAAGAGAAATACGCGGCACCGCACGTTATAAAACCCCTTTACTCTTATTGGACTCTTGGTTACTTGATAACAAAACGCGGTGCCCAGAAGTTGCTAGACGCGAATCCACTTGACAAATTGCTACCAGTCGATGAATTCCTTCCCATCATGTTTGATCAGCACACCAAGTAAGATTTTATTTAAAAAAACTATTATATTTTTTTAATGACTTGATGAATTTGAAATGACTTGCAGATGTGTTGTTTTCTTGCAACATGTGTTGTTCATGCGGGTTCAACCATTGTTGTTGGATTTATATACTTTTTAACTAATATTCTTGTACTTTGCAGTAAAACATGGAAATCTTACTTTCCCCATCGTAACTTGAAAGCGTATTCGGCAGCCCCGCTTTTAATAAATCCGACCCACTATACCGGTCAGAAAGGATATATAAGTGACACTGAGGACTCCTCCGTGGTAGACGTAACTGAACCCGGCCGTATACGAAACGAGCTTTAAACGAACATACAGGGCATTCCATTTTCAATAAACACAAAAAACGTATTTTGCCGTTTGATGGCTGTTAATCGTTATAAAAGTATGCCATTGTAGTGGCAATTTAATGGAAATTATAATAAATTAATCTCTTGAGATTTAAGATAACGCCAAATGTTGCCATAACTTCTCTTAGTTTTAAGTTATATTTTATGTATAAATAAATGTCAAATTTCGCCATTTAGAATTAGACGTTTTAAATGTTCTCGATCAATATCAATATATGAATTAAGCTACTCGTGCGAACCTATTCAATTATTAGCATAATAAATATGCCATATTATAAACTAAGATCAGTCGAACAATTGCCATAATGCTGTACATTTTAAATTTTATTTATAATTGTTATTTTATCGGACTCAAATCGGTTATTTTTGAATTATTTTTACAAGAGCTGAACATGCATTTATTATAAATCATTTAATAGTAATTGTTTTTATTATATAATATAATTCTTTAATAATTATCGTTTTTTATAATTTAAGTGCCATAAAATGTTACTAGTTACTTTATACAATATACTAATTATATCCAAGTCGTTGTTTTTATTGCTATGTATAATCTGTATGATTTCATTTCCGTCATACAACCATACTGATTTAGGAATTTTATTTTAAAACAAAACAAAACAGTTTTTGAGATTGTTTAACACATATTTTTTATATTTTAATAATGTTCGATTTTATTCCTGAAAAAATTTCTTCAAGTAAAATATTTATATCAAAAAAAGCGTACGATCGTGCTGTGACAGCAACTGATGACTGTACTATTAAAGATATTGTTCAAAATTTTAAAAATCTGTATCAAGAGCTAGGTGAAGCTATTACAACCATCAATACAATAGCAGATAATGTACAAGATAAAATCGAAGTATCAAATATATGTGTAAAGGAACGGGTCGCAGTAGAAGAATGCTATGAGGCAAACAGCAAGGAAATATTAAATTGTTCAGACATGGTTACAAAATTTATGAGGTGTTCTCGTAAACATAGCGAATGTGCTGCAAACTCTTAAAGTGTATATTGACATACTGCTTTTGAATTTAATAATGTCTAATAAAATCGCCTTCATTCACAAATAAAATATTTATTTCAACAAGTTTCAACACCTTTTTTGTTATGTTACTTCAAATCAAATCAACTTCTCACATCAATAAAATAAACTTAATATTTGATTGATGTGAAATGTATAAATCATATGATGAAGTGAAGTTATCATTCAATTTTAATACAGAGGAAAGTTAAATACAAAAAAAACATTAAATAAGATTAACAAAATTTACTTACATAAAAAATTGTTAAAAAATTAAATTATTAAACTTTCAAAATGGAGTTTTAATGCATAATAGTTGGAAAAATTAAACAACTTTGCAAGTAAAAATGTATAATTGACATAAAAATGTGGTTGATTAATTTCGAAAATTTGTTTCTTACACGTTTACAACGGACGCCCCATAGATACACCACGAAATATTAGATTATAATAGATAACTAAAGCTTAGCATGAGCGATCAGTTGAAAGATAAATTCTATGATGGTTCTAGTGGGGCGACCTGTCATACCTCGCCCCAAATAATGAAAATCACGTCCTTTACTGTATGCTACATTATAGGTATCCAGATGTATCCATTGACTATCGCATACAAACTGCTTTAAGAATGCTGCACAATTCGGTGAATCGCCATATTTATGTCGGGCAGTATTCGCTACATCTGCTGAACCAGTGTCTTTTATACGATCCTCATAAAATTTCCAAAGAGGCATCCGCCAAATTCTATCACCCGTTTGACTGCTGGCTAATTCTAAATGACAAAATAACTCCTCCGAATTACTATAGCATCCACATGCAGCGCCATCAAGAGTGTGTAATAATTCTTTAGACATGGTTCCTATATCGATGATAAATTTGGGCCAGTAATTCCTTGCATAAACCAAAGAGTCTGCAACAAGCAAGCGCCCTTCTCGGGATGGTAGTCTAATAAGAATTGACTTTCCGTTACCGCTGTTCACTAAGTCTCCATATTTGGGGCTTTTTCCATTAGGCATTAGTTCACAAAGTGGTAGAATTCCTCGTATGTTCACGGGCAGTTTTAGCATTGATACTGCTCTTATTATAGCGAGAACACATGCTGCGCCAGCCATGTCTCCTTTCATAAACCGTAAGTCTTTTGGAGCTTTTAAATCTAAGCTACCACTATCGAATGTTACTCCTTTGCCAATCAATACGATAGGTCGCTGGAGCTCGTTAGCTCCATAGTAACTTATTTCAACGTAAAGAGGAGGTTGAATTGAAGATCTTCCGATAGCCACAAATCCACCCATCTCATGATTTGACGCCCAACCTTGTGTCTTCACTTCTACATTTATATTTAATTCACAAAGAAGGTCAACTGCGATTTTTGCAAAAGATGTAGGATTTAAATAATTTGCGGGCATTTCTTGCAAGTATCTGGATAAATTCTGTGATTCAGCTTTTATTTGGCCAATATTCCAGCCTTCCACATCGCAGTTATCGTGTAAAATAAACTTTGTTATTGGCAACATGTTTTGGTTTGGTATACTTTTGTATTCTTGAAATTGCCAAACAGCTAGGTTTGCCCCTTCTGCCGCTGCTTCAGCATTTCCGAAGGATTCGACGTGTATGGTTGTAGGTCTCAACGCGTTCAAAGCTTTGGCTCCAGTCCCTGCCGCTATTCTAATGGCTTCTTTTCTTTCATCCAATTGTTCTAAATAGTTAAATGAGAAGCACTCTGTCCCAAGCCCAGCAACAGCAACGAACGCAAAATGTGGATCTAAATCATAAAATATTCTAGCTTCGCCGAGTTTAGGAATCGGTGCTAATTTTAATTGTTTCCATAACTTTCCTTGGCATTCTTGATCATATTTTTGAGCGCTCGGCGTGAGAATCGCAGATTCCTCCTTTACATTATCGTTATAATATACTCCTAAAACAAGTCCTTTATCACGAATGGCACAAGCTTTGGGATCTCTTAACTTTTGTATGTTAAATTTCGGTATGCAGTCACAACGTCTCATTTTAAATTGTGATATGAAACGGACGATTAAACTTCTATTCCTTAAATTTATCATATTGATTCTGTACATCTTTAAATTTTAGTAAATAATAATGTTTCGTAAAAAACAGATTTTCGAAAAGTAATCATTGACTTATTAAAACGTCGCCCACTGGTATTGGTTATTCAAATTTAGTATCGCATTCGCAAAAAATAAATGACACTTGAATACATGAATCAATAACTCACAAATTAACACTCCATTCATAGTTCACACTGCAATCATATTTAATACACATGTCTTTTGGAAAGGTCAAGAATTTTTTTTCTTAAGCCACTCGGGAGCGTGAGTCCTTAACCACTCAGGAATATCGAGGAGAAAGGTCTCTTGCAATTGTCGATAAATAATTAAAATAAGAATTGGTATCGCAAGTTTCTCATCTCTGAACAAATAAACCCAGAAAGCTAATAATAATAAACATACATCGACTGTGTAATCTATCGCTGTCCTAACATTTCTTTTAGCTCGTTCCTCGAGTTTTTGATAATCTATTGGTATAATTATTGTAGCTCTTTCAGTTTTCTTTAAGACAACTTGTGTATTTTGAATCGGTTTAACTTGAGGTTTTAAATTAGATTTTTCCTGTTCTTGAGCTTGAATATATTTTTCTCTTCTGTGTGACATTTTTCGTATAGATTCGGGTTGTGTAGCAAATTTCATATTCTTATTAACAACTTTTTCAGTTTTCGTAACACCAGGTGAAACTTTACTCCTCAGCTTATTTTCAAGAGAATCCATTGATTCACTGTCAGATTTAATCTGTTTATTAACGTTCGTACTTTCTTCATCTTTACTGATTAACTGTTGTTTTTCTGCCATGGTCTTAAGGTCGTCTGTACTAAGATATAGCGGTTTTGACGACTTCTTGTGACTACCGTATTCTTTTACAATGTTACCATAGTAGTCTATAACAGTTTTGCTCTCCTCAATAACTTTGTCATTAATATTTACTACATTCTCTTCAATTTTATCATCACTCTTTTCAACTTTTTTTACTATAGTTTTCACTCGTTCTCTTTTGTTGAGAATTTTTGGTAAATTGAACGGCTTTTGAACGGGTATTTTCGTAATTCTCTTTAATAGTGTAATTTTTTCTTTTTTCTTAGTAGTTTCAATTTGACTTTCTCCACGTTCAGACTTATTAACATGCACATTGTTAACATTATCAGCTTCCCTTCGTTTCAATATAGGTTTTGGAATAAAATTAGGGTCAGGAAGAGGTGATAACTTTGGCCTTTCTTCTTCCTGTTCTTTTTCCTGATTTTGTTCTATTTCTTGTTCTTCTGATAATTCTTTGACTGGTGATGGCCGGGTTATTTTATTTCTTGGGTTATACGTTTCCTCTTCTACATTATATTGTAGCCTATCTATCTCTTCACTGATACTATCTTCATCCGAATACTCTTCATCTGTCGAGACAGTACTAGCTGTATAATCTTCGTCAAAGGACATTTGTTGCCATTTATTTTCTGATGTTTCGGAATCTTGGGACACTAGTTCGGGTATATACTTGTATTGTTTATTTTCTATAGAATCAGTTTTAATAAAAATTTCAGGTGTTTTAAGAGTTCCTGTGATTGGTGGTGATTTTGATGTAAGTTTATTATCAATAGTCTCCTGTCGATTTAAATCTGGATTATACGGAATGTCGTTCATGGTGTCATGTTTGTGGGATGTGTCGTCGTATTGCTTCGTTAGCTCTTCCTTCATAGCGATAGCTTTATAGAAGCGTGCCATTGCTCGCTCATGTAACAATTCGGTGGAGCTGACGGCATTGCGTAGCGCCTTAAATGGTAAGATGCTTCTCGTACTTAACTCAGGAGCGGAGAGCGAAAGTGGTGGTGGCGACAGTGCATCTTCTAAGTCAAGTTGAAACGATTTTCTTTTTTCTGAAATGCAACAGATTTTCTAATTTTATAATAATTATTGTTAATTGGTTAACTAACGCTTACATAATAAATATAGTTTATTTAATCGCTTAAAGCAAATAACAAAATTACTTTCGCGGTTGGTAAAAGTAATAATATTACAATATTTTACTTCATTATTATGAAAACATCTCTTATGCGAAAGTTGTCTTTAAAATATTTTAGAAAACAATGCCTCCACTGTCTTATTAATCCAAGATTAATGATCAATAAACACCTGTATCATCCAAGTCAAAATTACTTATAAAAATCATTTACGTGTCAAGAAGATTCCATTTATCCCTACTAATATTAAAAATGTGAATATAAGTTTGTTTGTTACGCTTTCACGCGAAAACTACTCAACCGAAACTTTGTACACATGTTCTTGGAGGTACTAGAAGTAACATAGGATACTTTTTATGAAAAAAAATTGCTTGTATGTTCTCTATAGACCTATAGACTCCGCAACAGCTGAAACGATTTCGATGAAATTTACAGGGATTGTCCATATTGGCACAATTGTCCCGGGCGAAGCCGGGGCGGGTCACTAGTTTTAAATAAATGGAATAAAATCAGGAAAAGAGTATTCATTTTGAAAGTCTATTGTTTAAATATTTATATATAAAGTTCAATCATGCAATGTGTATTTGGCAAATAAATAAAATTCGCAGCTTGACAAGAATTATGAAAATTCGCCTGAGATGTAATGCATTTTTGCCTAATTATTCGCTTTTAAGATGCATCTGTTCACTGTATCTGTTTCGGTTAGCAATATAATATTACATAGTTGAAAGATTAAGGCGCCAAAGCTTGTGCTGGAACTATCAGATCAACACAGTGTATTTATAGACTGTAATATTCGTGAACAAGCGAACTAGTATTGCAATATTTTTTTGTTAAATCAAGTGGAAAGGGCAGTAAACCATTTCTATGAGTAATAGTTCATATTTTTTGCAACTATTATTTAGCCATGTTTCAATTGGAAAGTATTGTAGTATTAGTACAGAACTAGAATATGCGAATAGAATAGAATTTGGATATCGTATTAATTTCTAAGAAAGAAAAACTTAAAAAAAGCCCGATGCTTACCAGCTTTTTCAGACGACTTATTACTTTCGGGATATAATACAAGCATAAACTCGGTGCTGCCATCGGCTTGCACTTTAGTAGCAGTCGCCTTCTGTTTTCGGGGGTGATGCGTGTCGTTCGCAGTCGGCGGAGCGGTGTTGGTTCGCTTACGGCGCGGCACCGGTGAAACTGGCGTCTCCTCACCTTCCTCCCGCGTTAACACCTGGTTGATAATGCGCGACTCCACCGCAAGAAACTCCATGTCAACTGCCCGACCCGGAATACGGACCGGTGGCGATTCCACGCTCGGTAAACTCATGCCATAAGGACTTTCCGCTTTTACACGAAATCGGTATTCACTTCCTTCTATTAAATCGAAAAGCGTCACATTTGTTTTACGACTGGTCGTTGCCTTTAACCACACATTCCAACCGCTGCGGTAGTACTCCACTACATAGTTGCCTATTCGACATCCGCCATCGTCTTCAGGCGGCTCCCAGTCAAGCGTTACTGACTTGTCCACTTGACGAGTGACGGTGACTCGACGAGGTGGGTCCGGCGGTGCGGTAATAGTAACCAGAAACGAGGCAGTGTCCTCCCCTATATTGTTACGAGCGTGTATTTGATATTCCCCTCTGTCACTCCTTCGCGCGGAGTGTATCTTTAGCATAGAAAATTTTGGAGTTGTCATAATTTCGACGCGGTCATCAACGTAGATTGGTTGGCTATCATGGCGCCATTCAACAGATGGAGTCGGCTTACCCACTATTGTGGTTTTAAGGAACACAGTTTCATTGATTTCGTACAAGAGGCCATCCTCGTACTGGCGAGGATAGCGTAACTTGGGCGAAGACTCGAGCACTAGCCGGGCTTTCGACACTGCGTGGCCGATGCGGTTCGTTGCGGTGCATTTTATTTCACCTTCGTCACTGGCTAGAGTCTGATGAAAAACTAGGATGCTGGAGGACTCGTTCGTGGTTATCGCGGTTCTTCTACTACTAAAAATTTCATAGTCATCTTTAAACCAACCAATCGTAGGAGCGGGTGTACCGGTAAAGACAACACGGAACTCGGTTTTTTCGTTTTCTAGGACCGTTACATCTTCCAAGTGCTGATGGAATACGGGCGCTTCCTGTAGGCCTCGCTCAGAGTTTACAGTGAGTATATCAGATATTTCGCTATAGTCGGATCGTCCGACTATGTTGAGCGCAGCGACGCGGAATTGGTAGCGATGAGGGGGACCGAGGCCGGTGAGCACTAGTTCCGGACGAGCCACTACAGGCGGCGCCGTGCGGATCCAGTCCGGTGCGCCCAGTCTGTTGCATTCCACCTGGTAGCCCTGCAGGGGCGCACCGCCGTCGTGCGCGGGAGCCGCCCATCGCAAAGTTATCGCGTTCGGTTCGTCGTCGGATAAAATCGGTGTTATATGTGGTTTGCCGGGTGGTGTCGGTCGTCCTGTAATATCAAAAATGTAAAATTAGGTGTTATTAGAATTATATATATATGGGGTCAAATGCCTCAGTTAATCAGTTATCAGACCAGGGCTTCGCCGCGATTTGGCATATTACGCCATACAAATTTAGACGCGTGATAGTCGTTACATGAACGCGGGGACGTCTCGCTATTTGTTTTGTTGTGCCACGCTTTAGGAATCTCAGCGAGCGATGTTTTTAAAAATAGCCTTAGAACCTGCTGCCGCGGTCATTGTATGACAGAGGTGCACGTCGAACGTGATGGTGTGTCTAGTAGTTGTAGTTTTGTAATACCTGCAGACTTCCAGTGCACGTTCTTTCGAGGTCTGTGGGAGGCGTGTGCGGCGGAGTGTTGATTGCCCATGGCGGCGGCGGCGCGCGCCGACACACTGAGCCAGTGCCGCTTGCCCCCGCCCCTCCACCCCCTGTCGCGCCTCCCATACGCGACTCCGCGCTGGGAATAACTCTGTGCAGCCGCCCGGATGTTATGCCGAACTATATGGACTGCTTTTTTTTAACGATCAACGGGGTTATGACCTTTACGCATGAAAACCACAATATTCAATCGGGTGTGAAAATATGGGATAAATTATTACGTTACCACCAGTTAAAATATGCTTTGATAATTATATCATAGCATATTTTAACAGGTGGTTCCTGTTAGATGCATAAGCTGTAGCTGAAATCCAAAAATATTGCAACTTTAAGTTGTGTTAAAAATAAATGTTTTAAAGCACAAGACAACAATGATAATGAATTTTAAAAAATAATGAATAGTTTGTATGTGCAATTACATCCTAGCATTAATATTTTTTTAGCAGACATGACAACAACAGATGGCGCTGAAACTGAATTACCTTGAAAACGTCTGATCGAATCGTGACATGCGAATCTTCAAATGCAAATCTTTTATCTAATACCTTTAAATGATTTTTTTTATGTATAAATATAAATAATCCGAATCTCGGATAGGGCTCCAACGATTTTCATGAAAAAAACGAAAACGAAATAATTTATAAAATGTCAAAATATGTAAATAATTAATATTCGCCATCTTTTGACCGGCTTGCATTATCTATTGTAGGAGCGTTGTCAAGGGCAAACTTAGTGATATCTCATGTTTATATACACAAATATAAAAGACAACGCAGAGCGAAGCTCGGTCCATAAAGAGGCTTAGGCAAGGCCTCCTAGGCACACAGTGACATTTCAGTCACAAAAAAAGCTCGGTCCACAGCTAATAGATATAAAAGAACAAGCTGGCTAACTGATAGTATATCAACGCACATCCCAAACTACCTAGATGCTTTAAATGTACAAGTTTTTGTTATTATTATACAAAAGCAAGCATTTACAAATTTTATCTCTAAGGCCTAATACATAGCTAAAATAATCTTAAAGGATGATTTACTATCATTCAATTAAGTATGTAGGTCCTATTCTGGTAGGCGTCTCGCAGTTGCATTAAAATCCTTTGAATTTTTGAAAAAAAAATAAGCTACACCCAAAAAGATTTTAACGTGTTGTGGTAGGGGGCTACTTTACCGCAACTCCACGACTAGCGCGTATTTTGCGTAACGTGTTGTAATTTACATATATTTAAAAGTAAAAAAAACATGCCAGCCAATTTCGATGGTTGCAAGTATGTGCCGGACGATAGCAAAGTTGTCATAGGTATAGTATATATAATATATAATATATAATATATAATATATATCTATAAACTGCCTCCCACAAGGCTGAAATTATGAGGGGATACGGATATTCTTAGTAGTTCAAAAAGTCTTTGTCTGAGCCAGCCTATTCTGGTGGTTGCAAGTATCTGCCACCAGGTCTGGTGTGACTGGTCTGGTCTATAACAGTTACGGCTAACGATACGATTTACTTGTCTGCCTTTAAAAAAAACTTTTTTGTAATGCGTTGTTGAAAAAATTCATAACACTAAATAATAAGTAAAACGGCTTTTGGTGTCTAAGCCCAAATCAAAAATGCCGGGTAACGTAAAGGTAACCGCTAGATGCCTGCCAGAATGGTACTTTCTTGACGCATAGTAAATCATTATTTAAAAAATGTTACCTATTTTGATTGCACATTGTAATAAAAATAATATATTTTTTTTGACAGTGACGGTCCTTTTTCTAGATTTTTTTGATACGAATTTTAAATTAACTTAAGACCATTGCTAACAAATTATATTTAGTTGTAGTATTTGAAACAGCATATAAAAAAATGCAGAGTCAATTAATTAATAAATTACGACGACTAAAAGACAATGCAATTAATATGCATATTAGAATGCAGTTCGAGTCAAATTTATGTAAAAAAAATCGGATAACCTGACCGGTAGGTAGCCCACGTCTCGAAAAATAATGACGATCACACGAAACTGACAAAAATTTCAGACGCTTTCTCGAAAAGATAACTTTAGAGGAAACGCCTACCTTCACTAAGAAGTGGGACAAAACTAATACTGAATTGTCTGAAGAAACAGTCGCTTGAAACGTCTGAAATGTAATGTGTGATTTACATGTTACATGGTACAATAGTTTCTATTGAACGATGGGTAGTCGTTGGGATTGGAATTAATTATTAACTTATTTATCGTTGCCAGCCATTTTTGGGTACCTACAGTTCAATATCACTTAAAAGGTACTTTAGCAAAATGTCTCCTTAAGAGGTTGCCGCATTAAATATACAGGCGCTTTAAATTAATAAATGGTTAACATATCAAAAACAGGTGCAGGTGCATTGTGCATGCAATATTACTGAATTAAATAAAATAAATCTAGCTATTTGTACTTATTTTCAGTCACGGACCATCTAATTTCTCGTGAAGAAATTATGATAGTTGGTGGCAAATAACATTCTTAAAATCTGTCAGTCACGTACATATTTTTCGTTATCTTGCTGCCAATATTAGCTATAAACAACATGCATCAGGTAGCTTATGATGAAAAGCTTAATACTTTATACTTCAGAACTGAGGCCTGTTACAATTTACAATAAAATCCTTTAGCACACATTCTTTTAAAAGTACATTTATATAAAATTGCTACTTGAAGGATACAGGCGCATCGTTTTCATGTTTTTATCCTTATATTTTTATCTTATACTAGCTGTTCCCGCGACTTCGTCGACGTGAAATTTAACGAAAATTGTTTTTCCACTTCATAGGAGCTATAAAAAGTTCATACGAACATTAATCTCATTCTTTTTTCGAGAGTCGACTTTTTGTTTAAACTCTTTTAATAACAGTGTAAGCTCTTGAAAAAAACTAAGGATATTATTATTATTGTGGTAGTAAAAATGTTTTCTCCTTTATTATTATTATGTCATTTATTTATAATTAATACATATTTTTTTATAATATACCTTAAAAAATCTACCAAAACAACAGACATTCTAAAATATATGTATTATATAAAAATAGTGATCCACCGGCTGCGGAGTCCTTTTATTTCAAGCAACCAGTGATCAGGGTTACAGGGAGAGGAACTTTCTCACAATGCGGGCAGACTCTAAAATTACCGCTTTTTGTATCAAGCCCTTAACCCAACCGTCTAGCGAGAGCTTCTTAAGATGTTGGTCGAAGCTCTTTGCTAAAAGTCCGTTCACTGACACGACCACCGGAATAATGGTAGTCGATTTCATACCCCACGTGGCGGTAATCTCGTGAGCCAAGTCTAAGTACTTCATCTATTATTTTATTATTATTAGACAATTTTCGTTATAAAAAAAGAATGAGTGACTGAGTGAAAAAAGAAAAACACGGAAGTTCGCAATGTTTTAACACGTGTCTGGTGTCGTTTTTCTGTTCAGTTTTAAAGTTGGTATAGGCTTGGTAATGTTAGATAGTAACTGAACTCGCTTCTCAGGCAATGAAATCCAGGAATAATGACGCACGTATTCTAGGCAATTAAAAACAACGACTTCGTTGTTGTTGTTAATTCTATTCTATTATTATTATAAAGGCCTTAAGCAACCGTTTTTCGGTGGTTTTGAAATTTCGGCACCACAAAAATATTTGTTTTCGTGAATAACCCCAAGCCCTAATGAGTTATATTGCTTCAGATGGCACAGCTATCGAAAATAGAATACGCAGGATGGAATTTTCGCCTGTATATTGAAACTAAAGTATTTGTCTACTTATCATTTCTAGTGCTTGCGCTAATATTATACACACATTGAAATTAAACTAAATTTGAGGACTTTAGCACATTAATTTAATTTGTATTTTCCCGACTTTTCGCGTACTTTATAGCAACTTTGACATCAGGACGCAATGATATGTAATACAAAAATAGAGTAGATGTTATGTCATTTGCGGGTTAAAAGTGAAGACTCGAAACCGTTCCAATTCGGAAGTTTTTTTTTTAGTTCATGTGTTTATATTTAAGAGTAAGTGACCAACACTAGCTGTCCTCTTTTTTATTTTTATTTTATTTACGCTATCTTTTTTACATCATTTGACATGCCTGATTGTTTCTTTCATTTCTTTGGAAAATTTTTGACCGTTGAATTTGTATGCCCATAATATATATATATATATATATATATATATGTAGGATAAAATATCTTGTCGGGACGTTAGTCTCTTCGGTCCCCTGTGACTATGAGTGAAGTAAAGTACTCGAAATATCGGGAAAAACCAGCATGGACGGAAAGGACAAATATTATATGGACGGATAATTTAAGTAGATATTGCCGT
This sequence comes from Papilio elwesi, assembly GCA_029849275.1. Taxonomy (NCBI): domain Eukaryota; kingdom Metazoa; phylum Arthropoda; class Insecta; order Lepidoptera; family Papilionidae; genus Papilio; species Papilio elwesi. The sequence goes on along the minus strand of CM056717.1, from coordinate 14,807,940 downwards.
AAAATATTCCTTCGAGATACATATACGACGTCGTCGACGTTGATTACTGGACCTGGGAGAGCTTTCATCGTTGTCACTAAGCTCCCGTGACCTTGTGACCTGGTTGTCCTTTAATTGTCGCCATTTCAGATGACAAAAATCTTCGTGATCGCTCATGAAGCTTATGTACTAGACAACAAGTGGGTTAGAGTAATTTTAACTTTCTGTGACTCATCTCTACATGTAAAGTGCTGACAGTGAGTTTCGCATTCTGTTATTCATTTCTCTTAAAGCGATATTTATTTAAGAATATCTAATATTATTTTTTCGAAGCTTCTTGAAGATTTAAATAACCAAATTGAAACGTTTGTTATTGAATACTAAATCGGTCAGTGAATGCGTTAATTTTCTGTTTACCGGCTGAATTCATTGCAATAATAATTTATGAAGCCAATAGCTGATAAATAAATATGTAAATCGAATAAAACTAGTGCCCGCCAGCTTGATGGGTATATCGGTTTAAGTAGATATTCAAAGTACACGAATGCTTCGTTTCGTGCGAATGCGAATCAATATGAGAGTAAGACGCCGCTAGCTTTTATGTAGGAAATATTGCACGGATGGGTCTGCTCGACCGGTGAAATACCACGACCTCACAGAACACACGCGTCAAGTAGGAGTATTCTGCGTTCCGTCTGATGAGTGAGTGAGTGTTGGAGGCTAATAGGATTTAGTTTACTCCTTTCTATCCTTGGCAACATGGAAAGGGTAGGAAGGGGAAAAGGATTCGACATGGGCCCCCTTGTCAAATCCTCTTACTTACTGATAGGTAAAGAAAATTTCTTGTTTTTCTTTATACTTTTCAAAAGAAAAGCTGGTTCTGCTACTTTTGTAGGTTGCTCGCTTAGGACCATTTACGGTACACGTGTAGTCATGTTTTAGATCAATCCCGCCAACGAGAACAAATTCATTCCCCAACGAGATTACTTACGATAGGACTTCACTTTTCATACTTCACATTAACAGTGGGTGCAGTAAGCGAGTGGATGAGAGTGCAGAGGATGGGGATTTCATACAACGTCTACTCACTGACCGTCTTCTATTTGCTTCTGTGCAGTGGATGAATGTTAGTAATCGCCTTAAATTAAGTAAGCCGCTACATGTTCGTACCCTTACCCGTTGTCCTAATCCTAGGCTAGGTGAACGAAGAACGCGGCAATACGACGCGACACGAAAATATCACATAGTCGTTGTATGTTTAATTACATTTGTATTTTTTAATTCAGTATCTATGGCTCATTGTTGTATGCAGTCGCGCATCATGTCTCATAGTATCGCGTCGGGTTGCGTCGCGTTCCGTACGTCACCTAGGAAACGGGTAGGCCTAAAAAAATATTAGGTCAAGTATTATTGTGCATTAGAAAGCGCGCTGATGTCTACATATATCAGAATTTAATTTTAAGTATGAAGCAAGTACCATTTAAAAAGTTTTTTAAATTACAAAATAAAACATAGTTTCCAAACCAACAGGCAATAGTAATTAATTAATATATAAAAACAATAAACCCAACTGACTGTACACTCCGGGGCAAAATACAGATCGAGTGGCACCACACTCTTCAAAATCGGTCAAGCCGCTTGGGCTCAAGAGGTCACAAACGCACATATTGAGTCCTGTTGACAAAGTTGCTATAAAGTACGCGAAAAGTCGGGAACATACAAATTAAATTAATGTTTTTTTTATAGTAATAGGTGGCAAACGAGCAAGCGGTTCACCCGATGTCAAGTGATCGCTACCCATAGACATGACATGACAACTAACTAATGAGTTGCAGATGCGTTGCCCACCTTTAATGGTCAGAGGAGGGGACTAACAGAAAATGGTTATTTCCAAATTCTCTACATCCCCTCCACCGTCATGTTTTCTTCCTTTCCTTATAAGAAAAGGGTGGGAAGGGGAAGACAACTAGAATTAGGCCTCCGGCACCTCACTCATCAGACGAAACGCAGAATACTCTACTTTACGCCGGTCTTCTGTGAGGTCGTGGTATTTCACCGGTCGAGCCGGCCCATTCGTGCAACAGATGTTGTTGTTGCGGGCTCTACCACTGTAAATGTGCTAAAGTCCTCACATTAGTTTAATTTCAATGTGTATATAGTATTAGCGCAAACACTAGAAATGATAAGTAGACAAATTGATAGGTCCACAACTAGGCGATCTGTCGAATGTCATAGTCAGTACTAGACGAGTATCCACGGGTGACGGTTATTTTAATTGCGTTCGAACACAACACTGGCGACGAGGTTAACTCACCCACATTTAAAAAAAATGTAAATGTAAACGTATTTGGGAAATATGCCGAATTTCGACCACAAATTCCATGAGTGGGCGATTTTCAAAGGGAGAATGTCGCAGTTCCTAAGATTGAACAAAATTGAAGACGCAGACAAGAGCGGAATTCTGTTCACACACATTACGGACGAGACATACCGACTAGTGCGTAACTTAGCGTACCCGCAGGAATTAAAGAAGAAAAATTTATTAAGTTATACGGAACTCGTAAAATTACTCGACGATCATTTCAAGTCGAAACAGTGCTCATATGTGGATAGGGCAAATTTCTACGTAGCGATTAGACGTCCAGGCGAATCTTTAGGAGACTGGGCGGCGCGATTAAGAGGTCTGGCAAGTTACTGCGACTTCGGCACCGCCTTGGAACGACCTTGAGGGATCGTTTTGTCCTCGGCCTGGGCTCAGGTACCGAACGCGATAGGCTGTTCGAACAGAACCTGTCCACACTGACGCTAGCTTGGGCTATCGAGCTGCCGGAGCAGGCTGCATGCGCCAAGCAAACGAGGCTGAGGTGCGGCAGCGAAGTGGAGCTCATCAGGGAGGAGCCGGTACATCGAGTGAAGTTTCAAGATCGTTGCGGCCCGTTTTTCAGTGTTCGGTATGAAAGTCATGAAAGTGATAAGTGTCGTTACAAGGGTTATACGTGTCAAAGGTGCGGTAAAAAGGGACACTTAAGAAAGATGTGTGTTAACTGTAGGGACACGCGTATTCACCATGTCGACTCGGCAAGCGAGAGGGGCAGAAATGAGGCCAAGAACTGTGAGGGGTGCCAAAGATTAAAATTGAGGTATGTGACTGACACTCCTATTAAAATAAATGTAATAGTAGGTGATCAGGATTTAACGATGGAGCTCGACACAGGTTCGGTAAATCTGTAATCTCAGATGATTTATGTAGAAAAAGACTTTCTAACTATTCTTTAGAAAATGGTGCCTTGAAAATGTGCCTATATGATGGCCGGAAGGTAAGTCCGCTAGGGTATTTTAACGCCAAAATAACCTACAACAAAATTAAAAGTGTTTTAAAAATTTATGTAGTTAAAAATGGAGGGCCGCCTATACAAGGTAGGGATTTTATGTCAGCCTGACTGATTTTAAATATTTAAGCACTGATACAGATATTTGTAATTTATTAAATAAGTTTTAGACTTGTGGCGTGATGAATTGGGTGCTTTTAATAAATTTAAAATCAAATTACAACTTAAAGAAAAATCAAGTCCAAAGTTTTTTAAGCCACGTACGTATGTGCACTTTGCCCTAAAGGATAAAGTCGAACAAGAACTAAACCGGCTAGTAGGCTTAGGTATTCTTGTGCCTGTCGATTACTCCCAGTACGCTACTCCTATAGTTCCCGTATTAAAGGACGACGGTCGAGTGAGGATTGCAGGAGATTTTTCTATTACATTAAATAAGGACCTTATCATAGAAAAATACCCCTTGCCGCGAATCGAAGAGGTTTTCGCTAAGATAGGCGGAGGCGAGAGGTATAGTAAAATTGATTTAAAAAACGCGTACAATCAATTTATATTAGACGAGTCATCCCAGCACCTCACGGCTATAAATACGCACAAGGGACTCTTCAAATATACTAGGCTCGTTTACGGCTTATCGAATGCGCCTGCTATTTTCCAAAAGTACATGCAGACACTTCTATCGGGAATAGACGTAGTCAGCATCTGGTTCGATGACATCATTATAATGGGACCTGATAGAAGTACTCACTTAAGACGATTGAGCGAAGTACTAGCTAGGCTTAGCAACGCAGGATTACGACTACAAAAAGAAAAATGCGAGTTCTTTAAAAATAATGTAAAGTATCTAGGTTTCGTAATAAGCAAGGACGGTTTATAAACTAGTCCCGATAAGGTGCTAGCAATCATTAATGCACCGGAGCCCACTAACGTAACGGAGGTGAAAAGATTCTTAGGCTTAGTTAATTATTATAGGACTTTTATTCTAAACGCCTCTTCTTTATTAAGCCCTCTGCATGAGCTGCTTCGTAACGGGGCTAAATGGGAGTGGGGAGATAGGCAGCGCCGCAGTATGACAGCTGTGCGGCGCGAGTTAGAATCGGAGCGTTTTCTGGTGCACTTCGAACCCAGTGTACAGTTAGTACTGGCGGTAGACGCGAGCCCAATAGGGACCGGCGCCGTGCTCGCGCAGCGAACGGCGCGCGGCAACGAGCGCCCCCTGGCGTATGCATCCCGCTCGCTCACTGCTTCACCAGTATCTGTACGGTCGAGAAGATTCGTTTATTTTAAAGACCGACCACAGGCCCTAAGTGTCCATTTTCAATAACGCTACGGGTATACGACAGCGCTGAGACTTTAACGATACGCGATCATTTTATCGGCTTACAATTACGAAGTGCAGTACGTATCGAGCGACAAAAACATAGCCGCCGATTATTTTTCGCACGCGACGATACAATGTGACGACGCGTCGTCCGGCGACATCGAACAAAACATCGATTCCCACTATGCATTAAAGTTTTTAGATGAGTCATCGCTGGCCGCCACGGCGCTCGACATAGGCCAAATGACGGCGCGCGACGCGACGCTTTAAGCCGTCGCTAGATATATTTTACACGGTTGCCCCCGTAACGTGTGCTTATTCAGAGGACATAGGATAATTATACCGACGAATTAGCGAGATAAGATGTTAAGTGAACTATATAACTCCCATTTAGGTATAATAAAAAGCAAAAGTAGCGCTCGCAGTAGGATGTGGTGGCCCGGTATCCAGGGCCGTCTTTACCCGGGGGTTCAAGGGGTGCGGGGCACCCGGGCGCTGAGGGGCGCAAGCCGACCGCCATTCCAATAGGTGGCTACCGGGTACTACAATGACAGCACGGGAGCGGAGCCGTTGGCACAATTAGTTCATTAATCATCATAGGTATTGTTATAGCAAGGATGCCGCATTAAGCTTTCGGCACGTGTCATACCACTCGCGCTATGCAAGTTGATTTCACTCTTATTACTGCACAGCTAAGACTTAAAATAAATAAAGCACGTGCGCGGCAAATGATTAGCTACAAAGAGTTAAAAATTAAAATTAAATTAAAAATTAAAGGTCTTTATTGTTTTTGTCACATTTTACGCGAGTGTGGCTTTTGACATAACTGACTGCAATTGAAGAAAAATTGTTTTTAATTCTCGACCATAAAACTGCAATTTCGTTTGAATTTTACATAGCTAAAGATACCGACGGGCAGGCGGTCAGTTAGAGTCGGCACTGATTGATGTAGTAAACGAACTATGAAAATTAAGCCTAAACCGTTAGACTTTAAACTTTGATTTTGTCTAACAAGATGAAACTGTTTTATAACTTAATATCAATTGCAAAACTCTTCATTTTCAATAGTTCATAACAATAGCGACAGCCGCAGACATTGCACTGAAAAATCTAGAAAAATTACAGTATGCTCCTCTATCATCGTTTGATTTGATTTGTGCATGCATGAAGTTTCTTTAGTGTGAAATTTTAAACAAATCTTAAGGAAATCGATGTTGTTAAAGTAAGTGGACCTACGAGTATATTTGCCTACTGGCTATTTAAAGTACATCAACCCACTAATAAAAATTGGAAAGTTTGGGGATGCTTGTTAGTATTTATGTTATGTGAGATAGATTGACAAACTATTATAAGTATAGAGTCGAAAATTGATGTCAATATAAACGACATATAATTACTAATTTTGCCAACTCAAAAGCCTGAAAAATTGAGTTCAGTGTATTATGTCTTTAAATCTATGAAATTGCCGCTCTTTAGTATTGGCCATTTCAAACAAAAAAAAATTGGATTGGCTGTCAATTCTAAATTGATATTAATTTTGTTCTTTTTAAAACTTTCTTGTTACAAAGTCAGTCTTTTGTTTATTGATTAGCGTTGTATTTTCATTATGTTTGAACATTTTTCGTCGTTAAAATTCGTGTAATTATGGAATTTGAGTTCCGTCGTGGCATCAACGCGACACAAACGGCAAGTAACATCAACAACGTTTACGGAGAGAACTTTAAACGAACGCACAACCCATTAGTGGTTTGCCAGGTTCCGTTCTGGAAATTTTGATTTGAAAAATGAACGTCGTGGTCGTCCGGACACTTTGGTCAACAATGATGAATTAAAGGCGATTGTGGAAGCTGATGATACTCAGGCGAGCAAACTTTTGATGTTAACATCAAAGCAATATTGGTGTATTTGTGACAAATTGCCAAGGTGAAAAAGCTTGACAGATGGGTGCCCCACAAACTTCGCCAGCGCAATGAACGCTTTGAGACCTCCACAGAAATGAAAGAATTTTGAACCAAATTGTTACGTACGTCGAAAAGTGGATTCTCTTCGACAATCGAAAGCGCTCTGCAAGTTGGTTAGATCCTGGTTCAGCATTAAGGAAATGCCCTAAACGAAAAATGACCTCTAGAAAGTTGATGGTCACTGCTTGGTAGAATAGTGCCGGTGATTTATCACAGTTTTTTTACCAAACGGCATGAGCATTACTGCAGATTTCAGAAGACAATGATGGAGAAGCTCGCACATCTGCAACCAGTTTTGGTCAATCGGTCGTCCCCGCTGCTACTACACGACAATGCTCGGCCGCATACTGCACAACAGACAGTCCCCAAGCTGCAAGAGTTGGGATTGGAAGCTCTACCTCATCCACCGTACTCACCAGACCTTGCACCCACCGACTATTACTTTTGCCTAAATTTGGACAACTTTTTAGCGGGAATAAAATTCAATTCCCGAGAGGCAGTACAAAATGCCGTTGAAGAGTTTGTTGCGTGGGCAAAGATACATCGTTTATATGGCTGATTAAAAATATTTATAAAACAAAATATTTACGTACCAATTTTTATACCAGGTTTTTGAATTAGCAAAAACATAATTTTACATATTTTTTATTGTGATTTACATCTTAATTAAGTCGGTGCGCAGGTGCAGACCTGGCAAGTCGTGCGACTTAAGAGGCAGAAATAAATGAAGCATAAAAAAATATTTGACTAAAAATGGTATATTGATAAGGCGATGGAGGGGGGGGGGGGTAAGGGGGCAGCCTGCTTTTCGCACCCCGGCGCCGATATTGCTTAAGATGGCCCTGCCGGTATCGACCGGGACATCGAACGCTGGATCGGGTCTTGTGAGGCGTGCGCCAGCGTGCGCGCCGCGCCCCCCCGTGCTCCGCCCGCGCCCTGGCCCGCCGCCGCGGTCAAATACATCACGACGCCCAAATACCATCCGCAAAATAATGGTCAGGCCGAAAATTCTGTGCGAACATGAAAAAAAACGTTAACATTCATCATCATAAATGAAAACTTACCTGCTCATAAAACACATAATATGTTATTGGGTTACCTATTTAATTATAGAAATACCGTACACTGTACCAACGGGGAGACACTGGTCAAATTGATGTTCGGAAGAAATCTGCGATCACGGTTAGACTTAATCTTAAATTCTAAAATCTTAAAAAATTACAATGAAGATAAAGCAACAGTCGACAAAAGACGATTTGAGATAGGGACACGGTTTGGACCCGATGGTACAGTGAACGAAAAGTTAGCTCTCAATTAGGTGTAATAAGAAAGAAAATAGGAAATAGAATGTTTGAAATTGTAATAAAAGAGATAAATGCTACTTGTATTAGACACGTTGATCGGGTCAGGAAATATACAGGCGATGACACTAGGAGCGGCACAAATAGTGAGTGTGTGTTATCCCAATCACAGGCCCCCCGTTTCTGTGACCTCAGTTGCAGCCGTTCACCCTTCAGCACAGCAGTTATTGCCAGAGGTTGAGGTTGCGCAGGCAGTAAACATGCTAAGTGATGAGCCAATATCATACCCTGAGGCGTATATTGTGGATGGTAAGGGGAAGGTTCTTGTGTGAGCGAAGAGCGAGAGCGGGAAATCGCGGACAGAGCCCCCGTTGCCCCCACGGCTCTTACTACTTCAGATCAGCCTACACAGCCTGCGCGGCAGGTGGACGGAGTGCTCGCGCAGGGCAGCGCCGCCTCACACCGTATGAGTCATTACGCCCGAAACGTAATAGGAAGCCCATAGACTACAAAAAGTATTTTTAGTTAGTGTTGTAAGTTGTAACAACTAAAACGATATGTATAGTGCTTAGGTTACCTTTCTTTTAGGTATAATATTAGGTTAAGAAAATGTTATGTATAGTATTAAGGTAATAAACGGGTATCCACGAGTGGCGGTTGTTTCAATTGCGTTCGAACACAACACAAATACTTTAGTTTCAAGATACGAGCGAAAATTGCATCCTGTGTATTCTATTTTCGATAGCTGTGCCATCTGAAGCAATATAACTCATGAGGGCTTGGGGTTATTCACAAAAATAAACATTTTTGTGATGCCGAAATTTCTAAGCCACCGAAAGACGGAACGACGGACGCGACGGGACTTAAGGCCTTTATAATAATAATAGAATAGAATTAACAGCAACAACGAAGTCGTTGTTGTTAATTGCCTAGAACACGAGCGTCAATATTCCTGGATTTCATTGTCTGAGAAGCAATTCAGTTATTACGCGTTATTACTGTATCAACTTTACTTTACCAACTTTAAAACTGAACAGAAAAAACCCAGACACGTGTTAAAATATTGCGTCTTATAATACATGCGTGTTACGTGAAGTGGAAAAACAATTTTTATTGAAGTTTACGTCGACGAAGTCGCGGGAAAGTCTAGTATAAGATAAAAATATAAGGATAAAAACGTGAAAACGATGCGCCTGTATCATTCAAGTAGCAATTTTATGTAAATGTACTTTTAAAAGAATGTGTGCTAAAGGATTTTATTGTAAATTGTAACAGGTCTCAGTTCTCAAGTATAAAGTACTAACCTTTTCGTCATAAGCTACTTGATGCATGTTATTTATAGCTAATATTGGCAGCAAGATAACGAAAAATATGTAGGTGACTAACAGATTTTAAGAATGTTATTTGCCACCAACTATCATAATTTCTTCACGAGAAATTAGATGGCCCGTGACTGAAAATAAGTACAAATAGCTAGATTTATTTTATTTTATTCAGTAATATTGCATGCACAATGCGTTACCTGTTTTTGATATGTTAACCATTTATTAATTTCAAGCGCCTGTATATTTAATGCGGCAACCTCTTAAGGAGACATTTTGCTAAAGTGCCTTTTACGTGATATTGAACTGTAGGTACTCAAAAATGGCGGGCAACGAGAAATAAGTTAATGATTAATTCCAATCCCAACGACTACCCATCGTCCAATAGTTTCTTATGTAAATTACACATTACATTTCAGACGTTTCAAACGACTGTTTCTTCAGACAATTGTGTGTATATAGTATAAGGATAGGACGGGAAAGAAGTGGATTAGATGATGAGGGGGTTAACGGAGAAAGGAAAATATCCTTTTTCCTGTCTGTGCCCTCCTTTGTCTATTAAGGGCAACACATTTGCCTGTTGCGAATGTCTCTGAGCAGCGCTCACTTAACATCAGGTGATCCGATTGCTCGTTTGCCACCATAGAACATAAAAAAAACAATGTTACAAAATCAATACTAAATCTGATCGTCTCAATCAAGTACTAAATTGAATTTGCTGTTTTCATTTAAACGATGAAGAGAAGAAGTCTCTCCTTGAACGTTGTTCTCAACATACTGATATTTTCCATATCGAAGGAGAAACTTTATCCTTCACAAATGCAATCGAGCATAATATTAATACAGGTGATGCACCTTCCATCCATGTAAAATCATATCGATTCCCAGAGTGTTACACAAATGAAGTTGACACTCAAATTCAGAAAATGCTCGACCAAAATATCATCCGCCCTTCTATTTCCTCTAGGGGCTCCCCAGTGTGGGTCGTCCCTAAGAAGATGGATGCTTCCGGCAAAAAGAAGTGGAGAATTGTTATAGATTATCGCAGACTTAATGACGTCACTGTTTCTGAAAGTTATCCACTACCTCTTATCACTAATATTCTAGACCAATTAAGTCATTCTAAATATTTCAGTTCACTTGACTTAGTAAGTGGTTTTCATCAATTAAAGCCATCCAACCCTCCAATTCCCATAAAAAACTTAACAAATACACAGTAAAGGTGGGGGGTGGGCGACAGCACTGTTTCCGCGTCGCTTTTTGTAAAGAAAAAAAACAAAAAAGTGGGCAAAAGTTATCGTACCACTTTCAGAACACTAGGTACAAGATCTAGTTTGCTTAGCGTTTCACTTAAAAGTTTTTAACACGTGGTCTTCGCCACTTTTTCAATCACAACTTTTTTCACTGTTGACTTTTCCACTTCCTGCTTTTAGATTCCTGTCCAGCTGCATTCGCAATGCGCGTCTTTCAACACTACACACGTCTTGGTACGATAACTTTTACCCGCTTTTTTGATTTTTTTAAAGCGGAGCGACGCGGAAAAAGTGCCTTCGCCCACCCACCTTTACTCTGTATTTGTTAAGTTTTTTTTGGGAATTGGAGGGTTGGATCGCTTTGATTGATGAAAACCACTTACTTAGTCAAGTGTACTGAAATATTTAGTTTGACCTAATTGGTCTAGAATATTAGTGATAAGAGGTAGTCGATAACTTTAACATTGCTTGATCAGGGCTTAAATTACTGTGATCTAGAAATGTTAACTCTACGTGATAGTCTTTGACTTCAATATCAGAATCAGTCGTATTTAAAATTGTTATATTTGTTTTCCCGTTTGATTTAATGCTAACAATAGAATAAGCGACGTAAACACCTTTGCATATATCATCTAATACAAGAGCTTCGTTACTAGAACAATGTTCATAAATGTAATTTGATATTGCACATTCCATAACATTCATTTCTCAAATAAGTATGATGTTTTCATTAGATTCAGAGTTAGGATTCAGTGTATTTGATTAAGTACAATTACTAAATATAGTATGACTCAACTCTTTTGGTCGAGATGTAAGAGATATAGTAGATTTAGCATAACTCAACTGCTTTGATACAGATGTAAAAGATTTAGTTGGACTTATTTGCATAGGTTGACATGTAAAAGATTTAGTAGATTTGGTGGGACTCAACTGCTTTGGTTGAAATTTAAAAGATTTAGTAGGACTTAACTGCATAGGTTGAGATGTAAAATATATAGTAGGAATAGCAATAAGTGTCGGGTCTTTAAGATTATATGATTTCGTTAGATACGCATCCGAAATCATGTTTAGTTTAAATTTTCATCGTTACTTAATTTATTAGAATTGCACAAGTGAATCTTCGCCTTAACATTTGCGTCATATGGCTTACTTGTTTCAGTTTGTGCGGCGTAAGCGTTTTGGCGGCTTTGCATATTATATTGTGTTTTGCGACATTCCGTAATCGAGTGTCCGATATTTTTACAATAATTACAAGTAATGAAATTTAAGCGGTAACCGGAATAAGTATTAGAGTTTCTATAATTATTAAGTTTAACGTTAGGATTTGTATTAGGATTAGAATTTACGTAGAAAGATCTCTTTGGTATCTCATCGGATTAGATTTAGAAAGATCTTCTATAACATGTACTGCTTCGTTTAAGTCGGTTGGATTTCGACACCTAACAATGGTCGAAATTGATGTGTTTAACCCAAGCAAAAAGGTATTGAGGGCAAGATCCTTCATTGCCGCTGTTCGGCCAATCAACTCGTTTTCGTTTTTACAACTATAATGGATATCGGATTGAATACGTGTTAAAATGGATTCTATTCTTAATGAATATTTTGTAACATCTTCAGAACTAAGTTGCTTGCAATTTTGAAAGTCTAATAATAAATGTGTGGAGTATTTTTTTCACCAAATGTGGATCTAAGATAATTTTTATTTTTTGACCATGTATCAAATGTATTTAGACTACAAACTCTGTTTGCCTTACCGACTAGTTGGGAAATGATTAATTTACATAGGTGTTTTGTTGTTAAGTTGTTGCTAGTGACATTGAATTGTCACAGTCTATTAAAAATGCGAGGAGTAATTCTTTGTTCCCATTGTAAGGTCTTATGAATTTAGTTAGAACAGAGTGTAACCTTTTCTGCCATGACTGCCTAGCAACTTTCAGATTTAGGGGATGCCATTAGCATTTAATAGAAATATGTTATACAGTATTTTACAACACACAAAAATTAAAACTGAACTGTAAATTATAACGAATGAAAATATTAGAAATGGAAAAATATATCAGAAATCGTAGCACATCAGAGATAGTAACACATAAGAAATGGTACAGCTTATAAAAAAAATGAAAAATGTTATTTCACTTAAATCACACAAATGTAGTAAAACTGAGACTTTATCACTCACTGTATGATGACGAGTCGTAGCCACATCGGTTACGGTGGTGCCGGATGATGTTGGAAGTTGAGTCAGAAGCTCGCTTGCAACGGGCTCACGCTGTATAGCGGAGGCTGACCGTCGTCCAGCGGTTTGTCGAATGTAGAATTCTCTGGTAGTCTTGGTAGACGCGGGCTTGACCTATGTCTAAGGCTTACTGTGGGTCTCTGTCAGTTCCGGGGTCTGGGTTACGATGCCAGGGTCTAAATATGACTTTTATGTCGAAGACCTTACTCTGGCATCCCACTTCTGACACCAAATTTGTTAGGCGGCCGGCAGTTAGTTAGTTATTTTAAAAAAAAACCTTTAAACTACTTTTACTTATTCTACAATATATCGACACCGTTTGGTCCCCGGAGTATGCATATATCGCGAGATTTGGATTCTGACTGATTTAAAATGGAACTTTAACTATAAAGTAAACTAATTTAGCTGACCACAATGGAAAAACTTCGTCAGTGCTTAATTGTTGACCTTGCACCCTGTTCGTAATAATAATATAGTATATAATTATCTCTATGTTGCCAAAAGTTTTCCCTTAACAGCAACTTGGCTTCTGTATCATAGAAGAATTCTTAATTCATTACAGTTAGTTCTTATAAAGTTTTATATGCAATTTTATTTGCAATTCAAATTAAATAACAAAATTTTAACAGTGGTAGAGCCCACAACAACAACATCTGTTGCATGAATGGGCCGGCTCGACCGGTGAAATACCACGACCTCACAGAATACAGGCGTGAAGTAGAGTATTCTGCATTTCGCCTTATGAGTGAGGTGCTGGAGACCCAATTCTGGTACTCTCCCCCTTCCCACCCTTTTCTTACAAGGGATGGGAAGGGGAAGAAAACTTGACGGTGGAGGTTTATCTCCTCTGTCCATTAAAGGAAGGCAATGTACCTGCAACTCATTAGTTAGTAGCGGATGTCTGTGGGTAGCGATCATTTGACATCGAGTGAACCGCTAGCTGGCTTGCCACCCAGTACTATAAAAAAAAGAACGAAATCGACACAATTTCTCGCTACTTTCTCGTCAAAATATTGAGCAAAATTTATTTTATCGAAAAATAAATCTAAAAACTGTAGTTTATTTTACGCAATGGTAAAATTTGCGTCGCTAAGTGTTGCTAATATTCATTCAAAATGATAATAACTAGATACATAAAATTCATGCAAATGGCAAAAACTTTCGAAGGAGTATCTTCGCGCATAGTTAACTATGCAACGGTATACGCACATCAAAGTATAATACGATATTTTTTTTATTAGAAGAAAGTTGATGAAATCGTATGTGAAATACCCGATATTATTTACCATCAACTGCAATAATACACGTTCTATGTAAACTTGTTGTTATCAAGGCTTACAATTCTGTACAGTACTGTATTAATATGTAATTCTGAGATTATATAACGAAGAAGTAGGAAAACTTATAGAAGAAAATCAGCGTGTAGCTGTCACAAATGTACACTGTATGTGTGTATATATATATAACGTGAACTTTGAACAGGACTGACGACCTTACTGGCTATTTTTATGTGTAACATGTGTACTATGATTTAAAATATATGTCACCGACTGATTGTAACCTTTGTGAATTTATTTCACTAGGCGATCATCGTTGGATGACTCTGTCCTTGAACGACTCGAAACACGACCTGTGGCGTCGGAAGACGCTGTAGGGTTGATGGAACATCCAAGTGTAGAGATTTGTGTTAGTGATCAGGAAATTGAGCGTTTGAGGAGTAGTTTGGACGATACAATTTAGAACTATGGTTATCTATCAGTGACATACTCGCTTACCGCGATTGCCCGTAAAAAGAAATATATGCTTAGTATATGCCGAGGGTAGACCGCTTGCTATTACCATATGTGGATTCTAGTCTAAATTTATGTGATAACAACTCAACTTTCTTATGTGGGGCCGTGGCTATATGTCAAATGGAGTAAGGAGTTTTTAATCCAAACCAGGTACTCCACGTGGGGATATTCAACCAGGATCGAGCAGCGGATAGATGTAGCTAGAAGACTCATAGCGAAACGTTTTTGTTTCAGGCAGGTAACAACCGCTTAAAAATTATGCGTTTCGTGAATCAGGCATTGGCTGGGACTGATATCAGACCCAGAATTTTGAAAACAAAAAGTGCTTAGGGTAATCGCATAAGAAGCCACAGAGAAAGTTCTGAGAGATATCTTCACAATCGCATGTTCCAAAGAGATCAAAGATGTGTTTACCGCAATTGGGAGCAATTACAAAACCACACAATTACCAGATTCTGCTTACAATGCTACGTTTCGGAGTGGTGTCTGGTCGGTATCTATCTATAACGTTGAGGGAGAGTGGTTTAAAGTTGTTAGACGTGCATGTGGATCTATATCACTGAAATGGAACCTGTTATTACACACAAAAGTTCTGATGTAAGGTTATTTATAATAATCTAGCTTCTTTAAAAAAAATTACAACCGTAAAATATTCCAGCGTTAAACGAAGCGCGTTTCACATCAACACGTGTGCGGAATGTTCAAAAATGTATCTTGTATATAGAGATCTGTTAGGTTAGCGCGGATCCGACCTACATCTCTTTGGATCGTAGCCAGCGGTAACGCAAATACACGAGGGGCACCGCTTCAAGGTGACATTGGGCTGCCCACTTGCATTGCATCCTCTTTTTGTTATGACGACCACATCCTTTAAGAATTTCACACCATGACGCCATCGAGTTTCGAATTTATTTTTATACAAAATAAACATGATTTAAAAAGTATTTACTTTTTGTTTTTGTTATTGGTGTAAGAGGTGACGTAGAAAGAACTTACTTTGTAAATAAATGAATGTATATATAACCTATGTTTGTGGTCCGTGTTCGTGTTTTGCACTTGTGAAAAACTTTGATGGATTTCTGTTCAGTACGACCGCAAAGATTCCTGACCAAAAAAACTTTGTATATTTTTTAAGAAACCGAAATATTTATTTTGATTTAGATTATGTAAAATGACTACAACAGATTAAACCGAACATTTATTTTATAATTGGTTTTTATTTTTGTTTTCACGAATTATGATTGTAATCTTCGTTAGACGGTCAGAGAGAGACAATACAATAAGACACTTGGTAATGATCTCATGTCGAGGTGTTTATTGCTCCACATATAGAACGTGTTGCGTCAATTCTTGAAAATAAAAATGCAATTTATCCATGACATCATGCATTTGCATTAATGCTTAGAGCGCTTTCCGCTGTTGTATTTGCAGTATAAACTCGTTTTCTACATTGCGTTCCAATATTATAATTATACTTATACAGATTTAGTTGCGGATCTGGGGTTGTGACGGGAGGTGAGATTGACCCATAGTAGAGAACGTTTTACATAGTTTAACACATAACAAAAAGTATAATAATAGCCCCAATGGATCTGTCAATGTGCAAGGGGTAGAAAATGTTTTCGGGGCAGCTTTATATAGCTATTGAATCATTTCTACCTACTGAATAGTGAGGAGTATGGTACGATATTTGGTCTGTCAGGTACTTTAATTAAGCGGCGCGAAGTTATGGATCGTGGCATCTAGGCATAGAGGGCAATGATTGATGAGATACATAAATCAAACAGTTTCTATTTTAATAGAGGATAGTAGATATGTAGATGGGATTTATTAATAAGAAAACAAAAACAACTAATAATAGACGTCTCTGTATAGGACCTCATTTGATACAGGGTGACTCAACGACCGACACACCTGTTCGCCGGTTATTTGTATTTGGCTAAGGCCAATGTTTGAGCGATATACAAAACGTTTTCAGTACGAAGTGATAACACGTAAATAATATAAATGTTCAAGCATAATTCATTTTAAAAGATAATTATTTATCGCATTTAATTTATAAACGAATTTCCATTTATTCTAGTTACAGTATTTAGGGAACATATACCATAGATTTATGGTCCTGTGATAGACAGTGTACCTTTTGATGTTTGACGTCGTAATAATATAAATGTTTTTGTTAGAAAAACCCACAGACAACCTTTATGTAAAACACCAACATTAACTTCTGAACTTTGATCTTGTTTAGCATTTCCTTAATAAATACTTATCTATGTTCCTTTAGTATCATATCATATCTTAAATATGTTTAAAACATTTCCTTTCAAGTCATTAATATTTTTCAAACTGATCGATTGTTGAAAAACAATAAATGATTTTATTTATTTACTAGTGGCCCGCCCCGGCTTCGCCCGGGTACACACAATTATGTTGATCCGGTCGCTACCAAACATAGGAATGTGCCAATCTGGACAATCCCTGTAAATTTCATCGAAATCGGTCCAGCCGTTTCGGAGTCTATAGGTCTATAGGGAACATTCATACTTCGCTTTTTATATACTATTTTTTCTTAAAAATTATCCTATGTTACTTCTAGTATCTCCAAGAATATGTATACATGGTTTCATGATGATCAGTTGAGTAGTTTTCGCGTAGTGAAAGCGCAAACTTACATTCACATTTGTAATATTATAGAATAGATTGTCATCCCTTTGAAAAAAAATAGCGCTGCTATTATTTACCTTATTTATTTTTAAAACACAAACACGTAGAGTATAATAATACAATTAAACTATTATTTGTTTATTTACGATAGAAATATAATTTATTAAATTCTTGCTAATACATTATTAATTATCCTTTCTTTATTTCAAATCTTTGGTTTTACGTTCTTGATGAGACAACAGAAGATAATATTCACACGTTAAAACTGGATCGCGTTTTAAGGCTGCGCTCATTAATCATTACATTAAATGTCGATCGAGAAATTTTGGAAATAGTATGGTGACATGGTCAGTAGTAGATAACGGTAAGAAAAAATATGATGTTGTCGCAAGAGAAATTGTGGCGGGCGACAGAAACTCTGTATTTATATACGCATTAACAATTGCACAGACTAAGTGGAAAGAGCAGCAGCACATGTAAGTGAAATTTAATGTTTTTCAAGTTCCAATTATAAATCGTAGTTTTGTTAACAATTTCGATTCTAATGAATACTTAAGTTAAGTTTTGTTTAAGTATTTAATGTTAGACCGTGTGATCACACTGCCGAAAAAATTCAATGAAAACATGTTGTCATCTCAGGTTTTTCAAAGAGAAAAATACAGACACGCCTTATATAGCGTAAATATAACCCAAAAACCCGGAGAAGAAACCAAACTAGAAAGCGCCTCTTATAATGTTGTTTGTCAGATGAAAAGTAGGTGTGAGTACCCCACAACCTACGCTGAGCGCTCTCCTATTCGTTGGTTAGTTCTAAAATTGTAACTTGTAATGTGTAACTATCTACAACATTTAAAATAACAAAACGAATAAACTTTTTTTTTCTTTCTTTCTTTCTTTCTTTGTAATAGATAAAAGATATGAGATTTGTGGTACTTGAATGTTTTTATAGGAAACCATGCTGCTCGTGGATGGATTTAGAGGTTAAAAGTACGATACCTCCATAGATGTGTGAAGCGAAGCCTGAAAAGGCTTTAGAGCTCACAAATTTCGAGCCGTATCTCCCTCATTGGAGGGAGGGAGGGGCCCTCGAGCTAAGTTACTCTTAAAGAGGCTTAAGCTAGGCTAGGCTAACAGTGAGCAGTCAGTCACAAAAAAGCCAGTAAGTTAAGTGGTTAGATTACTCCTTTTTAATACTCCGCCAGATCCATGACGGGTTTCTGCGATGCCGCATACAAGCGTCTATAGAACCTCGGAACCTCACTCAAGAGCTCCGGTTTGGAGGAAACAACTCTGTCATCCTCAGTCTTCAGTTCGACACCTGGCTTTACCCCCCCCCCCCCAATTTATTTATTCCCGGTATTTATTTCGATAATAATAACATTTAAAATTTCGTGTTTAAAGTGTCCGTATATTCCATTAAACGTTTCTGCGCAATTGGCTTTGTCTGCTATATGTTAAATATAGTTTAAGTATGTGGCGAATATTTATATATTGACCACAGCGCGACATCTTTCGTTTTAACGTGCTTTTGCTATATCATAGAAAAATATGAATTTCCTAATATATTTGTTGTAATGATAAATAATAACAAATATGAGGTCTAGAAAGTTCCCTTACAACAATGTCTAATCACTTTTGCAAATAAATTTTACATTATTAGACTCTTGCTGTCTAATACGCAACTTCACATTTCAGTACCGTACTCATACATTTGAGGCCAACTGGAAATGTTAACGACTACATATTTTTTCTACATTTATTCTGTCAACATCTACAGACAACCATCCATAGGATAATTCAGTATTTGTTAATGTATAATATAGTACTATACGTAATTTTTAAAATAATAATCTTTGATTTCTGCGCGTCTAATAATAAAAAGATACATAACCAAACTGCCGCAGCATACCTTTCTCAATTTTAGCCATAACTCTTATACACTTGTCCCGTACAACGCTAACGTAACGCTTTCTAATGCTATCAGAGACAAATCAAATCTAGGATACTATTCAAGGATCCGGGTTTTTAACAGTAAATATTTAATAACGGTCCGTTTCTGAAAGGCTGATCAATAGAAAAATTAGTTAGCTAGCTGTCAAATGTCCGGTCAAATGTCATCTGAGTGATTTTGTTAGAAGCGCGGTCATCAACTTTTTTGAGAAGTATTAGTTTCATAAAAATTTAATAAAATTTTCAGAAACCGTGCGTGCGTCTATCAAATCTTTAAACTTGTCGCGTTCGTTTCTACGTGCCTACTTACAAAAATAGATCGCAAAATAGTTTAAACGTCGATGTCGGGAGTCTCGAATTAAAATGAAAAATATTTCACTCCCAGCGTATTGCAAAATATGGCGCAATACACTTTTTAGTTATTTTTGTAATTAAAATCCATCGTTTGGGTTTAACAGTAGCAGAGCCCTCAGCAACAACATCTGTTGCACGAATGGGCCAGCGACCGGTGAAATACCACAATGCCACGCATATATACTTTCTACGTTACGCCTGATTCCTGTGACTTCGTGATAATTTCACCGGCTCTATCACGGTAGGCTCATTATTTTCTCACCTAGGACTTATTCAGCGAGTTGAAAAATAGATTGTGGTAGGTGATAGCATACAAGTGAGGGCTCAATATAGTGTAATATGATTTACAATAGTTTTTAGTAATGTCGACACCCAACTAGTTTTGTGACTAAACGCTATAATAATTTTAGGTGTAGCTTAAATTTAGCTCATAATAACACAAAACAGCTTGAACTAATGCCAAGTAAAAGGGGCATTATTCCAATACTATTCCGATTTCAATCTATACATCTATACATATAATAAAACTGTAACTGATCGTTGTCTGTACATGGAAGATATTCGAGAATAACTATAATTGGGAGCCTTTATAAATGCAATAAACAAAACAATGATTTTTTAATATATATTATTATTATTAAAATACTATATAACTATATATTATTATTTTTAATAGGTTTTGTTAGGTTAGGTTAGTAGTTTATTATTCCCGAGGAACGTTGGCGTTAGTTGGCCGGCCGTAAAAACTGTAGCCAGAACTTATATAGCATGGACTATGGTCACAGTTTAAACAATCATATGTGATTGGCTAAGCTTTGCTACGGTCATGTCGATGATGAGGTTAGGGTGGTATTTAAGTAGCTAATAAGTAATATCATTTAGTTTAAGTAAAATTGCAGGGCAGGTGAAACCGCGGGGCACAGCTAGTTTAAAATAAAATAATTAGTGACATATTTGAAAAACTATGTTCTGAAGGAAACTGAACTGAGCCGCACCGGATTCGCCCGGGTATCATTCATTTTGTTGATCCGATCGTCACCGAACTCAGAAACATACAATTACTATTACTATTACTTCAATCATTTTCACTATCTGTTTTTTACCTCCTCTCTTAAAAATGTCTACTTATGAACACTTTCCATAATCAACTGTAACACGATCGTTCCTCCGCAATATAGAAGCGAAGCACTTATTTCTGTCGCGCTGGCCCATTTAAATACGATCAAAAGTAGTGTTTCGCCTTCAAAATTAAGGTTATCCAGACGAATAAAAATTTCAGTACAAATCGTAAAATTTACGCGTTCACGTCATAAGCAATTAATAACTGTGTTATATGTATGAATATACAAACACATAAATTAAATAATATATACTACATATATTTTTCCTTGCGACTTATTTAACGTTATTTTTGAGAATATACAAAGAAAAAATAAAAAAAACATAGGCTTTGAAACGAAGGCTAGTCATATGAAAAAAAATCATTTAAATTAATAAATTAAATTAAACGGTTCGAATCTCGAACCTTCTGTCGAAAACCTACTACAAAACTTTTCCCTTATCGTCAACGTCAACATAATAATGAAACAAGTATTAATATCGATTCCCTTGTGCGATTTTGTATAATCTTTTGGCAGCAGCTGTGCGACAATTAAAATGGGCAAAACAAAACGAACCTATAAATTGGTATCATTATTACTGTTTCTCTTTAACTTGCAAATGGCACATTTGCCAGACAGCAAATTTCGCCATCAATATTTCTTTTGTTGACTTATGTGAACTATTGATGACACAAACCTTAACTTGATCATTGGAAAAATAAAAGTAAAGTACTTAAATTGTGTCGATTACTTTTTGCTTAGAAGTAAAACATTTAATGTAGAATAATAACATAATGGTTATTTGTGTTTCTTGGACATTTAGTTACTAAGCTAATAATTTTCCTGACAACTTCCAGTATTCATTGTTCTTAGCAATTCATTAATTGTTCGCCGTATTAGATGATAAAATAACATTTTATTGTATCTTATTATTACAGCAATAAATAAAAATTAAAGGCAGTGAAAGTTCAGATAATATTAAAATCCAAGCTTCGGTTTAATATGAAACGTTGCCTTACATATAAAGGGTCGATGACAATACAATAATATAAATAGTTTGTCTATTATCTTTACCAGGATCTTTACGGCTTGCAATTTTTCAAGATTGACAATAGCGCCATATATGTGTAAAAATTAAATGATTACATTAAATTAATTTTATGTTATAACATTGTAAATCAAGTCACGCCGGTATTCGAAGTAGTTCAAAGGATATTTCTGCAGCGGGCACTAACCGAAACCTTACGACGTTACAAGAATAAATTGTTTCTTCTTCTCTTCTTCACTATGATGGGGTCGGCATAGCAAGACTGTATAGGTTTTGGCTAGATTTTTTTTATTCATTTCAACTATAACACAACAACTGTACTAGGCTTTGGTTCAGGACCTTCTTAAGCATTGGGTTATTGGCGCTAACATGCTATAATGTTCTAAATTACATAATTGTATTCCTATAAACATAAATTAAAAAGAGTTAAATACAAATTAGTACAATTCACCGTAAATTGCGAGTCATGTCATTTGGGGTCTTGCGTTCGTTTCCGATAAGATAATAGCCAATACGTATAAGGGTCCTTCAAGAAGAGAGCATGATCCTTACTTAAAGTCCGGCAACGCATTCGCAGTTCCTCTAATGTTGCAGATGTTCATGGGCGTTGATGACCATCTAATATTAGGCAGCCGCGAACGTGCTGCAGCGTTTGCGCGCTTATGCTTTAAAAAAGATAGGATAGTTTTAAAGAACTAATTGCTATTAGATGAAGAAACTCTTAATCTTTTATAATTCAGCAATTAGCTCGGTGCTTACAGTATTGAGTGTAGATAATAGTGAGAAAACACGAGATGTAAAGAAGGTCAAGGTGTTATTGTCAACGCATTGCTGATGGAAATTAAAAGCGATAATGTCCTTTAATAGAAATACTAACGGTCCGCCCGCTTCGTATTGGTGTAGTTTATCAATACAAACTTTCATCCTTTATTTTACTTTACCTTTAAGGATGATTTTTGAAAAATTATTTTTAGTGCTCGGCTACGTAAGTTAAGTTATTTTAGATTGGGATCTTAATGTATATTTAGATTTATGAAACGAGTGGAATATTCTCTATTCGGTTTATTCATCCTGTATCTGATAATAGCTACACCAACTGTGGGCTGAGCTTCGCTCTGCGTTGTCTTTTATATGTAAGATTGTATTTTTCTTAAATATCGCCATGTAACAATAACATGAAATATCAGTATGTTAGCCCTTGACAACGCTCCAACAATAGATAATGCAAAAACCTATCAAAAGATGGTCACATCTTTTTACATTAATTATTTTCAATTTACATAATTTTTTCTGACGTTTTTATGGACAAAACACCTATGTTGTAATTTATAAAAATGAAAACCGACTCTAAATACAAAATTTCATGCACATACAATACAATACAATTCAATCGTTGGAGCCGTTTCCGAGATTCATTTTATACATAAAGGTATATATATATATATATATACACACACACACACACACATATATATATATATATATATATATATATATATATATAAATATATGTACAAGAATTGCTGGTTAAAATACATTAAATACAGGAACCTGAGATGTCTCAGGTTCGTGTAGGTTTTAAAGACAAGACAGTAACTAGTTACTGTGTTTGTACGCCACATAAAAACATCATCTTATGACTATTGGAAGCACTAACATATCGTACACGTAGCATAGGAAAAAACTTAGAAACACGTGGTCGTGGTTTCGAATCTACGTTAATTTTGCAAAATGAGTTCATCCAAAACTACTAATTAAAGTAAATAGCTGTATCACGAATGGCTCGGGTCAATCGTTGAAATACCATGACCTTGCAGAAGACAAGCGAAAAGTAAAAGTAACTATGCTTCTGCGTTTGTCTGATAAATGAAGTGCCGAAGGCCCAATTTCAGTTCTCTTCATTCCCATCCTTTACTAATAAGTATAGGATTGGACCGTAAATGGATAAATGGGGAAAAGTAATTATCCTTTTTGTTATCTATCTCCTCCTCTGTTCAAAAAGTAGAAGTATTCTGCGGCTCGTTTGACGAATGAGGTGCCAGAGGCCTAATTCTAGTCGTCATCCACTTTCCATCCTTTCCTAATAAGAAAAGGATGGGGGGAGGAAAAGAGGATTTGACTGAGGACTAAATTAATTTGTACTTTTGGAAATGCAAGAGACGTGTTACGAATGAACTGTTATGAAATATTATAAATTTTCAATGTTGCAATAAGTTCGTCTCCTTCTTAGAAGGTTAAAAAACATTTATGTTTTTCATTATTTATTGGTAAGGTGTTGCAAAAACATTTCAGGTGGCCTTATTCCAATAAAGCTTACATTGAAAAATGTTATTGCGACACACTTACTGCTTTAACTTCTCGATTTTTTACTGCTTCGTATACTACGCAAAAACATGGTGTTAACAAAGTATTTGTGCATGAGCTTACCCTCAGTGAAATGCAGAGACGTAATCAGAGAGATTTTGTGTTAAGTAAATTTTATTTATTTATATTCTATTGCTCTATTTTAATTTTACCTGGCTTGATAATTTAATAAAATATTTACTCATAACTCAAGTTATTATACGCGAATAACTTGAGTTATCTATAAAATATGTCAAAAGTAAGTTATTGTCAAAATATAATACGTAGTAGCATATCATTATGGCCGAGGCTTTCCACTGGCGTAAAATCATGTATCTACATACAAGCTTACTTTCTCTCTGAAAAAAAAACTGAGACGACAATATGTTTGATGTTAATATTTTCGGCAATGGGAACCTACGCTTACTTTGATATCATTGGTGTAACTTATTGGGACTTATCAACCTTTTAATAGCATCGGCTATCCGTTCTATGGATCAGTTTGCGCTGATCTTAAAGTCAACAATATTTGATGTCAAATTGATTCAATGCACCAATGGTACTATGTATAAATAATATTGGGATTTTTTTTATAAACAGTAATTACAGATGTTAAAATAAACGACCGCTCATGCAATGTGAAGGAGTAATTAGTCATCGATTAGACATTTTATTTATGACGAGACAGTTGGCCGTAGCCCAGATACTTTACATTACGAGTGGTGTTGGTTATGTGTTCTGTATAAATAGTTTCTGTGCTCATCTGTCAGAAAAAAACAATGACAACTTTATTATATCAAGGTAAAGAGATAAGCTTAATTAATGTATCGTTTGTATTAGAGAAACTGGAGATGTTTGTGTATTTTTACTCCAGCTCTATTTTGGAATGGGTGGCCCGCTCTCCGTTCGCTCAGGTAGACGGATTGTACGATACCGCCCAGTCACTAGGTGAGGCGTGTATGTATTAATAAAAGCAAATCTATATTGAAACCACTACATATTCACGAGTTCGTATCGTGTTACATTGCCATTGAAACATTGTTACTTTTGCTTTATAATCCAAAACATGTCCATATTTTGCTAGCACACAATGCATCATTTACGGGTGTCGACACTCATGACAGAGCACATATGTATGCATAGTATAGACTATATATAAAAATATATACGTAAGGAGTATAGTATGTATAGAATATAGTATATAATTACTATACTCCTTACATATATAGTAGTTTTAATAGTTTGTCACAATCACTATACTGGCATTTATACAATAAGTTCTTAAATGAGCAATATTTAATTAGGAAAATTGGCAATTTTAAAATGTCAAAACTATAATAAGAAATAATATAGTAATAACTATAACATATCTACATATAAATTACAGTGGTAGTATGCTTCGGCTGAACAGAGGTGCCAGTCATAATTTCAGCTCTCTTCCCTTTCCCATCATTTCCAAAATAAGTATAGGATGGGAAGGGGAAGAGAGGATACTCATCCTCTTTTCATGTGTGTCTCCTCCTTTATTGGAGAGGGAAATATCATTTTTTCATGTGTATCGCCTCCTTTGTCCATTAAAGGTAGGCGATGCATATGCAACTCATTTGATTGTGTATATATAAGGCAATGTATGTACGTATGTATATTCCCTATAGACTTCTAAAGGGATCCACTGATGTCGATGAAATTTTGAGGAAACGTTCGGATTGGCCTAGCGGATGTTCCTGTGAAGTTTGGTAGCGATCGGATCAACATATGTAATAAGTATGCATAAGTTTTAAGCTTCTCTGAACAATTCTGAATATATTTTCATTGCGACCCATTTGACAATTTAGGTCAATATGTCGCGATGTGAAAATAATTGAACGTTCAAGTGTTGGTTTATAAATGAAAATCTTAAAGTGCATAGCGTGTAACATCATTTGCACGTTAGCCTCTCAAAATAAATTACCTGTATTGCGCAAAATGGTTACTCACTGAATACCAACAGGTCGTAGTCAGCAGTGGCAGAGATTACATCCGTCCGTCCGTGGGCGATGTTCGCTTGTTTTTCTGTTTTTCGCCGAAAATATCGACCACCTACAAGCGAGCGGGAGCTGGCATGCGTCTTATTCAGCATACATTCAATCCAATCACTGCATTTTATAACGTTGGCTCTATATATTTTTTCTGAAAGATATATAGTTAACTCTTGGCATTAAGAACCGTTTACTAAATATGTATTATGCATTTTAAATATAAATCTATATATAAAATTCTCCTGTCAGAGTGTTAGTTACGATACTTCTCCGAAACGGCTTAGCTGATTTCAATGAAATTTTGCATATACATTTGGTAGGTCTGAGAATAGGTTTTTATCTATCTGTCTTCTATTCTATCTATCTATAATATTATAAATGTGAATGTAAGTTTGTTTGTTACGCTTTCACGCGAAAACTATTCAACCGATCGTCATGAAACATTGTACACATATTCTTGGAGGTATTAGAAGTAACATACGACACTTTTTTTATGAAAAAAATAATACATAAAAAGCGAAGTATGCGTGTTCCCTATAGACTCTGAAACGGCTGGACCGATTTCGATGAAATTTACAGGGATTATCCAGATTGGCACAGCGGGTGTTCCTGTGTTTGGTAGCGATCGGATCAACATAATTAGTGGTACCCGGGCGAAGCCGGGGCGGGTCACTAGTATCATTATAAATATTTTCTTTTACGAATCACAAATGGAATAAAACTTTCAGCAAAATGTTAAACACATGATTGTTGAAGTTGAATATCTCTCGCTACGATGTGAATTAGTAGTATTAAACTGATAAAGTCAAAGATTATACAACTAAAAAATGAAAAGATTATTTTTATAAATGTACAATACAGTACTTAAATGAATCTCTCTTTTTCTTTTTACCAGCTCCATATATTTCATGCTCTTACAAATTAACCAGAATACAAAGTTTCACTTCTACCGCGTCTAAACTTACACTTGTTTTTTTTATCGTCTGTACACTGGTAAGCAAAGGTTCATGGCGTCATACAAAGCTTTTAAAGTACGCGGGCGGGGAGAAGATAGACCACGCGCCGCTCACGCACGTCGCGTAACTTACCCGCGAACAGCGCACGAACATTAAATGCACGCCAGCTGCGCCTTGGTGGCGCATTCGCCAAATGTGGACGTACATTGGACTTCGTCTTTGTTTATTTATTATATTATACTTATTCAATTGTTTATTATCTTAATAGAATATCCTAGTTTCTTCGCAATTCGCGTTAATGTTTCTTTTAATACCGAGCTATTGTTTTAAATTAACTTAATTAAAGTGACTTTGGATATATGTAGGTCGGCTAGGTTCGATTGCACGGGCACATATTCTTTGGTCTTCTGTTGTACATGTATGAATACCGGATGCACCGTAACCATCAGGTGAAAAGTTATATTAAGCAAATCAC
The DNA here is from genome assembly GCA_029849275.1 of Papilio elwesi. Lineage (NCBI taxonomy): Eukaryota > Metazoa > Arthropoda > Insecta > Lepidoptera > Papilionidae > Papilio > Papilio elwesi. The sequence continues at coordinate 14,780,540 of CM056717.1, read as the reverse complement.
AATTATTAGTGGCTTCTGCCTTATCTGTTTAACGGTAAAGGACTGGAAAAAGAACTTCTTTGAGTGCGTAATACGGTGTTTACAACGCCTAGAATCCAGCCGTTACTTAGAACAACTACGATCGTTGTGGTCGTGGCTAAAATTTTACTAATGACGTCATTATTTTCGCTCACATCAATCTGACAACGCCTCATCTGAATGGGAGGGTCGTTACGAGCCTTTGCTAAGCGTTGACAAATTTATTTTAATTAAACTTAAACTAATAAAGAGTGCTTTCTGGAGAATTATTGCGGCCAAAATAACCAAATATCGTACTGCCGCTGTAAAATATATGTTGATTATATTTAAAAATAAATTAATAATCCACTAAAATTAAATAGTAAATTTTAAATTATATATTTTTTTATGTTAAATCAAATTAACCAATAATTTTTAAAGTTTATTGTTCTGCCTACAAATTCTAACCAAAGGCTTTTACTTTATTATTTTTTATAGAAGAAGGCCACCAAAAGTGTTGATGTGCTTGTCTGACCTTTAAGGGAACGTGTATGGGGGAGGGATAAACAGCTAAAAGTATATTTTCTTTTCCTATCCATCCCTTCCCCCGCCAAACCCTATTCCCCTTCTTATACTTTCCTTATAAGAAAAGGATGGGAAGGGGACGAGGCCTCCGGTACCTCACTCATCAGACGAAACGCAGAGTACTTCTACTTCACTACATCACGGTCGAGCCGGCATATTTGTGCAACACATGTTGTTGTTGCAGGCACTACCACAGTAATGTAAGCTTGGCGGAATTTGTAAGAAAATATTTAACTAATACAGGTTGTTGTGTATTTTTACAAATTCCAGTTACAGAGATAATAAACATATTTGTTCTCAACGTTATGTTCTATATATGAAAACATATGTAGACATTTAACAAAAAATCTAGTAGTAGGGGGCTATTTACCGCAACTCCACGACTAGCGCGTATTTTGCGTGTAAAATCTAAAAAAGATATGTCTTATAATAAACATAATTTCAAAAAATACTTAAAATAAAATAAAATACATATACAAAAAAGGCAGTTACTCTTTTCATTCAATTTATGTTTCATAGCACTGATTTTTTAATTTATATTTGTACCGCCATATTTATTGTTGTAAAACTATAATATATATGTATTGCGGTAGAACTAAACTACTTTTGATCATTTTTCAATCGACAGCAAAGACTTGCATCGCTAAAGTTCAATTGAAATTAATAAAAATAATAATTATCCAAAAAGAAACATTGACACCTTGCAAACTGTCTACTAGATATGTGGCACGTAAGCCATAAACTCCTTGTTCATAGCCATGTCCATAGAATTGGTAATCCTTCTTAAAGTTTTAAATGATCAAGTGGAGGTTCTAAATTAAACATTGGTTCGAGATAAAAAGCCAAACTTATTTTTACAGAAATTGCTTGTGACAATAACACACTAATTATTTCGACCTAAAAGGTTCACAAAGAGAAGGTATCCCTTCTGGTTCCTCACTTACTCGATATTTACAGAATACTTAGTTTTTAAAGTTTAAAACCTTAGCAATTTTTCAAGTTTTGGAGACTTGGAATTATCGTGGTTCGACTTAAAATATATATGTATATTTATATGATTATACATTTATTGCTGATTCTAAACAGTAGTAGAGCCAGCAACAACATCTGATGCACGAATGGGCTGGCTCGACCTGTGAAATACCACGACCTCACAGAAGACAGGCGCGTCAAGTAGAAGTACTGTGCGTTTCGACTGACTGCCGGAGGCCTAATTTCAGTCCTCCTCCCATTACGGGCGGGAACGTAAGAAGGTTTTCTCGTAAGGATAGGGCGGGAACGAGAAGAGGATTGTACGGGGAGGGGGTTGACGAGGAAAAGGAAAACATATATTATAGATTGTAAATAAAAACACATTCAGTCATAAGGACAACTTCAAAACTCAACCTGAATTAGTTTTATTATGTAACAGCTATTTTATTATTGCAGTGAATGTAGCACGAGTAGCGCAGTGGAATATTTTGTTGGACGATTTTCTTGGAAATAACTTGTTTTGATGATATTAACGCAATGCGACAATTAATTTATGCCACCGGATATTTCGACATTTCCGTTCCATCGTTCATATTTCATTTTACGTAATGCAACTTGTACGGTTAGTTACTTATAATCAATACGGCACAATTATGAAACTAATAATATGTAATAATTAAGGGCGCAGGCTTGGAGTTTCACTACGAGATTGTAAATTATTTGAACCGTCTGTAGAATTGTTAAACTTTATGCAGGAATCTATCCAATGAGATGCAGGCGATTGATCTTTGTGTACGTCCCGTTTTATGGAACTAATTGGCAAACGACCAAATGGTTCACCCGATGTACCAAACAGTACTGTCGCTGTAAAATACATCTTAATTATATTTAAACGTAAATTAATTAACTACTCCACCTAAGTTAAATATAAAATTTTAAATTATTATTGTATAAATCAAGTTCACCAATAATTATTATTTAAGTCTATTGTCTATACTTGCAAATTGTAACATAACTTCATTAATCATTTGCTTTATTTATTTATAGATGATGGTTAACAGACAAGCCTGTCTCACCTGATCTTAAGTGACCGCTGCACATAGGCATCTGCATCAAGCAAATATGTAGACACCTTTCTTGTACATTTATACATCTACACATTCATGATAGTCAGTTATGGGTACTCCTTACATCGCCCTTTTTCAGTAACCCACTATTTACTTATATCTGATCGATATAAATTATACTAGGTCGTCCGCTACCAACACTGCCACTCACTTATGCAACATAAATTTGATTCGTTAATCTTTTTTCATTTATCCTTTCAACATACCGAACCACCAAAGCGTACCTTTCTCAATTCTAATCACATCAGTCTGGACTATATTGTATTTGTGTCCGACATAAATATGTTGTACAATCATTACCAATCTTACAAGTATTTTTCTTCTTTCTTAGCAATAGTACCATTACACAACGTCATGCTATGAATTAAAGTTTGAGCGCGGTCAGCGGAAATTGTAAAAACCGTCCTTTTCTCTTTTACTCATTCACATTCGGTCGCTTTATATAATTGATAGATTTGTCTAGCCATCCGGAAGCACAGAATTTTCGTTTAACTGCACGCTACCAACATTACCGTACGCAGAATTACACCGATTTTGTTGTCACGATATCAAGCAGTTTTTGTCTGTTATTCTGTTACGACTTTGTCGACTGGCCACGGCACCCAAGAGAATGTATAATGGTGGCATTATATTATACTGTATATATGAATGATATGTGATACAGAATTTACAAGCGAGAAAGTTTGAAATTTGAATTTTAATTTGCTAGTTCTATTGAGTAAATACAACCGAGCCGGCGATATATATATCTAAATAAAATAAAATATTGTTATTTTTTTTCTTAGTGTAATGTTTTTGATATCAGTTTTTAGATTTAACGTGAGCAACAGTACAATAAGATAATCAAGGAATATGAGTAAGGACAATATATGGCATAATCAGGTTGTGACAAACATGCTCGTAAGAAACACGTTTTGAAATATGATCTGCTATTACCTTTGTGGAGCTGTAAGTCCGATTAGAAGTATGAATCTGGAATTTTGGCTTTGAGTATAAATTAATTTATATTTCAATTTTAACTATACATCAATTGTTTGTCATTCTAACCTAACCTAAGCAAACAGTCGTATTTTGGTGTAAAATCTCATGAGTTCTTATTACCGAAATTGTAATAAATAATAAATGGAAAAACACATTTTATATTTTGATATTAATTACAATATCCAAAACATTACAGTAATTTTATTTATTTCATTTCAATGTCTTTACTTTTATCGAAAGTTCAATGACTATTTACCTAAATTGTAAAGTTGCCTTTTTTGTAATTTGTACATTATGTTTTTATAGTTGTTGAAGTGGTGTGTTTAATAAAGATTATTATTCATCCTAATTAGTATTAATCTTATAAATGCGAACGTGGGTTTGTTTGTTCGTTTATAAGGCTTTCAGCCGTAAACTACTCAATCGATCATCGTGAAATTTGTACAAATATTTTTAATATAGTAACAGTGGTAGAATCCGCAACAACAACATCTGTTGCACGAATTGGCCGGCTCGACTGATGAAATACCACGACCTCACAGAAAACAGGCGTGAAGTAGAAGTACTCTGCGTTTTGCTTGTAGAGTGAGGCGCCGGAGGCTTAATTTCAGTGCTCTTCCTCTTCCCACCTTTTCCTCAAAAGGATAGAATGGGAACGGGAAAAAGATTGCATGGGGAGGGAGTTAACGGGGAAAAGAAAATATCCTCTTTTCTATTTATGCCCTTCTCTGTCCCATAAAGGTAGGCAACGCATCTGCAACATATTTGCTTGTTGGGGATGTCTATGGGTAGCGCTCACTTGTCATCAGGTGATCCGCTTGCTCGTTTGCCACCTTCTTCCATAAAAAAACATATGATTTATAACGTTATAATATAACGGTATTGTTTTAGTTTGTTTGCATCAATATATGACCGTACATCGAATAGTTAAAGCAGTTTGAATACAATTCAACAATATCTGACATTCTATTTGAATTAAATTTAACGAGATCTGTCATTCCAATACGTAAATAACGTCCTCCATCAGTTTAATATTCGATTTACTATAGAATATTTTTCGAATGTAATAAAACGCAAGCGAAGCCATAGGGAAAAGTGTTTCAAGATAAAGCAGCAAATTCGACGACCCTCGAGGCGAGGTGATTAGAATGCAGCACTTATAGTGCAGAACTGTCTTCGATTCCAAGCCGAGAAAAAAATTGTGTCACATACAACTATTGTGTGATTATAAAATTTATATTTACTGTGTCTATCTAATACAAAATTTACATTGTTTTCATTAACATTAACCAAAAATAAACAATACTAACGAATTTTATATCTCAGTTACTTAACGCAAAGAAAAAAAGAACCATACCGATAAAGTCACGGCTTAACAAATTTAAAATAAAGGCGGTTATTGGTATATAGAAGACAATAATAAACGAGCTAACTTTTTGAACAACAACAAATATCAACTTAATCTTTGCGGCAAGTCTTGAATATGTGTCTCGTGGTCTTCTCAGTAAATTTCTAGATGAGTCCATAAATTAAAAATCTGTGGACGGGAGAATTTTGCATTATATTTGTTGTGGGTGACCAGCGTTCAATCGCATAATTCATTCCTCCCCTGGGTTGTGTTTCAGTCTGAAAATAGCTCGCTTGTATGCGTCACGTTCGTGGCTGATCTTGCGATTACAACAGAGAATAATAATTATTTCGCTTGCAACGCCATTCCAAATGAATCAGAATAAGTCGCAACAAAATTGTTCTTGTTAATTTCTTTAATGACGCATGTGTCGATTTGTGGAAATACGTCTTACTAATGTCTCTAAATAAAAAAATCGCAGACTCAAAACAGGCGCGAACGCGGGACAATAGTTCAAAATAAATAAATAATCATTAAAAATAAACCCTTGTACGCACAATACAGAACTACAGAGCTTATTCTTTACTAGCTGTGCCCCGCGGTTTCACCCGCCCTGCAATTTTACTTAAACGAAATGATATTACTTATTACCTACTTAAATACTACCCTAACCTCATCATCACCCTGCCGTTTTTCTACTTATGTAGGGACATCAACATGACCGTAGCAAAGCTTAACAATCACATATGATTGTTTAAACTGTGACCATAGTCCATACTATATAGATTCTGGCTATAGTTTTTACGGCCGGCCGTCTGCCTAACGCCAAACATCCGCGGGAATAATAAGCTACTAATCCTACTAACCTAACCTAACAAAACATATTACAAAAGAATACATACATAATCTCTAAAATCGTCTACATAAATTTGAATACTGCGTTACCAAATATAGCTGTTACCATTACCAGAGAGCATAATATATGATCGAAAAACACTATATGTTAAGCATAATAAAGCTTAACAGTTAGTGTTCCTTAAAGCAATACATTAGTGAAAACCGCTCCCAAATCGATTAAGCTGTTTCTGAGATAAGCGCGCACAAACACAATGACAAACAGACAAAAATTCTAATAATCATTGTTTTGGGTTTTATTGCGCTTATAAAGGCCCCGATAATAGGTTTTCTCAAATATCTTCCATGTACAGACAGCGATCAGTTACATTTCTGTTGTATGTATAGATTTTATTTGTAGATAGCTACTCGTAACGCCATCTAGTCTGGACGAATATAAACTAATACAACGAATAAAATAATTTTCTTTACTATGGGATAGGACCCCGTGATTAACTTTCTGATTTTATAGATCGTAATGTAACTAATAACATATTTAACTAAAAGTTTAACCCATTCAACTGAACAGCTATTTTATATCATTTTTATCGAACATATGTTTGACATGATTCTTTAAAACGATATAACTTTTTTGTTTATAAACCAATTTAGATAAAACAAACTCTACTCTCTGTTAAGTGAATAAAAATAATAATAATAACAAGTATTCTGGCATGTGCGGGGCAGCGTTATCTTGGTGCCAGAGCAGGTCCAGGCCGTTTGTAACATCAACCTGACAATAATCTTGGGGCACACTGTCATACCATTCTGAAATAACTGATTCTTTTGATTATCAGATTCATCTAATCTTCTAGGACCACCGTAGCAATACGTCCCTTCTTGCAGAAAATTGAGTATACGCTTTCGCAAATTTTATTAAAAGTCTGTTGAATGATTTCCCTATGCGTATACGTATACATAGATAAGTAAATAACCAGTGCTTACAATTGTGTCTGACTTGCCAGTATCAAACAAATGACCATGGAATGTTTTATTTCTTTTGGTATGACCTTCGTATCTTTTCCCAACAGTTTACAAGCTGTCGGAATCAAATCCTGAAACGACATGAAACGTCCGATTTTCAATGATTCGTTCAGTTCTCTGTGTGCTGACAGTTCGTGATATACTTAGTCCGATTATAATAGTGTTTAGTTCGTTACATATCCATATCTCATTAAACACAGGTGTCAATTAGAAGTATAAGAATACTTCTGCTTTTCGTCTGCGGAGTAGGGTGCCCAAAACCTTATCACTTGTGTACCTGTTTACCTTCACTCCATATTTCCTATCTTAAAGATTGCAATGGACCTTTAGTTATTTATTTCCTTAAACTACGATTCACCATTGTGCTTGTAGCAAATGGTTCCTTACTTTTTCTTAGAAAATAAAAAAAATATTCTCACAGCCTCATGCGTTTTGACTTCGACTCATACCAAGCGTAGAAAACCTTCGCAATTAACTAAGTATCCTTACTAATTTCTGGGCCATTACCAGAAACCCCTAAGATTTTTTTGGAAAGAAGTTTATTTGTGATAAAGTAAGTAACAACAAAAAAATTACCGAGGCTGTTAACATTTTTGCTAATAATTTTATTTAATTATAATTAATTAATAATAGTTAATTGGTGTAATTTTTATTTATAATATAATAAATAAAAATTACGCGTACTTGATGTGTAACTTGAGGGTGATGAAGTGGTGATTTTGCATGTGGGATGGTGGGAAGGGGGGGTGGGGTCGCTGCGGTGCGCGGGAGGCGCGCGCTCGAAATAACTCGTCGTATTTCGGTCGCGCCGCTCCCCGCCGCGCGTCGCGTGCGCAGTGCCAACTCCGCCACGTTGCCACTGTCCGCTAACTATTCGCAATCGACCGACGTCTTGGTTGTTGGGACTTGGGTTATAATGACTTGACTTCTGCTAAATGAACCCGTGGACTAGTATAAGTTTTTCGCAGTGGCGTTTATTTTATTTTATTTTTGGCGATCGCCGATACGAGTTTAACGATAAAGAACATTAGCGTCGAGTGAGAGTTGAATATTTTTTCTGTGCGTTGTGCTGCTGTGCGGCAGGCGGCGCAATGGAGAAGCAGTCGAGGTGGTCGGAGCAGCGCAGCGAGCAACGCAGCGAGCAGCGCAGCGAGCAGCGCAGTGAGCAGCGCAGCGAGCGACTGGTGCAGCAGCAGGAGCGCGTTCAGCGTACCGAGCACCACTACACGCACCAAATGCTCACTCAGCAACGAAGTTAGTACCGACATTATTTTTACCTTCAATATATAATCCGTAACGTTATCAGATTTCATAACTAACAAGGCCCTTGCGAACTTATATATGTAAAAAGTGTTGAGGGCACTGCGGTAGGGGTCGGCTGAGCGGCCGATCCGCCCTCTTCTTTGGTTTCCTGGTGCGTAACTTTATTTGTGCATGGCGATTTTCCACCGCGAGCGAGAAGGTGCGGCTATTCTGGGGAGCGTGGGCGGTCAGCGGTCGGCGGCGCCCGCCCCTCGCCTCCCGCTCCTTCTTCTCACAGGAATGCGCTCCTGCACATATTCACTTAATTTTCTTATTGTTAAAATTTTGAATAAATAATCGCATTACCCTCGCTCGGGTATTTTTTGTGTTCTTAAATGCGAAATCCATAATTAAACACGAGCGGTGAACTCACGCAGTGATAAAAAGAGCCGAGGCAGAAATAGTTGCGGTGCAGCTTCGACCCCGATTCGATACTTTTTGTGCAATATTTAAATGCGCGAGTCCAGTCGTCTCGCCATTAAGGTTGCAGTGCGAACTCACACATTAAAATTTACTAACTTATAAGGCTTACACTCGTAACTATAAATGTTGTTCGGGACAAATACGTTCCCATTCAAGGATACATTTCTCTTAATATAAAGCTTCGGAATGAAGTAGTTAGGTCAACTGTGCTAATTAGATTTTATCGCACTTAGGACGCCGTATTTAATTTGTTTCTTTTTGTTTACTTCCATTCCCTAAACGAAAAACATACAGTAGACGCAATATGATGCAGTTTAATACATATGGAACAGCATTACGTGTAAGATGAAAATAAGAAATCGATCGGGCGTGTGTATGGTTGCGTGAACGTCGGTGTAAATGATAGACTTGCCGCAACTGAATTGTAAACAATAATCTTAGACGCTGAAAGAAAACGTTCGCTCATAAAATGTATTAATTATTTCTACTATAATGCTTTACATCAAATCTAAGGATTGGTATGCACTAACTCAGTAAAAGCCTAATTAATTTTCTTGTAACACCACCTGATTTATTTGCTTTTATTTAACGAGGCTTTTGTTTGAATACGAAAATAATTGATTACAACGTTAAAGTGATCGTGACTCCGATGGTAATAATATAATAATACATTTGAAAACATATTCTATAAAATACTGACAGACAAACTACATTACGTCAGACCTTGAAATATTCTGCCTAGATTTAATTAGATTTTGGTCAAAAATCATTGAAACGTTCGACGTTTTTATCCAGGGATTTTGTTAGAGTTTGCCTAAATGTATAATTGTAGACTAAAATGCTCGATCTATCCATCGACGGAGACCGATTGATTACGCAAACTGCTATTTAAAAATTATATTGCGCGACGAGTTTATCCAACACAAACAATCGAATCCTTTCTCATTATAATGTTAGTATAGAAAATAAGTTGTCATACCTCGTTATGAATTTGTATTACAAGGCATTCGTCTTTCTTCTGTTTCCTCTCTGCTTAGTAATTATGGCTTGTTTTAACTACTTAATTATACGACAGTTTACGAAAAGTATTAAACATTTTGTTATGTTCCTTTACTAAATAAAATTAAAAAAAAGTAATTTCTTACGTGTCTCTCTTTGTTTAGCTTAATATCGGCTTTCGTGTCTTAACTGAACTTGTAAATTCCCGATTGGAATAAGATTTTGAAAACCAAATTTGATATTTAAAAAAATCATAACACAAATATCTGAGTGATTAAAGTTTCCTAATCATAAAATAATTTAACCATTGAACTATTACATAAAACTTGATTTATAGCGCGTAAAACAAAACAGTTGTTCAAACTCATGTCGAATGTGTTATTTAGTTAAATAGCATGAAGTTATGTGAAGAGTATCATATAACAAATGATTCACGTTCACTGTATATAGAAGAAATAAATACAGTTTATAAATGTTATAAACGTTGATTAAATAATACAGAAATACAAATTGCTAATCAAACAATTGTTCAAAACAAACAAATACCAAGTTCCAATTGACAATATCTACACAACCAATCCAGTAAACATAGTGCAGGTATATATTTTCTTAGTTTTTATCTAGCCAGTTATAAATAAATAAATAAATATGCGCTCACGCCCGTAACCCAGAGGGGTAGGCAGAGATCATGGATTTCCATTTGGCGCGATCCTGGCACACCTCTCTCGCTTCTTCCACATTCATACATCTACGCATGCATGCTCATCGGTTATGGGTGCTCCTTATATCGCCCTTTTTAGTAAGTCATTAATCTGATCGATATAAGTTCTCCTAGGGCGTCCCCTACCAATACTGCCACTCACTTTTGCAACATAAATTTGTTTTGTTATTCTCTCTTCATTCATCCTTTCAACATGCCCGAACCACCGAAGCATACCTTTCTCAATTCTAGTCACAACGTCCACTTTCAAGCCACACTTTTCCCTTATAACGCTATTTATAACCCTATCATTCAAAGTCACGCCTAACATACTTCTTAAGGATCGCATCTCAACGGCATTAACTCTACTAGCATGCTTTTTCTGCCAAACCCAGCTCTCACTTCCATACATTAAAGTGGGGACTAGTACAGCATTGTGTATTGCCAGACGAGCCTTCATAGACACATTCTGACTCCTCACTACTGTACCTATAGCCAGTTATAATCTGAATTATACCGTACCAATGAACTAATTTAAGTACATTAACATATAATAATGCTACTGAAATTTATTGAATACTAGTGACCCGCCCCGGCTTCGCCCGGGTACCAGTAATTATTTTGATCAGATCGCTACCAAACAGAACACCCGTTGTGCCACTCTGGACAATCCCTGTAAATTTCATCGAAATCGGTCCAGCCGTTTCAGAGTCTATAGGGAACATACATACTTCGCTTTTATATTTTTTTATAAAAGTATCCTATGTTACTACTAATACCTCCAAGAATATGTGTACAAAGTTTCATGATGATCGGTTGAGTAGTTTTCGCGTCAAAGCGTAACAAACAAACTCACATTCACATTTATCGGACCACCCATACTATGAACTATCAGCAAATTGTTAACATTAATCATTAATATTTTCCAGGAATCGCAATAAACCTTTTGACTTCAAAATTATCTGGTAGCTTATAATATGCCTTGCCTGGCTATAAACTTATAAACTTCGCAATCGATTCATCATTCGATTATCACTTTCCTGTTTTGTCTTGTGCCTGAGAACAACAGAATAATGGCGTCGTTAGTATTGTAAAAAATAATAAGTGAAACAAACTTGTGTTTTCACTCTTCAATCATGATTCAATGTCTTATGAATAATAATATCGTATTACTTTTCACAATCAATGCGCTTATAACAAGCTCATAGAATCTTAAGCGTTGATTTGCTTAAGCATTTACCATTATCATTGCTGTTATTTAATTGTGTACGACTTTCACCTGTTCCGTAGTTTGGACGCTATGAAACAAAGACAAGTCGGACAACGGTAGCTCGATAGTTAGATGGTCATCTCTTCGTGTCGCGGTTACGTACAACGCGTAGACATAGAACCCGCCACTCTCATTAAAACACGGCCGGGCTAACTGTAGCTCGTCGCGGTTTATGCCCCGCTCCTCGGTTTATCTCCCGCTGCGAAGAAAAAACCACATCAAATGTAATCTTTCGATTACATTCGCTCGTAGTCTACTAACTTTCCTTGTTTTATGCAAATTTCAAATGTGAAATCGCAACGGTATATTTTTTTTTATTAGACACAAAAAATCTTCGAAATAATAACGAAATTATGAATAAGCAGCCAAACCGTGGTTGTTTCTTAAATGGGAATTTTTATGTGAGCTACTGTTAATACCTGCTAAAACTCTTTTACAAGATGGGTACGAATAGGGTACGAACTGCGAAAGGTAAAGTCGAATACGCCGTTCCATTATTGTCGTGGAATTCCTAGCACATGTTTAACTTTAATTGGACCGTTTAGAAGGATATAGGAGTAAAATTAGCTAATATTAAAAAAAATATTTGAGTGACTGAAAATAGTTCCGTAACATTGTTGTCTCTTGTTTGTGTTATATAGGTAAAATTGCCGAGTTAGCACATGGGAAATCTTTGGAATCGTCGGAATGAAACAAGACAATTAACATTTATGCTGCTTAATTCAGTGGCAGTGTCAGCCTGACTTTTCAGAAGAATTTTACCAATTTTGTCAATACAAAATTGGTAACATGCTAAGGATAACGATGTTAAAAGTACCGAATGTAGAAGCAAGTCTAGCGTTTCATTTGGCACATCTCCTACTAGACTCGTACTTAATGAGATGCTACACCACAGAATCTCTGCCTGATTCCCTGGATACAACATAACTAATTAAAATACCCTAATTAAAAAAAACTATGTATACGAAAGGTGATGTGTGTGCGCGTGTAAGTTTGTATGTATGTTTCTTATAGATTCCGAAACGATTCGAATGGATTAGACGGATGGATCGGATTCTTATCGGATCAGATTCGAAGAAATTTTTAGGAAACGTACAGATTAGCCTAGCGGGTCAACAAAATAAGCGCTATCCGGCGAAGCCGGAGGGGGTCACTAGTCACATTTGGTGTATCTTGTGAAGCTTTATAATGGAATTGTTCAAATGTGTTACGAGTGTACTGTTGTAGGTTTAACCGTCTCTGCTTTCACCGTTAACAGCGGATTATGCCGTATCATATTATGTGTCCTCGGCATTGGCTCTGTAATCTCTATTAAGATTTGCTCCGCAAAACGTACAGTTAAGAACCGTAGTAACTCACTTGAACAAATTTATAAGAAGCCGCCTGATAAGAACTGCTTTGAGAATTTTACGTCAGACTCCTCCGTTGCCTTTTCTTTACATACATAACAGTCAAGAAATAAGTCAAGTTCTGAAGTACCGTCCTGTATATCTGTCTATAGAAACTTTCTAATACTCTATTAACGAAGAATTGTTTTAGATTTCAACTATTCTACAACTTTGAAATAGTATACGCTAAATAACTTTCATTCGATAAACTCTTTGAAAGTAAAATCACATTCCATTTAAAAGAACTTAGGCATATACAACCATACAAGATTTCATAGAAAATGACTGAGTAGTCAGTAGTCACGATTCTCGTTAACTTGAGAGGGCCACTGACCATATGGCGTACGGATTAGGTCAAACCGATACAGTGTTCATTGATAGACGGAGGCGGGTAATATATCTACTAATTACAATTTTTATAGACTGTACTAAATAACACATCTTATTCTATTGAATTCTATCTTATATTATTGAATTCGATGTATTATATATTAGCTTATAATGCCGATGTCGGATTTTATATGAACATACAATATGACGTTAACATTAAAAATATTGTCCGTGTTGCTTCTATCATCGATCCTACGGTCGTAATGATCTCCCCAAGCTAAAAAAATCACATATTTAAACATATATAATAAATACAATTATTATAAATTATATATTATAAATAATAAATTATAATTATTATATATTATAAATAATAAATACAACAAAAGAAGAAACTGACTGACTGATATATCAACGCACAGCCCAAATTACTGGGTCTGGTGAAATTTTACACGGAGACTAGGACACTAACAAAAGGGTTTTGTATAAATTCCTCCGATAAGTAAAGTAAAAAAGTTATAAATTTTGTATGATTCATTTGATTCTTCAGATATATATGATCAATTATATTAAACAGGGCTTTAATTGAGCTTAGGCTGAACAATCGCCGGTAAAATCAAATTGCAAAGTGGGCAAAGGTATGGGGCTCAGCTTGTTAAATAATAGTAATAATCTAATAATCGTATTTAACAAACGACGAGGTCTATGAAGAGAGAAACCTGCTTATTCACTTAGTTTTCAAATCAGAACTTTTTGTAGAATGCTTAACCCAAATACGACAAACCCAGCAAAGGATGCTATACAAATCGCATTGGTAAAAATTTCGTAAGCCGAATATTGCAATCTCGGTGTTTATATTTATGAAATTATCAATATCATCAATATACAAGTTTTTTATTCAGCAGTGGACTGATATAGGCTGATGATGATGATGATGATGATTGTGAGATAGGTAATATTGCGGCAATAATTTTATAACGAAAAACCTAGAAGAAGAGTTGGCAATCCGCCAATGGTCTCTCGCCCGGCCGACGTCGAAATCCCACGCACTTCTGAAAATAATCAACCGTTTTCTTGTAGATCAACATTTGAAACAAGCTACTCGTTGTAATAATATTTAAACACAACACAAAACACAGAAAATTCCGTTACCAAATTATACTTATACTAACTGGGTTACACCAACTTTTAACTTGATCTTCGTCAAGAATATATAAGAGGAAATCTTCTGTTTATCGTGTAAGGTTAAATTTTTTCGATTTTAAGGCGTGTAAATGGCAGCCTTTTGTGAAGTCAAAACCATTCTCAGATGTTTTTTGAAATTACGAACGGCAGCAGAATCGATTAAAAAATATGGTAGTTTAGACGTTATTGGGATTTTCTTAATAATACGAGTTTAAATTCTATGACCTTGACCTAAAAATAATGTATAATGGTATTTGTTTTTTAATTATTAAAGTATTTATGATAATTTACGTAGTCTTCGGTTTTTGTAAAAATGATTTTAGCTAAATGTAAGCGCGTGTCTATAATACGTGATGAGGGTTAATAGGTCCATATTTTTTATGTGGATTAAGTTTGTCGGTATTTTAAACAATACATTAATCAGTGCATAAGGGACGATGACATCTGGAACCGGTCACATTGCCAACAAGCCTTGAGACAGACAGACCGGTTCATACGGTGAAAAATTACAAACTATCCAGATCCTTACCGCACGTACCGTAATAGCGAAACCGATTTACCTCATTACATTCCTAGTACACGAATGTAGAAATTAATTTTGTTGAGATATTCCTGTTATTTAAATAGATCCGCTGGTCTAGCGGTTTGAGTCTTTTATTGTTAATCGCCAGCGATTACCATATCTAGATGTGATTCCTAGTTACAATTATTTTTTCGGACATAATCACCCTCGGAATAATTCATGGTCAGTATATCGAATTATTATACGTTTCTGGACTAATAAGATTTTTATATATAATATAAGATAACGAGAAATTGAAAAAGAAAATTAATAATTTACGAAAATGGCGATTGTAACAAGATCCGAGTGTGTGTGTACACTAAAATAGCCGCGCGAAAGAGCTCGGGCGTCTCGTCACTGTAATGACTCACACACTTCCCAATCCGGATCGGAGTACTGGAGCTCGGCGCAAACTATTTAGATGCACTTGCGTTCCTTTGCTACTGATCCATTTACTGCATTTACCAACATATTTGCTGTGTAATATTAAAACTCTGCTTAGCAAATGAAATTTTAAAAAAAATATTGTATAATTGTAAAAAAAACTATAATGTATAATAATTTTCGTTAAAGAACCGTTTTTATTTTTATTTCATTGTATCATATGGCACCGCTATATATATATATATATATATATATATTTGTTTTGTTTGTTCCAGGGGAGAGTGCCGGTGATCGAATGCCTATAACTGGAGGCAGACCCGGAGAACCATCTCCACCGATTTTTGAACAAATATTTAAAAATGCGAGATTTGCCCAAGGCGGCAATGCAAAGTTCGAAGGTAAACTGCGAGGTAATCCCACACCAGTAGTATCATGGACGAGAAAGAAGGCACCGTTAGTGGAATGCAACAAGTATAGTATGAATTACAACGAACAAACCGGGGATGTCTCGTTGCTCATTAAGCAGATTGGTCCTGGTGATGAAGGCGAGTACACGTGCACTGCACGGAACCAATACGGCGAGGCAATCTGCTCGGTATACATCCAACCCGAGGGCGTTCCAGTCCCAGCGCATCAGGCTTCGCAGCAACAAAGTTATCGCCATGTCAGCGAAAGTGTCGAGCATAAATCTTATGGCACACATGGATACGCTACAGAACAATCCCATCAGACACAGAAAGTGGCTTATACAAATGGCACTGACTTCTCTTCTATCGAAGATTTCAAAGTCGATACCTTTGAGTATAGGCTATTGAGAGAAGTCTCATTCCGAGAATCAATAACGCGGCGATATGTAGGAGAAAGTGATATTCATATTAGTACCGAAATCGACAAATCCCAGGGCGGAGTATCACCACCAAAAATAGGACAAAAACCAAGAAACTCTAAACTCCAAATTGGAACCGATGCTCAGTTCCAGGTACAACTATCCGGCAATCCAAGGCCGAGAGTTACTTGGTTCAGAAATGGTCAGAGAATAACTAATTCGAACAAATATGAAATAATTACAAATAATACTCACACAACGCTCAGGGTGAGAAATATTCAGAAGTCTGATGCAGGACACTACACTTTACTTGCAGAAAACCCTAACGGATGCATTGTCACGTCAGCTTACCTTGCGGTCGAGTCTCCAACAGAAACCTATGTACAAGATCAGAAAGCACAGTATATTATTGATACTCAAAAAACCGCTACAGAAGAGTCCGTAGAAATTACCGAAAAAGCTCTTGCTCCGCAATTTGTAAGAGTCTGCCAAGACCGTGATGTAACAGAAGGCAAGATGACGCGATTCGATTGCCGCGTCACTGGCAGACCTTACCCCGAAGTCACGTGGTTCATTAACGACAGACAAATTCGAGACGATTATAATCATAAGATTTTAGTGAACGAATCTGGTAATCACGCTCTTATGATTACAAATGTCGATCTTAGTGAGAGCGGTGTAGTTAAGTGTGTAGCGCGAAACAAATCTGGCGAAACATATTTTCAATGCAGACTCAATGTAATTGAAAAAGAACAAGTAGTGGCGCCCAAATTTGTTGAGCGATTTACCACATTAAGTGTTCGTGAGGGTGAACCAGTTGTACTTAACGCGCGCGCTGTCGGCACACCTACACCACGTATCACATGGCAGAAGGATGGCGTAGCAATTATACCCAATGCAGAGTTACGAATTAATACCGACGGTGGGGCCTCGACACTGGACATTCCACGAGCTAAGGCGTCGGATGCGGCATGGTATCAGTGTACGGCCCAGAATGTCGCAGGCTCCACCGCTACTCGGGCAAGGCTCTACGTAGAAGTACCCAAAGAGCCTCCGCCAGAGCAAAAACGTTTGCACTTACCGCGACCGACAAAAATTATTGACCCAGAGTAAGTAAATTTTATTTTATTGTAATATTTATATCAGTAAAATATAAAAATTACGAAAAATAACAAAATTATTTTCTTCTAAAAAAAATTATTCCTTTCAGACCCGCTCCTGGACCCGAAATAATATATTTAAGACACGTGGAAAGAGCACGCCCATACATTCCCCCAGGCGAGGAAGATCGAGTTTATCCGCCGCCGCAGTTTATAATTCCTCTTAAGAGTGTAACGCAGATGGAAGGCGGAAAAATTCATTTTGAAACCAGAATAGAACCTGTGGGCGATCCTTCCATGAAGATTGAATGGTTAAGGAACGGACAAAGCATAGAAGCTAGTGAGTATTTCAATTAAATACTGAATTTACTTATTTAGTAAAAATAAAATGTGGACATTTTCTTTACAATTCTTTAAAATACAAAAATGCATGCAAAATTATATAAATGGAAATAAAGCCAATAGGATTACAATCGTCACAGTAAATCAAGTTATAATAATTATATGCTGTTGACCACGGTACTATTATGATAAGTGTATATAATCGCATATCTTAGCAAATCCTTACCATTCCTTACACTTAGATTGTTAAGAACATAGATTTCACTCTAGTGTGTGTGTTTATTGGTAAAAAGAGCGCTGTAGGTAAATGCCCTGGATGCCCATAACAAAAGGCTTTATACCAGAGAAATTTATTATTGATCCTCAAAAACAAGTATTAAATGTTTTAAATTTACTATAATTTCTGACTACTTATAAAGATAAACAGGTATACTTTATTTTTCAGGTTCAAGGTTCACGTCGGTATTTCGATTTGGTTATATATCTTTGGATATGCTCAGTCTTAATATTCAAGATACTGGCGAATATACATGCCGAGCTGTCAGTGCCACTGGTGTAGCTGAAACTAAAGCTATGCTTCATGTTACACCAAGGGCAACCATAGAAAGAACAAGTCAACATCCAGAAAGCTTGCAATACATACAGCAGCTAGAAGATTACTCAAAATACCAGCACCAAGAATCAATTGAAGAACAGATTTCCCAAAGACCTCAGTTTATTAGGCCTTTGCAAGATCTTGGCGAGCTGCAAGAGGGGAGAAATGCTCACTTTGAAGCACAACTTACTCCCGTAAGTGATCCTACTATGAGAGTTGAATGGTACAAAGATGGCAAACCAATCACAGCCAGCTCGCGAATCACGTCAATCTTCAACTTCGGTTACGTCTCCCTTAACATCATGCACCTACGGGCTGAAGATGCAGGTTCGTATACAGTGAGGGCTGTTAATAAACTTGGCGAAGCTGTCAGTACAGCATCAATCAGAGTAGCAGCAAGAAGTACCGTTACTGCAGATCTCGGCATCCCAGAGCAAAAAAGATATATCGAAAAGACTGAGCAGTTGGAAGCGTATCAACAACAACAACATCAGAAATATTATCAAGAGATACCAGAAAGCACCCAGAGACCAGAGTTTAAGACTCCAATAAAGGATCAAATAAATGTAAAGGAAGGAGGATTTGCACATTTTGAGGCTCGTTTAGAGCCAGTTGGTGATTCTACATTAAAAGTAGAGTGGTTAAAAAATGGACACCCTGTTGAAGCCAGTTCAAGAATCACAACTTTCTTCAACTTCGGATACGTTGCACTGACTATTAAGTTTGTGACTATACATGATGCTGGTTTCTATACATGTAGAGCATATAACGCTCTCGGTCAAGCGGCCACAAGTGCTAATCTGACTATAATAACAAAGAAAGATATAATAGCAGAATCTCAACATCCTGGAGGCTTGGAAAAAATTCAATATTTGGAAGATTCTAGCAAATACTCAAGACGCACAGAAGAAGAGACACAAATTAAGCAAAAGCCCCGATTTTTAGGCCCATTAAAAGGTACGAACAAAATAGTGGAAGGCCAAAGTGCTCACTTTGAAGCAAGAGTGGAGCCTCAGAGTGATTTGACTATGACCGTTGAATGGTATTTTAATGGAAAACTAATTAAATCTGCTAACCGAATTCAAACGTATCACGATTTTGGATACGTTGCTTTAGACATAGCTGGAGTTAGATCAGAAGATTCTGGAGTTTATACCGTTGTAGCGCGCAATGCTACCGGTGAAGCACAATTGAGTGCATCAATGACTGTTGAAAGTGAGTATTTCTATAAAATATCTCTTTCATATTTAAATTATAAATGATGTAGGTACATTCATGTCATATACTTAGATGTGCCTTGGACAATTTTCTTACTTTTTTCTCCTTTCAGCCCGTTCGAGCATCGATACATCGAGTATTCATCGTGGATTGTATGAAAAGACTAGACAGATAGAGGAATCGAAATTCGTGGAGCCAATGTATCACATAGAAGAAGTTTCTAAGTCAAAACCAGTGTTTGTTCAACCATTGTCAAATCCCCAACCAATATCTGAAGGAAAGAATATTCATTTGGAGTGCCGCTTAGAACCCATGGGTGATCCAACTATGAGAGTTGAATGGTTCCAGAATGGAAGAGCAGTTACAGTTGGGTCCAGGTTTAGAACATATTATGATTTTGGTTTCGTTGCTTTAGATATAATTCACGCTACGTCTGCTGATTCGGGAGAATACACAGTAAGAGCTGTGAATCACCTGGGATCTGCACACACTTCTGCAATGGTACGTGTAATAGAAAGATCAGATGTAGTAACAGACACACAAAATGAACAAGCTATTGAGCAAATACAGCTACTAGAGGATTCTGCACGGAGGACTAGACAACAACAAGAAGATATCACTGTAATGCAAGCTCCCCATTTTTCACGGGCATTACACAACATTGAAATTTTTGAAGGAACTAATGTTCATTTAGAATGTAGGTTGCAACCTGTCGGTGATACCACTATGAAAGTTGAGTGGTTCTGTAATGGTAGGCCAATTAAAACGGGACACAGATTTAGGCCCGCCTATGAATTTGACTACGTGGCTCTCGATCTCTTAAGTGTTTATCCTGAAGATTCAGGCGTGTACACTTGTCAAGCGACAAATCAACTTGGCGAAGCAGTAACTTCATGCGCTTTGCGTGTACTGGCTAAGAAAGACTTAGTTTTTCATTCTCAACACCCGTCCGGATTAGAAAAAATCCAATATTTGGAAGATGCTTCTCGTTATAAAAAATCTGAAGTAGTCGATGAATCTTATAATATTAAACCGCGCTTTGTTACAAAACCGAAGTCCATTGATAATGTCAAAGAAGGACACCATGTTCATTTTGAATGCAAGCTGGAACCCGTGACAGATCCCAATCTAAAGGTTGAATGGTTTAAGAATGGTCAACCAGTAACCATAGGTCACAGATTTAGGCCTATACATGATTTTGGATACGTAGCATTAGATATCATCGACTTGATTGCTGAAGATTCTGGAATATACACATGCAGGGCAGTAAATCTCGTAGGAAGCGATGAAGCTAGCTGCAAATTATCTTGTCGCAGTACCGCTGATATTATTCGAGCTACTCAAAATGAGTATGGCCTGGAACAGATACAAGTTCTGGAAGACCGCTCAAAGTATTCTAGAACTGATGTCGTCGATGAAGTTACCACTCAAGCGCCGATGTTTACAACATCTCTTAAGAATGTTGAAATAAAGGAAGGGCAACGTGCTCATTTTGAATGTCGTCTTATTCCTGTTTCTGATTCAACAATGAAGGTTGAATGGTATCACAATAACAAACCTTTGAAGAGTGGTTCAAGGTTTACTGAGACAAATAACTTTGGTTTTGTAGCACTTGACATTATGTCATGCTTACCAGAAGACTCCGGCACGTACAAGTGTCGAGCCATTAACGCTCTCGGCGAGGCTGTCACGTCTGGAATCGCAGTAGTGCATTCCAAGAAATCCATTTATTTGGAATCACAGCACGAAGGTGCTCTTCCTAGACTTAATCAATTAGAGACTTCTAGACAACAAAAGTCTACTGTTCACGAGGAGTGTACGACCCAAGCTCCTGTTTTTACAACACCTATGAGAGACATCAAGGTTGCGGAAAATCAAGCCGTACACTTTGAAGCTCGTCTTATTCCCGTTGGTGATCCTAAATTACGCGTTGAATGGTTGAGGAACGGTGTACCTTTTACAGCCTGTAAGTATTTATTGAGTATGTTTAAATTAATTTACATCCCAATCAAATGATTTTAAAATTTATCTGATTTATCAACTTACGTTTTAGCTAATCGTATTACGACAATGCATGACTTCGGATACGTAGCCCTGAATATGAAATATGTCAACCCAGAAGACTCTGGCACATACACTTGCCGAGCCATCAATGATTTAGGAGAAGCGGTAACTTCTTCCACACTCTTTGTGCAGTGTAAGTATACTATCTTTAATTGTTAAGTATTATATTTAATTCTTAAAAAAATTGGCGATGTTTATAAATAATATGCTATTTATTTATTCAGCGAAAGCATCCCTCCAACTTGAATCACAACACGAGACAGCTTTAGACAAAATTCAACAATTGGAAGACTCTTCTCGCTACCAACGCAGAGAAGATGTGGAAGTTGCAGTGAATCAAGCACCACGATTCGTTACTCATTTGAATGGCCCAACAAAACTCATTGAAGGTCAAAGTGCTCATTACGAATGTCGTATTGAACCTTATCCAGATTCTAACATGCGGGTAGAATGGTATTTCAATGGAAAAGTTCTACAAAGCGGTCATCGCTATCGCACTTCTTACGATTTCGGATTTGCAGCTCTTGACATACTCACAGTTTATGGAGAAGACTCCGGTGAATACACCTGTAAAGTTATCAATAATTTGGGACAAGCAGTATCGTCTGTTAAATTACATGTTCAATGTAAGTTAAAGTAATTAAATTGTAAGTACACTTCTTGTTATTTAAGATACAAATTAATCTGATGTTATTATTTTAGCTAAGGCATCGATAATTAGAGAAACGCAACATGAAAGTGCGCTTGAAAAAATTAAGTATCTAGAAGACGACAGTAGGTATAAACGTGTAACCCACGATGAGAGTTTCATCGCCGAAAAGCCACAATTTGGTAAACCTATCAAAAATGCTGAAGTGCAAGAAGGCCTACCAGTCCACTTAGAAACCACTTTGACTCCAGTTAATGACCCGACGATGCGACTTGAATGGTACTGTAATGGGAAACCAATTCAACAGGGACATAGATTTAAAACGACTTATGACTTTGGATATGTGGCTTTGGACATTTTGTACGCTTACGCTGAAGATACCGGTACATACATGTGTAAAGCTACGAATGCAGTAGGTGAAGCTGTTACAACAAGCTCTGTCAGAGTAAATGGTAAGTATTATAAAAACAAAAAATAAATTGCATTTGCTGATTATTATTGATCTTATGATTAATAGTTACAAACTTGTAGTTTAATATTTTTTTTATGTTATAAGGTGGCTAACGAGCAAGCGGATCACCTTAAGTGAACGCTACCCAAAGACATCTCCAACAAGAAAATGTGTTGCAGATGCGTTGCCTACCTTTAATGGAAAGGGGAGGGCATAGATAGGCAAAAGGATATTACCTTTTCCCCGTTAAGCCCCACCCCGTCCAATCCTCTTCCCGTTTCCATCCTATCCTTATAAGGTAAGGGTGGGAAGGGGAAGAGAACTCAAATTAGGCCTAGAGAACCTCACTCGTCAGACAAAACGCAGAGTTTTTCTACTTCACGCCTGTTTTCTGTGAGGTCGTGTTATTTCACCGGTCGAGCCGGCCCATTCGTGGAAACAGATGTTGTTGTTGCAGGCTCTACAACTGTTAGTTATAATTATGACAATTATATTCATGCGTAACATCTATTAAAGTTAATAAACACAAATATTGTGAATTTTTAGCTAAGAAATCGTTGTATTTGGATACTTTGGACGAGCAAAGACTTAAAAAGATTCAAGAACTCGAAAAATACGAAAGACCGAAGCCCATAGAAGAAGAACAGCCTGGTCAAAGACCCGTGTTTTTGACAGCTTTAACAAGCCTCGAGAATCTTAAGGAAGGTGAACGTGCTCATTTTGAATGTAGGGTCGAACCGATTAATGACCCTCATCTAAAGATTGAATGGTTCCTTAATGGACAAAAAATTAAAACTGGTCATAGATTTAGAACGACACACGACTTTGGTTATGTTGCATTGGATATTTTATACACATACAGTGAAGATTCTGGAACATATATGTGCAAAGCGACAAACAAACTTGGTGAGGCAGTTAATACGTGCACGTTGAAGGTTGCAGGTAAGATTTTATTTTATAAATAAGCATAAACGCTTTTTAAATTTATTTTTATTGTACAACTTTTGCTTCGTGGTTTATTTTGATTTTTTATATTTCAGGGCATAGGAACATAATTTTGGACACGCAACATCCCAATGGCCTAGAGAAAATAAGGCAACTTGAAGCTCAAGGACATCCTGCTAGAATTGAAGTAGAAGAACCTAAAATTTCTTCTCCTCGTTTCGTCACAGAGTTACGTGGAACTACTCATGCTTATGAAGGTCAATCTGCTCATTTCGAATGTCAAGTCGAGCCTGTCCATGATCCTAATCTACGAATCGAATTTTATCACAATGGCAAAGCTTTGCAATCTGCTTCAAGATTCCATATCACTTTTGATTTTGGTTATGTGTCACTGGATATTCAACATTGCGTTCCAGAAGACGCCGGAGAATACTCTGTGAAAGCTATTAATGCTTTGGGACAATGCACGTCTGCTATATCCATGACCGTAACCGCAAAAGGTAGTATCATATCGGAATCTCAACGTCCTGAAGGTTTAGAAAAAATTAAGGAATTAGAGTCTGCAGAACCATTTAAACGGCCTGAAATTCCTGAACCGGTTACACGTCAGCGACCTGTATTTACACAGCCACTTCAAAATATCGACAACATACAAGAGGGCCAAACAGCCCACTTCGATTGCAGACTTATTCCTGTTGGTGATCCAACGCTAAAAGTGGAATGGTTCCGTAATGAGAAGCTTATTGAGGATAGCTCAAGAATTACAAATACTCATGATTTTGGCTATGTATCTATGACCATCACTCACGTACGTGATGAAGACGAAGGTGTCTACATGTGCAGAGCATCCAATTTACTAGGTGAAGCGGTTACAACTGCTGCTATGAGGATAAAAAGTAAGTAGAAGTAGTCTTAACGAGAAGTGTATTTATTCTTCTTTTCATAAAAGAGCTATTAACATTTTCATAATATTATTTTGTAAATTACAGCCAAAGCAGCCATTCAAATGGAAACACAGCACCCTGAAGGAATGAAAAAAATACAGAGGTTGGAGGAACCACATACTAGGAAGCAAGCGGAACCAGAACGTGAATTTGAGAAACCTATATTTACACAAGTACTGACTGGTCCTTCGGAACTTTGGGAGGGTCAACACGCTCATTACGAGGCCCGTGTCGTACCTGTTGGAGATCCAAGCATGCGATTTGAATGGTACATTAATGGAGTGGAACTTAAAATGGGTAAGCAATGTTAAAAATAATTAAAAACGTATTCAATTATATTTGTGATCGATTACATATACATGAATACATTTTTTTGTTTTCAGGATCGAGATTCCGTACCACACATGACTTCGGATTCATCACTTTAGATATTAATTCGGTAGTCGCTGAAGATGCGGGCGTATATATGTGCAAAGCAATTAATAGAGCTGGTAGTACAGTATCTTCAACGTCACTTAAGGTCAAGGCAAAGTCTAAAATTGTTGATCAGGCTATGAGACCAGAAGCCTGGGAACAGATACAATTAAAAGAAGCTGCTATGAACAAAGTTCCTGAAATGTTTATTGATACAGGAGTACAACAAGCGCCAATTTTCACTACCCATTTGCAAAGTTATGACAAACTGGTCGAAGGACAACATGTGCATTTAGAAGCTCAAGTAGAACCACGAACAGATCCAAAATTAAGAATTGAATGGTTTAAGAATGGTGTTTCGTTAACCACCGGATCTAGATTAAAGAGCACATTTGACTTTGGCTTGGTTACTCTTTCTATCAATTCTTTAAGGATTGATGATTCTGGACTTTATACATGTAAAGCCACAAATCTCACGGGTGAAGCAGTATCAACAGCATCACTTAAAATTGAAGACAGACATTGGTTAATTGGCGAATCACTTCATCCAGAATCACTGGATAGAATTGGAGCACTAGAGCAACCAAAGTCGGCAAAGCCCGAATCACCAGAACCTGTGTACGAAACACCAGTATTTATATCGCATTTGAATAATATTATTTGTAAAGAGGGAGATAACATTCATTTTGAATGTAATGTGGAACCATCCAGAGATCCTACTCTTAGAATAGAATGGTTCTTTAACAACAAACCTCTGCCTTCAGGCACAAGATATAAGAACATCCATGATTTTAGCTGTGTGGCTTTAGACATAACACACACGTACGAAGAAGATTCTGGAATTTATACGTGCAAAGCCACTAATTCTAAAGGCTCAGCAACTACTTCAGGTTCGTTAAAGTGTACTGGTGATAAACATATTTATTTCGATACCCAACATCCTCAAGGCAAGACAGGTCTAGAAGCGGTTGAGCAGGCTGAAGAAGCTAGGCTTGCTAAAGGTAGAAGAACATCGTTACCTGATACTGAATATCCTGCACCAGAATGGGTAGTCCCTATAGCACCTGAAAATAATTTAGTAGAAGGCCAGGCCTTACATTTCGAAGGCCAAGTCGAACCCAAAAATGATCCTAACCTAAAGTTAGAATGGTATTTCAACGGTAAAGTCTTAGAGCAGGGTTCACGATTCAAACTTACAAATGACTTTGGATTCGTGACATTAGACTTAATTGACGTTTACGAACGAGACAGTGGTATATATACCTGTAAAGCTTACAATAAAAAGGGTGAGGCATTCACTTCTTCCACCGTGTATTGCACAAGTAAGGAAAATCTAATTTGGAAAACTCAGCATCCTAAAGGCGCCGAGGGATTGGAGAAGATTCAAAATCTAGAAGATTCTCTCCGGAAAGAGCCAGGTTCCAAGCCAGATGACGACACTGGCAGACCGCCTGAATTCACAACAGTCTTCCAAGACATAATTGATATAAGCGAGGGTCAGATAGCACATTATGAGGCCTCGCTTGTACCGACCGGAGATCAAAGTATGGTTATTGAATGGTTTTATAATGGAAAAACCATTGAAGCGAGTCATCGGATCCGCACTGTGTATGCGTTTGGTATGGTCGTTCTAGAAATTCTCGGAACAAAAACATCGGACTCAGGAACTTATTCTTGCCGAGCAACTAATAAATGGGGTCAAGCTGAAATTAGCTGCAAATTGGAATGTGTTGATAAAAGCAAAGGACAAAAGCCTCGCTTTACAACACATATACAGAACATTGAGGGTCTCAAAGACGGACAATCAGCTCATTTCGAATGTACTGTTGTACCGGTTGATGATCCTGATATGAAGATAGAATGGTACCATAATGGACAGCCTTTGCGTCATTCAACGAGAATTAAAACAGTGTCAGATTTCGGATTTGTGGTTTTGGATATAGCATATACCCAAAACCATGATACAGGTGAATACGTTTGTCGAGCATATAATAAATACGGTGAAGACTTTACTAAAGCTACAATCACATGCTACGGTAAAGGAGGAGTTTACCTCGACAGCTTACAACCTGATTCACTGGCTAAGATTAGAGAGCTCGAGAGCTTGCAAGGAGCACAACAACAAGCTCCCGCTCCGGCGTCTGCGGAGCCACCTAAATTTATCACTCAAATACAAGATGTAACTAAGTTGGTTGAAGGACAAAGTGCTCATTTTGAGGCGAGATTAGTTCCTGTGGACGATCCTGATCTGAAGGTTGAATGGTACTACAATGGTAAAAAGTTACCTCACGGCCACCGGTACCGAACTTTCCACGACTTTGGTATCGTGATTTTAGATATTTTATATTGCTACGAGGAAAATTCCGGTGAATATGAATGCATTGCAACCAATAAATTGGGACGGGCCTCTACGAAAGCGACACTGAAGTGTACTTCAAAGGAGAATTTGATCTTGGACTCGCAACTGCCGCGGGTAAGTGCACATTGCTTGGATATATACTTGATACACATATTGTCATATTAAAGAAAAGTGCTTTATTAATGCGTTCGTTACCTCTCATTTCAATATTACAATAAAATAATATTATTATCCAAAACTAGATCTAGTCTTTCATTAAAAAAGATTCAGCATCTTAGAGTTAAAACGCAATACTGTATCTTTGAGGGTCCTGGTTTTGTATTGTTGCGGGGACTTGTAACATATTGTCTTAACCCAACACATACATACTAATAATTAAATTAATTAATATAAAATTATTCAGTATTATAAGCATTGAATAATCGTCATATAATCTTGAAAATAATTAAATTTATTTTGTTTAGGGCATGGAAGGAGGGTTAGAAAAACTGCAAACACTGGAGGATTCAATGATACGTAAAAAAGAAACTACAGTTGACGAAGAACGTGGCAAGGCGCCTGTCTTTACTATACCACTGTCAAATATTGAAAACTTAAGAGAAGGAGAGAATGCTCATTTTGAAGCACGTTTGACACCAACTGATGATCCTAATTTGAAGGTAAGAAAATAAATATATTACCATCATAACTTGCTACGATGTGCGTTGTTTATTCATTATTTAAGGTATGAATTTTATTCATTTCATCCCGGGAGAATTATTATGGTAATACAATAACTATATACGTTTTGTCAAGGTACTTTCATGTTGTCATATAAATTTAAAAATTATTATAACGTAGACGGCAACTGGATACTTAAAAGTACACAAAAATTAGAGGCAGACCACCAGCTAACGTAACTTAAAACAAAAACAATTGTAAAAAATGTATCCTCATATGTGTAAAGTTCTCACGTACCTGCCATCCAAATTGGTCACATCAAACAAACTCGAGTATGCTTTCTCCACTCCACAAATTAAGGGAAAATAGAAGCAGTTGCCGCAGGCGAAGTCGGCGTTGATGACATTGTTTATTATTATTCATCTTATCTCTTAAAGTACTTTTGCTACTGGGTTATTGACTCGACTAGACATAATGACTCGACTAGACTAGACATAAAGACATAATGACATAATTTTAATATGAACTTAGAGGACTATTTATTTTTATTTCAGGTGGAATGGTATTGGAATGGTAAATCCCTAAAAGCTGGTTCAAGGTTTAGAACATTTTGTGACTTTGGTTTTGTCATTCTTGAGATATCCCCTACTTATCCCGAAGATTCTGGAGAATACTTATGCAGGGCGTACAATAATTATGGCGAAGCTGTCACCACAGCTACTATGAAAGTTCAAGGAAAGAGAAATATTATTCTGGAGTCCCAATTACCAAAAGGAATGGAAGGAACTATTGATAAAATTGCGGCTCTTGAAGGATACACTGGTACTGTAGACTCTTTAACCCCAGAAACGGAGAGCGGTAATCCACCTGAATTTATTACTACTCCGTCTGACCTTATTTTGTCGGAGAATTCTTCTGCTCATTTTGAATGTCGTTTAATACCTGTCAACGACTCGAGCATGAGAGTTGAATGGTTCCATAATGGAAAAGCTCTTTTGACAGGCTCAAGAGTAAAAACTATTAACGATTTTGGATTTGTTATATTAGAAATCGGTGGCGTTTATCAACGTGACGCTGGACTTTATACCTGCAAAGCTACTAACAAACATGGAGAAGCTACTGTGTCCTGCAAGCTTCAAGTTAAGGGTAGGCAGGGAATAATACTCGAACCACAACTTCCATCTCACTTTAAGTCCGGGACAGAGAGCATCCAAAAATTGGAAGAAACACTGTACAAACGTGAAGAAATCACTGTTGAAGACGAAAAACCAAACCCGCCAAGATTTACAGTTGAAATCAAAGATAACCTCGATATTCCCGAAGGCGGGCCCATACATTTCGATTGTCGAGTTGAACCTGTGGGTGACCCTACAATGAGGATCGATTGGTTCCATAATGGTAAACCATTTGCGACCGGATCTAGAGTGCATATGCTAAACGATTTTGGTTTCATCGCTCTTGACATCGATTATATCTACACTCGTGACGCAGGCGAATATACTTGCCGAGCGACTAATAAGTGGGGATCAGCAACAACCACTGCAAAGATTACGTGCAGTACTAAACGAGACATTGTATTAGAATCACAGTTGCCTCAAGGTATGAGCGGCGAGAAAATTAAGGAATTGGAAAGAGGTCGTATTAGTGATTTGCCCAAAGAAGAACCTGTTATTAACACACCACCAAGATTCATAACGCAAATACAATCGCATACTGTCGAAGAATCTGAATCTATACGCTTCGAATGCCGTGTGGAACCTAAAGAGGATCCGAAGTTGCGTATCGAGTGGTATAGAAATGGAAAGCTGTTGCCGTCTGGTCACAGATTCCGTACTGTATACGATATGGGTTTCGTATCCCTCGATATTCTATATGTGTATGCTGAGGACTCCGGTGAATATGTTTGCCGCGCAATCAACGACTTTGGTGAAGATACAACTAAAGCAACTGTATCATGCAAAAGTTTGTATCTATTTTATTATGTTATATATTATTTAAAACCTATGTATTTGGAAGAAGTAACTCACATTAAAAATATTTGTGTTTATTAACTGAAATTTCATTGTTATTATCTCTCTTACAGGCTTACCCGATATCATTCTTCAAAATCAAGTACCTAGGGGTATGAAGAAGTCCGAAGCTCTAACTCAAATGGAAGCAACTATTAAAAAGTATACATCTGAAGTGTTTTTGACGGAGGAAGATCTTTACGATGCTGATAAGAAACAGCCACCACGCTTCGTTACTCAAATTCAGAGTCAAACTACCTTAATTGAAATGGAATCAACTAAATTCGAATGCCAATTAGCACCAGTAGGAGATCCCAATATGAAAGTTGAATGGTTCTTCAACGGAAAGCCGCTGCTGCACAGTAAGGCGCTTTTGTATAAAATTGTAGAGTAAAAGTTAAATTCATAAAAATTTGAATACTTAACTTTTTTATTTTTAGAAAATCGGTTTACTCCCATCTACGATTTTGGTTATGTGGCAATGAACTTCGGATGGGTGTACCCAGAGGACAGTGGAGAGTACCTTTGCCGTGCAACTAATTTGTATGGCATGGATGAAACAAGAGCTATTATTAAAACAGCTGGAAAACCAGGAATTGTCTACGATTCACAATTGCCCAAACATATGAAGAGTATTGAAAAAATTCGCGAAATGGAAGCATCGTGGCAGGTGTAAGTATATAAAGAATGTACGATTTTTTATAGCAATTATTACTATTATACTTTTATTTCCTTTGGTTAGTAATTTGTGATAAAACAATGTCCATAACAGTTTTTGTATCCAGTATGTAGATTGATTTTATCTGTTTATAATGTTATAATAAACAATAGCATTGTAGTTTAGCAAATAATGAGTTTATTTGTTTCTATTCAGAGCACCAGAGCAGAAGGTCGAAGAGACAAAAGAGCGTTGTGCGCCTGTCTTCGTAAGTCGTCCCGAACCAGTGACCGTAGAAGAGGGAGAGTGGGCGCGATTCTGCTGCCGTGTCACCGGTCATCCTAAGCCACGCGTTATGTGGCTGATCAATGGGAACACCATAGTTAATGTAAATATTATTGTTATTGTTATATATTCTTAATTATTTCAATATTAACGTTCGTTGGATTATTAAATTATTTCATAATTACAGGGTTCAAGATATAAACTTACATATGATGGAATGTATCATTTTGATATACCTAAGACTAGACAATATGACACTGGTAAAATAGAGGTTATAGCAAGGAGTTCAGTTGGCGAAGCCGTGGCCACAACGGAACTAAAAGTAGTACCGCGACACGACGATTATAGAAGTGTTCTTAAAAATGCGCCAAGACGTAAGTATATATTATATCTTGCAGCAGTGATTGGAATAGACATACGTATAATAAGTAACCAAAAATATTTACATACTGATTTACTCATCTAAAAAACGTAAAAAAATTAGGTTATAGGCATTGAAAATTCAAATATTATTAAATGTTAACGCTTGAGATATGCTGCTTTAACACGTTACCAACTCACGCATACATCCACACACCGCTTAAGCACAAAATATAATCCTCTGCTTCCTTTGTCCTATCAACCTAACCTGTATCCCTGCGATGATGCGCCGCTAAACCACCTGCTTCTACCGGCTTACCAGCAATTATTATTGGAGGTATGTTGTGATATGTATTATATTTTTCTTATAAAACTATGATAGTTGTAAATACTTATCTATAAATTATATACACAGCTTGGTATGACGAAACGACACAATATCAGCGCACTGGAACTGAACTAGAGAAAACATTTGAAGAAAGACAGGTGATGCAACGTCAAGGTGTTATTGATCATAGACCTGAGTTGAAACCGAAAATTATTAAGGAACCTGAAACAGAATGGCAACGAACTGTTAAAAAGAAGAAGAGCGAAGAATATTACAACAAGCTTCAAGAATTGGAAAATGAACAAGTCGTTAAAGAGAGTAGATTAAGAGAAACATCTCATCAATATGCTGTTCCTGGAGAAAAGGTCACAAGCAGTTCCGTGGCAAGGTCAATGGCCCAAAAATATGAGGATAATTTGTAAGTAGCTTGAAATGTGTACATTTATCTCACCCTTGAATTTTATACATTGTTATGTAAAAGTTTTGTAATATTTAATAAAAATTATGACGGCAACATCTTTCCACAGAGCTTAATTTATTTTAAATATGAGAAGATAAGCTTATTTTTGGATTTTTTTTATTCTCACAAAGGGAAGTTCATTAATTAAGTCTTAGGGTTTGACGCCGTCACACTTCATACGTCAGACAAAAAGCTAAGCATCAGTACTGTAAGAGGTTAATTAAACAAAAAAATTGTTACAGAGAACAAACTGAAGAAATTATAGAGAAGCAAGTACAAAAAAAAGCTGTCAAGCCACGAATTCCAGAACCATCTGAATCTATTATTCACGGAAAAGAGGTGCATGTAGCTAAACAAAAACAAATTCAAAAAGAAGTTATCGGTGACACTGAAATCATCCGTAAGATTGTTTCAACAGAAACAACTGAAGTTGAACATAAAGGACAAACTCACGAACGAGTCGTAGAAGGACCGGTAAAGCCTTGTACACCACCCGTTTTTACAAAGAAAATGCAACCATGCCGTGCCTTTGAGCATGAGCAAGCAAGGTTTGAAGTTGAGTTTGATGGAGATCCATTGCCTACTATTAAATGGTACAGAGAAAACTTCCCAATCAAAAATTCTCCAGATTTCCAAATTCACACTTTTAGTACAAAGTCCATACTGATCATACGTCAAGTTTTTGTTGAGGATTCAGCTGTATTTGCAGCTGTAGCAGAAAATAGAGGCGGTACTGCTAAATGCAGCGCTAATTTGGTAGTTGAAGAACGTAGACGTCAGACCAGAGGTGAAACCATACCTCCTAGTTTTACTTTAACAGCTCAAAATGTTAATGTTTCTTCCGGACAGTTGGTTCGGTTTGACGCAAAAGTTACTGGAACTAAGCCAATAGATGTTTATTGGCTAAAGAACGGCAAGAAGGTTCAACCTGATATTATAAATAAAATTCTAGAAGAAGATGGCACATACACACTTCTCATTCTCGAAGCTTTTCCACAAGACTCGGGTAAATATGAGTGCGTTGCTATAAATAGCGCTGGCGAAGCAAGATGTGATGCCGAGTGTGTAGTAACTGCACCCGCTACCAAAGAAAAACCTAAGCCGCAAACTAAAGTTGCTAATACACCTCCAGAAATTATTGAGCCTCTTAAAGATAGAGTGGTAACTGAAGGACAAGCCATTGAATTTGTATGCAAAATAGTTGGTAAACCAATCCCAACCGTGCAATGGTACAAAGGTGAAAAATTGATAAAACCATCAAAATACTTCCAAATGTCTAGAACAGCTGATGATTATACCTTACGCATATCCGAAGCTTTTCCAGAAGATGAAGGCGATTACAAATGTGTTGCCTATAATTCCGCTGGAAGAGTTACTGTTTCTGCTAAATTGAAGGTGATTCAGCCTGATCAAGCAGATAATTTGCCGACGCTTACTTCGCTACGTGACGTCACAGTATACGAAGGTGAACCAGCGCAATTTAAAACAAATATCACTACAAAAGTCAAACCTACAATTCAATGGCTTCGGGAAGGAGCACTCATCCCTGAAAACCCCGATTTTGAAGTAAGTATTTTTTCCCTTAAAATACATCCTGATTTTTTTGAAGTCATCAGTACCAGTAGCTAATGTGTGAATGGGATGGCATGACCGGGGATATTACACGATCTCACAGAATTCCGGTAGTAACAGTAGAAATAGCGTTTGTTCTGATGAGTGATGTACCGAAAGTCCAAACCCCTTTCCATCTTTCTTCCTATTTTGATTATCTACTTCAATGAGTCTTACATAAGGGCCGGCAACAAATCTGCAACTAATTTGGTGGTCAATATCAGTTGACCGTTTGTTTTCCTTTTTCCGTAAAATAGTTAATTAGTAATTTGTAAAATAAAATTTCTTAAAGTTTTTGTTTTTATTTTCCAGATGATTCACGAGGGTAATAATGCTTACCTGGTCATCTATAACACTTACGTAGAGGATACTGGCACCTTCACCTGTCGCGCTACAACTGCCGCCGGCCAAGTTGAGACTTCGGCAAAACTAATCGTCAAAAGTAAGACATAGATACAGGCAGCGAGCTCGCGTCGCGCACTTTAATCCATTAATTTAGTGTTTCTTTGTTTCATCTCTATACCTCAATGAGATCGGGTGAAAACTACTATCACATAGGACTACTAAGTTGACAAGCGAAATACAATATCATTTTACAATGCTTCACACAATCGTAGCGGTTCCGCAGTAACGATTCCGCCCGCTTCCTAGTATATCGTCTAGTCGTGATTGTATGGCACATAGACTTCCGCGGATTTAGTTGCATATAAAGTATTGCGTCCGTTTCCAGTAGCCGTCCCGGGCACAACAGCTGCCTTAACGCGCATTTCGACACCAGTGACAGCAGCACGCGTACACGCGTTCTCTAACATAAATATAGTTTCGACTGTAAACTTAACTCCGTCAAATGATTTGCGCGAATTTCTCGCACCTAACAATGCTGTGTATATAAGCTTTTTGTGTAAACAGTCCTAGTCATTCGACGAGACAAGCCACCGCTGGGGTGTGGACATCGAGCATCGAGACACGAATCTTCTGTTATACCTTCTGTATATACGTAACATGTGATTAACTCGAACACAGACATTATACAGTTGTTTTTGTTTTGCTTTTACCGCTACGATGTCTACTAAAAGTTTTCGTTATTTACGACATATATGGTAAATAAGCAGTTCAAGAAAAAAATATCATTTCGTAAAACATATGCCGCGCTCCAAGGCAAATTTTCAAATGTATTTTTCACCCAATACTCTGATATTAATTGAAGCCTGCGCTTAGAGTAATGTTTTGTTTCGCATTATTAACAAACAAATTGTGATTTTAATGCTTTTTGGTGTATAACTGAGATGTAATTTTTCAATGTATTGTAAATGATCTCAGTTCTATTTGTACTCTTTTTTTTCTCGTTTCAAATTGTCGCAATCATATTCTCAGTGTTGTTTTGAAATCATCATTAATTTCATTTAATTATAAAAACAATCATGTACTTAACCAGAATTCAGAATACCTCATCTTAAACAATATTGCCTAGTGAACCATATTTATAACATTAATTAATTAAAATAAATTTTAATCACGAGTTGTCCAGCATGAGTGACTGTTTGTTGTAGTCGGTTAAGATATTTGCGGTACAAGTTTTGTCGCACCTAACACAATTGTTCATCGGTGGCGGTAAGTTTCGCGCCGGCTTTAGTGCCACCTAAGATACGAATAACTTTGTCAGTGCTACGCCGTACCTGTTTTATGACCGCGATTTCGAGGTTATGTGAATTCAGTGTTCAACGGTGCAATGGGCTGTGGCTGGATCGTTCTCGCGAGGCGCAAACATAACCGTTAATTTGTACGTAAACAATTCCTTGTTCCGCTGTCAACTCTCCTATGACAAAGAAACATAAACTAGTGTTGTTAGCCGCTCACCTTTACGGCGAACCACTAAAATAAAGTACGCACGCATTTCTTGTCTTGCCAGTTTCTATGTTTTGACAAACACTGCCGATTTTGGTGACCTAATGTTTTCTGCAAGTACAAATCCAAATTGAATGAGATTTTTAGTTTAACTTTTCAGTAAACTTTAACTATGTTTTTTTAAGTGCACGATATTGTTGAAATAAAATTGTGTTGTATGTTTCACCTAAATGTATTATTAGATGTGACAGTTTTTATCACTTAATATTTCTTGTGCCTACCTATCCATATTTAATAAATTTATGACTCGAATTTTGTATGTTACCTTTATGTGAAAACTATTGAATAAATGCTATAAATTAATGACCACTTTCCATTATTCTATATACTTAGCAACGAGCACTCTCCGCGCCAATTCCTAATACATGCTACGCAGGCAAACACATTTACAAACTATAAAAGAAAGTATTTTTTATGCATAAATCAGCCTAGAAAGCATAGTTTATCTTTTAAATTTAAAATATTCTAAATATATCTCTCGGTTTCTTAGCACTTTTCAAATACAGAAAAGGGCAATAAACATTATTCAACCGGCATTGCTCACCAAAACAAAAAGAATTTTCACTTGAAATTTTAGTTTTAAAAAGCTAGATTTTTTTCTTTGCTACTGTTGTAACTAAACAGTTAATTAACTTTATTCTAATATAGTCTCTAATCACTTGCAAGTGATCCTTATTAACTTTTTTTTAATCATTACAAGCTTACCCAACCTCTTTACATCAAGTTTAACTTCTCTTGTATGTTTACGAGTAGTTATTAACATTTTGACAAATAAACAATTCACAACTGAAAGCCAAACACACACTTTGCCTTAGAACACAAATACATTCAACTATACTTCTAGACAAGGTAAAGTTTATTTTAACATGAGTGAAAAATAAACTATATTAAGGGAAAGCAAATGCCATATCGACGTCAAAGCGTTCTAAGCTTAGATGCGGCTAACTAGCTAAGCTCTAAATCTAAGAAGAATCGTAAGTATTCGCTATTGGTAAACAGAAATTTTACTTAATATCCCGAAATAAGATAATTTTGTGTAGTCAAAAGCTTGTGTGGTATGACATAGCCAGGATATTTTTTTTTCTTGAAATTTATTCTGTAGGGTATATGTAAGAAGTGAAATTGGATACAGACGTTTCAACAATCTGGTTTTTCAATTTCAATCAAGTTTGTCAGAAAGTAAGAGATAGAAAGAAAGTCATTGAGAGAGAGAGAGAGGGAGCAGCACAAATAGTGGAACGGTAACCGCTAAGCGGAGCATTGCCGACTGTAGTACAATAGATGGCGCTAGTAGTCTTCCTCAACTCCAACTATTCTAGTTTAATCATTGCTTAATACTTACTCAAATACAGGATTATTCAGAATATCGATAAAACTGACAGCGATTGAAGCCAGGCCAAGGACTAGTTTCTTATGAGATTTTCATTTATTACTAGTTTCTTATGATTTATTATTATTAACAATGTCATACAAATACAAATCGCTCCTCAAAAACGATTATAAGGTTTGACTGAAGAAAAGAAGCTCTATGCTCAGTTGTCAATCGCTGTGGCATTCGCTTAATTAGCTTTAAAATTATTTACAAATTAACGCATAATTTGAAGGACTCTTCTGAATAACAATTTATTGTATTACGACTCGTTATAAAGAAATAGAAGGATGAACCTGGGATGTGCTGATTTTAGGAAAAGTTTTTGGCTGTAAACTAAAACGTTTTCTACGCCTTCGTATATGTGGAAAAGGTATACTATAAAGTCAAAAGGGATGATCTATGGTCAACCTAGGTTGCGTTTGGATTGAACAGTGATCTAATACAAGCGTTAAAATCACATACTCACACACTTTTCATACACATTCTACTGCTTGTGTTAGGTTTAACTGGGCCTACTCAGACTGGTTTAGCAACAATAAAGGTGTAAGGGATTGATATACTAAATGTTAACGGTAAAGAAGTGGAACAGGGGACAGAGTTTGTGTATTTACGATGTATGTTTAGTCGAGACACGATAAAGATTTTTAATGAAGAGTGAATGCGGGAAATAAAATGAATGGGGCTATAGGTACAGAAGTGAGGACTCAACATGTGTCTATGAAGGCTCGACTGGCAATACAAGAAACTAAAGAAGTTTTTACTTCACGAAAGAATTAGGAATTTTCAGTCTTGTTACCGTTTTAATAGAAATTTATAGATCCTGATATTCAACCTGATAAGGGAGTCCTATGTTAGATTTGATATATGTAGTCCCGGGTGTTAAAAGCATCCTGCAATGCACTTCCTTTAGGTAGCATTGGGAATATCTGGTGAATTGAGCAAATTTTTTAAGAATGACCATACATGTCATCGTATCCTAGAATACCTCTTTGGTTGAGCAGCTTTGTGAGATATCTCATAATTGTGACTATTGGACGGGTGTTAGATGCATGAGGAAAATAGATTCTATGTGATTTATATGGATTCATGAGGACCGCGAAATAAGATAAGGCCTTTTGGTTGTTCGACCGACTGCCTGCGACTCATTTATTAGATTATGATTGAACCTTTTCAATGAATCTTCATTAACCCTGAGTTCAATTATGTTATTATTTAATGTAAGAGATGTCACAATAGTGTTTAAACTCATCGGAAGATTCCGACCCCGGACCGCGTTGATCCACCATGTATTGTGTGAAATCTAGGTTTCATTATTTGACACTCTTTTAACACTCACACGATACTTAAAGATAGGCAAAAAGGGCTGATGTAAATGCCATGCCACGGTCGGATGACCGTGTGGTCCAAAATCATTGTACAACCTATAACTATGTAAACTGCACCTGTGGTTATGATGTCTCTTTGTGTCCCTGAGTCGCGGACTGTCTCTAAGCTACCTTGCAGTGGGCAAATTCACACTACAATAAAAAATCGCAGGAAGCACAAAGTACCAGTAACCCACAAACATGTAGGTCTAGATGAATGAATGTAGAAAAAGCGAGAGAGGTGTGCCAGGACCAGCTGACCGTAATCTTTGAGCTACGGGCGTGAGTGCTTATCCCTTACGATAACTTTAGACCATTTTATCCTTTATTTATAATCTCTTATTCTGTAATGTATCCAAGATATTTATTAATTGCTTTAGACACTCTCATTTTAAACCTTTGTTGAATGTCATCAATCCGACGATATAATGAACACCAAGCTACTTAACTTGTCGGTAAATGCAGTTTATTTTTATTCGCGACATCTCAATAAACTAAGACACTTAGAAGTAAGATAAAGTATAGATATTTATCCTAATTTATCGATTTCTACTTCTCTTAGAACATTGATCATAATTTCACAATCAAGGTTCGTCCAAAATAATGGTACCTAACTATGCTATAGAATAGTTGAGATCGGAATATTCAGGCCGGTTCTTTGAATTTTAATTTGATGTAATAGATTAAGAGCCGGTGACAGCCAAACTTTTATCAGTTTATAAAAGCTGAGAGTTGCTCAGCACAGGAAAGACCGATACCCAACTATAAAAGTATAAATATTTCTTCAGGACATTATTACAAAATGATATCATCCATTGATTGACACTTCGCATACTCGAAACTCCTCTGGCCTGACGCCCTTAAAATTCAAGTGTACTAATGGTATTTTATAATACCTGAGATTCATTTGTACGTTTCTGCTGTAATTGTAAAGGTGTTTCCAAGGTATCTGCAAATTTTTTGGTTTATAGAAATTCATGCAACCTTAAAAATCTATATTGGTTAGACTGTACTATACTCAAGTTGTCAGGCCAGGTGTAAGAACTATT
Source organism: Papilio elwesi (assembly GCA_029849275.1). NCBI lineage: Eukaryota > Metazoa > Arthropoda > Insecta > Lepidoptera > Papilionidae > Papilio > Papilio elwesi. The sequence goes on along the minus strand of CM056717.1, from coordinate 14,741,141 downwards.
AGAACTGTCTGGCTTCGGGCTTCGGTCGGGTCTGGCGAGGAGTTTCCACGATGCAAAGTGTCAGACAAAGGATGACATAATTTTATACTGTTTATAATCCAGGAGAAAATATATAAAAAATCAGCTTTAAACTATAACGAAAGTAAGTTACTATGTTACATACCTTTGGAATGTTTATCCTTTACACCATATAATTTATCAATATAATTAACTTTAAAAAATTAATTAATAATTTACCATAGGAGTTATCTAAAAAAAACACGGAATAAATTAAACTCGGGAGTTGCTACCGTAAATGCCGACACTTAGAAAAGAACAGCTTTAGACTCTAACGCTTAAGCTATTGGCAATTCTTTATCTTTATCAGAACTTTTCGTTTTTCTTATCTACTCCTAATCCTACGAATCTACACTGTGTAAGTCCGTTGTTTCTTGTAGAATGACACAAATTTCGTTCTTATTAGAAAGAATCATTCAAATCACTTTCATTAATACAGGTAGTATTAATAGAAGTAAACTATTTATTTTGTAATTATTAATGATTTTTTGGGTACTGGAATAATAAGAGTAACATCAATACTACATGTCTTATAAAAGATGAGAAGTAAATAAGAGAAAGATTCTTCTATTATGACTGTGGCCCCAACAAGACTGGTACGGGTGAATGTCACTTGCGTATAGTAGATGAACCCATTATTACTTAGAAAGTATTTGCATAATTTTATCATTCTGCATTTTGATGGAAACATTGATTTCTTTGTCTTAAAAAAGAATAACGAAATCAACTATCATATTATATATATGTCATAACTAATGATGTATGAACATAGAAGAAGCGAAAGAGGTGTGCCAGGACCGTGCCACATGGAAGTGATGGAATATCTTTCTACCTATCTGGGTTGGGGCACCCATTGCATACCCATTGGGGTGTGATGGCTTGTTTAATATCAAAGTGCGTATATATATATATATATATATATATATATATATATATATTCTTCGACTGATTTTAAAAATGGAACGTTTGCGATATACGAATATAAAAAAGAAATTCATTCACACCAAATATTGAGTGATCGAAGAACGAAGATGCACCGCTGTGGTTACGCGCTAACCGAGATTTTCGATATTCTGCAAAATTTGAAAATAACACAATACGGTTTGTTTATTGCATTAACCAATGATACACTGAAGATTCAAGCTTCGAAGATCGTAAGAGGACCGGTCGACCTCGCACAATTAGGACACCAGCGATCATTAAAGCAGTGAAGGCGCGAATCCAACAAAATCCTGTTCGTAAACAAAAAATCTTTGCTCTTCAGATGGAGATAAGCAGAATCACGGTAAAAAGAGTGTTAAATGAACACCTGGTGTAACGAACCTATCATAAGAAGACCGGACATTTTTTGAACGAGCGCTTAAAAAAAATTGTTTGGAAAGAAACCATGCCTTGTTACCGCAAAACTTTGTTCTGGGATGAAAAACTTTTTACCATCAAAGAAAGTTACAATAAACGATAAGGAAAACGAATGAAATGATAAGGTGTATGCCCACAGCAGTAAAAAGCCAGCTCACGTATTCCGAGGGTACAGCGAGAGCATTATCCTGCGTCACTCATGGTTTGGCTTGAAGTCTCATATTCAGGATTAAGTGAGGTGTTTTTTTTTGTGAAAACGGTGTTAAAATCAGTGCCGTGGTGTACCAACCAAACCAAAATACCCTACTTACCAACATAGTGGAACCTCTTTCTCGAACTATGTTCGAAAACAGACATTGGGTATTTATGATTGGGTAACAGGACTCTGCACCAACTCATAGGGCATGAAGCACGCAAAACTGGTTGAACGCCCATAGAATCAACTAACATGAAGACTGGCCCTCTGGACTGGACTACAAGATATGGCAACATTTGGAGGAGTCACTTCGAGCGTTTCTGGTGAAAGCAGCGCCAGAAATAGATATAAATGTGATGTGTGCTGCCATGTGTGTTTTCAAAATGGGGGAGTGCATTTCGAATAATATAAATAAAATTGTGTTAAACATTTATTATATATCTTTCATTTCATATATAATTTCTGAATAATTAACAAAAAGTGTATCATTAATTACATTAAAAGTTTGTGACGGAACTTATGACCCAACTAAGTATAAATAAATAATAATAAATCAGCCCTTTTAAAAATGTTCCCCACTGCAGGGACATAGGCCTCCTCTCTGGTAGAGAGAATATTATATATATATATATATATATATATATATATATAAATTATTGAGAAGAGCGTATTTGGAGTGATGCATACAAACCCTGGTTACAAATTACTCAATTATTTGTATTTATATACAAATTAAGACAGAAAAACAAAACCAAGACTACATTCTCTATAGTACTCACCATAATTATAGATTTAATTAAGTAATTCATTCTCAAATAATAAAATTGTTAGAAATAATGTTATTAATTATATTATACGTTTTACATTTTATATAGGTATACATAGATATTGACATTGTGTACTTTGTACATTGTAACATATCTCACTCGTCCTATATATTTGCAAGACCGGTATTTTAATATTTTTTTGTTTCTATTACTTTTTATTACCTTTTTTAAAACAAACAAATCTTTTTTTCCAGAAATTCAAAATCGCAGGAGCAGCAAAACAATTAAATATAAGACTGATGTAATTGATAAACCAGAAGATACCGCAATTATTACAAGTCAATCGTTGTATCAAACTACTGAAGATAGCAATATACTAAAATTGGATCACGTTCAGGATGTAAACACGAGGAAAATGGATCAAAATGTCCCGTGCCGCGTACAAACTCCCATAGACAATGTAAATATAACGAAAAAAGAAACTTTAGAAGTAAAGCATTGGAGAAAACCCCGTGTGGACGATACAAAGAAACTGCAACAATTCACTGAAGATTCCTCAACTATTATTGCTAAAAGTAATATATTAATTGATGAAGACTCAGTAAAAAAAGATATTCGAGAAACTAAGACCCTAGAAACACATGTGTGGAGAAAACCAAGATCTGAAAAGGAAGAATCTAAATTAGAAATAACTGAAACAACTAAAGAAAGCGAATATTTTCTAGAACCAGATAAAAACAAAGATATTCAAATAAGACACTGGAGGAGACAAAAACCAGATACGGAAGACGTCGAAACTGTCGTTTTAGAATCAGACAAAACAATTGAAGAAACTGTTACTGCACCAAAACAACCAAGACCAAGGCCAGAAGTTAATAAAAAAGAAGATATAGTTCCATGGACACAAGAGGCGATTAAATTAAGACCAACAAAGGTAGAAAAAACTCCTGTAACACGAGAAAAAATGGTTGATCTATCACTACGACAAGTACGGAAAGAATCTATACAAACAGTAGAGACTCTCGTTATTGATGAATTATTGACATCTGAAGAAAATACTGTAGTTCTAAAGTTGCACGAATCTCATATGCCTGTAGAAAACTCGTTAACTAAAGAAGAGAAGTTTGATGAAAAAAGAAAATCTAAAGATATTACTTGGCGCAGTGGAAAACAGACTCAAAGAGTGGAAGATCTTACAAAAGAGACTGTGGTTGACGATAAGCCAAAAGATCATTTACAAACTGTTTTACTGCCATCTAAAAAGCAGCTGTCAAAACACGAAGCACCGGAGTTGACACCTTGGAGACGAGAAAAAAAGCCATCTGAACAAGAACATCCTACAGAAGATGTTGTGAGAGAAAAACCTGTAGTAAAGGAAATTCCTACCTTAGAACATCCAAAAGAATCGGATGTACTTGAGCCTGAGCAAGAAGTACTTATGAAGAGCCAAGATGAAGAAACAAAGTTGAAAAAAGTTCCATGGCGTATAAGTAAGAAATTACCCATCGTGCAACAAATTAAAGAAGATAATACCGATAAGACACCACTGATACCCAAGACTATAACACTAGACAAACCAGAAAAAGAAGAAATATTGGAAGTTATTAGTCTAAAGCCAGTGTCTAAAGAAAAAGACAAGACACCTGAAAAGGAACCAGAAATAAAACTAAAACCGGTAAAAAGAGAAGAAGAATATTTGAAGGTATCTCAATTTCGTCAGAAAGGCTTAAAAGTTAAAGAAATTACTGAAACGGGACAAGTTATTGAAAAAACAAATACTGAGTCTAATCTCAAAGCAAGTCATGAATATATTGAAATAGAAAAAAGACCCAAAGAACTAATGGAAGTTGAAACAAAAATAAAACCGAGAAAAGAAAAAACTTTTGAAGAAAATGTAAGTATTTTACAAAAATCTGTGGAACGTGATCAGATCACACCAATTTCGACACAGAGTAAGCAAAGACAACCTGGTATTGTTCAATTGGAACCTTTAAAACAAGACGAAATTGCTACACATGAGACGGAAGAAGGTAAGAAGAAGAAGCAGTCAAATAGAAAATTTCAGAAACGAACAGAAGAACAAGTTGAGCAAGTGATTCTTAAACCAGTTAAGAAAACAAAATTAATTGAAAAGGAAAAGCCTGAGGAGGTTCACCTGAAACCAGTAAAGATTGAAAAACAGGAAGACGAAAAAATGGTCCCAGAAACCAAGGTACAGAAGAAGCCAACCGAACAAAATCTTGCACCTAAAGTAATACCAGAGGCAACAATAAAGAAGAAAGTATTAACGCCAGATATGCCCAGGAAACCAAAAGAAAAGGTTAAAGTTGAAGAAGAGAGAAAACAGGAAGTTGAAGAAAAAGGTACTTTTACTTCCATATTTTTTTTATTCTGCGCCAAAGGTGATAACTTTGTTTATAAATAGGTTAGATTATATTTTTATAATTACGTAGGCCGTAAGTTTTGAAAAAAATCTTAAAAAACACAGATGCATGGCGAATACATATTTGCACACACACAACATATAATTTAGGGTTAAATATAATAAATAATATAATAATATCGGCCTTTTTTCACAATGTTTCCCACTGCAGGGAAACAGGCCTCCTATCCGAGAGAGGGAAGGGGCCGTAATCCACCACGCTGGCCCAGTGCGGGCTGGTGGATATCACATGTCTTCGAATTTGAGGTTCTAAGACATGCCGGTTTCCTCACAATGTTTTCCCTCACCGTTTTTGGAGCAGTGGTGATGAAATAAAATTACACAAAATAAACCGCCTGCGTGGGTTAGACCCGCAACCTACAGTACGCAAGTCGGGGTCTAAACCGCTGAGCCACCACTGCTCTATTAAATAATAATATTTAGGGTGTAGGTGAATATTATTGAAGCCTTGACATTTTCTGAAAATATATCATCAACATTTTTGTTTAAATTGTAGAAATTTCATTACATTGTATTTGTAGTAAAGTAAAAAAATTTAATAAAATAAATTAAAATTATAATATAGTGAATGAACAATTTTTATACTAAGGTATATTATATTACGTTTCAAGAGTCATAAAGAGCTTTCAAAACTTTTAATTACTTTCATACTAAATCATGATATAAGAAATATAGCTAGCAAAAATAACGATATCGACTATTTTCAGAAAAAGGACCAATAATCACTGGGTTTTTAAAAGCGATAAAGATCGATAGTAATAATGATTTTGATTTATCTGTTACATTTAAAGCCCCAAAGCAAAGTTTTGTGAAGTGGTTTCGTAATGGTCATCAATTAGACCAAACTGATGATTGTTTAATAGAAACAAAGCATGGAGCTTCGAAATTAAACATTAAAAATGTTGATAAAACAAAGGCTGGGAAATATGAGATTGTTATTGAAAGTATTGATGGCCAAATCGTGAAATCAGCTTGTTCAGTGAAATTAAAAAAGGCTTCGGACACTTCCGATGATATTCTACCACCTGTATTTGTAAGATATTTGCAACCAAGGTCGATAAAATTAGGAGACACACTTCTATTGGAAACCGAGGTTATATCCTCTCCAAATGCTTCATTCCAGTGGTTTATAGGTAGCATGGAAATAACGTCCTATATAAAAGAACACAAGATAAATAACATTTATCTCACAAATAGAGAAAATGTATCCTGCCTGTGCGTTGAAAATATTGGTGAAGAATTTATAGGAGTATTGACATGCAGAGCTGAGAATTTTGCTGGATCGGTTTCTTGTTCTGCTAGTATCATACTGGAAAGTGAAATGGAAAAATCTATTGGAGTAGCTCCTCATTTTACAAACCCATTGAAACCATTAGTCGTAATGGATGGAGATCCGATTACATTAACATGTGAAGTTACAGGAAAACCATCTCCAAAAATAGTGTGGTTACGGAATGGAGATGTAATTCAATATGAAAATGATATATCTATAGCTAGACAAGAATATGGAATGTGTGAATTATGTATTAAAGAAGCTTTCCCAGAAATGTCAGGAACTTATATCTGTCAAGCAATAAATAGTTATGGAACTTCTAGCAGTGAATGCATTGTAAATGTAGAAGGTAGTTACGTTTGGTTACATGATTGCATGAGGTGAAAATAGTGAAATGCATGTTGGAGGCGTGAAAAAAGTGAAACAATGCATTGTCCCAATAACAAGTTCATTGAAATAACTTTCATACTTTACACTTGCCATGCATCTGTAGACTATTAAATCATGAAGATTGACTTTTTATAACATTATTTGAACAGGAAACTGCGGAATACGTTGTTTGTTTAGTATTTGAATAAAACATGTTTTTCAATGGATGAAATGCTAATCTTTTGGATATTAGTCGCGCTACAGTATAGCTTTAGCATTTAGCTATTACGGCTTTATAGTTCCTATTTTTTTTTGAGCTTTTTAAGTAAAAAAATTTCTACTTACCGAACAGAGTAACATGCGTTTTACTTTTTTAACAGTAAGCGTAGATCCTTTCGAAAGCGGAAGCTATAATGCATTATCTAACTATTCAAGGTAAAACGAATTATACGTATTAAAAAATGTACTACATATTTTTTTATTATTTTTAGCTTACGAATATGTACCCAGCGCCTCTGAAGAAGACGTCCTGAGCGATGAGGTAATTTTTTTTCTATTTCAAAGTCTACGTGTCTTAAGTAGTTTGGTTACGGAATGGAGATGTAATTCAATATGAAAAGGATATATCTATAGCTAGACAAGAATATGGAATGTGTGAATTATGTATTAAAGAAGCTTTCCAGAAATGTCAGGAACTTATATCTGTCAAGCAAGTTCATTTTACTGTAATACGCAAAATTTAGTTAATATGTTTTGGTTATGTTTTTTTTATTTCCACTTTCTTTCTTACAAAACTTTGCTCAATGTGTGATAGATATTATGTAAACCAAAGCATAACCCATTACATAGCGTTTATAATTTATATGTAGTGCAGCTACATACGTTTTCATTTATTTAGCTTTTGATAAGATTTTTTCTAATTATTAAACTACTTATTGCAGAAAACGAGCGACATTGAAGAATTCGCACCACAAATTGTAAAAGCTTTACCCACAGTTGTTGCTACCTCTGAAGGAGAATTTACTAGGTATGAAAATTGTGTGCGTTTTTCTTATGAAACATATTTATTTACTATAAAGTCGGTAAATATTGCGTTTTTTTATTTTAGATTGGAGGCTAAGGCCATTGGAATGCCTAAACCAATTATAAGGTGGTTGAAAAAAGGGGTGGAAATTAAGAATTCAGAAGAATATCAAATAGAGGACCTAGATGATGGAACATCAATTTTGATGATACCTGAAATAAATCAGAATGACATTGGTGAAATTACATTTGAAGCACATAATCCATTAGGAGTTTCAGCAACAGTCGCCGCGTTATCTGTTGAAAGTAAGTAACTGAATACACACACACACACACATATATATATATATGGCCACAAGTTCCGCAGCCAAATCTATGAACCGCACTTACCCGTATATCCAGTTATTTGGTTTGGTCGCTAGAAAGTACAAAGATAAATGTTTTTTTTAATATATTTTTTAATATTTTGTAGTCTCACACTGTTTGTAAGTTAAGTCTTTTTAAGAAAGAAACCATGCATTAAAAATAATTAAAGGTCGCTCAAATGCATAGTCACACCCATCTTTTTGTAAAAGCCAGTGTAATTACAATTTTACACTAAAATATTATCTTAATTCCTAATCGCCTTGATCAGCGATTGTAACTTAACGCCATAAAGTATACGTTAAAATTAACCGTAATCTACACCTAATGGGAGTGCAATGAATAATTAATTATTTTATTTGTAATTCCTCCATTATCTCCCTCTCTCGGAGAGAAGGCCTGTGTCCCTGCAGTAGGAAAACATACTAAAAGGCTAAAATGTATTATTAATATTATTATTGTAATGGGACTCCGATATGCCCGGAGATGACGCATAAAGCACCAAGCACATGTTAGATGCAGAGTAGAAATTTCTTAAAAAATCTTTGCTTCATGATTCTATGAGATTGTTGCGTTGCGCGATACCCTGGACGAAATAATTATTTGTTTTTTAATGCACTTATATTACGTGATTGTTTAACGACCTAATTTAATATTGTTTTTGCACAGTATCAACGACCGCAGTTGGGGAAGTGTTTGATTCTTAATCCTCAACCTAACCTTAATTTTCCAGCAAACAGCTAAGATACCATAACCAGAATTCTATAAAAAAGGATGTTGAAACAAACTAGACGCATACATTAACATATTGTAACGTGTCAAAGTAGCCATGTCTTAAGCTATCAACTTCCTCTTAGGTTTTACTATCCAATTGAATTAATGAAATGTTCAGTTTGTAAAATATTTTTAAAACTTATTTATTGTATCGATATATGTCGATAGTTCTTAACACTAAATATGTTTTAAACTAAAAGTAGAATTTAACTATTGTAATACAAGAGATTACGACCAACATGCTTAAAACATAGCAATATGAACAAAACCGTATTAAATCGATTAATCTGAACCCAAAATAAAAAGGTAAGACGACGAAAAATATGTCGTCTTACCCGATTTGAACGATTTTTGGCTATCTAAATTTGTCCTACCGCTACAATAAATTAGTCTGATACCAATTTCATTATGTGCAACTATTTACAGATACATTGCTATGTTACCGATCGCTATTTTTTTAACATTTACAATACAATCTCCAAGCAAGATGCTTACATTTTCTCCTGAAAACTTTTTTTTGACATCAACTAATGATTGACGGTAATCATATTACTATGACACAGGTCGGTTAAAGCATTTGCAAAATGTCTAATAATAAATTATTATATTATATTATAAATAATAAATTATTAGACATTTATAAAAACGCTCTCAGGCCAAATGGTACGTGCAAAATTATAAAAGCTATGTCCATTATTAATATCTTTTTACATATCAAAAGGCGCCGCCCATGAAGTGGCTTTATTTTTGACCATTACTGCTAGACTAATCGGACCAAGAATCAAAAAATCTAATGATCTTATACAGGTCGTAAAACGATGATACATGTTTTCGGTCGAAAGCTCTCGTATCATTGGCGGCCGTCCCTCTTAAAGTAATACTTTCTATTATTTAATTTAAAAAAGTTATGATCTAATTTGGGGTTAATATGTGTGTTGCTTGGTAATTTACGTTAGCTTATTTAAATTGCAGAAGTTGACGAGAAAGCTACTTAAACTTAGTCAATGATATTTTCAACAGTTGCTCACATTTTGAAAGCTCCTTAGTACGTACTATCGTAGAGAAATGAACAACAAAATATCTTCATTAATAATTTCTTTTACTATCTTAACAGGTGTGCCATACAATATACGGTTATAAAATTATTGAAGTGTGAATATGAATTTCGTACTTCATGAATTATGTCGTCGATTCGCATCAAATGAGATATTTTATGTCACTGCCACTCATAAAATAAAAAATGAGAATAATAATATTAACTTTTGATTTTAGGTATTATTAATACAAAAGACTATAGAAAACCTGAATGGGTAAAACGTATAGAACAGTTGAAATCTTTCGTAAAGGGTAATCTCTTTTTTTACATTCAATTTTGACGTGACATTTTGTCTGTTTTCTAATTTTTTTAATTTATTGTACATAACTGAAATCGTATTTATTAATTGCATATATTTTCTTTTTCATAATCTTATAAAATTGGTTTTATTAAAACCAACGCTCACCGACAAGTTCTCGAAATAGACGAAGAATGTGTAGATAAAACTACTACTGAAGAATCTAAACAGCAATTTTTAGTACAAATTGAAGATAAATCTACAAGTAGAAGTAAAATAGAAAAGTCTGCAATTGAGAAAAAGAAAGTTATCATTAAAAAATCTGATATGAAAAAGGATGTTATAGAAGAATCACAAGAACAAGATAAATTACATAGTGACTATATAATATGTACAAATCAAAACGACCTTGAAATAGTTCATCCTTTAGAAAGTACTGAATTAGACAAACATTACGGTGTAACAAAGTTAGAAGAAAATTCGCGCATGGTCGCAGAAATTAATGAGTTACTTGAGGTAATAAATGCTAAAGAATTTGGACCAGGGGAAGGTCCTTTAAGAGAGTTGGCTAAAATAGGGTATATGTTACGAAGTGGCTTAACAATTGAGAAAATTGAAAGCTTATATGATTGTCAATATTTTCCTGCTTTACGAGTTCCTCAGTCACAATCGGCTTTAGTTAAGTTAGTTGAGCGTCAAGGACATAGTGCGCTTATTACTGAGGTATTAACTAAAGAGACTACTCAAGATGAAGATGCGATTGCAGCTAAAGTTGGATTTAGAGCATTTTTAAAGATGGTTGAGATGAAGCATACGTCAGTGGAAGAGGTTATTGCTCACTTTTATCCTGAAGATTTCAAGCCTCGGTCTTGGGAACAGAAAGAAGCACACGAGGTATGTCATTTTTTAAATATTAACCTAAAACATCTTTCAAAATTGTTTCTATATTATAATTATTTGTAGGTAATGCAGACGAATATTATAAATTTTGCTGAGGCGAAAACCATCAATGTCAAACAAGGTACTAATTTATTTAAAAATATTACATAAAACAACCATATATAGTGTCAATAAAAATAAAAAATAACTTGATTATTATTGCAGATCAATATGACATGAGTAGGGATATTACTATAGGTAAGAACAAAAAAATGGAATTTTGAAAACATCTCTTTTGGAAATTGTTAACGCTTTGATATTTTTTACGAAAATTTGCGCTTTAGTTGGCCGATTAATATATTAGATTGACATTTTAATTAATTTACATAAAATTCGTTATATTTACGTTGGGGAAAAATCACTACTTTTAATCCTTTAAACAAAAAATATGTTTACTAAACTAATCTTAAAATATGTGACGCAGTTTTGCATAAAAGGTCTTTTTAATAATAAGTAAAATGCAGTCTAACCAGCGCTTATATAAATTGTGCTTTTATCCTTATCCAGCCATCACTTCAATTAACTTCGAGAGCTTGCACTTCCTTTGGAAACGTTAATTTTAAAAAAATCGTTTCGAGTAAGTACAACTAACATTCACATAAACACATTTACCACTTTTTAAGTCACAGATAATCATTATTAATAAAAGGCTTGAATAGCTTATAATATTAAAGTATTATTTTATATACTTGCTAATGGCAACAATACTGTATTGTTTAGAATTTATATCATACTTAATGTACAATACTCAAATTTCACAGATGTTAAAGAAAAAGAACACGGCAAACGCAAAAAACACATACAGACAGGTAGTCACATTCATGAAGTTAATACTAAAGAAGGAAGAAAAGAACTTCATAAAATGCACCCAACAGAAAACATGGAGCATTGTGACATTGAAGAAATAGCTATATTGGAAGTAAACAGTACTCCTTTTGTTTCAACTGTTCCAACGGATATTTCCGAACATGTAATCGAAGTAATACCCGCTAGTGAAGCCACAAACGTAAAAATGAATAAACAAGATAACGTTACGGCCAGAATAAAGTTAGATACAAATTATCCTCTTATTAATAAAAGTGAGCAAATTGAAGAAAAAGAGGAAAATTTCGAAGTTAAAACAACACCCAAAATATTAGCAAAACCTGAATTTACTGAAGTAGGTTCTTTGCAGGTAACTGAGGTTGATGTAAGCAATTCTGCAGTAGATTGTTTAATAAGCAAACAAAAACCTGAAACAAAAGCTAGTGAGGAATTAGTTACAATAGAGGGATATATTACAACTGAGACTATTGACGACGTACCTTTAATAAGTAAAATAGAAAACCAAAATGATAATAAAGAAAATGCAAAACCATTACTAGTTTTACAAGATGCTCTCAATATTTCGCAAGACATAAGTTCAGTAAAAGAAGGTTCATTAAATAGCTTACCAATCACAAAATCGTATGCTTCAATAGGAATCACACCTTTGAATGAAGTTAGTGTAACTGAAGTTAACGAAGAAAATAAAGAACATAGATTAGAAAGCCAAAGATTAGAAAAACCAATACAAACCAAGTTTGATTTTAATTTACTGGAATCAGTTGAAGTCGGGGAAGTTTTTATTGAAGATAAATCAGGGAAATATTATCCCGAGTTAATTGTTCCCACTGAAACTGCACGGAAAGATATTCTTCTTTCAAATCAAATATTAACTGAATTTCATGATGTACAGGAGAAGGAAGGATCCTTAAACGCATTAAAGTTACCTCGCAGTCAGGAGGCTAATATGGATGTAATGGTAAAAGACAGTGTAGTAGTATCCGTTAATGAGTTACACGAGAAGGAGGAAGAATTAATGATTTCTCATAAACCTACAATGGCAATTGTAGATAAAGATTTGGTATTGCATACTAGCTTAGGTAATTTTCAAGTTACTCCGCACACAAAAGAATTTGAATTTTCATCTGAATCGTTTGTGAGTAAAAAAGCAAGCGTTGGGTTCAATGAATACCAACACACATTTAATTCAGAAGCAAATGTTATTGACTCTGAGCTTAATTTAGAAGCACCAAAATCATTAATGTCTCAAATAACAGCAAATTATTCAATTTCTGCTTTAGAGAATAATGTTGTTGAAGAAATTTTTGTCAGTGAAAAAGAGAAAGAGCTTACTACTAAACTAGAAAAACTGACGGCGATAGCAGATATTGGAGTAAAAACAATGGAGCCAATTATAACATCAGAGACTTTAGACACATCAACCGTAAAAGAATTTTTGCCTGAAGTGATAAGTGATAAATCTGCGGTACAAACAATATTAACAGAAAATGCAAAAGTAATATCTACGCCCTTAGTACAAGAACAGGAGTCTCATCACGATTTCAAAATTGAAAAACCTAGAAAAATGTCTACTTCTATTATTCCTAATTTGTCCCTTTCGGTCACAGAAACAACTACAGTTGAATATGAAAGTAATTTAGACACAAAAGCGACCCCTAATATTATTCAAGCTAAAACGCTAACTTCACATCCGTTACAAACACCAATTTTACAAGAAGTAACTACCGCTGATCAGATAGATATCATTAAAAGTCAGAACAATATTGTAAAAGAAATTTCAGAACATCATAGCTTACTCCAAGAAATAACAACGTTCCAAACAATTGCACAAGAACAAGTGCAATTATTAAAAGAAAACGAAACATGTCAGAAGACTGCTAACTCCAACTTTATAAGTACAGAAGGTTTAAATGTAATTGAAACACACTCTTCGCTAAAAGAAGAATATTTTGAACCTAAAGTACCAGCAGCTATTGAAGTGGCTGAAGTTGAAATTGATTTCAACCACAGGCTTGCTGTGATATCAGAAATTAATCCTAAAGACACGTTAAAAGAACTAAATGATGAAAAATTACACTTTAAGGAAGCCCAAATTACCCAGAATTCCTTCACACAACTACAAGTTTCAGAAAGTAACGTCTTAGAAACACAAAAACCTTTAGAAGAAAACTTTATGCCTGATCACAAATTCCTTGATGCAGAAATAATCGCTCCACAGCAGTCTTTGAGAGTTTCTGAGACACTACAGCACGAAAAAGAAGGAATTTATAAGGACTATCAACCTAAAGAACGCTTCACAGCAGCTACCAGTGTTTCAAGCCTACCTGTTGCCGTGTCGTCTGAAGTTATATCTGAAAATACGGTTGATTTTACTGAGGAAGAAGCTCTAGGCGATAAGTCGAAACATGCTACAATTAGCAAAGTAGGTTATAAGGAAGTTATAGTTAGTACAACTGTTTGCAATGAAAAGGAGCAGTCTTTAATAACAATAAATCCGACGTCATATGAAGCTTCTCTTAATTTAGGCACAAACGAAGCTATAGTTATACAAGAACTAAATTCAGAAGCAATAACTACTGATCTAGAAGACTTAAAGACCCAAGCTTTAGCCAAGGCTAAAGAAGATAGAATACCTATACAAGCAGCTTCACAACATGAAATATTTGTTCACAGTCTTGAAGGGGTGTTAGAATCACAAGAACATATCTCAAAAAAGCAACCTACCATTTCTATGACAGCATTACCAGTTCCAGAGTGCGATGTAAATGTATTAGTTGACAATGAAAAAAACCTAGTCATTTCCATTGCACCTAATAAACAAAATGCAGACTTTTCTATACTAGAAACATATGGAATTGAAACAACTGAAACTTTATCTCATTCGGACAATCTTAGAAAAACAGATGATATTAAACTGGCATACAAAAAAGCTTTGCCTAATGTGGAAGTATACGGAAAAGCACCAAACATAGAAGAAACTTTAATTAGTCATGGAACTGATACACTAGCAGAACCAAAGCCTGGCATCGTAAGTCCCGATGTTGTTGCAGTGCCATTAAATGTACTAAAACAAACAGACATCATACCGGCAGAAAAAGAAAAGATCTTTAAGGCAAAAGAGACTATTCAGTCAAACGCCACACTTGAATTTATGCAGTCCCAAGCTCTTCAAACGAGCACAGTTGAAATAAGTGACAAAGAAAAAGAATTAGACATCCCTTCTACCTTAAATGCAAAATCTTTCTCCGTCACATTTGTACCTTTACAAGGTGCAATTAATACAGAAGTTTTGACATCTAGAAATGTCGATTGTTTTAAAGACATCAAGCCAGATTTAATGCAAGCTGCATTAACATTTGATCAAAGCCAACAAGAAATCGAAGGCTTGCAGGTTATTTGTAATGACAAAGAAGCAGACTTATTACATAAAGAAAAAGATATAAAACAGCAAGCAACAGAAATGTTTGTAGAATCTGTAGCAAAAGAAGTTTCTGAAATACAGCTAGTAGAAAAAGAAAAAGAATTTGATAAACAATTTAAAACGCATGCCAGCAAAGCCAACTATTCTATAAAAGAAGAAAAATATCTGCAAAGTACTGAAGTACTAACAACTCAAGACAGTTTAGGACTGCAATTGCAAGACACAACATTCGAAAAAGCTCATCCAAGATACGAAAGTCATGAAGCTTTACAAAAAACAGAACAATTCTTAGGTGACAAGGAGGATATTATAGAAGAAGAAGTAACAAAGTTGTTAAAAACTAAAAGTACCGTGGAGGGCATAAGTTCTATAAACGTAACTGAAGTTATTCCATCCGATTTTATGTTGCCATTGGCTGAAATAACTAATATAGATTTTAAAAATATACAACCTACACAGAATGATTCATTGCAACCATGTTTAAGCATAAGTGAAACGGTAGTTAGTGAAAAAGAAGAAGAATTACCGATACTAAAAAATCACAATATAAAACAAGCAGAGGTAGTTCTTAGACAAAATGATTACATAAATATAACAGACCATGTAGCAGTGGAATCAGAACAAAAATTAAGGCTTGGTGGGTCTTCCAAACCATCATTAACCAGTGATGTCGAAATGGAAACTTACAAACACCTTAATGTTGAAATTTCGTTCCCATCTGAATCAGAAGCAGCTTTAAAACCTAAAGACATAATTAATAAAGAAGCTGGTGAAATTAGATTTGAATCTATAAAACCGCTTATTATTGATGAAATCAGACCTGAAGAAATTGAGCAAAAATTTAATATCAGTGAAAAGAAAAAAGAACACTCTGTGATTAATATACAATTTAATGATTCAGTTAATGTTACAGAAGTATTAACACTTGAAAAGGGAACTAACATCAATAATGGGACCGTAGAAAATTATACTAATGCTTCTTGTAATATTGAACAAAGTAACAAATACGTGACAGTGACAGAGACAGAATATAATGAAAAGGAATGTGTAAACGATCAAACTGGTATAGATCAGCCTAAGGAATTTAAGGAAATATTCGAAACTCATTCGTCCGTGTTAGTTGAAGAAATGATACCGAAGGAATCTGAAGAGAAATTATCCGACGAAAAGTTACCAAAAAGAGAGAAAGTCAAGATCGAGGTGGATTCCCAGCGCCATATTACGATTATGGATACTGATACAAGAGAAAAGGAAGAATACTTGAATATTGAAAACGTTCAAGTTTGTGATAATCAAAGAGTCGATGTCGCGGCTATTGATCATATTACTACAGTAGAGATCACAACGTTAGAGAGTGGATTAGCAATCTATGAACAACAACAAGAGCGATACAAAAATGCGCAGAAACTGCAACTTTTTTCTGAAAGTCTAAATAACGAACATATACAAGTTATGGATAATGTCAACAAAATGGATGTTTATAATAAACCGGAAGAGCTAAAACCCACGTCAAGTTATAACGAACTGCAACATATACAAATGCACGAATTAGTTGTAGAAGAAACTCCTTCCTCGTTAATAACTACTGGTCCTGCTGGTGAAAACGCATCTCCTGTACTTGCTCCTTTGAAAGAAGTTGTTAATATTTCTCCACAATCCATTGAAAAAGTGGAAAATTTGTATGACCAAGTTCGGGACGAAAAGAAATTAAAATATGAATACGAGCTAAATAGAAGTTATATTACCTTAGAAAGTGCAACAGTGGAAAATCCCGAAAATATTATCATCCAAGATAGAGAACACAAAACTGCCGAACAACAACTTCTGGAATTAAAATCGATTGAACAAATTGAAGTACTGCCAAGTGAAAATGTTGCTGAATTAAGTAAGCCACAAAAGGAGCAGAAACAAGTAGCCGAAGAGAAACGTATTGTTTCCTATGAAGTTGTCAAATGTGAACACAATACAATGGACAGCATAGCTGGCATATCTGATTTTCATAAATCAAAAAGCGATAATGCGACAGTTGATGTGGAAACCTTTAAATGTTATCAGGTGTCAGAAAACACAACTCATGAAAATCCACAAAAAATTAACACCCAATATGACACAGTACCTAAAGAACTCCATAAAAAATTTTTAGAATTAAAGCCTGTTGAACTTACAGAAATAATTTTAGGGGAAGTTGAAAATAATTTAATTATCAGCAAAGCAATAACAGAAGAAAATAAAATTATCAATACAATTGAATTAGAACCAATTAATCAAACTGATGTTATTGTACATGAAAGTGTAGAAAATGAAAAGTTAGATTTAGTCATGAAACCCGAAAATGCTACGTGTTCACTAAATCTAAGCGAAGGTATTAATGTATA
The DNA here is from genome assembly GCA_029849275.1 of Papilio elwesi. Lineage (NCBI taxonomy): Eukaryota > Metazoa > Arthropoda > Insecta > Lepidoptera > Papilionidae > Papilio > Papilio elwesi. Next base: position 14,723,623 of record CM056717.1, on the reverse strand, counting down.
TGAAATTGTAGAAGCTAATACACACGAAAAGTTAATTTCAGATACGAATAAATCTGTGACAGCCGATAAGAATATGACGACATTAACACACCTGCAATGCAGTGAAAATATTTCTGAATCGCAGGTGGATGAATTAATCTCAGAACAAACACATTCTAAAATCTCTAATGTTATAACTACAAATATCTTACCCTTATTAGTAACTGATAACATAAGCATCCAAAATGAAACACCATTTAATGTTAAAGAGCCCGAAAAACTAAAAGTTACAGAAATTTATAACTTATTTAATGAAATCGAAGTAATAGACAAAAATATAGCTGAAGAAATAAGTCCCTACAGTCGAGAATACCCACAAGCACTCAAAACTAATTTCACTACTTCTGAAGTCGATCACCATAACATAATGATCACACAACAAGATATATACCTAGAGGGTAAGTATTGTTTTTTATAAATAGTCTTAAATTTTACCTTATTAGAGTATATCACACACATATGAGTAGGATTATTTCTTTATAACTAAGTGCATATACGTTTAAAATGTTAAATTGTAGTTTATTTGTTATAATTGTTCACAAAAAGCATTATAAATAATCAGCCTTATGTAGTAAGTTTCCCCACTGCAGGGTCGCAGGAGTCGTCTCCGAGAGAGTTATATTTTTAAAATTGTAAATGCGATAAAACACAGCAGATACTGTTAAAGAATTGAAGGGGTATCTGAGAGGCAGACAGAACATGTTAACTCCCTCGATACCTCACGTAGTCACGCTTTTGTATTAACGTGGTAATTTTTCGTAAGAGTGCTTCCGAAAATCCTATGGAACGTGTTGTGGTCTTAAGCACCGAACAATGTGATCTCACAAAAGATTCCTACGTGACGGTAACTTAAGTTACGCCATGATGCTATTTTCATTGAGAACCTTACTTACTCTGATACTTTGGCGCGACAGACAGAAATTACTTTAGCATTATCTCTCTAATATACAGTATTTTAACTTTAAATTCTGAATTTTTAAAGATCACATCCGTATTTTCAGCATAAAATTAGGCCAAATCAAATTCTAACGTTTACCTGTTATATTGACCTGGAAACTTTGTGACTTATTCGAAGTAAACTGAGCTTACAAGCGCCCTGTTAATACTAGCTTCATGATTTAAGGTTTTGACCATTGCGTAAATTCACTCGCAGACTGAATCTAAGCAGTATAAAATATTATAAAATATACATAACAGTAAAAAATATTATTAAGTAAACAAAAGCTTTCGCACACAAAACTTTTATAATTAATTTAAATTAGCTAAGCTAACCCGTTCAAGGTATTGAACTAGCACCGTCGTTAAGGCTGACATTTAAGGGTTGATTTACATATATTAGACCGGGCCGTGGACGGGACGTGCACCCGTTCGTGCTGCGTGTTCATATTGCACCGTGCATTCAACGGGTAGTAAGGGCGCTGTGGACGTTTATTTTTGCGTAGTCATGTGAATCGTTCAAAATTATCGTAATATAATAATAATGAACTTTCGATATGGCGTAAGAACAAGGTTAGACGAAAATGGAGTCTGCATCCTCCTTGGAAAACGCGTCAATGGAGTCGCGTCGTGGAGTATTTAATAATCTATGTAAATAAATAAAAAAGTAAATATGTACCTGACATAACAGAATAACATGTAGATACTGTATTGTAATTAATACACATATCGAACCTAAGTGAAATAAAACTTTAAGTTAAAATAATAAAAATAATAGTCTCCGGTTTCTTTTATTTCATTACCAATTATAAAGAAGGAATAAGGATAAGGAAGTTTTGAACTTAGTGTCCATATATTTTGAAAGGGATATGTATAATAAGCTCAGTTTATTTTCATACATGTTCTATTAATTTTTCAACGTTCAAACCAATCGGGAGTAAGTAGTCTCCTCATTAAACATACGTCGCTCACAGCCCGTCCGCCGCATATACAGGTGAATGGCTTCAAATAAAATGAATGCAACGGGGCAAATCCGTCCCCTGTCACGTGCAAAATACGCCCCGTGGGTATGAGAATCATCCCCTAGTGGTAACAAATTTTAAAAATACTGCGTTTCGAAAACAGAAGATAAAACTTAAAGGTGGCGACCAGGCCATGTTTCTTAAAATCTTGTCATGTCCATGTTTATTAAAATATTTATGTTAATCACTACTGTAGAAAGTAAAAACACTTTACTTATTTAATATATCACTCTCTTATAGTCAGCCTTGCTTCCGCAAGTGTAAAAATTTATAAAACAATGTGATTTTTCAGACAAAACATTTAATAAAAATGATTCACCAAGATCATCTGACATAGAAGAACGTGAAGAAATAGTAACGAAATTCATTCAAGCGACGGACAACGGTGTACCAAAACAAATAAAAACAAAACGAACAATTGTAAGAAAACGAAAAACTGAAGAGAGCGGAAAAATTAATGAAGAAAATATCGTAATAGAAGAAAGACTAGACGATGAAGAGAGGCAAGAGTCAAAGTCAGAATTTAATCACACAGTGAAAATAGTTGAATATGAAGGAGATGAACCTTTAGTTATAGATACCGATAAAAGTACAATTGAATTACCTGAAGAATACTTCCAAATACCGAAGTTACGATCACAAGTACAAATTGAAGAAATTCAAGACGAAAGTGAGTCTGATAAATCAACGGAAAGAGAAATCAATAAGATGCGTCAGGTTAAAAAAAAGGTAAAAGACACAAAGAAAGATGTTAAACGAATTGGTCTTACAACAGAAACGGTTCCTGAAGTGCAAAATATTGAAGAGTTACCTGAAGAGACAAAAGAACAGGTAGAGCTAACTATTAATGGTGAGCTACAAAAAATAAAAACGACTAAAAGAATTATTAAAAAGAAATTGGGTCCAAAAATCGAAACGACAGAGATAATAACCAAACAAATAAATAATGAGCAGCCAATCATAACAGTTAATACAACAGATGAAATACTTAAAGAGGAAACCGTACCGTTCGACACTTTGCTTGAAAAACAAAATATTAAACTGGTAGAAGAAGAACCCGAACATGTCAAAATTGATCAAGTGACCACGGAAAAAGGTGAAATGCAAAAGGTGAAGACAGTCAAGCGAGTACTCACAAAACGAAAAGGACTAAATAAAGAAGTAACAGAGATCACAAAAAGCGAAAAAGAAGGCGAAGAACCCGTAACAAGTGTTGTCGTTAAAGAAGAAACATCTCGTATTCAAGAGGTCCCTGAAGTTCAACAAGTGATCGAGTTTCCTGAAGAGACTAAAGAAGAGGAAGTTCCAACTGATGATGGTAAGCCTAAGAAAAGAAAAACCACTAAGAGAATTATTAAAAAGAAATTAGGTCCAAAAGTTGAAACAACACAAATAACAACCACACAAATAGACGACGAACAACCATTCGTTACAGTGCACACGACAAATGAAATACTTGAAGACACAACCATACCATTTGACACTTTCTTTGAACCAGAAAACGCTATGGTTATACAAGAAGAACCCGAAAATGTACAAATTGATAATGTGACTGCGAAAAGTGGTGAAACACAACAAATAAGAACAGTCAAACGAGTTATGAAAAAACGTAAAGGACCCAAAAAAGAAGTAACAGAGATCACAACCATTGAAAAAGAAGGTGAAGAACCCGTAACAAGTGTTGTCGTCAGAGAAGAAAGTTCTCCTGACATTGAAGAGGTTCCTGAAGTTCAACAAGTGATCGAGCTGCCTGAAGAGACCAAAGAAGTGGAAGTGCCAAGTGATGATGGTAAGCCCCAAAAAATTAAAACCACTAAGAGAAATATCAAAACGAAATTAGGTCCGAAAATCGAAACAACAGAAATTACAACCACACAAGTAGGCGACGAACAACCAATCGTTATAGTTCAGACGACGGATGAAATATTTGAAGACAAGACCATACCATTTGAAACTTTACTTGAACCACAAAAAGGGCATGTTATAGAAGAAGAACCCGAACATGTAAAAATCGAAAATGTGACTACAGAAAGTGGTGAAACACAACAGTTCAAGACAATCAGACGAATTATCAAAAAACGTAAAGGACCCAAAAAAGAAGTAACAGAGATCACAACCATTGAAAAAGAAGGTGAAGAACCCGTTACAAGTGTTGTCGTCGGAGAAGAAAGTTCTCCTGACATTGAAGAGGTTCCTGAAGTTCAACAAGTGATTGAGCTGCCTGAAGAGACCAAAGAAGAGGAAGTGCCAACTGATGATGAAAAGCCCAAAAAAATTAAAACCACTAAGAGAATTATCAAAAAGAAATTAGGTCCGAAAATCGAAACAACAGAAATTACAACCACACAAGTGGGCGACGAACAACCAATCGTTACAGTTCACACATCAGATGAAATACTTGAAGACAAGACCATACCATTTGACACTTTACTAGAACCACAAAAAGCGCATGTTATAGAAGAAGAACCCGAACATGTTAAAATCGATAATGTGACTACAGAAAGTGGTGAAACACAACAGATCAAGACAGTGAAACGAATTATCAAAAAACGTAAAGGACCTAAAAAAGAAGTAACGGAGATCACAACAATTGTAAAAGAAGGTGAAGAACCTGTAACAAGTGTTGTCGTTAAAGAAGAATGTTCTCCTGCCATTGAAGACGTTCCTGAGGTTCAACAAGTGATCGAATTGCCTGAAGAGACCAAAGAAGAAGAAGTGCCAACTGATGATGGTAAGCCTCAAAAAATTAAAACCAGTAAGAGAATTATCAAAAAGAAATTAGGTCCGAAAGTCCAAACCACTCAAATTACAACAACACAAGTAGGCGACGAACAACCAATTGTTACAGTAGACACAACTGATGAAATACTTGAAGACACGACCATACCATTTGACACTTTACTTGAACCACAAAAAGCACATGTTATAGAAGAAGAACCTGAACATGTAAAAATCGATAATGTGAGTACAGAAAGTGGTGAAACACAACAGATCAAGACAGTGAAACGAATTATCAAAAAACGTAAAGGACCCAAAAAAGAAGTAACGGAGATCACAACAATTGTAAAAGAAGGTGAAGAACCTGTAACAAGTGTTGTCGTTAAAGAAGAATGTTCTCCTGCCATTGAAGACGTTCCTGAGGTTCAACAAGTGATCGAATTGCCTGAAGAGACCAAAGAAGAGGAAGTGCCAACTGATGATGGTAAGCCTCAAAAAATTAAAACCAGTAAGAGAATTATCAAAAAGAAATTAGGTCCGAAAGTCCAAACCACTCAAATTACAACCACACAAGTAGGCGACGAACAACCAATTGTTACAGTAGACACAACTGATGAAATTCTTGAAGACACGACCATACCATTTGACACTTTACTTGAACCACAAAAAGCACATGTTATAGAAGAAGAACCTGAACATGTAAAAATCGATAATGTGAGTACAGAAAGTGGTGAAACACGACAGATCAAGACAGTGAAACGAATTATCAAAAAACGTAAAGGACCCAAAAAAGAAGTAACGGAGATCACAACAATTGTAAAAGAAGGTGAAGAACCTGTAACAAGTGTTGTCGTTAAAGAAGAATGTTCTCCTGCCATTGAAGACGTTCCTGAGGTTCAACAAGTGATCGAATTGCCTGAAGAGACCAAAGAAGAGGAAGTGCCAACTGATGATGAACAGCCTCAAAAAATTAAAACCAGTAAGAGAATTATCAAAAAGAAATTAGGTCCGAAAATCGAAACAACAGAAATTACAACCACACAAGTGGGCGACGAACAACCAATCTTTACAGTTCACACAACAGATGAAATACTTGAAGACAAGACCATACCATTTGACACTTTACTAGAACCACAAAAAGCGCATGTTATAGAAGAAGAACCTGAACATGTAAAAATCGATAATGTGAGTACAGAAAGTGGTGAAACACAACAGATCAAGACAGTGAAACGAATTATCAAAAAACGTAAAGGACCCAAAAAAGAAGTAACAGAGATCATAACCATTGAAAAAGAAGGTGAAGAACCCGTTTCAAGTGTTGTCGTCAGAGAAGAAAGTTCTCCTAACATTGAAGAGGTTCCCGAAGTTCAACAAGTGATCGAATTGCCTGAAGAGACCAACGAAGAGGAAGTGCAAACTGATGATGGTAAGCCTCAAAAAATTAAAACCATAAAGAGAATTATCAAAAAGAAATTAGGTCCGAAAGTCCAAACAACTCAAATTACAACCACACAAGTAGGCGACGAACAACCAATTGTTACAGTAGACACAACTGATGAAATTCTTGAAGACACGACCATACCATTTGACACTTTACTTGAACCACAAAAAGCACATGTTATAGAAGAAGAACCTGAACATGTAAAAATCGATAATGTGAGTACAGAAAGTGGTGAAACACGACAGATCAAGACAGTGAAACGAATTATCAAAAAACGTAAAGGACCCAAAAAAGAAGTAACGGAGATCACAACAATTGTAAAAGAAGGTGAAGAACCTGTAACAAGTGTTGTCGTTAAAGAAGAATGTTCTCCTGCCATTGAAGACGTTCCTGAGGTTCAACAAGTGATCGAATTGCCTGAAGAGACCAAAGAAGAGGAAGTGCCAACTGTTGATGGTAAGCCTCAAAAAATTAAAACCAGTAAGAGAATTATCAAAAAGAAATTAGGTCCGAAAGTCCAAACCACTCAAATTACAACCACACAAGTAGGCGACGAACAACCAATTGTTACAGTAGACACAACTGATGAAATACTTGAAGACACGACCATACCATTTGACACTTTACTTGAACCACAAAAAGCACATGTTATAGAAGAAGAACCTGAACATGTAAAAATCAATAATGTGAGTACAGAAAGTGGTGAAACACAACAGATCAAGACAGTGAAACGAATTATCAAAAAACGTAAAGGACCCAAAAAAGAAGTAACAGAGATCATAACCATTGAAAAAGAAGGTGAAGAACCCGTTTCAAGTGTTGTCGTCAGAGAAGAAAGTTCTCCTAACATTGAAGAGGTTCCCGAAGTTCAACAAGTGATCGAATTGCCTGAAGAGACCAACGAAGAGGAAGTGCAAACTGATGATGGTAAGCCTCAAAAAATTAAAACCATAAAGAGAATTATCAAAAAGAAATTAGGTCCGAAAGTCCAAACAACTCAAATTACAACCACACAAGTAGGCGACGAACAACCAATTGTTACAGTAGACACAACTGATGAAATTCTTGAAGACACGACCATACCATTTGACACTTTACTTGAACCACAAAAAGCACATGTTATAGAAGAAGAACCTGAACATGTAAAAATCGATAATGTGAGTACAGACGGTGGTGAAACACAACAGATCAAGACAGTGAAACGAATTATCAAAAAACGTAAAGGACCCAAAAATGAAGTAACGGAGATCACAACAATTGTAAAAGAAGGTGAAGAACCTGTAACAAGTGTTGTCGTTAAAGAAGAATGTTCTCCTGCCATTGAAGATGTTCCTGAGGCTCAACAAGTGATCGAATTGCCTGAAGAGACCAAAGAAGAGGAAGTGCCAACTGATGATGGTAAGCCTCAAAAAATTAAAACCAGTAAGAGAATTATCAAAAAGAAATTAGGTCCGAAAGTCCAAACCACTCAAATTACAACCACACAAGTAGGCGACGAACAACCAATCGTTACAGTAGACACAACTGATGAAATACTTGAAGACACGACCATACCATTTGACACTTTACTTGAACCACAAAAAGCACATGTTATAGAAGAAGAACCTGAACATGTAAAAATCGATTACGTGACTACAGAAAGTGGTGAAACACAACAGATCAAGACACTAAAACGATTTATCAAAAAACGTAAAGGACCCAAAAATGAAGTAACGGAGATCACAACAATTGTAAAAGAAGGTGAAGAACATGTAACAAGTGTTGTCGTTAAAGAAGAATGTTCTCCTGCCATTGAAGACGTTCCTGAGGTTCAACAAGTGATCGAATTGCCTGAAGAGACCAAAGAAGAGGAAGTGCCAACTGATGATGGTAAGCCTCAAAAAATTAAAACCATAAAGAGAATTATCAAAAAGAAATTAGGTCCGAAAGTCCAAACCACTCAAATTACAACCACACAAGTAGGCGACGAACAACCAATCGTTACAGTAGACACAAATGATGAAATACTTGAAGACACGACCATACCATTTGACACTTTACTTGAACCACAAAAAGCACATGTTATAGAAGAAGAACCTGAACATGTAAAAATCGATAATGTGACTACAGAAAGTGGTGAAACACAACAGATCAAGACAGTGAAACGAATTATCAAAAAACGTAAAGGACCCAAAAAAGAAGTAACGGAGATCACAACAATTGTAAAAGAAGGTGAAGAACCTGTAACAAGTGTTGTCGTTAAAGAAGAATTTTCTCCTGCCATTGAAGACGTTCCTGAGGTTCAACAAGTGATCGACTTGCCTGAAGAGACCAAAGAAGAGGAAGTGCCAACTGATGATGGTATGCCTCAAAAAATTAAAACCAGTAAGAGAATTATCAAAAAGAAATTAGGTCCGAAAGTCCAAACCACTCAAATTACAACTACACAAGTAGGCGACGAACAACCAATCGTTACAGTAGACACAACTGATGAAATACTTGAAGACACGACCATACCATTTGACATTTTACTTGAACCACAAAAAGCACATGTTATAGAAGAAGAACCTGAACATGTAAAAATCGATAATGTGACTACACAAAGTGGTGAAACACAACAGATTAAGACAGTGAAACGAATTATTAAAAAACGTAAAGGACCCAAAAAAGAAGTAACGGAGATCACAACAACTGTAAAAGAAGGTGAAGAACCTGTAACAAGTGTTGTCGTTAAAGAAGAATATTCTCCTGCCATTGAAGACGTTCCTGAGGTTCAACAAGTGATCGAATTGCCTGAAGAGACCAAAGAAGAGGAAGTGCCAACTGATGATGGTAAGCCTCAAAAAATTAAAACCAGTAAGAGAATTATCAAAAAGAAATTAGGTCCGAAAGTCCAAACCACTCAAATTACAACCACACAAGTAGGCGACGAACAACCAATCGTTACAGTAGACACAACTGATGAAATACTTGAAGACACGACCATACCATTTGACACTTTACTTGAACCACAAAAAGCACATGTTATAGAAGAAGAACCTGAACATGTAAAAATCGATAATGTGACTACAGAAAGTGGTGAAACACAACAGATCAAGACAGTGAAACGAATTATCAAAAAACGTAAAGGACCCAAAAAAGAAGTAACGGAGATCACAACAATTGTAAAAGAAGGTGAAGAACCTGTAACAAGTGTTGTCGTTAAAGAAGAATATTCTCCTGCCATTGAAGACGTTCCTGAGGTTCAACAAGTGATCGAATTGCCTGAAGAGACCAAAGAAGAGGAAGTGCCAACTGATGATGGTAAGCCTCAAAAAATTAAAACCAGTAAGAGAATTATCAAAAAGAAATTAGGTCCGAAAGTCCAAACCACTCAAATTACAACCACACAAGTAGGCGACGAACAACCAATCGTTACAGTAGACACAACTAATGAAATACTTGAAGACACGACCATACCATTTGACACTTTACTTGAACTACAAAAAGCACATGTTATAGAAGAAGAACCCGAACATGTAAAAATCGATAATGTGACTAAAGAAAGTGGTGAAACACAGCAGATCAAGACAGTGAAACGAATTATCAAAAAACGTAAAGGACCCAAAAAAGAAGTAACGGAGATCACAACAATTGTAAAAGAAGGTGAAGAACCTGTAACAAGTGTTGTCGTTAAAGAAGAATGTTCTCCTGCCATTAAAGACGTTCCTGAGGTTCAACAAGTGATCGAATTGCCTGAAGAGACCAAAGAAGAGGAAGTGCCAACTGATGATGGTAAGCCTCAAAAAATTAAAACCAGTAAGAGAATTATCAAAAAGAAATTAGGTCCGAAAGTCCAAACCACTCAAATTACAACCACACAAGTAGGCGACGAACAGCCAATCGTTACAGTAGACACAACTGATGAAATATTTGAAGACACGACCAAACCACTTGACAGTTTACTCGAAACACAAAAAGCACATATTATAGAAGAAGAACCTGAACATGTAAAAATCGATAATGTGACTATAGAAAGTGGTGAAACACAACAGATCAAGACAGTCAAACGAGTTATTAAGAAACTTAAAGGACCCAAAAAAGAAGTAACGGAGATCACAACAATTGTAAAAGAAGGTAAAGAACCTGTAACAAGTGTTGTCGTTAAAGAAGAATGTTCTCCTGCTATTGAAGACGTTCCTGAGGTTCAACAAGTGATCGAATTGCCTGAAGAGACCAAAGAAGAGGAAGTGCCAACTGATGATGGTAAGCCTCAAAAAATTAAAACCAGTAAGAGAATTATCAAAAAGAAATTAGGTCCGAAAGTCCAAACCACTCAAATTACAACCACACAAGTAGGCGACGAACAACCAATCGTTACAGTAGACACAACTGTTGAAATACTTGAAGACACGACCATACCATTTGACACTTTACTCGAACCACAAAAAGCGCATGTCATAGAAGAAGAACCTGAACATGTAAAAATCGATAATGTGACTACAGAAAGTGGTAAAACACAACAGATCAAGACATTCAAACGAGTTATTAAGAAACTTAAAGGACCCAAAAAAGAAATAACAGAGATCACAACAATTGAAAAAGAAGATGAAGAACCTGTAACAAGTGTGGTCGTTACAGAAGAATGTTCTCCTGTCATTGAAGAGGTTCCTGAGGTTCAACAAGTGATCGAAATGCCTGAAGAGATCAAAGAAGAGGAAGTGCCAAGTGATTATGGTAAGTCCCAAAAAATTAAAACGACTAAGAGAATTATCAAAAAGAAATTAGGTCCGAAAATCGAAACAACTCAAATTACAACCACACAAGTAGGCGACGAACAACCAATCGTTACAGTACACACAACAGATGAAATACTTGAAGACACGACCATACCATTTGACACTTTACTTGAACCACAAAAAGCGCATGTCATAGAAGAAGAACCTGAACATGTAAAAATCGATAATGTGACTACAGAAAGTGGTGAAACACAACAGATCAGGACAGTCAAACGAGTTATTAAAAAACATAAAGGACCCAAAAAAGAAATAACAGAGATCACAACAATTGAAAAAGAAGGTGAAGAACCTGTAACAAGTGTTGTCGTTAAAGAAGAATGTTCTCCTACCACTGAAGACGTTCCTAAAGTTCAAAAAGTGATCGAGCTGCCTGAAGAGATCAAAGAAGAGGATGTGCCAAGTGATTATGGTAAGCCCCAAAAATTTAAAACGACTAAGAGAAATATCAAAAAGAAATTAGGTCCGAAAATCGAAACAACTCAAATTACAACCACACAAGTAGGCGACGAACAACCAATCGTAACAGTACACACAACAGATGAAATACTTGAAGACACGACCATACCATTTGACACTTTACTTGAACCACAAAAAGCGCATGTCATAGAAGAAGAACCCGAACATATTAAAATCGATAATTTTACTACAGAAAGTGGTGAAACACAACAGATCAAGACAGTCAAACGAATTGTCAAAAAACGTAAAGGACCCAAAAGAGAAGTAACAGAGATCACAACCACTGAAAAAGAAGGTGAAGAACCCGTTACAAGTGTTGTTGTCAGAGAAGAAAGCTCTCCTGTCATTGAAGAGGTTCCTTTAGTTCAACAAGTGATCGAACTGCCTGAAGAGATCAAAGAAGAGGAAGTGCCAAGTGATTATGGTAAGCCCCAAAAAATTAAAACGACTAAGAGAATTATCAAAAAGAAATTAGGTCCGAAAATCGAAACAACTGAAATTACAACCACACAAGTAGGCGACGAACAACCAATCGTAACAGTACACACAACAGATGAAATTCTTGAAGACACGACCATACCATTTGACCATTTCTTTGAACCACAAAAAGCAAGGGTTATAGAAGAAAAACCCGAACATATACAAATCGATAATGTGACTACAGAAAGTGGAGAAATACAACAGATCAAGACACTAAAACGAATTATCAAAAAACGTAAAGGACCCAAAAGAGAAGTAACAGAGATCACAACCATTGAAAAAGAAGGTGAAGAACCCGTTACAAGTGTTGTTGTCAGAGAAGAAAGTTCTCCTGTCATTGAAGAGGTTCCTTTAGTTCAACAAGTGATCGAGCTGCCTGAAGAGATCAAAGAAGAGGAAGTGCCAAGTGATTATGGTAAGCCCCAAAAAATTAAAACGACTAAGAGAATTATCAAAAAGAAATTAGGTCCGAAAATCGAAACAACTCAAATTACAACCACACAAGTAGGCGACGAACAACCAATCGTTACAGTACACACAACAGATGAAATACTTGAAGACACGACCATACCATTTGACACTTTACTTGAACCACAAAAAGCGCATGTCATAGAAGAAGAACCTGAACATGTAAAAATCGATAATGTGACTACAGAAAGCGGTGAAACACAACAGATCAAGACAGTGAAACGAATTATCAAAAAACGTAAAGGACCCAAAAAAGAAGTAACGGAGATCACAACAATTGTCAAAGAAGGTGAAGAACCTGTAACAAGTGTTGTCGTTAAAGAAGAATTTTCTCCTGCCATTGAAGACGTTCCTGAGGTTCAACAAGTGATCGAGTTGCCTGAAGAGACCAAAGAAGAGGAAGTGCCAACTGATGATGGTATGCCTCAAAAAATTAAAACCAGTAAGAGAATTATCAAAAAGAAATTAGGTCCGAAAGTCCAAACCACTCAAATTACAACTACACAAGTAGGCGACGAACAACCAATCGTTACAGTAGACACAACTGATGAAATACTTGAAGACACGACCATACCATTTGACATTTTACTTGAACCACAAAAAGCACATGTTATAGAAGAAGAACCTGAACATGTAAAGATCGATAATGTGACTACACAAAGTGGTGAAACACAACAGATCAAGACAGTGAAACGAATTATCAAAAAACGTAAAGGACCCAAAAAAGAAGTAACGGAGATCACAACAATTGTAAAAGAAGGTGAAGAACCTGTAACAAGTGTTGTCGTTAAAGAAGAATATTTTCCTGCCATTGAAGACGTTCCTGAGGTTCAACAAGTGATCGAATTGCCTGAAGAGACCAAAGAAGAGGAAGTGCCAACTGATGATGGTAAGCCTCAAAAAATTAAAACCAGTAAGAGAATTATCAAAAAGAAATTAGGTCCGAAAGTCCAAACCACTCAAATTACAACCACACAAGTAGGCGACGAACAACCAATCGTTACAGTAGACACAACTGATGAAATACTTGAAGGCACGACCATACCCTTTGACACTTTACTTGAACCACAAAAAGCACATGTTATAGAAGAAGAACCTGAACATGTAAAAATCGATAACGTGACTACAGAAAGTGGTGAAACACAGCAGATCAAAACAGTAAAACGAATTATCAAAAAACGTAAAGGACCCAAAAATGAAGTAACGGAGATCACAACAATTGTAAAAGAAGGTGAAGAACCTGTAACAAGTGTTGTCGTTAAAGAAGAATGTTCTCCTGCCATTGAAGACGTTTCTGAGGTTCAACAAGTGATCGAATTGCCTGAAGAGACCAAAGAAGAGGAAGTGCCAACTGATGATGGTAAGCCTCAAAAAATTAAAACCAGTAAGAGAATTATCAAAAAGAAATTAGGTCCGAAAGTCCAAACCACTCAAATTACAACCACACAAGTAGGCGACGAACAACCAATCGTTACAGTAGACACAACTGATGAAATACTTAAAGACACAACCATACCATTTGACACTTTACTTGAACCACAAAAATCGCTTGTTATAGAAGAAGAACCCGAATATGTAAAAATAGATAATGTGACAACAGAAACTGGTGAAACGCAACAGATCAAGACAGTCAAACGGGTTATTAAAAAACTTAAAGGACCCAAAAAAGGAATAACAGAGATCACAACCATTGAAAAAGAAGGTGAAGACCCCGTTACAAGAGTTGTTGTCAGAGAAGAAAGTTCTCCTGTCATTGAAGAGGTTCCTGAAGTTCAACAAGTGATCGAGCTGCCTGAAGAGATCAAAGACGAGGAAGTGCCAAGTGATTATGGTAAGCCCCAAAAAATTAAAACCACTAAGAGAATTATCAAAAAGAAATTAGGTCCGAAAATCGAAACAACTCAAATTACAACCACACAAGTAGGCGACGAACAACCAATCGTAACAGTACACACAACAGATGAAATTCTTGAAGACACGACCATACCATTTGACCATTTCTTTGAGCCACAAAAAGCAAAGGTTATAGAAGAAGAACCCGAACATGTAAAAATCGATAATGTGACTACAGAAAGTGGAGAAATACAACAGATCAAGACACTCAAACGAATTATCAAAAAACGTAAAGGACCCAAAAGAGAAGTAACAGAGATCACAACCATTGAAAAAGAAGGTGAAGAACCCGTTACAAGTGTTGTTGTCAGAGAAGAAAGTTCTCCTGTCATTGAAGAGGTTCCTTTAGTTCAACAAGTGATCGAGCTGCCTGAAGAGATCAAAGAAGAGGAAGTGCCAAGTGACTATGGTAAGCCCCAAAAAATTAAAACGACTAAGAGAATTATCAAAAAGAAATTAGGTCCGAAAATCGAAACAACTCAAATTACAACCACACAAGTAGGCGACGAACAACCAATCGTTACAGTACACACAACAGATGAAATACTTGAAGACACGACCATACCATTTGACACTTTACTTGAACCACAAAAAGCGCATGTCATAGAAGAAGAACCTGAACATGTAAAAATCGATAATGTGACTACAGAAAGCGGTGAAACACAACAGATCAAGACAGTGAAACGAATTATCAAAAAACGTAAAGGACCCAAAAAAGAAGTAACGGAGATCACAACAATTGTAAAAGAAGGTGAAGAACCTATAACAAGTGTTGTCGTTAAAGAAGAATTTTCTCCTGCCATTGAAGACGTTCCTGAGGTTCAACAAGTGATCGAGTTGCCTGAAGAGACCAAAGAAGAGGAAGTGCCAACTGATGATGGTAAGCCTCAAAAAATTAAAACCAGTAAGAGAATTATCAAAAAGAAATTAGGTCCGAAAGTCCAAACCACTCAAATTACAACCACACAAGTAGGCGACGAACAACCAATCGTTACAGTAGACACAACTGATGAAATACTTAAAGACACAACCATACCATTTGACACTTTACTTGAACCACAAAAAGCGCTTGTTATAGAAGAAGAACCCGAATATGTAAAAATAGATAATGTGACAACAGAAACTGGTGAAACGCAACAGATCAAGACAGTCAAACGGGTTATTAAAAAACTTAAAGGACCCAAAAAAGAAATAACACAGATCACAACCATTGAAAAAGAAGGTGAAGAACCCGTTACAAGTGTTGTTGTCAGAGAAGAAAGTTCTCCTGTCATTGAAGAGGTTCCTGAAGTTCAACAAGTGATCGAGCTTCCTGAAGAGATCAAAGAGGAGGAAGTGCCAAGTGATTATGGTAAGCCCCAAAAAATTAAAACCACTAAGAGAATTATCAAAAAGAAATTAGGTCCGAAAATCGAAACAACTCAAATTACAACCACACAAGTAGGCGACGAACAACCAATCTTAACAGTACACACAACAGATGAAATTCTTGAAGACACGACCATACCATTTGACCATTTCTTTGAGCCACAAAATGCAAAGGTTATAGAAGAAGAACCCGAACATGTAAAAATCGATAATGTGACTACAGAAAGTGGAGAAATACAACAGATCAAGACACTCAAACGAATTATCAAAAAACGTAAAGGACCCAAAAGAGAAGTAACAGAGATCACAACCATTGAAAAAGAAGGTGAAGAAACCGTTACAAGTGTTGTTGTCAGAGAAGAAAGTTCTCCTGTCATGGAAGAGGTTCCTTTAGTTCAACAAGTGATCGAGCTGCCTGAAGAGATCAAAGAAGAGGAAGTGCCAAGTGATTATGGTAAGCCCCAAAAAATTAAAACGACTAAGAGAATTATCAAAAAGAAATTAGGTCCGAAAATCGAAACAACTCAAATTACAACCACACAAGTAGGCGACGAACAACCAATCGTTACAGTACACACAACAGATGAAATACTTGAAGACACGACCATACCATTTGACACTTTACTTGAACCACAAAAAGCGCATGTCATAGAAGAAGAACCTGAACATGTAAAAATCGATAATGTGACTACAGAAAGCGGTGAAACACAACAGATCAAGACAGTGAAACGAATTATCAAAAAACGTAAAGGACCCAAAAAAGAAGTAACGGAGATCACAACAATTGTAAAAGAAGGTGAAGAACCTGTAACAAGTGTTGTCGTTAAAGAAGAATTTTCTCCCGCCATTGAAGACGTTCCTGAGGTTCAACAAGTGATCGAGTTGCCTGAAGAGACCAAAGAAGAGGAAGTGCCAACTGATGATGGTATGCCTCAAAAAATTAAAACCAGTAAGAGAATTATCAAAAAGAAATTAGGTCCGAAAGTCCAAACCACTCAAATTACAACTACACAAGTATGCGACGAACAACCAATCGTTACAGTAGACACAACTGATGAAATACTTGAAGACACGACCATACCATTTGACATTTTACTTGAACCACAAAAAGCACATGTTATAGAAGAAGAACCTGAACATGTAAAGATCGATAATGTGACTACAGAAAGCGGTGAAACACAACAGATCAAGACAGTGAAACGAATTATCAAAAAACGTAAAGGACCCAAAATAGAAGTAACGGAGATCACAACAATTGTAAAAGAAGGTGAAGAACCTGTAACAAGTGTTGTCGTTAAAGAAGAATTTTCTCCTGCCATTGAAGACGTTCCTGAGGTTCAACAAGTGATCGAGTTGCCTGAAGAGACCAAAGAAGAGGAAGTGCCAACTGATGATGGTATGCCTCAAAAAATTAAAACCAGTAAGAGAATTATCAAAAAGAAATTAGGTCCGAAAGTCCAAACCACTCAAATTACAACTACACAAGTAGGCGACGAACAACCAATCGTTACAGTAGACACAACTGATGAAATACTTGAAGACACGACCATACCATTTGACATTTTACTTGAACCACAAAAAGCACATGTTATAGAAGAAGAACCTGAACATGTAAAGATCGATAATGTGACTACACAAAGTGGTGAAACACAACAGATCAAGACAGTGAAAAGAATTATCAAAAAACGTAAAGGACCCAAAAAAGAAGTAACGGAGATCACAACAATTGTAAAAGAAGGTGAAGAACCTGTAACAAGTGTTGTCGTTAAAGAAGAATATTCTCCTGCCATTGAAGACGTTCCTGAGGTTCAACAAGTGATCGAATTGCCTGAAGAAACCAAAGAAGAGGAAGTGCCAACTGATGATGGTAAGCCTCAAAAAATTAAAACCAGTAAGAGAATTATCAAAAAGAAATTAGGTCCGAAAGTCCAAATTACTCAAATTACAACCACACAAGTAGGCGACGAACAACCAATCGTTACAGTAGACACAACTGATGAAATACTTGAAGGCACGACCATACCCTTTGACACTTTACATGAAACACAAAAAGCACATGTTATAGAAGAAGAACCTGAACATGTCAAAATCGATAACGTGACTACAGAAAGTGGTGAAACACAGCAGATCAAAACAGTAAAACGAATTATCAAAAAACGTAAAGGACCCAAAAATGAAGTAACGGAGATCACAACAATTGTAAAAGAAGGTGAAGAACCTGTAACAAGTGTTGTCGTTAAAGAAGAATGTTCTCCTGCCATTGAAGACGTTCCTGAGGTTCAACAAGTGATCGAATTGCCTGAAGAGACCAAAGAAGAGGAAGTGCCAACTGATGATGGTAAGCCTCAAAAAATTAAAACCAGTAAGAGAATTATCAAAAAGAAATTAGGTCCGAAAGTCCAAACCACTCAAATTACAACCACACAAGTAGGCGACGAACAACCAATCGTTACAGTAGACACAACTGATGAAATACTTAAAGACACAACCATACCATTTGACACTTTACTTGAACCACAAAAAGCGCTTGTTATAGAAGAAGAACCCGAATATGTAAAAATAGATAATGTGACAACAGAAACTGGTGAAACGCAACACATCAAGACAGTCAAACGAGTTATCAAAAAACGTAAAGGAGCCAAAGAAGAAGTAACCGAGACCACAGCAATTGAAAAAGTAGGTGAAGAACCCGTTACAAGTGTTGTCGTTAGAGAAGAATGTTCTCCTACCATTGAAGAGGTTCCTGTAGTTGAACAAGTGATCGAGCTGCCTGAAGAGACCAAAGAAGAGGAAGTGCCAACTGATGATGGTAAGCCCCAAAAAATTAAAACCACTAAGAGAATTATTAAAAAGAAATTAGGTCCGAAAATCGAAACAACACTAATTACAACCACACAAGTAGGCGACGAACAACCAATCGTAACAGTACACACAACAGATGAAATACTTGAAGACACAACCATACCATTTGACACTTTACTCGAACCACAAAAAGCGCTTGTTATTGAAGAAGAACCCGAATATGTAAAAATAGATAATGTGACAACAGAAACTGGTGAAACGCAACAGATCAAGACAGTCAAACGAATTATAAAAAAACGTAAAGGACCCAAGAAAGAAGTAACGGAGATCACAACAATTGTAAAAGAAGGTGAAGAACCCGTTACAACTGTTGTCATTAAAGAAGAATGTTCTCCTACCATTGAAGACGTTCCTGAAGTTCAACAAGTGATCGAGCTGCCTGGAGAGACCAAAGAAGAGGAAGTGCCAGGTGATTATGGTAAGCCCCAAGAAATTAAAACCACTAAGAGAATTATTGAAAAGAAATTAGGTCCGAAAATCAAAACAACGCAAATTACAACCACACAAGTAGGCAACGAACAACCAATCGTAACAGTTCAAACAACAGATGAAATACTTAATGACACAACCATGCCATATGACACTTTACTCGAACCACAAAAAGCGCATGTTATAGAAGAAGAATCCGAATATGTAAAAATTGATAATGTGACAACAGAAACTGGTGAAACGCAACAGATCAAGACAGTCAAACGAATTATCAAAAAACGTAAAGGACCCAAAAGAGAAATAACAGAGATCACGACTATTGAAAAAGAAGGTGAAGAACCCGTTTCAAGTGTTGTTGTCACAGAAGAAAGTTCTCCTGTCATTGAAGAGGTTCCTGAAGTTCAACAAGTGATCGAGCTGCCTGAAGAGACCAAAGAAGAGGAAGTGCCAGGTGATTATGGTAAGCCCCAAGAAATTACAACCACTAAGAGAATTATTAAAAAGAAATTAGGTCCGAAAATCGAAACAACACAAATTACAACCACACAAGTAGGCGACGAACAACCGATCGTTACAGTACACACAACAGATGAAATACTTGAAGACACAACCATACCATTTGTCCATTTCTTTGAGCCACAAAAAGCACAGGTTATAGAAGAACCCGAACATATAAAAATCGATAATGTGACTACAGAAACTGGTGAAACACAACAGATCAAGACACTCAAACGAATTATAAAAAAAAGTAAAGGACCCATGAAAGAAGTAACGGAGATCACAACAATTGTAAAACAAGGTGAAGAACCAGTTACAACTGTTGTCATTAAAGAAGAATGTTCTCCTACCATTGAAGAGGTTCCTGAAGTTGAACAAGTGATCGAGCTGCCTGAAGAGACCAAAGAAGAGGAAGTGCCAACTGATGATGGTAAGCTCAAAAAAATTAAAACCACTAAGAGAATTATTAAAAAGAAATTAGGTCCGAAAATCGAAACAACACTAATTACAACCACACAAGTAGGCGACGAACAACCAATTGTTACAGTACACACAACCGATGAAATACTTAAAGACACAACCATACCATTTGACACTTTACTCGAACCACAAAAATCGCTTGTTATAGAAGAAGAACCCGAATATGTAAAAATAGATAATGTGACAACAGAAACTGGTGAAACGCAACAGATCAAGACAGTCAAACGAATTATCAAAAAACGTAAAGGACCCAAAAAAGAAGTAACAGAGAGCACAACCATTGAAAAAGAAGGTGAAGAACCCGTTACAAGTGTTGTGGTCAGAGAAGAAAGTTCTCCTGTCATTGAAGAGGTTCCTTTAGTTCAACAAGTGATCGAGCTGCCTGAAGAGATCAAAGAAGAGGAAGTGCCAAGTGATTATGGTAAGCCCCAAAAAATTAAAACGACTAAGAGAATTATCAAAAAGAAATTAGGTCCGAAAATCGAAACAACTCAAATTACAACCACACAAGTAGGCGACGAACAACCAATCGTTACAGTACACACAACAGATGAAATACTTGAAGACACGACCATACCATTTGACACTTTACTTGAACCACAAAAAGCGCATGTCATAGAAGAAGAACCTGAACATGTAAAAATCGATAATGTGACTACAGAAAGCGGTGAAACACAACAGATCAAGACAGTGAAACGAATTATCAAAAAACGTAAAGGACCCAAAAAAGAAGTAACGGAGATCACAACAATTGTAAAAGAAGGTGAAGAACCTGTAACAAGTGTTGTCGTTAAAGAAGAATTTTCTCCTGCCATTGAAGACGTTCCTGAGGTTCAACAAGTGATCGAGTTGCCTGAAGAGACCAAAGAAGAGGAAGTGCCAACTGATGATGGTATGCCTCAAAAAATTAAAACCAGTAAGAGAATTATAAAAAAGAAATTAGGTCCGAAAGTCCAAACCACTCAAATTACAACTACACAAGTATGCGACGAACAACCAATCGTTACAGTAGACACAACTGATGAAATACTTGAAGACACGACCATACCATTTGACATTTTACTTGAACCACAAAAAGCACATGTTATAGAAGAAGAACCTGAACATGTAAAGATCGATAATGTGACTACAGAAAGCGGTGAAACACAACAGATCAAGACAGTGAAACGAATTATCAAAAAACGTAAAGGACCCAAAAAAGAAGTAACGGAGATCACAACAATTGTAAAAGAAGGTGAAGAACCTGTAACAAGTGTTGTCGTTAAAGAAGAATTTTCTCCTGCCATTGAAGACGTTCCTGAGGTTCAACAAGTGATCGAGTTGCCTGAAGAGACCAAAGAAGAGGAAGTGCCAACTGATGATGGTATGCCTCAAAAAATTAAAACCAGTAAGAGAATTATCAAAAAGAAATTAGGTCCGAAAGTCCAAACCACTCAAATTACAACTACACAAGTAGGCGACGAACAACCAATCGTTACAGTAGACACAACTGATGAAATACTTGAAGACACGACCATACCATTTGACATTTTACTAGAACCACAAAAAGCACATGTTATAGAAGAAGAACCTGAACATGTAAAGATCGATAATGTGACTACACAAAGTGGTGAAACACAACAGATCAAGACAGTGAAACGAATTATCAAAAAACGTAAAGGACCCAAAAAAGAAGTAACGGAGATCACAACAATTGTAAAAGAAGGTGAAGAACCTGTAACAAGTGTTGTCGTTAAAGAAGAATATTCTCCTGCCATTGAAGACGTTCCTGAGGTTCAACAAGTGATCGAATTGCCTGAAGAGACCAAAGAAGAGGAAGTGCCAACTGATGATGGTATGCCTCAAAAAATTAAAACCAGTAAGAGAATTATCAAAAAGAAATTAGGTCCGAAAGTCCAAACCACTCAAATTACAACTACACAAGTAGGCGACGAACAACCAATCGTTACAGTAGACACAACAGATGAAATACTTAAAGACACAACCATACCATTTGACACTTTACTCGAACCACAAAAAGCGCTTGTTATAGAAGAAGAACCCGAATATGTAAAAATAGATAATGTGACAACAGAAACTGGTGAAACGCAACAGATCAAGACAGTCAAACGGGTTATTAAAAAACTTAAAGGACCCAAAAAAGAAATAACAGAGATCACAACCATTGAAAAAGAAGGTGAAGAACCCGTTACAAGAGTTGTTGTCAGAGAAGAAAGTTCTCCTGTCATTGAAGAGGTTCCTGAAGTTCAACAAGTGATCGAGCTGCCTGAAGAGATCAAAGACGAGGAAGTGCCAAGTGATTATGGTAAGCCCCAAAAAATTAAAACCACTAAGAGAACTATCAAAAAGAAATTAGGTCCGAAAATCGAAACAACTCAAATTACAACCACACAAGTAGGCGACGAACAACCAATCGTAACAGTACACACAACAGATGAAATTCTTGAAGACACGACCATACCATTTGACCATTTCTTTGAGCCACAAAAAGCAAAGGTTATAGAAGAAGAACCCGAACATGTAAAAATCGATAATGTGACTACAGAAAGTGGAGACATACAACAGATCAAGACACTCAAACGAATTATCAAAAAACGTAAAGGACCCAAAAGAGAAGTAACAGAGATCACAACCATTGAAAAAGAAGGTGAAGAACCCGTTACAAGTGTTGTTGTCAGAGAAGAAAGTTCTCCTGTCATTGAAGAGGTTCCTTTAGTTCAACAAGTGATCGAGCTGCCTGAAGAGATCAAAGAAGAGGAAGTGCCAAGTGATTATGGTAAGCCCCAAAAAATTAAAACGACTAAGAGAATTATCAAAAAGAAATTAGGTCCGAAAATCGAAACAACTCAAATTACAACCACACAAGTAGGCGACGAACAACCAATCGTTACAGTACACACAACAGATGAAATACTTGAAGACACGACCATACCATTTGACATTTTACTTGAACCACAAAAAGCACATGTTATAGAAGAAGAACCTGAACATGTAAAGATCGATAATGTGACTACAGAAAGCGGTGAAACACAACAGATCAAGACAGTGAAACGAATTATCAAAAAACGTAAAGGACCCAAAAAAGAAGTAACGGAGATCACAACAATTGTAAAAGAAGGTGAAGAACCTGTAACAAGTGTTGTCGTTAAAGAAGAATTTTCTCCTGCCATTGAAGACGTTCCTGAGGTTCAACAAGTGATCGAGTTGCCTGAAGAGACCAAAGAAGAGGATGTGCCAACTGATGATGGTATGCCTCAAAAAATTAAAACCAGTAAGAGAATTATCAAAAAGAAATTAGGTCCGAAAGTCCAAACCACTCAAATTACAACTACACAAGTAGGCGACGAACAACCAATCGTTACAGTAGACACAACTGATGAAATACTTGAAGACACGACCATACCATTTGACATTTTACTTGAACCACAAAAAGCACATGTTATAGAAGAAGAACCTGAACATGTAAAGATCGATAATGTGACTACACAAAGTGGTGAAACACAACAGATCAAGACAGTGAAACGAATTATCAAAAAATGTAAAGGACCCAAAAAAGAAGTAACGGAGATCACAACAATTGTAAAAGAAGGTGAAGAACCTGTAACAAGTGTTGTCGTTAAAGAAGAATATTCTCCTGCCATTGAAGACGTTCCTGAGGTTCAACAAGTGATCGAATTGCCTGAAGAGACCAAAGAAGAGGAAGTGCCAACTGATGATGGTATGCCTCAAAAAATTAAAACCAGTAAGAGAATTATCAAAAAGAAATTAGGTCCGAAAGTCCAAACAACTCAAATTACAACCACACAAGTAGGCGACGAACAACCAATCGTAACAGTACACACAACAGATGAAATACTTAAAGACACAACCATACCATTTGACACTTTACTCGAACCACAAAAAGCGCTTGTTATAGAAGAAGAACCCGAATATGTAAAAATAGATAATGTGACAACAGAAACTGGTGAAACGCAACAGATCAAGACAGTCAAACGAATTATCAAAAAACGTAAAGGACCCAAAAAAGAAGTAACAGAGATCACAACCATTGAAAAAGAATGTGAAGAACCCGTTACAAGTGTTGTTGTCAGAGAAGAAAGTTCTCCTGTCATTGAAGAGGTTCCTGAAGTTCAACAAGTGATCGAGCTGCCTGAAGAGACCAAAGAAGAGGAAGTGCCAACTGATGATGGTAAGCCTCAAAAAATTAAAACCAGTAAGAGAATTATCAAAAAGAAATTAGGTCCGAAAGTCCAAACCACTCAAATTACAACTACACAAGTAGGCGACGAACAACCAATCGTTACAGTATACACAACAGATGAAATACTTAAAGACACAACCATACCATTTGACACTTTACTCGAACCACAAAAAGCGCTTGTTATAGAAGAAGAACCCGAATATGTAAAAATAGATAATGTGACAACAGAAACTGGTGAAACGCAACAGATCAAGACAGTCAAACGAATTATCAAAAAACGTAAAGGACCCAAAAAAGAAGTAACAGAGATCACAACCATTGAAAAAGAATGTGAAGAACCCGTTACAAGTGTTGTTGTCAGAGAAGAAAGATCTCCTGTCATTGAAGAGGTTCCTGAAGTTCAACAAGTGATCGAGCTGCCTGAAGAGACCAAAGAAGAGGAAATGCCAACTGATGATGGTAAGCCCCAAAAAATTAAAACCACTAAGAGAATTATTAAAAAGAAATTAGGTCCGAAAATCGAAACAACACAAATAACAACCACACAAGTAGGCGACGAACAACCGAACGTTACAGTACACACAACAGATGAAATACTTAAACACACAACCATACCATTTGACAATTTCTTTGAACCACAAAAAGCAAAGGTTATAGAAGAAGAACCCGAACATATAAAAATCGATTATGTGACTACAGAAACTGGTGAAACACAACAGATCAAGACACTCAAACGAATTATAAAAAAACGTAAAGGACCCAAGAAAGAAGTAATGGAGATCACAACAATTGTAAAAGAAGGTGAAGAACCCGTTACAACTGTTGTCGTTAAAGAAGAATGTTCTCCTACCATTGAAGAGGTTCCTGAAGTTGAACAAGTGATCGAGCTGCCTGAAGAGACCAAAGAAGAGGAAGTGCCAACTGATGATGGTAAGCCCCAAAAAATTAAAACCACTAAGAGAATTATTAAAAAGAAATTAGGTCCGAAAATCGAAACAACACTAATTACAACCACACAAGTAGGCGACGAACAACCAATCGTAACAGTACACACAACAGATGAAATACTTAAAGACACAACCATACCATTTGACACTTTACTAGAACCACAAAAAGCGCTTGTTATAGAAGAAGAACCAGAATATGTAAAAATAGATAATGTGACAACAGAAACTGGTGAAACGCAACAGATCAAGACAGTCAAACGAATTATCAAAAAACGTAAAGGACCCAAAAAAGAAGTAACAGAGATCACAACCATTGAAAAAGAATGTGAAGAACCCGTTACAAGTGTTGTTGTCAGAGAAGAAAGATCTCCTGTCATTGAAGAGGTTCCTGAAGTTCAACAAGTGATCGAGCTGCCTGAAGAGACCAAAGAAGAGGAAATGCCAACTGATGATGGTAAGCCCCAAAAAATTAAAACCACTAAGAGAATTATTAAAAAGAAATTAGGTCCGAAAATCGAAACAACACTAATTACAACCACACAAGTAGGCGACGAACAACCGAACGTTACAGTACACACAACAGATGAAATACTTAAACACACAACCATACCATTTGACAATTTCTTTGAACCACAAAAAGCAAAGGTTATAGAAGAAGAACCCGAACATATAAAAATCGATTATGTGACTACAGAAACTGGTGAAACACAACAGATCAAGACACTCAAACGAATTATAAAAAAACGTAAAGGACCCAAGAAAGAAGTAATGGAGATCACAACAATTGTAAAAGAAGGTGAAGAACCCGTTACAACTGTTGTCGTTAAAGAAGAATGTTCTCCTACCATTGAAGAGGTTCCTGAAGTTGAACAAGTGATCGAGCTGCCTGAAGAGACCAAAGAAGAGGAAGTGCCAACTGATGATGGTAAGCCCCAAAAAATTAAAACCACTAAGAGAATTATTAAAAAGAAATTAGGTCCGAAAATCGAAACAACACTAATTACAACCACACAAGTAGGCGACGAACAACCAATCGTAACAGTACACACAACAGATGAAATACTTAAAGACACAACCATACCATTTGACACTTTACTCGAACCACAAAAAGCGCTTGTTATAGAAGAAGAACCAGAATATGTAAAAATAGATAATGTGACAACAGAAACTGGTGAAACGCAACAGATCAAGACAGTCAAACGAATTATCAAAAAACGTAAAGGACCCAAAAAAGAAGTAACAGAAATTACAACCATTGAAAAAGAATGTGAAGAACCCGTTACAAGTGTTGTTGTCAGAGAAGAAAGTTCTCCTGTCATTGAAGAGGTTCCTGAAGTTCAACAAGTGATCGAGCTGCCTGAAGAGACCAAAGAAGAGGAAGTGCCAAGTGATGATGGTAAGCCCCAAAAAATTAAAACCACTAAGAGAATTATTAAAAAGAAATTAGGTCCGAAAATCGAAACAACACTAATTACAACCACACAAGTAGGCGACGAACAACCAATCGTAACAGTACACACTACAGATGAAATACTTAAAGACACAACCATACCATTTGACACTTTACTTGAACCACAAAAAGCGCTTGTTATAGAAGAAGAACCCGAATATGTAAAAATAGATAATGTGACAACAGAAACTGGTGAAACGCAACAGATCAAGACAGTCAAACGAATTATCAAAAAACGTAAAGGACCCAAAAAAGAAGTAACAGAGATTACAACAATTGAAAAAGAAGGTGCAGAACCCATTACAAGTGTTGTCGTTAGAGAAGAATGTTCTCCTACCATTGAAGAGGTTCCTGAAGTTGAACAAGTGATCGAGCTGCCTGAAGAGACCAAAGAAGAGGAAGTGCCAACTGATGATGGTAAGCCCCAAAAAATTAAAACCACTAAGAGAATTATCAAAAAGAAATTAGGTCCGAAAATCGAAACAACACCAATTACAACAACACAAGTAGGCGACGAACAACCAATCGTAACAGTACACACAACAGATGAAATACTTAAAGACACAACCATACCATTTGACACTTTACTCGAACCACAAAAAGCGCTTGTTATAGAAGAAGAACCCGAATATGTAAAAATAGAAAATGTGACAACAGAAACTGGTGAAACGCAACAGATCAAGACAGTCAAACGAATTATCAAAAAACGTAAAGGACCCAAAAAAGAAGTAACAGAGATCACAACCATTGAAAAAGAAGGTGAAGAACCCGTTACAAGTGTTGTTGTCAGAGAAGAAAGTTCTCCTGTCATTGAAGAGGTTTCTGAAGATCAACAAGTGATCGAGCTGCCTGAAGAGACCAAAGAAGAGGAAATGCCAACTGATGATGGTAAGCCCCAAAAAATTAAAATCACTAAGAGAATTATTAAAAAGAAATTAGGTCCGAAAATCGAAACAACACAAATAACAACCACACAAGTAGGCGACGAACAACCGAACGTTACAGTACAAACAACAGATGAAATACTTAAAGACACAACCATACCATTTGACAATTTCATTGAACCACAAAAAGCAAAGGTTATAGAAGAAGAACCCGAACATATAAAAATCAATTATGTGACTACAGAAACTGGTGAAACGCAACAGATCAAGACAGTCAAACGAATTATCAAAAAACGTAAAGGACCCAAAAAAGAAGTAGCAGAAATCGCAACCATTGAAAAAGAATGTGAAGAACCCGTTACAAGTGTTGTTGTCAGAGAAGAAAGTTCTCCTGTCATTGAAGAGGTTCCTGAAGTTCAACAAGTGATCGAGCTGCCTGAAGAGACCAAAGAAGAGGAAGTGCCAAGTGATGATGGTAAGCCCCAAAAAATTAAAACCACTAAGAGAATTATTAAAAAGAAATTAGGTCCGAAAATCGAAACAACACTAATTACAACCACACAAGTAGGCGACGAACAACCAATCGTAACAGTACACACAACAGGTGAAATACTTAAAGACACAACCATACCATTTGACACTTTACTTGAACCACAAAAAGCGCTTGTTATAGAAGAAGAACCCGAATATGTAAAAATAGATAATGTGACAACAGAAACTGGTGAAACGCAACAGATCAAGACAGTCAAACGAATTATCAAAAAACGTAAAGGACCCAAAAAAGAAGTAACAGAGATTACAACAATTGAAAAAGAAGGTGCAGAACCCATTACAAGTGTTGTCGTTAGAGAAGAATGTTCTCCTACCATTGAAGAGGTTCCTGAAGTTGAACAAGTGATCGAGCTGCCTGAAGAGACCAAAGAAGAGGAAGTGCCAACTGATGATGGTAAGCCCCAAAAAATTAAAACCACTAAGAGAATTATCAAAAAGAAATTAGGTCCGAAAATCGAAACAACACCAATTACAACAACACAAGTAGGCGACGAACAACCAATCGTAACAGTACACACAACAGATGAAATACTTAAAGACACAACCATACCATTTGACACTTTACTCGAACCACAAAAAGCGCTTGTTATAGAAGAAGAACCCGAATATGTAAAAATAGAAAATGTGACAACAGAAACTGGTGAAACGCAACAGATCAAGACAGTCAAACGAATTATCAAAAAACGTAAAGGACCCAAAAAAGAAGTAACAGAGATCACAACCATTGAAAAAGAAGGTGAAGAACCCGTTACAAGTGTTGTTGTCAGAGAAGAAAGTTCTCCTGTCATTGAAGAGGTTTCTGAAGATCAACAAGTGATCGAGCTGCCTGAAGAGACCAAAGAAGAGGAAATGCCAACTGATGATGGTAAGCCCCAAAAAATTAAAATCACTAAGAGAATTATTAAAAAGAAATTAGGTCCGAAAATCGAAACAACACAAATAACAACCACACAAGTAGGCGACGAACAACCGAACGTTACAGTACAAACAACAGATGAAATACTTAAAGACACAACCATACCATTTGACAATTTCATTGAACCACAAAAAGCAAAGGTTATAGAAGAAGAACCCGAACATATAAAAATCAATTATGTGACTACAGAAACTGGTGAAACGCAACAGATCAAGACAGTCAAACGAATTATCAAAAAACGTAAAGGACCCAAAAAAGAAGTAGCAGAAATCGCAACCATTGAAAAAGAATGTGAAGAACCCGTTACAAGTGTTGTTGTCAGAGAAGAAAGTTCTCCTGTCATTGAAGAGGTTCCTGAAGTTCAACAAGTGATCGAGCTGCCTGAAGAGACCAAAGAAGAGGAAGTGCCAAGTGATGATGGTAAGCCCCAAAAAATTAAAACCACTAAGAGAATTATTAAAAAGAAATTAGGTCCGAAAATCGAAACAACACTAATTACAACCACACAAGTAGGCGACGAACAACCAATCGTAACAGTACACACAACAGGTGAAATACTTAAAGACACAACCATACCATTTGACACTTTACTTGAACCACAAAAAGCGCTTGTTATAGAAGAAGAACCCGAATATGTAAAAATAGATAATGTGACAACAGAAACTGGTGAAATGCAACAGATCAAGACAGTAAAACGAATTATCAAAAAACGTAAAGGACCCAAAAAAGAAGTAACAGAGATTACAACAATTGAAAAAGAAGGTGCAGAACCCATTACAAGTGTTGTCGTTACAGAAGAATATTCTCCTACCATTGAAGAGGTTCCTGAAGTTCAACAAGTGATCGAGCTGCCTGAAGAGACCAAAGAAGAGGAAGTGCCAAGTGATTATGGTAAGCCCCAAAAAATTAAAACCACTAAGAGAATTATTAAAAAGAAATTAGGTCCGAAAATCGAAACAACACAAATCACAACCACAGAAGTAGGCGACGAACAACCGATCGTTACAGTACAAACAACAGATGAAATACTTAAAGACACAACCATACCATTTGACAATTTCTTTGAACCACAAAAAGCAAAGGTTATAGAAGAAGAACCCGAACATATAAAAATTGAACATGTGACTACAGAAACTGGTGAAACACAACAGATCAAGACACTCAAACGAATTATAAAAAAAAGTAAAGGACCCATGAAAGAAGTAACGGAGATCACAACAATTGTAAAACAAGGTGAAGAACCCGTTACAACTGTTGTCGTTAAAGAAGAATGTTCTCCTCCCATCGAAGAGGTTCCTGAAGTTGAACAAGTGATCGAGCTGCCTGAAGAGACCAAAGAAGAGGAAGTGCCAACTGATGATGGTAAGCCCCAAAAAATTAAAACCACTAAGAGAATTATTAAAAAGAAATTAGGTCCGAAAATCGAAACAACACTAATTACAACCACACAAGTAGGCGACGAACAACCGATCGTTACAGTACAAACAACAGATGAAATACTTAAAGACACAACCATACCATTTGACACTTTACTCGAACCACAAAAAGCGCTTGTTATAGAAGAAGAACCCGAATATGTAAAAATACATAATGTGACTACAGAAAGTGGAGAAATACAACAGATCAAGACACTCAAACGAATTATCAAAAAACGTAAAGGACCCAAAAAAGAAGTAACAGAGATCACAACCATTGAAAAAGAAGGTGAAGAACCCGTTACAAGTGTTGTTGTCAGAGAAGAAAGTTCTCCTGTCATTGAAGAGGTTCCTGAAGTTCAACAAGTGATCGAGCTGCCTGAAGAGACCAAAGAAGAGGAAGTGCCAAGTGATTATGGTAAGCCCCAAAAAATTAAAACCACTAAGAGAATTATCAAAAAGAAATTAGGTCCGAAAATCGAAACAACACACATTATGACCACACAAGTAGGCGACGAACAACCAATCGTAACAGTACACACAACAGATGAAATACTTGAAGACACGACCATACCATTTGACACTTTACTCAAACCACAAAAAGCGCAAGTTATAGAAGAAGAACCCGAACATGTAAAAATAGATAATGTGACAACAGAAACTTGTGAAACGCAACAGATCAAGACAGTCAAACGAATTATCAAAAAACGTAAAGGACCCAAAAAAGAAGTAACAGAGATCACAACCATTGAAAAAGAAGGTGAAGAACCCGTTACAAGTGTTGTTGTCAGAGAAGAAAGTTCTCCTGTCATTGAAGAGGTTCCTGAAGTTCAACAAGTGATCGAGCTGCCTGAAGAGACCAAAGAAGAGGAAGTGCCAAGTGATTATGGTAAGCCCCAAAAAATTAAAACCACTAAGAGAATTATCAAAAAGAAATTCGGTCCGAAAATCGAAACAACACACATTATGACCACACAAGTAGGCGACGAACAACCAATCGTAACAGTACACACAACAGATGAAATACTTGAAGACACGACCATACCATTTGACACCTTACTCAAACCACAAAAAGCGCAAGTTATAGAAGAAGAACCCGAACATGTAAAAATCGATAATGTGACTACAGAAAGTGGTGAAACACAACAGATCAAGACAGTCAAACGAGTTATCAAAAAACGTAAAGGACCCACGAAAGAAGTAACGGAGATCACAACAATTGTAAAAGAAGGTGAAGAACCCGTTACAACTGTTGTCGTTAAAGAAGAATATTCTCCTGCCATTGAAGAGATTCCTGAGATTCAACACGTGATTGAACTGCCTGAAGAGACCAAAGAAGAGGAAGTGCCAAGTGATTATGGTAAGCCTCAAAAAATTATAACCACTAAGAGAATTATCAAAAAGAAATTAGGTCCGAAAATCGAAACAACACACATTACAACCACACAAGTAGGCGACGAACAACCAATCGTAACAGTACACACAACAGATGAAATACTTGATGACACAACCATACCATTGGACACTTTCTTTGAACCACAAAACGCAAATATAATAGAAGAAGAACCTGAACAGGTCCAAATCGATAATTTGACTTCGGAAAGTGGTGAAACACAACAGATCAAGACAGTCAAACGAGTCATTAAAAAACTTAAAGGACCCAAAAAAGAAGTAACAGAGATCACAACAATTGAAAAAGAAGGCGAAGAACCCGTTACAAACGTTGTTGTTAAAGAAGAAAGTAATCCTGCCATTAAAGAGGTTCCTGAAGATCAACAGATGATCGAAATACCTGAAGAGACTAAAGAAGAGGAAGTGCCTATTGATTATGGTAAGCCCCAAAAAACTCAAACCACTAAGAGAATTATCAAAAAGAAATTAGGTCCAAAAATCGGCACAACACAAATTACAGCCACACAAGTAGGTGACGAACAACCAATCACTACAGTACACACAACAGATAAAATACTTGAAGACACAACTATACCATATGACACTTTACTTGAACCACAAAAAGCGCAGGTTACAGAAGAAGAACCCGAACGTATAAGAATCGATACTGTTAATACAGAAAGTGGTGAAACACAACAGATCAAGACAAACAAACGAGTAATTAAAAAACATTACGGACCCAAGAAAGAAGTAACAGAGATCACAACAATTGAAAAAGAAGGTGAAGAACCCGTTACAAGTGTTGTCGTTAAAGAAGAAAGTTATCCTGCCATTGAAGAGGTTCCTGAAGTTCAACAGATGATCGAAATACCTGAAGAGACTAAAGAAGAGGAAGTGCCGATTGATTATGGTAAGCCCCAAAAAACTCAAACCACTAAGAAAATTATCAAAAAGAAATTAGGTCCGAAAATCGACACAACACTAATAACAGCCACGCAAGTAGGTTACGAACAACCAATCGTAACAGTACACACAACAGATGAAATACTTGATGACACAACCATACCATTGGACACTTTCTTTGAACCACAAAACGCAAATATTATAGAAGAAGAACCGGAACAGGTCCAAATCGATAATGTGACTTCGGAAAGTGGTGAAACACAACAGATAAAGACAGTCAAACGAGTCATTAAAAAACTCAAAGGACCCAAAAAAGAACTAACAGAGATCACAACAATTGAAAAAGAAGGCGAAGAACCCCTTACAAGTGTTGTCGTTAAAGAAGAAAGTTATCCTGCCGTTGAAGAGGTTCCTGAAGTTCAACAGATGATCGAAATACCTGAAGAGACTAAAGAAGAGGAAGTGCCGCTTGATTATGGTAAGCCCCAAAAAACTAAAACCACTCAGAGAATTATCAAAAAGAAATTAGGTCCGAAAATCGACACAACACAAATTACAGCCACACAAGTAGGTGACGAACAACCAATCCGTACAGTACACACAACAGATAAAATACTTGAAGACACAACTATACCATATGACACTTTACTTGAACCACAAAAAGCGCAGGTTACAGAAGAAGAACCCGAACGTATAAGAATCGATACTGTTAATACAGAAAGTGGTGAAACACAACAGATCAAGACAAACAAACGAGTAATTAAAAAACATAAAGGACCCAAGAAAGAAGTAACAGAGATCACAAGAATTGAAAAAGAAGGTGAAGAACCCGTTACAACTGTTATCGTTATAGAAGAAATTTCTCCTGCCATTGATGAGGTTCCTGAAGATCAACAAGTGATCGAACTACCTAAAGAGATCAAAGCAGAGGTAGTGCCAACTGTTGATGGTAAGCCCCAAAAAATTAAAACCCCTGAGAGAATTATGAAATAGAAATAAGGTCAAAAAATAGTTACAACATAAATTACAACTACACATGTAGGGGACTAACAACCGTTTCAGTACACACAACAAATAAAATACTTGATGACACAATAATTTCACACGACGTCTTAAGCTTTTTGAGTTTCGATGAATTAAACTCAAAAAGCTTAAGACGTCGTGTTATTTACAATTTTATGAAACCTTTAGTAACTTCTGTACAACAAAAAACTTCTAATGGTTGTGGTGGTGATGACATGAAGTGTAAACTTTAAACATATTGTTGAAAACAAAGTGATTTACATTATTTACATAAAATACACAATACATCTAAGACAGCATAAGAGTCCATTATAATAGCTCGCTCCTACTCCGGAACAACTCTTATACACCGTTTATAGCTCAAGCTTAGATGCACAGATTTTTTTAATGCCTGTGTTGTTGCAATCGCTTACGTTCTACGTTTATAAGGGGAATAAATAACACATACACAAATTGACAAAAAAATCTGTCAAATGGCTTTTTTTGTTCATTTTTTGTATGCTATGATTAAATGATAGAAACTACCAAGTATGTAAATGAATTACCTATAAAATGAAATGAAAAGTTCTCAATCTCAAGGTGCTCAATGAAGAGAATCGATCCGGGTGCAAGCCCTCCAGAAATTAGTTCAGCTAATAAGGAAACATAAATTAATTCTAAGACAAACAAATTTTGCCGCGTCAGCTGGTGGATTATACTCAACTGCAGACTTTAACCACAATTGAACTTTTTTACAATGAAATAAGCTTGAACACCTAGTTTAGAATTAATTAATGTTACCACTCTACTGTCTAACTGTCGATTATACATATCATATTTTAAATTTACTTGATTTTTTGATATCAGAAATATGCCTGCAAAGTTGTGATAATTGTCTAATTAATAAAGTGTTATTTCAAAAAATAATCTAACGGAAAGAAATGATCATTGTAATCTTTTTTCTCTTATAATTCTATGTTTTATAGACTAATATAACAATGATAAACTTTTTTGTACCAGAAATGACTAACAATCATTATCTATTATGTTCATTAGTATGCATTATGTCAATTAATTACACATTCAAGTAACAACACTTTGTAACTTCAGAACAACTTATAAAAGGGTTCTAACTATGAAGGTGTTCTGTGGAATTCGTGGAGGTATTTTTATAAACCTAATAATAAGCACTATTTTATAAAGATATTTTATCTTATGCAGGCTCTAAGAAAGCTCCTCAGTAGATTATTTGCACATTATTTATTCAGGAACTTATTATGTTAACGGTATAAATTATTAAGTGCTATTTTATTTTGTAATTAGCATTTTAAATTTGTTTTCTGTTTACGATTCTGGTATTAGCTTTCAATTTTGTTGATATACGCAGAAGATATTTTACATAGTACTAAATAATTATAATAGTTCTACTAAGAAATCTTAGGCCATTCTTAAAGAGAATGCTTTCTTTTACGTACACATAACTTAAAATATTTTGGCAATGATACCAAAGAAGACATTGGTTTCAACGTATTGCATATTAACATACATTACGCTCGATTAAACATTCTTTGTTAAACGTAAATTGACAAGAATAATAATTGTTTTATCTTTCAATATTTCATCGCCGGAGTATAAAGTTGTAATAAAAGTATGTTGCACTGAGAAGAAAGAAGACAGCTATAGAAATAGTTGTTTCAATGTTATGGATATAACATTAAAATGATAATGTTATAAATTGAGTTACTTTGTTTACGAGCTACGTCATCGTGTCACTGTATTTATTTATATTATATAATATGTATGTACGTGTATTCCCTATAGACTCCTAAACGGCCCGACCAATTTCGTTTGAATTTTCAGGAAATGTTTATGTTGGCCTAGCCGTTGATCCTGTAAAGTTCGGTAG
This sequence comes from Papilio elwesi, assembly GCA_029849275.1. Lineage (NCBI taxonomy): Eukaryota > Metazoa > Arthropoda > Insecta > Lepidoptera > Papilionidae > Papilio > Papilio elwesi. The sequence continues at coordinate 14,688,208 of CM056717.1, read as the reverse complement.
CTATCGGATTAACATAATTAGTGCTCCCCGAGTGAAACCGGGCTGGATCACTAATTTGCTAATAAAAATCTACGATAGTTGTTGTGTAGCGTATTTTACTACAAATAAGTAAATAGAAACTTATTTTTAAATTATTTTAATATTTATTTTAAAATGTATTAAATTTATCCCCCATATCTATGTTAAATGTCATATTTTACAATTTACAGATGAGTTGAGGTTACAAAAAGTTCCCATTATAGAAGAAGAAGTCGTGATAAAACCAATGAAATCAACAGAACCGGAATCAAAATTACAGTCAAAATTAGAGGCAAAGAAATTAATTCCTCTAAAAGTAGAACATGTTGATGTTGAAATACCTCAACATCCTGAAAAACTTGAAAATATACCATTTACAAAAGTAAAATTGAAAAAACCAATTCAGAAACCTAAGCCAGAGCCCACTTCCACTGTTACCCTACCCAAATTCCAGCTAAAGAGCCGAATTAAAATAATTGACGACTGGCCTCCGAAGGAGTTGAAACCAATATTTACGTATTTAGGAAGTATACGACAGAATGGAGAGATATCACGAAATATAAAGGAAGCAGCAAAGGTTAAGCGAAAACCTGTTAAAATTTCGTCAATCCCAGAAATAGAAAAAATTGAGTTAGAAAAACCTGACATTTTTGAAAATATTGCTGTCAAACCAGAGGAAGCTAAAACAAAAGTAGATCAAATCCTTGAGCCAAGTAAGCCTACAGATAAAGAAAATGAGGTAACATTAAAATATGCAGAACCAAAAATGAAACCAGTGGTAGATGAAATTAATTCTTTTGTAGAGTCATCGAAATCTGCAACCGAGGAAAAAGAAATAAGTGCACAAATTACTCCGGACGATAATGACTTTCAAGAGAACAAAGAAAAACCTAAGAAAGTTTCGAACGATTTTGAGAAACAGAGTGTAAAGGCAGTAAAAATGGGGCCGCTTTCTTCAGTTGAAAGTGAAAACGAAATAAATGAATACACACAAGGCTTAGTCGAAATACAGGATAATCTAGATAAAAAATCAATAACAAAACAGTCAAAACTCATTCCATTAAAAATCGAAAGTAAAACTTTTGAACCTAGTAAGCCCCAATTCGTAGATAGTACAGAAGGCCCTGTATTTAAAAAGCTTAAGTTAAAAAAGACAGTTGCTCCTCTGAAACAGGATACATCATCAGTAACATTACCTAAATTTCAATTAAAAAGTCGCATAAAATACGTAAATGATTGGCCGCCCGAAGTCATTACACCATTGATAACCACGATAGGAAGTGTACGCCAAAATGGAATATTATCGCGTAATGTAAAAGAAGCCGCAAAACTTAAAAAAGTAGTTGTACTAACGCCGAAACTTCCTGATATAGAACATATTCCTTTAGAAAAAACAATGTTTGATTCTGAAGATATAAAATTAAGTATTAAAGCAAAACACGAGGAGGCAATAGTCGAGAAGATCAATGAAACAAAAAATATCGCAGACAGTGAACCCGAACAATTTACTATCAAACCTAAAAGACCAAGTATTAAGAAGATGCAAGAAATAACAGATGAAATAACTATTAAGAAAACATTAAAACCAGTTCGAAAACCGTCCATTTCACAACCAGAAGACGCCGAGCCGGAAACAGTGACGTTTAGACCAAAGACAACAAAAACAAAAGAGGACGTTGAACAAGAATTTAATATTCATTTAGATTCCTATGCTGAAGAAGAAATCTCGATGTCGAGTAAAGTGAAATTAAAGCCCCAACGAATCCCAACATTTATTGAAGAAGCTAATGAAACATCAATTCAATTTTATGAAGAAACAGAGCAAGATGGAACTGTAGATATAGTAGAAACTGACGAAAACGTAAGGGATGAAACAGCGGATATCATCATACCCTTAAAGAAACAGCTGGAATATAAAAAAATTAACGAAGATGAAATAACGTCCAAAATTCTTAAACCAAAGTCAGGATCAGAATTAACGCAAGATATAAATATAACACTAGAAAAAAAAACTAAGTATACTGTACATGACCAAGAAGGAGTTACTTTTGATATTAAATCCGACATAGAAAAAGTCAATTCCGAAGATGTATCTCTATTCAGCAACGTGACAATTAAACCAAAGACAAAAGTAACCCTTGCTGAAGGGTCTGCAGAAACTTCTATAAAAGTGATTAAAGAAGTTGAAGATAGTAGCCAAACTGAAGAAATAATAGTAAGTGATGTAGAGTCAGAGGAAAATATTGAAATGGTTATTAGACCAAAGGTTAAGAAAACAAACTATGAAATAAGTGAAGTAGAAGAGGTAAATGTTGATCTCAAACCGAAAAAAACGAAGAATGATTTGTATGAAGAAGAACACCTTACATTTTCTACTAAACGTACTCCAAGAAAGCCTTTGGAAATACAAGGTAATATTTTTTTATTTATGTTGCATTCATCACATCACTCAAAGCTCTTTGTAGGGTCGCGGTATTTATATTTGTAAAATCAAGCATTTTGAACGACGAGTTAATGCGGAAAATAAAATGAATGGACCGATAGGTCCAAATAGTAAGGTGTTGGAATGTGTCAGAATGAAGACTCGTCTGGCAATACACAATGCACTTTAATGTATGGGAATGCGCGCTGGGTTGACAGGAAAAGCATGCTAGTAGAGTTAATGCCGTTCAGATGCGTTCCTAAAGAATTATTTCAGGCGTGCATTTGATTGACAGGATTAAAAATAGCATTGTGAGGGAAAAGTGAGACTTAAAAGTGGAAGTTGTGGCTAGAATTAAAAAAGGTTTGATTGCGTGGTTCGGGCATGTTGAAAGGATGAATGAAGAGAGAATAACAAAACAAATTTATGTTGCAACGGTGAGTGGCAGTGTTGGTAGGGGACGCCCTAGGAAAACTTTAAAAAAATGAAGAAGCTCCCATAACCGACGAGCATGATTCCGTAGATGTATGAATCAATGTTGAAGAAGCGAGGGAGGTGTGCCAGGATCGCTCCAAATGGATATCCATGTTATCTGCCTACTCCTCTAGGTTACGGCCGTGATTGCATATTTATTTATAAATATTATTTATGTTTTAGAAGCTGATGCTTCGATGAGTATAGCTAGGGAGCAGGAATTTCCTGGTAAGTCTATTACTATAACATTTATACTAATAACACTTTAGTTTTTGGTTTAAGAAAAATCTTGTATTAGCTCAAATAAATAGTTAAGTTTATATTTAAAACTAGCTGTTATCGGTGACTTCATCCGCATGGAATCAAATAAAAAGTTTTAATCATAAATAAACATCACCATCACCAACCCTACCAAAAATCGTCTAACGCCGCTAAAGATGTTTTCACTTCAATAAGAATGTTGCTGACGCTGTCCTGAAACATGTTGCGCACGTCAATCTCGCGACCCTATAAGATTTTCCCCCAAATATCTTCTAAAGCGACTAAAGAAGTTTTCACTTTAATAAAGTATGCAAGCAAAATGTTTTTATTATTGCACTGCTTAAGGCAACCTATGTGGCAATGCAGGTAGCGGGTGGCGCTTTCGTTACGCCGACGCGATTTTGTTTTAGAATTTCGAGGGCGCGGGACCCTAATTCTTTGGCTTAAATTAAATTAGCCTATTTGATTCCTTACATTATCACCTATCTTCCAGTGAAAGTCCCATCCAAATCGGTTTAGTCGTTTTAGACATTACCTGGAATACACAGACAGACAAACATTTGAAAAATCGTGTACTTGTTATATGTACCGCATATACATCATGTGTGTAGAGTAAGGAGATTTTATTTTGATATTACGTACACCTATCTATTCAGATATCTATCCCACCGTTTACAAATTTTGCAACAGTACTTACTGTTAAGCATTCTTACTAAGCTAGAGTGTGTGCTAGAATCACTACACGATAACAGTCGAAGGGTGAATTCAAATTCCTACAGTAAAATGTTTCAAACTCCTTAGCCGAAAATATGACTATTTAACCGTTGGGTTAAATTGTCATATTTTCGGCTTACCTATATCCAAATTTGCTTAATAGAAATAATAATAATACTTTAGGCGCTAAAAATTTAAGGATTTTTTACATTTTCTCAAATTACTTAAAAAGTCTTTACAATATGTCTTCAAATTTGAACCAAGTGCTTGCGCCAGTAAAGTACATCTGTTTGTGGATGTTAATTTCTAAATAAAGGTTTTATTTAGAAATTCTTCAAAACAAGTTTACGCAAACACTCAAAATTCAAATTCAAAGCATGTGTATAAACTATCTATATAATTGCCAATGTTTTCCCTGGATAGCTACTTTTGTTCAGAATATTTGCGCTTTTCTGTAAAATATTGATACGGCGAACAGTTTAGCCGCAAAAACTGTTTTAGAAATTTTAGGCGCATTAATCAGTGAAAGTTAACACTAAATTATTACAAAAAATTTCCCCAACGGAAATTTACTTAACAATTTTAATTGTAATCGGACTATGGGTATGGCTGTGTTACTTTACTTATGTATATGTAAGACTAAACGCAGAAGTCGACTATACCTACACCTCAAGTCAGTTTTATTTAAAATCGTGATATGTGTTTTCCATCGTGTTATTTATTTATTAAATGTGTGTTTGCTTTGTTAAACTCTTGAACTCCCATTGTACCTTAATAAATATCTCACTCACCTTAATAAATATCTTACGTACGCATTTCATAGAAACTCCAATCAACGTGCGCAGAGGTGACACAGTTTTTGCCGTCTACTCGTATGTGGCAGAAACTAACGATGCTATAAATCTCGTCGAGGGCGAACGATTGTATATATTAGGTAATTAAACCATTTAAATAGTTGATATGTTTTCTCCTACAAGTATATTTCATACTTGATAATTTGAGTTTTTTTTGTAATAAAAATTTAATTTTATACTTCTCATATCATGCAGCATATTTTAATTAAAGTGCGTTCAAAACACATTTTTGATGATATTGAGCTGTCGAAATAATCTGTTATCACTTGTATGTACTGTTTTCTAAAGGTATTCAATGGATTTTCACAAACATTGCGCGTGCATTGCATTGCATTGAAAACCAGGAGGTACCAAAACCAAACCCCTTTCATGTCTTGTTAGACCAATACGACTTACACTAAAAAAAGAAAGATGAGTAGGTTACCATAACGCACTATGCATATTTTAGTAACATCAGCATTTAACATCTGATGCATTATTTGGTCACCAATTAAAAATTATGCCAGTAATTTTTTTTTTTAAATTAGAAACTACAAATCAAGACTGGTGGTTCGTTCGCAAACATTTAACTGAAGAAACAGGTTGGGTACCAGCACAATACCTAATGGACGAACCAAATTATACTTCATATCTGCAAAAGAAACTAAATGAAAAAATTGACAAGCTTCCAGTATTTGAAAGTAAGTTTAGTATATTAGTATATTTATAAGAAAATATGATGAACCAAAAAAAATATATTTCCCTTTATTTCTAGAACCAACGTCGGAGGAGCAGGCAATAGCACCAATATTTATAGAAAAATTACGCCCGAAGCATACTCCAGACGGATCTACTGTGCAATTTGAATGTCAAGTCGAAGGATATCCAAGACCACAAATAACATGGTTTAGACAAACGGCTATTATAAAACCATCTCAGGATTTTCAAATGTATTACGATGACGATAATGTAGCTACTTTAATTATTCGGGAAGTATTTCCAGAGGATGCTGGTACTTTTACTTGCGTGGCCAAAAATGCAGCTGGGTTTGCATCAAGTACAACAGAATTAACTGTTGAAGCACCCTTGTCAGATCATGGTTCCGAAATGACTATATTATCAAGAAAAAGTTTGTCAAGGGAATCTTCTTTAGCAGATATATTAGAAGGCATCCCGCCCACATTTTCAAAAAGACCAAAGGCGCAATACATTGAAGAAGGCACTGACATTTTGTTAGAATGCAGACTGGTAGCTATCCCTGAACCAGATATAGTCTGGCTGTTCAAAGGTGAAGAAGTATTGCCTGATGAAAATATTTCCATAGTCACAGAATCAGACATGCATATGTATTGTAGCGTTTTAAAAATAAGAAATGTAAAGAAACATCAAGAGGGTACATATACAGTGGTCGCTGTAAATAGAGAGGGTGAGGCAAATTTGCCTATTATACTGAAAATAAAAACAGGACAGAAGGAAAAGCCACAAATAATTGAACCACTTAAAAACATGTCAATAAGGGAAGGAGAAAGTTTTGTTCTCACTGTTCAAGTGGTCGGAAATCCGAAACCAAAAGTGACATGGTATAAAAACAATCAAGCGATAAAATCAGACGTTAGTAAATCTGATCGTGATACTTACACAATTACAATAATAAAACCTAGGAAAGGACTCAATGATGGGATTTACACCCTCAAGGCTAAAAATACTGAGGGCTTAACTGAGACCAGTGCCGTTATAACTATAGAAGGTAAGTTTTATAATTAATATTTCCTAATCAAATAGGATGACGATCGATATTTTTAGATTTGAAACTCGATTCCACTGTCATTATATTTTTATACTATTTTTTTTAATCTTTAAAACGGAAATATTAAATTAAGCAGTAACTTTCACCGATATGAATACTATTACAATTGCTTCTGATTCTCCTTATTTTTAATTAATTGGATCGGTTGCGGATCCCTTTCGGCTAATAAAAGTATGTATGTTATTTTGTTCGATGAAAATATTATCGTAATCAGCATATTCTTTGCTATTTTATATTCTATTGATAGTACAAATACTAGTGTTTTTCATTATATGCTTAATTCGCAAAAAGAACATTTTCATTGTTAACTCAAGCAAAATAAGTAGTAATGTAAAAGTGTCAAGGTAAGTAGTAATTAGTCCATTTTACAAAATTGAATGTTTAAAGAGATCTTATTCACCAGAACATAATTAATATGAGATCAATTTAATGAATATACGTTATTTATTCTTCTATCTACTCTATTTTTGTATCTTACTTAAGTTTCTTTTTTTTTCTTTTACAGAACCTACTGAAGAAGATGCAGAACCTCCGTTGTTTATTCACAGATTCCAAGAAATCACTGTCAATGAAAAGGGTACTATTAAATTGACGGCCAAAGTAACAGGAAATCCTGTTCCTACTATTACCTGGTACAGAAATAATAAAATAATAACGCACTCAGAGACTATTACTCAAACGTTTGATGGTGAAAACATCGAGTTAGTTATACGTAATGTAGATTCTGAAGTTGATTCTGGTGATTACAAATGTGTAGCAGCCAATAGTGCTGGTAAAGCATCTCATGGAGCACGCGTTACCATTGACGTAGATAAAGTTGTATTCGTTAAAAATCTCAATAAATCTTATGAAGTGGAAGAGGGAAAACTAGTTATTTTAAAATGTGAAACTTCTCACACTGTATCTACCAAATGGTACCACAACAACAAAGAGTTAAGTGGAATGGATCACAGGGAAATTATACAAGAGTCTCGAATACATCAATTGAAAATTAAGAAAACTAAGCTTACCGATACGGGGAGGATAAAATGTGTCGTCAAAGACCAGGAAACCAGCACAGACTTAATAGTTCATGAAACTACTCCTGAATTTATCAGGAAATTGCAAGATTTCGAAGTTAAAGAAAAAGATGTTGCAATTTTGGAAGTAGAAATAAATTCAGAAACCGCAGATGTATTATGGGAAAAAGAAGGAAAACTAATTAAAGCCAAAAAGAATAAATATGATTTTGAAAAACGAGGAAACGTTCGAAAATTATTCATACGGAATACTTCAGTACACGATGAAGGCGAATACACTTGCATATTGCGTGATGATTCATGCACTGCAGAGGTGACAGTAGTTGAATTACCCCCCGAGATTATATCACGTCTTCAAAATCAAAGAGTAAACAAAGGTAATAAAGCAACATTTGAAATCGAACTGACAAAAGGTGATGCTTTAGTACAGTGGTATAAAGACGACAATGAAATACAATTTTCAAATCATATTCAACTTACAATAGATGGTAAAAAACAAAAGTTAAAGATTTATGACTGTGAAGATAGTGACAGTGGTGATTATACATGCTTAGTAGGTAATGATAAATGCACGGCAACTCTTACTGTTGTAACACCTTCTATAGATTTTACCATGCGTCTTCCTGAATTTATCATAGTCCCTGCATACGCAGATGCTTATTTAACCGTTAAAGTACCAGATGAACAATATGATGTTACTTGGCTAAGACGTAAAAATGAAATCGAAGACACAGAAAAGTATACTTTGATTACTGATGGTAAAAAGCGAACTGTAATTATTAGAAAATGCTTGGAAGAAGACCAAGGTGAATACTCTTGTCTGTTATTTGACGCAATGTGTTCAACAAAATTAAAAGTAGAAGGTAAGCTAAGTTAAAATTTAAGATTATTCGATTTTTTTATACATTGTACATTTATTTGTTTACGTTTATTAATATTTATTGTTAGTTGCAGAGTTCTCTCCTAAAATTTTAGACTACATAAAGGAGTATAAAATAAAGAAGGGCAGTGACGTTACAATAAGTGTCAGTTACGAAGCAACTCCGAAGCCAAATGATGAATGGATAGTTAATTCGAAGATTATAAAGAGAACCAAGCATACAAAACCATCTATAGATTCACAATCTGCAAGTCTTACTATTAAAAAAGTTGAGAATGCGGATGCAGGCATTTACAAGCTTCGTCTAGAGAACAACTGCGGAAAAGCAGAGGTTGATATAAATGTCGTCATTACAGGTAAATTAAAATTTTGAATGTATTGAAAACAACTTTGGACCAAACTGACTTTTTTCACGTGTGGAAAATAATGTTTAACGTACGTTTGCAGATATTCCATCTCCACCTGGGAAACCTAACGTATTGGAGGTTGATGACAATTCTATTAATATCTTTTGGGAAGAGCCAAAACTCAATGGATTTTCAGATGTTACATGTTACATTGTTGAATATCAAGAAAAGAATACTTCAGAGTAAGATCTTTGAATTTATGTGCAGTATTTGTATGCAGTTGAACATACAGCTTCTCATGTATTCATGAGCTTATTAAGAATATTGAATTATAATATTATATATAATCATGAAATATTAAATCTTAACTATATTTCATTTTATTTTTTGTAGATGGATATCAATCGAAAATATCACAAAAACTCAAGCTTATATTATAAATTTGAAGGTAGATACTTATTACCGATTCAGAGTATTTGCAGTTAACGAAGTGGGTGTAAGTGAATCTTCAGAATGCTCTGAATTTATTCTAATAAAGAAAAAGATAACAAAACAACCTCCCACAGTAGAAAGACCTCTCAAAGACTTGATTGGAAATCCAAACGAAGATGTAGAACTTACTTGTATATTTGGAGGCATGCCTCAACCAAAGGTTACATGGTTGAAAGATGGAAAGAAAATGATTAGTTCTAAATCAACATATGTCAATAGAGTTGCAACGCTAATTATATCTGTCGAAGAACAAGCTCAAGGAGAGTACAAATGTGTAGCAGCTAATGAACATGGTATAGTAGAAACATCATGTATCTTAGAAGTTCAACAAAAACCTATCATACATGTATCGGAAATTGAGGAAACGCAAAAACTAAGAGTCGATGATAAGTGGTCTGTAACGGCTAGCGTTGAAGGTATACCTAAACCAGAAATTGTTTGGTATAGAAATGGGTCTAAGATTGACGATTCAAATGGTATTCAGAGAACAATGCATGATAATGTTAGCGTGATAAGCATTCCTGAAGTTCGACGGGGACACAGCGCTAAATATACAATTGAAGCTTACAATAAGGCTGGCTTCACTTCGTTGGACGTCACCTTAAGTGTTTACGGTAATTGAAATTATAGCATTTTTATAACTAGAATACTAGGTAAATAATACTTGCAATGTTTAAATTAATAGTTAATAAAAAATATAAATTTTAGCTAATATAGAAAGCGCAATGCAGTATACGTAATTATACTGTCAACATACGTTTATTTATTCTCAATTGTGTAAATTCAGGATATAAATCAATTTAGCCTCAGTAAAAATAATTCAACTCAAATAGTCGTGGGCCGATTGATTTGAAATAATGTTACTATAAAATGACTCCGACTGCCTGTAATATTTCAATATGCAACAATATTTTACTATAATGTATAACAATGTGCAACTATTGACGGGCCGGTTGGCGTGGTTTGTAAGATACTTGCTTTTCACGCCGCAGGTCGTGGGTTCGATTCCCACCCAGGACAGACATTAGTGTGCATGAACATGTCTGTTTGTCCTGAGTGTGGGTGTAATTATCTATTTAAGTATGTATTTACAAAGGAAAAGTAGTATATGAAGTATATCAGTTATCTGGTTTCCATAGCACAAGCTCGGCTTAGTTTGGGATCTGATGGCCGGGTGTGAATATGTCCTAGGATATTATATTATATTTAAACTATAGTTTTAACTGTATGAACAAGGCGTCTAGGTCGCAGTCTTTATCATTCGCTCGAAAACTACATTTATACATTCAAATCAATATTTAAGTTACTGAGTTTTAGAGTATAAGACTTTTACAAAAAGTCATAAGTCAGTAAAAAGTTAAGTTTGTAATGGATACTTATACCAGTAAAATTAAATGTCTAGGCGTCCTCGTTGATTAACCAAGTCGGGACTTTTGCTATTATTTATACTACCTAATAAACAGAAAAAGTTCTTTGAAATATAGTGATATAGATACTATATACATGATGAAGCCAATCCTACATTTTCGTAAATTATTCATTCGGAAAATAACGTTAAAAAAGTAAGTTATTTAAATTTTAACACGTAGATTTTGTTATTCTCGATCCAAAAAATTCCGAACCTTAAAGATGCTGATAATAAAATAATACAAATTATTTAAAGTACTGCATTTCCATCGGCCCTTGTTAAGTGTTCAACTTCAAAGTAATCCAACTAAGTACATTTAAAGATTTCGTTACATACATACAAACAATAAAATACATACACACCGAGCTATTAAAAGGTGTTCAAAAACAAGTGAGCATACAGTAGTTGCATGTGAACTGTAAAACAAAATATGATTATAAATAGGCAAATAATACCTTTATTTCAAATGATTTTTCAAAAGAACAATAGTTATTTCCAGTGCAAATTGTATTTTAATTATTTAATTTACACGTATAAATAAGTTTACATAACAACACATTTTATACACAACACTGTAGGTTGATCGAACTAATAATGATAGACAGTACCAAAAGTTCGGTATCATGCTTTCATGAGTCGTCTAACCGTACTTAAGTATATAGATTGGCAAACACAAATGTTCATTCTTTATTTTAAGCTGAATTTAGGTCATAGTCTTGGTCAGTTGGTTTCTATAGTATTACATCTTTATAAATTGAACTAAAAGTAAAAGTGAGTTACATTATCCAGCATAGGTATACACCTGTTTTATAGCAATAGCATATCGTACACGAGCAGATAAAATTTCTGTATATATGCTTAGTTCTATTGGAATAAAGATTCAAATAATATATTATTTCCTTAGATGTACCAAGTAAACCAGAAGGTCCTGTGATTATGAAGGAAATAAGTAAGGAATCCGTGACAATAGAATGGAAACCACCTTCTGACAATGGAGGGTTTGATCTAACAAAATACGCAATTGAAAAATATGAACCGGAAATGGCACAATGGGTTAAGGTAGCTGATGTTGATAAAGAAGTTACATCGTATTGTATCCAAGGATTGGATGAAAATAATATTTACAAATTCCGAATAATGGCCAAAAACCCGATAGGGTTCTCTGAACCTTTAGAAAGTGAGGCGATAGTAATAAAGACAGCTTTGGGTAAGTAAAAACTGTTGACATAATATTACCTACCTTTGGTCTAACCTCTGGTCTAATTTGACGGAGAAAGGGATGGAACTGGAACTGAAATGGAAAAAAAGGAACATGATTTTTTTCTATTTATCCTCTATCTCGTATTCGAGATTCCTTTGTGCATTACTAGATGCCTACTACAAACGAACCAAGGATGGGGAACATGTCATCTGCAAATAATTTGCTTGTTGCAAATGCCTATGGGTAGCGGACTCTTAACATAAGGTGAACTGCTTACTTGTTTGCCACCATCTTCTATAAAAGCAATACTTTTGAATTTTACTGGTTTATTTGAAAATTCCAGTCAATAATAATATTATGTGTATTGTAGATGTTCCATCGCCACCATTGGGTCCGTTAGGTATTTACGGCATTACTACTGATTCTGTAACGATAACTTGGTCTGTACCTGAAAGAAATGGCGGTTCCGCCATTCTGGATTACATTGTAGAAATAAAAGAAGACAAAAAATGGAAACACGTAGCTACCGTGACAAACACCACGGCCAGAATAGAAAAACTGCGTACAAATATGACATACAAATTGAGAATATGCGCTAGGAATGAAATTGGTGTGAGCTTGCCTTACATTCCTCAACAAGAAATAATTCTTGGGAAAACTTTATGTGAGTATTATTAAATTTAAAAGCGTTAATTCACGCCTTTATTCTGTAAAGTCATGTTGGTTCCCTGAGCAGAGGGAGCCTTCGTGCAAAAGTCACAACAGCTGCTACTCTCATCACATACAAAAAAAAGCATATTTAAACATTAGTAAAATATTTAAATCTTAAAACAATATTGAAAAACATTAAAAAACATTGAAAAATATTAATAAAGAAAGCTATAGCTATGAGCTTACTTTGATATTGTTTTTGACGTCTTTATATCCCGAAGCGTCTTATTAATTCTCTCTTTCCTTAAATAAAATTTTTATCTGTTTTAGCTCCACCTTCTCAACCTCAAAACGTTGTTGTACGAGAAATTACCTCTAGAACAGTTACCCTTTCGTGGATGGCACCGGAGAGCGATGGCGGTAGCGTGATAACAAGTAAGATGGATTAATTATGCAAAATATATTTATTATTAACTATTTGTTCACTGAAAAGTATGAAGCGTACGCCCCTTGTACCATATTTTATTTATTATATTTAAGCCAAAAAGTCCAACATCATAAAGCTATTGTGATTGTGGGTGGAAGCTAATTTTCTTATAAAAATTAAAGCGACGTACACTACAATAATAACTATATATAACATTACTTTTCAGATTACATAATAGAGTACACGACGGTCAAAAGAAAATCATGGTCAAAAATAATCACCGTTAATGGTTCAACCTATGAGCATTGTATTGAGAACATTAGAGAAACGGATGACCTAATATTTAGGATATCTGCCGAAAATGTGATCGGTATTAGTTTACCAACGGAATCGGAATTAGTCCATTTGGAGAAACATGCCAGTAAGTAACTTGCTTGTACACATATTTGTTAACAAAATTTAATGCGGTATTCCCATTAGTATTTTCATTTTCTTAAGCTGGTTATAAGGTGCGTCAAGTTGACTTGGCCGACGTTTACAAGCTGCTAATGTTTAATAGTTTATGGACTAAGGAAGTAGTTCCTCACACTGAGTACTATTAAAATTTGTTAGATGAAATAGAGACTTCCAAAAGTACGAATGTGGAAAAAGCGAAAATGAAGTGCGACGAACAAGAGAATCCCTAATGCCTGCTTATCCATGTGTATTACTGGCACAAGTGCTTATTTATTTAATTTAATTTGTATTACAGCTGTACCTTCACCACCAATTGGGCCTTTAGAAATAAGAACAGTAGGCAATAATATTGTTATGACGTCTTGGGGTACACCGGAATGGGATGGAGGTGCTCCTCTTTTGGTATACAACATTGCCATCCGTGATGTTACAAAAACAATGTGGATGGAAGTTGGAAAAGTAAACAGTCAAACATTGAAATTCAGCATCAAGGATTTGAGTGAGAATCACACCTACATGATAAGAATATATGCTCGTAACGAAATTGGTATCAGCGAACCTCTTGAATCCGATGAACCGTTTAAAGTTATACCTGGAGAAGGTAAATTGATGTTTATTTATTTTTTTGTTATCTGTAATATATGACCGCAAGCGCTGAACTGTAGGTATGTGCGCATCGTGATAGGGGGGGGGGGGCAGCGCAGACCAGACATCTTTATTTTTCCTGAGTCAATTTTCGTATTAAATATTAATAGACCATCCATGTATTTCAGTTCATTACTGGATAGCGGACTTTAATCGAATTTCTTTAAGGCGGAAAGCAATAAAAAAATACGGTATGCATATTTAATGTGACCTTTATTTATTGAACAGACTCGTATGCTGATGAGGAACCTGGAGAACACACGGAGGTGACAGAGCCGACGTCCTTCAGTACACAGACGACAACGTCATGGCTGCGGGAACACAACATGGACGCCGACATACGTTCGTACGCGCGTGGCTCCCTCTTACGTCGTGACGAGTATTTCTTCAGAATATGGTACTACGCTAAACAACTGTTCAAGTGAACTTATTAACGCACGTTCGAACATATTGACCTGTGATATTTCAGAACAAAATGTATTGTTCATATAGTTCGCGGATAGTAAACATTAGACTAAAATTTACAGAGCGTTCAATTTTGTTACCATTTTTACATGAAAAGAAATATTTATTATAGGCATTAAGATAAATTATTTATTTATTACAGTCTTGTTTATCTAATGTACTTTATAAAGTTGATGTTAATATTTAAGCCTTATCTTTATTTATTACTATGGGAGACGTTTAAAATATAGGTGCATTAATTTCTAAATAACTGATGAGACTTAAATAATATACATCGAATTTTATTACAAATGGAATAATTAAATAAATAATAGCAATCAAAAAAACGTTGTTTTCTTTTTGATGATATGATTACAAAGAAAACATACCATAAATTGTACTCTACTAGCTGAGATTGTCAAAATATTTATATTAAATACATATATGTCACATAGTTATAAACACAAGGAACAAGATTATTGATGAAATTCTGTACATTCTATACATAGCATAAAGCAAAGATGCTTTTCGAGTCCTCTGTTTTTTTATAGCATAAGGGGGCAAACTGGTCGCCTAATATTAAGTGATCACCGACTCCCATGAACATCTGCAACGCCAGATGTACTCCTAGCTCCTTCTAAACAGTGAATGCAAATAAAACATGGAAGAATTTTTATCTTACCGCTCGAAAATAATATAACTAAAAGTGTAAACTGTGGTGGGCGAAGCTTATAAAGAGTACCGGACGCGATTTTAGTCATTTGACATGACAGCTGACAGGTGTAGACAGTGAGCGAAGTTTTCAAAATATCAATTCTAAATGCTCATTTAAAGCCCTATCAATCAATTGAGATGAAAAATATAAGGTTAGTATGTATATTATTGCACACTAAGTTTTAATTTGCTGGGGTAGGGCTGGGGGAGGAGGGAAAACGTGCGAACCCCTCCCCATTTTCGTTTTTGGGGTATTCGTTAGTCACTTGCAGAAGCATTTAGCACTTACCTGCCGTTACTATGACATGTTCCCTTCGCTTGATCAGCTCGTGCGTATGTTTCAACCTAAAATGCAACGTGCGCCCGTCGGTCGCTCTTGCAATGCTTGCGTCTCAGTTTTGCCTTCAAATAGGCCTCGCCATCCGTACGAAGTAAGAGCGGGCCGCTAGTTAAATTAAAAAGATGTAGTTATAGAAAAATGAGACGTCAGGGACGCTAATATTAATTGTAGATTTAGTTTCATTTGATGAATGAGGTGACGGTGGTCATATTTCGTTCCCTTTCCTCTTCCCGTACCTCCCCGATGAGGAGGAGCATATTTTTTCAATCGATCTACTTCTCTGTCCCAAAATTAACCGCGAAGACGGCACACTCTGACAATTACTAAGTTGTCATTGTTTTATTAAAATCAACATGGCGGCGAAAATTGCAATAGTTACAATTGTCGATACTCCACAGATAAGTTGGTCGAACTATTTTGCTTTCACTTTTTTCCACTCCTCTTCCTTATCCCTATTTTCTGTACAAACGTAAAAGGTGATTAATTTCACCGCCAAATCACAAAATCAAAGAATCCCAGTTGACAATTTGTCATAGCAGGTGTGTGGAAATTATTTTGAATTTATTTATTTCGTAGGATGTATTTTTAATATTATCACTTTGTTCATATTTTACAGATAAATAATAATAATAAATAATCTGAGAAAAAATCTGAATTTGTAAGCAATGACTAGTAGAAAAGCTAGGACACTGTGTGTGCATTATCAAATCGCCTTTTTATTGACAAAGGCTGGACGATGATACCAACGAGAAAATGGTTCGCAAGGTGATTGATTTAAATACTATGTTGAATGTCTACCGCTTGCCGTCTTCTCATCGTGAATTCGATTGGTGTGAAATCAGGAAGAGTAAACACGTGATGTATTACGACGTACGCTGGTTCTACTAGAATGGAAATAAGCGCTGGATTATTATCATAGAAGAGATGAATGCCGTTCGGCGTTACGTGGTGTAGTAACGAAGAACCTAGGGGATGTGGCGGAATTACGTTGCCGGATTCGACTATCTCAGCAAAGGAATTGTTATTGATCACAAAACAAGAGTCAATTACAACTAATTCTTTCCGCGAATGATTGGCGTCATGCAGGCGGTCGGCCGTAAACTCTGTAAACAAAACCTATACAATAGACTATGTTTTGTGCCGACCACAGATGAGTAGGAAAAGGGCAAGGATGCAAAGGGCATGATGATTGTAAGCTGTATTAGCTTATAATCTAACTAGCGATATTATAAACTGACTGCAAATTGTAAATTGAACAATCATTAACAATTCGAGTTGAAATTTCTCGATAGCTTATAAACTTTCAAGGTCAAGTCATCAAAATGTGAACTGATATTTTGCTTTGCTTTTATGTTAAAATGGAAGATAATTATCGGTTAGGTTTGTTAGGTTAGACATGATAGTTACATTATAACTATCTGACCAGGTAAACTTCGTTCCGCCTTATAATTAAGTATTTATTTTATTAGCTTTATTAATTTCTGGATGGATGGATGCTACATACCCTGGGCGATCCCTTTATTGAAAGCACATTGAGCTTGAACTCACTCGGCAACAGCCAGTGAGACCCGCGCTTGATTTTATTTTCGCGCGAATGTTTAATTTTCCATAATTTCTAAGATAATTATTGAAATTATATAGTGTAAAGGATTATCATATTGTTCAATAAATGTTATCCTGAAAAGATAGATGTTTGCTACCTCGGACTTTTTTGTAGGTCCTTTTTAAGATATACACTTCCGTAGTAGATTATTTTAATCTATCTCGTAAGGTGCAGCCAACGTTCGTAATGTTATCACACAAAAATATGTTTTACGACAAATCTATGAAATTCTCTGCGCATGCAAGTGTGATGAAAACTGCATTAAAATCTGTTGCGTAGTTAGAAAGATCTAAGGGAACCGTCACCGGAAACGACTTTGTTTTATACTATGTAAAGATTATATACTAAAAAGATGTTTATAAAAGAAAATAGGCCTGTTACGTTTGACATGATATGACAAATTGCCGTCAGTTTAGAACATGGTTATTGAGATTATAAACTAACAATGTTCACAATCAGATAACGACACTTAACATCCGAGCATTGTTTCACATTAATTCGGCTCGTTTGCTTTTGTTCTAGCATCAAAAATAATAAACCTATTAAACCTATATTTTTCATATCTTGTCTGTTGTATGTTGCATCTTGTACGAGTATAACATATCTAGGAATGTTGTGCCGTCAGTAAATAAGCTTATTGACCTGTCAATCTCAATGTCAATGGTATATGAAAAAAATACATGCAATTAAAAATATTTAGGGTTAAAATAAAGAAGTTAGCTAAGTACTCATTTATTTAATATCAAATATTTGACTTAATTATCATGATAAAATGAAAAGGCATCTAATTACGAGTATTTATGTTCAAGATTCGAACGTTTAAAAGTTAAAGAGTAAAGTTATTATTACATTTTTACAAATAAATGCTTAAAATACAATACAATGACTTTAAAACCAACTTTTTATGATACTATATTGGCACTATTACACAAATTATAATCAACAAACAAACATGTCAATTTTATAATAAAAACATTATTACAATCTAAAAAGTAGGCAAAGTGTGTATAGGCTACATTCACATTTTACTGGCGATTTCTGCGACCTGAAAATTACAAACATCTTATTAATGTAAATATATTTAAGCTATCCCAAATTATTCAAGAAACGGTACGATTGCCTAGATTGAGATGATTGATGCATTTTAAGTTATTGTAAGCAATCATTGAACGGAACGGAAAACTCTGGCCGACTTTAGATGTACAACTTTTATATTTTAAAAGGTGTCTATAGTTTCGTCTGAGCAACAAACAATATCATTATTAATTATATTTTTATATTCGTTAACCAAAATTAAGTCTGAAAAAAAATCAGTTGATGATAAATCTCTCAGTTTTCGGAACAGGCAGATAAAGTCTCAGTGTATTGAATGATATTCTCTCAAGTTTAAAGAATATATAGCTAACTGGTAGCCATTTTTTATTACATATATGTTACATAACATTTTTTAATTATAATACATTTTATGTTCCAATCAGCTTTACTACTTTAAGCAAAAAAAAAATCTAATCTCCTAAATATTGTTCTAAATTCTGTATTTATATAAAAAAAATTGTTCTAAAGCTAATGTTCTTTAGTATTTGTTTTCAATGGAACGTTATTCTTAAACAACTATTTAGACAATTATGGGAAGCTAAAGTAATTGCATTTTATGTCCTTGAAAAGTGTTTCTTACCCTTATTTTTTGTGGACTTGACTTGTTTGTTTTTGTTGCATTTTTTAATGATACGCCGGCTTTGGTCGCAATTCGGGTCGCTGTTGGCCTTCAACATATCAGTTCTTGACATCTCACCGTTGGTACTGCACTCGCTCCACGAAGATTTCTCGTAACGACAAGCTAATCACAAAAGCATATTACAAGCAGCATATTGCAAGAGAGTACATTAATATATGTTTTAATTTATTTATTATTTATATTAAGCCTACTATGTTCTACTACATTTTTCAAGAACTACTCGATAATTTTTTTTTAACCTGGATGTAAATACCCAAAGACATTATTTTAATCAAACCTTATCAATACAAAGGAAGTGAACATTTTTTTTAACGAATAGGTATATAAGCTTTATATTACGTATATATATTCGTAATTGTATTGGTATAATATATAGAAGGTCGACGTCAAATAGAGTTATTTATATCCAAAATTGTTTCGCAATCGGGCGGTTATCTTTACATTCATTATCCTCATTCTAACTTAATAGATCCTTTTAGGGATCCGATAAAGGATTTAACTAAGCCTATTAGAGTTTAGTCCAGTAATAGATTGATCCATGTATACTACTGCTTAATACACTACTCCAAAAATAGCACCCAAATACGAGTGGAATTTGTTACCTTTTTTACATTTTTTCTGAATCGTTTTTGTACGCTCGCAGTTCGAAACATCTCCTTTTTTCAAAGTGAGTGTTCGCGAACGTATGTTAGTTTTAGAATCGCATTCAGACCAAGCACCCCTGATATAGCGACACATCTCTGGAAAAACAAATAAATAATAATAATAATATCCTGGGATATTATTCGCAGACTCAGGACAAACAGACATGTTCATGCACACAAATGTCTGTCCTAGGTGGGAATCGAACCCACGAAAAGCAAGTATCTTACTAATCACGCCAACCGACCCATCGCTATTTTACTTTCAAGAGTGCAAGAAATAGGTTTTCCTTTCACTCTTGTTAAGTAAAATAGATTTAATCATAAATTCGAATGTTAAAAATGAAATAAAGTAATTTTGTGATACTTGGTATTCATTAAAATACAACTTGTTTGTCATCATTACTTTTATCACAATACACTAAGTCTATAAATATACCACGAAACCCAACAAATTTTAAAGTAATCCGATAAAAGCAACCGATCGAGCCGAGGCTCGGCCCTCTCGGGCACCCTCGAATCGGAATGCTAAACGCGTAATGAGTGACAGCTCAAGCTGAGGTCTCGGGGGCCCTTGAGCCGAGTCACTCCTTAGAGCGTCCATCGAAGCTACCTAAGAACTCGGCGGCCTCCCAATCCGGTAATAATAATAAAGTAACGGCCCGAGCCGAGGTTCCCTCTACGGAAGGAGCCCTCGAACTTAGTTACTCTTAAAGAGGCTTAGGCTAGGCGCCCGCCCTCTGCGCCCTGCCTGCGGGCCCGGTGTAGCTGTAAATGCCTCCTCTTGGCAAACAGTGGCCTTTCAGTCACAAAAAACAAAAAAAAATTAAAAAGCACTATTCGTATGACTATCAAATTTATTTCAACTTTGTTTCAGTTTTTAATAAATCATTATTATACAGATTAGGATGTATAATTAAAGGATTTATTTATGTAGTTTAAAACCCAAACAGTACCGTGTTACAACCATCTGCACGTATTTGATTTTATTATAAAGTTTCTCAAATAACTCATGCAAATATTTAACTACATACTTTTTCATAAAATATTATCTATGAATGACTATTAGGATAAACTAATTACTAAGCTTGAATTATTCTACGGATTAAAGATATACAATTACTTAAATCCTTATATAATAAATAATGATAAAAATATTACAATTATAATAAATGAAAACATTCTAAGAATATATATAAGAATTCAAAATATTATTTTACAATGCTACGAAATAGACTTTGTGTCGTCGGTTCCTTATTAAGTCATTCTAAGAAAACTTCAGCGAAATTAAATAAGATAAACCTTTATGACTATCGGAGATGTGGATAATATCGTTTACGAACTTGTGTTATTTTTAGATAGCTCTAAACTGAATAGCTCTCTCTTATACCCGAAATAAATATTTCCTTTTAAATATATTAAATACTGTTGTTCAAGAGGCTGAATGGAGTAGCTGATTGGCGAAAGAGATTTTGAAAACGGATCAGTAGTTATTGAGTTTATTCGAAACAATCAAATCTTTTGTCTTTATAATATTAGTATAGATGACATAATAAATAATTTCATATCAGGCAACTAAGATGGATGTTTCGAACGTACACCACATGGTACCTGAATAGGATTACGTTCCCATGTGTTAGCGATCGTATTAGCAGGAAGTTAGGGTCAGATAGTATGATCCTAAGATCCTATCTGACCCTAACTTCCTTACTTCTAACTTTTTCAACAATCCCTAAAAATTGTTGAATGATAGGTCATTGCAGAGGTGGAATTGGGATATCGATAGTAATTTCTAAATAATAATAACGATATTACCCATATCGACTTCCATATTTTTCTCTTAGTAGAAACGTTATAAGCATGTTACATAAATATTTTTTCTACCTTTACTTTTAGCGCTTCTTTCGTTGCGAACGAGCGCCTCGTGCTCGCCTTCCTCCCAAACCTCCCTTTCTGCTGAAGCTATGGCTACCGAAAGTAGAATTAATCCAGCAACCATCCAACAGTAATGTTTATACTGAAACAAAATTTTACTATCAGTAACAGTGGTAAAGTCTGCAACAATAACATCTGTTGCGCTAATGAAAACCGGTGAAATACCAAGAGGAAGAGGAAGATTGGACGAAGGAGAGGATGAATTGTAAAAGACATGGTTCCTGTCTATCCCATTCTCTAACCATTAAAGAATGGCAAAGTATCCACAACTCATTAGCTTGTTGCGGATGTCAAAAACAATTTTCGTAGTCTGAACAACTTTTTTAGAAATAATTTAGGCTATTGCAATACCTTGTAAAATCATTTTACTTTTAATTACCAACTTACCTATGTATACTTTATCGTACATACATACCATTTAAAAAAAAATTAACATTTTTTGTCATATTCAAACGCTATAAATGTACAAAAACTGACTTCAATTCGCGAGTTAGAATAACTCTGGGACCACTTTGTACCAAATTGTATCCTGTAATACAATTTAAATACGACCAAAATAAAATCTATCGATTCCAAAAATAATTTCCAAAATCGATCTATAAATATCGAAGTCATGATGTTACAAACATATGAGGGAACTGAGAACCTGCTCTTTGTTTTGAAGTCGGTTAAATGTGATCATCACAGACTTTATTTGGATTGGAACATTTCAATAGGAATTAAAAGTAAAAAAACATATTCTTATGTCTTCTAACTCTCGATAACAATCAATATTCGTTGTCCATCGAATAGTACTATATAGTACTATAACTTACGTAAATAGATGTATTACGAATACAGATTTATTATCACACCACTCACATGTATGTATGTATGATAAAAAATGATTTGCTAAATCATCTATCACTTTATTGTACATAAAAATCCGAACAATATTGGAAAGAAAGTCAGTGCGCTAGCAATTATTAAATATAAAAAAACCCTTATAGAACAGTAAAATATTACAACAATAGTAATTTAATAAAGTTTAGAAATATTAATTACTGAAACCCCTTAAAATGGAATCCTTACAAAAATTTCCATCAGTGTAACTGTTAGTGGTTGTGGGAAAAAAGGAATTTGCATTATAACTGATACAACGGTGCTCGATTTAGTTAAGTTTTAGATCTATTTATTGAAATATGAAGTCGAGTTGGGCTTTAAAATGTTCTTAATTGTTTTCTAATTTAGACGTTCATTATAATAACTACCATTAGGTAAACTTATTTTCTAACTCAGAAAGAGCTTTGTGATATATAAAATCTCTTAATGTCTATTAATCTAGTTAGATAGATGCTTAATAGTACTAAGAACTCGAATAAGATATGGATTAATATGCACAGGTACTAGATTCAAATCTTGGGATGAAAAAATTTATTTATACCAGTTCTACATTCCGGCCCTCGATCGGAATTCACTTTAAGAAGTTATTAAGATAAAAGCAACAAAATCAGTAAAAAAATCGCAAGCAAAGTAATTGTTAGTAAATTTAAATTGTTATTAAAAAATATATATTAATTTTAAGATACACAATATTGATAGGAAAAAACAAAACCCTCGTGTATTTCAATCTGCTGGTCTCCAACAGTTGATGTTCGCTGCGCTTTTCATAATTATGGTTAGAAATTTCGCAATAGCTTCATATTCAATAGACTGATTTTTTTTCAAATGTAATGTACAAGCTGTTATAATTATAAGTTTTAAATCTGATTCAAAAGAAACGGGGAAGACAAAGGGAAGCAATTTATCCACCACCAAACTTCTTAGGTCACATTAGCGACAGAATTTTAGACAATAAAATTTATAGTTTTATTTTCTGCCTATTTTAACTAAATACCTCTAGTTGACCAAGTATCTAGTTACCTACATCAGATTGGAATCGGAACGACTATTTATCTATAATATAATTTAAAATTACTCTCCTACCGCTCTAGCATACTACGACTATAATGCAAATAAGCCGTGTTCTTGAATAGTTTAGGACAGTTGTCAAAACGTAGGTATAGATAATATATTTCGATAATCGAATGCGAGGGGATCAAATCCACTCGTTTTTACATTTTATGTTTCTCGATCTCAAGAGTGGTATTTATGACAATCTAAATTAAGAGCTTTTTTGTAAAGTTCGAGTAAAAAAATTGAGCTATCGTTCTCTAAAATTGACCACCACTATGACCATTACGACTAACTGTTATGACATTGGGAGGTGGTTCACATAAGCCACCACAAAGTACCAGTAGCCTAATGGTTAAGGGTACGGACTGTTAAACATGCCCAACATGATTATGGGTACGAACCATTGTTGTGAACCATTTCCAACCAAGCTTAAGATTGGTTAACGAATAATCTTGCACTTTAGAAGTTTTTTTATAAACAATTAAGAGATGAGTAAATGGTAGTTTGAGGCAGAAATTTGTAAATTCATATCGCTTATGTTTAATAATACCACGTTGAACGAATGATAGTGACCAGTCAACGACTTTATTGTTTCACAGTTACGGACTCAATACAAAAATAAACTCAACTACTCGGGCCGGCCACGTACTCTGATAACAAGTGCGGTGATATTTCATATTGTTTATATATTTGTACAGGAAGTGTCCAGTATTCGTATCCGGCTCTAATCGTCTTATATTAATAATTACTTAAAAGAATTCTTAATAATTGCTTATATGATGAGGTCTCCCAATTACCTTGTCATTCATATTCGTATTATAAGGCAAATCGTATAGTACAACTTACATCGTGTTAATTCGTTATGGTAAAATTTGCTTAAATAAACAAAGTTCACGTTAACAACAGATGTCAAGTGTCGAGATCTCAGCGCAGAATTGCATCCCTGACCTAAACTTCGAACAAAGACCCCCGGAAGTAAAGAAAACAAAGGCAACGAAGTTGTACGTAATGTAACACTTGTTTTTATCTTCATTTCTACGCCGTTGTATTGATTTACTACAACGAGGCAAAACAAAAAAATCCGTAGAGGTTGCATTCCACAAAAAGACCCATAAAAATACCTACATATGGTAGATCTACTAACAAGCTACGTGTTAGAGCAGGACGGATTAAATTGCATAGGTTACGGAATCCGGCACAATATTTGTGTCGGTTGACAGGAGATACACACACACACTAAGATGAAAATAAAATACCTATTAATTCCTGTCCATACAACTTTTTTTAATTTAATTACAATCAAGTTAATGTTTCGGTATAAGACAAAGTAAAACTTTTTGAAAATACAATTTTTGTTACGATTTTTTACCAAAAAACTAACTTTTGTAATAATAAAAACAATTTCACGTTAACCAATATACAATAATTAATTACAGGGTGTGTGTTCAAAATTTATGGCCGTATTATAAATTATTAATTACAATGTAAAAAGTTGACGTCATCTAATGTCTCTATCAAAAATCGCAGTTATGCTAAATCAATTCGAAAATAATCTCTATAGGGGTAACAAAAATTAAAAATAGTTAAAATTTGCTTACCTCCATGTTCGTAGTTCGATTTCGTCTGGTAGGGTGAAGTGCGTGCAATCTGGTCGGCGTACGGCACGCGAGTGTCGAGTGCGCGACGCTAAAGGCGACTCCGGGAGAGGACGCTGAGCTATTGATCTGTCCCTTACACCCGGGACTGGTACACAGTACAGTACCACTGCTGTAAACTGCATAGTCCTGCTCCTGTCCCCCTCCCGCCCCTCTCTCTCCTTCCCCCGGACACGCCCGCCAGATCTCTCTATCTAGAACCAAGAAAGATTTATTACTTTTTCCGGAAATGACCGGATTTCCTTCATATTGATGCAATAAAACTATTTTTGTTTTCACAACCAGTGCAAATGTTCATGAAAAGAAAAATAGTGTTATTTTAATAAATAATGGATGAACATTTGGTAGGGGAAAATATTATAGATTTGAGGAAGATCGACATGCGCAACATGCAATTATTATTTGAACATGGAACAGTTTCGAGTTATTTTGTTAGGGTACAAGGGTTTATTTTTGTTGATTATTTATTGCTTTTGAAGCATTATCGCGCCTTCCACCTGTTTTGAGTTTTCTCGTCTGTCGGCAGTCCTTTTGACCGCCTTTATTTTATTTTTTAATATTACGGAACACGCATGGTCCACTGATAATTTAATGTGTTATTATTAATAACGGGTCCTACAACTCAAATGAGAGCTCCGGTAATCGGTAGCCGCACGAGGCTGGCACAATGGCACTTTCATTCTACATAGATAAGGAGTTGCGCGCGACCGACCGGCTGCCAATACGATGTCTCGTCAATACGTTGCGCGCGCGTCAATGCAATATGGTACATGTATTTTTTTAAGAAGTAAAAATTGCAAGTGACTAGTTGTTAAGTTAGTAAAATGGGGCCTAAATATTGACACGTTTTGTTCATTTATGCTGAATAAATTATTCGTTAAATATCTGCTGTCAATATTTAAAGCCAGAAAAGTGATGTAAAATATGGGTATATTTTTAAACATATGATACGAATTTGCATATTACTATAGTTTTCCTACATTCACTAACTCAACTTTATATCTATACATATAATGAAACTGTAACTGATCGCTGTCTGTACATTGAAGATATTTTAGAAAAATTATCATTGGGGGCTTTCATATACGTATACGTTATATATCATAAACTACGTAATATATAATAAAGCCCAAAACAATGATTATTAGAATTTTTGTCTGTTTATCTGTTTGTGCGTTCGTTACCGCTAATCTCATAAACGGCTTAACCAATTTGGGTGCGGTTTTCACTAATATATTGTGGTAAGCTTCACTTAACATTTAGTGTTTCTTTAATCTCAATCGGTTTATAAACAAAAAGTTATGTCAATTTAAAGAACCATGTCAAACACCTGTTCGTTAAAAAGGCTATAAAATAGCTGTTCATTTGATTAGGTTGAACTTTCAGTTATATGTGTTATTAGTTACATTACGATTTTTAAAATGATGATGATTGAAAGTTTATCACGAGGTCCTTTCCCATAGTAAAGAAAATTATTTTATTCGTTGTATTAGTTTATATTCGTCCAGACTAGATGGCGTTTCGAGTAGCTGTGTACAAATTAAGAAACAAAATGCGGCAATATACAATTAGAAAACCGAAAGATAATAAAAGTAAGCAAATTTAGTTTTACTTTTAATATCAAATAACACATTTAAATCAAAATTTGATATTTTTAGGGGAAAAAATGCGAACCAGTACGATAATCAGTTCTCCGTTACTTTGAAATTGTCAAACGTAGGAAATTAGATGGCGCTTACAATTAATTTTTTTCAATACTATTGGCCTAATAAAAAGTGTAGACTTTTACAAATATTTTAACATTAAGGTTTTAAAAGAAAATCTATACATATAATAAAAATGTAACTGATCACTGTCTGTACATGGAAGATTTTCTAGAATAACTATTATTGGGGGGCTTTATAAATGCAATAAAACCCAAAACAATGATTTTTTTATAATATATAATTAATTTCAAAATATTATATAACTATTTATTATTATCTTTAAAATTATGATGATTGAAAAGTTTACATAAAGTTCAAAACAGGTTAGTGTCGGAGATTTTACAAGCTTCAGCTAGATACACTGTACAATGAGATATTCATAGCACACACACTTCTTTCGGAGACGCACGACGCTCCCTGGTAATTATAGTATTTACACGTATGTAGACGATTTTAGGAATGATGTGTGTATTATTTTTAATAGGTTTTGTTAGGTTAGGTTAGTAGCTTATTATTCCTGAGGAAGGTTGGCGTGAGGCCCCAGAACCTATATAGTATGGACTACGGTCACAGTTTAAGCAATCATATGTGATTGGCTAAGCTTTGCTACGGCCATGTCGATGTCCCCACATGAGCGGGAAAAGGGCATGATGAGTTTAGGGTAGTATTTAAGTAGGTAATAAGTAATATCATTTCAAAATTGCAGGGCAGGTGAAACAGCCGGGCACAGATAGTAATTAATATAAAGGGTGTCTCAGTAAGAGTGCACTTTTTAAAATTGGATTGTATTTTTTCATGCAAGTGGCAACTCTGAAATTTGACAGCTGTCACCCCTGTTTATTCCGAATATTAAAAATTGAGCGCTTTTCGAAAGAATAACCTTTTATAATTGTGTGTTGTTGTAAAAAGATGGGGAAATTTACACTGAAACCGCTCGCAAACTTCGCCAAATTTTTAGCCGAGAAAGTGCACTATAATATCATAATCTGACGTGCTCTGAGTATGTCCGATGATGGGTTTGTTTTTACAAATTGAATGGGCTACCCTAAGTGCGTAGTTCCATTCTAGATGACTGATATGATGATATCGGGAGTACGACAGTCAGAGTAAATACTCTGACTGTCGTACTCCCGATATGTAAATTAAATCTAACGCGAGAAATCCCGGTTTCGGCTCCCCTACCATTACGTATTCATCTCGAGATTTTTTACCTTCTACTTTTTACGTCGTCGCCCTCTTAGCGCGATGAAAATAAAACGACCGCGATTTCATTTGGATGTCTGGAGAACATTTTACAAATGTTTCTACAAATAGACGCTCATCTGACAACATTTTAAAGTAGATAGTTTTTTTTTTCTTAAAATATTAGAATTACTGAAGCAAACAAAAGGTAAATGTGTTTTATAAAATTTACTATCACTTGCCCTTGGCTTCGTGCGCATTCGTTACTTATTTTACTGGTTGGAGATTAATAATCTCTTGGGTTAATGGCGTTTCCTTATAGATTTCGCCAATGTCAAGTGTATATAATACTCTGCTTTATAAAGCGGGCTTTGTGAACGAACAAGGTCACAGATTGTAACTAAGAATTAAGTGAGTAACTAAGAATGTTTGATGGCAGGATCGCTGTTGATATACCTAAAACAAATAAGACACACACAATATATACACAGGGGCCAGTTGGTCAAAAGACAGACAAACTACAGCTTAATATTATTATGGTTAATGAATGAACTAAGAATTGGTTGGAGATTTTTGTAATTTGATTTGGCGTATAACTTGCTATGACAGGTAAATATCAAAAACCTGTTATTAGTAATATGACATAAAAATAACAAAATGTCAAGTTGTTATTGTCATGTCATACGGACTTACTATGGCAAACAATAGTAGATTATATTTTTAACTGACTTCAAAAAGCAGAAGGTTATCAATTCGATTCGTATATTTTTTTATGTTTGTTACGTCATAACTCCGCTCCTGGTGAACCGATTTTGATAATTCTTTTTTTTTGTTCGAGAGCTAGTGGTTCCCGATTAAACTACAAAGTGAGTAAAAACTACGCGCAAGTGTACAGTAGACGGCCGGGCTTAGCGATGTGTTTATTTACTTTGGTTGATTATCTTTCTTTTATTGAAAGTTGGTTGTTAATGATATAAAATTTATTATATTTATAAGGGATTACATGATTGACCCAAATTTATAAGGGAATACAAGAGTATTCCCATATAAATTTGATCAAGATCTAACTAGTTGTTCTTAGTAAAGCTTATTAAATTGACTTTACATTGACGGTGTTCTCGTTTTACTTTAAAACAACGTTGTATTAAGCCAATACGGTGGGCACGTAGCTCCTTCGACTCGTTAGACAAAAGAAGCTTACCAACCTTTACCTTTACCAAGTCAATACCGTGATTCCTTTTTTTTAATTTTCTCTGTTCAGTACTTTTTTATGTAAGCCCGCATTTTCGAAATCCTGTTTTTGCGTTTTTCACTAGTCTGTTTTGAAATGGCCCTGGAAGTAGATACCCTAACTTTAGATAGGCGTTCCTTCCTGTCTTCGTTTGTCTCATTGAAACGACGCTGCCTCATATGAGCAGAACGTTTAGTAGGTCAACCCATATCCTGACAAATAAAATAAGTTAATAAAATTTTTAACAAAAACAAAACCGACTTCAAAAAAACTTTATTAACGCAAGTATAAGAATCAATTCTTAATCATATTTATTTTTGGAGTCGGCGTCAGCTAAGGAAATACCAATATACTTTTTTATAGAATAAAGTGGCAAAAGAGCCAGCGGCACCTGACAATAAGTACTGCTACCCATAGGCATCCGCAACAAATTATTGAGTTGCAGATGCGTTGCCCACCTTTATCGACAAAGTAGGTGACAAACAGAAAATAAGATACTTCCATTCCTTGTCCATGCCCTCCTCACCTGTCAAATCTTGCTTCCCCTTCCCATCCTTTCCTTATTAGAAAAGGGTTGGAAAGGGAAGAGGGCTACAATTAGGCTTCCGGCACATCACACGTCAGACGAAACGCAGAATACTCTACTTCACGCCTGTCTTCTGTGAGGCCGTGGTATTTCACCGGTCGAGCCGGCCCAATCGTGCAAAAGATGTTGTTGTTGCGGACTCTCCCACACTTTTTGTTAAAAAAATTTGTTTATTCTTTTATTTATATTCCTCGAGAAGGATGTTTTTCTGGTTAAAAGGTAAGGCCTAAAAGTTATGTGTACAAAATTTCATAATAATCGGTTGAGTAGTTTAAGCGTGAAAGCGTAACAATCGAACAAAGTCACATTCAGATTTGTGTCAATTTTATGTCTCCATGTTTAACAATGCAACAAAAATTAACTTGGGCTAGAACTACAATACTAACACCAAGTCCAAGCCACGAGCACTCCAACAAAGATTACTATCAAGTGATCCGAGCGTTTTTTTGTTATTAGTTTGATCTTATGAAATTGACATTATTTGGTACCATCCAGGAGATATCACCGCAGTCGATTTGAACCGGGAAGAATTCATTTACGAAACAGATTGTAACATAGCAATGCATAAACGAATTGATCAATCGCAATTCCGGGATGTTTGCGTTTGTTGCTTTTAATATTTCTGTATAATTTAATTAACGTTACGGTGTATAGTCGCGTGTATACTGCGGATTGCGAGGAAGGTATTGCGCGAAATCGATTCCGTTGATCGTATTAAATTTTCATGGTAATGTTCACATCGTTATAAATACAAATGAGTTTTGGTTATTTACAAACATCATATGTGGGATTTAAGTCAGATAATTTATCAAATATCGGTATTCAAATATTCAAATACGCTATTCTCCTATTCAATCACTGCGAGCACCATTAGACGGTTCAAGGTCGCTCAAAGGGCAATAGAGTGGACAATGCTCCGATTGTGACTCCGGGCTGAGACTCCATCTCTCACAATCGTATTTGGATCAGAAATGGCGTGATCCGCAGCAGAACCAAAGTGACTGACATTACGGCGACAATGTTGATTGCAGAGCTGATGGACGGTGGGACCAAAAGGTTCTGGAATGGCAGCCACGTACAGGTCAAAAAACTATGGGGTCAAAATTGCGGAAGTCCGGTCTTTGTCGTCGATTAGGCCTACGTCCAAATACAGTATTGGACGAAGGAATCTCCTATTAAGCTCCGCGTAGACCCATTTCCAATCTTTCAGTTCGACACTTTACTCGCGAAAGTATATAAAGTTAATCACTTACAAATGCTTAGTATTTTTATAAGTTTTAGAAGTTCTTAACTTAAGGAAAAATACTAATATTCCCAAGTAGGGTTGGCGTCAGGCAGGAGGCCGGCCGTAATTTTATTTGGCAAACTTGTACAGCTCTATTTCAAAACTTAGTTTAACTAAATTTCAAATACTTAGTGCAGTAATTTTATTGTAATGACTGGATGTGAAAAACACTTTAAATCAAATATAAACTATCTTCTTTCTTTTTAACCATAGCGAGATTATGAATAGTTAAATAGTTTGCTATTAAAAATAAACTGATTTCATTGTTACAAGTGACCTTTTAAAAAACGCTTAATCAATGTAATGTTAAATTATTTAAAGATTTAGTTCAAGAATTGTTCTGCTACAAAATAAGTGAGAAGTATTTTAATATGAGATTTAAAAGAACTGCAAATAATTAAAAAAACAGAGATTTCATTTTCCTTTTATACCAGGGCCTTTAAAACGCTGTAGTAAAATGGAATGTAATACGAGAACGCAGCATCACAGCACTTTGTATCCGTAGAATTTTACATTCAAGTTGTACAAAGGCAAAATAGAAACGCAACAAGACTAAAGGACGCAGCAACTTTTATATTCACTTTCCGACCGACTTTAAAATTCTTTATTTTAAATCAGAATATCATCTTTCAAAAAAAATTAAGTTTATTATGAATAAATACACAAATAAATATGCACTCACGCCCGTAACCCAGAGGGGTAGGCAGAGATAGTGGATATCCATTTGGCGAGATCCTGGCATACCTCTGTCGCTTCTTCTACATCTATACGCCAGATTGTCAGATTTACGCGTTATCCTATTTTTACATTAGTTAGCACACACACACATGCACACGCACACATCTGGAAAACACTGTAATTCTTTACCACAGGCTACTATGTAGCCTAATTAGGAAACAGTGTAATGGTAATCTAATTTTTGTGAATTTAGAAGAATTTAGAATTTCAAATCTAATTATAAAGTTGCCTTTTTTGTAATTTGTACCAGTTTTTATAGTTGTGTGTTCAATAAAGATTATTATTATTATTATACATCTACGCATACATGCTCGTTGGTTACGGGTACTCCTTATATCGCCCTTATATATAGTATATCACTAATCTGGTCGATATAAGTTCTCCTCGGGTGTCCCTACCAACGCTGCCATTCAATTTTGCAACATAAATTAGTTTCGTCACTCTCTTGTCATTCATCCTTTCAACATGCCCGAACCACCGAAGCATACCTTTCTCAGTTCTAGTCACAACGTCCACTTTTAAACCACACTCCTCTCTTATAACGCTATTTTTAATCCTATCATTTAATGTTACGCCTAACATACTTCTTAAGAACCGCATCTCAACGGCATTAACTCTACTAGCATGCTTTTCCTGCCAAACCCAGCTCTCATTTCCATACATTAATGAAGGATGTACAGCATTGTGTATTGCCAGGCGAGCCTTCGTAGCTACATTCTGACTCCTCACTTCTGTACCTATAGCCCCATTCATTTTATTTCTCGCATTCACTCGTCGTTCAACATCTTTAACGTGTCTACCATCTCTACTAAACATACGTCCTAAATACACAGTGTCTTCGACCTGTTCAACCTCTTTGCCGTTAACGCTTATATCAATGACTGTCTTCCTTTGTTCTCTTTCAAACCATAAGTTTCGTTTTGTCTACATTCATCCTCATACCTTTACCTTCCATTCATTACATTCAGCATAAATTGTAAGTCCTCCGCTGATGACGCAAACACGACATCGGCGTACAAGAGACATTTTACAACATGCTCACCCATTCTTAATCCACACTCTTCGTCTTTCAATGCTTTCAAACAATCATCCATAAAGAGATTGAACAGCCACGGGGATGCCACACAGCCCTGTCTTACACCTTTATTGATGCTAAACCAGTCTGAGTAAAAATTAAAACAAGTTCAAAATAACAGAGTCATTATTCTAATTTAGATCTTAGTATTAAATACATATAATTAATTGTAATAATTTATGCATTTTTCATCATCGTGAATCATAAATTTAATACAAGAATTTGTAAAAGAAGACATTTATAGACATACACATGTATACATCATCATCTCACTGTCCTTTCCTCAATCATGTGGGGTCAGCACAGAAATCATATCGTACGCATACAATCAAGCAGTCCATATAGGTGTGTGTGTATAGGTTTCGGCTACGCCAACCCAAAGCCAACCAAAGTTATTACACACAAATGTAGCAATTTAAAATAGTTTGGAAAATCCAAAAATGTACGCCTCGTACATTTTTAAAGAGCAAAAATATTTGTAACGAATTTCGTTTTTTTTTTAATTTATAAAAGTAATTTTAATCTAAAAGAAGTTTTGAGAATACCTGTGACCAATCGGATACCAGCTTTGCCCTATAATATATTTCCTAGATAACAGATTAAAGATAAGATCATCAATCGAAACAAAATCATTAATATCTTTCAAACCGTTCCGAGTAAGAAGACGCAAAGCAATAGGGTTCATCCTAAGGATTTTTAAAGATACGACTCAATTCATTGAGTATAAATTTTTTTATAATAGAAGGGGGCAAACGAGCGGCGAGAACACCCAGGTGATCAACGACGCCCATGGACACCCGCAACACCAGAGGAACTGCAGATGCGTTGCCGGCCTTTGGATATCTTTGTATATCTTTAATAATCGATAGAACGCACAGACCTAAGGACGAAGGTATATTTTTTTATAATTACATTTTATTAGATACATTATATATTAAAGTGGTGGTAAAATAACAGCCTAATAACAAGTTCATATTTGAAATTTCTAGTGTTAGAAAATAACCGTTTCCTTCCGAATTCCTTATCTAATTTCGGGTGTAAGATATATTTTGTGTTGTGAACATGTGGTGTGAAATGCCGCGCATACAGAGAACATACTTGTGAAGAGTGCAACTAACGAAACTGAAAACTGTATGAGAGAGTTCCGTTAAACGTTATGTATCTACCAACAAAACACGATCTCACGACGTCAGATGGCACAGAGCGGAGCTCCGTTCACAGCTACTTACTAATGGTTAAAAGTGCTATAATAAATTCAATGAAACGGTAAAACAAAAGAAGCCAAACAATAAAACACCAAAATCTCAGAGCATAATATTCAATCTAACACATACAACCTGTGTGTACTTTTTTTCTTTCGATCATTTCAAAGCACCATCCTCATTATGAATCATCAAGTTTCTTTTGTAAAAATGCTATCTGTAGTTGTAATCAGAAGCGGATTCTCATTTCGAGCTTTTGAAAAGTTTCCGGCATGAAATTGCAAAAGCTTCCGAGGTATGAAAAGCGGAAAGCACACTACTGCACCCGTACTTTGTAGAGGACTAAAGTGTGCGACGGATGACGTCACAAAGCATTTCGCTACATTTTATGCTACCAAGAGCATTTAGAATTTCTGTAAATTTCGTTCTTTCACAAAACATCATTTATCATCACAGGTATTTAATAACTAATTAAAATAACTTAACTAAATCGGTAGCGTAGGACACACATTGATATTGTGGAGAGAAACAACCAATAAGTATTTATAGTAAATATACTTTTTATTTATCTATTATGTATAGTAATTTTTGTGTTCAGTCCATTTTTCGGCGAACGATACTCCAATTTAACGAAGTTTTATAAAGAGTAGGAATTATGGGTACGATTTCAATGCGATACCGGAATGTATCCACGATATTATTCGTGTTTAATCTCTTCTTTATCGGTGGGCAGTTTTGTATTGGTAACAAAATTAACGATTCGTTGAAATTTATTAATTAATTTGCTATTGTTTACGTTTTTATCAGAATGTATTGTAACAGTCACCATGAAAATATGGATAGCACTACACTTGTTTGGTATATACACACTTTATTTTACAATACATTTTTTGTTAATATTTTAATGGTGACAAGTAAAATAATTCATCAGTACTGTTTGATCAACCGTATCGTATTATAAGAATAAAAAATATGGATATTTATCTTTCCAGTCGCTTGTACAACAATAACTAAAGGGGACTCAACATTCTTGCCTCGTGATAAATCGATACCCTTTATAGTAAGTTTTATATTTTTATTATTAGTCCGTAGTACGTACGTCATCGAAAATGATATTAAACATTTCATCCAGTAATACCACTACCACACCAATAGGTTAAGCACTACTACACAGTAGTGCTTATGTCGCAGGAAAATCTACGTAACAATAAAAAAAGATATCGCTGAGAATATCCACGAAAAAATATGTTATCTACTTGTTTCTTCTATGTACGATAAAAATTCAAACAACAATATTTCAACTTGATTTTTTAATTTATAATATACGGTACAGCCATCATCAGCTATTGCACGAATGGGCCGACTCGAATGGGAAAGTACCACGATCGAATATAGTCGTGAAGTAAAGATACTTATGCTTGAGTATTTTATCTATCCAGTAAGGTGTCGCAGGCTCCATCACCTTTTTATCCCTTGCTCGTCTTTTGCTGATAGTGAACCGATGTTCAATCACTTTATAATGTAAAGCGAACAATTCTTGTATATAATTCGGCTATCTCGAAAACGGATCATTTGAAACAAATTTTGTATTTAAATGCTGTTATTATTTTTAATTAATCTGGTTGACTTTCCCGTAAAACACAAATTTTAATAAGCAAAAGATAATTTTAAGAGCGCTATCTATTGTGCATGTTTTGTTGTCAATGGATCAACTACCTTGAGGGACTTTGCAGAGAGAAGCTCGGTCACCTGGGTACTTAGAAAAAAGAAACGTGACGCGAAAATGTCAAGTAGGCAATGTATGTATTTGTGGCGTACGTTGCCGCCATAGTCAATCGCGCCGTGTTCCGTCGCTCACTTGGGATAGCAGATTAACATCCGTGACAGAATAATAACAGATGCGTTGCCAGCCATTGTGTGAATAACAGATGAGGTGAAATGGCAGAATCAATCGAAGTTGTTTGTAAAACAATAAATACGTCAGATTTTTTTTTAATGAAAACTCTTCTTATAGTCTTTAAATCGCGCCTTTAAAGAAACAATTTCATTAATATAAAGACAGCATCCAATATCAATCCAAGCACCAATAGCCTATTGGATATAAGACCTATCAAGCATGAGGTCGTAGGATCGAATCCACCGTTCGACTATTATCGGGAACCATGTCCTAGCTTGTGATTAAGCTAATTTGGAACGGTTGAATGACATATAACTAAATTTCGAAAGTATACTATCTATACTTAAACTTCTAAACTATCCGAAGTTATTGAGTTCCTGTCATGTTCGACAGGTTTATTTTTTATCTCGTTATCGCGGCATATGTGTCGGTACGTTGGTCTCCAGAACTGTCGTATTGACGGCTGCGGTATGCGTCACCCATCCATTGACGGTTACGAAGGACACGAGGCCCATTAACGTGGTCGCAACTTCTTTCTACCGACATCCAAGGCGAGGGATACGGATACAGGTCACGAAAATTATCATACCAAAATGTGAGTACGTCTACATTATTCTTTATTTGATACTGATTATCACTGTTTTACTAGCTAACAGGTTGAATTTCGGCAAAATCTACATCGGCGAGTCTATACACACAAACAACATTAAATTGAATTTGAAAATACAGTTTTTTTATATAAAATAATTAATGCGGTAATTTTTCATAATGCCTGGCCTTGTAAGTCATAAACTTTTAGAAATTCTGCGAAGTGGATAATATTTTTTATTTGATTCCAAGCGGACGAAGTCGCGTGTAACAGCTAGTCATAAATAAAATAAAATACATAATCGTTTCACTGAACATGTCAAGTAAGCACTTCATTCGATTTCAACAACAATAACAGGTACAATATCGACATTTGAATTGTTATTGGAATATGTTTTTTTTAAATGTTTTATGCAGGCAAATTTATAAAGGTTAAATGGTACAAGTGCGTTAAAGGGAGCAGAAGTTTTATTAAATTTCTAATCTCGCACCGTCCTGTATTAAAATCAGTAAATGAGAGCGACATTTTGCCGACAGCTGCCATAAAGTACAGCTTACAAATCATATTTCCTTAATTAAAATTTATAAACGCCTTCACTGCTATGCAGCTTTGATATCTCTGAAATTTTGGGAATACATACTTCAATGTATCTCTCGTATAAACCTACATTTCGTAATCATGCATAAAATATTTTCAGAAATTGTAAATACACATATAGGTTATCTTAGTTAGGCTGCACTTTTTCATTTCAAATAAAGCAGGTATTTTTGGAGCAAGTTATGATGGGTTTTTTTAGATATAGAGAAAGTAAGCTGAGTGTGCGTCATCGGTGAAGGACTTACAAAATTTAATGAATGTGCCATTGGAGAGGTATGAAGATGTATGTAGATAAAACGAAAGTAATGGTGTTTGAAAGAGAACAAAGTAGGACAGTAATTGATATTAATTTTAGAGAAAAGATTAGAGATAAACTAAAGAAGGGCGATATAAGGAGTACCCGTAACCAACGAGCATGTATGCTTAGATGTATGGATGTAGAAGAAGCAAGAGAGATGTGCCAGGATCCCGACAAATGGCAATCCGTTATCGATGCCTATCCCTCTGGGTTAAGTGCTTACTATTATAAGTAAGCTGAATCTTGTGTAAGTGAAGGTAGAGGTCTTATGTCAAAATTCGCTTCATGATGTTTCGTGAAATTAATAGTTGCAGGGAACGATGCTGAATTACTGTTATCGACGATATTTTCGTTTACAGCAACAATGTTTTCAAGATAACGACCAATACGTCGACGCAAAGGAAGCCATAAATCAATTATCAATACAGTTTCTCAAACATTAATGATTTAATTCATCTACACTTAGCTTAATTAATTATAATGAAATAAAAAACGAAATGTTTACAAAATTTTATGTTCTTGAAACTTTTTACATCTGTCATAGCTTATGTCGTTAACTATTACAGTCGGTGAAAAACAAACATAGTCAAACTACATGAAGTTTACTTCAGTTACATTTGTATTTTATATCAACTATTAAAAAGTTCAAGAATTTTACACATAATATTTATATGCAAAATACATCTGGGCGTAAATGTTTGATAGTGTCCAGTTCCTTTGAAATCACAACGAAAGTTTTTGATCGTCTTAGACTTGTTAAGAACTAATTAACAGTTCTTCAGCTCATCATCTTTCGCTTATTATCCTCTTCCTCATCTCTACGAGAGGAATGACGACGATGTACACTCATATATATCAATAACTGCAATTCTTGCTGTTCCAGCCTAACTTTATTTTAAGATTTAGTCTTTACTAAATCTTTTCATAACGAACACAATGAGTTTTACATTTCCTTCCTTCCTTTCTCAAAGGACAAGACTTTGTCATTCAAATGAAAACAAAGAAAGGTCTACGAAACAAAGAACTAAGAGATACGCTCAACTACACTATAACAAACATTCTTTGCAACTTACGTTACTTTGACTACCTTCGTTGATTGCAATTAGTGACTTTACAAATCGCAGTACGACAAAATGAATAGTGCTTTTATTTAAAACTAGCGACCTATGATGAGCGACCTATGAACGACCTGTGCTGATGAGCGATCTGAATAGAAAAAACCTTCTTAGTACTCGCTTGCATACTAACATAAATCTTTGTGTAAAATTTCAAGTAACTAGACCCAGTAGTTTGGGATTTGCGTTTATATATCAGTCACTCAGTTTCTTGTTTTATATATTTAGTAGGATGAGAAAAAACACGAGAGGTTTTTAAACGTTTTATCTCGTATTGTACGAGCCTACTAAATGTTCACCAATCATTGCCTTTGATAACGTTATGATCTTAAATAATATCATTGACCAATATTTTCGGTAATTTGAACCTTCCATCACTTCGTCTACTGATGAAAACCGAAAGAATGTTCAGTAGTTTTTAAATTTATTGCATTTAGAGAGACAGACCTTACGAGGGGACTGTTTTATTATTGTGTACTAGTGTTCCGTCCCGGCTACGCACGGGTAGGACTAATTATGTTGATCCGATCGCCACCAAACTTTATAACCACTAAGCCAACTTGAACGTTCTCTTCAAAATTTCGAGACATCGGTTCAGGAATCCGCAGGGAACATACATTTTTGTTATTTAATAAGAAAGGATAAATGAAGAGAGAATTACAAAACAAATTTATGTAGCAAAAGTGAGTGGCAGTGTTGGTAGGGGACGCCCTAGGAGAACTTATATCGATCACATTAATGACTTACTAGAAAAGGGCGATATAAGGAGCACCCATAACCGACGAGCATGCATGCATAGATAGAGTGTGGAAGAAACGAGAGAGGTGTGCCAGGATCGCGCCAAATTGAAATCCATGATCTCTGCCTACCCCTCTGGGTTACGGGCGTGAGCGCATATTTATTTATTTATTTAATAAGAACCTACTGATAATGAAAAACACGAAAAAATAATTAGCGAAATCGTTCCAGCCGTTCACGCATGGTGATGTGACTATATAGATAGAAGTAGTATAGCAAGTACTATTGCTCTGCTATTTTAAGTTGGTTTAGCAGGTGATTATGTGAAATTTGGTTGCGATCTTGCGTAAGTAAGAGTAAAGAGTAATGTCGATTTTTTTTTATTCACTAGGGGTCAACGTTACGACGAATCGTGGTTATTTGATGCAAAGTTCACCGGCACTTATGTTACTGAAGCAAACAGTGCCGGACGTTGTTGCCGAGGTGCCAATGCGAGGTATCACTGTCGACTTCGAATCCTACAGTTTCACTTTGCATGACGAGTGCGCTATGATGGGATGGCATTTCTTCAATAAAGGGGTTGAGTATTAAATTAATATTTCTTAAGAGAAAATTAAGGTTTCTCTTAGAAATAAGATTTCTTAATGTGTAGTAAGAACATTTTACAAATCAAATTCGGACTGTACCATATCAAATAGATATTAAACATAAATTTGATTTTTAAAAGACTGAATTTGTCATCTAAAAGTGTGAAGTTAATTTGCAAAATGATAAATTTGAGACGCAAAAGTACGAACTTAATATTAAAATTCTACATACACTAGACAATAACACCGATGGTTGTCTTGTTTGGGATCTAATAAGTTAACAGCTCTCCAATAAGTAAATACGCACAATAACCTAAGTGACCGGCGCATAATTTTCATTCTATCAATACCAGTAACGTTAACCAAGGGTTTACACTGCTGAAAGCATTCAGACGGCATTGAGAGGTACCTTGTACAGCGCGTTTATACGCCAGTAGAAACCCACGGTAATAAATGACAGCGATTTTATTCTAATTCTCAACATGTGGCGAGATTTGCGCTCAACTTGACCATCTGGTTGTCTCAACCCACTTGTGTTCCTTCAATTTTTCTTATTCTTTTATCTGAACTTTAATATTTTTAGAAATCGTTGGGGCATGTGTTTGTCTCTTTTTTCATATTGTTAAGCAACGAGACAAGGAGGTCGTTCACCTGATTATAAATGTTACAGCTACCATTTAAAATATCATGAATTTTGAAAAATAAAATTATATACAAATCGTCACGTTTTCATTAGATGACATAAAGCCGTGATGTGGTGCTACCTAACAACCGATATTAGCACCGTAGTGATTTATATGTAGACCCCAGTTTGTGTGTCACCCAGATGGGTATCATTGGTATATGGTAAAATAATAGATAGCTTATGTTCGTTATATAGGGATACCACTTTTCGGTAATTTATATTGACAAAGTAGAATGAATACGTAGACACAAATAGCGACATTAGCAACATTTAAGATATATCAATGTTTAAAAATGTTCAATGTATGTAAATAAACAACAACATAGATAGTATTTAATCATATTTAATTGATGAAAATTGTCACAAAATAATTTTCAAGTAGCATCATAAACAAATTCTTTAGTTCGTTTTCCTTACTATCATGCCATATTTTTAAAGCTTACTTTTATCCTCAAAATACTCATTTTAAAAGCACCTTATCTTAAGGCGCTCACTGACGAGGCGTGATGCAAATGAATTTCAAAATTAAATAGGGGCCTGGTTTCCCGATATTCAACCAATTTAGTCCCAAACCTTTATGTGCTCGCCTGGTCATGATAACTGTCTTCTACAGGTATTGTGTATTCAGTGGTTTGTTTTGTATAATTTCTAATACTCACTTCGATATCGATGCGTCTACTTTAATCTTCATAATTTTTTTCAGGACGTGATATATCAAAAAAAGAAATTTCTTCTACAAAGGAATATGCGCGTGCAATTTTTGAACATTGTTAAAAAGCGTTTATGGTGTGACCCCTTGTCAGTGCGATATCATGCAGCGCTTGTTAACCTTGGCTTCATAGGTTATTCTGATGAAAGCGCTGCAATATGTATTAGAGATGTAAGTAAAAAAGTATTTTTTAACAATGTTTTCATATTATTTATTATAACTATTTGTACTATTAAAGTTACATCCAGCTATGTATATCTGTATAGTTATATATATAGTTATGTATTTACCTGCTCTTTAAATACATAACTATGACGATTTCTTATATTTACTCGAATGCTACGCATTGAAATAAAACTAATTTCAAACATTTTATGGCGTTTCTTTTACGTTTTCTGCTCCTGATGTTTTGAGTACTTTATAGCACTAGTAGTCACGGAGGGGACACAGGTTTACAGGACACACTTTTAATTATTATTTAGGCCCCGAGCTGAGCTCATTCTGTAAAGTACTCGAAAGGTCGGGAACAAAAATATGAAATAAACGATATCGAGCAAACGATAAAATCCATAAAATTAGTTTTATTCCAATACATAACCAAAACCTGGCAGCTGAAGAAAGTTTAGTGGGTCTTTTCAATATATGTTGGAGAGTTCCAAAAGATTGTCATTGTCAATCTATATAAGGAAAAGGGTTCGCGATAAAAGTTAGCGAGGAATCAGCCTTCTTAGCATTGTGAAAACTTTATGCTAAGGATTAATAGATAGATACTGATTGAAAGAGTCATGAAAGAAACAAAAGAAAAAATGTGGGATGTGCAAGCTGGTTTTAGAAAAGGAATAGGATGAATGGATTACAAAAAGTTTTTGATGAAGACTGCAAAGAACTAGTAAGTAAAATAGAATACTGTGTGCCGAGGCGTCGAACTCGCCACACACCCTTACTCCACGTCCCCACACATCGCACGAACTACGCAGCCAACAACACCATAACGCGACTCACAAGTACCTATAATAGATATTTTAATAACGTAGACCTATTTAACCTTTCAAAGAGTCAATTTAAAGTAAATATTTATAAAGCTATCTTGTTTGGTGGTAACGCAATTTGATAGTTAAATTAATTAAATTAAAGGGCAAAAAATTATTCGTATTCATGTAGTTATATATTAATCTTATTTCATTTA
Source organism: Papilio elwesi (assembly GCA_029849275.1). Classification (NCBI taxonomy): domain Eukaryota; kingdom Metazoa; phylum Arthropoda; class Insecta; order Lepidoptera; family Papilionidae; genus Papilio; species Papilio elwesi. Next base: position 14,645,745 of record CM056717.1, on the reverse strand, counting down.
TTCTCTCCGTTTTGTTTGTTTATTTCAAATGCATAAGAGTTTTTACACTATTTGTTACGTATGTACACATATGTATGTGTTTAGTATGTATGCGAATCTCTTGTATCTAACGTTTTAAATGAAATGTAACTGTCACAAGAATTTCGACTTTCCATCTCGATGTTTTTGGTCTTATTTTATTTGTATTTTTACTTAGATGAAATGTAAAATTGAAAAACCTGTTATTGGCCATACCTTTTGTGTTTTTTCTTCTTGGTTTTTTTATAATAATAAATAAGTAAATAAAAGTTTTTGGCCGTAAACCAAAAAGTTTTCTGCGCCTTCGTAGATTTAGAAATCTATGGTCAACTTTGGTTGCGTTTGGATTGAACGGTGATCTAATACAAACGTTAAAATCTCTTTATAAAGAGTCTACTGCTTGTGTTAGAATTAACCTACTCAGACTGGGTTAGGATCAGATGTAAGACAGGGAGCAAGATTGTAGATTAAGAATGGGTGAGGTAATTACAAAATGTCTCTCATATGCCGATGACCAGGTAGCGTTTGCGTCATCGACCGGAGGACTTACAATTTATACAGCATGTACTGAATGATTCATATGAAGATGAATGTAGATAAAACGAAAGTAATGGTGTTTCAAAGAGAACAAAGTAAGACAGTAATTGATATAAATGTTAACGGCAAAGAAGTGGAACAGGTGGGAGAGTATTTAGGGTGTACATTTAGTAAAGATTGTAGGCATATTAAAGATCTTGAACGAAGAGTGAATGCGGGAAATAAAATGAATGAGGCTATAGGTACAGTAGTGAGGAGCCCGAATATGTGTATTATTCTCCACTTTCATACATAGGAGTTAGAGCTGGATATGGCAGGAAAAGCATGTTAGTAGAGTTTAATGCCGTTGAGATGCGATCCTTAATAAGCATGTTAGGCGTGGCAATGAATATATAATCCAAAATGGCGGTATTGGGGCTGTGTGTGTGTGGCTTAAAAGTAGAATTAAGAAAGGTTTACTTCTGTGGTTCGGCCATGTTGAAAGGATGAAGTAATGAAACAAATTCATCCTGCAAAAGTGAGTGACAGCGTTGGAGGGGGACGTCTAAGGAAAACTTATATCGATTAGATTAGTGGCTTAATAAAAAACGGGCGATATAAGGATCACCCATAACCGACGAGCATGCGTAAATGTAGAAGAAGCGAGAAAGGTGTGCCAGGATCGAGCCAAATGGAAATCCATGATCTCTGCCTATTATACTATATATGAGTGTATATTTATATTTACATAACTATAATTATGAATTATTTTTCTTTTATTATTCTATTTATGATATTTTATTCGTAAAATAGGTATTTTACTTATTGCAGCCGGAACAACGTGCCCAGCCATGTCACGTAAGTTCTCCCTGTTATTTACATACATTAAAACCACTAGAGCTATATTAATCACATTCACATTGTATATGTATGTATGTGTATAGCCCTCGTATTTTTTTGTACCGACTTTGTGTTTTGATGATTTATCGATCGAATATAAATCTAGAAAAGCATTTGATTCGCGATTCAGTAATAAAGAGCAATTTTAAAAAAAGGGTCGCCGAAAGACAATCCCCCTCTTTGTTCTTCCGGCCCTTTTTACCAGTGCCAAGCGACCAATCCTTTTGCTCTACCCTAGGACTCTTCTTGGCCTAGCCTTAGGATCATCCCAAATCGACTATATGTATCAATATTCATATAAGACACAGATACACAAGCTATTCTAACTAATTTGTACATTTAACGAAAGAATCTTTTATAAATATTTTCTCAATTATTATGTTTTGTATAGGGTATGTATGGAGCACCGCTAATTTGCGATGGCGCAGTGGTGGGAATGATGATGGCCCCAGACGCTCAGTGGTCTAATTGCACGGGCTTTAGTAACCTCATCCACGTATTCAGGAATAGTTACCTGACCTCGTTCATGCGATGTGTCCAAAGGTGATGCAAACTTTTTAATATTACTCTATGATATGAAAGCAATGTTTAACTTACTGAACTTCCTGCACCACTTTGAGAAATGTCTCAAAAAAAATTGGCCACGGTCATTTCACTTACCAACAGCTTGCTTTTATATAAAAAAAATCGCTTACTACGATTAGTATAAGGCAAATAGCCCTCAGCAATAATATTATATGCTATAGACAATGATATATTATACTATAGATGATATACTTATAAGAAATCACCGGTCAAGTGTTCCCAAGACAGTGACAGTACCATTCACACTTGGTGTAAAAAGGATCGTGTAGTTACAATAATAGGAAAAAAGAGGGCAGCTAGTGTTTGAGAAAAGGCGTTCCAGTTGGAACGCTTTCGAGTCTTCACTTTTCGATCTTTTTTATAGTAGAAAAGTTTTTTTATAGTGGCAAACGAGCACGCGGTTCACCCGATAGCGAGTAGAAGTTACCCATAAGCATCCGCAACGAGAGTTGCCTAACTTTAATGAACAGAGGAAGGGATAAACAAAATGGTTAAATCCTTTTCCTATTCACCTCCTCCACCGTCAGGTTCTCTTACCCTTCCCATCCTTTCCCTATTATCAAAGGATGGGAAGGGGATGAGGAACAGAATTAGGCCTCCGGCACATCATTCATCAGACGAAACGCAGAATAATCCACTTGACGCCTGTCTTCTGTGAGGTCGTGGTATTTCACCGGTCGAGCTGCCAATTCGTGCAACAGATGTTGAGATCTTTAGTTCTTTGTACTTCTTATAATATATATTTTTTAACAACAAATTATCTTTGTAGCCTTTTCGTTCCTGAATTCGTCATGGATTGGGAAACAATGAAGAAATCTTTTTATGAAGAAGTGAAAGATGAATATGATTTTGTAACGGAGCTGTATGACACACTACTAGAAAATTCTGGTAGCACAGAAGAGCACTAAATATAGTATGAAAAAGCTAAACAGTAAACTGCAAAGTACTCGCACCGTCGGGAATCAAAAAAAGTAAAATAAAGGCGATAAAACCAGTAAAATCAAGTTTTATTCCAATGTGTTGTATTCGCATAAACATAAGAAATCATTTTAAACTAAACAGACCAAATAAAACGTGTATGTGTGTGTGTGTGTGTGTACTTATGTACGCACGTTGGAAGTTATACTCCCTTGGCGTAATAAGACAAAAACAACTATAAAAATACTATTTCAATTTAAGTAATAAATGAAATTGATAAAGGTTTATTTACATAAATAATAATTTAGAATTATAGATAAATTTCAAACAATTATTAGTTGCCATGGTAACACCATGAAGTTGGTCTCGCGCATCGTAAAAACTCATCATTTTTCCCAAGCGCACCATAAGAAATATAATTTCAAAAATTAAAAATTGAAGGGTTCATTAGATTATTAAAAAATAAAAAAATATTTATCATATGATTTTTTTGTTTATTGACTAGTGCATTATTATTTAAAATGAATGTTTTCAGAACACTTTAAATATTTTACATTTAATCATGAAACTATTAATAGTTTTATCGATATAGTCCTTAAAACAGCTTAATTAAAATAACCCGTCGGGGTTATTTTTACGTTTTAAAGTAAATTTAAATTGGTTTTGAAAAACATAACATGTATATGATACACTGCAATAAAAATATTAAAAATAGGTAATTACAATTTTTTTTAATTTGAAAATTTGTCATGCGTGTGTCACTTTCGCTAACAACGGTTATTTTACCTAAGCTATATTTTAAGAACTATATTTTCTTAACTATGCGCCTATTTTTCTACTTTTAATAACATAATTCAAACCATTTACGTCTCCTAATCCGTATAACTTGAAAATGTATCCACATTTTCAAGTTTCTCGAATTAGGACTGATTAATTTTTATACTTGACGGCATTAAAACGACTGTAGAGATGCCATTTACTTCACAGTCAAATTGGTGGCATCGTAATCTAAGAATGTAAAAGCTTTAGTCACGAAATGGCGGAGTAATGATAAAATGTCAACTCGTATAATGGCCGTCTTTCATTAAATTAGCAACAATAATTTCTGGAAACATGTGATGAAAATAGTATTTGCTGTCGTATACACTAAACAAAAGTAATGCGACACTAGTGACGTCACTTAACACAACGGCGGTACTAAACTTATACAATATATTTTATAAAGAACATGTAACTTGCTTTGGCCGCGGTAAGAGTAGAAAAATACATGATTTTTTGTAAGTTATCTAAAATTCTATAGTAGTAAAGACATTTTTTAGAATTGTATTGTATTTGGCTGTTTTCGTGTATTTTAAGGTCATCTAGAGTACAGTTACAGAATAACATATTAATTTAATATTCCACAAGTAGCATAGTGTTAAGGCATCTTGTGACAGGACCATCTCTTAATTGTTACTATTTGAATTTTTTTATTATTATTTTACTAACATATGTTAACTAATATTTACAAATTGATTAAATAAAACGCTGTATAATGTTCAATGCCTACTGAATTACTATAAAATATTAACATTGACTTATCTAACTTACAGGAACTAACGTTCTGTATAAACGTAAACTCTACGTTACAGTAAAAAAAAAGATAAATAATAATAAAATAACAAAGCATTTAAACTTATACAATTAAAATTATTTCCCTAAATTAAAGCTCAAGCTTATAACAAATAAATAAATTACTAATTATAAAATTCATACAATTATACATTGACAACTAAAATAGAAGCACTTCCGAAATTACACACGGCACTGGCACACCTTTGTCATTTCTTACTTTATCAATTATGAGTTTCAAGCAGTGAACACTAATAAAACATGGAAGCATTCATATTGCTCCAAAATGCTATAACGAAAACACAACTAATAGGTGTCCACACCTAACGGTTGAGCGGACTTTTCTTTGACAACACGTCACACGTGATCAATTAACGTACCAATAATGCCGTTACTGCGTGTTGTTTACCTAATTAGCGACGAGCGTCCATGGTGATAGACAACAAACTAACTGATTAAGGAAAACAAACGTCGTGAGCGGTTTATTGAAGAGAATTTTGTTTGACGTCACTCATATATTTTATTCGTTCACTGAGTTTAAAGTTGGTAAATAACTTAACTAAGTTATTTATCATACAAAGCTAAGATCGTTTACTTCAGAGAAACACTCGGAATGCCTTTGTAATCATTTTCGTTCGTAGTCAAAATATCGCTAGCACAAATATGATTAATGATTGCATTATTGCCTTGTCGTATCTAAGTCTTATTCTATCCTCCACAATATTAGTAAACCATAATAAACAAAATTTTGAAGGTGACCTAAAAATTACCGACGCTCCATAAATTCAACTCAATTGCAGTAGTACTAATTTCTACAACCGTGTAGCGATAAAGACCATTTAAAAATTAGATAAACATGTTATGAATTTGAAGCGTCAACTAACAATGACACGGGTAAAAGGTTATATTAAAATTAATTATAATTAAAAATAAGAGATGTGAAGAGTTATTCAGGCAAATTTAAACTAAGACGAAAATGTTTATGCCACTGAGTTAAATTATTCTACAAGATACCAAATAGACAACAGCTCTTGAGACATTAATAATTAGGGAGTAAGTAAGATCATTATGAATTCAACTAAGAATAAAATAGAGTCAGGAATATAACAACATTTTTAGATTTGGTGGTAGTTAGAAATGGAATAAAAATGAAATCCTTGCATACTGTTAAAAAAACTATGGATGTTTGTTTGAAGCTCTGTCTATAATAATTTTAGATATTAGTAAGAAAGGGTGTAAGCACACTTATGTATTTAACCTAAAATGGTGTAATATATTTTATTTCCCATTCCATCCATTTCCATTCGGCATATTAGTTAGTCAAAGTGACCACGTACAACAGGCAAATTGGTTAAATGACAGTAACATAATTAATAAATATGAATGACAACATTTTTTCGCGCCTAAATAATATCTATATGACCAACTGAATGTGAACATAGTGTCAGTTTATAAAAACATAACGTATTATCAAATGCCAAAAAATTACGAACATTGCAAATTAATTTAATTAATACTTGACGTGTTACTTCTCGGCAGTCAAATTATGACATTTTGAACTGTTATTTTGTAATTAAATCAAAGTTAGGCTGGACATGATAATAATTTTTGCATAAAAATAAAATCTGCAAAAGATGTTTATCAAAGAAGATACACGTTTGTTCTGTTTGATGTTAAAAGTCAAATGGTTCAATTTCCAATTTGCGGATAGTTTATAACATATTGAGTACGTTTATAATCTGACAATGCTCACAGGTAGTCAGCGACATCTACAATACAAATATGAATTAAAATGTATGTAATTCTATTCCAGAATCATATGGCAAGTGGAAGCGTGTTCGAGTGCGCTGTACAGCTACTAGATTTAGAGAACAATAAACAATAACAATATAACAAGCAGCAGTCCAATTAGAATCAGGATAACGAGCCACTGACGTCGATCTGAAACAAATATAAGATATATAAGACCTTATTATAGACGGATAAAGGAATCCGATAATAATATACCGAATGCAGAGGACATAATTATAATAATGATATTATTAATACAAGAAAAGTCCACACCAGCACATTTCAAAAATACACTCACATACATATACAATATTACGAGAACAAAGTAAGGCAATAATCGAAATAAATGTTAACGGTAAAGAAGTGGAACAGGTGGAAGAGTTCGTGTATTGGGGGTGTTTGTTTAGTAGAGATGGTAGGCATGTTAAAGATTTTGAAGGTCAAGTGACTGCGGGAAATAAAATGAATGAGGCAATAGTGAGGATTCAGAATGTGTCTACGTAGGTTCGTCTGGCAATACACAATGCTGTATACTAGTCCCCACTTTAATGTATGGAAGTAAAAGCTGGGTTTGGCAGGACAAGCATGTTCGTAGAGTTAATGCCGTTGAGATACGGTCCTTAAGAAGTATGTTAGGCGTGACATTAAATGATAGGATTAAAAACAAGATTATTAGAGAAGAGTGTGGTTTAAAAGTGGATGTTGTGACAAGATATGAGAAAGGTATGCTTCGGTGGTTCGGGCATGTTGAAAGGATGAATGAAAAGAGAATAACGAAACAAATTTATGTAGCGCAAGTGAGTGGCAGTGTTGGTAGGGGACGCCCTAGGAGAACCTATATCGATCAGATTAGTGGCTTACTAAAAAAGGACGGTACAAGGAGTACCCGTAACCGACGAGCCACAAGAATTTCAAATATTTAAATAATAAGGAAAAGGAAATCAATCTTTATATTGATAAGATATTGCAGGTGTCCAATGAAATCAAAAAGCTGTATGAGGTCTGGAAACAATCAGACAATTAGTAGCGTAAGCGTATCATTATACCATAGAAATAATTAACAAAGCAAATTACTTTGTAGTGGAAGTATATACAGAAAAACAATTCCGGTTTTCAACATTGATAAACACGAATAAACAAACACGTTGTTAGTCTAGACTCATATTCCAAAACCCATCATATCCATCACTTTATATGGACATGGCACAACAGGTTTTCGTCTTTTATCAAGTCAGCTTTCATGCAATACATCCATCAGATGTATAAAATATATTTAATGTAACCATCGCATTAGTCTTCATTGGCAAAATGGCAAGAATGTATATTAGAAACGTAAGCATTCGTATTTGGCCCATTTTGCCATCGACCTACAGTTTGCCTTTTGCCTATAGGAGATACTAAAAGTTTTAATGTAGACGCCCATCTGTAACATGTAAACATCACGCAAAATGCGCGGTAAAGTAGCCCCCTACTACTACTACTACCATGTAAACATGCTCATAGCATTCAGACTAGTTTCCACACCTCCATGAGTCAACAATGTTAACTAATTGTCAACTACTAATACTTGCCATTGTTCATTTGGAGGACCCTTGCCACTTTCTTGACAGTGGAGTCTAGCCTGGAGCCAGTATTTTCCAGTACCGTATTCATGTCCTCCAACATGCTGAAAATAGAAGTGTTACTCTTAAAACTATCATAAAAAAAATATATGTAAATAAACAATACTTCAAGATAACTACTTTTTTAAAGTGAAAACTTCATTAGCTGCATTAAAAAATATTTGGTTTCGAAAAACTTTTTTTTCTTGTAATTCATTTTTATTTTTATTGTTAAGAGACAAGGGTTTATTTTTGTTGAATATTTATTTATTTTTGAAGTGAGTTTTCACGCAGTCCTAATGACTGCCTGTGTTTTTTGTTTATCTACTTATTCTCATTTTATTATACACAATATACATAAATAATAACTAAGTATATAAAACAAACTAACCAATGTGTGGATTTACTTTTAAAATAACCAATATATTTATGGCAAGAGTTTAAAGTTTACAAAGAAAATATCCTTTTTCCAGTCTATCATTGCCTCTGTTATTAAATTAAGCTTATTATAGATGCCTTTGGGTAGCGGTTACTTAATATCAGGTGACCAGCTTACTAATTTGCTCCCATTTTATATAAAAAAAAACTTACACAGCTTGTTCATCTAGTTCATTGCCAATTTGCTTAGAAACAGTCTTCAGAGAGGCGGCAGAGTTACTGATCATGTGCAACTGATTATCTTGATTCATTAACATTTCCTCTTGCAAAGACATGATGTCGCTTTCGTACATATCAAATGGTGGTGGGCTGTCCGTCTGATTCGCTAACCTCGAATATCTGGAACTCTGTGGTGTCGTGGCCCAGAAATTCCCAAAATGTATTGGACTCTCCTCACCGAGAAGAGGCTCTCGTGCGGTACCATCAATATCGTTTTTTCTATTGGAAGTCATTTTGCCTTTCATAATCTGAAAATATTACAGGGTAGTATGTCAAGCTACGCTCATCAAAATGAATACTGTTATAATTAATTATGTGTAGACTTATTATTATCTTACGACACTAGCAGTTTTTTTTATGGCAGCAGGGAAAGAAGACGGGCGGTCACTCGGCCCTTAATTTTTTGCCCGGCTATTTTCTATATTAGCGTTCATCATGATGCGAAAAAATGGCTGTCCACTAAGTCACAATAGTTTGTCAATTTCCTTTCCAATCTTGCCACAATGATGTCATAATGACGCACCTCTTACAAAATATTAAATAAATATCACAGATTTTTCAAAAATGGTGTTGGTAATGTAAATAAAACAATTCACCTTCACTTCTTTTTTTGTTGCCTCTATGAATGTCCGTCGCTCGCTAATCTCCCTGTTATCAATCTTAAATTTTGATGAGTTATTTTCAACTATGCTTATAATTAATGTTAATGAAATTCATTTATATCAAAGTTAAATCAAACAAACCAAAGAAATTGAATAAGCATTTTGTAGTTTAACTTATGGTCTGCTATAAAATAGGCAAAGATCATATTATCCCTTCCTTATAGAAGTTATTAGAAATAATGGGCCGCATTTCAATTTCACTTTTATTTAACAATGGTTAGATGAAAGACAACTGTACAGTCTATAGAAAAGAAAATTTAATATGCTTCTAGCTGAATATCATAGAATAAATTGGTTACTTACTAATTTATTTTATTCTTGATTTGTCATTCTACATATTATAATCTTTCTCATCAAAGATAACAACAATACTTATACTCATTGCCATATAGTTTACAAAGATATCTTTCCAGTTAATCTAATTGCTAATAACTTGGGCCAATGTACTACCAATAAGTTTATAGCATGCAATATAACAAATATAATGCATGTGACCTCTAAAATAGGTCAGAATTCACTATATGTCAGACCACAATAGATTATTATATTTGTAGAGTGACCATGAAAACCAATCAAATTTTAAAAATTAACATATGCATTAATATTTATGCAATTTAATTAACATTATATTAAAAAAAATGCATATAATAATTAATTAGAAATAGCAGTACAACAAAAGTTACTTTATGATCGCATAAATGTATATGTTTTCATCATGATATGTGATGATGAAAACATATACACATATTGCAATAGATTTAAAAATATTAAAAAAGGATATTAATTGTGTCTTCTAAGTCTTCCAAATCCCATTCAATACTACGAAGTGCATTCTTTAACTCTGTTGAGGTCCAGTCAACTTCTGGGCTGTTAGGCACCGTAGGAGATTTTGATAGCTCTTGCCAGCGTAAATAAAGGCCCCGCGTTTTGTTCAATGCCTTGAACACCTCACTGTTTGACAAATATTTATTTAAAATTAGTCTACAGATTAAGAAATACAATTTTATAAAGTATACCAGCTACATATTACTAGAACTTAGCAAATTGAGCAGAAGGCTTCATGAGGTACACTATATATATCCCCTGTGTGTTTTAACAATTTCCTCAAAATGTTGTTAGATTTCTTTATAGGATAAGGGGGCAAACAAACACTGGATTGCCTAAAACTAAGTGATCACTGCCATGAACCATGCCCATAAACATTGTAACCCCAGAGGAACCGCAGATGCCAACCTTTAACATGTAATGAATAATATAGTTGATAGCTAACTCCCAAATAAACAAACCGTTTGCTTACTATGAAACTTTAAGAAAGTTTATTGATATTAGAACATATCCATTTTTAATTTAAAACTACTTATATTCAAAAACATTTTAAAGAAATGAAGATAATTAGTAATAAATTAGATATGCTATTCTTTACTTAATAAATATACATGTATATACTTTGCTGAGTATTAAAAAATACCTAAGTTTGGAGTACTATTTTTATTTAAAGCACATAATATAAAAATCCAAGAAAACTAAGATGGATAGGAAACACTTAGTCTAATGGCCCATAATCAAATCATATAACACTCTAACAAAAACAAGTCGCTACCGTAATTAAATAAAATATCTGACCTAATGAGAAAATGTAAAGTAAATAATAAGTAAATTACTAATGCACTCCTAGAGTCAATATTAGCTCGATCTATTCATAATCTTTACCAAGTAGAATTATGCACTTACTCCTTAACGACGTAAAATGGATCTTCTAAAGTCATTTCAATCAGAAGAACCTGCTAGTTATGAGCAGTTGCATGTGATGGTAAGCAAAACACAATAAGCAAAAATTTGCAACGTTTATTGGTATAGAAACAATTTGTAAGTATCCAGATCCTTGCCTACCCACAAAATATCGACGGTAACATACCCCGTGTATATTCGCTCGATGGACTTATTCGCCGTCCTTTGCTAACTCATATAACATTTAGCTGCTGCAGCTGCGTACTCCCGAAATCACATCGCGCAAACGCAGTACTTCACTGGTGCTACATAGACTACATGACATGGGTATTTCATAATTTGTGCATGTAGTTAGCAGAGGAACATTTGTATTGTATTTATGTTGTAGTTGACTTCTATGTATTCACAGATAAATAAAATGTCGTAACAAAAGTGTACGTCTTCTATATCCTCTTTGGTAGACCTTATGACACCCGTGACTTCTATTTACACTCTGGACTGGACACAGAGCCGTTAAAATTAAGACTAAAAAAAAGAGAACTTAAAGTAGGGCCAATTTAAATTAATATCACATTTGAAATATATTATATGCTGCTACCTGCTAAATACCATCGATTTAATTGAAGGATCATTCTTCAGCTTCAAACATTTGTGAAATAATTCAGTTATTATGAACAAATACTTATACGTACTGTGATCTCAATGTTCCATTGAACATCAAATCAAACCATGTAACATCAATAATTGTATATCTATTTAAATTATTATTGTATTTCTATAAGTTATTAACTAAAAAAATCTTTGTAGTTTTGTGTATCAACTGAGGGAGGCTGATGATCACGATGAAAATAAATTATTATTTTCATCGTGTTGTCAAATAATTAAATATTTTCGAATGACAATAGCTTCTTTTGATGAGCTGCATTCTTTTGATGATGACAAACTGCCGCTCGTGTGAAAGAACACTAATTTGTCAGGACTAAAATGTGCGATACTCGGATCAGATAACCAACACATCGGATGTTGGGTATCTGACATGAAATACGTTACGTTGGCAACACTGGCCGCTGTGGTACTGTTCCGAGAGGGTGAGTGAGAGTATTGATCAAAGACTGCTATATAATACTGGGCTGGACCGGATTGTTATTGATTGCCCTCTGTGATTTCCGCCAAGGTAGACGTCAATTCAACGCGAACCGCGACGCGCGACCCTTCTGCGACATCTTTATTGAAATTGATTGCAATTGCCTGCGTCCGGTGAGGGTATAGTGGCCGTGCGAATCCGTCTGCTATTTGGCGAAGCCATAAAGGATTCGACTATTAGAATTCGTCGTCACAGGTAAAATACTTTTTTGAATTTTTAAGATGTTTTAAGTCCATACCTACTCGCCTGGGTCATAATTTATATATCGCCGTAAGATTGTAGGACAGTGTTAGCTTATAATCTGTAATTATAATTAATTGTCTACGATATACTACATTGTACTAGGCCAATTTACGCCGATTTGGGTAGGTTGGGCATCTAAGTACCCAACCTACCCAAATCGGCGTAGGCAAGATATCAATCACAACTTGCTTCGACAAGTCATATACTTTAACAAATCTAATACCATTAAACGAGCAATTTTTGTGTATATGTAATCTTCTTCTGGGAAATTCTGGGACGATAATTTGATCTAGCTAGGATTAAATTTTATAAAATGTCGTTTTATCCTAATTTTCAGGCATTGAAAACCCCAGTTTGAGTCAGTTTATATTTATTTATTATTATGTTGGTAAGATCGAAAATATTACTCATATTTCATGATTATGTAATTCGTATCTAAGCATAATTTCCAAAAAACACTATTTAAAAAAACGTCCTCCAAGAACTATCGCTAGACTCTAAATGGTTAGTCCGGTTATACAACAATTTATAATATTGTTAGTAAGATCATAAGCTACTATTATTCCATTACAATCGTACATGTGAGCGTACGGGAGGCAGCGTACATTTATATAAAAAATCAATACAGTTGGGAAGGAAAGGGAAGAACCAGACATCAAATCAGAGCCCGAAGTAGGAGTGAACGACACGAGTTACTTTACTCTATATGTTTTTTGCTATGTTAGTTATCGATAATTTGTACGCGAATACCAAACTTGATATCCACTAGATTGAATGTAATATCTTTTTAGGAAAAAAATTCACACTGTACCGCATTTCGAAAGAAGATTTGTTAATTTTGACCTTACCTTATGTATACGAATTTTTTTTTAATTTTCTCAGGAACAGTGCGATTTCTTTGCCTGTGCAGTGGCGTAGGGAGGAAGCGAGGATACCCCAAAAAAAAGTCTACGAGTCGAACTAAAAAGTAAAAAATGGGAGTGGTTGATATCAATTGTTGGAAATATTTTATTAGTTCGGATTGGTTCTTATCGAGTACAGAATTTAAAAAAATATATTCTTTTTAAACATATTGAAACCTATTTTCTAGTTATTTTGTAGTCTGTTTTAGTTCGGCTAGCTACAAAAAGTTTATTTTTTCGTTTTTTTTATTTTATTTTATCCTCATAATCCTGATTAGTACCAAAAAAAGTTATGAAAAATATATTTCCATCGGTACCATACGATTATACTTTTTCAAGTCAATCGGATGTATGCAAGCTAGCAAACAAAATATTTCGAAAGATTACATTCCGTTACATAGATAGAAATGTACCTACACAAGAAACTAACGAAGGCGTGTTAAAAACTAATAAAACCAATGATATTAGAATGTAAAAATAAACATACATAATTCTTTAACTAGGTAGCTTTATTCTCAATATAAAATAGAATTAAATTATTTTTCTTATTTTAATAAATATAGATCAGAAATAAAACAACATTATGAAAAAGTGAGAGATGTGTTCCAGGATCGCGCCAAATGGAAATCCATAATATCTGCTTTCCCCTCTGGGTTACGGGAGTCGCATGTTATTTTGCAGCATCCGTGTTTTACTCCAATGTGTAGTATTCACGTAAATATAAGAAATCATTAATAAAAGCAATGTAAAACATTGTTTTTTTTTCCTTTTGAAGACACATTGCTCTAATCGTACTTGGTACTCTATTTGTTATTTGTACTCGTTTTCAAAGTATCGATAGTATGTAGTAGTAGTTATTTACTCGAACTGCGCAGCCCTACGTCGGCATCGGTCGGGCTCTGAGCTTCGGTATTGAGTGAATTTCTCTTCGGCTCTTGCACTGCGCATGAACCTACGAATCTCTTTGTAATGTAATTATTGATCGAATTTTAAATGAAAATTTCAATGAAGTTTGAGTGAGATAGCGAGATATGGATTCATTACTAAATCCCGATGCTTTAGAATTTTGTCCAGATCTTATGAAAGTTACACAGGTACGTGAATATTATAAGCTTACCGAGACCTTTTTGATATGAGCATGTGTTCAAATCATTACAAAATGTTAGTTTTAACATTCTTTACAATTTTATGGATGGACGGTCGACATTTTTAATGTTTTATAATGTAGTGTTTAGTCTTTTCTCTGGTGATACACTGAAATAATCCATATTTATTCATATAAAACTGAACCTTTGTCACTTTGAAAGTAGGTAAAAATTAAGTAGAAATTGTAATCTCTACCTACCTTGGTCGGTTACCCAACAATGTTTGAAGTTCTACTATAGCAATTCTAGCTTCTAATCCTTCATTTGCCTTCATGGAACTTTCATGATGTTCATATTATATGAAAAATTGGTAAAATTCTAGAACAAACTACGTGGATTTTCACAAAAAGTTATAATGATAGAAAATGGCCTTATTAACATTATTATCAACACCGAAACTCTCGCTTCTTAGCCATTTTTCAGAAAAAAAATTGAAATTATTTCATACATTTACATAGTAAATAATTCCGACATTTGCAATTTTATTATTAAACGTCAAAAATAATAACGTCTGATTCTAGTCGCTACGTTTAAATCGAATAATCGATATTTTGAAATATTTGTTTAAAATCGCGTATTCGATTATATATATATTTTTTAATCTTCTCTGGCGCTGGATTTTGGGGTTTGCGGGTGAGGGATTGGAATACTCCCTGTATTACTGCTTCTTTCTAATACCGCTCCCATCAAAAAGAAATATATTGTGTCTGAGAAAATTAAAAAATATATATACATAATCGAATACTTGAATAATAAAAATAAAATTTCAAAATATCGATTAGGACTAGAATCAGCACGTTATTATTTTTGACGCTTAGTAATAAAATTGCAAATGTCGGAATTATTTACCATGTAAATTTATGAAATTATTTTTTTTCTGAAAAATGGATAAGAAGCGAGAGTTTTGGTGTTGATAATAATGTTAATAAGGTCATTTTCTACCATTATAAAAATTATTATTTGCTGATGGTTGTGTCAATGAGAATGGAGAAAGTCTTCTTGCGGTGTGTTTGGAAAAGAATCTTGTTGTGGCAAATACCTTGTTTTGCCCAAGAAGATTCATATGTATACATGGGAAAGAGGGCAAGACAGAATCATAATTGATTTTGTAATTGAGGGCTTATCGGGGTTCCAACGTTGGAACTGACCATTATCTGGTGATATGCCGGATAAATGGTTTGTTCAAGCGTTGGCGCCACCGAACACCTGCTTCTACTACCCCGGTAGAACGTATTAAAGTAGAACTGTTGCAAGATGATTGTGTGAAAGAAAGATATTTACGGTGCTTGGAAGAAAAATTTTGTGAGTTGAATGAAAGGAATTTGAAAGAAATGAACGTTGAGAATGTTTGGGGAAGGATAAGGAATGGAATAGTTGAAGCTGCCACCGAAGTATGTGGAATAAGCAAGAGCTGGGACGCAAGGAAAGACAACCCAGTGTGGTGGCATAGGGATAGCATTGTTTGAGGAAGAGAGTGAAAGAGATAGTAAATAGAAAGAAGCAAGAAAGGAAGAAGAGGGATGAAAAAAGATTATCTGACGATTTTCACGCAAATGTGAAAATGTTTTGGAAACACGTCAAAAATGCCAGAGGCAGGTGAATGTTGTTCATGATGCGAATGGGGACCTTCTGAATGATGAAGTAGCAATTCTGAAGAGATGGAAGGGATATTTTGAAAGTTTGTTTGAATGTGATGAGGCATCAGTATTAAACTCGGCATATACTCATGAATGTGTCTATGAAGGCTCGTACACAATGCTGTACTAGTACCCACTTTAATGTATGGAAGTGAGAGCTGGGTTTGCCAGGAAAAGCATGCTAGTAGAGTTAATGCCGTTGAGATGTGATCCTTAAGAAGTTTGTTAGGCGTGACTTTGAATGATAGGGTTAAAAATAGCATTATAAGGGAAAAGGGTGGCTTAAAATTGGACATTGTGACTAGAATTGAGAAAGGTATGCTTGGGTGGTTTGGGCATGTTGAAAGGATGAATGAAGAGAGAATAACAAAACAAATTTATATTGCAAAAGTGAGTGGCAGTGTTGGTAGGGGACTCCCTAGGAAAACTTATATCTATTAATACTTATATAGATTAATGTTTCACTAAAAAAAAGGCGATATAAGGAGCACCCATAACCGACGAGCATGCATGCGAAAATGTATGAATGTGGAAGAAGCGAGAGAGGTGTGCCAGGATTACGCCAAACGGAAATCCATGATCTCTGCCTACCCCTCTGGGTTACGGGCGTGAGCGCATATTTATTATAAAAATTACTATGCATGTGCGCGTAGTGTCCCTGTTCTAGAATTTTACCGAAAAATTTAATTTTTTCTTTGAATAAAATTGATTACTTATATCACAATGACTGATATTGTTTCATCTTTGAAGTGCAGTATATAATGCTTGAATCAATAGTAGCAACTCATCTGCGTGCATGATGGAACTCTTTCAAACATGCTTTGCAATTAAAAGGCTAAATTAAATTTTACCTGAAATGTGATTAGTTACATGCTGCAGAGTTTTGATTAGGGTGCATTTTACAAGTCAGGGGTGTGAATTTGAAGTTGCAATTTTGATAATTTGATACTGCTACAAGTTTTATTTAGTTGATGAAAGCATTTGGTGGCTCCATGCAAGAATTAAACTAGTCTCAAGTTTGTGTGTGTGTGTAGTTTGCTACCTGCCACATGTCTTGATCATCTTATATGTAAAGTGACAGTAATTCAGTACACATGAGCTGCATCCTCTCAACTTGCCTGTTATGATATACAATTTTGTCATCATTTAGGTTTATTAGTTTTTTAAATCGACTATTGTGTGTTGAAATAGTTCCATACAATGATTTGGAGGATGTGAATAATTCAAATATAAATCTTTGGAAAACATGGCGCATCATTCAAAGTATAATTAAATATTGTAGTTATCTAGAAAATCTGTAAGATCGAAGTAAAAATAATACATACATACTTTTATTAAATAAGTATTACTTTTAATAAAAAGGAGAGAGTGATAACAAATTCGCAATTTTCCGTCACTGCATTTTATAATCTTAGAAAAGGCTTGAAAAAATGATAAAGTGTGAAGAGATGATCTGTGGTCAACATTTACTGCATACAGATTGAGTAGTGATCTAATAGAGGCATTACAGAAGTATAGAATTTCTACTGCTTCTATTAGAATTTATGGGGCATTCAAATTCAATCTGTTTATGGAGCACTGTTAGAAAACTTTGATAGAATAGGCGAGTTATTTGTAAAATGTTTTGTGCACCATGGCATACTTGTAAGTCCTCCACCGATGATGCAAATACTATTTGGTCATCGGTGGAGGACTTACAAGTATGCCATGGTATGTCATGTCATGGTCAAGTATATCAATGGTAAATGTCATGAATGGATCATAGAAAGGTTAAGGTATGCAGATAAATAAGAAAACAAACGTGATGAAAGTTATGGACTTTGAAAGAAAATAAAGTAAGATAGTGATTGAAATAGACTTAAATGGAAAAAAGTAGAACAGGTTGAGGATGGTACAGGACGAGTTTGTATGGTTGTATTCATGTTCAGCAGAGATGTTAGATGCATTAAAGGTATATAAAATGACGGTGGGACGTAAAATGAATAGGGCTGTAGGCACAGTAAAGAGAAGCCAGAATGACTCTAAAAAGGAACACCTGCCAATACATAATCCCATAGTATTACCCACCATGTATGGGAGTGAGAGTTGGGTATGGCAGAACAAGCATGCTAGTAAAATTATACAAACGGGAGATCCGGTCTCTGATAAGTATGCCAGGACTGTTACAAATGGAAATCTGTAATCTTTGCCTGGCCTGAGTGTATATATAAAAAGTAGTAAAGTAGTCATAGGAACATCTAGGGCCTAATATTTTTTTACTCCTTACAGTATTTTTTTTTCTGTATATAACTTTAAATGTATCACAGCTTACGCACTTAGTACTATCATCTTTTCATGACTAATCATATTCTCCATTTGCCACCCATTAAAAGAAAAAAGTAAGTGCTAGATAAAAAAAAGCTTTTATTGAAATAATGTAGATATTACAGAAAATACATATATTAATATATATAATACACTTAAATACAAAATGTTACTAATATAATCAAGTAGCCACTGAATTTTGATCACTATTATCCCAACATGAGGTTGTGTGTTAAATCCGCCATTATTATAATATATTGTCAAATATTGTCTTGAACTATAGACAAGTGTTTAGGCTTAATTGAAACAAGTAAAAGAATTATTAGTACATTACTTCAATAATCAACTGATATTTTAAAAAAATGAAAAAGATGTAATGTAGTAAAACAAGATGTGAATTTTTGTGATTTTTTTCTGATATTTGTACAAGCTGCAGTAAGTATAAACCAGAAATCCCTAGATTTAAAACAAGAAATTGCAATCAATTTGCTTTATATAATTTTATAACTCCTGACAATGCTGCTGTACATAAAACTTTCCATAGTTTTAATATTGCTAAGAAACTTAGATATAAAATATGCTAATGATGCTAGTACTATAATGCTTTATAATCTTTCTTAAAGTTTTTGAATAGTAGTAGGAGTAGTATTGAACAATAAAAATTAATATTATAAGGTATAACAGCATAGATAACGGTGTGAATTGGACATACAATAACACGTTTGTATTTTATAACACAAAATCCAGCATGGAATTTATACCTTCATCTATTATTTAATATTTGTCTGATTGTTGGTTAATATTTATATTATCTAACAAAATACGTAATTAAAAAAAGAATAAAACCATAAATTATAATTAATATTAATTATTTTGTATATATATATATATATATATATATACAACTATACGTAATAACTGTTGGTCCCAGATTTAGCTAGACACCCCAAATGCGAGTTACTTATGCTACATATCTTATAAGATACACAATTCAGGTCCTAATTTAATTAGAGATGAAGATACAAATTACTTATGCGGGTCATCATAGACCATAAACCAAATGTTTAGTAAGTTAAGTAGTCATACTCCTCTGGTATAGCTGCTCTAATCATACTGTAGCTTCATTACATAAATATTTTACTAATAACATATATTTCTTACAGGATGGCTTTCTAACTGTTAAACAAATAGTAAAATCATCAAAGATATTTGCAACAAAAGGAAAATGTGATAATATAAAAACACTGCCTGCATTTAAATCAGTTGCATCAGAGTTAGCTGAATATGTTTCTCTACAAATAGATAAAATAATAGATGCGGAAATACCTAGTACACTTCTTGAGGAATTGTAAGTAACTACTTTTTTATTTTTCTAATATTTTGCCATAACTATCATCATAATTTTTTCTTACCATTACATATTTGTAGACCATGGATTAGGTTACATTAGGATTCAGCTTAGGCTTCAATATCATCGATCCTTTACATCTTTGGTCAACTTACAATACAAAAACTTTTTTTAGTGCTTGCCTACATAATAACAGAAGTCTCTGTGTCTGTATTATATTTCAGTGAATATAATTATTTTTGTATCTTTAAATTAGACAATTACACATTGGATTGTAAATTATAGAAATTGTAATAATGCAGGTATATGGTCGTAAAAAATGTAGCCTATATTTACACAGTGTTGACAACCGTCACACTGTGCCAACCACACATGAGCTGGAAAATGCCAGGAAGATGATTATATTGAAATTATAATAAAGAATTAAGACAGGTCCTACAGTACTTAATATGTTTAGTAGTATAGATAGAGTAGTATAGTATTCGTCTAATCGTTCTTACTTAATATTTTTTTTTGTAAAATATTTAGTAAGTAAACATCTGTTAATCAAATGAAATAATCATAACAATAACAAATAATTCCAATGGTACATTTGTAACAGGGATGATCAGCATTACAATGATGATCAAGTGGTTTACTCAAGTAAAAATATTTTAAAGAGGCTTCATTTAAATTTTGAAGAATTGTATGATATGGAGAGATTGCGTATTGACGACAATTATGACCAAAGCAATGAACCAATGGAAATCCACCAGGAAGTTACTGATAACCGAAATCAAGTAATAGGTGAGGAAGATGAACAAGATGAGGGAGATGAAGAAGATAAGGAAGAGGTATGTTCGTCTTATTTTTTAGTTATTTCTTAAGTTTCTACATGGTTATTGTATTATTATGAGCAGTGGTGGCTCAGCGGTTTAGGCCCCGACTTACGTACTGTAGGATGCGGGTTCGAACCCAGGCAGGCGCTTTACTTTGCGTAATTTATTTCATCACCACTGCTCCAAAAACGGTGGAGGAAAACATCGTGAGGAAACCGGCATGTTCTTAGAGCTTCACCAACCCGCAACGGGCGTGGTGGATTACGGCTCATTCCCTTTCTCGGAGAGGAGGCCTGTATCCCTTTAGTGGGAAACATTCTAGAAAAGGCCGAGTTATTATTATATTATAGCTCTATATCTAGCTAGGTACTCATTGTTGGTTGTATTTGTTAGAATTCAATTTTTTTTAAAAAATGCCGCCCGCCTTCTGAAGAAGGAGTTCATTATTTTTAGTCTCTTTCTCCAAGAAGATGGCCCTGGTGGTTGCCTTTTCGCGTTTAAGTACCTCATGACATTGGTGTAGTAGGTTTTGGAAGTACGAGCCATATCGTGAAATACCCTAATACAAATTCTTCAACCTCGTCATCGCAGTGCGACGGTGTCGGTGCGTAGACCATCAGCGAACATCGTTTGATTATTTTGAGTATAAGATACCCTAGTCCTAGTCACGCCACCCTGATCGAAACACTCGATTTTTACTAATATAGTAAAAATCAAGAGTTCACGAGAGACTTATAGACGATCGACCCGAAACTTTGGAACTGATGGTTGCTCTCCCGGAAGAGCAAGTTTAAGGACTTGAGGGTTATTGTTCCCTCCCCCTTTCTTCGGTCATCAGACTACCCTATATCCCAACGTAACTTGTTCGAAATCTCCAGTTTAGCGATGCTTTCGTCCGTCCGCAGTGTGCACGTATTCAGTGTTGCCAGGGCCAGTTGTCGAATGTGTTTGATATTTTCCGGGGATTCTAAGCACTGTGTGATTGATTAATGGTTTTGTAGGACGCCCCTGGCACATCCAACACACAAGATGATGAGTTAGCAAATGTTTGGAAACCAAAACTTTTTTACAAACCAAACAGTCTGATGGAGCTTGAATTAAGATTAATATACATGAACGGGAAACCGGTGGGGTAAGTATATCCCATATAAATGTTTCATCTGTATGCTATGTAAGTAGCTCTAATCGTTTTAAACGGCTAGCGCCCAGTTTGATCCAAATTATTCTTTTTATTGTTTTGACGAAATTGTTCGTCGAAATCAACCTGCTTTATGCCTCCCACGTCCTCCTTTTTATGTAACCGATAATTCGTTTCGTTAAATAAACAACTCTGATACGGTTCGATACATTGTTGTTCGATGTAATTATTGAAGATAAAATGTGAATTTTCATAAAACGTTTTTACTGCTTTTTTAAAATACACGTATTCTTTATTTTCACGTTTCGTGGGCTCTGAAATAAGAGATTGCTTAAAAAAATTTTTAAAGGCTTAAATCAGTATCTACATACAAAAATATATTTCAGATACGAACATCCCTATAAACATGAATTGTATATGTATCAGCCACCATCGTTTTTTATGAAACCTGAACCAGTGCCTATACCATTTCCACTGCCCTTGAAAAATACAAACTATACATTTGTAAACACCGAGGGCACACTTGAAGCACTTTTGCGGCATCTTCAAGAAGTCGACGAGATTGCGGTGGATGTGGAACACCACCAATATAGGACTTACCGAGGTATTTATTTATTTAAGAATTTACTGTAGTAAAAAAATCAAGAGAAGAAAAACCGGTATTTTTAATAACGTTTTGGTAATGACACGGGTAAGAAATCTAAAACAAGCCAAGCCCTGGAAGTAATTTGCTTTATACTTACGTCCGGTTTCTGGAATGTTGGCAAATATTTGTTCAAATAACACTCCTGTCAAGATAAAAGTCATGTCAATTCAATTTAAGCCTGGGTGATCTATCTTTTTAAGTATGTATTTACGAAAGGAAAGCAGCATATCAGTTATTTGGTTTTCATTGCATAGCATATTATTTCAGATTATAAAAGACAACAAATTATTTGATGATCGTGCTTCTAGCCACTCTTGATCGGACATGTGACAGCTAGCTGGCTATTTTTCCCGTTGGCCAGCCAACATTTCAGAAATCGGGCGTTAGTGTCGTTTGTAAATAATTGCCTCACAATCTAGTATACAGTAGCAATAAGAAAAGTTTTTTTTGAAAGGAGTATAACAGGAGGACAGTATAACAGGATGAAAATGAGTTTGTATTATTATTATGTTTATCAACAATGTTAGTTTTGATTGAGCTTAGTTGAGTGTTGGAGACAGTAAAGTTCCTAAACCAAGATATGAAAAAGGTCCAGAATGACGAATGACTGAAGAAATTCAATAGAGCAATGTGCTCAATTGAGACAAAGTAGGGAGGCCTGGTCTAAATAACAGTACAGGGCTAGTATTCATAAAAATTGTATAGATGTATCGAAAAGGGTAAATAAGCCTCGCAAATCGAAGAAAACGTATGTTGCTAAAGTGAGTCACAGCGTCTAATTTTCAGCGATACGATCGCCACGATCGACCCACGAACATGTAACTATGGAAGAAATGTAATAGATATGTTAGGAAACTTCAAAGATTAAATGTAAATATGAATATGGGCTACATGTTATTAATCTTAATATGCTGGCGTTTCTAAATCTGCAATTGCTTTTATTTATATATATAACATGTGTAATGTAATAGCCTTTATTCAGATGGACTTAACCTAATTTCGATAAACACAGTATTCTAAAATAAATATAAAATTATTCTAGTAATTGCTGCTCTTTTATTTTCTGTAGATGTGTTTGCCTATTGGCATCGACGGGCCGGTTGGCGTGGTTTGTAAGATACTTGCTTTACACGCCGCAGGTCGTGGGTTCGATTCCCACCCAGGACAAACATTTGTGTGCATGGGTGTAATTTATCTATCTAAGTATGTATTTACAAAATAAAAGTAATATATGTAGTATATCAGTTATCTGGTTGCCATAGCACAAGCTCTGCTTAGTTTTGGATCAGATGGCCGTGTGTGAATATGTCCTAGGATATTATTATTATTGTTATTGGCAAAGGCCTCCTCCAACCTTTTCCATTCTATTCTTTCTTCAGCCACTCTGTTTCACATAACTCCTGCCACCTCTCTGACATCATCATCTCACTTTTTCTGTGGTCTGCCTCTTTTCCTTTTACCCTCTCTGGGACCACATGGTCACCTTCTTACTCCATTTGTCATTGTGTGCCTGCCATCTCCATTTGAGTCTTTTGATTTTCTGTACTATGTCTATGGTTCTTGTTTTATTCCTGATGATATGTTTGTTCAGTCTGTCTTTTGTCGTATATAGCATGTGCTTAGTAATAATACAGTATAGGACTGATTTGCATGAACATTTGTTGCTAAATCTATTTGCACCGATTAAAACCTAAAACCACAGCATACATTACGTTCCCCCTTCATTCCAGATTAGATCTGCGCTTAAGAGGCTGGCGATGTATTTATTAGTAACTTTTCTTCTTGTTCCATAGAGTTGACAGAGTAGCGGTCACTTAACTTGAGGTGTACTGCTTGCTAGTTTCTTTTCGTCTAAAAAATAACACGCGGAAGCCAATGGAAATTCGATACATATAGTGGTACTCAAGTTTTAGTTCTATAGTCCATTTTTATAAGAAATCGCAGCGAATTCATTTATTATATAACCGATAGCGTTTCCTGCAGTTGCAATTAAAGAATAAGTGTGATTCCTGTTGCAATTGTTATGAACCTTCGCAAAGCAATTTCATAAAAGTTTTCGATTCCGATATTTGAAAAGCATTTGTGATTGTTAACTAGCAGGTATGTGGTACGTATGTCAACTAGTGCTTAAGACATCTGATGTTAAGTGGCGATGTCATCGAAGGATGGTATGCACTGATTTTACACTAGCTGTTCGCGCGACTTTGTCCGAGTGGAATTAATTAAAAATATTTTCCAGTCCGTAGAATTTACAAGTTTATTATTTGACATTTTTGTAGACATCGCATTGGTCGCTCATACGAAGGTAAATCTCTATTAATTTATTTGAAAGTCGACGTTTACATCATCTATTTAATATAACCTCTTCACAACAACCATAAATAATTTTTATCCTTACAGAGAGTTTTTGTTATATTGAGTGATAAAAGAAAACCAAGCATTATCATTTCCCTGTCCTTTTCCCATCTTTATGAGATCGGTAGAGCATATATTTCTGTATGAGCTGTCATATCTGAATTCACTCCTCACTTTCTACACATATCATCGTTCATGCAGTCCATCCATACTTTCTTCGGTTTTCCCCTACGCCTGTAACCATCCACATTCATTCCCATTACATGTTGCGATATAGGCAGTAACCAACGAAATTCGCAATAATTTTTAACATGTGCGTGAATATATTTTTTAAACAACTAATACTATTATATAATAGTAGGGATATCCCGATATATTGATTTACATGTACAAATATTAAATATACGTTCTAATCACAATTTACAACAAGAATAACAATTATTCACTTAACCCTTAGTAGCCTGATTTACGACAGCGTTTTTTTTTAAATATTACTGTGTTTGCTTGAGGGTCTAGATGAAGGGAAAAATAGCTAAAAAAACACAATATTTATTTTACATATTTATTTAGAAAAAAAACAGGTATATTTATAGTCTTCAGAAAAAGAAAATATATCCAATTTGTATTCAACAAAACTTTCAGTAAAATGTGTTTACTTGTTCACTTTGCCGCGCAAGTAATATGCCATAGATAAATAAAACAAGTAAGTTAAGGGTTAAGATTTCCCACACCAAGCACCCGCTACGCATTAATACCAGGGGAGTAGGTAGGGAGGTCTCCCGACTCCCACGCCGCGCTGCCTTGCGAAGTGACGTTCGGTTCTAACAATACAATTTGTCTATCTTTTTTTCTGTTGTGTTTTAATGTTCGTATTCGACTGGTTATACGATTGGTAGTAACTGAACTAAATTATTTCTTAGAAAATGAAATCCAGGAATAATGACGTACGAGTTCTAGGCAATTAACAACAAAAAAAGGCGACTGTTTACGATCTTAGAAATTTTGACACCGCAAAAAATTTGGTGGAAGCTTTTTAGAAACTGATAACAAAAAATAGTATCGGTAATAAATATTTGTAAAAACTCTGATTGAGTATAGCAATAATATGGGTAAGATAAGTGAAACAACCTAACCTGCTCATTTCTAAATTTCAGACGATAACATCTCTCGTTCTTTTGGGATTCCGTTTTAAATTGCATTTTTTTTGGCCTTTTTAGTGCTTTTCGAAAGGTTTCATTTTCTTGTAGGCACCGCTCATTATGGTTATAGTATACTTTTTTTTAATTTGAATTTAATAACGAATTTGTAAATTCTAGTGTAAATCATAAAACTTAACTACTAAATAAAAAGTAAAATCAAGTGCCGCTGTAAACGTTGATTCCTAATTATTACTCAAATTTTGAGAATGCATCGGAACAATCAAAAGTTAAAAGTCTGGAACAAAACAAAAGTAAAAAATTATTAAGCAAGCAATTAAGCATTAATTTGATGGTTAAGGCAACCTTTGCGATATTGCAGAGCTGGTAGTAGGGGGCGGCTCTCGATGTATAGATTTCGAGATTTTTTCTCAGTCCAATCAAAATCGGCCCTCACCTGTCCGAATAACAACCATACTCCGGCCAATAAACGAAAGAATGAATTCCTGATAGGTAGGTCGTGATCGAACTGCCGACGTTAATGTCAAAACAGTTTGACAAATCAAAATCTTGTAAGAGTTAAGAGTTGTAAGAAGACAAAAATATGAGTGGATAATTTCCCGAGACCGTTTTGGAGCACCGTGTTTAGTATATTTATTACATTACAGCCACCTTAATTTTATTTAACCTTATAGACTAGCCGATTCACTGTTTTCTTGAAGGTAAACACTTTAAATTGGATGCAAAAATTGACGTTGACGACTTGTTCCAATCCTTCGTTCATGTACGCAAAGTAAACGTAAACGAAAATGAAAATAGCTTCGTTCGAATGCGAACAACAAAGTAATGGACACTAACCGTGTCTCTTCTACGATGATAGAATTTTGCTTTGCCATAAATGTGTAATGTTTTTGCGTCCATATCTAAAATATTTTGAATTTAATAAACTTTTCCAGGCGTAGCAAATATGATGCGGAAGACTATATTCTAGAAAGATATTTGTTGTGTGATCTAGCGTGACTGAATGTTTGAGATCGCGAAGTGTGCAAGTATCGAGCAAGATAGAAATGTGAATCTTAGGTTACGGACGCGTGAGTCTATGATCTCGCTTGGTTCGGTGACAAATTCAGTCAAATTTGATGTTTTTGGAGAGTTAATGTAGTTAATTATAACATTTCCCGACTATTTTTGCAATTTTGAAAAGGGCTTGGTTATTTTATATTTAATTACAATAATGGCAAATGTATTTATTGTGGATTGTGTCTTTTTGGTAGTTGATTGAATGTAAAAATTTTGTGAATTGTTTGTTTGAGCTTGTTTATACTAATATAGTAAAAGATTTGTTTGTACAGGCACAGTTACTGAGAAAGACACATTAGCCATAAGTAACACCGACTTTATGTTGTATATTATTATCATCTCAAAATTAGAATTCATCCGAGTAACGCTTCATATAAACTCAGTTTTTGAAACATAAATTATGCAAACAATCCCTATATTAGAGAATTCGACCTATATGCGAAAAAAATATTGTTATTTATTTCAGGTACAACGTGTCTAATACAAATCACAACATACCAAGGCGACTACATCATTGACGCATTGCGATTAAGAGAAAAATTGCATAAGCTAAATTATTCATTTACAGACCCGAAAAAGACCAAGGTAAGTAACATTTTTGTGTATATTTGACCATATTATAGATTTTTTTGCATTACCAAATAACTGATTCGTTGTTCGGTATCCTAGTTGGTCTATGGTGGTATGGTCAAGTCAATATACCCCAACCAGTTTATGTCAAGGATTTCTCATATATATCCTAATAATACGACAATAAACTAGAATTGAGAAAAAGGGATTTTAGTTATTATTTTACAAAAAAAAGTATTGTAGGAATTCTTAGGAAGCTTTACATGCATATTTATATAAAGCCTATTCATACAGAATAACAGATAGGATTTAATACAGGGTTCGACAACAGGTGGACAGCGTACCGTATTCGTAGGCCACCAAATATTTTTTAAATATACCTCCAAAATAATTAATATCCAGCCTTCGTCCATTATTCTTATTTTGTTAAATTTGTGCCCCGTATTTTTTTCTGAAGCTCGCTAAAAGAAAGTTTCAACTCTATAGATCTCAGTTAAAATACTTGCCGACAGTATATGCTATTCCAGACTGTAATCTATATCTGTGCCAAATTTCATCCACAACCGTTCAGTCGTTTTTGCGTGAAAGAATACAAACATCTATTCATCCATATGTACAAACGTCTAATACAACAAGTTCTTATTTCTTCCTACTACAAACTAACAATTAAAAATAAAAGGCAACCCTATCCACACAGGTACAGGTACAGAAGACAAAATTTAAATACTTTAATTATTCCACTTTATCAGCCACTTCACGAGGCTTATGTGATATCTCCCAGGTGATCAAATTGGAATAAACCGTTGTAACAATATACAACATATTAAACTATAAAAAAAACTTGTATTTTAGATTCTCCACGGCGCGCGGATGGACGTGCTGTGGTTACAACGTGATCTTGGTGTATACGTTGTAGGGTTATTCGATACACACCAAGCTGCCATAGCACTAAATCTTCCATCCAGGTCCTTAAAGTACCTTTTATATAATTACTGCAGAGTGAACACCGACAAGTCGTAAGTATATGAACCTTAATTTGGGTGCGAACTTGTTTTAAACAGCTGTTGTATGAATGGGCTGACTCTACCAGGGTGCCCTACGACCCACAGAATACTGACGCGATGTATACATGTTATTGAATATGTTTATGATCTGTTTTAGATACAAGTCCTAAAAAGATAAAAATCTTTGTGCCTTTTGTATATATAACCAATATGTCTACCCTACGAAGTTTATTGCGCGCAGTCAAGCAACTTTTCAAACTTAAATTGCCTTTATTTTGAATCTTGCGTTTTTACGGCAATACAAATGTTTTATTATCCAGAGAAATGCTCTCCTTATCGAACTCGTTGCTTTTTAAATTCGTATATTTCGTTACATACTAAAAAAATGTCATTGAAAAAAATAGTGAACGTCCGAATGTCTGTTTTTAAATAGAAATGCTGTATGCATGTGCTACGATTACACCCAAAAAACAATGTATTGGGAACATTCCTTTTTAAGTAGCTGGAAAGACACCGGATTACTTGCTATATAATAATAATGCTTAAAGCTATACCTTATTTCATTGCAAAATATAATTATTGCAAACAAAAACAAGCCATTTACATGGCGGCCATTGCACTTTGTATACTTTCGTAGGATATGTTGTGATTTTGTGGAAATCGTCGGATAAAATGAAGTGAAATCGTGCAATATGGATAGCTAATGTTATAAGCAATATGAGAAAAAGTTGTTTTTTTAAAACGTAAAAACCTTAGCTTATAAAAACCACATCTTGTTTTGAAACAAAGTAAATGTCATCGAGCGATGCATCTTTTTCTGAAATTTTGTGATAAATGAGTCTTATGAGACATGCATTTTTGAATTTACCAAACAATTTGTTATTTTTTTATAATATATATATACCGACTTATATTATTATATACTGACGACATGACATGACAATCAGTCGCTGTTATATATGTTTTTCATTTTTAACGATGTTGCAGATATCAATTGGCCGACTGGCGCGTCAGACCTTTACCACGAGAGATGGTCAAATATGCTAGAATGGATACTCACTATTTGCTATACATTTGGAAGCGGATGAAAAATGAGTTGCTGGGCCCGGACGGCACCGACAAGGAGCGCTTGTTTTCCATTTTCATGCAAAGTCGGAGAATCTGTGAATCTGTGAGTTTAACTGAACTAAATCATTATTTCGAAAAAAAATACAATTCATTCGGCTTATGAATTTCCTATTCAATTCTGTCTTCAAAGTTTGGACATGTACAATTAAATCCATGTAATGATACTTTGTAATTTACTAATCTATACTAATATACCTATAACTTAAGAACGGCTTGACCGATCTTGATCCGTTCGTAAAAGATAGGCTATATAAAAATCTGTCTGTCTGGCTATATGAAGTCTCTGTTTGCTGTACGTCCCGACACCTATAACTTAAGAACAGTTTGACCGATCTTAATAAAAATGACGATAACAACTTTTTGACACAATATTATTTTATTTAAATTTCCAGTGAGGAAAAGATTATAAATATTAAGCATGGAACATCTAATATCCTCATAAAGATACCCTCTTAGAAGAAAAACAAAAGTTACATAGAAACAGCAATAATGTTCCATAGTTCCATTTAAATTCCAATTAAAAATAGGGTTTTACTAGCCTAATAGTTACTAGTGCTAAGCTCCCAGTGGAAATTATACGATAATAATATACTTCAAGATTTATTTAGTTTAGTGATGTTTTAATACATATTACATATAAATTTTAATTTTCACCACGTCTCTGTTGAAACTTTAGATATGCGACATTAATACTTCCATGCTCGCTAAGTTCCTGAAAATGTTTTAAAAGTTTTCCGTTCCTAGATTTCGTTATATAGATTTATGTATTTTAGACCTACAAGTTTCGAGTGATCAATGATAACAGCCACATGGGAATGTACCGCCGCTCCAAGAAATCCTTTACCCCACGTCAGATGGAAGCACTCAAAAACCTTTATAAATGGCGCGACTCTTACGCAAAACAACATGATGAAAGTCCTTCGTGAGTACAACTCGATTTGTATACAATGTTATTCTATTGTGCCATTTGCCATGTGCTATTTTCTTTGGCTATAGTGTGGGCGTATGTGGATAACATGCTTCTGGTCTAAATCATATATGTAGATTTAATAATTACTCTAGTGTCGTGATTAGACCAACGTAAATAATCCAAAACAAACGAAAACGGAGTGACAATTTCATGATGTGTGTGTCTTGAGTGAACAAAGCCATTCTTGCCGGATTTCACGGCGCTATCCAGATGCGCTGAAGTTAGGCGTTTTCTTTATTAAAAAAAAGTTGATAGTTGATGATAAAAAATAGGAAGGAAAACCCAGGAAATTTCTCGTCACCCACCATTACATATGTATTGACAAGATCCACTGGATATAAGATAGGAGACTTAAATTTATCTAATTACCTAAGCATTAAAGGGAGGTTTTGTATGTATTTCAGATATATATTGCCAAATCTAGCAATGTTGACATTGGCCGAAAGTCTACCCAAGGACTACAAAACCATTCGTGAATGCTGCCATAACATTCGGTCTGATCAGAAAAAAAATGTTGTGCAAATACATAAAATTATTCAGAGGGTAAGTGATAAAATAATGCAGTTGTAAAAAGTAAATTTATGTAATTATATTCAATGCCAAATACATAATTCTGCTATTGCTGGACTATATTCAATAATTATATTATACTTAATTTCGCTATTGTTGGACTACATTCAAAATGTTTATACAATGCATAAAAAGAAAGCACCTCTTTTTTCTTATGACCACCCTGCTGTATCCTTGTACTTAGTTTAAATTATCTTTATTACCTTTAACTTCTGATAACCCATTTTCACAACTCATTTTTTTAATGAAAAAGCTAAATTTGAAAATTTAAATTATCCTGAACAGCGATTTTACTGAAATGAGAACGTTAGTGTAGCGCACCCTAGGAAATCTGCCCGAAAACAATATTTTAGTGTACACGTTCCTATTCTTCTTGTCTGTCGCAGACGCGGTAAGTTTTCATGGCTAGATCTGACAAAAGTCTTGTCGCGTACCTGATGAATTTATCCTACCTGCAGAGTATGCCGTTATGCCTTACACTTTTTTCGGTCTAGCCCTCAGGCACAAACAAATGATAACGTGCTTAAACCTTAAAAATGCGTAAACCTTTCAAAATTGTGAAATACTTAATACTTTAAATTGTTTAATTTGTTAAATAATACATTTTTAATATAAACATTATAGAAGCAATTTTGTGAGGTACAGTTTTACAGTAATAATTATTTTCATTACTTTACGTATAACTAACTTAGCCTTTAGTCATGCGTTCATAAAGCTATGGATTTCGGATGGTGGATATTTTAGGTATATATTAAATTGTATTACTACAGTAATGTAACATCTTTAATTCATATTTGTATGACGTGTCAAATTATATTCCAGTGCCATGAAATGACAATGGACTCAACGTTGGCTGACATCAGTATAGACAATGAACAACACCGCCTGTATCACATGCTTGACCTCCCTAGTTCAAGCTTCAGGTGAGCATCATGCAGTAGTAATAAACGAAATCGTTTGTCGATGCAAATCATTGGACTATTTTATATTCGAAGTTATTTTTAATAGTCAAAGATTTTGTACATAATACTTTTTCTTTTCATAAACTAGTGTTAGCAAACTCTTAATTCCTAGATCACTACTACTATTTCAAAACCCTTAATGATGCTGGCGATCTGCGGGAGTGATCCTGACGAACCGAAATATTTAACCTTATACACAAACTCTGGGGCATTGCAGTCTCAAGCGGGACGCTGTTATGCATATAAAAAAAATGTTTAAAAGCCGTGACCTGTAAGGCACAGCCTCAACTGTCCGGATTTGTGATTTATTGCGATGTATGGATTATTCGAAAACGTGGCAAATCATTAGTAATACCAAGCAGGGCTTAAACCCCGGTTACCTTTTTATGTTGTGGTCTCCTTTAGAGGGCTACCGAACATACATCCATATATTATATGTTTAAATGAAATTTAATTGTTGCAGTGGTGACCCGGGAAGTAATGAAGATGACCTAGTTAGAGAATCTGACGACTGCTTAGTGGAGCCTGGTACTGCCGAATCTATAGTAAGTATCTTTAGTAATATTATTAAGAGAAAAGATTGATGTTTTTTTTATCGATAAACTCAAAAAAGATTAGACCGATTTTAAAAATTCTTTCACCAATACCTACCTTTATTTTTTATTTGTCTATCTACCCGAGCAAAGCTATGGTAGAAATGATGATCGATGTAATGTGCAAACATTATATTTATCGTAATCGTTTTATACTTTTATAATGTTTGTAAAGAAGTGATTTGATTACTTGTACAAAAAAATATACCGCTTTATTATTTACTCGTGATTTGTGCCTAGTGTGGACATCATTTTTATAGAAGAAGATGACAAAAGAGCAAGTGATTCCCTGACATTAAATGACCACTACCCATATGCATCTGCAATGAGGTAATGAGTTGCAGATGCGCCTACCTAGGCAAAATAGTATTTCCTTTCTTATCCATCCCCTCTCTCATCAAATCTTTTTCTTCCTCAAATCATTTTTATTAAACAAGAATAGCAAGCACCTCACTTATCAGATTACTCTATTTCACGTCTTTCTTCTGTGATGTTGTGGTATTTCATCGGTCGAGGCGGCCTATTTGAGCAACAGATGTTATTGCTGCGTTCTCCACAACTGTTAAATGCCTAGTTTGGTTAACCTTTAATATTTATATATAGATTATTAAAAAATATAGTTATTGTGATATCTGGATATTTTACCTTTCTAACGGTGAAATACTTATTGTAATTGCTTCAGTAATTTTAAAATGTATCCATTACAAACAAACCAGTCTTTCCTTTCTATAATAAAGTCTATACATTATTTAAATATATTATTTTATTATTCTATATATCTATTTCTACTTTCTTTATGTAAATAAGATGTATTTTGTATAAGACTATTGTTTGGCCTAAGCAGATTTCCTTGTACAGGAATCAACATTAATAAAACCAAATAATTATTTTCCTTTCAGACATCTTTTTCAAATGTAAACACCAATCAATTCTTTTCACCTTACCTGAGATACATGAAGAGTGAGGCTAAGCAGGTGAATGACCATCAAGAAATGCAGTTGCATATTCATGAAACGCTTATTTGAACTAACAAAAGCTTTTAGGCTTGTCTTCATGTTTAGTTTAGATAAGTGACTGCAACGTATCTCAGAAATTTTGTTGTAAAAAACAAAAAGACCTGCTCTACCGCACCTAATTCTCTTCATATCCCGCTTCACTTTTTCCTTATGTCATCGGTAACATAGAACTTGATTTATTCACTAATATCAACCACTAACTCGTTAAATATATAAAATTGCAGGTTTGTTTTGATTTTTTTTTACATTATACTAATTGGTGATTGTGTGTTACGCTTTTAAAATTGTCTCTATATTTTGATCGGCCTACATGACATGACAGAGGAACTTGTTAAACTGCGTCCAGAAAACCGGGGACGGGCATTCATCCTCTTTGTACGGTAAAACCACTGCAGTTGCTAACCCGAAGTCAACTGATATGTCTACGCTCCAGACAGCACCCATATATTTCCAAAATACGGAAAGCTCAAACTCCAAAATTAGTTTGACTATCTGCGGCTACTCCCCGTGGCATCGAAGAAACCCATCACGGATCTGACTGACACAATAGCCAGATTAATTTGACACTCTACCGAAGATGGGTATCTTATCATCGAACGTCAATCTTGACGAGATTATTAGAGCTCCAGAGGATGACGAAATCACCGTAGATTTATTGAGGGCAGCTGGGGAACCTGAACCTGGTGTTAGGCTTCTCCAAATGCTTCTTCATTCCGCGTACTCGAGGGTTGTGGAGTTAAGAAAGTGTGGTCCTGTTCTTCAAAAAGGTTGAAATGCCCTTTTCAAGAATTACAAGCCCATCTCAATTCTGAGCCATATCTGCAAGTTGTTTCCGAAGGTTATTGCGAATCGCCTCGCTCGTTTGTGGGCTGCGAGAAAACCGTACGGACTCGAGAGAGGGCAGAACCCGTATGGAGATGACGCCGCCATGGTCCCGTTGCGCGCCTCGTCATAGCCCAATCAGCGAACGGTGTTCCTCTACTATGAATTGTTACTTCCCGTAGCCTCGTGCCATCGCTGTTGGCGATCAACGTGGAGTTTTAGTCGATGGAAGTCTGACACGACTAGTCTCAACTACCACCTGCTCGATTCGGTCGAGTACGCGTAAGTCATGTCCCCACGATAAAAAATAAAAAAAGCCCATATATTGTCTGTCGCCAGCGATGTCTTAAAGATACTGAGACGTTGCCCCTCACTGCGAGCACAATTAGATGGCCCAAGATCACTCAAAGGGCAATGTAGAGGGCAATGCTCGAAGTCTCTCTACATGATCGCATCAGAAATGATGTGATCCGCAGTAGAACTAAGGTGACATTTCCCGAATTGAAAACCTTAAGTGGCAATAGACCGGGAATATTTCTCAAATACGGATGGCTGGTGAGGACGAACGGTGATTACGAAAAGTGGTCACGTATAGGCCGACGCAGAGTCGGTAGGCCTGGCTGAAACGACGACGGTATGACATTTTAAGACTTTATTACAATATGTGGCCGATTGACCTCATATAAAAATAGACATGCAAATACCTCCAATACCTGGATATCCGATTCCTCCATTCCTCCTCCTGGGATTTCCATTTTATACTATACGAACACCTCATTCACTCTCTTAACATTTAAATATCCACACATAGAAAATTACTAACATTTTTTTTCATTTTGTATGGGGTTTTTCATATTTTATCGATGTATTAACTTTGTTTTAAAAGTTATTTATTAACTCTTGCAGAAGGAAGAAACGGAGGAGTTGCGTGAAAAAGGAGAGAAAACGATTGTAGAGAACCCAAACAAGGATGACGATTTGGCGGAATTTACGCCGCTTTACAAGAAGAAGGAGACAGACCCAAAAAGTGCTAAAGTAACTGATACCGAAGGTGTTCAAGGCGACGAGGACTCTGGAGGTGAGTTTCAGATAGTCACCCGACGCAAACGAAATTCACGCAGAAGAAGAATGGCTGACGATTTTAAGCAACAGGATGAAGAGATGAATGCTCCTTCTTGTTCATCTAAAAACGTCTTTTATAAATATACTAAGCCAAATTACAAAAGCTTCTACAGCTTAAAAGACAAGTCAAAATCAAACTCGAAAAAACATAAATAATTCATTCACTTCTCATTGAGATTCATGGAATCGAATACATGTAGAAATTAAGATTACAATGTAAATTATGTGTAAGTCTTCTTCGAGAAGAACTTAATTTTAATTAGAAATAATTTAATTATGTATTTCTTTAGTGATATTATATATGTATATCATAATCATTGTATCTATTAGAGTTATTTACATCCAAATGAAAGTATGCAAGTAATCTATGTTCCCATTTTACTTTTTCGTGGGGGTATTATGAAATTATCATTGTAGAGTCGGTATTCTGCTGATTCACAATGGTCAGTCCATTGACATTGTCTTGTAATTGCACCGTGTCGGTGATTGTGAACCATTTACAAGAGTCGTGGGACCTAATACATGTTGTTAGATTATAATGTAATTGATGTGTAAGTCTAACTGAGAAATCAATTTAATTATAATTATAAATGTATTGTGTATTTGTTTGGTGCTATAAATGTATATCATATTCATTGTATGTAATAGTCTTATAAGCATTAAAAATTATGTAGTCATCAATGTTCCTATTCTGATTTTTCGTCGTGGTATTAAATTATTATTGTAGAGTCGGTAATCTAAATATAATCGGTTTATTATATGTAGAGTACTTTATATCTGAAACATATATCTCTATATAAAAGAATTGGCCACAGTAGTGATTAATCAGGTTTTTCGACCCTTTAGCAAAGAATGTGGCGGGCTCAAAGCATACTTAGCAAAATTATCTTTGATCGGTGAAATCTAGTTCAGATACTGTCAAAAAATATTTTATATCTTCTGCGAGCTCTAGCATTCTCAGTCAGATGTCATCGACGACCTGGATTCATCAATCGCTTAAAGGTATTTATTTGGCTAAATTAGCCGCACCAACATTCTTAAATTGCGATACAAGGCCGATTATTTAAAAGTTTTAAACGTTGCAGATCATAATACGCGTCTAGACCTGTTTCGCAAGTATTTTATTAATATAGACCTCCCGATTTAACCGTTTAGAGAATTACCATTACTATACAGCTCTAATCGGTTAAAAGCCCGATTCTACGTTTTAACAACAAAGAGGTAAAATCCTGTTTGTCAGAGAGAAATACAATTCTACAATTCTGGATAAGAATGTTTATTGATGTATCAAATAATATTTTGGTTGGCACACTAATTACCTCGATACAACTTAAAGTTCAACACTTTACATCGGTCGATAATTAGAGAAGTAGATACTAAACGACATGATATCAGAGGAAAATTAACTGTAAAACGTTGCCGGGAGGTACTGAACAGTAGTATATAAACTACAGCCTTAGAAATGTTACTTTCTGAATACTTGCCCTGATACCTGCACACGTTGCCATAGTTAATCACTAATAGTCTATCCTATTGTAAGGAATGTATTGATTACCAATTACACGACACTACCTGGTTTTCCTTAGCAATATCAACTCTTTATCATATTGTTGCGTTCTGATTTCACTAGCCACCAGAAAGAATATTGAAAATTCAGGTGCAGATATAAAAAAATATTATGTTTCCTGTATGTCCTAAGTTCATGTAAGGTCCTTTTGATGGTTTACCCATCGCTATTGTTTTGAGCCAAACAATGACAATGTCGCTTGCTCCTGGTCTTCTGAGTTAGTTTACAGGTTCGTCCGCTAGTAGGCTGGAGTCGCTAGCGGTGCTGTCACGTGGCAGGAAATGTGGGTCATACCGGAAGAAATGGAACGATGTACTCTCATAATTGACTTCGGACGTCTCAGGCAACAACAAAAAACAATATTATAAATATATTCTGTATTTGTTTAGTTCTATTATAAATGTATATCATAATCATTGTATGTACATCCAATTGAAAGTATCAGTAAGTAAGGAATAGTAAATAAGTCCAATTGTGAACCATTTACAGATTATCAAGATTCATGGAATCGAATACATGTAGTTAAGATTACAACGTAAATAATGTGTAAGTCTAACTGAGAACTTCATTTTAATTGTAAAAATATTTCATTATGTATTTGTTTACAGATATTATAGTAAAAGTAATCATTGTATGTATAAGTTTTATTTACATCCATGTGGAAGGATGCTGTAATTTATGTTCCTATTCTACTTTTCGTGCATTGTAAAATCGGTATTCTTCTGATTACAATGGTCTGTCAATGGTCTTGTAATTGCAACGTGTCAGGATAGTACCAAAAAATGATTAGTGTTGTCAATATCATAAAACAGGCTTGTCAAAAAGATTGTCGAAAACTTAACGCACATTGAAACCTTTATTTATTTATCAATCTTGTCAAAACTAAACCATAAAAATTACAATGCAATTGATTTGTGGAATACCAATCAAAATCTACAATTGTGAACTATTTACAGATTATTAAGATTCGTGGAATCGAATACATGTAGTTAAGATTACAATGTAAATTATGTGTAAGTCTAACTGAGAACTTCAATTTAAATGTTACTTTATTTCATTATGTATTTGTTTACAGATATAATAAATTCATATCATAAATATAGTATGTATTAGTTTTATTTACATTCATATGAAAGTATACAGTTATCTCTGTTCCCGTATTGCTTTTTTGTGATGGTATTATGAAATTATCATTATTCTGTTGATTCACAATGGTCTTATAATTGCACCGTGCACCAAGATAGTAGCAATCAGTGATTGGTGTTGTGTTGCAATCAGTGATGTGTGTGTGTCCGGCTGTTGAACTGGGACTGGAAAATCCACCACCCCCTAGTAACAATTACGATACATTTGATTTGTAGAGTACTATATAACTCAAAATATATAATTGTTAACCATTGACAGATTATAAAAGGATTAAATAAACAGAATTATATCCTAGAATTGTTGCTTACACAAATAGTAATGGATAACATCTGTAGCTACAGCTAATATAAAGACGCAACGAATATGTCATTACACAAATTAAAACATGCTATTACATGCATTCAGTCATTCTGACATATCTTCGGATATATCTTCTCGTATTTTGATTTTGTTCTTAACGGTCCTCCGATTCGTATATGTAGAGTCGTTGTGCTCTTTAACTAGCCCTTTTCCTTCGGTCTGCTTAGATTTAGGTCTCGTGTGAAACTTTTTTACTCTTTGAGCTGGCTCGTCATCTCTCACTTTTGATACTTTCTTACCCCGGTGTGACGTATGGGGGTGAGACTCTGTCATTGATACAACTTTGTTTTCATCTTCCGTTGATATTTCGCGTTTTAAGGCGCTCTTAAATGTTTGGCCACGTGTAGGCTCATGTAGTGAAAATGTAATTCTGTCATGATGTATCTACAAATTTAGTAAACATGTATGATTAAATGTAATAAAAAAGATAGGTGTCTTAAGGACATCCGGTTAGAACAGTTACGTTAACTTTCATCCTTGTCCACTTTACTGTTTAAATACCCTGTACTTAGTTTAAATTATCTCTACAATCTTTAACTTGCCATAACTCACTCTCACAGCCCATTTTTTATATAAAAAAAGATATAAACATTTGTGACAGCTAGATGTCAAATGTTACTGTTAAGGCTAGCGCGCACAGGATACTTTTGTCAGGGTGACAAAAGTTTTTGTCATTGTCAAGTCACGTCTGCAAAGCGGAGTGTCCTCACGAAGGGTGACAGCGACAATTTTTTTTTCATTTGTCGATATGGATTGTGAAGAGACGGTCATTGTTTGAACTCATACATTTAGGAGAACAAATAAAACGAAAGGGATACTGGGTATACCCTCCTTGGAGTGATAAGCTACTAAGTAGATTCACAAGGTTTCATAACATTCGGTTAAAATGTTCAGTGGTAGAGCCAATAACATCTGCTGCGGGAATGGGCCGGCTCAACCGGTGAAATACCATCACCTCACAGAAGATAGACGTGAAGTAGGAGTATTTTATGCCTCTGTGTTTCGTCGAGTAAGTTGGCGGAGACTCGATGTAAGAGACCTCTTCCCTCCCAACCTTTTCTTTATAGTAAAGGGAAGGGGGATGGACCGGGGAGGGCATAGCATTTTTCCTGTGTATATTGTATATATATATTCCCTTCTCTGTCCATTAAAGCACATGCGGCTCCTCATTTAATTGGTGAGGATGCCTACCCGTCCGACCGATCGACGTTTGCTACGTTCTTCCATAAAAAAGATCTCGATATTTTAGAATGATTGTTATAAGTTTCATTTTCAATATGGTTTTTATGCAGGTTCACATTTTGTTTAGATGTTAACGCCATATTACGTGTGCCGACGTCAATAGTGGCGAGAACCATGGGGAGAGTGACAATTAGTAACCTAACCTAACAGCGCCGCCAGTCCGCGTACAAAAATGACACCCAGTTGTCATGTCTTTATATGAATGACGAAGTCATAAATGTAACCCATGTGCACTAGCCCTTACGCTTACAATTTTTCATTTATTCATTAATTCTAATGAACGAATGTTTTTATTTAATATTCTTACCCGATATTCAATGGTAATATAACATTCTTCTTCGTCTTCACAAATAAGAGAGTTGACATCTGCTGGTTTCGCCGCATTGGTAGGGCGACGTGCCACTCGGACGAACCTCCATAGAGAACGAATACGTGGACCACAGGATCTCACCATTTCGCTCACCTATAAACCAATAAATACTTTACCAGACGTCTGTCGCCATCCATTATATATAATAGTCATTAATTTTTTTTATTGAAATTGGGGTATATAAAATTAGGATAATCATTTGACCTATCTTTGTGGGAATTGACTCATCGCGATATCTCTGGAACAATATTGTCTAGAGACTTTAAATTTGGAAGGAATATTTCTCTCGCCGAATAGAGGTCAGTTAAGAACTGCATCATTAGACTAAAAAAAAAACAATAATATAGTTTTTGGTTAGGAACCAGGATTAGATTTGTCCCATCAATTTTGAAAATAAAACTAATTTTACGGATTTTATCGCGTTTATTGTACGATTTTCGTTCTCAACGTTTCAGCTTTACTCTACAGCTATCGTGGTCAAGGGGGGACTGGCCGTTTTATTCCTATTAGATTTAAACTATTAAAGCTTAAACAACTGCTTGTAACTTACCTTCATTTGCTCCCCGCCATCACATACGCCATTGCCATGTGGCTCAATCCCAAAGCTATTAATGCAAGCTCGATCTTCTGGTAATAAAGAGTCGATTTCAAAGGCGCATTTAGGCACGCCGTCAGTCCGTTCCTGTGAAAATCAATTGAGAATTTATTCTCCGTCCCTTTCTTACCAACAGAGGTCCACCGCTGCTAAATTCCAGGATTCGAGAAAATTTTGGTTTTTAAATAAAGTACGTCAGGTATTTCAGCCAGACGATATAATATTGAATATCACTGACTGAGCATCCATTAAACAATTTCCTAAAATTCTAAATTTTTGTCGAAGATAGTAATGTTTTTTTAAGTAATATAATAATACATTTTTTAGAATCTTCCCCATTTCAGGGACACAGGCCTCCACTCCAAGAGAGAGATGAGGGCCGTAATCCAGCACGCTGTGTCGGGGCGGGTTGGCGGATGTCACATATCTTCGAATTTAGTTTTTTAGGTTTCTTCACGATATTTTCTTTCACTGTTTTTGGAGCAGTGGTGAAAGTTATACAAAGAAAAGTTATTAAGGTTTTTTTTACTCGTTCATAATATGTTATGTTATTTAATAGGCTAAATTGTGGTTAGGAGGCGTAAGGACGATAAGAATGAATGCTTGCTTTGAGCAAACAATACTCGTTTGAACTCACCCATCCAACTTCGTCGCAGTGTTTTGGCTCGTCGTAGCAAATATAATAGTTGGTTGCCTTTGAACCATCTGTTCTTTTCTCAGTCGACCAAGTATACCAATTTTCGCCGAATTTAAACATACTATTTATATGAGCTTGGCGATATATTAATGGAAAGATCATTTCATTTGGATGCATCTGTCTTGTGGACTTTTCTGTTGTTGTAACTTTCTCCTCGTCATATTCCACTTGCTTTTCATCCAAGTGGTGAGAGTTTTTGATAAACGGCAGAAGAGTCCCTTCCCTTCTCTTTGTACCCCACGCCTCGGTATGTGTTTCCTCTTCTTCTACTCTAGAGTCTTCTTGTTCAGAATGTAGGACTACTTTAACTTTAACAGAGATGGCGCACTGTAACAGGCACGCGAAGGTTACCACAGAACGTTTCATTTTCGAGAATAGGTCTGATTTGATGCATCAAAATCTAGCTCGCCCTCATGTACATGTTTTACATCACAAAGGATGTTGATACTTTCAATGATCGATAAGAAAAATGTTTGTAAATATAGGAGGCTTTCAAAACACGCAGCAAAAAAACTGTTATGTTCAAATTTTACTGTTCCGTGCCATAAAAAGTTGTATTTTTCTAATACACCCCAAAATTCATTCATTGTTATTCGTTTAATAATCTTAGGCTATACCAATCTTCTACTCATATGTCAATGGTTCGGGGTCACGTCTTCACTTGGAAACCATATTTTTTCTAAAAATATCGAATTAACCAAAATTATTTGCAGCAACGTAGTGGGTGGTAAGTATACAATATGCACTTTAATCATACCGTGCCGACCCCGCAAGAATGAGGAAAGGTATATAACCTATAGCTAACATGGATATGAAGATTCAGATCAGACAATCGCTTTATTATTATTAACGCAACTCTTCAATACACGCTAACGGCGCGTAATCCGTATATATTAATATACTAGAGTTTAAAACGTGTTAGATAAACATAGTATTTTTAAGTGTTTTTACTTTTCATCGTACCAATTGCTATAGTCCTTTTCATGAAAGAAGTCCCCCAGACGCAGCGCTGTACTCGCGCGTGACGTATAAATATACCTATTTACCTATATTTACTAATTTTTTTTATGTAAAAAGTATATTTTTATTTACTTATATAAGCGGTGTTCTACCTACTTACATGGAAAAGATGAGAAAATAGGGTAAAGAAAAGCATTACAATTTTAGTTCCACAAATCACCGCGGGATTTCTTTCATGAAAGGAGTATATGTCTGTTACCAAACACGGCAAACCATTAACCGTTACTAACAGGTAGAGTATAATAAATAACTTATATTTAATTTTCAATATAAACCTGGTTCAAAAATATAATCACTAATTTAAATTCATCAGTTATCAAATTTAAATTTTTAATCATACGAAAGGTCTTGTTAACCATCGACAGAAGACTTTGTATAATTCCTTGGCGGTAGTCGTAGTCGTCGCTTCAGTCGATATTCATCCACTGATCGCCACAAAGATCGGTCTCCTGCCGCCCGTATACGTTGGGCTCCCGCAACTTTGACCAGATCATCGGTCCATCGAGTTGGAAGCCTACCAACGTTGCGTCGATCTGTACGTGGCCGCTACTCTCAGATTTTTAGATATTTCACATCTGTTCTGCGCGTAATTTCCAGACCATTGCAAATTAATCTTTGCATTTTTTCGGATAATGTCGGTTACCTTGGTTCCACTGCGGATCATATCATTACTGATGCAATCCCGCAGAGAGACTCCGAACATTGCTCTCTCCATTGCCCTGTGAGTGACTTTGAGCCGTTTAATTGTGCTCGCAGTTAGGGGTCACGTCACGTTATCGTATGTCATCAAGTGTTGCACTTCACACTTCATCATTACAAGTCAACAATTTCGAGACTACGGCTTCCGTTCCTTACTGGAGCGGGTGGAGCATGGATGTTCGACATAACTTTCATCTTAAGATCCACTCGTTCGGAGGCTATATTGAGGCTGACGATCATTGTACCGAGTTCCTCTATGGTCGCGGCCATGGCTACCATGTCATCGGAAAATCGCAGGTGGGTGATGTATTCGCCGTTGATGTTGATGCCGAGGCCTTTCCATTCCAGGACGTCGAAAACGCCTTCCAACGCCGCGGTGAAGACTTTCGGACATAATATCTCCCTGTTCTTACACCGCGCTGCAGTTGGATAGGTTTTCGTGTCCTGACCCTGTGCTCGGACCGACATAGTAGCCTTTTCGTACAAACACGCTTAGCGTTTCGATGTATCTGTAGTCGATTTGGCACCACTGGAGCGCCTGCAATCCGCCCAGGTCTCGACCGAATCGAAAGCTTCGTAGTCCACAATCGCAGCGTATGTTTGTGGTCTACGGTACTAAAGCCTTTACGGAAACCGGCTGGTTCGGGAGACTGGAAGTCTTCAAATCTGCGAGCGAGACGATTCGTAATAACCCTCGAGAACAACTTGTAGACATGGCTCAGAAGTGGGATGGGCCTATTCAGCAGAGCCTTATCTAGGTTAGTATATTGCCGCAGTTCATTAGAACTCAATTTTTGCTTGATACATAAATTATGTATATATATATA
Organism: Papilio elwesi; assembly: GCA_029849275.1. Lineage (NCBI taxonomy): Eukaryota > Metazoa > Arthropoda > Insecta > Lepidoptera > Papilionidae > Papilio > Papilio elwesi. The sequence goes on along the minus strand of CM056717.1, from coordinate 14,601,582 downwards.
TATATATATATATATATAGCTTAGGTAGCTTTGCGTGAAGGGTAATTTTTAAAACAAATACTGTACAATCAGATTATTGCTTTTATTTCGGGTACAAAGATGTAGAGTATAAAATAAAAATACTGCATTTGGTATCAACCTTTTCCTTTATCATAAAACTTTGATTATGTAAATTAAGCATTCCGACAAATACACGTTTTACATTCTATGAAATAAAAATTAAAGCATAAGAAGTATTTCTTTATCTAAATAGAAGTTGTATAATCGTATAGTACAAATAAAAAGCGTGTGAAGTTTGGACCATTGTTAGGAATTAAAGTTTTCCATATAGTGCTCAATATTTTACATCAGACAAGAGTTCGTATTTACAAGATACACTATAATTTCGTTCACAGCATTAGGGATTAGAATAGCATGACTAAGGCAGAAAGGGTATTTTATTGTACATGATTATTGTAAGTGCCCTAACGAATACTTTGACTAACAATATAAAAGGGAACCGCGCCTCGGCCCCTCGAGTCTAGAAGCTAGACAGTGTAAAGAGAAAAATAAGGCCAGATTCATAAAGAGTGATCGCATACTTAAAAGTTACAACCCTACTTACATAATAATTACACCTCTATGTGTTCATTTAAATTTATAGCATTGGTTCCGTGTCTTTACTAATCAATCAAACATCGTCTACGTTGCAACATTCATAAAAGTTGCTTAAATCTAAGCTTAGTGCTAACTTTATTAGGCTCATGATTTTAAGCCGTTCGTAAGATTCGGTCCACAAGAAAGAGTAAGATCTAATGATATAGACTAATAAGCTTCCCACCGGGCCCCTAATGCGCCGGCGATTCTAAACATCGCGACAGACATGAAGAGTACTTAAATCTATCCGCGCGTCGTATTGTCCAAATATCCGCCAGTTCTAAACCCCACATAGCACACTACAAGGAAAATAGACAAATCTCAACTATATTATAATATTCTAATATCCATTTAGTTATAATATTTTTTTAAATAATTCATTCGATTCAGCTGCGCAAGTATTTCTAGTAAACTTACTAATAAAACCCATTCAATTAAAATAAGCTCCCAATGAAATGATGATATCTGAAAATAAATTACTATCAAGTATTAAAATATATTTAGTATTGGTAACTTTACCTCATACAGATGTGACTAACAGTTGCAAGCAAAAACTCAAATAAAAACCAATAATAGACCCTATAAGGACAAGAGTTGACTTTGAAGAGCAGTTCCTCATAATTAAATTGCAGCTCGTCGCTGATATTCGATGAAATCAGTTAATAATAATTTACAGTACATCTTACAAATAAATACACAAAACAAATAAAACATTTCGATTGAGATATATAAGGTATGCTTCACTAAAGTAGTTAATTGCATTCAATGTACAGGTTTTCATTTCAAATTCCGACGTTTACCTATCAAATTTACACGAAAACGTCCGAATTTCATTTGCAAAGTGCTGAAATTAATTAAAATCATATCAAATTTAAACTTATATGACATTACTTATTTTTATGTCACGGTCTATTTATATATTTAAGTCTTTGCTTGCATGACTTATGAGGATAGCTTCTAGGACAGGAATAACTGATCTTTTATGTTTATATAGAACGTAAACGTTGGTTGTGAGATTATTGCGAATTAAATTAATATTTTCGCACTGATATTGCGACACAGAGAACCCTGTGATGGCCGCTAAAGCTCAACATTTCATTGTCATACATTCGTGTACAGCTATTTTATAATTTTATATAATTAAAATAATAAAAGAGCCTCGTAAATAAATCTCAAATTTCAATGAGGAAGCCTCATATAAATACAATACTCTACCACAAACTAAAACAAAAATGATTATAAAAGATAGCAGCTGCTGTGACTGTTTCACATCAAGTCTATGCACATTAAGTAAATATAAATCAGTCTGTAACAGAGATCGTGTGGCCACAGAGAGACACTGTGGGTTTAGATCGTAAAAAACTTACGTCCTTCCTATATTATTGACAAACAACCTTACGGAGGCAACTTTCATTGTTTATATACACTAGATCTGTAAGCCGAGGGGAAGGGTGTGCGAAGGAGGTGGGGGGTCACTAATTATCTATTTACTTCCTTAGGCTCGATGAGAAATTCCTTAGACAAACATCAACAATGATGATAAAAGTTTATAAGTTAAAGACGTGTCCACACAGACCAGCCAAAATAATTTTGAAAAATTATAGATAAAAATGTAGTAAATGTTCACAAAGGTTCTGTTAAATGTTTTTTCGACGTCGTCTTTTGTGTAATCAAAATGGTAGATGAAATGTAATAAATTATAGGTTTAGTGAACGGCTGTGTGTACACAATATATATAAATAAGTATTAGTTTTAAAAATCGATCGCTGGCTACCTGTTTGGTAACTTGTAGCAACTACTTTTATAAATAAGAACAAGATTATTTATTAATATTTAACTATAAAAGCTATTAAAAATAATTAACTACATAACATGTTTGTTTCTTAAAATATTATTATTGTTATTTCCTAGATGTACGAGTGATTTATTATAGAATAGAGATAATTTTTAAATTGACTAATTCCACACATATTTGTAAACATATATATGAAACAATCTAGCGTCACATTTTATGACACAACATATTTATACTGAGACATATATATTATAAATCTGATATATTATTACCTTTGCAAACATTTCAGAGCATACTTCGTATTGTCAGTTATTTACCGCGGTGACTATGAATGTTGCTTTTATAATAAACTATTTAAATATGATCTATTTCATATTACCTACGCATTTGAATCCATACTTATTGCGTAATTTTAACGTTACATTTTAAGTACACTAATCGTTGCATCCGTTAGGTTGATGTCAGAGATGGCTCTCGATGGAGAAAGTTATTCGTTCCGGGGCAAAGTATCAATTTCATAGCAGTACGTTGTTGTTCCTTCACTTTAAACACCTGTACATTAGATATGACTTTAGAGACTTAAATGATACAAATAATTATCGTGTCATTAAATTTGGTTTAATATAAAGTTCTCTAACATTTGATATGTAACGCTTACTAAGAAGTATATCAAAATATAACAATTATTGCAATTGTCACATTGTTTTATAAAACGCATTAGTTCGAATTTACTTATGGGGTATATCACTTATTGCTTTTGTATTATATTAGAAGTCTAAGTTTTTGTGACAATGGAGAAAAACTTTATTAAAATAGAGCGGATTAGGATTTATAATTAATTGTCAATAAAGTCACATCTTATCAACGTTTAATGTTAGACTTCACCTAGATATATATATTATATATATATATATATATATATATATATATATATATAATTCGATCTAAAAATATTGCGTTTTATTATTTATATAAAACAATATAAAAATTAAAAATACATTTGTCACAATACAACCAGTTCAGTTTTGACAGCTATTACAAGGAAATTTTAAACTGTCTTTTTATAATGAATACTTAATATTTGCAAAACTTTAAAACGTGATATATTAAACATTCTCAGGAAGTACATATTTAATATAAAATGTTAAATATAATTAATTAATTAGCTAGTTACGACAAACATACCATTATGATGCGAGACAATAATGATAATAATCAATCTATCTGGTCTTTTATATTGTTGCACTAGCAGCTGCCAAAACAGGCCTGTTATTTTGTGACAAATTTCCATTCAATTTCAGATTTGAAGACTCTTCTATTACTCTGATCGCTGTCGGGCCTATTAGTTTGTGACAACTTCACATTCAACTTCAGATTGTTTTAGATATAGACAACATAAATAACAAGTGGCATGTGTTGTGCTAATATGAAAATTAATTAAAGTTGTGTTAGGTGAAATCTAAATTAAAGTTTATCTTTGGGTTTAAAACCTAGTGACTTGATAGTCCGATGTGAAGCAAGTACAACGTTTATCTCCCTTGCCCCGGGCGGTTTGTTAGTAATCGATGCTTGGGTTTAGCGGGCAAGCCGCATGATCCCGTCACGTGGTCGCATGATTCAGGCTCTTCCGTTGAAGGAAGAGATTCACTTCGACAAAGTCAGGTCGCTCCACTTGATTTCGCTTCCAGCATTCCGTCATCAGCTCGTACATATCGCGAGGTATGCCAGGAGCGCGTTCGATACACTCGAATAACCCATCGTCGGCTTGCAAATGAGACAAATTTTCTAGTACCTAAAATAATATTAAAGCATGAGTGCTGATGGATAAAAAAATAGAAAAACTTTTATTAAGTTATGTATATAAATACGTATTATATATTTATAATCAAATATATTCTTTTTTACTAAAAAAGCTAAGGAAATTAAAGAGCTAAGAGAACACAAGAAAATACCCAAGGATATGATAGGTACGTGTTTCTAAAGTGATAGTCACTTTGATTAGCTCTTTAAATCGTACTGAACGTGTCTTTAGTAATTAACTTGGCAGTGGTGGTACCACTTTATAGACACTTATAAAATAAAGCACTATAAAATGAAGTACAATGGACACATCAAATGTCTTTTTAGGTATAAGTAGGTTCATTTAACGGGTTTTTTTCATTATTCTTCGAAAACTAAAATCTCTAGGGACACGAAGGTAGCAGTACCCACAGGTTCTGATTATGAATCAATACCATCAACAGACGCGCAAAAAATTATCCAAGTGGAATGCTTTATTTAATTGACATGTCTACATAGAAAATCTACGTATATAAATTTAAGATGTATATATGATCCCTATAGACTACGTTCGACGATTATTAAAATTGTACGCCGGATAAAACCGCGGAGCCAAGCTTTTATTTGTATGTATAGACATACATATTTTTTTTAAGGAAGAAGAGGTGGCAAATGAGCCAGCGGATCATCTGATTTTAAGTGACCGCTACGCCTAGACATCTGCAACAAGCAAATGTGTTGCGGATGCGTTGCCTACCTTAATGGACAGAGAAGGGCATAGACAGGAAAAAGGCTATTTCCTTTTCCCCGCCAACCACTTTCTCGTCTAATCCTCTTTCCTTTCCCATCGTATCCGTATGAGGAAAGGAAGGAAAGAGGAAGAGGATTGAAATTAGGCTTAGGTTATATTTTCAATACCAAAAAGTACTATAGTTGAATGTACCTCGTTATCAGTGAGATGCTCGTACGGTCTCCGTCTGCATAGCGTAAATATCTCATGTAGTGTGACCGCGAACGCCCACACATCGCTCTTGGTGGTATAATGTCCCAACAGCGTCTCCCAGGCGGCCCAACGCAGCGGCAGCGACACGCGACCGTCCACCTTGTGGTAGTCGCAGGCATACGCCTCGTTGTCAGTACCGAAGTCGCTGATCTTTATTTGATAACTTTTGCCGATTAAAATATTTCTGAGGAAAAAAAACAGAAACAAATGAAACAGTGATAATGCTAAGACTAGCAACTTCTACCACGAAAAAAAGAAACTAAGCCGTCGCGGGACGCCTGGCAGCTATGAAACATTTTAGATATAAAAAAATGTAACGTAACCCAGAAGGGTAAGCAGAGATCATGGATTTCTATCTGGCGCGATCCTGGCACACCTCTCTCGCTTCTTCTACATTCATACATCTACGCATACATGCTCGTTGGTTACGGGTACTCCTTATATCGCCCTTATATGTAGTATATCACTAATCTGGTCGATATAAGTTCTCCTCGGGTGTCCCTACCAACGCTGCCATTCAATTTTGCAACATAAATTAGTTTCGTTACTCTCTCTTCAATCATCCTTTCAACATGCCCGAACCACCGAAGCATACCTTTCTCAGTTCTAGTCACAACGACCATTTTTTATCTTAGATATATTGTACAGACGATATATATAGAAGAATTGTCGCTTGATGTCTCACTTAAACAAATATAATACAATTTTTGATTTTTTTCGTGTCCACTCTTTCAAAGTATCCAAATCAGCGAAACGTACTTAATGTAATTTTAATCCACGAATATCGTTAATTTATATGCTTAGTAACTGTTCTAACTAGAAAAAGCAATGTAATGAACTCACCTAGCTGCCAAATCTCTGTGTACAAAGTTCAACGATTCCAAATACTGCATGCCCGTTGCGATTTGTGTTGCGATATGTAGTAGTGTGGCGATCGTGGGAGGGGGCGCTGATAGTAGGAATGCGCACAAATCACCTAGTTCTAGATACTCCAACACTACCGCCAATGGTGGGGTCCTACAAGCCCCTAACACCCTCGCCAAATGTGGCGACGATAGAGCCGCTAATATGCGAACATCGCGTTCAAACTCCTCCCTGATAAAAGATATTTCTATTAGAGCTAATAGTCTACAGTACACACATGGAAACGAAGAGGAAAATGATGAAACATGAGAATGTTTATTCTTATTTTGTGATATCAATAGCCTAATGATTTACCATAAGGTCAAGGCTCGAATCGACGATTTCATTATTTTTTTTATACAAGAAGGTGGCAAACGAACAAGGTTCAACGTTACCCATAAGCTAATGACTTGCAGACAAGTTAGATACCTTTAAAGTACAGAGGAAAACAGGAAAAGCGATAAACATATAAAGCAAATTTCCTTTTGCTATTTATCCTCTCCCCCGTCAAATGTTTTTCCCATTCCCAACCATTCCTTATCATAAAAGGTTAGGAAGGGAAAGAGGACTGTAATTGGGCCTCCCGGCCCGAGGCCTACTAACTCATTAGACGAAACGCAGCACGCAGTAACGAATACTTCTACTTGACGCCTGTCTGCATTGAGGTCGTGGTATTTCACCGGTCGAGCCGTCCGTTTGTGTAAGAGAAGCTGCTAATATAATCTTGAGTCTATTATAATCTTAATAATATAATCTTATATTTCTACTGTTTGTAATTTGCATAAAGATGAATGTATATCTTAGTCGAGTCTAAATAGCGTGAATAAATAAATAAAGTGATATCACAAACAAAACCGAACGTTAATAATGTTCCGAGTTCTTTGTGATTTTATTTAATCTTTCGTCTGATGATCATGATGATAAATAATGGAATGGAATCTATACTGTAACTAACGCCATTAAAACTTTACTTTGATATACATAAGATGAGGATGAGGCAAGACAGAGTTAAGTGTTAAATACTGTATAAAAGTACGTCATACATGATATACCTCTCCTTGGGGGAAGCATCGTGGCATAGGAACTTGACAGCGACCAGGCGTTTCTCTGACGTCACCACTCCATTATACTCGGGCACGCCGTCCGCCTCCGCGACATATACCTGACCAATCAATAAAAATATAATACACGATACAATAATTATTCGCACCAAATCAAAAAAATTAAACAGAAAAATAAAATAAATCTGCACGAAAAATATTAGTTTTAAAAATATTATGTTATCTAAATGATGGAAAAATGTAAAAATAAAATAATGTTCTTTTAGAAGGTTTATAGTTTTAGTTTTATGCAGCAAATAATATACATATAATATTCGTAAATACGATTGTTTTAGAGGGAATAAAAGATAATGAAACTACGGTATCGGTTAAAATTGTGACTTTTATTTCAATCTCTCTTTTCTAATCTCTGTCTAATCTAAGATTTTTATCCCTCTTAAATAATATTTAACTTAATATTTTGGCGTAATTATAGTCATTGCTTAAACATGATTTATATTATATAATTAATAATAATAGTAAACAAATAATATTGAATATACTAATAGCACAATAGGGTAGGAAAGGTTGTTCTAGGAATATGGACGAATATATACACTGAAATTATTATAAGCTTTACGCCACAGGTACATTATAATCGTATGATATATTAATTATCTATATAATAAATAGGAATAATACAATACGTTAGTCAGTCCGCATTAGGCCTTTTTATGTTCATTTACCGTGCCAAATGCGCCCTCGGCTAGCTTAGATATCATACGAAGCCTGTGACGAGGGAACTCGATCACATTCGTAGTTTCGAGGCGTCGTTTCAGGTCGATCAACACCTCTTGCTGGCTCGGCGACTGTCAAACAAAAGAGACTTATAAAATTTCCCATGTACTAAAACTATGGCATTTTTACCTTCACAACCCTATCGTGGATCGTGAGTGGTATTTTTAATAAATGGCCTGTGAATTAAATATTTTCTCGATTACTCAATACACAGAACCAGTAGTACTATAATTCCACAGGAGTCTCATATCGTGTGGAATACAACGCTTGTGGTCAGGTGGGATTGTTTCACCTGACGTTAAGCTATGATGTGGAAGAAAAATGATAGGCACTGTTTAGTAACAGCCTTAACGGACCTTGACTGCGTATGCGTACATGCTGTGTGTTTGTCTCACCCTTGTGCTGTGCTTGGAGCGTATGGAGGCCGGTGCAGAGCGTCGTGCGCCGAGTCCAAGCTCGGGGTCGTGCTCGCCGAGCGGATCAGTGACACGTCCCGAGAGGCTGTCCGCGAGCCGCCGCTTCGTCAACAGCGGCGCTGAGCTTAACTCAGGCACCGCGTACTCATAGTTCGAACTGTCTGAAAATCCAACAAAATTCCTTTAGTACAATATACGACATAAGAATTTTACGTACAGCAGAATGTAGGCTCGAGTTTAATTTGACGTCCACACAAACATGATCCCTATAATCGCCAATGGCGGGTTACGCAATAGTTAAACCTAATTTGATTTTAACGACTTAAAAGTGTTGGCCTCAGATTTGGTTCGGTAAACCACTTCTGATTTACATTATTATTTAACTCATAATCTAGGTTCTGATGAAATAACAGATGAAATATGACATTTATTATGTTATTTTTGACCAATTAATATTTGTAATTAGGATACTAAGTCTACCGTTATATGTATCCAATTTTTTTTATTGTGATAGGACTTCGCAGCCAGCAGTATACTATTTTATAAATATGACTAAAACAGTCAAAAAAAGAACACAAGTAAAAGCCTAATAATAATAAATTCGCCTCGAAATTACCTGATAAAGGTGTACTGGAGTCCTTAACAAAGTCTTTCATCTCAAGCAATACTGTGCTGTAACTAAAGTATGGGGCGCACTTGAGGGCCTGGTACGGCTCCTGATATTCGTCCGATTTCACATCTAGAGCGCAATCCAGTATCATCTTGTTGTCGGGCAACATGGATGTGCCACAAGGGTTGTAGGTATCAGTGACCGTTCTCTTCTGGGAGATGGTAGACTTTGCCAATGGCGAAGCGAAACACTTTCTGTGCCTATGTCTATGAACTATAAGGAACACTGCAACCGCTAGTAGTATCACTAGAGCTGTTAATACGCCCACCACTATGGCCATGTATAAGGGATCCTCTTGATGTGCGGTCGATATCGGCAAGTCTTTGGTACTGCTGGATTTTGTTTTTTCTTTTCCACCCGTTGGTTTTACGGTCTCTGGAGTGTAATTACCTTGGGCGACATCTGTGAATGTTGGAATAAAACTGGTTGTAAAACAATAGGCTTTGATTCCTGTGATGAAATAATATGAATTAATTCAATCTTTCTGCAAAGAGTTTATTAGCAAAAATGTTTGTCAGTTATAAAGGAACACATTTGTAATGATAAACAACAAAAGATGCAAATCGAGACAAAATTATGCACACATATTTTCAAGGATACAGAAAATGACACCTTTTATCTCGAAAAAAATACTTCCCGTGGGAGAGGACAATAAAATCTAATATCGATAAAAATTTCCAGCGAGGAGGATAAGAAACGAGTGCGAGCGAATACGCGGGCGACAGCTACTTATTTTATAATTCCAACCGTTTATAAATTAGTGACATGACATTAAATTATATTTTTAGAATTGTATATCATTTTAATTGAATAGTTATGTTGACATTAAAACGGCCAATAAACTCATTTCGTTCTAAATAAATTGATATCTATTCGGAAGTTACCATTATTTGTTAAGAAATGTATACATTTTAAAAACAGTGAAATAAAGATAGCTTACCGGAATCAAACACAACTTCACTGATCAGTATCCAACTGGCTGCGAAACGCAGCTCGATCCTTACCCACTTGCCTATGCGATGATGTAGTTTTATACTGACGTTACGGGAACTTTCAAAAATGCTGTCTTCAACGTAAGTATATCGGATTGGTTCATCTTGAAAATGCCGGCCACCGATCGAAAAAGATATTATAGCTTCGGAGAAAACCTAAAATAAACATTTTTACGTCTAAATTGTTATTGTGTATGTGTTAAATAGTGATTGATAAAGAAGAGTGGAATATGTGCACATAACAGAATATATATAGAACGAGGCGTAGGCGTTGCACCCGTGTATGTCCAAAATACGACTAAAATAATCGTAGAACTAGAATCAGCAATAGGATTTGTTGCCTGTCTTAGTCTAAAAACGCAAAGACCAATTTCATTCCTATTATTATTTTCCTTATTTATAAATAAATGCCCAGATAAGAAGGACATCTCACTTGTCAGATGAAACATCTACCGCTATGTGTTCTAGCACTGTTCAATTGCTAAGTCTGACAATGCTCAATCTGGTACCGGTGTAGCGAAGAACTAAGAGAAACTGTTTTCCCCAAGTTGTGACATGACTGTAGTGCTGAGGGGCACCGGCGCGTTCCGAAGGTTACATTCCCCCATTCCAAAAAACAGTGTTTGTTGCGTCATCTTTAACATTAGATAAGCCGTTTGCTCTCTGTATTCGACTGTAAGAAATCTCAACAAAGTAACTACATTGACCATAATCTTCTTAACAATGTGAAACAAAATGTTTGGAATAATTTTTCGTAATAGGCATTCTCACCTGGACGTCTCGCATGAAGCGATTGTTGCAGTAGAAATGCACAGTACTGAACTCGCGCACTTTATCGAATTCGAAGGTGATAACAGGAGGACTGGGGCGGGACTCCTTCTTCCAGCCGACCCAAGCTGAGTTACGTGCCGCTTCCCTGATCTCGTCACCACCGTACTGCCCATCTACCAATTGTCCCAAACCTCCCCTAAGGTCCTCCCCCCATTGTCCGTCGTATGTCATATCAGTCAACTCTATCCCATTCGATCGTTTGTCACCTTTCGGCATAGAGTATGCCACTATCCCAACTGTTGACAAATATTATTTGATCTATACTAATATTATAAAGAAAATATATTTACTTATGCTAAATTATTTTGTCAGTTGTTTATCTACCACAGCAAATCGGAGCGGGTTGCTAGTTAGTTACAATGTAGAAAATATTTCAAAATACAAAAAAGGAATACACAGTGTAGTTGAGAGTCAGCAAAGAATCTCGACAAATTAATCATCGCTTATTGAAGTCAAAAATTAAATGCGTTTGATATATGTCATCCAACATGATATTCCCTATTTGCTAAATTATAAATGAGTCACATTTTGTGATGTTAAGATGCGATGTCACTTTAGTATGTTATACTTTAGTCACTTTATATTAACAGATAAAACATCTATGCATTATCTTTCTCTTCTTTTTAAAATGTATCTATTGGTATCGATAGAGAATCAAATGGAATCCAATGAACAATTCAGTCCAGTGGTATCTCGGCTGAGTCTCAAACCACGGCTTGGTAAACTTGGTAGTGTAAATCCTAGATGAACTTATATCGATCAGATTAATGACATACTAAAGAATCGCGATATAAGAAGTAATCAATGAGAAGGTAAGATTAGATGTATGGATTTAGAAGCGCGAAGCGAAGTGTGCCAAATTTTAATAGTGGTAGAGCACGCAACTACAACATCCGTATAACAACGAATGGGCCGCCTCGACCGGTGAAATACCACCTCACAGAATACAGACTTATAGTAGAAGTATTCTGCGATTCGTCTGTTGGATGTGGTGCCGGAAGCCCAAATCTAGTCTTCTTCCACTTCCTGACCTTTTTTAATAAGGAAAGAATGGGAAGAGACAGAGGAATTGACGGGCGAGGGTATGAATAGGAAATATTCTTTTCCCCCCTTCTCAATCTATTAAAGGTAGGCAAAGCATCTGCGACTCATTAGCTTGTTGCAGATACCTATAGGTAGCGGTCATTTTATTATCAGGTGACCCATTTGCTCGTTTGCCACCTACATCAGTAAAAAAAATTAAAAAATCGAAATCCGTAATCTCTGCCTACTCCTTCGGGTTATGGGCATGAGTGCTTATTTATCTTTATTTAATTTGTTTCTACACAAGCGACAGTTCGTCAGTTGCCTCTTATTTAGCTTTTACTTTCATACCATTAACGTTTTACACAAGGGAAATTTGCATAAGTGCAAGCATGCGCAAGTATTTATGGTAAATTTTCTAAACACTTTATTGTGCTAAGTTACCGGAGAAAAACTTTTTAGACAGCTTGTTGGTAGTAACATATTTGTGGTAAGTCAATCGGCATGAAGTCATGGTTACAAAATCAATAAATAATCAACATTAATAAGCCATTGCATCTTAATAAATTAGTATATTAAGATGTAATGGTTTATGTATGGCTCTTAGGAGCCAATAGCGATCTGACCTGCGTCGTTTTATATAACCTGCAAGTTTCTATGTACATGTCTAATGTAGATAAGGAACGATCCCCGAATATGGAGTTTGGATCAATGTGGCTTGGAATGATATCGGGCGGCAAAGCTGTATACAACAACTTCTTGAAACTGTAAAGTTCACTTTTTATATATATTATTTGGAATAATATTATAAATGACGTCGTCCATTGTCTGACGCCTTGAGGAGTTGCAACCTCCAGCCTTAAACTATGACGAGTATAAAAAAGTTTATATACAGTCCTCGAGGAACTATCAAAAGATGTTTTCTCAGTTACCTGACCATCTCGATGGTTACTTCATTTTGTCAGACACATTAAAGGTAACCGGCCAGAAAAAAAACAGATTTCGGTAATTCGCATAGATCTAAACATTGGTATAGATCTCGGGGATACCGTTATAAGTAAAATATTAAAAATCCACAGTTCATTTGTGTTATATAACTTATAAATTATTGACGAAGTATAAATACAAATACACGTAAGTTATGAACGAAACGAATTGTGAACTACATCAAAACGTTTGTACTATAAGTAGAAATACTTACAGTAATTAAGTAAACAGTCTTGAGTATAGCAAACACCATAAAAGTATCCTTTATGGTGTTTGTTCATTTTATATACCAAACTAAGTTACTTAAGTAGCTCTAAAATTTCTACAGGTTCTGTTACTGCCTTAGATGTAGACGCGCAATAATATATGCAATATTGTCCGTACACTTCGTGCTTTTCTCTCTGGCTATCCGAAACAAAAGAATAAAAAGCTTCCATGCCGCATATTATAAAGTGTATGACATACAATGGCTTTTTATTTATAATTCTAAGCGCGTTAGTACAATGGAGCCGACACCTGGCCGGTGCTTTTACAAATTCACTCATGGGCAAGGAAATTGTTTACAGCTTGCGTTGGTGTGTGTGTTTGTCGCAATTGTTCTGTTACTGGAGGAAATGTTATTGAAACTTAGATATGATGAATAATTATATTTTATGAAATATACAATATCATACAAACACGTGGTTGAGGATGTTATGTTATGTATGTTTTCATTGAATATTATAAAATTTCATATGAATAACATATATCTAAATTTTAAAGAATGACATCTCAATTACAGAAAAACAAACACGATTAATGAGAGGTACATACATGTTAATATTAAATATAATTGGAATGTTTATATTAATTTTAAATAATTGATAAATTTAAAAGTAAAAATAATATAAAACATCAATTTTAACAACAAATATAAATAAAACACCCTCGGTTAATTCTCTAGAATTGCAAGTTAGCGAACTATAAGTTCCTTACAATAAGACCATGCTTATTACTTAACAAGTTAAAAGCGCCTTCCGTCAAAAACACTTAAGCTTGTCAGTTTTCAAGAAACTTTGTAGCAGACATGGTTTAGTTCCTGTTGAACTACACCTTCTGGAATGAACACTTATAAAATAGTTTAAATTAATTTAAACTCACTTTGTTTTACTATATTTTCAGTAGTAGCAGTAGTACTCATACAGTAGATATACTACGCATATAGTATCACTAAGCGAGAGACTGCGGAAAGAAAGAACAACACTTGGTTTTCTATGACATAAATGTCAAACTCAGCAATGAGTGGCCGTGGAGGAATACACGTTTCGTATTCTGTGAGTTCGGGAGTTTGTACAATTCCTCCGCTTACTTCATTTCAAATTGGGAGACCTAACTCTTAGGACGCTAACGTATCCCACAACAGCGCCCAAGAGGGAGCATCGTTTTGGCTGTCGTTCAGTGCGCGTTTTATAAGTCAAAAAGGCCTCGCCCCGGTCGGTAAGGTGTAAGGCGTATTAATAAAATGTATTTATCAAAATGACGATATGAACTAATATTTATAATTAAAGTAACAGAGAAATTCGAAGTGCCGATCCTCTTCCCTCTCCTTTTTTTCGAATTAGCTTTCTTAAGGGACGCCTTCTCCCAGTAACATAATGTATACTGTAATTTTTAACTTATTAACAAGTGCTACTTGAAAAACAGTTGTCCTAAATCATGCAATGACTAAATTATGGACCTTATCTGTACACGTCATGTTTCAAAATTAAGTTTAGGAACGACTAATGTTCCACATTAATATAGAAAGCCGAAGTAAAAAATCAACAAGCGCCTGTAAAAATGTAGACGTATGATTAAAAGCGGTGCAATTTGCCGCTTTTTACGTTAATAATAGCTCGCATGTCGCGACTGGCAACTGTAACTTCCCCGAAATTGCCCACACATTACCATTAAAAACCACCATAATAGTTTTCATAAGCCGAAGCTGTTCACATTATATATGCAAGAACAAATTTTCTTTGTCTACGTTGTATACTCTATGGGTATGGTTACCCATAGAGTCACATATGAGAACATATGCAGCTTTTACTTAGGCATTTATAAGAGATTAAACGGGAAAGCTTAACCACACTCTAAGCAAAAGTAGTGAGTATGTACGATCATGTTGGCAAATAACAATTTTTTTTATTAGATTGTGAATTATTGGCTCTAAGGATTCGAGGCCCAACTTAGTCTTAAAATAAAACTTAATTTAAATAGCTATCCTTTTTACACCATACGCATTGGAACGTTGCTATCTTTGTCTTTTGGAATACATAAACGATGATTTTGTATGTGTGTAAAATAATTTATTAAATTATACTTAGCTATTTACGTTAATATTAACATGTATTACATGAATAGGTACTAATAGGGTTTACGATAAGTGTCATTGCACTTGTAGTTATGCCACGCTAGCCAGCGATCCTAGGTCGTAAGTTCAAATTGAAAAATATCAAGCGTTCCTCAATTACTCTACGCCGTGGTAATCTTTTGCGGAATGCTTGTGAAAACTCCTACTGCGCAGACTTGAGTGGTAGAAATGCTCACAAATTAAGGCACTTAAGAAGGATAATGAACTCTAACTTTGAGATAATTATTCTATATTATTAATTTTAAATTCACAATTCAGTGACGTTGGAATTTCAGTTCATAACAGAATTATTGGTGAACCGAGACGTGGAGAAAATATCACAGATATTTGCTGCGATCCATAAAATAAAAATATTCATAAAACGCAATCGCCGATGCAACCATAAAGGGAATGCACTAATCGTTGAATCGTTAATCGAACGAAGCAATTCGAATGTTCGTTCGTCTTGCGAACGGCAAAGGATTGGAATAAGTTGCCAGCGTCAGTATTTCCGTCCGATTACGACGTGGGTACCTTCAAGAGAAGAGGGTATAGGGTTCTAAACTAGTGCGTACCATTTTTAGACCACATCACCACTTAACATTTGGTGGGAATGTTGTCAAGCGCTAGTTTATACATTATAAAAAAATCACTGTTCTTATCATAAAGGTGTTTGTATTTGCTTACGCCGGTAACCTAAAGGACTCTAAGTAGAGATGACGGATTTCTATTCGGAACGGATATGCATACCAAGTATGCAAACCCACATTGTATTTATTTTGCATATAGCTGTTGTATAGTATTGAGTGGTGACAAAATCAACAAACTAATTAAAGACATAGCAATGATCTAATAACATGAGTGTCTCTATGACTTCTCAGATGTGGGTCAAAAGGTCTTACAATCGAATCGCTAACGCAATTAAGATATCTCGCATTATTATTTGGTTGTTGACATGGAGCTATAAATCTCTAGGATATACATCCTGTATGAATGTATATATATGTATGTATGTAAGGTACATAAATTAACCTCTGGAAATTGATGTTTATTGTGTTGGCCTAGCATTAGATAATGGTTCGTCTAAAATTATTAAGTCTATCAGATTTTGGCTATCCTGGTACCCGTGGGTATGTGATCAAGCTTGTTTTAATTATTGTAAAAAAGTCACTTACCGCTCCAAAAGCAGCCGTAGAGCTCGACCCTCATGCAAACAGTTCGTCGATGGGAGCTATAAGGGATGAAGCGAATCTTTGAAGCCCATATCGGTGGCTGCAATCGGTTCTTCTTCTCAAGATAAGTGTTCGTATTGCCCGAGAGAATCTGCCAAAGGGAATTTTATTAAGTAACCAATATAAACTTAAAGATTAGTTATGAGTATGAAAATTCGTACTTCAAAAAAGTCTCGGAGAATTATATGACATACCCACTTTAAAACAATAGCACTAAGTGGTCGCGCTAGTTTTATTCAGCGTGATCTACAATTCTACGCTATTAAAGTTGTTGCCAGTACTTGTTTAAGTACTGTTTATTTTATATTATAAAATGTATATACTAGGAATAAAATGTATAGTATAGACTCAATATTACAAAAATATCAATTATGTATATAATCTCACGCAAAACCAATTATTATTAATTAATAAAAAACACTCCAGTCTCGAGATCATAATAAACCAAGAAAACGTCGCCAAAATGTTTTCATCGTAATATGCGCAGCATCCCCACCTTACATTTGACGTCACTAGAACGATTTTATTTGCCAACTCGCTATGAAACGGCTGAAGAAGTTTCAAGAAACTTCTTCGTGGAGCTTATTCACTCGAGTTCAAACTTTTTGCATAAAGCCGTATGCCCGACTAAAATTTCCTGGCTTCTTATAATACACAAACAAACTAATAACGAATTTTTATTCATATTTGCGCAACTCAGCCCTGAGTTGCAAAATTTTCCTTTTAACGTCGAATGAAATGGTGTTGCAAAATTTTGTTTTAATTACTAATTGGAGTCATAAATACTACATTGATATCATAAAACAAACTTGGAGCGCTCGTTTAATTGCCCTTAATTGAAATGGAATAAATCAAGGAACAGAATAAAATCCACTTTGTATTGCAACAGCATGGAAAGGAATATGAAATGATCGTATAAACTGCAATAAAGGACTCAAAGATCGGACTGAATGGTAATTTCAAAGCCTGTTGAATATAGATCAGAATATCTTCAAAAGCATTGCTTTCAAAAACCCAACGTTCATTACTTTGTACTGGAGCTGAATGCACTCAAATTCAATTCAAATGGAATACACATAAAACGAAATATGTCGATACATTTGTATTTTTTTTTACTGTGTAACTGTAGATGGAGTAGATAGTTTTTACGAGTAAATATTTAATACCTCTTGACCATCTGCGGCTCTGTATCGCACCCACTTAGCCAATTTAGGGCGCCAATATTCGAGCACGTAGGCTTCCGCGTATTCCTGACCCTGGCCGTTGCCGAAGCGTCCTTGAGTTCCGGCGCCGGTGATCACGTGAACCGAATGCAGGTTCACTTCCAACCATTCAGTCGACTCGGTTGTTATCTGAGACTTGGGACACCATGCGCCGCCTTTTATTTCTTGGTTTAACCTAGACAAAACAATTGATTATAAGCGATGAAAGTAATAAGTTAAGTTTACACTATGTAAAAATGTTTTCACGCCCAATTTAGAAAAAGAAACTCAAGGCGAATTAGTGAATTTACTTCAATAAGGTGACGATGCATGAATGGATTATGATGCGCCCTTATGTCTTACGATGTGTGTATCTATAGATTTAAATATGACAATTGTTCCTTCGTCGTTATACATGTCGAAATGCATGCACAAGTGAAATTTCGAATTAGATCCTTGTATCCATTTCCCACATTTACCCGATGATATTACCTACACATAGATGAAAGAAATGTGGAAAATGTGTGAATGGATTATACCGTTTTTAATATTTACAAATAATAAGTAAACTATGTTTATGTTGTTCAAGTTTTGACCTCTAGAGATAAGGTTTTTTAACAGTATATATACAATACAAGTATATATACATATATAAAAGTTGACAAGTCATAAATAATTATAGCATTTATAGTATTCTGTAAAAATCATTTAAGGTATGCAAAATTGTCTGATTTCATTTAAAGAACGGGCAGAACTTTACGATAGACCAGATATAAAAAAATATTATCGATCTTTTAATTTGTTCGAAGAAGCGGTCGGTCTGTTTTTCAATTTTATAATTAAAACATGACGGTATTACCTGAAAGTATTAATATGATAGCATTGAGCACCTCAGCCTGACGAAACTGTAAACGTAGTATAGTACTCGAAACACTAGGAAATTAAATTGGACTGGTTGCGTTGGTTGACAAAATGAATGAGGCGAGATAGATCTTGAATATTAAAATGCTTCCGAGTATGTTAAACTCGTTGATGTTGATGAGTCGCACTTAATATTTCAGGGTTTCAAGAATGTTAGTAAAATGTATTAATATTCTACTGATATTCTTTTAACCACTCACTATAGTACGAGGAGGGATCAAAAAGTAGTGAGAATGAGATAGAATATAATAACTATTGACAACTTAATAATTTATTTTTCTACATAGTCTCCAGTCTCTCTACACACCGAGTCCAGCGCTTTTCCAAGGCTTCAATTCCTTTAAAAAAACAGTTTTGTCTTGGTCACCATTACTTCGTTTCCGTCTTTGTCCCTGTTTCCCCTTAAGTATTCTTTATATTTGGACAAGAGATAAAAATCGCTAGGCGCTAGATCTGGTGAATGGCAGCCATCGCAACTGCCGACCTGTTCGCGAGTGCGTAGTCGTGATGAAACAGCACGCCTCTTCGAAGTTTCGCTCTCCTTTTCTCTTTGATGGCATTTCTAAACTTGGGAATTATAATAAAATAATATTGGTCTGTAATAGTGGTGCCACGCTCCTGATTATCGATCAACAATGCCCCTTCTGAGTCCCAAAATATTGAGACACAACCTTACATGGCCGATGCCACGCACGTGACTTCTTCGGGGTCGGTGATGATAGCCATTTCCATTGCGAACATTTCTGTCCATTGTTACGAAACGAGACAAAAAGTTTTCAGAATATTCTTGAAACTTGTCGAACAATATCTTCGAAATGACGATGAATGACGAATGATTTATTTCTGACTGACGGTTAACATTCTCGGCTCCCATCTTGCGGAGACTTTTCTTAATATGGATTGAAAACTTCCATATGAAATGTCGGTTTCTTAAATTAAGTATCGGATAATATCGGTAACTCTTCGATCGCTCAATAGAATTTTCTCGACTTTCGCAACATTTTTGGGTGACTGACGTCGATGGACGGCCGCAACGATGTTCGTCTCCCGTGCTCGTTCTCCATACTCAAAGTTGAGAAGCCCACCTTGCGACAGTGGAATACGGCGGAGCAGACTCTCCTTATGTGGCCCCCCAATCGCAATGAACCTCTTGCGTCGTTAACTTTTTTAAGCACAGGTATAACGTCTCGCGATTCGTTTTTCTCCATTTTTGAGAACACGTTCCAACCCAAAGCAAACAAATGACTACATTCCGAAAAAAACAAAAGAGAATCGAAGATTTATTTTCTGTATTAATATTACAAATATGTATCTGAGCTATACCTGCCAGTATTTTTTTTCTTGCCACGGGGTACGTCGTTCTCACTACTTTTTAATAAAGGAAAGGGTGAGAAGGGGAGGAGGACTGAAATAAGGCCTCCAGCACCTCACTCATCAGGCGAAACGCAGAGTTTTTCTACTTCACGCCTGTTTTCTGTGAGGTCGTGGTATTTCACCGGTCGAGCCGGCCAATTCGAGCAATAGGTGTTGTTGTTGCGGGCTCTACCACTGTTAATTATTATAGTTGTATTTGTTATAATAGTGTATTTAAATAATCAATTACTTAGTGAGAGGCTAAGTAATTGATTATTTAAATACTATAATAATTAGGGTAAGGGTTGCTGCAACTAATGCGGAACAAAAAGCTCAGTTTTTTTGGTGTACTCAAAATTCCAAAAACCAAAAACCGGCGAAGGTTACCGAAATGACTCGCGATATACCTACTTCGTCGATGAATTAAGAAACATTTTGCATTCCCAAAAACAAAAACCTTTTCTGTAAGGAAAACAATTGTTTTACAGCTTTGGATTTTTTAAGGACAATAATATCCTAGGACATATTCACTCACACGGCCATCTGATCCCAAACTAAGCAAAGCTTGTGCTATGGCAACCAGATAACTGATATACTACATATACTACTTTTCTTTTGTAAATATATACTTAAATAGATAATTACACCCAGACTCAGGACAAACAGGCATGTTCACGCACACAAATGTCTGCCCTGGGTGGGAATCGAACTCACGACCTGCGGCGTGCAAAGCAAGTATCTTACAAACACCG
Source organism: Papilio elwesi (assembly GCA_029849275.1). Taxonomy (NCBI): domain Eukaryota; kingdom Metazoa; phylum Arthropoda; class Insecta; order Lepidoptera; family Papilionidae; genus Papilio; species Papilio elwesi. Next base: position 14,580,878 of record CM056717.1, on the reverse strand, counting down.
CCAACCGGCCCGATAAGAGCGCGATTGCTTAATTCATTCGTTAGCAGGGATGTACATACGTACAGACAATTCGGGAGAAGAACAAGGAGGTGAACGAGTAAGCTTTTCGCCTTATATTAAGTGACCATTACAAATTGGTAGCAGCCTTGTTTCTGTCTTCACTGGTCGTGCAGAAACTCAATGAAAAGGGGTTACTTTGTGTTCCTTCAGAGATTCCGGAAACCTCTCACTTCGCTCTCTAGGATGGCCACTGAGGGGATTTCAGTAAATAAAACTTCACAAAACCCTGAATCACCCCATGTATTTATCCCAGAAGCATGATTATCTTTTTTTTCGAAACAAGAAAAGCCTTTATACCTCAACTAAAGTAATGAGTTGTAACGGAGGACTTCTTAGCGAGCGGAGGCACAAGAAGAGCTTTGCCTCCGTGGATATTGGGGTTGACGAAGGCGAAGGAATAAGTGAATAAGATTAATACATGATTTAATTTTTTTAATAAGTCTTCATTCAAAATAGGTAATCGATTACTTTTTTAACTTTATTGGTAAACAAAATTAAATAGAAGTAAAAAAAATCTTTTTATCAACGGCCATCCCTGGTCCAATGTCCACGTTTCTACCACACAAGCATTATCGTCACCATTGAGCTCCCAACACTCAGCCGAGTGACCGAATCTCTCCTTGTGCATTACAATGCAACGTAAATAAACCTCCGCTACAACTCTTCACAGATAAAATTATTAAAAATTATAAAAGTTTAGTCTTCACAGAGGTTACGGAGGCCGTTTTAGAGGTAGAGGTACGATATTTCTCGGAATTTCCGCACTTGCATTTACAGAGGCGGAGGCGAGGTTCCGTTACAACCCTAATTCAAGTTTCAAGCCAAAACACACGGGTATGCTTTATCAATGTTTACAGCTACATGATAACATTCGTGGTTAAACTCCATCCTTATCTTTATCACCTACATGACGCAAACAAAGCGGCTAACTACCACTATGAAACTACAAAATACCCGCTCTCGCTTAGATTTTACGCAGCATTTACGCTAACGTCTGTTTCGACACAATCAGTAACGGAACCATGCTTTTATTTACGTTACTCAAAATGATAAGGATATAATTACCATCACATGTTAACATTAAAACTAAGTGAGCAAAGCTTTACTAATATACTTCATAGCCACATCAGAATATTAATTGTATATATAAGTTATAATTGAGTTCGAGGATATTGGTGGTGATTTAATCATGGGCCCCAGGATCGAACATTAAAACGAGGTTGTAAAAACAAATTAATTAGACGATATTGTTTATATTCTCTTTGCGCGATCTAATCTATCTAAGTGGCAATGGGTTTATTGATTGAATACATTTATTGTAGAACGCAAGGCTGAAGGGCCAACTGATTCTGGGATCCCAACAACGTATGCGTCGACCAAGCCTCGATAAGCCTTCCAAAAGATGAACCAACGATCGGATCTATTCAAGGTTCCGTGTCACCAATGGATGACCATATAAGGAAACAACATGAGGAAGGAATGCTGGTTTTATAAATTTTAATCATACAATTAATATCAAAAATGACAGGACGCGATTAAGCGATGATTGTCTCGACATCGCTTGACTAATTGAATCTTACAAAAAAACATGATAAACCATTAATAATGCAACTAAAAGTATTTTTAAATAGTGAGTACTTTATTTTGTAGTGCAGCTAGTGTATTAGTTATTAGCGCGCAAACACAAAGCTGCGTTTGCGTGACGAGAATTGTTTTAAAGTATAAAAACTATTAGTATACAGCGGCGCCAGCTGACGCTATCATTATAATAGCATTATCTTGAGACTACTGCCCACATATTAGGTCACAACGAACCTCATTTTGCAGCGCTCGTGTGCACTATTACTCTATTTCTAGGATATAAATAAATAAGCACTCACGCCCGTCACCCAGTAGGATAGGCTTAGATTACGGATCTCCATTTGGCGAAGTTGCAAAATTGTTTTACGAAAAAAAAAATGGATTTACAAATTTTAACGTAAAAATCAAATCTTTGCTTACAAAAAACAATTCTTGCTCTGAAACAAAGTATAGTCAAATTTCGTCGTTATTAATCTGTGCTTGCTTTCTTTGTCTTAAGATTTGTTAAGCAAGCAATGTTTATTTTTTTGTTAAAAGTTTTATATTTAGTACGGACTAGATCATCGGCAATACGTCCCATATTTATTTATGTTTATTTAAAAAAATGGTTGAATAAAAAACAACATTTACTATTAATCAATAGTAACCCATGGTGTTAATATTTGCCAATTACTAACATATCAGGCAATGGCTTGACTACTGTGTCCGCAGTCTGCGAATTGAAGCAAGTATCACCATGCATGTATGTATGTATTTTACGTCAGCTTTACATCTTCTAACAAAGTGTTTTTAACCCTCGATTAGAGTCACTTTATTTTATTACACTGTATTCGATAACCGCTGCTTGCCTAGAAGAAACATCGTTAAACATGGTTTTTATGGGTTTTGAGATGATCGAGTAACATGTACACTTAGTGGTTATGTATGTACACCGAACATTTGTAGTAGAAGTAACTGAGCTTTAAAAATACTGGCATCTTTAAAAACATTCAGCGTATGTTATTTATAATAAACGCTAAAGTTTCGTGATCATACGATACAACTCCCAATCAAAGATAACAATAATACTCTTCAGTATTTTATTAGTGCATTCACATGTGTATCACTCAGCGCCTGCATGGCTTCAACCAATCAAATTCTTAGATGTCTGGCCATTAAGTCTTATTGGCGCGATACTGGGGCATCAGAGCTAACAGTGATTCATTAAGAAGTCGCTTTCGTAATTGATATCATTCTGTTTAGCTCAAGCTGTGGACACATTCTACGTGCATTAGAAATATATCCAAATAATTAATAGTTTTAAAAACTACAAAACATATCTGTTCTGGAAACGAGTGTAAATTTTCAAGTCAATAGTACGTCTATAAGTTAGTGTAAATTAGTTAGTTAGTTACTGAAAGATTATGTTAGATATAAAGATAGATAGGTTGATAGCTATACGCGAAGATAAGAAAAGCGTGTTAACAAAAGATACGATAGTTATAACACTTTGACATTATTTATTTAATTTGTTCATAACGTGTTATGTATTTAATATTAAGAGAATATATAATAATTGTATATGTTTGTATAAAGGGCCGGACCCGGAATTAACAGTTCATGAAATTATATTTTACACCGTCTGATTCTATCACTCGACGTTTACGATGTAATAAAACACGCGAATTTTAAGTGACACGTTAAACTAAGCATTCTTTACACGTACAATTTCTTGGACATTAGACAAAATATTTATTAAACATAATTATTACTCCCAGAAGTAAATGACGTATCATTCCACGTTCCATAAATTTCAACGATTGTTATGTCAATGTCAAAATGTTTCATTTAAATTTTTTATTTTCATTTAATTATCTTTCTTCCTTTGTGTACTTAACTCTATCACTTATTGGCTTTAAGTAGGTAGGAAGCTTTATAGAAAGCACCAGCGTCGGTATCAAGGATCAATACAATCAGGTTCAGAACAGCTGTGGAAATATTTACGAAGGCAATGAAATTACACAGCAAATACTTCGACAAACCAGAAATGAAATCATAAGTGTGGTCATTTTGACGATCCTGTGCAAAATATATTAAACTAAAAGTTAGTATTTAATTCTAACTTCGATTTTTTCCTAACATTTTTATGAAAAATAACATTGTTTTCCCAAGCTTTTGTAATTGTAGGTAAATATCACGACTTTACAACTTTACCAAAAATATAGCGAATGCTTTCTTTAGAAAACCTCATGAAAAGACAATGCAAATTCTCTTTTACCTTTGAAATATTCGTATGTAATATAAAATAATCCGAGTGAAATATTTTGCATCAACGCTCGAACTCACGGGCCGGGTGCCGACGAGTGGAATGTTAACAATTTCGGGTGGCTTCATGTAGAAGCATTAGTAAGCCTGGATATTCAAAGCTGATGTTTATGATCCTATTAATGTTCTCATGATTTACATATTTACCCGTCCATACCGTGCAACTCCTACTAAATTCCAACAAAGGCTAACATGGCAAAGGCGACAGGCTCTTGGCGTTAGATTTAGGAACGAGTGACGATGTGCCAATAGTTTTAAGTAAAGATTGAATAAGGAAATACTAATGAACAGCTTATTTCGATACCACTTAACATCGATTTGGGGATCGATTAACACATTATTAATCATTATTAGTCAAATGTTAATAGACAGTAAACTCATGGCTTTATTCTGCCGAGACGTTTACTACTAACTGTATTTTATTCGACGATCGCAATAAATGTTCCGCATGATCAACAATTGAGGATGGGCGCTTAGGTAGCATTTATATTGGAGCGCTGTCCATGCGTTGTAAGCCATCAAAATCAAAGGTACTCGTATAACATAAGGATATCGGGGTTAAGCACAATGAATTGGTCTATAAGCAATCTATATCAAATAAAAGTAACTAAATCGCAAATTTCGTTTAATTAATTTTGTATTAATTGCTGTATGGGTTGCACTCAGTTTGATTCCCTTAATTGAAGCACCTCTTTTATTTTGTTGTAAGTCTAGATGTATACTGTAATGCATTTTGTAGTTTCTGTCATTTGGAAAATTTATGAAAAAAACGCATTTTCTGGGTACATCACATTTCAATATTTCTTGTTAGTTATTCCGCCATTCGGCGCAGAGGCAAATACAAAAAATCAAAGATACAAATAAAATCTGTGTGTTTTGAGTTATAAATGGTGTAACTAATCCAAGTTTGTTTTATATATATATATATATATATATATATATACATACACATTAATCTTCAGACTAATCATCTTGTTGCCATCAAGCTAAATAGCAGAGTACTGGGTCTTCGAAACAAAGGCTATTCATCTAGTGTAATTAAATAATGTACATATAAATATTAATAATTAATGACTTAAATAAAAAAAAATATCTGTATGAATTTGCTGTATAACGTTTTGTTTGAAATGTTTAATTGTTATTTTTTTATATAATAATAAATATTTCGCGGAAATAAAAATTAACAAGACGAAAGTTTCAAAAGACAAGAAGAAAGTTATTCCACACGATACCGGAGAGACGTAGCTTAGACTGAGGAGAACAGGGGGAGGGGGAGGTACGAAGGAATGGGGTCTGTTGTACTTCACTCAACAACGCGCAAGTATAAACCTCTACAACACGCTACTATTATATGCCTATTGATTAGGCAGTCGTTTTTTTTCCTGCTGGCACCACTTAGTTACATGAGTTCCACTGAAAAATATTATAGTTTTGATTTTCCAAAAAGAAACAGCTTTTATGATATAAACCTAATGAGATGGTTAAAATAAAGACAATTCAAATATTCTAAGCCCTGCCATTCAATACTATTTTAGTGATTCAGCCAAAAATATTGTAGTAAATCCTCCTGTAGTTCCTCTCTTTAACAGGACAATATTTAAGAAATGGTTTCGGAACATAAATTTAAAAAAATCTATACTCGGTGAGTTCCTATAGGAAGAATAAATAACGTAGATCATAAAATCGACTTAACCATTTAAAAACAAAATTTCGCTGTATCGTAAAAGCACGTGGTTCAATCGAGGGTGGCCGTTTTTTTTTTTTTTATAAGAGAAGGGGGCAAACGAGCGGCGGGAACACCCAGGTGATCAACGACGCCCATGGACACCCGCAACACCAGAGGAACTGCAGATGCGTTGCCGGCCTTTTAGAAAAAGAAAGGCTCGCTTCTTGAAGGACCCCAAGTCGTACTGGTTTGGAAATACCGCCGAGGATAGACCATTCCACAACGCGGCTGTGCGTGGCAGGAAATGTCGCGAGAACCGCACTGTTGAGGAATGCCAGCCATCCAGATGGTGTGGATGGTACCTGGCGGTCTGTCGTGTCGTACGATGACGAAACTCGGCGGCAGGAATCGTTCCAAACAGTTCTTCGGAACACTCCCCGTGGTATATGCGGTAAAAAATGCAGAGGGAGCTGACGTCCCTCCGCAAGGCCAGAGTATCAAGCTGATCGGTAAGAGCTCGGTCGTTGACGATTCGAGTCGCTCTCCGTTGTATGCGGTCAAATGGAAGAAGCTGGTATTGGGGTGCTCCCGCCCAGAGATGCGAGCAGTATTCCATGTGGGGCCGAACTTGCGCCTTGTATAGCTGAAGGCGGTGGCCCGGCTGGAAATACTGCTTCGCTCTACTGAGTACACCCAGCTTTTTAGAGGCCAATTTGGCCTTGTCTTCCAAGTGACCACGAAACTGAACGTCACTCGATATGTCAACGCCGAGAATACCGATGCTGGCTGTGGCAACCAGAGGAGTGCCCTCAAAACATACATTCGCGACAAAGGGTTCTTTTTTAGCGGTAATGGCGCAGACTTGTGTCTTTTTGGGATTGAAATCAACAAGATTTTGTCTACCCCAATCCGAGACTTCACCTAATAGGATCTCCATTTCAGACACAAGTTTGGTCCGGTTCTCAGCGGCAGTAGCCCGAGAAACGTTAGCGCGGGCCGTGTACAGTGCATCACACGTGCTATCATCTGCATAACAATGGATGTTGCTAATTTGCAGCATGTCATTGATATGCAGAAGAAACAGGGTGGGCGACAGTACACAGCCCTGTGGGACACCAGCATTAATTGGTTTCGGGTCAGAGCATGCACCGTCGACAACGACCTTGATGCTCCGACCCTCCAAAAAGCTGGAAATCCAGGCGCATAGCTTCTCGGGCAGCCCGTAGGAAGGCAACTTCGACTGCGACTTTACTGCGCACTCGACCACTGCTTTACACATATGTCAGTATCTAGCATACGGTCATTTCGTCTTGAATATAAACAAAGTGAACAGCAGTATTGACGGTTGCCAACACTGGCACATCACACTTTAGCCACGTGTTGGTACACACCAACACGTGGCTAGGTGTGATGATTGATATAGTTATATTCGTCGACAAGTTTTTTTCCTCGTTACGTTACAAGGTAATTTTAAATAAATAAATTCTACAGCGAAAGTCTATTATCTGAAATAATTAGGGTATTCGGAAAACCGGATTATTCCGTTAACAGAACTGTACTTCGTACTTTCATTACTTTAGTAAGTAGGATTTTATAGAGTACCAACAAAAAGGTTACTAAAGAAAACATGTATAATCAATATTTATATGTAATACTAGCTGTTGCCCGCGATTTCGTTCGCGTAGAATCAAATAAAACACATTATTCACTTCACAGAATAAAACTTAATAATCGTACTTCTTACATTAGTTGTTTTTACCGTGCAAGATTAAACGTAAAACATCTGTATCTAAATTATTTTTGATATAACAAACAATTTAATTTTGTTTATCTGTATAGAGCTTGCCACTTGCCGTTGCTATTCAATTTTAAAGTAAAAAAATGGTAAAGTAATAACGCACGTGGTCAAGGCAATTAACAATAACAAAAAAAGACGGCTATGCTAAAGGAATAATAAGCAACTAACCTAACAAAACCTATTAAAATGAATACACACATCATTCCTAAAATCGTCTACATACATGTAAACAATATAATTACCAGGGAGCGTCGTGCGTCTCCGAAAGAAGTGTGTGTGCTATGAATATCTCAATGTATCTAGCTGAAGCTTGCAAAATCTCCGACACTGTCCTGTTTTGAACTTTATGTAGACTTTTCAATCATCATAATTTTAAAGATAATAATAAAAAGTTATATAATATTTTAAAATTAATTATATATTATAAAAAATCATTGTTTTAGGTTTTATTGCATTTATAAAGGCCCCCAATAATAGTTATTCTCGAAAATCTTCCATGTACAGACAGTGATCAGTTACAGTTTTATTATATGTATATATATATATATATATATATATATATATATATATATATAGATTGAAGACATCTCATGCATTGTTTACACGAGTACTAGAAGTACGGTATGCTTTACTGTAATGAGCAATCGTGCTCGGAACCCAGAGTGCCAATACTGCCACTACACACAGCATAAGCTTACTTGTACTATACAAGTAAGCTTATGCTGTGTAATATATACGTATTTGTATAGTTTACCTTTATCAGTCGCATCTCGATATCGAAATGCAATTAATACATTGAAACTGTAGAGATTAATGTACATGTGCGCCCAACTCTACAAAGGGGATCTTATCACAACACTAGCATGCCGTATAACTAGCCATCACGCACTTAATTGAAACAATTATAAACGCACTGAAGGTGGAATCAAATTAAACACAAATGCGTAATGAAATGTTATGTTAGGAAACAGGGCAATGCCTATAAGACATTTGTAAAATTAGCTTTCGAGGGTGCTGTAACTCTATAACTGTAGGAAAATATTTGAACAATCCTTTCAAAACACCTGTATACAGGTAGTGCTGTTTGTTACGGCTTCGGAAAATCTATTGGCTTCCCTTGAGGGGTCTTCTCTGATCCAATTTCATAATGAAAAATGATTGTAATTTATATAATGTCTCTATTCTAAGATCGTAGGGTGCTTTACATTTTCAAACTTACTCTGCGTTTAAAAAGAAAGGAATAAAGGAAAGAGAAGACCTACTCAGTGGATAATTTTCGGTAATCAAACAAATATTTCGAACAAAAACGCAGAGTTAGTTTAAAATACTCATACAAAGCACCTCACGCTTTTAGAACAGTGACATTAATTTTCTTATGCTAAGAATTAATTTTTACTTTTTAGTTTGTTTATCGATATAAGTATGTTTCTAGTTTTCTTAAACTATAATTTATATATGTAATGAAAAGCCTAGTTAAAATTTTGGCTACAATGACCAATTATAGGAAAAAACATATTTGTATATTGTTATGTGATCTCGGCGACCCACTCGTGAGAATTTTGAATGAAAAAAAAGATAATATAGTTTTTAGTGGCAGAATAATTTTACTACATTAAGTAAAATAAAGATCGGATATTCCACAAGACAAGATTTTATTTTTAATCTTGCAAAAAAACTGATACAGAATGTATCTTTGATTACATCCGAACTACTACCGAATGATTCGTTTACGGTTTATATTAGATTCTCGATAGCTGAGACAAGAAGATTTTAATAGAATGTCTGTAACTTTGTCATATGAAACAATTCTAGATTATTTGAATAAATAATAAAAAGATTGGAACTGACGTTTATTTTTTCTATTACAAAAAGTAATAATGACTACGCCTTTACAGTTGTATTGACCTCCAATGAAAGAACACACTCACTTACTATACTTTTAAGTTTAGAGCAATACTGGTATTTATTAATTCTATATTGTGAAATATGTAGGTACATAAGTTTTTAGAAAAATACTTGCCTTAGTTATTTCCATATCACTTCACTATTCTGCGCTTTACGATATTGAGCAAAATATTTACACGAGCTACCCTGCACGTGTAACGTATTTGTAAGACCCTTACCTTCCATTTTGAGGGCCGACGTTGCCGTCGTTGAATGAAGAACTGGCAGAGAGGTCCTTGTCAGGAATTAACCCGTTTTCGATCCCAAGGGGAGCGATACATTGAGCTGAAATCAATAACGACTGTTATTATAATGTATAGAAGTTTCCAATATAAATATTACACTTTCACAACAGGTCTTAAATTTTAATTAACAGTTTTTATACTATAGTTTCAAAAATTTACCTATGTTTGCCCATGCAACCTAGATCTGCTAGAATTATTTTTCTTTTTTAGTGTTAATTAAGATTCATTTTAAAACGTGTGACAACATTCTTGTTATTTAACATAAATATAATACAAAAAGTATTTTTTTGGTATCGGCACTTTGGTATTATCTCAGTATTTCCAATGTAAAATCTGGACACAGAAAAGAGTACTCTTAGTAGCTACTAAATCAATTAACTAGGATATACTTTATTGCCGAGGTGAATCTAGTAAACACACATTAAATTAACGTACAGGTAACAAACACATTGTTAACTTGTGTACAGTGCCGTCTTAAGGCCTCCTGTACGAGTTTATAAAAACTGCTCCCTACTGCGTATTCGAAACAAAATCAAGTTAAAAAAATCAACGCTAATCCAATTTGATCACGAACCAATTAAATAATAATCCTGGAACATTCGCGCAACACTCCTGTTTAACAATGATATGTATCCGTGTATACGTTACAAACGTGTTCGGACGATGACTTCGTCGGTCGCGCGTTAAAATTATAACGATAATAATTACAATCGACACGAAACCACCTCGGTATATGAAATAAATTATTATTTGAACTAGTCGCTTGACAAGTGATGCGCCAGAATTCATTGTCTCTAGATGATGATGAAATTTCTTATAAACCTAAAGTTTAAAGCAATAATGAAAAAGAATTCTGGTTAAATATTGCCTTAAATCGTACGCAAACACTACTTTTTTTTCTTTTTTTAATCAAAAACTAGTCCACTGTTGGTTAACTCACCTAGAGTTAGAGGCCAACAGTGATCTTAATGGTAAACAGTTTTATAACCCATAGAAACTCCCTTCATATCCTGCATCTCTTTTATTTAAAGTGACAGTTATAAATAATAACATGCCGTGATGACTCAGGCAGACAGTATTTTATCAAATTTAGTGGAAAAATTATCATTCATTTAAACGAATTAACGATAATAATAGTTTAGACCACAAAGGTAATTAAAAAAAAGCAAAGCCATTCCCGTATTATTTAGTTTTGCTTTGCATCTCGACCGTCTGTCGAATTATTCAATATTCCGTAAGATACGGAATACAAAATGTACGAAGAAGCTATCGGTCTGCTTAATATTTAATAAACTTGGATAACTTAGGTAAGTGTTGACAAACTCATAAATAAAATTTAGATACAGTTATATAATCGGTTGGGGAAAAGTTTATTCGCATTTTCGCACGACGTAAGTTCATGCCTTGTTTAAAGCTTTATAAAAAACTAAGCAAGTTATATTGGTATTTATAAAACACTAGACTAGTCAAATTGGTGCCTATTTAGAAAACCCGTACCTATTTATAAAACCCTAGACTAGTCACATTGGTATTTATAAAAGGCTGTTGCTTGCGCCATCCGACATTAGCTTTGTTATTCTATCGGAATAATAGAAACTGAACGTTCTTGTATCTCTGACCATGTGTATGCAAAAATTATGATAGGTTTATTCATTAAGGCGTTTAAAAGTTGCAAAAAATTGTCAAAAATTACGTAAAAAAAATTGGGAACAGGGGGTAAAAATTAGTTTACAAGACTTTGTAAATAGTTCAACGTTTTAAAGCAATAAATAGTCGCGAATTTATTTTTAACTTGTAAACATGCACAAAAAGTGAATACACTACACTTACGGTTTTATCAAGTCCTCGACCTAAAATTACAAATGTGAATTTAAGTTTGTTTGTAAGTCCTTTACGCCTTAACGACGCAAACGATCATCATGAAATTTTGCACAAACATTGTCAGGCGCACAGAAAACTACTATTAATTTTATTCAACAAAAAAAAAATTAGTTTTACCCGGATGATCCCGATCGGGATGTTCCAGTTGTACTCGAGGTAGAATAGATAAGAGATGTCCGTCGGAAAAGATGTCTCTGTGAGAAATAGCAAGGCCAGCTTGGCCGTAGATGATACGACTTGAGATGGTAGAGGACGGCTTCCAGGTTGCATTAAAGTTCCCTGATGACCCAAAAATTCACGGCAAGCGTGATATAGGCATACAAAGAGTGGCTTGCTACGTTTTCCCTAATCTAGAGTTTTGAGGTAAATATTATTTAATCCAACTGCCATGCTACTATTAAAAGGAAAACTCTCAAATCTCCCCCATTTGGGCCTCCGGCCTCACTCATCAGAGACGAAACGCAGAATTACGTTCACTTTACGCCTGCCTAATATATTCTGTAAGAACAGACATATTTCATTTTCTCGTATCCGAGAATGAGATGCGCCAGGGCCGTGCCAACGGAAAACGGAAATCTGTTATCTCTGTCTACCCTTTTAAGTTACTGTCATGAAAGATTGTTACTTATTTATTCATTATTACGTTGTTTAATAATTCGCCATGTCCAATCGCGACGGTCACAACGGCGACGGAGACGTGTCCATTTCCGCTAAACACCTACTCTCTTAGCTCATTGATAAATAAAATTAATTGGAATTCGTAAAACGGATACGTATTACGAATACATTCCGGTCACGTGCATGAACGACTAAATTGATACAGAACATCGTGATCTCAGGTAGAAAATATAAATTAGGTTTAGGATGGGCGAATCAAATCGTACTATTACTTGAAGTTCTTTTATTTCGTTGCTCAGTGTTCAAACAGTGTTCCGTCGCACAACGTTATTCGCGTAATTTAATCTACTACGGTCGATCGCATTGCTAGTAGATGTGACTAGTTTTCAAACACATTGAAACTGTTATTTCTGTTACTAAATAATGTTTTTAATAAATATTGAACTCAAACAGACACTGAATATTAAAGAATAACGAATACAGAGTTAAAAAATATTAAATTATGTAAATTAAATCTTTTAATTTATATTACTGCATATTGGATAATAATTTATTTCATTATTTATTTTATGAGTATTATACTTGATAAGGATTATGATCCTACTAATATTATAAATGCGAAAGTTTTTAAGTATGTATGTTTGTTAGTCTTTTTCGCAACGAAGTCTGCCGGCCCAGGTAGTAATTTATAATTTCACTAGCGAACCGCACCGGCTTCGCAAAGGCACCAGCATGTGCGCCAATGTTTAAAAGTGCGCAAGAAATTTCTGTTGTAATTCCTTACCGGACTATGGCTTCTTACACAATCATAATTATATTTCACGAAATGTACACAAAATCTTAGTTGCGTACCTAAACCTTCCTCATATACTAGTCTGTCATATTGGTGAAAACGGAATGAAAATCCTTGCAAATTTCTAGAGTTTATAGCGTTCGCGATTTTCGAAATATCTTTATTTATGTATACGAAATTTTAATAAATATGTAAGTAACAAATAAACGTAAAGAACTTAGCGGATAAGCAAAGATGAGGAGGAATTCCTTTTTTTATAATATGTAAACAAATTGTGTTAAAAATATACATTATACATAGTAGTTTTATGCAACATTTAGAATGATAGTGTGATAATGTATCAGTAGAAGATGCACCTTATCTAATGTCACGTATTTAATAGAAATGTAGTAGATAGAAGAACCTATTTCCTTAATATTTTGATTTTCCCTCAATTATTTTCTCTAAAATAAACACATTGTCAGAAAGAGACAGTTTGCCGTCGTTAAAAATAATATAACGAATCCTTCAAGGGTTATCTCGCGGGCCTCGTCAGAAGAAAAGAAGCCAACACAATGGCCGCCGTCTACGTTTTACTTCTAACATGTGCATATAGTAAAATGAAAAATCATTTGCACGGCGAATGTTACGAGTTAGCCAACACAAACAGCTGTTGCTGAAGATATAGAACGAGGAGTCACGTCAGGGAAAAATAGAACACTAACAGTATCAGTGAAAGGTGTATCGAAAGTCAAATGTGTCGAAACCCGCAGCGTTGGCAGGCAACGCACAGGGTCATATTAGTGACTACTTTAATAGATGGAAGAATGCTAGGTAGAAGAAATTGTAGATTGGTTCAAATAGCATCGTTGTGACCACTATTGAGTGACGAGACAATTTCATATTGCAAGTGGAAAACATCTGTAACATTAAATGAGCATTCCATTTATCTTATCGTTTTTTGAATTCAGAAAATTTTAGAATTAGAACCCATAAAAATTAAATAAATCGCAGACCAATGTGTACATGCTCCAACATTCGCACATCTATCGCCACAGGTCATAAATCTGCGTTAGCATTCTTTAACACGGTATTAAAATAAATTATTGGGAAAGTTGTTATGGAACAAAATAATAACCAAGCTCAGCTTCAGCGCTTGAAGTGATCGATCTCGCTTCAGTCCTCCCGGGAATCAATATTAAAAGAAAACAACATTATATTTTATATGACGCAGCCAACATACTAAGTTTAAAGCAAAATAACCACTCCTACAAACTGAATAAAATGGAGTGCTATACTGATTAATCTCATTAGGTAAAAATAAGCGTGTAATTTATCGAAGTATGACACAGACAACACTCAACCACGATAAAGGTCATGTAAAATATTAAATAAATTACAACATAATTGGAACGACAAAGTTGACGGCAACTTTTTCACGGGGCAAGTAATAGAGATTCCCTAGGAGTGGGTACAACTAATAAGTGCGTGTATATGTGAATGTACCATATGCATGCATACGCATGTACAGAACACTCGCGACATTCAATTAGCTCGTCGTCGCAATACAGTGTTACACCTTCTTTATTTCCTGCTGTCTGTGATCTCTGGCTATACGATATGAGCATCAACTTTAAGTTTTATCAATCTTAACCCGAAACTAAAAACTTAACCAATATTGTATAAAATATTCAGAGAGGCCTATGTACATCAATGAGCATGTGATTTGAAGACAAGTTTTATAGACCGTAAAAAACAATAGACTAAAGTTGTTAATTGCAATTCTTTTCTGATTTCTAATATCATTTTAAGTCAGTTTGCATTCGAGGATTCGCTCCTGTGGTTATTCTAATTATTAGCAATAGTAGATGTGTACTACGCCACAGCCGTAAGAGCCTATCCAGAAGAAGACATACATGAAGTAGAGGTGTTTAATATCTCTGGGTATTGCCTTTCGTGGGGTAAATCTCCTTCCCCTCTTTCTTCCTGTCGTTTTTCTTACCGGCATTCCTCCGGTCTTTCTATTTCTCTTTCTATATGACTGTAGCGAATGTCAATGGGCAGCGATGAACTCTTTATACGTTACGTTGCAAGAAAAACTTATTACCTTTATTAACAAGTCATGGGACTCAAATTATTTATGCTTAATAACGACTAAACTTAAAAATATATAAAAAGGGATTTATCTATTTAAAGAAAGAAATGCCTCAAAGCTTCTGTAGTCTTAATTTAAACATTGTTACCTGTTTTATTGACTTAAAGCTATATAAGAATAAATAATGGCAGCTGTTACATTTTTTTATGAGCCAGAGACTTTAGAGCACAAGATGGACGAAGTTTATCTGAGTTTGTTAGAATTGCCTCTCGTGCCAGACGAGGGCGTAATATATATCAGCCGCAACCACGTTTACTTATGGATCATTTAAATTAAGTTTACAAAAAATAAGTTGCTGTTGTGATATTGTTGGGATTTTCCTAAAAGTTGCTGTTGTGTTAGAGTAAAATTTGAAGGTGACTTCTCAAATAATTCAATATAATAAATAAATAAACGCCGGAGTGTTCGGACCTCTCGAGATGCCGCTGGTGGTATATAGGAAGAATCTTCAAAAGGTGTCTTTTATTGTAATACAAGTTGACCAAAATGACGATAGTGAGGACGCTGACGTCACTTTTAAAGAATACATAAAAAATTAAAAATAATTTAGATCGTATTTAAAGTCAATCATTAAAATTAATATTTTGTAAAGGAGGAGAATCTTATTAAAAATATTTCTAAAGCGCAAATCGCTTTAGTGGAACATATACTTTAATCAATTTTTAAACAAATAAATTTAATTTAATTAATTTTTTTCTTTTAAACCTAAGTGCATAGTCTACTAACATATTAAGTAAAATTAATAAGTTTAGCTAAATCAGCTCGAGTGTACTTAATCAATATATAGTTTCAAATATAAATATTTTTGTATTAACAGCTTTTAATAACAGGAGTGTGAGAGTTGGACATCATCAACAATCTTAGTATTCAATTCGCATAAAACATCATTCGCCATCAATAAAAAGAACGATACAATAACTTTGTTAATTTATATTCAATGAGTCACAATCCGCCGCGTAATATATGGAACCGAAGGCAGATTGATAATAATCAGAAGTCGTACAGCCGATGAATATTATGTAAACCCCGACTTGGATTATTCGAACTGGCGTGCTCAAATATGTCAAACAAATATTTATTAATATAGATAGTGTGCAGAAAGCGGCTTTCAAATAACCAGTCTATTTTGTTAAGGGTCATGTAAAGATAAGGCTGTCTCCTTTCGAGATTAGCTGTTTAACTCTCGGTGCTGAGCACTTGCCAATAAATTGCCAACGTCGTATGGCAGTTTAAAATATTAATAAACACGACGTCACCGGTTTTGAAGTAGCGCAGGTGGTAGATTTAAGGAACGAATCTTTTATGCCAGTGCAATAACGCAGCAACAATTGCCCAGTATGCCGATTACAATTTCGTAAATTCTTAGCTATGTCATTGTAGTACGGGGAAAGTTTAAGAAGCGCTGTGCTTGTGCGTGTTTATGCCTTGCGTGACATGTACTCGTCTAATGAATAATAAACAGCGTAGTGGCGACTCGCTACTCATTCAAATCTATGTACAAAAGGCAATATTGTTTTTAGCATAAAGCAATTGAATGTAATGTTAAAACGCCTATGATACCGATATCATAGGCGTTTTAACATTACATTATATACAATTCGCATACATTTACAGAAGGGACTGGAAACTCCACGATACTCATTGGCTACCCTAGATTCAAGTTAATCGTCACGCCAACCTATAATGTCATCGTCCTAAGCATGACGCAAATCGGTTTGCGTGAGGTCGTTAAAAATATTGTTTTAATTACTTTTACCGTGTCGTACATACACGAGAGTCGCTAACGTTATGTTTTTTTTTCACCTAAAATATTCAGCAAGTTTTCCCTCCGACTATCGACAACATTTTTAATGATAATGCACTGTCAGCTACATCGGTAATGACTTCATATTATTTACTATCGATGTAACCATACATATGTAGTCCACTACATAATTAGATAGATTAGATTAATGTTCATAATGGCTATCGATAACAGGACACTGGGTCTATACAAATACAATAATAAATACGGCTGTAAAATGTACCTTCTTTAGGCAATTTCATAAGGTACACATTATTAATGAGTAAGCGGTTAAGTAAGTATAAGCAGATTTTTTTAAATTATATGATACCATCTCAAACACAATACTAAACAAGCAGAAGACGTGACGGATTTGTGAACATAACGTTGCAGATATTAGCACTGATTTGACAAATTGTATTGCTGCTAACCCTAAGGTTAGGGTTAACAGTAATAGACTTCGTTTGCTGTGTATGTAATGCCCGTGAGTGAAAGTTGAACGACATTGTTAGATACTTACTTGTGTTATACAAAACATGATGTGATAACAGCTAGTAGTAGATATTATCTGATAACAATGGATACAAAATAAACTCTAACCCCAAAAGATTCCCTCGTTATGAAAGATCAAACTCTGTTGGGAGAGAGAATGGGCGAAATATTTTGGTAGTATTAAATCAAGGATTACCGATTTCGCCATTGCGCTCAGAGTACAGCGTATTGAGAGCCTAGCCACCGCATATTTCATTCCAATTCAGGATATCATACTTGAGAGCGAGCTTTCAATAAAAATCCTGACTATAAGGTTCTGTCGTGCAGATGCTCATTATTGAAAAGTCAATTGCAGATAACACATCTATCTGAAAGGACGTCGGCAAACTCGAAATATTTCGAAAGTGCCATCTTTCAGACTGTCTTTCCTCCAATTCATTGTGTTAATATTTTGATTTTATATAGCATAAACTAAACGCCCAGTTACAACAAGGATGGTGCGTTTTAAATAGTATTTATTTAGTCGTTATTATTAATTTAGTAGATTAATATTATTCATTAGTTACTTTGACGTTGTTGCTTGGCCTCGTACAAGTCGCTCTTTAGTCGTTCGGAACAAAAGATTCGACCGAGGCTTCCGTTTTCATTCTTTAAAATTAACGGCCATGACGTGATTCGCTTTTGTCGCTGGCACATCTACACTTATGCAGTTTAAATGAAGTGAATCTATAATTTTTTTGTTTTATTCTCATGATTAGCCTCCTTTCACTATCAGAGCATCGTTACAATTATAAATAGATTCGTTTTCCTCTATCGTCAAACAGGAAATCCGGTATATGTTTTTATTGATTATATACCTGTTATTCTGCTCTAGACTTGATTGGTACCAAATTTCTAAATATATATATGTATATATATATATATATATATATATATATATACACTAACGCCCGTAACCCAGAGCGGTAGGTAGAGATTATACATTTCGATGTGGCGCGATCCTGACACACCTCTCTCGCTGCTTCTACATCCATACATCTACGCATAAAGGTTCGTCTGTTATCGGTACTCTAAGAAGCACCGTGCTAAAGAAGTGCCATGTAAGTATCGCTTATTTATTCTTTAGTATATTACTAATCTGCTAAGCTATATAAATAATGTATGTTTCACTTCTTTGCCGTTAACATTTATATCAATTACTGTTTTACTTTGTTCTCTTTCAATCACCATTACTTTCGTTTTATCTACATTCATCTTCATAGCTCTACCTTCCAATGAATCATTCTGTACATTCAGCATAAATTAAAAGTCCTCTGACGATGACGCAAACGCTACCTGGTCGTCGGCGTATAAGAGACATTTTACAACTAGCTCGCCCATTCTTAATCCACTATCTTGGTATTTCAAAGCTTTCAAGCAATCATCCATAAAGATATTGAACAGCCACGGCCATGCTACACAGCCTCTTATACCTTTGTGGATGCTAAGCCAGTCTGAGTAGGTCCCGTTAATCCTAACACAAGCAGTAGAATCTTTGTAAAGAGATTTTAACGCTTGTATTAGACCATAGATCATCTGTTTTAACTTTATCGTAAGCTTTTTCTAAATCTACGAAGGGGCAGAAAACAGTTTGCAGCTAAAACTTTTCTGTAAGCCTATACGTAAGGAAAAGATCCGATCCATGCAGCCTATTCCTTTTCTAAAACCAGCTTGCACATCCCACATTATTTCTTTTGTTTCTTTCATGACTCTTTCAATCAGTATCTATTTATCAATCTTTAGCATAAAGTTTTCCCACAATGCTAAAAAGGCTGATTCCTCGGTAACTATTAAAATCATGGCGCGAACCCTTTTATATAGAAGGACGATGACAGCTTTACACCAATCTTCTTGTGTAAAGCTAGCTGTCAGAAGACCCACAGCAGGCTTGCAACTAAACCTTCTCCAGCTCTCAGCATTTGTCTGCCGTATGCGAAACCGGTGGCTTTTCACATTTAATAAATCTTTATTTAACTGTGTCTTATATTTTTAATTTATAGTTCAGCTACTTTAAAAAGGTGTAAATATTCTGAAGGGTGAGTTCGGATAAAATTTCCGGGACACCGTTATAAACCAACCGGCAACATTTCGAGAACAAACAATAGACAAACGGAGATATATGAAAAATGAAATAGATACATATGAAATATATACGTTGAGCGCGTGAACTCGACATTAATCGCACTTTGCTTATTGACATGTACATAAGTATAGTATGTATACATAATCAAAACACGAATATAAATTAAAGCTCATGAAATTTATAATACTTCGTATAACTTCACCGAGGCGCAGCGGCGACCGTCGGGGCGGGAGTCGAGAAATTTGTAATTAAATATTAAGGGCGTCCATACACTGACGGTGCGACTTGTGCTATTACACTTAGCGCTTTGTTAGATGTGTGGAATGCAAGAGAATGATTGAATGAGACAGCGGGAGTGGGCTTCTATATATGCTGAGAATTTACCGTTACGGTTATACTTACGCAATTTGCATTGAATGTTGCTTGAACAGTAGCGCAGCCCATCCACGCTTTTGAATCTACCTAGCATACTTTGCATTGGCAATTGCCACTGGAGTTGGAAGCTTCTGAGGAATTTATTTATATAGAGATAACTTAAGCATTCACTGGCATGAAAAGGAAGTTAACGACTCTTTTATGCTTGAAAGGAATTCTAATAGAGCCTCTATTCCTAGTATCTTTGCATGGTGATTTATCGTGAAACGTACAAAATGGAAATTAAATTTTATGAGTCCTGAAAATATTTATTTCAATAGTTCCATACAATTAATGGAAATATCTAGCTTGTAAGTTTAAACTTAACAACACAATACAAGGAGTAGCAGGAGGAGGAGAAACATAAAAGGTAACATTTGTTTTCGTTCATGCTGATTGCTTTCTTACCGATGATTAGGTATCATTAGATAATAAGTCCAGTTAACGACTAACTATTTTTTGTTTTCACCGAAGTGCAAATAATTATTGATGAGTGCGACAATAATCCTCATTTTTAGTTCTGAATACAATGAACACGTATGAATAGTTTGAATTGCAGAAGAAATCTGCGCCGAAAACACACGGCCATCTTATAATGGTGCAAATGCAAATTAGTTCACTTTGTGAACGTGAGCAATCGAAATGCCGCGCCGTCGCGTCAAGACTTTTCGATTTAGATGGATGTAAATATTTTTACCCCCTTCAAAAAAGTCGATGCCTGGCTCATAAATATATCAATATCGTATGCTTTAAGAGTTTATGTGCCGTCTATTTATAAGTGGGGAGCACTTTTGTATAAAGAACGTAAACAAAGACTAGAAGAAATACAATATTGAACATAGTTATGCGGACACGGAGAATCTAAAAGATATTAAAAGTTGTAATACATATATACTTTTTATTAATGAAGGGTGAATATAGAAAAATTGAGAATGAAAATAAAACACGAAAACGGCACCTTAACGTAAACAATTGATAAGTGAATATGTGATATAAAATACGTGACAACAATTACTACTTATAGTATATGGCAGAGTGGCGAGGTTACAAAGTCATTAGCACCGAGCACTATATACTTATCTCAGCATTGAAACAGCGGCGAGCCCTGAATTTGCCACAGCGTCATCAGACAACTGCGAGTTTACATGCGGGACTAGCTGCCCAGTGCCAATGCGAATTAGGACGATATTATATACGATATGCAAAAATATTTTTTTTATGCAAAATATTAGCGAAGACTTACAAATTATCATTAAACAAATTCTATAATTTCTTAAAAACAGAAAACGAAATAGATTGTGGTCAAAGATTGTTCAATCTTCACAGACTATGCAAAAAAATAGATGGTGAAGCTGTAACCGCCTAAATACGCCACTTTTACCTACCTAAATATATAAAAAATGGCACAAATAGACTACGAATAAATGTAAATAAGCTTAAAAAATCTTGATTTTTCATATTTCTATTATTCAATCTATTATAATATAAATAAACTTACATATGTCGAGTGCGAACAAATGCATGGCCCGCGCGAGCACTAACAGGAGTACCACTCGCACCACCATCTCGCCGTCACACTACGCTCACTTCACCATCTCCGACATCGTAAACCTTGAACAACACAAAAGCTACTTTAATACCTACTAGTGATCGATTAGTGGTCAAAATGAAATTTTAACCTAAGTTAGTTCTTTGTAAAAGATATAACGTTAGGTTCTATGTAAAAGAGTACTAAAAATCATTGCGCATAGAATACAGTACTCCAAA
The DNA here is from genome assembly GCA_029849275.1 of Papilio elwesi. Taxonomy (NCBI): domain Eukaryota; kingdom Metazoa; phylum Arthropoda; class Insecta; order Lepidoptera; family Papilionidae; genus Papilio; species Papilio elwesi. The sequence goes on along the minus strand of CM056717.1, from coordinate 14,559,276 downwards.
ATAATTTAGGTTGGATATTACATCTAGATGGCGATGTCACAACAATTTAAACGCAGTAAAAGTACAAACAAAATGCGATGCCTCGATTCGCGAAAATCCTGAATTACTCTGGACTTATTTATCGGATCGGCATGATATTTTAATGGGCCAATCTGGAAACACAAACCTTCAATTGTTAAAAGAATTTTTATTTTCGATTCGATTTTAATAGTATTAGAGGTTTCTTCACTTCTCCTCTTTAGAAACTTCAAATTTTCTAATTTTACGAATAACCAATGTAAATTTATAATTGTAATTTGTCTCCCCACACTCTTCCAACGGTATAGGTTTCGGCTAAAGTTATTACGGTCGGCCGCCTGCCTGACGCCAATCCTCCTCAACACAATTGCTTGCTTCAGTCTTCTTTGCCCATTGTGATTCATTGATCAAATCAGTTGCCAAGATAGTCAAACGTTGACCGTTATTCGAAAAATCGAAGACCGTTATTCGAAAAAACAAAGACCGTTATTCGTTGGGCGCATCTCTCGTGTCATCTTCTTTGTTTGTAAAGTTCGTTGTTACTGTACACGAAGTATCCTTGACCAGCATTTTAATAATCCAGCGCAATTTCCATGCCTATAGAACCAGTGCCCTCTTATGTCTTTATTGAATTCCAGTATTCTCCTAGTATTTCTTTCTATTTATCATGTGTTTGACGTTGGTACCATCGCCTAGCCCTTGACAATAAATGAGCGATTTGACAATGCATAACGCACGATGCCTTTTTCAGATTTTTATATTTTATTTTTTTATTATAAACTAAGCACATTTACAATATCTATAATCTTAAACTTTAGGCACAATTAGTTTTTTTACTGGGCAATGTCGATATTTATTTAATCATATCAAAAATGTGTTTGTTTCTATTTATTTTGTACGATATATATATAATCTTTTTTTTAATCAATTTAAAATAATAAACTAGTTGTGCTTAGATTTTAAAATTTTAAGCCATCAATGCATATCCTGTTTCACCAAACACACTTGTCCATTCCCATGGTTATTTGTCAAGAAATCAGTCAGAGATAGAATTTTTTTTAACAACTCTGACAGTGAAGTCATTTCTATCAATTGGAATGATTTCGAGCCACTGAGGGTTAAGGATTTTAAGAATAAGTCTTGGCGACTATATTGACTGACATAATACATCGCATTTTTCACGTACTCGAGCATACGGAGTGGGCTTCTCGTGTAAGGTAACGGCCAAAGTTGTCAATCTTCCACATTGTTTCCAACGCTGTCGACAATAATCGCAGCACAAAGATAAATGTCTTGTTCAGATCAGATTCAGATGTTCTGTTTGATTTAGATGTAAACATATTATGACGAAATAAACATAAGTATTCCTAGAAACTATGAGTGATCAACGATTATAAAAAATGAAAAACGATTCCCGATACGGACAAACAACGGTAATTCTCCAAGCCGAGCTGATTTGTTCGCGCCATAAATGATTTCGCGATTTCAAAAATAATTTTGAACTTTGTGAAATGCAATTTAATTCGCTTAAACTAAATTATTTACAAAACCTTTCGAGGAAAATTTATTTTTGGTGGGTCACGGCATTTTACTTTTCCGCCTGCATAACACGATCCATGGGAATCAACGCTAAAATTATTTTTTTATCTATTCTAACATTTTGAATGCGAAAGTTTCTATGTGTCGCTGAATGGTAGTGTCGATGAATGGATATTTGTCACTTTTCACGCAAAAACGGCTCAACGTATCTGGATGAAATTTGGCACAAAGGTAGATGGAATAGCACATACGAAACTTTTAATCCCGTAAAAAAATACTGTATCTATGGGATACGCTTTTTTGGATTATTAACAAGTGTATGAATGTATATAAATCTATACATATAATAAAACTGTAACTGATCGCTGTCTGTACATTGAATATATTTGAGAAAAACTACCATGTCTTTATATACGCAATTAAAGCCGAAACAATGATTATTACAATTTTTTGTCTGTTTGTCTGTGCGTTTGTTACCGCTAATCTCAGAAACGGCTTAACCGATTCCGGTGCGGTTTTAACTTATGGAGTGTGGTAAGTGGAAGAAGCTGGTATTTGGGGGCTCCAGCCCAGAGATGCGAGCAGTATTCCACTTGACCACATACAACGAAGAGCGACTCGAATCATCAACGACCGAGCTCTTACTGATCGGCTTGACTCACTGGCATTGCGAAGGGACATCAGCTCCCTTTGCATTTTCGTCTTTACCATCGGGAGTGTTCCGAAGAATTGTTGGGAACAATCCTGCCGCTGAGTTTCGTCATTGCTCAACTCGACAGAGCTCCAATTACCATCCTCACCATCTTGATGGTTGGCATTCCACTACGGTGCGGTTTTCGCGTAATTTCTTGCCTCGGACAGCCGCATTGTGGAATGATCTGTCGCCAGCGGTATTTCCAAACCAATACGACTTAGGGTCCTTCAAGAAGCGAGCTTACTCCTTTCTTAAAGGCCGGCAACGCATCCGCAGTTCCCCTGGTGATGCGAATGTTCATGGGCGGCGGTGATCACTTAGTTTTTAGGCCACCGCGCTGCTCGTTTGCCATAAAAAAAATCAATAACAATTTTTTCAATACTATTGGCCTAATAAAAAAGTGTAGACTTTTATAAATATTTATACATTTTTGAACATAAAGTTTTGAAAGAAAATCTATACATATAATAAAAATGTAACTGATCGCTGTCTGTACATGGAAGATATTCGAGAATAACTATTATTGGGCCTTTATAAATGCAATAAAACCCAAAACTATGATTTTTTATTATATATTATGATCTTTAAAATACTGTATAACTTTAAAATTATGATGATTGAAAGTTTACGTAAAGTTCAAAACAGGTCAATGTCGGAGATTTTGCAAGCTTCAGCTAGACACACTGTGCATTGAGATATTCATAGCACACACACTTCTTTCGGAGACACACGACGCTCCCTGGTAATTATATTGGTTACACGTGTGTAGACGATTTTAGGAATGATGTGCGTATTATTTTTTAATAGGTTTTGTTAGGTTAGGTTAGTAGCTTATTATTCCCGGAAGGTTTGCGTTAGGCAGGCGGCCGGCCGTAAAAACTGTACCAGAACCTATATAGTATGGACTATGATCACAGCTTAAACAATCATATGTGATTGTTAAGTTTAATAAAATTGCAGAGCGGGTGAAACCGCGGGGCACGGCTAAAATAAATATAATAAAGTAAAAGTATCAGTTGGAAATTCTTAATACATATTTTTAGTGCCGCAGCTTACGAGGTCGTAAACAGCCGTTTTTTTGTAATTGTTAATTGTCTTGAACAGGTGCGTTATTACTATACCATTTTTTTACTTTAAAATTGAATAGCAACAACACGGGGTGAAATGTAGCTTTATACAGATTAATATGTTTTATTTGATTTTTCGCGAGCAACAGTTTAGTTTTAGTTTAGTTTGAAATAAAAATAATAAATATAAATTCTATAAATTCCGAAATGGCTGCCCGAGCGAACCAGGGGCGGATCGCTAGTTCACTATATATGTGTACAAGAAACTGTTATAAGGATCGTGTAAGAGTTAAAATAGTTTAGCACGTTCGTTACCTAGTCACCTCTAGGTCCTTTGTTTGAGAAACAATAAAATAATACAACATAATGCTGGGAGCATACTGCATAGAGACAACTTCGACGATGCACTTAGGAAATCGTCGCACTTGTATATAGCTTCATTAACAATTAAGTAAAACGGTATTTTTCATCACATTTAAGTTTTAACTGTTCTACATTATTTTTGGTAGTTCTTTAAAATCGATAAATTTGTAACTTTGTCCATAACATAAATACATTTAGCAGAAAAACAACTATAATCTGAATAAAAATTAAAAATAAGCAAGTTTATATAAACTCTCAAGAAGAAGCCATTACAGACGCTGTATTTTTATGAAAAAAGCGAAGGTTAAAGATGTTCCTTGCCCTGTAACTCGAGGGTAAACAACCAGTCACAGACACGCGGTGCTCGCTAACACAAGCAATCCACCATCTGCACTCACTTAGATAGCATTGAGACTGTATTATGTAAACAAGAAAGTTAATCGTCCCTAAGAAATTATTAAGCCCTTATCTAACATCCATGTGTGTCACTCTTTAAGAATAGCCTATGTTTTATTGTTGGTATGAATAGAAATTCTAAAAAAAATTTTATGAATATCGTTCATTTATGTATATTAATAAATCTTAAAAACTATCTATCTTAAAATATATCTATTCATTTATTTTTCAAAAACAACTTGGTAAAATGATGAAAGGTTCATAGTCATATTTACAAATGAAAAAACTCACATGCTACATGCCAGTAAATATTTTTCTTTTGTTTTCTTTTTATAATCAATAAACTAACGCTTGACCACAATCCCACAGTTAAGTGGTGATGTGGTCTAAAAATAGTACGCACTAGTTTAAAAACAGCTCATTCACTCTTCCCTTGAAGGTACCCACGTCGCAATCGGACAGAAATACTGACGCTGTCAACTTATTCCAATCCTTTGCCGTTCGCAAGACAAACGAACATTCGAATTGCTTCGTTCGAACGCGCGGTATCTCTACTCTAAAAGGATGGAGACGTGCCGTATGTCTAAACGTCCGATGGTAGAATGGAGATGGAGGAATTAAATCCTAATAAGGAGGAAATAAAAAAAGGAGTGTATTCCTCAAAATGCCGACGACGACACGGAGCGATCGCTCACGCAGAAAGTGCTTTAACCACTCAATCAGACCAGGAGATATGCCATAGGCTGGAAGTTTACTTATTGGGACCCAGACATTGTCAAATGCCTTCGAGACATCGAGGGAGACAGCAATTGCCTCCCGTTCTTCTCTAGGGCCTAAATACGTGAGTGACATTTTTTTAGGAATAAATAATAATAAAAATAAGGGGGGATTGTTTTTGATACTTTCCACGATGGAATATTGGGATATGCCTGCTCGCTTCTTCACTATTGTGGGCATATACTTTATGTTTTGTCATTTCCTTTGAAGTAAAAAACAAGCATCATCTTCGTTTCGTTTCCATCGATAAGATCGGAGTCTCAGGTCTTCATTTTGCACGCTTTTGACTGCATAGTTATAATGAACCCCAATTATAACATTAAAGTTTTTTCTTACGGACGAGATTATGTTGAATTCGCGACATACTGATTCTTTAATGGTCTTCAAAGATCGATTCTTCGCTTAAATTTTTAAAAGAACGATAGATGATCCTCAGGTTTATGACCAAATTATGCAGCTATCTCAAATTCTCAATAGGTCCATTATCATAGCGGTACAGCGCAATAACCGCGAGTTTATTTTTCTTCAAGTTAAAGCCTTTTTACTCTCTTTTTGCATATTTGGAGTACTGACCTTTGGGACTATATATAGTCCAAAAGGTCAGTACTCCAAATATGCAAAAAATAAGGATTTAACAGAACCTGCCACGTGACTAAGTTTAACTGCTAGAAGTAAGCGTCCCCCGAGGATTGCTACAAAAACCGATCCCATATCCTCTCCTCTGTCGTAACTAGTCTAACCATTTATACGGTTCACGCCACTACCAGAGATTTTATAACGTTTAGAGTTCGACCAAGAGCTGTGTAATGGATCAGAAACATTATAAATTATCGTTTTTGGAGAACTCTCTCCCTGTATACATTGTTTGATGTGTCATTTAGGTGGATAATAACAGACAGCGCGGCGTGTCTTGTTATCTGATTACTCGAGAGATTGGATTTGGAGGTTGAGAGTACTGGTATTGTGTGACCCATGTTGATTGGATATCCACAGTAAACCACCACAGTGTGTTTTTTTCAAAAACAAAATGCACTAAAGAAAGGCCAGGCTAACTCTACCATAGGTTATAATAATAGGTTCACATTCTGTAGAAAACCAAAAAAGAAACACTGCCTATACTTTATGATTTCAGAGATCTCCTAGTGATAGTAATCAAATATCTATATATTTGAATATTATGCTTTCATAATATGCTCAATATTCATATTTTAACTATTCTAGTTCTTTATATTGAGTGTGGCAATACTTATATACTTATCATGGCACGCAATATTGTGTAACACGCAATAAGAAAATTGCAATGACATATTTGTTTTATGGAAAAAGGTGGCAAATAAATGAGATTGTAGTATTTCACTGGTCATGCCAGCCTATTCATGCAACTGATCACTGAATCACTGGACATAAACTTACACTGTGCTTTTCACAGTTTGTGGTATAATTTATGTATTCTAAATTTCGCCTGAGGAGGTCTGGAGACCTTATTCTTTTTCCTCTTTCCAACCATTCCTTATAACGAAAAGAAGGTAAAGGCAAGAGAAATTGAGGAGAAAGGGGTTCAGTAGGAAAAGTTAGTTAAAGATTGGCAATGCAACTCACTTGTTGTGGTTATCTATGGGTTTTGGACATTTGAGATCAAGTGAAGTGGGTTCTATAAAAATAAAAAATACATATACAATATAAAAGCTCTATAATAAAACTCAAAGAACTGAGCAATTTCTTTGCTATAGAGCGTGTAAGTAATGAAGAAAGAAAATCAACCAAATTCATTTGTTTCTCTTAGATTCCACTTATCACACATTCCTTGTAAATACAATGTTTTTCTAGTATAAGGCGCGAACCAATATATATAAATACATATTTTATGTTGAGACAGTTTTCAATCTAAATGTTACTTTCTTCATTAATTATTTGGAACTGGAACCTTTTTATTTACTTCCAATATTTTTATGTATTTCAAAGAGGCACACAGAGAAGAAAAAAAATCTAGTAAAGTTTTTAATAATAAAAAAGTTAGATGGATATCTATCTTCACTCTAGAATAGCGGACAGTCAAAAAATAAGATAAGTACTATAAAATAAGATAGATCAAAATACTAGATAGAATAAACGATTTGAAACAATAACTGACTAAAAATAATAATATACAATCATATCTCAACTAATAGTGCTATCAAAACAATTAACTTATATAAAATGAAATTGAAATTTGTTTTAAAATATAATAAAATTATATGACTTTAAAATTTTATTAAATAATAATAAATATGATAAATTTATTTTAAGCTATGGAAAAAATCATAGTATGTAAAGTTACTATTGACCAGTAATATAAGAAATAAAATTTTGCTTATGCTTTAAACATTTATAACTAGTAATTAAAAACGTAAATGATTATTATTCTAAGATACATTAAGAGGCAACATTTTCGCAGGGGTATACCTAACAAAGGAACAGCAAAAACCAGTATAATTATAAATCTTTTTAAATGAAATTAGAATAGTTAAAATATAAAATAAATATAATAAATTGACAAGTTACGCACCTTTAAGTCCCAGGTACGTAGGTGAAACTCGGTAACATGGGAAATAAATTAACATATCTCTGTCCTCACACAAATCAAGTCGCTGCCCATCACGCAATATTTCCACACTTTACAACAATTTCCAACGAGAGTCATAAAAAAGTACCATTTACAAGGCGATGTTTAGTTATGATTATGCAAAAAGAAAGCACAGTAATCTATAAAATAAATTAACTACTCTAATTTAACAACTATGACTCGTTCTCTCCTGAAGAATGAAGTTGAGTGCAGGTGCAATCTGTGTGATAGCTCTGAAGTTTGAATGGTTGCCTTTGAAGCCTAAACTGGCCTAAACAGTAGCATAGCATAGCACAAAGAGAATATAAAATACATATTTTGCCTTAATCAAAGAGTAAGAGTGTATAGTCCATCCCCGATGGGACCCTACGAACTTCAGCTTGCTTGTGAACCGAGGGGCGTCGCGACCGTCGTTTAGGGCTGCCATTTAGATGAAAGAAGCATAAAATCGGGAAATTAAAAGCAAAGTCTTAACATGTAAATTTAAAAAAGTAATGTATCCGATACTAAGCGAACACTTAAAATGGGGTGAACCGATTATTCGTTTGCCATTTGTTTTCTTTTTTGAAGTGATAGTATTTTGGGACGGTGAGAATTAGATTTTATGAAACGAAAAAGGCTAACTTATGAAACAAAGAAAATTAACTACATTAAAAAACTTAAACATTCTAGATTGTTTTTATGTTGGATTGAACAATTTGCATCTTTGTTACCTATCAAAATATTATTGAGCGTGCTTCAATTTATATCGCTTTGTTTTAATCAATCGTGCTCTATGTCAGTTTATTATTTTACAAATTAACCAGAACACAACATTTCATCCTTATGCTCAAGTTTCTACGTTGTGTTGTGTTAATGTAAGCTACATTCAATTTACTTATTTTCATTCATTTGTGCGTAAACATTTTAGAAAATTGTTTGTTTACTTTTGCGATGCCCAACAGCGTAATTTGCTAATTTTGGCGACTTTGAAAAAATGCGGCTACAATTACGATCCACCTTTAAGGTATCTGAATATTTTTTTTATGTGAGAAGCTGGCAAACGACCAACCGGATCATCTGATAAAAAGTGAGCGCTACCCATAGACCCATTTAATGGTCAGATGAGGATATAGACAGGGACGGGGAAAAGGGTATTTCCTTTTCCCCGATAACCCATTCCCCATCCAATCCTCTTCCTTTTCCCATTTAATCCTTGCGAGGAAGGGATGGGAAAGGGAAAAAGATTGAAATTAGGCCTCCGGCACCTCACTCATCTGACGAAACGCAGAGTACTTTTACTTCACGCCTGTTTTCTGTGAGGTTGTGGTATTTCACCGGTCCAGCCGGTCAATTCGTGCAACAGATGTTGTTGTTTCGGGCTCTACCACTGTTAATATTTATAACATCTTAGTAAATAGTATTTTAGAGTATCGGTTACAAAATCTAAGGATTATCTCTTTTAATCTTAATAAATGTATAAAAGTATAATCGATTTATGTATCTGGCCACATTTTTATTCTCCCATTTAAATTTCAACGTTTCGTGTTTCTGGCCTATTTTGCAATTGAATTAGGATAGGACGGAATCCAGGATCTAGTTTGTTAACACATAAATTTGAGTTATTAGATTCTTAGTGGTGAAAGGGTTTAAAACTTTAGTAAAAATGTTCATTAATAACAAACGAACTAAGAAAGATTATTTTGAAATAAAAAGAATGAAAAATGTAAGTTGAATTTTCTTTTTTATAATTTGTATCAAAACTAATTGTTAGCACATTTAGCATTACCTAAATCTAAACCAGCTCCAAGATATTAGACTGCCGTTTTAACGTACTGGCTACTTTAAATTAAATTGGTGAGATCCAGGATGAAGCTTTATCATATGACAACTAGAACAATTTAAAATTAGAAGTTAGATATATAACATTCAATTGTTTGACCCTTAACAGTAACTGCACTGGATACAATGAATATTAGGTTAATTTTTGTATACGACTTCTGGCATGGAACTAACGCAGCTGGCAGCAATCAACAGGTTACAGTCAGCTCGCGTTGAATTTACCCATCGAGCTCGATTTACGTATTCCTGTGATGAATACAAATCGTGTGACTATCATGACTTCGAGGACGTCAGTTCCGTTTCAAACATCTAGTTCTGCTGTGCTGTCACCACTTCCATGTTAGGTTAGAACATAAACCAAAGCAAGCTAATTGAACAACTATGCAAAAGCGACATGATAGGTCACACACACAAGCTAATTAGCATCTAGGTAAACTAAAATGCAAGGCGTAAGCTGCAAGTATTGAAAGAATGTTATTCAAATTTTCTCAAATTTAAATTTATCATCTATCTGAATAAGATAGGTCTTTACCATTTTCAAAAAAAGTATATAAAACAACTGCAGACCCTCTTTGATGTACATCAAAGATAATAAAGCATGTTTTACACTGTGTAGTTGGTGCTTCTTTTCTGCAAATCCACAACTAGTGTGTACTTTGTGTGTGGCGGGGACCTGTAACACTCTAGATAGCACAGCTCCCTGAAAAACCCCAGCAACCTCTTAATGTTGCTAGCGATCTCCCAGGGTGATCCTGGAGATCCAACATATTTAACCCTGTAATCAGCACAGGGCAATGCAATAGGACGGGGGTCGCCTTCTCTGCATCCTCCAAGCACTCTGCATAAAGTACTGGCTGCAATACCTATATCAGCACCGCCATGACCATCTTTTTATGCATTTGTTGACTTCATTAGTATATCTCTATGGGGTTTCTAGAAAGTTGTTACAAATAGTTAATTTAAAATTCATATCCGATATTGCTAAAACTTAGTTATGCTTTTTAAATCAGAAATTCAAGTGCCTTAAGTGTTACCAATTTTTAATGGAAAAATTCTTATAACAGATCTTTATAAGTGAAAAGTACTTTATACTGTAAATTCAGGGTACTTGATTGTTATGTCACTATAACTACTATATTATTACATTTTCATATATTTTTCTACAGAAGAAGAAAATATCAATTAGCATAAAAGTCATTGATTACGACTTAGAACATTTTCATGCCACAGTAAATGGACCAATCGGCACTCCATATGAGAGTGGAAAATTTATACTGTGTATATTTGTCCCAAAAACATATCCAACAATCCCGCCTAAGGTACAGTATTATTACTTTTTCTTGTCATTTAAGTATCAAATTATTTGACCGTAAATAAACATTTTTGATATTTTCTACACAGATTATTTTCAAGACAAAAGTTTGGCATCCCAATGTGTCTTCAAATACAGGAGCTATTTGTTTAGATATCTTAGCAGACAAGTGGTCACCTAAGTTTTCTTTGCGCTCATTGATTACATCAATACAAGCATTGCTTTCTGCTCCAAAAGCAGATAACTCACAGGACCCAGAGGCGTGTAAACAATTCAAAAACAATCCTGAGCTGTTCAACTTTACGGTCCAAGTATGGACACATATCTATGCCGATGGAAAACAACCAGTGATAGAATATGGGGATAAACTTAAATATATGGTTAACATGGGTGTTCCTGAACACAATGCTCTTTATATTCTGTCAATTTGTGATTGGGACCTACCAGAATCTGTAAAAAAAGCTTTCCAAATGGTCAAAAATTTTGAGTTCTATAATTTTGAAGCAGAAAATTGTGATAACTAAGAAAGTGGATATTAACAATTTTCTGAAAGAGATTCTCTACCTGTTGCTGATAATAACTATTTATATACTATATATATAAATAACATTAAATGCTCAATAATAGACAAAATATTGACTTCATACATATTTGGTTTAAAATTAAATTAAATTATAGACATTGCAAGGTTATTAGGTGGGTAAATTGTTCAGTATCTCAATTATTTTTGATATTTTATTTTTGTTAATTTTATTTGTGATAGTATATCTTATAGTAACTAAGATTTTTTTAAAAAAATAGTCATGACTATGAGCACAGTAAGTGCTGAAAACTGGTGTTATAACATGCTAGACAGTTATGTTCCTAGGTGTTTATTTACTTAAAGGAGTTCTTACATTACATTAAAATATAAATATTTAGATTTGCTATGGGCACTGAATAGGATGAAAAATGCCTCTAATATTTTAGTTTTATGTTTTGTTAAAGTTTATAGAGTAAGTTAAGAGTAGTTTAAATCAGAATATTATGTGTTTTGCAAAAACATTTTTACGCTATATAAACACTATACAGTGGCCATAAAATGAAAAGATATAAAGCCATGATATATACCAGTGTGAGTACCAGTTATGATTTGATGATTCTCCATGTGTAATAAATAAATAAATATGCACTCACGCACAAAAATTCATTGACTTGCACTTACAGTAACTTAAACACTCAGATATTATAGAAATAAATTACATAATTAACAATAATAATTACTTTTGTTGTTTTCCTTTGTTTAAAGCTTAGATAGTATTTTTAAAATAAGAGACTAAAAGTGAGCCGCCAACATTAATAAAAATAGTATTAACTTAATGGTAACTAGTGAAGATTTCATGTGATAAATATATATTCTTTGGAAGGACTGTACTAATGATAGGTTCTATATTTGATGTAAAATATATATAAGTATTTAATTCAAAATTTTTGATGGCTAAGCCCCTTTGTAATTGTGTACTCCTAACAATTATTTAAATAATACTAAGTTCTTAAACAAGTGTATTTGGTGGACACTAATTGGAAAACTAATGAAGTCCGTAGATCGACATTTTAATAGATAACAGTATGGAGTGTTCAAAATGCTTTTAACACCTGAAAATCTTGTCAACATTATTCAATTAAAAACTGTAAAAAAGAAGAAATTCTGTATCTGATGCTATCACTGCTCATAATATAGATTTTTGTTCCTTTATTTCCTATGATATTTGAGAAACAAACAACTGAAAGTGATTTGATGAAAAATAAACTTTATATAATTAACAATAGCCAGTAAGATAAGCCGGTAAGATTTTATTCAGATTATAATTAAACCTCATAATGAAAGTCTGTTGTAGTGATAATTTTGATTTAACTTCTCAAATTGATACCATAATTACCAACAATTAATACCATTAAGTATTTTGTTAAATTCTTATTAACAGTACTATTAGATAAAACAAGTCAACCAAGAAGGCTGTGAAAGTTATATAAGTATGTTAATTAAAGTAGAGTTGTGATTATTTTGAATTTTGTAATTTCTTTTGTTATTGTAATTTTAATATGATTTTCAATTAATGTTATAAAGCCAAGAGATTAATCATGACTGCTCTTTTCCATTGTGGACCTCTCATTATTTGTATTATATGAATATTGTTGAAATATTTGTTCATAATACAATTATACCATAGTACATTTTGTACCTTTCTGTAATTTTTTTCCCAAAAATTGATAGTCAATATAAAGTACATTATAGTCAGTAAAGGTATAAGTATAGTGCATAGTCATATTTGTACTATGTACAACATTAAATGTTAAATAATAGAAAGTAATGTGTTTAAACGTTAACGTTTTATTATAATATATTATCTATGGATCTCAGAAAAAAATAGTAATTGTATTAAAATTTGTGAACTGTGGTCACAAAAATTGTATTAAGGAGACCAAAGACTGATCGGAGGTTATAAAGTTATATCCTTGGCTGTCTAACTCTACAGAGATATTTCGCTCACCGCATTCAATATGATTGATACTTATTTAAAGTCAATAAAAAGTGTTTAGATTAAACTGCTTTTCATTTACAAAATTTATGTTTATCTGACAGGGATTAATTACTCAGTGGAAAGTAAAAGAACTGTACCCAACCATTTATATAATGAATATGTAATAAAAGTTCTCTATGTAGCCAGGAAAATGGGCTACGCTACTTCTACATACATTCATCTATGAATACAAGCTATTCAGTCATGGGTACTCCTTAGATTATTTTATTTTTTTATTATGAACTAGTTCCCGCCCCTGCTTCGCCCGGGGTACCACTAATTATGTTGATCCGATCGCCATCAAACAGAAACACCCAACCGCTTTGCCAATCTGGACAAAACCTGTAAATTTCATCGAAATCGGTCCAGCCGTTCCGAAGTCTATAGGTCTGTATGGAACATACACACTTAACTTTTTTACATACCATTTTTTTATAAAAATATCCTATGTCACTTCTAGTACTTCCAAGAATATGTGTACAAAGTTTCATGATCATCGGTTGAGTAGTTTTCGCGTGAAAGCGTAGACGACAGACCGCCGGGTACCATCCGCACCACCTGGACGGCTGGAATCAACAGTGCGGTTCTCGCAAAATTTCCTTCCACGCACAGCCGCTTTGCGGAATGGTCTGTCCACGGCGGGATTTCCAAAGCAGTACGACTTAGGGTTCTTCAAGAACTGCTGCTGAACTGCGAGTGTCTTGGCGTCGTTGATCACCTCGGTGTTCCCGCCGCTCGTTTGCCCCTTTTTCTTTTCACATTTATAATAGTAGGGATTTCTAACAAAGTGTGATAAAATTGTCCTAAAGATCTTTTAAAATCATTCAGTACATTTTGAGTTTATCCGGGACAATCAAATAATTTTTTCTCATTATATTTTACTACATATATTATTAAAATACATTTTGTTTCTAGATAGTTACTCGCATTCAGAAACTTTTTTCAGTCTCTCGTAATATTCTCTCGGCAGTTATTCTTTAAATATGGAATAATTGCATCATCAATGTATACCTATCTAATTCTCTATAACTAGATAACTTAGTTAATGTCTAAGTGTTGGATAGGAGAGGGTGCTGTCTGATGGTGAAAACTGTACGGCTACGGGAGCGTAAATACTCAGCTCACACGCACATGGGAATTCGGAACCCCGACGGTAACTTTCGTGTATTGTTTCAGGCATTATTTTCAAGCGTTGAGTGACGAAGAGGAGGTTTGCATTAACCGAATTAATATCGATGTAAATAATTTACAAAAATTACTTGGATTAGATCATAATTCATTTCAACAACTAATATGCAGTAAAAACTTCAAAATATTTGTATCCCTCTCAATGTAGATAATTATACGAGTAGAAGACTATGTCAATTTAAGTATTGTGTAGTGTTTGTAATATTTTTTCTTATTGTTATGTTTCCTCTTCCTACTTCTATTGCTAACTGTAAATGAACGTACATATAATTAACGTACGAACGTGCATTGAATATTTATGGCTAAAACTTTTTTTTTAATTGTTGATCCTCAATGGATGCCAAATACTGGCAGGTAGTTACATAACTATGTGTAGATAATATAAGTACGAAAAGTTTTGAAAGCCCCTTTGTAGGTAATTGTATTAATCGACATTTCTAAAAAAAAAATATTGAAGCATTTAAGTGCCCGAATCAGGTAAACCTGATTAAATTTGTAGATACGTTGCCGACCTTTATCCATTGATAGAGGCAGAGATAAATAGAAAATAGGATATTTCCTCTTCCCCATTCCGATTCTTGTGAAAAGGATAAGAAGGGGAAAAGGACTATGTTTCGACCTCAGGACCCGCGACCCGCGATTAGACGAAACGCAAAATACTCACATTTACGTGTTGTCTTTTTTTGTGGCTGTCTTGTCACTGTAAGCCTGCAGGAGAGCGCGGCAGAGCGCAGAGGGCGCCTAGGCTAAGCCTCTTTAATGCGCGTGTTGTCACTCCATGGAACTGGTCATTCGTGCATGCGGGTTCTACCAATACCACGTCATTTCATAGCATAATTTCAGCTATGGGACTAGTGGTCTGGTGTAAGTACATTAGTAGTAGTTTAAAATATTTCGAGAAAAATGATGAATCCCAAAATTATGACGTCGTAGAAATAAAATTACATATAGATTTTCAGCTAGGTATCAATTCATATTTAAAATCATTTTCATACATTATTTTCTTAGTATAAAAGGTTCTCAACGTTATTTCAAAATCGATAAAAATTATGGCCTTTCAAAAAAGAACTAGGTACGTTCTTAAAATCATGTTACACCTTGGTTTAAGACTTGTTATGGATGCTCATGGGCGATGGTGATCAGTTAACTTCAGTCTTCATCCCATAACAATAATTATATTAAGTCAACAAATTTCTGTTTTCATTGCATTGTGTATAGAATATTTTTTATTCTAATCTTTCGAATATATCCATAAGCATGATTGTGCACTAAAATTGTATATTTTATAAGTGAGCATTTGTCAACGAATATTACATTTGAATTCTGCGCCATCTAGCGTCAACTGCAAGGGAATGCGCAGGAGTGTAGTGAGTTGCCTGCGTCTACGTCGCGTTACACGCATCGGTAAACATTAAACAACGAGTTACTTGGGCAACAAATATAGCAAGTTAAGTTATTATACCAGTCACACTCACAGTACAGTCACTGTCGCCACTCCTTTGTGGATGGTGTTCTCGTGCGCCTATTGCTTTTTGTATTGTACTAATCGGGGGAGGCCGAGTGCTTAGAACATTACCATAATGTAACTAAATAATAGGGAAACTGTATTATAACTTCTATTCGCCTTTCTTTGTTATTAATGACAATAAACTTTAATACTTTCTAAAACGTATTTATTTCTCCGCGTGTGTTTCCGTTCAAGTCCGCGCCAACAAAACTTGTGTGTGTTTAAATAAATATTAATTTCGTTTTTAAATTATTCGTCATGACCATATCATATGCTGGTGAAGTTCCAAACGGTAGCAGTTTCGGCTGTTTCTGGCGAATTCTGTGCAAGTAAGTTGTAATTGTATTTGGTAAGCGAGGCCATCGCGCCGACTACTAGCTTTGATGGATCGGTCAAAGCCCAAACAGCTGTTTTCGGCGCCCGTCTCAACATGATGAAATCGCAGCCTGACGATACCTTTATATTAAGTACAATATACAATGGAAATAGCACCCACTGTAAAATTATTTGGCTCTTTATAAATTTATTTAATAGCTTATATTTAAATTTACTTATACGCTAAAGAAACGGAGAGAGAGAATCAGGAATTGAAAGAAAAGTGACATATTTGTTTTTATTTCATGAATTCATTGGTTCATAGATCCATTAACATCAATAAATAAAAGCCACGTTTAAAGCATACATAATTGACAATGTACAATCACTTACATGATTTACAAAAATACAATAATGTGTAAACCTCTTTATATAATTAACAGTATAACTACTTAAAGATGCATATAATGTACTTACACTGTTATCAATGATCATTAAAAAAATTACCTGTTTGAATACATTTCTATATTTTTAAGTTGTGCCTAAATATATGATTAATTATAGTGTAAATACACTTGCAGAAAATATTCTATACAAAGTATGTAACAAAAAGTCTATTGTAATAAACATTTTAATAATAAAAGTGAATGACTATAGTTGAAGTGAAAATGTCATGATCTGCATCACTTATGTAAGAAATGGAACAATATAGACTATGGATTCCAATGATATTGTATACTATAGATATGTTACACTCATACAAAATCACTGGTCAAAAGTGTTCCAACGCAGTGACAACAATATCAAATGGCGTAAAAAGCATAGCATTATTAAAAAAAAAACAAGACTACACAGTACAGTGCTTGTATCTATTTTGTTGTTTTTTTAAAGTGTGCGATTCCTGACTGGCATTAACATTCAAAAATTTTTACCCATAATTTGTCTTACCAGTACCTTGGGACATTGGAGTCTAGTAAGCTTAGAGAAATTATAGTTTATACAAGCTTAGTTATATCTTTATCAGCTTATCCTTGATAGGAAGCTGTGTTCTTTTGCGAGGACTTGTGGTTTATGAAATGTTATTTAATAATGGGGACCGATCAAAATATGTTCAATGACTGCAGACTTATTATACAGAAAATTAGTTTATTCCAATGTGTACTATTTGAATAAATCATAATTTTAACTTATTTCATTCTTGCCGTGTTAGTCTACGTTTTAAACACATAACATATACAAATAAAATCCATATCTGAATCGTTTCATATTATCAAAGTTTCCTTTCAAGTTTCATAGTGTGGTGCTATACACTTTAAGTCCACATACTTCACACTTCATACTTAAATATGCATATTGCCAACTACAGTTGGAGACAGATTAGTGCTTGTGTTAGGGTTAACGGGGACTACTCAGACTGGTTTAGCATCAATAAAGGTGTAAGACAGGGCTGTGTAGCATCCTCGCGGCTGTTTAATCTCCTCGTGGATGATTGTTTGAAAGCTTTGAAAGACGAAGATTATGGATTAAGAATGGGCGACTTAGTTGTAAAATGTCTCTTGTACACTGATGACCAGGTTGGTTTGCATCATCAGCGGAGGACTTACAAGTTATGCTGAATGTAGTGAAGGATTCATTAGATGGTACAGGTATGTGGATAAGACGAAAGTAATGGTGTTTGAAAGAGAACAAAGCAAGGCATAATTGAAGTAAATGTTAATGGTAAAGAAGTGGAACAGGTGGAAAAGTTCGTGTATTTGGGGTGTATGTTTAGTAGAGATAGTAAGCATGTTAAAGATTTTGAATGACGAGTGAATGCAGGAAATAAAATGAATGGGGCTATAAGTAAAGTAGTGAGGAGTCAGAATGTGCTTATGAAGGCTTGTCTGGCTAAACACAATGCTGTACTAGTCCCCGCTTTAATATATGGAAGTGAGGGCTGAGTTTGGCAGGAAAAGCATGCAAGTAGAGTTAATGTCATTGAGAAGCAAACCTTAAGAAGTGTGTTAGGCGTGACTTTGAATGATAGGGTAAAAAATAGTGTTATAAGGGAAAAGTGTCGCTTAAAAGTCGACGTTGTGACTCGAATTGAGAAAGGTGTGCTTCGGTGGTTCAGACATGTTGAAAGGATGAATGAAGAGATATATTGGTAGGGCAACCTATATCGGTTAGATTAGTGACTTACTAAAAAAGGTCGATATAAGGAGCACCGATAAGCGACGAGCATGCATGCGTAGATGTATGAATGTTGAAGAAGCGAGAGAGGTTCCTTCCTTCGTTCCAAATGGAAATCCATGATCTCTGCCTACCCCTCTGGGTTACAGGCGTAAGCGCATATTTATTTAGTCCCATTTAAATTTCATTCCGATCCGATAAGTATTTCAAGGGGGTTTCAGGATTTTCGCTTAAAGAACTTGTGTTTTGTCATGTTACTGCATTGCGAATTTTGTAATTAAACTATGAGATTAATATAAAAAGGCATGTAATAGTTTTTTTTTAATATTCATCATTTAAAATCACGAATAAAAAAAATACATCAATTGAACAGACTCGCTGTTTTGTTTTATTACGGCGTATATATAATAGTAAGAGAGACATCGAATGGCCTTGAAGGCGTCGTAATAAAGTTGATTTAATTTTGCCGCAATGTTGTCTAAAGTGTCTACAGGTGTCGAATTAATTCCTTGTATAGTTAAATGCTCATTTGACCCTGACAAACGATTTGAGGCGAAAGTTATGAAGTACCTATCAACCTATAAACGCGTGTCTGTAATGTATTTATTCATTTATTAATTAAGTAGCGTATAAGACAGGAAATTAGGATATATCGAGGACGAAATTCGAGAGACGCCAAACCACATGTTTATAGTTTTGCTGAGTAAAATATATAATAAATACCTTTGTCATTTTACGGTGATTCCACAAGGTGGGGATGAACGGGGAAAAGTAAATATCCTTTTTCCTGTCTATGCCCTCCACTGTCCCCATAAAAAAATAAGGTTCTCGCTCGAGGCGTTATATATTCATATTCTTTAGCCGCGTAAGACGAAATTAAATAGGGGAAAATCTTGTAGATTCGAAAGCTTAACATTGTCGACATGCTCAATCAATGCAGACAGCATTCTTATTTCTTGTATTCAATTTTGAATTTTACTATTAAGGTTGTACCTTATTTTGTTATCAATTTTGATTTGGAACAGTTTAGAGGAACTTTTTTTTAGTATTCAATATTTCAATTTATTTTAGTTGATTATTTATTTATTTTTGAACTATTGTCGCACCTGTTAGTTTTCACTTCTGATGGCAGTCCTTATACTGTCAGGGTTTTTTAAAATTATAATTACTTAATTGTATATGAGCTAAAGAATAAAGCTAAATAATAATAAAAAAGTAACCACTGTGATGATTATCACATCTTGATCCCGTCTATAATAATTATATTTCTTGTACATTCTAATAACCGACCGATTGTGAGACCCACAAATATCGTTCAAGATTCATAGAAATATCATTTTGATTTGATTATAATGATAAATACGGCTAAGATCTAATTTCAATAAGTACTTCGTAGGCGTTTTTTCTAAAAGTAAATAAAATACTCACCCATTAAATAAGGGTCGTTACTCACAAGTGTATGAGTGTTTCTTCTCCATATTTAGGCTGCGTTGATTAAACTCGGAGCGGCACATATCAATATAATTATTATATTGTCACGTGACACAATTGTAGTTACCTTAACCCTTATACAGTTAGTATTTGTCTATTTACGAAGGCAACCGGTCACGTTGGCCAATCTAAGCTCTAGAGAAAAGTAAGTTCAGTTTTCTCTATAACTCTAAGTAACCTATACCGGCCAATCGTTCGAGTTTTTTTCTTGTACAATGTCCACGTAATATATAAACTAGATTCATGTTAGAGTTCTAGGTAGATGAGGTACCGCTACAAGTAGTTGTACCCATTATTTGTTTTGTTCATTTTTCGTATGGCGAACTGAACGGTAAATGTAACAAGTCACATTGAAACATAGTGTGCCTCCGCATCGCATATTAAACGTGTATGACAGCGTTTATCGTCGTCAATGGACTTGAAAATGTTCTCTCACAACAAACTATTGTTGTTTTTCTGTGCCATTATGATGCCTCGCCGAAATGATAAGCTAGTTATCCGCCCATCCGCCCCAGCCCTCTGTCTTAGAGGAAGCAAACAACTGTTTCGCTGACTTAGTATGGCCACCGGACAGTTCGTAGAATTATAGATAACGATGCGATTCTCGGACGTGTTTATGAGATCGTTGTAAGACCCATTTGAATGTGAATCATAATATATTCTGCCTCCGAATCGGCAAAACTTATTTTAAGTTTAATTTTTAAAAACCCCTTGGATCAAAGTGAAAGTTTGACTAGCTAGACCAGGCAAAAATAAATAAAAATATGTTTAATGTACAGAGATTTGTTGTATATTATAAGTGCTTCGCTACGTATAAAATTATTTAGAGATCGATAAACGGGACTGTATGTAATCCGATTTCTTCTTATTTATACCTCTGATCATTTGAACCTTTGGGGGGGGGGGGTATTTTGGGTAATTTGAATTGCTTACTGGTTTACCACCTTCTACCACAAAAATCTTAGGAGCTGTCGCAAATTAATAACTAACGCGCTCGAAAATCAAGTGATGACGGGACTAGCTTGACGCGACCACGTTGCGACCTCTGTGCTGAATATACTTCAATGCCTGTGTTTTTTAAGGTGCTACAATGAAAGGATCGAATTGAATGTAACCCATTCAGCAATAAATACAGCTTATAAGATAACAAAACATAAATTAATTCTAAGAAGAAACGAAGTTTTCCTGATCAGCTAGTTATGAATGTCTTGAAGACTTCGTTTTCTCTTTCATTTATTTCTTACAATACTATTAACAATTATTTCACGTCACTTATTTAATAGATGCCCATAAAATGCATATTAATGTCCATAATAACATTGTTTCCGTTTCTGCCTTCCGAAACTTAATAACGGATTCAGATTGTTAGTATGATTAGGAAAGGTAACAATACCTATTGATTGAAAACTTTAATTGATACAAACGGGTATAGATTACGAATTTACACTTTGCATGGTCTAAATTTATTACTCTACTTTCTTTCACATTTTTTATGGCAAATGAGGACAAGCAAATAAGACGCGGGCTGCGTTGCCTACCTTACCTACGTTGGACAGAGGACAATGGATAAAATGAGGCTTTTAGTTCCCGTCCAGTCCTCTTGTCCTTCCTATCCTATCAATATTATGTAGCGGTGAAAACCTTGTCTCCGTCTAGTCGAAAAACACATTCAATGCGGACATATACAATACACAATTATATATTATTAGGAAAGGAATTTTTGGTAATTTCTATTGGATAATTTAGGATTACCTATATATTGTACGAAACTATTAAAAGCTAGACTAAGACAAATACCTATGGCAGTGAAAAACCTAGAACAGAAATTTTTAAATTTGCTCAGCAATATTGTAATTGTGGCGACAAAGATTTACCTGTTGTCCTAGATGTGCGACGGAACGCGGTGCGGTGCCATGCAACATGATGCGACTACTACTTACGCGCGACTAATTGTGACGGCAACTAAGCCCACAAATACAGCGACTACATGATATTTTCGCGTCACGTCGCATTACCGCGCTTGTCGTTCATCTAGGACGACGGGTAAGCAGAATTATAAGTAAAATTTTACAGTGTTACAAATTTGTGCACTTAACATGCATATATGTACACATAAACATAACGATGATAATTATTTAGAAATAGAATTATAAAAAAAGTTTATTCGGGCGTCTACACGAAATGCTTATATGTATATGTATACATACGTATTTAGCGAGGCTGGCACCCCGGACAAGTAAGACTCTCGACCACTTCACCCTTAAACTGATAGAAAGAGCGATGAATATTCAA
This sequence comes from Papilio elwesi, assembly GCA_029849275.1. NCBI lineage: Eukaryota > Metazoa > Arthropoda > Insecta > Lepidoptera > Papilionidae > Papilio > Papilio elwesi. The sequence continues at coordinate 14,537,161 of CM056717.1, read as the reverse complement.
TGAACAAAAGTTTAAATGACGATTTCAACTTTGTACATTGAATATTAATTACCAGCAGAATATTAAGTTTTACGAATTCCTACATGTGTAGGTAGTAAGTACAATGAGGCAGTTGATGTTACATCATCTTTGGTTTTTGCAACGTTATGATAAGAAACATTTGGATAAAATGACCAAGCATTGTCTGCTATTAAAATATTTCTTAGAATAAAATTCTTCGTAGGACCACCCGGTAGCGAGCGAGAAGTATCTTTGGGAATGGAACATGATTAGCGTACGATAGTCATACAGTGGTTTAAATATATACATGTAATTATATGTGGTTAAATAAGCCAACACACAAATATTAAATTAAAAATTATGTACTTACATACAATCGTTCATTTATATATCAACAACAACAGTTTTTTTGGCATGAGATCCGCCGAGTACTTTTAAGTGCGCTGAATTTTAACCTCTCATTGGAATTTTATAATGCCATCATCTCCTTGTCCTTTTCCCACTCATGTGGGGTCAGCACAGTATGATTGTAGACCATACTGTATATGTTTTGGCTACAGTTTTTAAAGCCGGCCGCCTGCCTGACGCCAACCCTCCTCGGGAATAATCGGTTGTACTTAAGTCTGGTTTTATACTGATAAAATGATCACATTGGTTATCAAAGACAATTCCGTTGCCGAGATAGCCAAATGTCGCGGAGACTGTTATCTATGTATGTATGTATATGTTACTGGTCGGGCGCATCCCTTTTAAGTTCGTCATTAGCTGATATCTTTTGAGACAATAATGATGCGCTACTTTTCATTCCTGTAGAACCAGCGCAGGGCTTACTCTTGTTGATTTCGAAACAATCAAATTTAGCATGAGAAGGCAGCATGTGGTACATATTTAACATAACATTTACATCACCTTTCGAACTATTTTTTCATTGGAGGCATCGTCCAGTGTTTGTCAATAAATTAGCGATTTGATAATGCACACATGCACACTGCCTGTAGAAACCTCCTGGTCGATGGTGACAAATTCAATATTTTTCTTAGACAATTGTATAATATAAAAAAGTAACAATACTAAAAACACATCCTACGAAATAAATAAATTAAAAATAATTTGAGACACATTTGCTATGACAAACGGTTTGGACTGGAAACTGGAATTTTATAATGTAATATGCTGAATTAAGTACAACAGATTTTTAGTTTGGAAGTAACCAGTATTTTTATATTCGTTCGTTCTGCCACAGTTCTTTTACACAGTGTGATAAATCTGAGCGACCCTGGCAATAGGTTTAGTTACTAAACTGCTTTAGTTATCAAATATTTGTGTTTTTAACACAATAACCAGAAGACTGGCAGAAATCAAGATCGTTCGCGATCGGGAAGGTCAAGAGCTACCACTTCTAGAGAGGATAAATTCACAATCGTTGCCAACAAGCTAAATAGATGGCAAAAAGCACCAGAAATTACCACCAGTCCTTTGGGTGGCGGTGTATAACGGTAGTTTAAAAAAATTAAATATTACGAAAAAATCTTTGACATAGCATACAACAAATATTTAACATTATATGAAAATAATACTTGATGGCATACAAAAGAAATTAAATAGAAACCAAAACTAAAATTACAATATTGAAAATGGGTGAAAGGTCATTTGTTGGTAGTTTTAATTCCACCTCGGTTTAAACTTCAGTGTCCTTACAGATAAAAATTCCTTTTTTCGTACTGTTACATACTAAAATATAGGACACGAAAAACATATTACGTGGCATATATCGAACAAAGGCTTATGGCCAAGTTTGAAATAATAGCTGTTGTTAAGTCTAACTGTTATAACTGTGCAATGACTAATGCTGCCACCTGCGAGGAAAAAAACTTCACATGTAACGAATGAGCCAAACAAGACAAGATTCTTATTTCTTAAAAAATGCTCTGTTGAACATATGCGATTCGAAGTGCAGTAGAATTTTTGTTTTTAAAATATTCATTGACTTAAGGGCTGTGTAGGGAAGCAATTATATTGTGCCTTTACACTGTGCACCTGATTGCAAAGTATATACTGGGCTATTTAATATTGACGGCTATCCAGTGTTTTAATGTATGTATGATGTGTTATGTTTCCCAATTAATAAATAAGTGTTAATGCAAAATTTTATAAAAAATATTATTGAGTTACACAATATGAAACATTATGTTCTAATGCTTAACAAAATTACAATTTTAATTTCTCATTGTACTCATTACAAAACAATTAATATATTTCTTAATAATGTAGTTTCTAACAGATTTTGAACTATGCTAGTTGCATGTGTCTTTTCGACAGTGTTCACCGTACAAATATGAACTATAATAATTTTAAGCAACAGAAAATGTTTCTTTACTGTGTTGATACATTGCGAGAAATCGATTTGAGTTTAGCGATTTGATATGCGCCTATACTTTTAATTAAACTCGATTTTTTGCTCATAACTCAGCCGCCAAACAAGTTTTGAGGGACAAGTAAATCTTTATGAGCTTATGTAGCAACATACATAATATTATATAAATATGCATGAGCGTATCTAAGCAAAAAAGGAATTGCTCTCATAACTAATTTGTATGAACGATATAGTTTGGTACTTTCTATCTACAACATGTTTAATAAATAACGTTATCTATAACGAAATTTAATTGACGAATTAAAATCTATAACGAAATATATGATTTACTTGCACTACATGGGTTTTATTCTGATGTGATCCTATCTATGCCACTCCCCGGAAAATATGAGTCTAATGATACCTCACTTTTCAAAATCGGTCAAGTCAAGATTACAGGTGTCATAATGTTACAACATACACAAAAAACATAACCGTTCTGTTATTGGGGCAAAATAATAAGCGGGCGTAAGATGCACTTAGACAGAAACATTAAACAAGTCCACATTTTGTAATTAATATAAGCATAACTTAGCCAAAGTTTCAAGTCTCTAAATTAAATATGTATACATACATATATATAGGTAGACTTACAATTATTTTACAGATTGTCGTAAGAATAAACCGGTTATACATATATAGTTTTCCGAGATAATACTTGCTTTATATTGTAGTAACACGTCTTAATAAAAATTACAGATAAAAGAACCATGTTTTACTATACCGTAGTCCTAATATTTAGCCTCGATATAGTGCTTCGGACCAGTCCTCGTGTGGTTTTGACCTCAAACAAAGGTTAACTACTCGATTCATTGATAACTAAAGCTTAAGCAAACGTTCGATTTATATTTTGTACGTAGAAGTAAAACAGTTAAGAATGTAAATAATGTTTAATCTGTTTTATTTTCTAGCACAATTTATCTATTTTTAATTAATATATTATTATTTAGAGATGTTATTTTTGACATTAGTAAAAAACCTAGGTTAGGTCTATGAAAGCAGAATACAACGGTTGGCTCTATTCCCATATGCCATCAACTTTCACAATCACTAAATACTAGTCCTAATTAGAATTTAATCGTCCAAATGGTAATTAATTACTCATGGGAAATGCAAGTTTTATCATTGATCTTATTAAAAACTTTTACCTATTTTAAATATACATTCTCATTGACAGTTCTCGTACTCACGTCGCAAAATAAACCAGTAAGGTTCCTAGTTAGATTACGCATTATTTAATCAAAATTAGCAATTATCGAAATCGCTCGCTCCAGCCTTTTGGAGCTTATAGAGAACATATACCTGCATATATATACAGATAAACTAAACGGTTGCTTTCATTTTCAGATGGAGAGGAAGCGTGTACAAGCTAGTGTGGCGGGAATTACTAGCATATCTCACACTTTACTACACAATCAACCTATTATATCGCTTTGCATTAAATGAACACCAACAAAGGTGAGTATTAAGTTTATATAATTTTATACGATACGCGCCCAAATCTGGAGATCCTGAATCCTACCACGGACTGCTTCTACTAATGACTTTTCAGGATTTGAACTTTATAACTATTTTATTTTATTTTAAAAAGTACCCTAAAATTCAATATAGGACGGAAAGGCAATCCTAAAGTACCACCAGAATATTCACGATAGCGTTGATAATGGTACGGGAGCCGAAATAGGGATTTGTGTGCATTCTTAAGCGCGTCAGATTTACATATCGGGTGTACCTTGGATCCATGTTGAGTACCCTACACAAATAATCGATCATCAACGTAGAGCCGTGCTCTTAGAGAAGCCTATTAAATTTTTTAAAAAGATCGAGTATTGTAAAGTCAGATTAAGGTAGGGGGTTGTTTACATGATGATAAGTGTGCAGTTTAACAAAATATGTTCAAATTTGGTGGTTATAAGAAATGCCGATTTCCCCACGATGTTTAACTTCACCGTTTTTGGAGCAGTGGAAAAAAAAATTGCACACCGTAAAGCATCTGCCTGGGTTCGAACCCGCGACGCGAATTAAACGTAGGTAGGCCTATACATATGGGCCACCACTACTGTCACTATCATTTCCAATTGAAAGTAAATTATTTTTGTACGTATCAAATAAAGTAATACTATAGTAGTGAATACGGATTCCCACACAGGCAAGTGGAGCAGAGCAAAACAATTGCCATGCTTCATCCGACGTTCGAGGCATACGAAATGGCTTTGTGGATGAAGGAGTAGGATATAATATATAACCCAATTCTCATCCATTTCTTTGCCGTTTTACTTTTATTCAGGGTTGACAACAGACCAATGATTTCTGAACTTCGTTGTGCAAAACATCATTTAAAAGACAAATCGCGTTCTCATTTCCCCTTTTATCTCATGCCTTGTAACTATTCATAAAATAATGTCTGTGGTAATAAATTAATTATGGTTACTCCTTTTGTTACCAGCATAATAGTTAAAACTTGAGCAAACAAGTACCAGGGCCTTACAAAACGATTTTCTACAGGCAGCCTTTTTTGTACACGAAGAATCTATATAAAATCATGTGTTGATAATTTTGTACCTCTTTTCTGCTTACCATTTTTTCAATAATTTGTTGTTGTTTGTTGCTTTTTCAAATCGAATTTTTGCTTAAACGACTTATCTAGTTCATATATTAAACTTGCATGTGATATGTTTGAGCCATTAATTAAAAATTGTCTCTTATGTAAAAAGATTCAGACATCATTGGTTAGTTTGTTTAAGCTAGATTTACATTACCAGTTTGCAAAAACGAAATTCTTAAACGCGACTTGTAAAACAATTTATAAAAAATATTTTTCTGCTAAGACGGACCAATCTTCACAATATTATGTAATGCTATTGGGAATTTCAAAGCCATAATTTTAAAACTTTTTATTATGTGGCGAATTGTAATGATATACTCGTTGACTTCCGTGACTTTTTTGTCTAGTAATTTTCTGATATAAGAAAATTAGAGGTAGACTAGATTTAAATTCCATTTTGAATTGTTTGTCGGCGTAGGTTACCTCTGGATTGAAAAATAACAGTAGTCCCTATGTCACCATACTTAATTAGTGGAGTTTTAGTTACATCAGTAGTTCTCTATAAAGTGTAGAACAACGAATTAAAAAGAAGAAATTAGAAAAGAATGACTAAACAACAGGGATGAATGGCGGTTAAATCTTCACCGTGGATAAATTGAAGCATTTAAATTAGTAAAGATAAAAATAACGCGAAAAACACTTTACTTTTCATCAAACCTTAAATTTTGATTCCATAAAGTACAATTTACACCGACACAATAAGTAGTTTGTCAATTTATGTTTTTTTACTATCCACTAATAAATTTATTCAATATTAAATCCTTGCATTTATATACGTATTAATTTATGTATTGTCACCTTACTTAATTTAATTAGGTGTATGCTAATTTTTTCGTCAATGATGCATATATGTTATTAAAATTGATGGAGGAATGAAACTTGGCCAATATTGGCTATAAATGCTATAAACTTATTCATCGGACGAAAAAAATGTCAAATAACAAAACAAACGAAGCGTTAATGTTCTTAGAATTTAATTCGAAATGGAATAACAAACTAGACACATACTATCTTATCTACTTTTTTAACGTGATCACAATCGACTACAGATTTCGAATGTCAAGAATGATGCCACCCACGTTATTACAATGGTACAGCATTTATGTTAAGTCGGTACCAACACTGTTGAGTCGTTGAGCGACAGCGCCTACGTTACGACATACGACGCGCACAATAAATTATAATATCCCAAATGACCTTGATTAAACTAACTAAATGGCAGATGAACAGCACTATCTATCGGTAAACAAATCTTCGCGTTTAAAATAAAACAACTTAATACATCTAAAGATCTATTACCATTATTCTATGTATTTTTATTTGTATATGACTTAGAAAGATATAAATCACGTAGAATTAAAATTTAAATGTACATTTTTTATTTAAATTGGCTACCATCTGTCATTTAAGATATCGATAAAAATAATTGCTTAAGTTATTTAAGTCTTCTTTATATAACAACATATTTAGTCTAACGTAACGTTCTCTGTGCCAGTGAATTCTATTTCTACCATCCATAAGTATTGTTATTACACTACTTCGTTCCTTACTTACCCTACGTCCATGCAACGCCAAGTCTGGGAATATCGACTTTAACCCAAAGCAAGCTTTAGTATTTTATAATCTTTGTAGAGTGATTGGTAGACCAATATGTTATCATGAGGCAAACGTTCGGATTGTTATTTAACGTAGTTGTTGATCGATGAGGGAAATCAATCGCTCCTTAAAATTACAAGTTAACCTAAAGAGCAAAGGTTGTAATGAACTTGATGCTTAGTGCAATTATTTTGTTTCTAATACTTGTTTATTAAAAACAAGCTTAACCCCGCGATTTCACTCGCCGTGCAATTTAATTTAACGGATAATTGTTCAGTATAAGTTGAACCCTAATTAATATGATTGATCGTATAGATTTGAAGTCAACATACATTGGAATAAATTCTATCTCCATACAAACTTTCATCTACTACATTAGACCTTTAGGGGATGAATTTAGAAACATCATCCTGTGATGCTAAGCTCATCAAGGATGGGACATTTAGTTCAGATCGGTATTCGGTCCCGGAGACCCAAGCATTTTCCTCCAACACCAGAAACTAGCTTAACGCGAAATAAATAACTAGAAAGAGGGAATTAGAAGAATATATTCTCGAATTAGTCTCGAATTTCAATGAGAAAATAAAAATGTTATTACGACGACTTACTACGTATTTTGAATATGCCTGTTAGTTATTTTGTACACCTTCCTCTGGGCCTTTTATCGGTTTTGAGGCTGCTGGGAACAGGTGTTTTAATCTCAATTGAATTGAACTGATGATTTTTTGCTGTAATGTACGTAATGTGGAGTGTTCTCCCTTATTTATAAGACTTAACGATTATGCATACAAATTTAACTTCAATAATAGTTCATATATTTGGACCATTTACCATTTCATTGTTTTCAATCTAGTAAAGTATTTGATAAGTTGACCAATTTATTCTATAAGGTGTGCTTTTACGTGGAAGTTGTTGTGATCAAAGAGAGTCCGATAATATAAATTAAAGTGTTATAAATATTATCCTGTACTAGTCATTTAATTTGTGTTCGGTTCAAGCACGTTTCTATGAAGCGGTAAACTATTGACGTGGCATGTGCCTGCAATGAAGCTATTAGAACTAAAAAATACTCGCTTAGTACAATTACAAGCAAACAAAATCGGTATTTATAGTTCAAGGTAAGTTCTTACAATCACCTCATCTGGTGTTAATAAGAAGTCATTATAAAATAAATCGACGAGTAAATTCACAAGACAATGTTGCAGGGAAATAAACAAATGGTTTTCAACAAGCTTTGTGTACGTGTATTGTCGAGGAGTTATTTTTTTTCTTATTTCTACCCATATAACCTAGCCTCAGTCTTTACGTATGAGTGAATAAAGGTAGTATTATTAGTATTAAATAGAAATAAGCAGAATTTTGAACAGAATGAAACTTTGCAATATTATAGCGCATACACACATAAATCAGAATAACATATAGGAGATAATTGATGAATATATTGTGTGAATTGACCAAATTATAACGATAAGTGTCAAATAAAGAGGAATTTTTTTTCGCCATATGCGAGTTATTCTGGTGTGCGCCGCAAAAACCGCCAGAGTTACACGTATATTACAAAATATCCCGCGACAGTGTGTCTATATTTTATGTGGGAGCCATTATCGTAAAATAGTGAAACATCAAATAATTATAGGGCGGAATGATGTTTGCCGAGCCAGCTAGTCAATAATATATTATGACGATTTTGGAATATGTGAAGAGTTTCTCCGAGGTTCATTGTAGTGCGTGGTAGATACTGTAGACTGTAGACTAACATCATAATGACGAGGATGAATGATTGAAAATGTTGTTTGAGTTTTGTATTTAATATCTATTGTTCCATATCCTGCTATGTGCATTGTTGAGGGCAAGTAACACAATCTGTTAAACGGGGTATTGCTTAGCTTAAATCCTTGAATATATGAAAAAGGCAGAAGTACAAATAGGCCAGCTCATGGAGAGATGTACAACGAAATAAAGTTGAAGTTATGAATAGAGGTATCCGATATCGATACCGATGAATCGTCGATACTTCGGGTTTTCCGATACATCGTCATAGGCGATGTTAATATCCAATATTATTATTTAGAAATAATAATTATTTAGGAAACTTGAGAATACTTTGTTTTTTAAATATTTCTTATTAATACTAATTTTAATTACTAATAATATCATTCGTATTGTATTTTTTTATATTATATTATTATAATTAATCGAACGACACCAATACGCTTGGTGAATTTACAACGAAGCTAAAATACGATATAAGTAGTACGAATAAGTACGAATCAATTAATTTTTACACGAGTATCATTATATTATATATCTATTTCTACTACTTTACCATTTCTAACCATTCTCTTGTCCATTCCCCATAATAAAGACTGACAAAATCTGTGTAACTATTGCCGACACGGCGACATGGATGGCAGGGTGTTCCCCTTATTAACGGTAGAAGCGTTGCTGGAGTTTCTTTCGCCACTTCTTCTCCCAGCGCAAACACTCTCCAAAACGGTGGTGGTAAAACGTTAGCTTTAGACATTCTTATAATGATTCACAGGCCACGCTGAGGTCCCTTCTTGGGGGCTCTTGACCCCAGTCACTACATGGAGCGTCTCGCCCATGCGACCTAAAACCTCGGCGGCCTCCAAACCCGGTAAAATTACTCTTGTATAGGTTTAGGATAGGCTTTCTGTGCCCTGCCGCCGCAATACCATTGCAGCTATAGATAGGCTTCTAGGCAAACAGTAATAAGTCAATCACAAAGCAATGGGTAGCTTCAGCCACATAACATCCGGTGACTCGCTTGTTCTATCCTTCGACCATAAAAAAATGGGATGGATGTATATAAAGAGGATTTTCGTGATTTGATATTTGCAAATTGAGAAATAGCACTCATCTAGTCCGCAGTTATTTACATTATCGCATTATTTGCTGCCCTTTTTTAAAGCTAAGGAAGTAATAATAGTGAAAATATAACAAAATGTAGCTCCATAAATTATAACCGGCTTCACCTGGGTAGCACTAATTATGGTGATCCGATCGCTATCAAACTTTATCACAAGAAAATTTCATCGAAATTAGTCCGTAGTCGTTTCGGAATCTATAGAGAACATACATACACACAACTACTTTTATATACAAAAGTTTTCTTTTAAAATAGTCCTAATTGTGGAGAAGAGAGAAGTGAATATTTTTTTTTATTTAATTTATATATCTATTAAAACCTTCTTTTCGTAAAAGAAATAATGGAATCCTACCATTACTTTAGCATTACATAACTTCCAAGAAAACTGATTTGCAGTCCGAGTTATGATAAGGGATTTTCAAATTCTGGAGATTTTTATCAAACATAGTGGAAATTAAAATTAATTTATGCATATATATATATATATATATATATATATATATATATATATGCGTTGATTTCCATGAAACTTAAAACATGAATTCCAATGTCCAATTTGCTAAAAAGCACGTACATATGTCTAACGAATACTTTTCGGAACTAACGTTCTGCACTACGAACGCATTCTTGTGCAGGTTTCCGTGAATAGCGTGCAAGAAATAATTACTGCTACTATTTGCAACGCAATAAATCATTTGTTTAAAGCGTGAACATTGATGACTAATATTTTTTGCAGAATATTCGAGAAAGTCCGGCAGTACTTCGGTGCCCAAATCGAGTCGATACCGATGTCTTTCGTGCTGGGATTCTACGTAAGTCTGGTTGTGAAGCGGTGGTGGGAGCAGTACAAATTGCTTCCCTGGCCTGATACTCTTGCCCTCTTCATCTCTGCTGGAATTCCTGGAGCGGTTAGTAATGTAAAGAAACAATAAAAAATATATAAAAAGTTTTAACCAATATATTTCAAGGCCCATGACTAGTCACAATGCTCGCGTTGAAAACTACATCTCTCTTTTTCATTAATACGTAATACTTGGGTTAATATGTTAAATAGGTGAATTGACTTGCAAATTTACCTTTTAAGGGACACGTATAAATAAACACGTACATCCGTATTATTATTCGTAAAATCTACTTTAATCTTTCAAATAAAAGCCGATGTTTACCTGATCTATTTAGGATCGTAGTTATACGTTGGTAAATACAATATAGCTTTAAGCGTTCATATTCGGTTTACAAATCAATTTCACAAAACAAATCTAATTCAGACTTTTTCATATTATATTTAAATTTTTTTAAACAGATTCGGACATTTTCTTATAATGATATAAATGATTATATATTTATAAAAGGCTGGATTCGATGTGCAAAAGTCCGAATTTAATTTAATAGTATATTGTAAAAGTCGAAATTTGAACTTAAAAACTTATCTTGCGGTAACCTCAAAGCACGCAGCCCCAGATCAAATTTGATATAATTTTTTTAAATTATAATGTATAATTTGCGCTATTCTCAAAAGTGATTGTTGTACTTTAGATATCTCATTATTTCATAAACCTACCATCTTTTTGGTTAAACAATTAATTCTATAGTTCAGCTGATGACGTTACTTCTGTATACCTCCAGTAAGTAAAATGTAATCAAAGCCTAATTAATAAACAGTTTTTATAGTCTTATCGCCCCGTCCATTCATAATTGGGCTTATTATTTCTGCCAAACGCCTTGACACAAATAATAAACCCAATTAAGACGGCAAACCATGTACGCTATGAATATACGTGTGCTACTGTGTAAGCCACATATGTATATATACTGACCTAGTTCCATATATGTATATATTCCTGTAGACAAGTACATATATAATTTTACCAAAGAATGGCGAGTGTAACTATTACGAACGGGTAAAGCGAATTTCTGGATAGTACTCATGAATTTCGATTAAGGCCTAACGTAGTTTTAATATACAATATATAACATAGATATTCTATACGCTTTTAATGTCATCGCCAGGTAGACAGTCATCATCGGTCTGTATTAATTCTTGGACATATAGGTCTCCTAGCTTTCACCTTACGGTGCTGCATTTTCCACATTAAAGTGTGTTATGTTAATCTCCAGGACACCCTAAACTTCTTCCTGTCCTTTCTGCCGTCGTTTAGGTAACATAATTGATGACTAATAGCGAAACGAGTTGTCAGTCAGTCTTCAAAAAAAGATTAACTGGACTGTTGGTTCACTCGAATTGGCCTGTTGAGGATTAAGGGAAAAACTCATATAGTTAGGGTCAGGTTCGATGTCTATTTGACTTTCAGCAATTGTACAATAATTTTATCTCAATTTACGTTTCTAAAGCTAAATAAAACATATCCTAATTTCAACTCAGACTATATTCGGGGAAATTATATTTAGATAAGTTTATCTTTATATACAAACTAGCACCCGCGCGAAAAACATTAGTCTCCTGTCAGTAGGGCGAAAATAAAATATAAACTCGAAAGTAAGTACTTAGCAAATGTATAACATTAACACTATTTCACACATACATTTCATACACTCAAGATTTAGCACGTCTTTGATCAGATTCTACTTATTGTGTTACTACACAATGGACTGTTTGCTATTGTACTTCTAAACTATAACTAAATATTACTTATTTATGACGTCCTCAAGATCGGCTTCTACCTAAACGACAAGAAATCCACAAAGTGGTTTTTTACCATTTTAACAAATCCATAATATAATGTTTGTACGTATAATATGATTATGTCGGAATAGCTAAAATTAACATCGAATTTTCTTTCTGCCAATTCACCCATTGGTGACACAGAGACAAGATTAGAATGTATCCTTTACTAACCTAAGTACGCAAGACGTGCACAGCTATATAATCGAATCGAGAATCGAATATAGAATCTCTTAAATACTTCCTACAATTCCAAACAAATAATCTTTGTTCCATATCGAATATTTTCAAGTATACTATTCCAATAATAATCTAACAATGAACCTCATATCTGAAATTATTTTACCATCACACTCTACTTCTCTACTTTAAATCCAAGGACCTAGAACCATCCAATCTAAAATCTGTCTCGAGTCAGGAGGATCAAATCGTCGTACGAGTCACAGACTAGTTTTATATCTGACTGCTCCGAGTCACAGACTGGTTTCTCATCGGCTGTTAAAAATTTATAAGCTCTATGCCACCGTAAATATAATTTCAGTTGTTTCAACACATGTCTTCACCTACAGCCTAATTCTAAACAACAATCATACCCGAACCATCTCCATATTAAGAAAAATATATTGCACGATTTGCTTTGATTATTGAGGATTTTGTTTTGCTTGGGAATTGAACCCAAAACGCACGTTCGGTACGCTGGGCTATATACATACATATTTTCTTCAAGGTTACAGTATAAAAATAAATCAACTACTAATTACGTTTAATAATAATAATAATTTATAATTACGTTTACATCGATCAATAAGATTCCTTTTGTTGTTACCTAGAATAATTTTAAGTGTGTTTTCGTCATTAACACTTTGCTTCCTGACATTATTCAAAAAGTCTTGTTTTAAGTTACGCAAACAATAGTTGCTTGAATCACTTTCATACCGCGCGCTGCATCTGCGACTTATACATATTGTCATGCTTGCTGAAGGCTCAGCGAATGACCACGACCTTTTGTTCAGGTATTAAATTTCCACAAATTTCCGACTTTCAAATTGTCAACAATGTAAACTTACCTGTTCTACATATTTATTCCTTACATACTTGTACAACATTAAATACCAATTCAGTAAACGTTGACTCAATATAAAAATAGCTACTCCGTATATATTTTAATTTTTGTCTTTTTTTCCACTTCAAAACAAGTTAAAGTAGCAACCGTGGACAATAGCATACTACTTGCAAATACCAAAGATGACGAAACATTTCCACGTTTTTGTGCGTCTCTCAACCTCAATTGTAGGTTAACCAAATAACATTATAAATATGTGGTTATAATATGAATGCTTACTTGAGCTAATTAGAGTCAATGAGAATTTGTAGCTGGAGAATGATATCTTATGCAACACAATGACAATTTTAATTGGTTTTAAGTCAATTAAATGATGATTTAAAACAGGCTTATGTAAATTCACATAGTATTTCAATTATATGATGGGTAAAAATTGTCACGCTCCAAGTACATATATGTATGTGTTGACATATTGGCTCCCAAATTAAAATTCGTTGAAAGACACCATCATAAATAATCGATAAAAAATTGCTAAATATAAGTACTCCTAAGTATGGCCTTACGTCATAAAGTATATGTAGGCTGTGTATATCCCTATAACATTAAATAGCAGTGCGAACAAATAACAAATTTTTATTCTTCAAAAATGAATTATTTTAGGTGGTGTGCTTAGGTTGCCGTGAGTTTCACACCTAAACTCAAATCTGAACCGGGAAACAGAGACAAGGTAAAGTATGTTATTAACGGAATTAATTATAACAATAACTGTTGTAATCGTTTACTTTGGCCTTGGATTTTATTTGCTGCCATTTGTAATAAAAAAACTTAACCGTCTTTGCGATGCGCTGCTATGTCTATTGTTCTTCTATAAGATAGATTATTACGTGAATTTTGTGCTTGTGGTTTATTCTGCAAGTTAGTAAGCTAAGTAAGCTGTACTGAATGCTACTTTTTCATTTTAATGTTTTAACCAATATATTATGTTTAGTATTACCAAGTTTTTGAAGTCAATTTAAGTCTTTAATTATTTGAATTATCGAAAAGATTTTGTTACACGGTCCCCGCAGTGTAAAAAAATATTCTTTAGTGTTCCAAAACATAAATATGATATAGACTCGATTTGCATTTGTACTGTGTAATGCAACTTTGTTATGATCATAAACGTTATTCACACATATTAATAGATTGCTATAGCATATATATTTAATAGCATAGCATCAAAGTAAACAATTATCTTAGGTATCGGAATCACATCAGAGATGTATATATGATAAAGGAAATACTTGGGAAAAATTGCTTTAAAGTGATTTATAAAAAAACCTTAAGAGTTTGTTGCTTAAAAATAAATTCATAGCAGTGGTTCTCCTTTCTTTTGCAACAGTATTCGGCACGATCTACTTCGCTAGTAGCAGTTTTATGCACGTACATTTATGACGCATACATCGTAGCTTCACGGCTAGAGTGCAGGCTTCGCGGATGCTTGATTCATAATAATATTTTTCACAGATTACAAATAATACGCAGACGGTTTAACCATATTCAGACACATTTAACATGTTGTAAGCGTAGTGAAAAAATACTAAAATAGTTAATCTGTACTAATCCAATGGTGAAAGATTAGAGAAGGTATTTTCAGCGAGCTAGATTCGAATTATATTTTGAAAGCCGATGACATAAAGAAAATGAAGTGAAACCTATTCCTTTTTCTTCACAGGCTATTTAAATGCGCTTTATATCACGTTGTACCCCAGGTCACGTTCACAGGCAGGTATCCAGGTCCCTCAGCTCACGTTCATAGACCGGTCCCGCAGTTCGCGTTAATAGGCAGGAGTAAAGAAGTTTCAAACAAAAGTTTTAAGTCAGAACGTTTGAAAGCAAATGTTGGCTAATTTCATAAGTTAAGATTTTTTGCAAGATTCTTAAGGTTTCCTAAAATCTTTCGACAATTGTTATGAGGGTTTATTCGTCTCAACGTTTTTTTATAGTTGTTACTTCAGAAATCCGCTCCTGGTAACCGATTTCGATAATATATTTTTTGTTCGACAGATAGTGCTTGTCGTGTGTATATTATGTATATGTGTGAAAGAATTATAGCTCTTTAAATATGCTAAATAAAAGTCCGCGATGACATATCTATCTACTACGGTTATCTCACAATAACTGCTTTTTTCTTTAGAACAATCAATTAAAAGTAATGCGTTTTATTTCCCATATAAAATTTTATCAAGATCTAACCAGTTGCTTTTGAGTTATTCTTAATAAAGCGTATTTAATAGGCTTCGACTTCATTCACGGTGTTTTCATTTTATGTTAAAACGATTGTGTATTAAGCCAATACGGTGAGCACGTTGCTCCTCCGTCTTGTTAGATTATCGATCCTGTACGAAGCCAAGACTGTCAGTACGTATTTTTGAAATTTTTCCTGTTCAAAACTCTTATCTTCATGAAATTTGAGGTAGGCGTTCCGTTGTATCTTCGTTTGTCATATTGTAACGACGCTGTCTCATATGAGCAGCGCGTTTAGTAGGTTAACCCATATCCTGACAAATAATAAAATGAGTTAAACTTTAGATTCACTAAAAATCGAGAAATAAACAAAATTTTTAACACAAACAAAACTGACTTCAAAAAAACTGTATTCAAAAACAAATAATGCACTAAAAATTATAAAACTTACTTGCTTAAAATTATTTTATACTTTTTAGTACATTGCATGCATGCATTGTTTTTGAACAGTTTTTTGGAACAGTTTTTTTTAAATCGGTTTTTTATTTAAAAAAATTGTTTTTGAACTATTGTCCTTGCCTTCCCACAAAGATTTTTAAACAATCTCTTGTTTGAATGGGAAATGTTAAAACATTAAATAATACATCAATCAATAATACATCATAAAAATAAGCAAAGAATTTTTTCTTTTATATGGCAAGATCCATATATCTTGTTTCACAGTCAGGATTTACGGTAATTTCCAAATTATTTCTGAGATTATTTTTTTCTCATAATACTTTATAAAATTAGCTTTTTATCTTACATAAATTCACTTTACTTTATCTCACGATTTCCACAGAATTAAAAAATATCCGACGAAAGTATAAAAAGTGTAATGGCAACTATGTATGGTAACGTGGACGTTTGTTTGTTTACAAAAATTCTATCTTGCTATAAAACCAAGTGTACATTTTCACGTTCGTCGGTTACTGGTACAGATATTATAGCTTTTCTAATAATAAAAAAATGCATACTTGAATGAGTGGCATTTAATGATAAATTAATTGAAAGTATATTTTAATTGCCAACTTTAGCGTTTCATGACTATGATTAATTTTTTACAGTCTGGTATTGCCTAGACCTCATTAAAGCAAGTAAATTGTACTGCATCAAACGTTTCTTTACAGACTTAGACAAATTTTACTATTATTTAGTAACACAATCTAAGAAAGTTGCTATTTATAACAGTTATCTCATCGTTTGCAATTAAATATTTAAAAATGGAGTACAAACGGCCTGAGATGAGAAAATGATTACGAGTTTAGAGGCGATCTATTCAACGACTTAGATTATTGACATATGTATATACATCACGACGTTTATATTACTGATTATATCGTTTAGATATATATAAAATCTGTATACTACATATACTTATTAACTTTATTTTATATAAATCGCCTGATATTAAATTATTTCCGATTTTTATTGACACATTTTTCTAAAAATATTTTTATGTACATTATGATTGCGTCAGATCAATGAACATTATTCAACCAATTACTGGGACTTAAAACTTAAAGTCATTGTAAAGGTGAGGTTAAATTGATAAATATATGCCTTTTGTCTTCTCTTTTCTCGCCACAAAAAAGAAACAATGAGTGGTGCGGAGGCAAACATCCGCCGAGTCAAATGTAATCATACCTTACTCGACACAACGCCCCCGTACGTTCAGTTTTATTATTTATTGAGTTTCATTTCGCTCTGTTTAATATCTTTGAAATAGACAGTTCTAATCACGAACAATATTTGACTTTAGTCGTATTTCAGAAATATAATTACGTCTACTTGATTGATTACAAATTGTTTATTATTGAACAAAGTTTGCTTTACAGTAATATTAACAAATATAATAATTACTAACATAACGTTACAACACTGTCTATGTAGAATTAATTAAATTACAATAAGTATAGTGTATAGTGACACTGTTCTGTTAGAGAAACATTTTTACAAAATAAAATTGGGAACACCGCATAAAATTAAAACCATTTATCATTATCGGGCATCCAGACGGTTACTTAATTTCCATCTACGTGAAAGTGATATTGATGTTTTATATTAATGTCATCCACTATAGTAATATGGATGGAGGCAGCGTCACAGCACTTTTCTCTCTTTTCCTCCAATACTAGTCAGTCCTTTGAACGATATGGACTGCCAACTGATAAGCCAACTCAGTTGGTTTATTCTAGTATTAGTCATATTGTCTTTTTTCGTTATGAAACACCCACGGGATCGGGTCGCTCGCAACCGAGGTCACAGGCTCCCCTTGGTGTTTGTTTCGCGGGGCTTTCGCCCTACTCCAGCTCGCACTAGGCCGGAGCTATCCCTTATTCACCACCCGGGGATGCGCCAGGTCGGAGTTCACCTATCCGCCCTGAGACAGCCCAGCAGGTCCGTGGGTGGACACCGCCCTTCCCCAATGCCTTCCAACACCTTTTTTTTAATTGCATCCTCCTTGTGTTTTACTCCTGAAGCTTTTATGTCGTGACCACCTCTATCTATGACTTTCATTCTTATTATGTTCCGCCGTCATATTTGTCATATAAACCCAGTGCGATAGCGTCATTCGGTTAGTGTAAATTTTACTTACTTGAAACTGTTTTCATATGTAAAATAGAAACAATACGTTGCACTAATGTCCTTGGATAATCGATTGGCGTGACGCCGGCAAGCGATTAGTGCTCCTTTCCTACGGCCATTTATATCCATAGTTACCTCACCTTTGGTACGTGAAATAATTGAAATGCCGAATGATTACGAAAGAACTGATGCGTCACCGACTGAACACGCTCCGCTAGTTATTATGTTTATAAAATCGAAAGTTACAACATACAACGGAAAGTAAAGTTGTTTCTTTAAAACTAGGATACAAATTATACGATCTAGTCCTCCATAACAATAGTAACAAGAGATAATGGTTCTTACTTTTATTGTTTAGGTATTGACTATTTGTTGCAGGTCAAAGTAAAGAAACCAAAAATCAATTGAAAATTCAATTTAAAACTATGTTATGAATATAATATATTATGAATGTGTCTAAAGCTTGTGAAGACATGACAGACACATCCAAAACCGCTATCGTAATGTATGTAATAAAATAACATTATTATGGTAGCTACCTATTCCTCTTTTTTTTGCGGAAAATAACTATTTATATAAACACTAGCTGATTCGGCAAATTTTATAATTAATAGATGCTTCACTATTTTGGCGATTATGGCTTACACATAAAAGATGTGTATTTGTAATATACGTGACTAACTAAATTCAACGGTTTTTGCAGCATAGACGCATGTGGCGGAATTTTTTCCTGCTTACTTGTCATTTATTGTTATATTTTAAACAATTCACACATTACCTTTATAAATTATATCCTATATGTTATTCTAATGTATAAGCTATATTATTGTAAAGTTTCATTACAATACAGGCTAACAAACATCCATACATCCACACATTCATACTAAAAAAAATCGCACTTATAATAATAATATTAGTAGGATGCGTACGCCATACCCGTTATTCAGAAAGGTAGGCAGAGATTACATATTTCCATTCAGTACGGTCTTGGAACGCTTCTTTTGCTTCTTCCGTAGTTACGTTTATTCTATAAATCGTCTATTTTTATTATTCACCGACAAGGTTGTAGCACATACCCGACAATGCAAATTACTTTTAGGCACATCATTGTAACTCTTTATTCATTCAATTTGTATTATATCCAAACGTATTAATTGAAATAAGATAAGTTAGTCGAAGTACACCTTTATATATAAACAGTACAGTAACATGAGTGGTAGAAAGCTTGACCAGGGAAATATAGCGCCTTCAAAAAAGTCCGAAGTAGAGTTCTGTGTTTGGTCTGTTGAGTGAGGTGCCGTTGGTGTAATTCTGATCCACTTCCCCTACTTCCTTAATATAAATTGGTAGGAAAGAGGATTTGACGGGAGAGGGGATGGATTGGAAAAGGGTATATTTTTCCTGCCCATCGCCTTCTCTATCCATTAAAGGTAGGCAACGCATTTCCAACTCATTATCTTGTTGCAGATGTGTATGGGTAGGGGTCATTTTATATCAGGTCACCCTACTTATTCATCTGCGACCTTATTTTATAAAATAAAAATATTTCCGTATGATAAAATTCTGTCGTGGTTCTTGATAAAGATACCTATTGTCCTTTGTAATCAAGATTGTATACCTAGATTAGCTGTAATAAACTAAGAGTTTTTGCTTACATATCAGCCGCTTAAGCTTGCGTGCTGTCAAAAACATGTTATAAGATTTTTCTGTAAAATTTGACCCGAACATTCCCAGTCTCATCAAAATAATTAAAATGGTATTACCATGGTATGACTATTGTCATCAAACGTTAAAGTGTTTTACGGTGACTGTGAGGAAAAGCAGTAGGTAATCGGAAAACCGGTGTCGCGGGTAACCCCCTTTTATAAACGATCATTCGTCACCAAACTATATGTTTGTTTACTCTTACCCACGAAAGATCCACTACGCAAACACTAAGTAACCCGACTTTTCGGTTACGCAGTTTTATATGTTATATTACGATAGCAATAGAACAATTTGATTAAATTATTATTTAAGAATTGTTTGCAAAGAGAAGCAGTTATTGAGGATTGTCGAATAAATAAATATAAGGTTATCAGTACCCATAAAAAATCTTGAAGCAAGTTAACCTATCAGTCATTACGCACATTGAAGATATTACTTAAAAAATGATAAATTATACTCTATGTTTGAGGAAAATTGGAAGGTTGGAAGAGGGAAAGGGAAACTCTCTAATATATTCATGATAACTTTAAATCATATTGCGACTCTAGTCAACTCAATGTATCCGTTGTTATTATATAAATAAAACTGCGAGGAAATTCAAATTTGATTCCATATTATTAATTAATTTCTTTATTTAATTAACTTATATCAGGCATAGCAATATCCTAATGATATTGTTCACCTCATAACATCAATACAATTCATAAAAGTTTTGTGAACTTATTAAATTTATATATTATAACTTTAGTGTCAATTACCAGTTGCTCTCACCTTATAAGATATACAGTACAGTAGCTTGAACGCAATAGAAATCAATTAGAGAGTTGTATTCGAGTAATTCCAAAGGGTAGTGCAGCACAAAGCGGTATAGAGCGGCGCAAAGCGGAACTAGACAATACCGACGAACATGAAGCGAACTTCTTGAAGGATTTCCTTTACCGTACTCTGATATTGCGAAACACGAGACCCAAGTTTGAATTCGTCAGACATCTATTGTCCCAACCATTTATCTGAGTTAAAATATTAAACAGAAATGTTTCCCCTTTATATCACTGTAACAAGTTTATGAAACAAACAAGTTATTTACCAAATAGTATATACTCTCACTACACTTAAACACTATACGCATTTCCATATCAATACGATGTTATACAGGATTTTGAAATAACAAAAACTGCATAACATCGTAAGTAGCGTGACAGACAGATAAAACATCACTAGTACATGGAAGTTGAAAATTGTAACATTGTGAAATGGTCCGTAAAGTTGCCAACTATTTTACTTTCCTTTCATACTGCTGTAATGAGAAATGTGCGCGCTTATAACTTTGTTCTGTGAACTAAGCGGACGGATGAAAGCTACGAGCGCAGGTCTTTTGACGTTTTCTCTTTAATAAACGTAGATCAAATTGGAATTATAGCTAACTTAAAGTATATGCCTGGTGTATATCGTGGTGTTATTTTCCTTACAACAATGATTACTTGCTCGGAACAAATTTAAATTACCACTGAATTTGCAATAGTTGGATTTGGGAAAACGTCTAAAGCCTATTTTATAATGAATGAACTATAATAATTTCAACTCGATCTGATATATGGCGATGCGATTGAAGGGTGAAGGAATAATTCGACAATAGCGTATACACTTTTCTCTTCAATTTTATTATCGTTGTATCCATTTAATCAGTAAGAGCTTAATCAAAAGATAATTTGCTGGCCTTATCCCAGAGATGAATGCAGGATTCTGTTTGAGACACGTCATATACCCACATAGTATATGACAGATATGATTTGCTGTCTACGGCTTAGTCGTAGCAAGCTCTATTCAGTCGATCGGTACGCCTTTACATCCCTTCCGCTGTTTGATTCCTTTGAGCGTATTACTCGAGTCAGATTAGAGATATTACGAGATGCGGTATGGATGGTCTAATACACGAGATTATTGCAACCTGAAGGTTGGCAAAACTTAGATTCTGTTTTTAATATTTTTGGCTTATAGATTTAAACGTCTCAATATTTACGTAGTGAATTGGTCCTTGAAAACAGAGATATAGGTACCATATAAATACTATTGTCCTTATCACAACGAGGGAAGTTCACAACATATTTTAAATTTAAAACGAGCAACGCAATCCACGCTTTGTATATTCTTCGACATATTTACATATATGAATGTAACAGACGAGCACCAAATTCGACGTCAAGGTTCTCAGACCACTAACTTCATTGTAATAGTATAAGACAATGGCATAAGACATTTACACCGTCATCTGTTATTTGATCACAATCCAATTATATATTAGACAATATGAACATTAATAAATCACAAGTGGGTTGTGCACTTAAATCTGAGGCCCTATAGGATGAAATAACAGATGAGGGTGTAAATTTCTTATACTATACGAACTTGCTCGCAGAAGGGATAGCTGCAATGACTGAAAGGTCACGTACAGGTCGACGTAACGTCGGTAACCCACCCGATGGACCGGTGATCTGATCAAGGTTACAGGAGCCCACTGTATGAGGGCGACAAGGGACTTCGGCGATCAATGGGCAACCCCACGACTAGTTGGTCTACGTCCAACAGTGGATCGTCCATTAACTTCGTGGCAAATTGTCACTGTAGATTGTAATTAAATATTTCATCGTTGCGAATTGACGGGGTTGGATTCAAGTTATTACGTATTGCAAAACTATTCTAACCGTCTGTATCTTTTATGGAGAATCAAATGTTAGATAATTTAATTTCTATTTTTTACAATATTATGCAAATAAATTCAATGCTTAGGTTTTAGAATGTGACAGCCCTATGGCCTATAAGACAGATGCAAGTGAACGTCAGTCAGCTATGGGATTAATTAGGCTCCCGTTCTATACCTCCTTAGTTATTGCTATATGATAACCCATAGCGTAGTTATTGTTCGCTTGTTCATTGTAGGCATCTCAGTATGTGAATTGAATTAGTGTTCAATTGGATTATAGCTTTGCACATAGTAGCTTAATTAAGACATACAGATACCAGCTAGTCTCCATACTTCTGTCGTTATTATTTCGCGTTAAAACGATGCAATTTTAAGTCATCATATTGTCTTTATATGTACATATTTATCGCAAAAGATTGAAACAAGTTTTTTTTTTTTTTTTATATTACAAAGTGGCAAACGAGCAAGCGGCCCCTGGAAATAAGTACCGCTACCCATAGGCATCCGCAACAAGCTAATGAGTTGCAGATGCGTTGCCTACCTTCATGGACGAAGGATTCCCTGTCCATCCCCTCCTCATCCGTCAAATCCTCTTCCTCTTCCCATCCTTTCCTTATTAAAAAAGGGTAGGAGGGGGAAGAGGACTACAATTAGGCCTCCGGCACGTCACTCGTCAGACGAAACGCAGAATACTACTAATTCACGCCTGTCTTCTGTGACGTCGTGGTATTTCACCGGTCGAGCCGGCCCATTCGTGCAAAAGATGTTGTTATTGCGGGCTCTGCCACTGTGCTGCCGAATTGATAACATCGTCCTTTTTGAAACCGGTTAAAGAAAGGGAATTTTTTTTATTAAACATAATTTGTGATTTGATTATAAATACCCTGCCTCTAGGGCGACAAAAGGGTTGATTAATAAAATAATCTCCGAGTACTGTCCTACTGTAATTTAATAATACTTACTGTAACAAAAAAAATGTCGCGCGGTGTAGTATACTTCTAAGAATGGCTGTGTTTAAGTCGTAGATTATTGTGGACTTATTGCTGTATTTGACTTTGCATAGATATAATTTGAAAAAGTATATGTTTAATCACAATTTAACAACGATTACATCATTCCCGACTCATACGTAATATTTGCACTTAACGTTGTATTTGATTTAACGTGCAATATGATGGTCATGTGTACTGGTACATAGGGAAATCGGTTACTAAGTCGGAACAAATTCAAAGAATCGAAACTATTTCTTAGTTCTATGAACAAAAAATAGAACCAATATTTGTGTAAACGCCTAATGTATATCGTGTGACGTTTCAGTGTTTGTTATCTCGAATTTATGTTGAACTCATAACTAACGAACTAACTTTTGTGTCGCAGAACTTCCCGAGAAGTAAAAAAAATCCTCTTCACAGGGTCCATTTTTTGGTTCCTGGAGATCATCCTCTGAGGGAAAGACATGGTTATGTAAGGTTTAACTCTTAGTGAGTCGGTCTACCCTGTCGGTGGTTTCACAAACACCTATCACAAATTTTGCACTAGGCGACCCAAAAATATTTGTTTCGCCGTAGAAATTATTTATTGTTAGTTGACCTTATTAGCTTATTCATTTTATATTAAATACAATCGGGTCGTCGTCGTAACGTCACCTACATTTTATATTAAATACAATCGGGTCGTCGTCGTAACGTCACATACATTTTATATTAAATACAATCGGGTCGTCGTCGTAACGTCACATACATTTTCATAGTTTTAGTAGTTAATCTAATAAAAATAATTAGTGCTATTCGACGCGGAATCAAATCAAATATCAAAAAAATCTTAACCAAATACCAGGTGTTATTATTGTTAGGCTTACTCAACCAAATCGAATAATTGAATCGCAGTAAAATTAAAAAAAGCTAACTTCATTTCGCGAATATCCTAGGAACGGAATAAAAATATAAATGAGACTAATCTGTAAACAAACACTATAAATGTCTAAGTTTTAAGGTAAGGAACATAAAAATTAAGCGAATTGAGAACCATTATTTTTTTAAAGTCGGTTAATAAACGGAACATTCTTTGGAATTGTCCGTTTAGTTTTAAGTTTATAATTAAATATGATTAAAATCGCGTAGATGCGCGCCAATTATAACCATTTAACGGGCAAAATGCAGCCGGTTTTGAGGTAGTTATATCAACCAATTCCATGTATAATTCTAAACTTTTCGCTTAGTAAAAGAATACGTTAACATATATAGATTAATTTAATATGTGGGATAACATGTACATCGATAAATCACAACACTTAGATCGCAAAAACCAAATTAGGTACTTACGTATCTTGCCGTTGGCGATTCTAGAGGTCAAGTTTATGTTGACGTATAACAGAAAGTTTCACTCTAGTCTTTTTATTATATTTTATTTAAGTTTTAGAGTCAAAATAATTTATATAAAGAAATAATATATATGCTGACGATATGTTACATATATTATAACATTGCAAAAAGTTAAATAAATTTTAAGGCAATAAAAGTAACCTATGTTTTTAAATTATGTATTTTTTACTCCTCGCTTGACACTTATCGTTATATTTTGGACAATTCATATAATATCTTTATAAATTATACCCTTTGTATTATTCTGATGCATAAGCTATTATTTTAGAGATTCATTAAATACATTCAGTCATACATACAAACTTTCGCATTTATTATATTAGTAGGATTTACATTGTCACAAATATTCCATTAAGTTTTTGTTTTTAGCATACGATAAAACATGAATTAAGAGACTCTTGTCCTTTATTTTATACTCGTATATTTCTTTTCATAATAAGAGCAAACGGTTCGCGCGATTCAAAGTTACGGCGACCAAGACCTCCGGAACCTCAGTCATCAGACAAAACGTAAAAATACTTGTACTTCGCGCCTGTCTTCTATGACGTAGTATTTCACCGATCGAGCCGGCCCATTCGTGCAACAGATATTGTTGCGGGCTGTACCGCTGTAAAATCATCTCACTCTCATTATATGATAGATATTAAAATAATAATAATTTACGTACATGTTATTAGATATTATTTACACGTATTTTAATATACATTTCTTTCAACCAATAGTATAATATTTAAACAGGTGGTAATTATACATTGTACCATAAACAAGGTTACACAAGCATGATTATTTTATTAGGTAAATGTCGAAATAAGTTTAATGCTACGAATACGTACTACAGAACGATAACGTTACTGTAATTTTTTTGTAAAGTAATTATTCACTTTACAATGATGATGACAAAAAGAGATGTTATTTAGGTTATTATCGCTGCGAAAACATTTATCAAGTACGGAGATATTACTGTGTCCTAATTTGTTTGGCACCTCATGCGCAATAACAAGAAACCTGAGTAATATGACGTCTCGTCCTTGATAGTATTTTTTATTTATTTATTCATTACAAAATATTGTATTTCAATATCAATTAAAAAAAGTTATGCTTATAGTTATTAAAATAGTTTACAAGATTACCTTTTCAAGTCATCTGACGAGAGTTATGAACATAGTAAAAGCTCACTGCAAATAAAATGGCGCATGGGGTGTTTATGGGACTTTATTTATGGAAGAATATCACAAACGAGCCTCTCCTGATGTTAAAAGAACGCTTACATGTTGGTCTTATGGTGGTCTTTCAGTATCAAAAAAGGACATTTCCGTTTCCCCACTCATCCCCTCTCCGTCCAGTTTTTCCCTTTTCCATTCGTTCCTTATTAGGGAAGGATCGGAAAGTAAAAAGGACTGAAATTTGGCCACCAGACCTACTGATCAGACGACATGCTTCTACTTCACACTTGTTTCCTGTAGAGTCATGGTATTTCGTCATTCATACTTTCAATGTTCAATTGTTGTGTGTCGTAAAGTCCCCTTTAATAAAATACGTTTTCCCTTTACCGCTACTTTTAATCTTATCCATTAAAATCATAACTATCATTGTCCGCATCTCTAAGGCATACATTTTTCCACTTTAGTGTATAAAAGTGAAAGTTGTCCACTTCCATACATTAAAAGTATATAATGCTAAAACAAAATTGTAAATTCCTAAACGTGCCTTCGTATGTTTGTTTAGTTCCTACACCCTTTCTTTATCATCTCCCTGCCCTCCCACTCTATTTGGGATCAGCATAACTTGATTTCACCTTTCAAATATATCATCTTCGGTTATTTTAGCAGTCATTCCCCTCTTAATCATGTTATCATTCACGCAATTTATCACTGTTTCTCATATCTAAGACTATCCTTCTCACACGTCATTCTTCCCTCCTCCTTTTGCTTTATTTGCAGTTCATCTTTTACTTGAAACAAAACGATTTAATGATTATTATAATTTGACCTATTTCGCACAGAAGGTTTGCCGATGAGGAGCTCTCACACATTCGCCTGCCAGTATGAGAAACTCTCTCACTTTCGCCTACCCGTGCAGGACTGGTAGGCAAAAGTCAGAGACTAAGTTCTCTTCTTTTCTCTCTGTCTATCTTAGTTTTTTTCTAAGAACTTAAGCTAAGTTTTCGAAAATCAACACTAGTGTAGTAAAGCGAAGCATTTGCTTAGTTGTAAGTTGACTTTCTTCGAAAGTAAATGCCTAAAGTATAACCAACACGAATTGATTATGTGCTTGGAACTTGTCAAATTGACATGCATGTGACGTCAGCCGTAACCCGTAACTAAAAGTATAGTTAACAAAAAAATCTAATATGTAGTGACTTATTGTATTAATAATTATGCAATTAATTTTATTTTTATATTATTATTGTGCCCTAGGAATATAAAATATGTATATATTTTTCACATTGGTGATATATATTTTTGTACAGTAGAAGGTAGCAAACTATCATGCGGTCGACCCTATTCATTCTCTCAACTGTCAAGTTCCCATCCTTTGCTGGGAGTAAGAGGACAAGAATTAGGCCCCTGGCTCTCTCAGTCGTCAGAAGAACCGCAGAGTACTCTACTTCACGCCGGTCTTCTGTGAGGTCGTGGTATTTCATCTATTGTGACATTGACTAGTTTTTCATATTTAAATTATAATTTCTAGAATACAACTGAAGTATTAACATACTCATTATAAAACAAAGATGACAACAATAGCAACAAACAAGATAACGTTGCTTTGCTAACGGTACTGACTATTCAATGTCACGAAATTACGTCACCAAAATGGACGCTAGGCCTTTTATCTTTTATTATTTTAGAACGTCCCTAAGCACTTGTCTGGGCTAAGCCTAAGGCTAAGTAACGCCTCTTTATCTCGACGTAAGTTTGTCATCGGCAAAGTTTCTAATCGCGGCTCTTTCTCACATCTTTATATATATTTATGATAGTTATAAACAAACCTGCATATTATTATTTAAAAGTGAGTTTAAGAATGTAAGAACATATTAGATATTTTAAGGTTTAAATATTAATCCGAAGGCAGAATACAACAGTCAGACATGTCTGTTAGAAGACAAGATAAAAAATAAATTTCATTATATTAAGGATCGTTGTGTATGTGTATTTAGAATAATATATATATCAGTCAATATAAAAAAGCTTTAGCAAACGGTTAATACTTCTTTTAAGCATATTACTCATAGAGGAACGTACTATGTAGTATAGCTAAGTGTAATGTTATTATTAAAGTAGACACCGTATTGAATGCATTTGACACGGTGGCCAATTCTCAGTTAAAACGGACAATGCAATGGCATTGTCTCAGTTCTTTATCTTTAACAACGATGTTATCTTATTTTATTATTCACTCATGTTTCCTTGTTGTATACAATGAGCTGACGCGCAAAAACTTAGTTGCAATCACATCGTGCCTATAAAATGATTCTTAAGAATGTACCTTTGGCGAAACTAAGAATGTTTATAAAGCGCAATCATTATTAATATGAATAATAGTTATAAATATGTTATAAATATTGTTTACAGGATGAAACTGGCAGACTCATGAGGAGAAACATAGTGAGATATGCGATTTTAGCTTATGTCATCACGTTACAGAGGGTATCCCTTCGAGTAAAACGGAGATTTCCTACGTGGCAACATGTCGTAGATTCTGGTAAGTCAACAGCGCATAAAACGGTTCAGGCACCAAGAGCTAGAGGAGGAAATCAATGTACGTGTTACTTTCAGGTCTGATGCTTGAAAGTGAAAGGAAAGTCTTCGAGAAGATGGACGGCAAGAGTCCAATGTCGAAGTATTGGATGCCTCTCGTATGGGCGACGAACATAATCAACCGAGCTCGCAAGGAGGGCTTGATTACTAGCGATCACATTGTGCAGACTTTGCTAGTGGAGCTGTCAGATATACGTCGAAGATTGGGGGCGCTCATAGGATACGATACCGTATGCGTTCCACTTGTCTATACTCAGGTCAGTAGTCATTTTGGTGTGACTAAATACAAATACTTTTGTTTGGTTTGTATATGTATATATATGTTACCGTCATATTGTAAACATCGTCAGTTTATTATCTCATTAGCCATATTATAAACGGACGACATTATAATCCGTATCCGAAAAATAGCCCGATTAGAAACTATTAAAGTTCACAATCGATCGTACCTATGTCAAGAATTTAAAAATCAATATTTCAAAAATATGACAATAGTGAAAAACCAAACGTTTTCTAAAATATGAATAAATATGCAAAACATAATAACAATATTTATTCGCTAATTGTAGAGTTCCAGCTCAATTTGAGATACAGTAACAACATAAGAAAAGACATGTTAATTGTATTGTAAATTGCCTATATTTTTATTGTCATACTGCGTTCTATTAAGGAAAATATCATTTTAATTTTTTGACGTTAATCATGGGTTAGTAAATCTGACGTAGATTTCATCGCAGAATGCCGCATCAACTTGCATCAACCTTCATTTGTTAGCCGAGTTCAAACAACCGATCCTAGGTGCTGACTTTTTGGCTTATTATAAACTATTAGTGGATTTCAATAAGAGAAAGCTTATCGACTTGGTAACTAGTTTATAGTTTAAGTATAAGATAAAAAAAACAGTGACGTTGCAAAGTAAACAAACAATTGACTATATTTATGATTTTAGCTATACAATAGCTGATTTTCACAGCGTGACGCAACCGATGTGTTTTAAAGATACTATATGTCATTCGGTAGTCTACTGCATATAGAAAACGGGACTTTTCTACCTTTAGAATATTCATTTATTTCTTATTATCTTCTATATATGTTAAAATAATTCCCTATACGGCATCACGCGTGAACGGTTGACCGATTTCGCTAATTCTTTTGTGTGTTTCTGATTGTCAGGAGAAGGTTCTAATAAACGAGAATTTGAAGTAAAATTAACACGATCATATTCAAGTTTCTAATGTAACATTATTGCTTTATACATAACTGCCGGTCGTCGGACGGTCGGTGCGTTATAGGTGATTTTTAGATGCAACGACCCTTGGGAACAGAGTAGATAGAAAAAGAATGCTAAGCGTGAAGGATTTAAGGAACGCCAATAAGCAAACGGAGACAAAAGGAGAATTTATTATTGCGCAGAAGGGCGCTGGGAATAGAGCTACTGGGCAACCGCGACATTACTGGCAGACCACCAGCATTTCAATAGTATGGAAGCATTCCTCCTCATCATCACAGCCGTCATTCTCTATATGTATACTATAGGAACACTGTAAAACGGGATATAGAGCATTAATGCGGATAGAGTTGCAGCTGGAACTGACGACTGCCGACGCACCTCGCAGTGGAGAGCAGGGCTCCCACAGCGGCCCGCTAAATATAGTAGTGTAAATCAACAGTGTGTGTATTCGCTCAGTGGTTAATCTATGAATTTTATGCAATAGTTTTTTGTTGGGTATTTATTTTTTTTAAGTATGTAATTTTTCTTAAAGGGAAAATATTGTGCCTACATTTTTGTATATGCATACCAATATAGTGTGATTCAGTCCTCAGTGAACGCTGGTATAAACAGATCAGTAGCTCCATTAACGGACACAAACAGGGCACAGTAATACTACTGTTTATGAATAGAAACAATGTAACTTTAATTATAAACACTATGTTTTGATAGTCGTAACATTCGCCCTGTTTTTTTTCTGTTGGGAGCCTAAGACATAACACAGATTGTTTCTTATAATAATTAATATGAATAAACCATAGAGTGGTTGTGATTTAAATCAGAGGCACAATGTTTTTCTCATGCGTATTTATCAATATCCTTGCCATCGTTGTGTGGCTAATGGTAAATCGATAATAATATTTTTCTCATGCATGTGATTCTCAAAAGCGTTTCTAATCAACCGCGAACGTTTGTATTGACATGTACACACTATATGCTTGCATTTTATTGTCTGTACGATTGAGCGGCTGTCAAGTTCATAATAATCGGACCGGTTCGCGTGATCCTCGTACGTCGTATAACGAGTATGCGATATGACTTCGTCGTCGTCGCCTTCATTGTAGAATATACCGTAACACCAAGCTGCTAGCGATATTACGAAACGGCTTGACGGATTCATTTATGAAAACATTTAATAAACTGTGGCCATGTAGCGGACGTATTATGTTTGATTTGGATATTCAACAATCCACTTCAATGCGACTTATTTTTAACTTTCTTGCGTCCTTCCACTTAGTATTTGGAGCTCGGACTCATAGGGTAACAACACCAGCCAAATAGGTGGATTTTGAAAAACCCTTTACTCAATAGTTATGAGACAAATAAATATGGAATATCCAGATGAGCAGTGGATAGAACTGTTGTATCTCTATACTCAGCCACAGATGGCTGGATGAATAGCCAGTGCGGGCATACAAGCACCACCCGGTTGTCACAAATGTTTTTACATTATGGATATACTATACTAGCTAATTATTTTGAATTGATTTATTTCGTAGGATGTATTTTTCGTGTTGTTAGTTTTTTTTTATATTATACAACTGTCTAAGAAAAATACTGAATTTGTCACCATCGACCAGGAGGTTTCTACAGGCAGTGTGCGTGTGTGCGTTATCAAATCGCTAATTTATTGACAAAGACTGGACGATGCTTCCAACGAGAAAATAGTTCGAAAGGTGGTGCTGTTATGTTGAATATCTACTGCATGCTGTTGTCTTATCCTAAATTTGATTGTTTAGAAATCAACAAGAGTAAGCAGATATTTTTTTTTATTGTTAAGGTGGGTATTAATATTTCTGTCTGTAAACACTTTAAAGATTTTGCATGGGCATAGGTATGGGCCTTTGGTCGAGCTATATCGAAAAATGGACTAAGTATTATTATTGATGCGAAACTTCTGTAGACGCGTTAGACGATGTTTGGTAGAGAAAAATCTTTTTTCTTTCAAATTTGATATACAAGAGTTTTTTATTGATACTTTATTTTAAAACTACCTATACTAACTAACTGTCCCGTACCTTTCTACCTGTTTTAGAGTTTTCAATTCTGTCGGCATTATTTTATAAATTTAAAACTATTACTTTGTAAATGTTGTTAAAGCATATTTGTGCTGGCACGTGTTGTTGTTACATCAGTTATAGCATTGTACTCTATAATGATTTCCTTAAGAATTGCAACCAGATCAGATAACAGACTTCATTGAAAATGTCTATTAAGGAAAACCGCATTGAAATATAATAATAGTAAGTGTATTATACGTCAGTCATATTATGTATCTGTATGGCTGGCGTGTAATACACTCGAACAACAATATCGGTCATCAGACGAAATTAACTGAAATTCCGCACTCTACGTATCTTATAAACTTAAGTTCGGATAATCACTAGATGGCGCTATCAATTGATCTTAGCTTTTTCCGCTTATGCAGAGAATATTTAATGTCAAGCACCAGTGCACCCTAACTACGGATCTAGGATTTCTATAGCTTAATTAGGAAGAGAGCCTCGGATAGATAAAAACTAAACAGAGCACAACATTAAAATTTGTCAGGGTACATTTTTGTGCGGACGGCTGTTTTGTGCACCTGTGTGATTTTAATGAAACCATCTATGAATTATAGAGCTGAACGAAGTTTGTCGGGCCAGCTAGTATTGATACGTATGCAGGGCCGTCTTTACCCGGGGGTTCAAGGAGTGTGGGGCACCCGGGTGCAAAGTTCTAGGGGCGCAAGCCGACCGCCATTCCAATAGGTGGCTACCGGGTACTACAATGACAGCACGCGAGCGGAGCCGTTGGCACAGTTAGTTCATTAAACATTATAGGTATTGTTATAGTAAAGACGCCGCATTCGGCTTTCGGCACGTATCATACATACCACTCGCGCTATGCAAGCTGATTTCACTCTTATTACCCAGCTAAGAATTAAAATAAATTAAACACGTGCGCGGCAAATGCTTAGCTTCAAGGAGTTAAAAATTAAAATATTTTTTTTTATTGTCGCACAAAATTTTACGCGAGTTTGACGTAGCTGATTGCAATTGAAGCAAAATAAAAAATCTAAAGCTCGGTTATAAAGTGCAATTTCGTTGGAATTTTACATAGCTAAGGATTCCGACGGGCAGGCGGTCAGTTAGAGTCGGCACTGATTGATGTAGTAAACGAACTATGAAAATTAAGCCCAAAACCCATAACTTTTTTTAAGCTTTGATTTTGTCTAACAAGGTGTAGCTGTTTTATAAATAAATAATTATCAATTGTAAAACTCTTCATTTTCGATAGTTCATAACATTAGCGACAGCCGCGGAGATTGAAAAATCTAGTAAAAACTACATTATGCTCCTTCAACATCGTTTGATCCGTCCTGTTTGTGCATTTTGCTTCTTTCAGAGTTTATTTTCAGTTCATTTTTGCAAGTGTCCTATAATTTTATTGATATTTCCACAGTTTTATTTGTGAAGCAGTGGAAATGACAGCAGCTTGTTTTTCCGCTATTGCCACAAATCAATCTGGCGGGTTTTAATTGTAAAATATGATTTAAGAGGCATAAATTAATTTTAAAAAATTGCGTTTTCGATAAGGATTTCAGTGGTAGAGTCTGCAACAACACCATCCGCTGCACGAATTGACCGGCTCGACCCATGAAATACCACGACCTTACAGAAAACAGGCGTGAAGTAGAAGTTCTCTGCGTTTTGTTTGATGAGTGAGGTGCCGGAATCCTAATCTCAGTCCTCTTCCCCTTCCCACCCTTTCATCATACGGATAGGATGGGAACGGGAAGAGGATTGGGCGTGGAGGGGTCGGGGATAAGGAAATATCGTTTACCTGTCTATCCTCTGTCCATTTAAGGTAGGCAATGCATCTGCAGCACATTTGCTTGTTGCGGATGTCTATGGGCGCAGCCTGCCTTTCGCACCCCGGCGCCGATTTTGCTTAAGACGGCCCTGTACGTATGTTTTGGGTAGAGTTTGAAAAGATAGGAATAGAACATTACGTGACTTCTGATATGATCATGCAAGTCATAAGCGATTACGACCACAAGGAAGCTATAAAACTATCTAGGACTAGGCGAGGACTCACGCGCAGCACCTATTAATACGTGATGTTGCGCCGTGTATAATATAACTCGCAAGACCTAAATACTAACTTAAAACTTTACTGAAGTTACTTACAACCATAAATAGTTAAACTTGAAATACAACATATGAAAAATCCATTTAATCCATAAATTTTATATAAAGATATCAACTTTTTCAACCACATTTCGGCTTCATATTTTTAGAAAAAAGCAGATCTTAAGCAACGGAAGGCCTAATTGCTTTTCCCTTTCCTATCCCTTCCTCCTCAGCTTTCCATTATCTATACATCCTAACTCTTCCCACGTAAAGGCCGGCAACGTCTCTTTAGTTCCCGGCGTGTTGCGGATGCTCATGGGAGTCAGTGATCACTTATGTATTCGACGACTCGCTGCTCGTTTGTCCCTTATGCTGGTTGTTGATGTCCATGTGCACCGGTAGTCACTTAATATCGCTTTCTCATTTGACTTTGATATGGTTAATTTAGATTCCCTATTATATTTACAGGTGGTGACGCTCGCTCTGTATACATACTTCGTAGCCGCACTAATGGGACGGCAACTTCTCCCACCAGCGCCTGGCAGCACGTCAAAGTATGAACCCGATGTCTATTTCCCTGTATTTACCGCTTTACAGGTTAGTCTATACGTCAAGGTTAATTTTAATAAACTGTCATGAATGCAATGTTAGTTTCTATAATGCTTCATTTGCTATTAAAATATTGCTATATTGCATAGTTATGTTTGATAATTATAGTTTTTAATATATAAGGTAAAAAATACCCGTTTTAAACAAACCTTATATCAGTAAAAAAATGAAAGCTTATAAAAACTTTGATTTGATTGATAATAAAAAAGTCAATGATATTTTATACCATATATTTATATGTATATCATATATCTATTCTTTTTACACCATGTTAAATGATGTAAAAAGAATAGCTTTATTTAAAAAATAACAAAAAAAGGAACTATATATATATACCCTATTTCACAGCAATATGTGATTTTTGTAAACAAAGGTTTTTAAGTGAATTAACTTTCAAAAATAACTTTTTCTCACTATACCTTATATGGCTGGCTATCCATATAGCACAATTTCACTTCAGTTTATCTCACGATTTCAAAACATTTCCTCAAAATTATAAAAAGTATCATGGCTGCCATGTATGTTAAATGACCTTTGTTTGGTTAAAAAAATCATATATCTTGCTACGAAACAAGGTGTAGTATAGTGTTTCTCACTTAAGCGTAAATGTAAACACGACTAACGAAAAAACATCCTAATTCGGACCCTCTTCGAATCTTCACTATTCCACCTAATGGCATATCTGCTACATTTTGTATCATATCATTGTAAAAAATAATATATTTATTTTACAAATACATATCTTTTTTATAATCAAAATAGCTGTTGTGGGAAGGCGACTTCGCACTAATTTATGCAATATGATTTCCCAGACTATGATTCATCATACAAGCAGTTCGATATTCAAACCTGACTTTAAAATTTCACTTATATTGACGATATGACATAGTTATAAAACAAACTTGGTCTATTAAGAAGCAACGCATTATGTATACCCTACAAATATTGATTGTATTGAAATGATTACTATTATTTACAATGAACTAGCTGACGCCTGCAACGAGTACGCTCTGTATTTCATCCGTTTCACGCCTTAGCGTCACAATTTCAAGAAAATTGTTCTTTAGTTTTCGCGTACATCATAAAAAGAAGCAGGACGTCAAGTTTCAAGTTCGTAAGACCAATAGCTTGGTGCCGATACTCTTTCAGATATACAGATAATGACTTTATTTATGAAATGTTAGGGCCTACAGCCTAAAATATTTTTTAATGTGGAAGACATTAAAAAAAAAGTAGTCGGATAAAAAAACACAAACGATACAACGCACAATCACTTGACCTTAATACATTAATTTTAATATGGAGTAAATCGTAATCAAGATTAATTTGAATAATACATAACCTTGCCATTCTATTTACGCTATTTTTGTGTTCAAACACACATAGGCACTCACGCAGACACGAACTCACACAGTCACACACATATTGTATTAATAAGCACATGTCAGCTGTCTAGAAATACCCAAACTTTCTCAAAGTGTCACTGTCCGGCAGTAATAATTATATTAGTTTATTAAACTGGTTTAGTTGGTTAAGCATTCACACTAAGTGAGCCTAATAATATATATATATATATATATATATATATATATATATATATATATATATATAGATCATTATAAAAACAATCTGCAAATGATTTTCCGAATTGATCCGTCTGATGGATTATTTAAACCTCTTCGAAACAAATGACAATATTTGTAATCATAAATGACATCGCCATTTAATGTTAGGTGGATATATGTTAAAACATGTTTTTATTAACAAATAGGTTTATAAAAAAGCGGCATTGTATTAAAAATGCTTTTCTGATAAGTTTTTATCTCGTAAATAAAAATTACAATAAATAAATACACAATTATAGGACTAAATTAAATATGTGATCCATTACAGTTTTGTTTCTACGTCGGGTGGTTGAAGGTAGCCGAGGTACTTATAAATCCCTTCGGCGAGGACGACGACGATATCGAGTTGAACTGGCTTATCGACAGGCACATCAAGGTTCGTACGAATAGCACCTATCTAAAAACTTTCTCTTTTAACCTCGCGATCTTGACACGATTTAATTTTGAATTCGGATTCGAAACCTAACCCAATCAAAAACATTGTACTAATTTAAGTTATCAATAATATATCAATATAAAATTTATTGATTTTCGCTTTTTACGGAAGTTTAAAATATTGGTTGGATTAAGTTGAAACAACATGTCCAAATTTTAATTAACTGATAATGCAATTCTTATTAAAGATTGATATTAACGCCACCTAGCTAAAACTTTAATAACTTCATAGACATTCGAGTATTTTTTTCATATTTATAGACTATTAAAGTACCAAGCTATTATACTTAATGAATGTTGTATTTAAGACTGACAAACATTATTATAATTATACTGTTGTTTTTGTTTTGTAAATTCATTTTTTTGGGATATTTGGTATTTGGCTTCCGGTAATAGCCTCACTCCCAGTTGCATTTGTGTCTTGATTTACTCAGTGAATGATAGATAGTAAAGTCAAAAACCATTAGAGCTTATCTATTTATTCATTTTCAACTGTCATTGCTTTTCAGGCTGCGTATATGATAGTGGATGAAATGCACGAGGAACATCCAGAACTCCTTAAGGACCAGTATTGGGAGGAGGTGGTGCCAAAGGATTTACCATATACTGTCGCATCCGAACATTACCGACGGCATGAGCCGCCCTGCTCCGCTGATCATTACAAAGTGAAGGCTGAAGACGCAGTATACGCTAACGTACAAATACCAAGGAAAAGTAACGAAGAAACATATGCAGATTACGTAAGTTTATTCCTCTTTCTATCATTCTACATTACAGTATATTGATAAATAAAATGTGGGTTGCTGAGATAAATCTTGAACCAACAAAATAAATCTTAAAAACCATAATTAGATTGGGCTAATTTGGTTTTATGATTTTACAGTGTTGGTCCCGGATTTAGCTAGACCACCCACCCACTTGTGATTTACTGCAATTTTTGTAGATTTTATGAACTGTAATACCTAACTTTATATTTTTCACTGCAGGAAAGTGTGGATACACCATTAGTTGAACGAAGGAAGAATTGGTTTCAAAGACAAATTTCTCGAATGGAATCTGTACGTTCCGCGTCTACCGCTTATTCCTCGGGAGGTCTCTTTGGCAGGAACCGCCACAACTCTGTCGTGTATTCTAGTCCAGAAGCTGGACAGCCCACGGTAACAGTTCCGCCTCATCATAAGATGTCACTGTACGAAAGATTAGTAGGACGGAAATCAGTTCGTGGTCAGCATAGGCAGAACTCCAAACATGGTAATGTGTCCAAAATTTACAAATATATATGATTGAAGTTTTTTAGTATCCTATGAGTGTACTATAACCTGGCTCTCAATTTCGACATTTTAATAGTGTCGCAGTGCTTTTAGAACTGCATCATAATGGTAGACCATTGATGATGACCACCAAATGACAATTTGAAAAGTAAAATGCCAAATCAATATTTGTCAAACTTTTGCCAAAAATGGTCTCCATTGTGACATGATTGTGTCGCCAGCATTGGGAGGGCTAGTATGACTAAAAGTATAATTAGTATCACTAAAGGAGGAGATGTACCACTGGTAATTACGGTTATGATCCCTTTCTCCAAAAAGCAACATAGCAAAACAAAATTGTAATCCATCACTATTTCACGACACTTAACCGGACTCAATACGTTGATTATGATGCTCCCAAATGTGACATTAGACGTTAATAGCTCTATAAAATGTAATACTCAAATCGCAAAACTTTTATAAGGGTGCAAACGAGTAGCTTTTCCATGAACATCTGCAACACTAAAAGAACTAGAAATGCGTTGCCAGCCTCTAAGGAAAGAATATGCTCTCTTGTTGAAAGTCTCTGAAAGAAAAAGTCTCACTTTAAGGCCTATCTACATTGATGCGAAAAGTGTTTAGTATTTCTAATGTTAAAAGCTAGATAATCGTCCATGTTCTCATCATTAATTATATATTTTCA
Source organism: Papilio elwesi (assembly GCA_029849275.1). Taxonomy (NCBI): domain Eukaryota; kingdom Metazoa; phylum Arthropoda; class Insecta; order Lepidoptera; family Papilionidae; genus Papilio; species Papilio elwesi. The sequence goes on along the minus strand of CM056717.1, from coordinate 14,498,503 downwards.
GGACAAAAAAGCAATGGATCCGCGATTCCAATAACTCTCCGCAACCGACCAAGAATTCCGACCCCAGATGTGACCAAAGAGGTAATTGACCGCGAGAACAGGCTTGCGGTGGGAATGCAGAACATGGGGGTCATAATGGCTCATCAGGGCTATCAAAACGAGGTGCCCGTGCTCGGAGCATTAGTCCTGTCACCAATACAAGAATTAGATAGTGGGTCGGTGAATAACACGCTTCACGCCGGTCAGCCGGGCACTACTGCGCTCGCTCAGGCTGTGCTTTCCCCTAATCTCACTTCGACGGGTTTAGCACCCATGTTGACAGCAGCGCCTGTGGTCTCGTCTGTAACGTTATCGCCGATGGGTGTATCACAGCTCACCCTAGTAAATGGGTCCGCGCCTTCCACACCTCGAATGGAGCGAGGAAAAGGCGTCATCGCGACCCCCATGTCTCCCCGCACCACCGTAGTCGAGGTGGCCTCGTCAGACCGTGACAGTGAACACAGTGCCACCATCACCGGAACTGCGCCCGATTTTACCAGGAAACCAAATGGCTCGGAGAGAGGGGAGGTGTACGTATAACCTCGAATAGTGATAAAATCAACCGTCCGTTTTATGGTGCTTGAGATATTGTGATTGATATTATGTGTTTTTGTACAAAATCATAGCGTTTTGACTGACAGTACGAATAGTGATAATAGTGTTTGTATCTAAATAGTGATGAAATTCTTTACTTGATGAATATATCTATTTATGACTTTGAATTTAAGCACAAACAGGGAACATAGAAAATACGTTAGATAAAAATACTGATGCGCGACACTAAGAACTAGACAAACTTTTTTAAATTTAGGCACATTCCGGTATTGACATAGAAACTAAGTTTAATAAAAATGCTGATAAGCGACACTAACAACTAGACAAACTTTTTTAAATTTAGGCACATTCCGGTAGTTTAATAAAAATACTGATGCGCGACACTAAAAACTAGACAAACTTTTTTAAATTTAGGCACATTCCGGTATTGACATAGAAACTAAGTTTAATAAAAATGCTGATAAGCGACACTAACAACTAGACAAACTTTTTTAAATTTAGGCACATTCCGGTAGTTTAATAAAAATACTGATGCGCGACACTAAGAACTAGACAAACTTTTTTAAATTTAGGCACATTCCGGTATTGACATAGAAACTAAGTTTAATAAAAATGCTGATAAGCGACACTAACAACTAGACAAACTTTTTTAAATTTAGGCACATTCCGGTAGTTTAATAAAAATACTGATGCGCGACACTAAAAACTAGACAAACTTTTTTAAATTTAGGCACATTCCGGTGTTGACATAGAAACTAAGTTTAATAAAAATACTGATGCAGGACACTAAGTAGCAAACAAACTTTTTTTTATTAAATCAACTCTATTTATGACATTGAATTTAAGCAAATACAGGGATTGACATAGAAAATACGTTAGACAATTTTGAAAAAAAGACACTTTATTTTTATAAAAAAGTATGTTTGTTACACAAGAGTAATTATATATATTTGTAATGTCACATGTAAAAATGAGTAGGCAATGATTGTTATATTCTTGTCGGTTTGTTTTGAACATTGTATTTGAAATCAGCCACTATAGTAGTAATAATAGACTTAATTTTGTAGTGAGATTAAAAATTTAGGCATATAACATAAAACTATGAATCTGAATTCTTGGATTAAACTCTCAATTATATTTTCAATCCGTTTCATAGAGTACAAACTGCATCTCTGTCACACTTAACTTTGTTTTTAATCGTTTCTTCAGTTTCCTGTATTCAACACCCATACATCTCACTTGAAAGTACATACATAGAACTGTGAATGGTTCACTTGTTCTGTTTCAAATGATCGAGTATAAACCTCAATGCTTGCTAACCGTGAGCTTGCACTGTCCAAGACATATTTCCTTTAAATATATTGACATGTCAGAGATAACAACATCTTTTATGTGAATGTTTCTTTAGTGAGAACAGTTCCATGATGTTAATTTTTATTTTATAGGGTCATTTCCCTTCTTATTGTGTAGCTACAATTATAAACAAGGGAAACTAAAAGAAAAATGATTAAGAAAATTATCTCTTGAAAATAAATGTTGCAAATTATGAAAATATGCTATGTGTCCACCCCAATTAATTGAGATACCAAATAAAATAATGAACAAACATGGATGTGTTACTACTACTAAACATGTATACTACTCTTATTTGGAATTTTTTAAATTCCTTTTGACGGATATGTTTTTATTTTAATGGTGTGAAGTTGCAGTCATTCTGTACCTCATGTCAAATATATACTGTAATGTAATATCTAAAAGATAAAATCTTATTAAAATATTTAAAATTCTATTTTTTGATGCCATTTTATCATCCACATTAGCAAGATTTGTAAATCTCATAGATTCCTATACACAGGAAAATTTTATTCACAAATAAAAAAAATAAAGCTGTAGAATCTCATACTTCTTAAGAACTAATATAATGTCTATTAATTTAATTGATACTATTTTAAATGTATATTTTATGGATAAATATATTTTATTCCATGTATGTATTATAATTTGTTTTATATTTATTAATTTTTAAACGAGACTAAATGTTTTCAACAAAATATTATTCTTAGAGAAACATGAAATCCTAAAACTCAATGTCGGGTATTAGTACTTTTACCTTAGTTTTGTTAATGATTTAAAATAAAAAAGAATTTATTATACTAAAGAATTTAGATGAAAAGAATAAATGAATTGCTTAATTTTTTTTTTATTGTGTACCCTACCTTTTTCCAAATAAGTTTGTACATACTATATACATATATGAATCGAATCTAAAACACATTCTACGACAACTTTGTTGTACGTAAATATAATGAACTATCGATCCGACCTAGTTTCGCTTATATACAAGCCTAACTAGGTGATAGAAAAGATAAGTTATTGCTGAAAGAATATTCAAAATCGGGTCAGCAGTTTTTGAGTTAATCAGGAATAAACAATTATTTTCTCTTTATAATATTACTATAGCTAAAATATGTAATATTTATTAAAAAACATTAATCATGGAGAAGAAGGTACCTCTAGCTCACTAAATACCATTGTTAATCATCATTGTTCATATTACTGATATTATCTGACAACTGAGATGCCTCAGACCTCATTTCCACTTTAATCTGTCGCTACTGACATCTCTAATACAGGCCGACAGCATCATTGACTCTTCTGATTGTTGCGGATGTTATATACATTGTCGGCCAAAAGTTTGAGACTACTTTGAACACGGGTTATAATTTGCAAAATATTTTAAATCTGCGTATGATAACATAACAATATGAACACCTGTGTAATCTACTAATCATTTTGAATGTCTAAACACCATTTCTCTTATCTTTTACACAATGACTATTCCATAAATGGGCATTGTTTATTTACCACAGATGAGTGCCGCGTAAGGACCAGGTGTTGCAATTGTCATTATATTATATGGCGGCTCCCTTGTACTTGTTTTGCGTTGATAAATATTTAGGAATATTTTAAGCCATAAATCCTATTCATAGCATGGCTACTTAAGGAATTAGTCCTGGTTAAATCTATCCAATCCGGTAATAATATTAAAGTAACGGCCCGAGCCGAGGCTCCCTCTACGGAGGAGCCCTCGAGCTTAGTTACTCTTAAAGAGGCTTAGGCTAGGCGCCCTCTGCACCCTCAGAGTCGGGATCTCAATCCGATAGAGCTTCTGTGGGAGGAGATGGACAGAAACGTCCGTAGTCATTGTCCGACGTCAAAAGAAGACCTCTGGAGGACTTTACAAGAGAGTTGGAACAATATTTCACAAGAAACTATCAATAAACTAATAGCCCGGTTACCAAGATTGGTCAAAAAAGTTATAAAAAGTAAGAGAAGATTTTTCGACGAAAAGTTAGTTTAAATATTTTTTTTTATTAATAATAATGGCAATTATTGTAGTTTTTAAATTATTTTATGTTACATAAAAAGTTCCCTATTTAATAAGGTAAATAAATAATTTGTAGAGCACTAACTTTTGGAGTTTTATTCAATATTGTAATTTTTTTGAGGTGGTCTCAAACTTTTGTCCGGCAGTGTATGTATAATATGTAAATTGATAAAAGCGAGATGAGATAAGTGTTACTAAGCTCATTAAGTATTAATAATAATCTATACTAGCTTGTGCTTTCTATCACTGTGGACCATATTCCACTCATAAGCTTGAAATCGACACGAGAATCATATACTTTTCTAAAATATTTCACTGATGGAAATGTTTTTGGTGAAAGTCCTAACTGCCCATATTTGTTGCATCCAGATGTCCAAACTGTATTATCTGCCAATTTTAAAGCTGAGTGCTTTGAACCGCAGGCTATATCAACAATGTTAACATTTACAAGTTCTCCATTTTCATCATAGATATCAATTAATTTTGGTATTGAGTAATTAATGGGCTTTTCAATGCTTGGCTGGAGTTCATCACTGTCAAGAACCCCAAGTTGACCTTCATCATTCCAACCCCAGACATAAACATCACCAAACTCACTTAGGGCTAAACAATGAAATCCTCCAGCTGCTATCTTTGAAATCCTTAATCCAGCTAATGCTTTCACTTCCTGGGGTGTATCCATATCTTCTATATCACCATGGCCCAGTTGAAATCTCCTGTAATTGACAAAGATAATAAATTTTCAATATAACGGGAAACTATAATTAAAGGATTATGAAAGAATATTCCCAATCAGTTCCTAGCCCACACATTGACAGGCAAATTTCTTAATTCACCCTTAAGCAGTTTGATTTAAAACAGAATTATCCTAGCTCTAGTTAAAATATAAAATGTGGATTTAATTTTTCATTTTCAGCATACAAGTTGATTTTATTCATAAATATCAAATATCTTCCATGTACACAGAGCGATCAGTTATAACTTTATTATATGTATAATAGGTAACTACTTTTTTTATGATTATATTTGTTACTTTTTTATAATGCTATAATTATAAATTTGTGATGAAAAAACTATGGCACATTTATAATCAAAGTGAATATTTGATGACTACTGCCTGGCTGACTGGCTGTGCAAAACCAACACCCTCACATAACCATGGATTTCCATTTGTGTAAATTGTGTCACAATATAAGCTTTCTCATCTTTCTTTAGGAAATTTTGTCTTTATATTTCATGTGATTTTTTTCTGCAGTGTAAACCCACATTTAGGTTAGTAAGTTGTGAGTCCAGTACGAAATTAGACAATTCTCCAAAAAGAACTCTGAAATCTTGTTTTGTGAATTTATGAAATAAGTATTTTTGATAGCCGAGACCTGACGCCATTTTTAAGTTATAGTTGTTTTAGGGAAGCAGTAAATGGATGAAGAAATAGTTAATTAACTTACTTTCCACTTCCCCAAGTGCAAACTTGGCCAAAATTAGTAAGGAGCATACAATGCTCATATCCACAAACAATATCACAAACTGCTCCAAAGCAACTACTTGTATTCAAATGGCTTAAAGGAATTCCAGTAAAAACATACCCTTCATTTGTTAAAAAATAGATAGACTTATTTGTTACAATCGTCTTAACGATTTCTGTATCTTTGCCTAGGTTTCCTAATGAATGATCAAACTCTAAATCAAAGGGAGAGAATTTAAATTTTTCGCCAAATTCACATTGCAATATCCATATTTTTAATTGTTTGGCATCTATTATACAAAAAATATTTTCATTCCCAATGGCTAATAAATCTGAACATTTTAATTCATATCCAAAGAATATATCTAGCTTCTTTATAACATGTTCATCATTATCCCAGGCCCCAGATACATAGAACTCATTTTGGCACTGGAAAACATTATAAGACCAAGACATATGCGTTAACTTAATATCTTCACAAATTAAACCATCGAGTTTAGTATGATTGCAGTTTGTTGACACTGTTTCAAACTTTTCTAAGATAGGCTCGTTCAAAAACCACTGTCCAAATAAATTATTTCCAGAAACCATGTAAATCGTTTTCATTTTTTAGCTTATACATTACAATTTTTCGTTTTATCATGCGTTTCCACTGGCGTAAAATAGTGTCGCGATCTCTCTCATCATTTTCGATCTACGTTAGCATCGTCATTTCATAAATTCATATGTCATAGATAAGTTTTATAAACACATTATATATATACATTTTGACATCGATCAAGTCTCACACAAAAGCATCGTAACAATACGGTACGAACAAGTGGTGTCAGGATTTGAATGAAAATTTTGACATTTGACAGCGGAGAAGCGAGAAGCTAGCTAGTAAATACTACGCGACCTGTTCTTAGTGGTGTGCCAACTCGGATAAAATGAAACTCGACTTAATCCGAGTTAAAATACACGTAACTCGGGTTGAACTCGAGTTAAGACCAACTCGAGTTAATTACTCGAGTCGACCATCACTACCTGTCCGGTCCATTTATTTAGAATATAGTAGCACAAATAACGTTTATGTAGTCATCATTTTAAATAAATGCGAAAGAAAATTGAGAAATTTCATAATTTATTTTGTGTATTTATAGTGATGTACCTGTAGGGTCTTTCAACAAGGACGGGTCGAAGTTAATAATCTGTGGTGGCCATTTTGTTTTGGCGGCATCTGTCAAGCCTGTTTTTTCTTATTCAGTCGTTCGTTCGTTCGTTTCAGCCGATATCTGTCCACTGCTTAACGTAGGCCTCCTCCATTGATCACCACATAGATCGGTCCCCAGCCACCCTCATCCAGTAGGCTCCCGCAACTTTGACCAGATCGTCGGTCCATCGTGTGGGAGGCCTACCTACGTTGCGTCGACCTGTACGTTATTCATTCACTGATACCAAATCACCATGGCAAGTTACACGGTTGAGCAGAGCATGTGCAAATGATAAAACTTTATTTTCAAAATGAGTGTTCGTTAGTGCAAACGTTGCGCGCATTGCGCACATTTTACGGCAGACGCAGTGGCCCTTTAAAGTCTACTCTCCAACGATTGATGACCAAATTTGAGACGACCGGTTCGGTAAACAACCAACCCTTTACGTCAAAGGAACGTTAGATCGACCGAGAACATCGCCGCTGTACATGAAAGTGTTCAGGAGACTCAGGAGACAAGAACTCGGCGTTTCGCAGACTTAAACTTGGAGAATTTTGCTTTGGGACTTGAATCTGCATCCGTACAAGATCCAACTGACCCAGGAGCTCAAAGTTAATGACCATAGACAACGCTGAGTATTCGCTGAATGGGCTTCGGAACGCTTGGAAGTGGACCCCGATTTTGGCCGAAAAATATTTTTTACCGACGAGGCCCATTTTTGGATGTATGGTTTTGTTAATAAGCAAAATTGCCGGATATGGGATGACCACAACCCACATGAGGTTCACCAGGTGACAATACATCCACAAAAGATTACTGTTTGGTGCGGATTTTGGTCTGGCGGCGTCATCAGTCCGTACTTCTTCGAAAACGACGTTGGCGAGGCCATCACCGTCAACGGCGAGCGCTACAGATCAATGATAAACAATTTCTTTTGGCTTGAATTGAACAATATGGACGTGAATGACATGCGGTTCCAACAAGATGGCGCTACTTGCCACACTGCGAACGACACAATGGACATTCTGCATGAACGGTTTGAGGGTAGAGTTATCTCTCGCAGAGGTGACGTGAAACCAAGATCGTGTGATTTGTCTCCGCTAGACTTTTTCTTGTGGGGTTTTCTGAAGTCGCAGGTCTATACCAATAAGCCACAATCGACCGTTGCCCTGAAAGCCAACATAACCCAGGCCATCGCTCAGATTTTTTTTGCTGCATACAACTGTCATTAAAAATTGGGCCTCTCGGATTCGAGCCACCATACGAATCCGCGGCGGACATTTGAACGATGTCATATTCCATCCATAATGGCACAAACGGGCCTTTCAAATAAAATAAATATCGTTAATATCTCAAACACATCTTGTTTTATTCAATTTTAACATCGACCCGTCCTTGTTGAAAGACCCTTTATTAATAATTTTTGTTCGACAAGTATAAATTGAATTGATAGACATTTGATAGAAATGATATGTTGTATCCACGGACCTGCTGGGTTGTCTCAGTGGGCGGAGAGGTGAACACCAACGTGGTGCGTCCCCGGGTGGTGGATAGAGGAACGCTCCAGCCTGGTGCGAGCTGGAGTAGGGCGAAAGCCCCGCAAGCTGAACACCAAGGGGGGAACTCGGTTGCAGGTGATCCGATCCAGCGGGCCCACTTGTGGGCTGGCAGGAGTTGGCCGGCCCTTGATTAAGGGCTGGTCCCAAGGAGGTCGCTCGGGGTAGACTCTTTGAGTCCGCCCTTTGTAGCGAACTGCGGGGATTATCGGGTCCCTGCAGTAGTATTGAGTCGTGGAGGAGGAGGAGTGCTGGTGTTTCGGCGTGCCACTCTCCCTATCCTCCGTGACTCAGCGGAGTCGCACCGCGTTTGCGACGGCAGTGGGGCTGCGGGGGGAGGGTTTTCTCCGACCCCTTGTGGCCGTATTGCGCGCATAATCCTGGCGGTAACGCTGGGACCGCGGGACCTTGTCTTTTTCAAGACGGGGGCCATGAGGAGTAAACCTCTGTAAAAAACTCAAGGCGTCACCAGCAGGGGAGGGCGGGGATTCCCGAACCTGCATTGCACTGGTGCCGTCTCCTAAGGAGGAGCCGGAAACGGCTAGCGCTGGAGGGGCCGCGGAGGTTGTGCGAAAGCGTTCCCGTAGCCCCTCCGATATGCGCATGCAAGGCATATCGTCAGGATCTGTCCCGTCTTAAGTTCGCTCAGCGACCTCCTTTATAACCATCATATTTTCACAAAATGAGGTTATGCCCCTTTACCTGTGAAATCCCCCACAGCATCGCCGAAACGATTGCTGGTAAGGATATATCCCGTCCAATCCGCTGTGTGAGGATTATTTGTTCCGGTTCCCACGCGGGGGATTCTGCCTCTTCTGAACCTTGTCCCTACACTGGTGGACAGCCAGTCTCTTAGTCCAAAAGGCACCCCGTATACTACGCTACGGATCATACAATGACCGCATAGAAGCGGCAAACTATTTTTCTTGGTCGTCCGAAATTGGGTAAACTGTAAAAAAATTATTTAATAAATATATATATATATATAAATTATTATATTTTATTTACAGTTTTTTACTCATAATCAACATAAAGAATAGAGTAGAGGACTATTTTCTGAGATTTCTCAATCATCGAATCATCTGTTTTCGTGAGAGTCGTTTCGTTTTTCGGTTAAAAAAAAGATTGCCATTTTCTATGGTGAAATATAAATTGACTGTATAGACTAAGTGTTACATGCCGAGTTATGAAAATCGACCGGGAAAATCGATTATTCGATTAATCGATCTTAAATCGTCACGCCCTAAAGTGCGTATTGATTTTTACATACACTCTTTGTTTGCCAGTCACCATTTTATAATACTCGGGCATTGTACTTGTGTGCATGGAGTGTATGAGTGTTAAAACGTGGTAGTTTTATCGTTTTCTTGTTATTAACGATAATTTGGTCAAATTAGTATTATCCTCCTTCATCAGGCCGAGGGTCTTGTCTTCCCATCGAGCCTAGTTGGCTATGAATGGTCGTTTGTGTCGAGTAGTCCAAACTAACAAGTAGAGGACAACTCGAGTAAATGCAAGTTACACAGGCAGGTCAGTGGCAATACAATTTGTTTAATTTATATTATTTTTATTTAAAATATTATTATCAGTGTAATGTTTATTAATCCAACATGTCAGATATATCTATAGCTAATTTTAAGATAATAATCTATTTAATTAAACAATACTAATTTTATAAATTATTTGCGGCCAAATCCGACATATTGTAAAAAAAGCTTGTGCCGTTAATATGTTAGTGCTGCCCTCAACTCCTATAATCGCGTCAGGCCGGAGGGACGCAATTTTTTATTATGAGAGTAGATGCTTGCGCAAATTCGCACTCTTGAGGGGGCAGTGCGGATTATGGCGGACTAGCACCCATTAAAACGTAACGATGTTTCCTGGGGAAAGAAAGTATCTCTAATTCTCTAGAAGGGTGCCCCGGAGCTCCGAGCTGACTACCCTACACTGCCTTTTGTCATTGGTGACTGATTCTTCTGACTATGTCACCCAAAAGCCATGGGGGCCAGAATGTGAAGAAACCACATTTGGTGCTAGTTGCATGCCATTAGTTGACCAAAAATGTTTGAATTTTATCGATTGCTGTAATTTCAGCAACGCAACTGTTACCACAAAGTTTTAAATTTGATCCATATTAACAAATGTTTTTTCTTAATTTCTATTGATGAAGAAACTAAATCTTTATTTGTAAATAACATATAACTTTTTACATTGCAAGGTATGATTGTTTATAATAACAAATGTCATTTACTATATATATATATATATATATATATATAATTGTTGGAAATCTGCAATACTCTACTACTACTCCTTGCCTCTATTACTGATTTTAATGGTAAGCTGTACTGCTAGTTGATTAGCATGCCTTTGCAGCTTCTCTTGATTTTTATTAATAGTGTTTTCGTATTCACCTTCACACTAAGCATTTTCAGGTTATGTACTTCATCATTTTTGATGTACCATGGGATGTTGCATATAGTGCGTAGAATGATGTTCTGCATTCCTTGCAACATCAATATGTTGGAGTTGCTGGCATTTCCACACAGTTGTATACCGTACCTCCGGATAGGTTTTAAAAAAAAACAGTTTGCGGTATCATCAGCAAACATGGCTGTAGTCACTTTTGGCACTTGTGGCAAGGCTGCAGTATATAATGTGTAGAGAACTGGCCCCAATACTGAACCCTGAGGAATGCCTGCTCTAACTAGATAAAACTTTGATGTAACCTCTAATTCCTTGACCTGGAACAGTCTTTCAGACAAATTGCTATTCAACAATGTATAGTAACTGTGAGGTAGTTGATTCTTTATTTTACAAAGCAAACCTTTATGCCATGCTTTGTCAAAAGCTTGTTGTATATGTAGGAACACTGATGAACAATACTCTTTTTCCTCTAGTGTTTTCCGTATCTTGTCAACAACTCAATGGACCTGCTCAACAGTGGAGTGATGTTTTTTGAACTTGAATTGATGTTCTGGAATTATTTTGTTGTTCAACAGGGTTGGTAGTATCCTTCTTAATAACAGTTTTTCGCAGACTTTGGATAGGATTGGCAACAAACTAATAGGCCTGTAGGAACTAACTTCATTAGCTGGTTTTCCGAACTTATATATTGTTAAAATTTGGGATATTTTCCATAGTCGCGGAAAGTATTGTACTCTCAAAATCCCATTATACAGTGTTGTCAAGAACACCACAGCGTTTCTGGGAAGCTGCATTAGTACTTCCTTCGTAATAAGATCGAACCCCGGTGCTTTTTTGTATTTCAGTTCTTTTATATTTCTCCAGACCTCACGCACGGTTACCGGTACAGGTGGGAATGACATTTGTAGGTCTTGGCTTAACACATCATTAACCTTCTCTTCAATTTCTGCGCTACTGTCGGTGTTTGGGGTGAATACGTCTGCTAAATACTGAGCATATATTTCCTACCATATTACCTTTTCCTGGGGCGTACGCACCCACCGATTATTATGCTTGATGGGTCATTTAGGTAGTTGAGGTCTATTGTAGCTCTTTGTTCCATAAGGAATATTTGGTAGTCGCAGTTGCTGTAAGGGTTTCCAATAGACTTGCGAGTGTTGAATTTCGCCATTCTTAAAATTTTTCTTTCAGGATGAGAGCCGATCTTTCAAAGGTTATTTTATCCACTTTTAGTCTACTCTGTTGCCATATTCTTCTCAATCTTCTTTTTTCAAGTAACGCCATTCGGATTTCCAAGGGAAAGTTTTTTTGCGACCTGTTGCGGTCTAATACTTGCGAATTTAACCAACTTGCTTCTTGGATTAGCCTTGTGATATATGTCGCGGCCTCTCCTATGTCATCAGGTGTTTTAAGAGGCTGACGTTGGTCTATATTAGTTTCCAGGAATTCGCGGAAGCAGTCCCAGTCTGTATATTGGTTATAGAGCGCTGCCGGTTTTTCGGCTTCTATTATCAATGAACTTGAGTCAATAAAACTGGTGTGTGATCCGAAGAGCTATGATGACAAGACTCTGTTTTGAAGTAGTGTCTAGCCAATCCTTTAACGACAAAACAATCCAGGAGATCCGGAGTTTTGTTGAGATCTTTTGGCCAGTAGGTTGGTTCACCAGTGGAGATTGTGATAAGGTTATTTTTATCGATACTTGATTTGAGTTGTCTTCCTCTTGTTGATATAATCCTAGACGCCCAGAATGTGTGTTTTGCATTCCAGTCTCCACCTTCCACGAAACGATTGCCAAGTGTTTGAAAGAATTCCGAAAATGTAGACTCCTGATTTTTATGTTTTGGGAGACAATATCCGGCTGATAAATTGATTTGTCCTGAACTGTCTTCTAAAGCTATTGTGATAGCCTGAAAATTCAGTTTTGAACTGAGGCATTTCTTGACGTTTGATCGATTTTTTAATAATTATGGCAGTTCCGCCGTATCCGTTTCAATCACGGTGGCAAGTAACATAGCAATGATAATCTTTTATTGTAATACAGGTACCTGTTGTACAGTGTGCTTCAGAAATCAATAGCACATCTAGCTTATGTTCTATCATTAACATCTCAACTTCATCTTTTTTCGAAGTTCGACCGTTGATGTTCCACACAGCAAGTCTTATTGCGTTTACTTTCACTTTGTGATACGGTCGACGAGTTTTGTGGAAGGAAGGAAGACTCATTAAAGTACTCATTTGTTGAAGGATTAAGTCAAATTTTGCAGACTGTTTAGCAGTTCTTCAATAGAATTTTTGTTGATTTTGTGGTAGGTGTTTTTACTTTCAGGTTTGTGATGAGTGTCTCTAGTTTCAGGTTTGTGGTTAGTGTTTCTAGTTTCAGGTTGTCTTTTATTTGGTTTTACAGCTTCTGCATGAATTTTTGGTTGTGTATCTTGCAGATTTATGTTTGCTTCACACATTAACCATGAGTGAGAACTTGTTTTCACCCATATATGTTGTTTATTTCTCCTCGCTTGGATTTCTTTGTTGACAGCCTTTGTAGTTCCCTGGGTGAGAGCCGTTACACAGAGCGCATGTTGCAGGCGTGTTCCGGTCTCGCTTTTGACATTCTGAAGTTTGTGTTTTACACAGCGATATGTATGTCTCATGTAGTAATTTTTTCCATATTGTTGGCATATTTGGCATTGTACTATAGATTTATTTTTCCTTGGATCTCCAATGAATACTGATTGGTAATGGATGTATTTAAGATTTTTAATAGATTTGTTGTTTGGGACAGGAGCTAAGTTTACAAAGAAGGTAGATGTAGGTTTTTTTCTGGTCCATATTTGGCATTTATTATTTCGCTTGCAACCAGGTTACTTTTTTTCCCTTTACTGTATATGGCAGCCATAACACAGCTGAAAATATTCACATAAAACATATTGTTACTCCAGGTGGAAATTGTGAGATAAAGTAAAGTGAAATTGTGTAATATGGATAGCTAATGTTATAAGCTAATATGAGAACTGGTTAGTTTATTTTTCAAATATATTGTTGAATTAACATAAAAACCTTTGTTTACAAAAATATTGTATAATTAATAAAGTTAAAAAAAAATATAATAATATAATTTTGCTGTGAAACAAGGTATACATATATATTTCATTAATGTTTTGTTATTTTTTATACATTCCATCTATTAAACAGATGTGTACCTCAATATTAAACAATTTTTTTTGTAATAATTGTTGTCGCCCACATTTCGTGTTGTGTGTATATATTGTGTAGTGGAAATATTAGCCTACAACCTGTGTTATATACGTGAGATATCATAATGTTGGTTAATTTGATTAATTTTTGGTTCTCACATAAACAATGAATGACAGAATATTTTAAGAACTGTTGTGCTGGAGATGAAGATGAGAGTAACTGGTTGCCTGCAGTACCCAGAATTTCAACACATCATAGTCTAAAAAAGAAACTGAAAACGCTGAAGAGAAAAATGGAACAATATCAATTATTAATAGGCACACTCAGATATCCTAAAGCAAAAATGTACTGAGTATATAATCTAAAAACGTTCAGAGAGGCTCATGATTGATTTCCCGAATCATCTACAATTTTTTGAGTTTGGAATTCTTTGATTTTCTAACAGAACTGTTGAAAATACAACCGGTAAGTTGTTGGAGTATATTGAAGAAGTGTCAAAGTCTACATCAATTGAATCAAATGTCGATCAACAAGCAGATGATACCATTCTCAGAATGCTGGGAATACCACCAGTAAGTTCAGTCAAAATCAAATCACTTAGTGTATTAAAATTTGTTTTGCCACTGAGAAATGGCATGGTACTGATTAACTATATGTCGGTACTAACACACTAAATGGAAATAAAAATTACATGGATGCAATCCGGAATTAGAAATGGCCTGCAAGAGTGTTTTGCCATTTTATTGATCTTATTGTGGTCAACTGCCAGGTGCTACATAGATAAAAAGGCAGCAAGCAAAGACAAACTATTACAGATCCAGTAAAGAATAAATTTGGCACCTGCTATAGCAAAATTAACCTGACCAACTCTCTGCCAGGACCTAGTCTAAGTATGAGAGCAAGTAGTTTTAATGAGACGGAATCTTGTGGGCCCAATAAAAAGAGAGTACAAGAATTGATGATATGTCAACAACTTTGCTCTTAAAATGCTGATATTCACCCTGCTCATCACACTACTCACTACATCACGTAATAAAATGGAATATTTATATGTGTTCCTAAAAATATTTTTTTCTATCTTATCCCACAAATAAAATTGTTGAGTCATGTTAAACTCTAAAGTGCAAAAAATCTATATGATTTTTTTATTAAGTTCTTCCTATAAAAACAGGAAAAGTTCTACAGTCTAACAATATATTTTCAAAAAAGTATGCTGTACAGTAAACGTAAATAAAACATGGAAGCTCAAAAATAACAAAAAGTAGACCATGATTGGCGGGGCTTATAAGTGCGTGCGATTTTAGTACTTTACTGAGTATTCAAAAAATCAATTCTAAAGCGCCTTCATGTGTTAAAAAGTGGTGAGAATCATCATTCTAAGAGTTGAATCACATTTCATACAGAGACAGTTTTAATTGAAATCTAAAAAAATATAATATAATTTCTATAGGGATGACATATGAAATTATTGAGTTCGAAAATTATGCTTCAAAGTTTAATTGATGAAAGCTGCACAATTAGAGAGAAATGAAAATGATTGGTTGCCTACCAAACTTCTCTAAAATATGTGCAATTCATTTTAACCGACTTAAGAAGCAAAAACAAACAGCATCTTAAGAAGCTCTCTCTAACTGATGGATAAATCTGCCTGCTTTGTAAAAAGGTTCCTCTCTCTGAGCCCCTAACAACCGATTGCTTGAGTCGTAGGATCCTGGAGATGGTGAAATGCAATTTTTATACGAGATATAGAATATCTGTGGTATTCATATATTTAAAAAAAATTGTAATAATAAAAAAAGTATAAAAGATATACCTAAAATATACTTAATAAAAATTAATTAAATCTTTTATTGCTACCTTTTACATAATTCGTCCACTTTGACAACTCTTGCAGCCCAACAGATTCTTGCATAGGATCAATTCATGCACCAATATGGCCATTATTACTATGTGTTGCTTAGCCAAATAGTGACGAGCATTGATAACAAAGCCAATCATGACTTCTCAATGGTGATAGAGCTGTGTAAAAAAAAAACAAACATAGTGAACCATTTATTGATCAATAATGCTGTAGATTAAACTAAATTTGTGGTTGTATGTACATGTGTTCAAATGTTCAAAGATATAAAAAAATACTTTAAATTATCTTTCAATAAAGTATTTGAGGTTAAATAAATTCGAAGTAAATATATATATATATATATATATATATAAAAATTTAAAAGCATTAGTTTTCAGAGTTAGTCCAACAATTAAATCTATTTTGAAATGGGCCTGTGCAATCAGTGAAGTTATTTATTTTGTACGAGACTATGTCTGTATTTATATTTGATTTGAGATGTGTCCCATTAATAACGTCTGAAAGCAGTGTTGAAGGTAAATTTGATAAATTTGGGTGTGTTCAAACTGAATGTATTGTTAGTTGTTGACTGTGAGCTTTGTTAGTTTGTTTTTAGTTAGTACCGACGCTACGTCATTATGCAAGGCGTCGACGGTGACCCAAAATGCAGTGTGATTTTACGTTCATACTGGGACTCATAGCAGTTTTTAATGAATTGTTTTTTTTAATGTAGATTTGTTTTATTGTTTTCAATTTGAATAATTCTACATTATTTTAACTTGGTCACCTTTAAAAGAAGCAGCTGATATACAGAATGTTCCGTAATGAATAGATAATCCCTGAACCAGAGCACATGCTCTACTAGGGGTTCTCTGCTTTTAGTACACTTGGTACATACCAAGCGCGCAAAAAAAAATGTGTTTGTGGTGTTGTCCAAAATATAAAGCTTTGATAAAAACTAATCTTTTTACTTAACTGTACATTTATGTATATACGACAGGTGCAAATTAATGAAAAATGTAAAAAATTAATGAAATTTGTTACATTTTGGTGTCAGTTTAATCTAATTATAAAACCTACAAATAGTGTGAGTACCTATTGTTCTTTTCGAGAAAAAAAGTATTAACTCAAATTTTACCATGAAATTTAACAAAAAAATTAATTTTGAAAAGTTTCGAGACTTACTAAAATCATAAGTTGCTATTTGAAAAATGCGCAACTTATTCAAAATGGTATATAATCTATACCTATAATAAAACTGTAACTGATCAGTATCTGTACATTGAAGATATTTGAGAAAAACTATCATTGAGGGCCTTTATAAATGCAATAAACAAAACAATGAACCAGAACCTATATAGTATGGACTATGGTCACAGTTTAAATAATCTTATGTGATTGTTAAGCTTTGCTACGGTCATGTCGATGTCTCCACATGAGCGGGAAAAGGGCAGGGTGATGATGAGGTTAGGGTAGTATTTAAGTAGGTAATAAGTCATATCATTTCATTTAAATAAAATTGCAGGGCGGGTGAAGAAACCGCGGGGCAGAGCTAGTTTAGATATAAAAGCATAAAAACATCATTCGTCAAAAAACTTTTTTCGTTACATTTCATACAAAAAAAAGTTAATAAAAATACAATAGGTATTCATGTTATTTGCTGCATTTATGATAGTGTCGTCTTTTAAAATTAAGGTCACATTAACATAACAAATTTAGCTTGCAACTGTGATGTAGATGAACAAACAGTAAAGCAATATATATTTTTAGAAAATCTTTATATTTTGAGAACCGCCTTGATTTTATTGTGTATTTTCTGAGCACCTGATAGGTATACTATAAGAGGTTCAAGGATTATCCCTCCATTGTGGGACAACAAATATAAACATAAAAATTTATTTTCTCATCAATCTCAACATAAGAAGAACTCCTACAAGTAGTTATTAAACAGGCGACATCTTGAACTAGTGCACAAAAGGTCCTCTTAAGTACTAAAAGATTACTGTTTTTTAATTATATTTTACTATGGATAGAGACATCCACGCCAACTTGACATGACGCCTTCACTTGTTATTTTGATGTCTCACCATACCATGAATTATTTACCATTAATACTTTATAATTTCCACAGATTCGGATAACCGCAAAAGACCAGGTGAGAACGATTCATCACCACCATTAGGTGATAACATGAAAAAGTACATTAAATCTAAACTAGATTATAATGAAACTACAAGCCGTGCTTCGTCGCCTTCACCCTCAGATCCTTCTGCCTCTAATGACACGAAGAAGGAAAGTGCGATGCCGGAAGTTCAGCCACCTTTGCCTGTAGATCCACCACCACCAGACGAGCCTCCAAATATGAATATCGAATTGAAGAAAGAAATTGTAGACACAGATAATGACAGCCCTGATGATGAAGACTCTCCAGATACTTCAAGTCAAGATTCAGCCGACTTAAAATCAACTGATAATGAGGAACCCGAAAAACCTAGGCCCATGTGCAGAGATTATATTAGAGGAAAATGCGTAAGACCAGGAACTTGCAAGTTCAGTCATAAGTGTGACCTAAATCAACTAGTTGGTGTTTACACATTCTGTCGAAACTACCAAAATTCTGTTTGCACCTTTACTAATTGCAAATACGTCCATGCTTCAGTCTTTGAAGAACAACACTTTTATAGAACAGCCGAATTGCCTCCACATGCCTTGGCTCATCATAACAAACCCACCTTGCCACCGCCACCCCCACCGCCTCCACCTGAAGGTATGTTTTGTAAACATATTTTAACGTAAATAATATTAAGGTTAATAATGTGTGTGTGTGTGTATATTTTTTTTATTATTTAGATCCCAAATAATATTAAGGTTAATAATGTGTGTGTATTTAACTTTGTAAATTATTTTGATTTTAAACTAAATGAAAATGTATAAGAAAGCTGTAAGTAGTCATAGGTTAGGTAACATTTCTGATCTGTTTGTTTTTTTAGAAGGAGAACCAAATGTTCCGATGGTATTTAAGGTACCTCCGCCTCCATTACCTACAAGGTAAGCGTATATAAATATTAATGCATTGATATCAAATAATTATTGAGACTTTAAAAAGAAACTAATGTCTTAGTATTTTTTAATGAAAATGCTTGTATGTGAGCAAGCAGTTAACGTGACAGTTTATTAAATAGTCGCCACCCAAAGGCGTCTGCACCAGCACAACAAATTAAGGAGTTGTAGTGGCCTACCGTTACTGGACAGAGAAGTAGATAAACAAAAAAAACCTCTAGCTCCTCCCCTTTCATATGTTTTTTTTTATAGTACTAGGTGGCAAACGAGCAAGCGGTTCACCCGATGTCAAGTGATCGCTACCCATAGACGTTCGCAATAAACTAATGAGTTGCGGATGCGTTGCCAACCTTTAATGAACAGAGGAGGGGAAACAAACAGAAATTGTTTATTTCCAATTCCTATACATCCCCTCCACCGTTAAGTTTTCTTCCCCTTCCCATCCTTTCCTTAAAAGAAAAGGGTGGGAAGGGGCAGAGAACTAGAATTAGGCCTCCGCTACCTCACTCATCAGACGAAACGCAGAATACTCTACTTCACGCCTGTCTTCTGTGAGGTCGTGGTATTTCACCGGTCGAGCCGGCCCATTCGTACAACAGATGTTGTTGTTGCGGACTCTACCACTGTTAAATGTGTAACTGTGCATCAGATGTTGTTGGGGGCTCTACCTTTAACATATTTTGTTATTGCATTTCAGACTGAACAGACCACCTCCACCAATAAGTTGTATACCTGCTAACAAGTTGGAAGTTCAACAGGACAATTTGTCACCTGGCACATCAAAAGTGAAATGTGAATGGCCGTCTACTGAGCCTTGTAAGTATCATATTAATTAATAATAGTTTTATTTTATCCGCCCCGGCTTCATCTAGGTAATGGTTAAATAAAATGATACATGACGGATGGAACCAAAACTTGTCGAATCGGTGATGGTGGGCTGATGATCCTCGCCACTGAGAGCAGATCTGCACAAGTAGTAAAATCCCACCACCACACCCGCGTCACATACGTTTTAATTAAAATTATATAGTGCAGGGGGTGTTTGTGTAAGCCGTATTGGCCTAGTAACCACACTAGTTAGGCGACAAAGGTATTTATTGAAGTGAGTAGAATAATAACCGTCACAGTCCAGCAAGCGGTTATCTACTAAGATTAGACCGTCACTTAACGCAGGCAGCCTAACTCAGCCTCATACAATAGTACCTATCTGAATTATACATTAGTCACAAGTCAGCCAACTAATATAAAACTCTGGCGTAGTATGTTTTCGAAGATGTCGTTGCTGCCAACCTTATTGACGGTTCTTACAGCTTCATATAATACAGGGCTCACGATCCAGGTGATCGTGAGCTGGAAAAATTAAAAAATTTTAGGTCCCCTAGTGAAACCTTTGTTGTTGACTTTTATGCTTTCTTCGGTCGATTCGTTTATCGTCGAAGATAATAATGACTGAACTGGATGTTGTCTACTTGATCGTCGAGGGAAGGAGCGTACCTATCCCCCGACGATTGCCAAATGTGTATTTATCGAGTAGCTGGGGGCGCCGAGGACCGCCCTTTATCGCGGGTGTGATTAGTGTCCGCGATGCGTATCCGTTGTCGTCGTACTCGAAGGCGAGGACGGTGAGAAGTTGACGTACGTTGTCTTTTCGGAGCTTGTGTTTGTGCGTCTTTGCGATCGTGTTTAATCGTGAGGACGTGTTTGGTTCTGCATTTTGCGGTTGTAGCATCAGGATTTGGTCTGGTGTAGGGGTTTTTTTTTTGTGACTGATAGGTCACTGTTTGCCTTGAGGGGGGGCATTTACAGCTACACCGGGCACGAGGCGGCAGAGCGCGCCTAGCCTAAGCCTCTTTAAGAGTAACTAAGCTCGAGGGCTCCCTCTGTAGAGGGAACCTCGGCTCGGGCCGTTACTTTATTATTATTACCGGATTGGTCTGGCGTAGAATGTTCATTAAAACTATTTAACCAAAGCCTTGCGGAACTCGACACCGCGTGTCAGGATACAAGTGGCGCCATCTATATAATCTTATCGAAATTATTAGGTGCAATACTATAGCGGACAGCGCCATCCGTATTCGTTTGCAGTATTTGTTACAATTGTTCAATAATATTTTCAAGGAACCTAGTTAACTTTTCATATGATTTTTTGAAATTATTGTTCATTTACATCAAAAAGTCACGATGAAGTTTCGAAATTATACGTAAAAATTGGTCAAAGTCTTATTTAAGTTTTTAGTTTTTACTATTTAATGCGATTGCAAGTATTACCTAAAGTGGTAAATTAGACGTCCCGATTCTTATAAATCGTATCGTAAAGATGCGAAATGGCTCTTAAAAGGCAGGTATTCAATTGAATTTTTGAATTATGTAAAAGCTTTTCTATTTTTTTTGTTTTATCTTTTAGTATGATCCATAGTTAAAACACAAAGAGAATCATTCCCTGACTCCACTATTGTTATTTGAAATCCCATTTTATTCAAGTCAATGTAATCAGTTGGTGTATGTATAATTGGGCAAATTCTTTACTGAAAGAATTTATAATAATGTTATTATTATCAATTCTTAATTTCTAAATTTCAATTATTAAAGTTACATGTATGCAAAATGTAATTCGAAGACATCTGACGTCCACCAACCAGCCTGGTGGATTAAGGCCCCTTCCCTCTTTCGTACAGGAGGCCTGTGTCCCTGCAGTGGGGAAACATACTATAAAAGGCTAGATTATTATTATATTTATTATGTATGCAAAACATATTTTCTGATTTTATCTTATTTCAGTTCCAGGACCGGCACCTGATGTTGAGCATAGTTCGGATTGTGTTAAAAAAAATTGCAGCAATTGTAATTATCTCGAAATAAGGTTGAGTATTTATTTTACTTTACGGAGGGTTATTTTTTTTGTTTGGTTACAAATATTTGCTGTGCTATCTAAACCAATTTTAATGTGCACAATATATCATGTCCCCAAATTAATTTAAAAGAAAATACGACGTGCCATCTTTCTTTCATCTTATTTTGTTAATAACAATTGCATTTTTTTGTGCTATGAGTTGTACAGTAATATAGCTAAACCAAATATTACATGTATTTTAGTTCCTTCTATCATATTTCTCAATGCAATTCAAATTAATTTGATATCTAGGGAATGATAATC
The DNA here is from genome assembly GCA_029849275.1 of Papilio elwesi. Classification (NCBI taxonomy): domain Eukaryota; kingdom Metazoa; phylum Arthropoda; class Insecta; order Lepidoptera; family Papilionidae; genus Papilio; species Papilio elwesi. The sequence continues at coordinate 14,476,631 of CM056717.1, read as the reverse complement.
ATTCTAGGAACCTTTAATTTTTTTATCTGCTATTTATTTAACTTTTTATTTCACTTTCCTTGTCTTGAAGTTTGTGTTCGAATCTTTCATTTTTTTATAAATGAATGTGCGCTCACGGGCTAGGCAGACATTATGGATTTTAATTTGTGTGCAATCCTGGCACACCTATCTAGAATTTTCTACATCCATACATCTACGCATAAATGCTCGTCGGTTATCAGAGCTCTTTATATCGCCCCCTTTTTTAAGTAACCCACTAATGTGATCTATATCTCACTTTTGCAACATAACTTTGTTTCGTTATTCTCACTTCATTCTTCCTTTCAATGTGCCCGTACCACCAAAGCATACCATTCTCATTTCTATTCACAATATCCACTTTTAAGCCACACTGTTCCCTTATAATGCTATTTTTAATTCTACATACTTCATAACGATCGCATATGCTTAGCGCTCATTTATATTTAACGAAACTGAATGTTAATATTTAGTGGTTTTTAAATGTCAGGGAGATAGTAATGTGCCATATATGTTAAATGATATATAGATTATTCTATTTTTAATCATACTATTATTATAACGTTTGTTATGTATTTGTCTGTATAGCAGACAGATAAAAAAATATGTTGTTGCTTATTGCTGGCGTATATTCTATGATTTTTTCAGCTGTTTGAAGCTATCTACACACTTCAGGCCAGACAAGAATATAAATTCGATTGTTTACACCGCATTAATATTCTTATAAACGCGGTGCTCTAGACTTTAGCTTCAAGCCACAACAGCCAGCAACATCTGTAGCGCAAGCATGAAGTTAAGATGTCTATCCCGTTTAACAAGTGAGGAGTTGTAGACTTTGTCTTCTTTCCTTAATCTCTTCCACCTCATTTCCTTATCTACTTCACTCGTCTTTCCTGTCCAAAACCTGGCAACGCGCAAGTCTGCCTCTTTCAGCGAATGTTAATAGTATAGTATGGTGTACAGTAGAGTTTTACTTATAGTACTTTTCGGCAACTACGTACGTACGATTAGGCGCGTGTTGAAAGTGTGCTGGAATCATAATAAAACCCCTCACTGCTTACATAACATCTCCGAGTCCAAGCAGACACACAAATATTGAGAGAGGCAGAGGATGATAGAATGTATAGATATTGAAAGAAATAATCTTTTGTAAAGCGCCCGGAGATATCATTTTACAGCCGTACGCCGTTACGTAATTAACCACACACTGAAATATAGCTGTTATTTTATAACAAAGTTTATTCTATTTTCTTATTAAAAAAACTACTTTTGCATCAAATAAACGCAGCCAGATCAAATCAAATCCGCTATAAAATTAATCCTATAAACAGAACAATTCAATAAATATACACGTGTTTTACATGTAGGTATCGGATTATTCCGGCCTGTCCAGCTCTCCGGAGAATTCCCAGCAACCCTCAACATGTACGTACATTTCTTGAAAATTAGATACCGATCAATGAGAATGAAAGGGAAAGTGAAAAATGAAAAATGAGAAAGAAAAATATTTAATTGACATAATCCATTTTTTTACTTGAGATTTGAACTTTGAAATTTCAGTCAAATGTAAAAATCGTTCTAATTCAATTGTGGAATCCATGATAATATATTTACATAAGTTTTCTTACAAATAATATTCAGGCATTTGGTCAATATTTACAAGTACTATAACCCTTGTAAGTTGATACTACGCGGGGACCTTCTCAAATTTACATCGACGTGATGTCAGTGGTGACTAAAAAGTGTAGTCAACAAAAATAATAATTTCAAAGGTACGAGTGTAAAGTACTTTCATACTCATTATAAAACAAAGATGACAACAATAGCAACAAAAGCAGAATACAATATAACATTGCTAATGGTACCGACTGTTCAATGTCACGAAACTACGTCATCAGAAACAGCGTTAGGCCCATTAATAGCTCGTTCTGTAATAAATCAAATATTAAGTAACGGTAAATAAAAACTAAGTTGAGCATTTTTCGCATTAGGTTGCATTTGATTGAGAAATGCATTTTCGCCACTATAAAAATAAATAGTCAATTAATAGTAAAGCTTCGATATCTAAACCTATTTTAATGAGATCAATATATATCTCCAAATTTCTCCAGCTAATATCATCTTTTATATTTTGGTAAATATTAGTGAAAATATACTAAACTGAGATAACAAAACGTTACATACGAATCAAAATAGTTTATTCAGTGTATTAATACACATATAAATACCATATAGTTGGTATAAGTTATAAAAGAACGCCAAATAGAAGAATAATTTTTCAAGGAATATTTTGTTTACATACTGATCACTTGGGCCACAAAATGAAATTTGAAAATGGAGATGTAAAGGTAAATAATGCATGCAAATTTCATAATAAACAAAAAAGGTTCCAGGGACTTTAAGATAAATAGTTATGGTACAAACGTTGGGCCTCCTCCTTATATGTTTAATACCCGGGCAGCGCGAAGTAATCATTTCATAATTTATTTTGTATGTCACTCACATACAAAATAAAATAAAATTGCTTGCTTTGTTATTATGATTATCTAAATAACGAGTTATGAGAAATTTTAGAGAATTAAAATTATTGTTGTTTTTGATCTTACCATCAAAAGCCATACAATCCTATACAAAGAACCGGGTGCGAAAAACACATGTCTTAGTGTACTGACTGATTGCAGGTTCGTATACAGAGAGAATAAAACTAGTTCTGTCTGTAAACAATCAAGGTTACAGGATCTCTAAGTGCTTCTTTTTTGAGTTTTTGGATTTCGAAATGGAATTAAATATTTCCCGCTCAGCAGCACTGCTAGTTTTAGTTTTTAATTTATACTTAGGAATTTCGTGTGGAATTGTTTAGACAAGGAAAAAAGAACAGTTCTTCGCGAATCTAATTTTATTAGATTCCTCTCAAGGCAGAATGTAATTAAAAGTGAGCCCTGGCGAACAAATTTACACTCTAGGGGTGTTTTATATTCCGTTATTTTTTTACCAAGTTCCTAAAAAAATCTGTACCAATTTTTGAGAAAGAGCGCTTTTATATCTTACAGAGCAAATATATTGAAAGAGAGGTGTGAAACGATGAAGAAGTCTTTAGTTGACTCGCGTACCCAACTAGATCGTCTAAATAAAAAGCGAGCGAAAATGAATGCGGCGTTATCGGTTTTGTTGAACCCAGCGGTAAGCATAATAATTACAAACAACTTACAACACAAAATACGAAATTGTCTACAATAATAATTGTCAGTAAGTTTTGAAAAAAAAAGTCCTCTTTGGCCTCCCAAGTCTGTTAGAATTTAACGTAAACTTACTATGTTTACAGTTTTAGGTGCCCATATCGACACCATGAATTCTCCGGTAGTGTATTGTTCATTTTTTTTACTGTTGGAACCAGCCGCGAGAAATATCAGTTATTTTCGTATTCATTGTTTACTAAAGCATTTGGTGTTATAAAACAATTAATTTCTATTCATTTTTATTATATAAATTTAAATAATTTCTCTCATGGCATCTCATTGTAATTTATTGTTATCGCTAAAAAGACTAACAAATTCAATACACTTTTAAAAATAATAACAAGTAATTTACAAAAATGACTAAAATACTAACTAACAATAAAATTCTTAACATATCTTTTATCTCTCAAGTTAATATAAATCTGTAAAGCGATAATCAATACATACATGTACGGCTTCAGTTAAACGCTGCTTTACTTTTAAAAAGGTTTATTAATTCAGTTCATTACATGGTGCTATTTGAGTACTGTTTAGCAAACTTCATCTATCTGATATCAGACAGAGATTGTGCTTGAGCCGTCCGGGGCATATTGGTAACAGTATTTTAACATGCTATCATTAGCTTAGTCAGTATCTATGTATTGGAATCTTACGATGTATATTTTACAACTTAAAAAAGTCTGATGAATCTGATCAGGACTGTGAGAAAAAATTAAATATGTAATAAATTTAATCTGTCGTCTTAATTTTCATTTACTTTAATACGTCCGATTGACTTGAAATTTTACGCTCATATCAAGAATCAATGATTAAACATTTTTCTTAATTTGTTTTAGTCCTGATCAGGATTATGAAATAAAAACAAAATAAAGACTCGCCGAACTAAAAAGTAGAAAATAATATTCAGTTAGTCTAAAAAAGATTACCATGATTAAAAGATATCATTTTATCTTGAAAAAGTGCGGGATGCTAGATGCCATCAATTGAGGTCAATTTTATATTGACGCATATTGGTAATTATAGATTAATTATTATTTATAGATGGATAGTAATCATAAAAATATATTTTACGCTAAAATGACAGTGGGTAGAGTCCGCAACAACATCTGTTGCACGAATGGGCCGGCTCGACCGGTGAAATACCACCTCACAGAAGACAGGCGTGAAGTAGAATATTCTGCGTTTCGCCTGATGAGTGAGGTGCCGGAGGCCCAATTCTGGTTCTCTCCCCCTTCCCACCATTTTCTTACAAGGAAAGAATGGGTAGGGGAAGGAATCTTGACGGTGGAGGGGATGTATAGAAATTGAAAATAACCATTTTCTGTTTGTCCCTTCCTCTGTCCATTAAAGGTGGGCAACGCATCTGCAACTCATTAATTAGTTGCAGATATCTATGGGTAGCGATCACTTGGCATTGGTTGAACCGCTTGCTCGTTTGCCACCTAGTACTATAAAAAAATGATTTTTTTAATCACTATTCTTTTTTTAACTTATGAAAATTATTTTCTACACTAGTTAAAAATATGTTTTTAATTTATTTTTTATTACATTCAGTACTTTGCTAGTATGCACCACATTTTTTTATTTAAAAGAATAGAGGGAAATTATTTAATTATATAATAACTGATGTATATATGTTGCTACTTAGTAATTGAATTCACAACCAGTAATTCCCAGTACAGCTCTGTATCTTATCGAATCGTACTTAGATACATGAAAACTACGACATTCTTAAATATTACTGCCGACTGTTTTTCTTTGATTATCGATGGAAACATTTAATTCGTCTGATCTTTTACTATCGCGTTGTATTAATACAAAAACAAAAAAGAGCGCTGCGACTGAATGATAGTTTTTATGACTGATTGACTGTACAGGTAAAAAAGATTGTGATATATTTGTTAAGTATATGAATGGATGCGGAAGAAACGGTGAAAGTGTGCTGGAATCATAATAAAACCCCTCACTGCTAACATAACATCTCCGAGTCCAAGCAGACACACAAATATTGAGAGAGGCAGAGGATGATAGAATGTATAGATATTGAAAGAAATAATCTTTTGTAAAGCGCCCGGAGATATCATTTTACAGCCGTACGCCGTTACGTAATTAACCACACACTTAAATATAGCTGTTATTTTTTAACAAAGTTTATACTATTTTATTATAAAAAAAAACTACTTGCACATCAAATAATCTAATCAGCAAAATAAATCAAACCCGCCGTATAATAAATCCGATAAACATTTCACATCATATTATGCGTAATGTAAATGTGTACTTTGTCTTTTGCCACCAATGCGTTTGTCACACTTTGTACTATTATATTAGTATTATAACCCATGCAAGTCCGTGCTGCGCTGGTCATAAAATAGACCTAACAAAATAATTCTAATAGCGAATTTATTTTATTAATGATTATGGAGTTATTATCGTCAATAAGATTTAATTATACGATAACTATATAGATATCATTCAAAATGAAATCATTTTAAAAAGTCTTTTAGTCAAATTGGTAATCGTCATTCGATGTTGTTTCCCATGCTGTAATAAAGAATTTATACTGGCTTGATACGCTAGTTCACATTTTTAATATCACGTCATGCCATCCTTAATATTTTGATTGAGATTATTTAATTGACTGGTTTCTCATATTTAAATAATAATATGACGAGCACGATAGTGAAGTATTTTCTACCCGTCTTAAAAGAAAGATGACAGTAATAATAACAATAGATGCTGACAAGATAGTGTTGCTAGTACTGAGTGTTCAATGTCAAACTATGAAATTAATAAATTAAATGTTAAATTTGCGGGGGTAATATTAGCCCTGCACATTGCTACCAGTTGATCACGGATATGGAAGATTTGAAAATGATAGGAAATAATCTTATACCATTGATGACGACATTATGTGATATCAAAAATATTAACCTGCTTCAAGTCATGCAACAAGTCTCCAATCCAATTGTTCTTGAGATTGTTGACATTTTATACATCACTACAATGATGTTATTATTATTGCTTGAGTAAAGAAATAAGCGCTCACGCCCCTGACCCTGTGGGGTAGGCAGGGATTACGAATTTCAATTCGGCGCGATCCTGGCATCCTCTCTTGTTTCTTCTTCATCCAGACACTTACGCATACATACCTATTCATTAATTACGGGTTCTCCTTAAATCGCCTTTCTTTCTTTCTTTCTATGTATACTGTATAATCGCGTTAAGATATAGTTTATGTTTCTTATAAAGCTAGTTTAATTTGAAAATTTCCTTATCTGAAGTGTGTATAGTTCATTCATATGTTTTAGTAATAAGTATTGTGTAAACACGAAGTTTTCGTTTAGACGTTACGTCAGTTCAAATAATAATAGTTTTGTCTAAAAATATTTGTTTAAAAAACAGATCGATTCTAGGCACACTTTTTTGTTGTGTTCTTGCATTTTGAAGGAAGTTTTTGTTTTATTATTTTTTATTTATCTGCGAGTTTTTAAATGGCTTCCCGTGTCATGCTAAACTACAAGACAGTGTCTATACACATGGTTAAACATCTCGGCTCACCGTGATTGCTCCCGCAGGTCACCAGCAACATGATTCCAAACAATAAGGTATTGCCGTGATTCTTCGATGAGCTGGGTTGGTTGGAGTGATCCATGTCCCACACATACGCAAAAGACAAGCCAAGTTACGGCAATAAAAATAGCCCCTTACTACCAACTAACTATTTATTAGCGACGAAATCAACTATAGACCATCTGTCACGACCTTTAGAAAATCCGTTAGTGGACATTGACTTATCCAAAACAGAGGACTGCAGTCTACTTCTTCTTTATTGTTCCTTGTTTGAAGAATGAAAAACTTCGAAGACGATTGTTTTATTATTGAAGAGATGTGTACGTGGGTCTTAGAAAGATATATTTGTTGTTCGAGAAACTGCTATTTCTAAGGCATAAATCTTATTGAGGGAAATAAGTTTCATTCCGTCGTTACCCAGAGGTGTAGACAGAGTGAAATTTAAGTTCTTTATTGTCCTAGCTAGCTAGCATACAACACCTATTAGTGTTTAGGAATGGTACTTGCGAAATGTATGCTTGCTTGCTTACGAGAATTTTTTTTCTAATATTTTTTTTTATTTCAGTTGCCAACAGCTGCTAATACATCTGCAGTAGCGTCGAGTTCGGGGGAAAGGCCCAAGGTAATATTTGTAACCTATATATATTTAACTACTAACTGTTAACCGTGGCTTGTTGATGAGTTGTTTGTCATGCATAACACATTCTTGGTGTATGAGTAAATAAGTATCAGTTCCACAATTAAATGATATAATAGGATATAAGAGGAATATGAGGTAAAGCTGAGCGTCGAAGTCTACATATACTGAAGCTTTAAGGTAACCTCAATTGCAGTGTCCCAGTGAAAATCTGGTGGATCATGCCTTTGAGTATACAGCCAATTCTTACGTGTACATAGGTGTGATTTTCCTTTTTGATGTATTTCCAGCCATACACAGTTAGGGCTTAGCTCTGTTCTGTGCATAGCACTATTTTAATATGCTACTGTAGACTATTTTATGCCTTTTCATTTGGGGATAGCATGTAGAGCTTATGGATGAACATTGGACACATGAGAACTTGCTACATACAATAGACCATGGGAGAAGTACGATTTTTCTAAGTTCACATCTACTACCTTGAATGTTTTTCCCTGCGCTATGTCAATATATGCCATATGGGCATAGCGAAACTAAGCTTATTAGTACATTGTACCTTTTTAATTGGAATGGAAAAGTTAAGGGAATTATAGCGACTCGTGGGATCATTACATTTTCATCCTTTCCTACGCCGGTTAAATTGTGTCTGTTATTTTTCATCTAAATTTCGGATAAGCATGACTGAGGTTAATGCAATGAGGCATAATTGGAGCTTTTTTTTAATGGAAGATGGTGGCAAACAAGCAAGCAGATCATCTACCACCACTTATTTGAGGGTCTACCAGATAGTTCAAGTAAATCTAGAATCTCTGGGATGTTCAGTGTTTTGTTCTGTGTACTGACAATAATACTTTGTTACTATAGTTTTGTAAACCTGGGTAAACAGCAATTTGTTCTGAATCACACTACTGAATTACAAAAGTTCCTGTTAGTGAAACACAGTCCTCGGCATCAGTTTTCAACCGCCCATCTCCAATTTTTAATAATGTTTCCAAACAATGTTCAGCATTCCTGTCGTTGTATGCACGCTCATATTCGTTGTGAGGCTTTGTTTATTCCATACAGTAGACCGCTTAGACATGCTTTAATTTCATCTGCAGTTGTACCCTCTGATACATTGGTAAAGTTTGGTGGAAATCCCCAACCAGTAAAACATAACTTCGGTACTGCTGCGCAAATCCTGGCGCGTTCGATCTACAGTTTTTCGTGCGCCATAGTACTTTCATCTCGTACTAAGTGCTTGCATTGTCGTAGCGTTGTACCCCGTGCGCTTTCTTTGCTAAAATTACAGATAAGTGGTTCTTCCTGGACGGCGGCTAATGGTAATTTTAAAACGGAATGCGCAGTGAGACCCTCGCTCAGCAACGTGATGGGTATACCAAAGGAAGCTATGGCTACAGCAATGTTTTATCTTTTCTTACTTGCGCCAGAAACGATTTAACAAAAATGTTTTTGCAGTTCTTCCAGGGCATCAAGAAAGAGAAGTGAAGAGAAGAAAAGCACCATTCCCCTATTTTATTTTCCGCAATAATTGGTCAAAGGTCCGTTTGTATTCTGGCAGTAGTTGGGGTACAAATTCGACTAGTTGCTGCTGCAAAGCTGTTATATTACCTTCACATCAAACAGCGTATCGATCCGCAGCACCATCTTGACTAAAAAATCGGACAAATATACATTGAAATGTAGTATGACTTCAAATCAAAAGCAATGCATTTTTCTGTGTGCAATTTTGATGTTGAAATCTAAAAAGTAGCCTTTTCATCCTTCCAATTAATAATAGTTATGTGAGGATCATCACATTGTTACTTTTTGTATGGCGTGTTTCAATTACGCATCATAATTGATGATATATAATAAGTAACATATGAACTCTCCCATCGCCTAATTATCATACCATAACGTCACATGTCATACCATAGCAGTACGACGTAAAAGATGGACATTTAAACATACTTTCGCATTTATATTACTTTTAATTCTTTTTTGGACTTTTTGAAATGAAGAAGTGAGAAAAATAAAAGAGTGAGAAGAAAAACAGGGACAAGCCAATTTATGTTGTTAATAATAGTATCCGTAACCCTTATGGCATACATTTGGCATGGTCCTGGCATAAATGCTCGTCGGTTTCGGGTACTCTTAATATCGCCTTTCTTTTGTACATATGTCACCAGAAGAACAACCTAAGAAGATTCTTGTAGCACAACTTATATGCACACACAATGCCATTTTGACAGTGTAATTTTGTTCTTTCAGGTGAAGAGTTCAGTCGATTCCAATGCTGCATCTACATCTAGTACGCACGAGGGCGAAAATAACGTAAGTTTTACTTAATATTATTGATAAATCTTAGTTTTTGTGATCGCCATTTTCAGATTAGAAATTCAAAAACTATAAGTTACTTTACGTTTTATATTTGGTTCATAAAATTTCGCAGGGTGTCTGTCTGTAATTATTGGATTACAAAACAACTGACAATATAATTTACTGTTACTACAATATTAGCTTTCTACGCTTCTCTACCGAAATTTTAATAATGCCAAATCTCCGTGCACCCAATATTCTTAGGTTCTATAGTTATCCCCAAAGTTCATGTATACATAATTGTAAACACTAATAATTTCTTTATTGTTGTTTCAGTTAAATGAGAATGAGACCTCAAATGTTAACCTTAATGTCGTGCTAGGAAAACTACTGCAACTGTGTGGACAACAGATGCAGCTATCAGAACCGTCACGAAAACATAAATAAGCTATTATAATTAGCGCTTAAAGTGGAAGACCTCTTATAATACAATTTTAATTTAATGTAAAAACTTCATCATCATCTTCATCAAACTTCATTTATTTTGATGTACATACAAATACATATAAAAATATATATGTCGAAGGCTAGAGATGGAGTGTCATAAACTGGGGGTGTTTTTTTGTGAGTTACGAGGTCTTCCACTTTAGCCGACGATGCACGTTTGATATTTATATAATTTTATACCTACTTATTCAGGAATATTTGGATATTCAGTAAAACACCTGTTTTACGGAATATCCAAATGTTCATGAAAGTCCAAACTTTTACAAAATAAATTCAGCATTTTGCAAATCAAAGTCTGCGCAATTAATGCGCCTAGCGTCAATTTTAGTGACGTTAATTTCGTGGCATTAAACAACCACTACTGTTATCTTGTTTGCTATTGTTGTTATTGTTGAAATCTTTGACTTTAAAATGACTAGTTACTAATATATAGATATGAAATACCAGTCAATCACAATTGATGACATATATTGAAAATTGAGACCGAGTTTAAAATGATATTAGCAAAAATATTGACGATGACATAGCAATGTCAGAAATATTAACCTACTTCGAAAGCAGTATGAATTCTACATCACAGCATGGAAGTTAACAATAAATGATAAGAAGGAAGACCAATACAAGTGACAGGCTTTTATCACAAGAAAACAGATTATTAGTTATTAATATTTGGTTTAATTTTTAAATAATATCTATACAATTATTATATACCTATGTTATCTACTATTTATTAGATAATAAGATATAATAAGATCCAAATGCTGTTAGTTATATTTATATATATATATATATATATGACCTTAACATACAAACGCGCTATCTTTTATGGTAAACTCCTTGTATAACACCGACCCCTGTAGTCGTAGGCCAAGTATCTGTAGGCATTCAAATTATGGCGCAATATTGTATTCAGCTCTATTGAAGAAGCGCCCAAACTAGTAAGATACATATTGTAGGAATTTTAAAACCAATTTTGCTATCCAAACCCATCTTAATTTAAATACATTTTAAATACCATATGCAACTGTAATAAAGCGTAGCGTGACAGAATTTGTTTAATGTAATTTTGGTTTGTTGAAAATAACATAATTAGAATGACAGCTTTCCAACTGACATGACAGGACACATGTAGTGCTGTGAAAAAAAATGGTTATTATTTTCCAATAGAAATGTATGAACTGAAACACACACAAATGTACAAAAACTACCTAAAGCACCTCACCTACCTATTCAACACTGCCACACCGCAGCAAAGTCCCGCGCGGAGAGAAACGATGTACACAGTTTGTAGAAGCTAGATGAATTCTTGTATAGGCCTGACGATTTTTCTTCCCAGCTTTTGTACAAGCGACATTCAAATATCAATGATAAACGAGATGGCGGATCAATACGGATTATTTAGGAGGATTGGGAAGGAAATAAAGTAGTTTCTAATGACACGGAAGTAAAAATCCAACATTTATCACCTTTTGATTAATGAAATTACTTAATACTATAACTGATGATTTTATTTATTTTTTACCGAAACAATTATCGTTATAGTGGTATCTCTAAGAGCTGTCATTCTAATCAATCAATTTTTAATAAACTATACTAATATTTTTTGCACGTGCGATATTTACGAAACATTTAAACATCCAATATTAATGAATTCGATAAGAATTAGCTGTGCATGGTAAGATAGTCAATAGAAACTTAGTCAATAATATTACCATTAGTCATTTTCAAAAAATCCTGACCTTTAGGTTTCGCTAATATACATGTTTAAAAGAAAATTATCATGAACTCGTATCAATATTATGAATTGTGAAGTATAAATATGCATGTGTAGTTTCTCCCATAAATGTAATGATGACAGACATGTTAATTTAAGCAGAATCATTAATAATTCTTATTTATAATATTAATAAATGAGTGTAATGTAACGATATTTTTTTCTTTTATGTTGAACCCAAGTAATGTGATGACCAAAGGCCAACGGGTTCTTCGTTGGATATTTCTTTTTTACCTAACCCAAAATACTAACTGGCCAGTGTGATATTGTAGTTTGTATTTATGTAAAAATCTTTACACATATTAACCCTTAGTAATTTAACTGTTGTTTTAATTTATCTATAGCGATATAATATTCATAGGAGCACTCAATTAGTTCCACTGGTGCATAGAAGTGCCAAGATATGAAGCTAGATATATCACAATCATAAGAAGCATAAAAACGAACGCATCTTTGTGTAACATATGTTGGTCGATATCTTAAATTGACCTATTAACGAAAGAAATGTGATTTAAAAAAAAAGTATATATTTATATATAATATATAGATTTTTTGGGGTTATGTTGTGTTGTTATATTAGGCATATTTCCTTCCCTATGTGTAATGAACCCTAATGTAATCATGTCATAATTAATGAATATAAAAGTCTTTTACTTTATAAAGGTATAAATAATAAAAATCGCTTGCGATTGGTCTCTGCGTACATTGGTATGATGATATTTTTTAATGTTGTAAGGACGAGAGAGAGAGAGATGAAGCACATAAAGTAACATTTTGGTAAAGATAAAAATTGTTACATTTTATCGTTTCATAATATCTAGTCACGCCGTACCAAAATAAGTTTTTTGGAAGAATTAGCAAAACGGTTGAAATAAAACAAATTCAAGCATCCACAACTATTAAAGTTACGGATGCCTTGCAAGCCTTTTCGTCGGGAGCAGACAAGGACTAGGTATCGAAGCAAAGGAAAGCAAATGTGGGTTGCTGTCCCGCGCTCATCAGACGAAAGGCTGAGTAATTCCACTTCACGTCTGTATTCCGTGGGTCGTGGTACACCCCGCTGAAATGGCCCCAGCTGCTGGCTGTATTAATGTAAGTTGGTTAGCTTAATCCTCCATGCGGCTCACGGGCCCTCTAGGGGGACGATGGCATAAGCGCTTAGTATTCCGATTCGCGGGTGCCCGAGATCTTCGAAGTCCAGGCAGATTATTTACTTGGGAGATTTTGCTAAGGAATTAAAGTGGATGAAGGTATGAGGAACTCCTAGACTGATGTCTTTACTTCACGTCTGTTTCCTGTGAGGTCATAATACTCCCGGGTCGAATCGACATGTGCGTGCGATTGCTATCGCCACTGAGGATTTGTACCGTTGGCGAGGCCGCACGCACGTACCCATTTTAAAACTAAATAGTGTTGTTATTCTTTAACATGTAATTTATAAGACTGCCTAGGAAATTTTGAACTAAATTCGAGTTACAAAAGTTGAACTTGCAAAGAACTTAATTATAGCGACTAAGCGCATGCGCGAGCTTCTACGCCTGCGCTATAGTCTCTGTCACCGTACAATAGTATTTATTTATTTTAAGCAATAATACAGCACCATCACAGAATACTGCCAATTCGATGTAATGTACGTTGTACTATAAGTCATATGAGTGGAATCATAACAATAAAAATACAAACAAATAATTTATTAGAAACACTATTCAGCTAAACACTTAATTAAACTCGTTAGGTTAGCTCTAGGGGCGGATCGAGAAATAGGGAGCAACACGCAGCCTGAGCACTTTTTGCATTCAAATTTAAAAACCTAATGAGCAAATTATAAATTAAATAAATTGATAATATACAAATATTCAAAGAGAAATATAGTTAATAATCTTATGGTTTGTTACCTTTTTAAACTCAGCTATGAGAAATAAATATATAAGGCCGTATAAGGCGTAAGTACCAGTAACCAACGAGCATGTATGCGTACATGTATGAATGTAGAAGAATTAATTCAGTATGTAAATGTTACGTTTTATGTTTTAGTTAGGAATGGTACGTTTAGTGATGCAGGATACGAGTTTCGACCACTTAGTGTTTTTCGTTTCGTTTTATCATATTCACAATATTACATTTTATTAGAAGTGACTGGAAATAAAACGTCATATTTGTCAATGATTAATTCAATTGAGAATTTGCCTAGCCCAATTGGAAAATGTCTGCGCTGTTCAATTGGTCAGCGAATATATAAAAATAAATTGTTGAACGCAATACGAACTAAAAATATACATATTTTCTCACCGGCTCTGTGGCGCAACGGATAACGCGTCTGACTACGGATCAGAAGATTCCAGGTTCGAATCCTGGCAGAGTCGAAATATTTTTCATTTTATTGTTTCTTTCCAAATTTCGTGCAATTATTGTGTAAAATAAATAAATGTATCATCAAACTGAATTATGTAACAACCAAAATTGAAATTTCGAGAAAAAAAAATTATAATGTTTTCGAATATTAGTTGCATTGTAAATAATTATAAAAAGAATTCAGTGCTTTTTAAAAAAAATGTTGAAGTCATTGAATCAAGGCCGTCGAGACACATAATTTGACTACAATGAACCGTCTTAACCTGGCGAAGTCTTCAAAATTTACAAGAGGCGAAAAATGCATTTTTATTCATTTAATACTAACATTTCTTTTGATAATTTTGTCGGTTATCACATACTTCTTGCATCTGTGCTTAGTCAATCATCCGGGTAACAGTTACCTAAATACAAGACGGGCGGTACAATATCATACAGATATCAAAGGTAAGTTTTCTCTCTTTCACATTATCTTGTCAAGTGTTTGATTTTATTACTGGACAAGATGTTTTTTCTATAATATTTTTTGTAATGACAAAATTATTGCCAAACCTCTGATAATACATTCAGATACTGTTTTACGATGATCGCGAACTAAAAAAGCTTTGATCGCTCTCTGTCTGTCCTTAAAAGCTTTTCGTCGAAAGAAATACCAATGTCTGACGTGACGCGCTCACAAGTTGTTTTATTCAATTATGATAGCGGAAAATGTAAGCAGTGATACGCTTTCACAATCTTTATTACATTGTATGAAATAAAGTCGCTTCCTGGCGTAGATCTTTCAAACTACGCAACGGATTTAATGCTGTTTGCATCAATATCATCGTCGATGATCAAAATTGTGTACTATGGAATTGCATATCTTAAAAAGATCTGCAAACAAGTCTGTCATATATGCTATATCTATCTTTTAAGGATACGATGCTTTTAAAAATATGGTCACGTACAAAACGGCAATTGTTAAGCTATTTAAGACATGGTGCAATATTAATACTTTCAACTTAAATACGTAAGTTACACTAAGCATTTCTTGCACATTACGAAGATCATTTACCAATGATTATCTTAGGAGTTATATTAAAATAAAAACTTATAAATCAAGAGCGGCTGCAGGTTCGTTTGATTTTGATTATTGATACAAAATAATATCAATTCATATCAAAAAAATGCCAAAACCTTTTCTCATACATCTATATTTATACGGGTTAGACATTATATCTGTTGAAATGACCGACAATTATGTAACAAAATATATAATGTTGTATATATCGAGGAGGAGGCTAATCAAATAATTAATTTAAGGAATGAAGTTTTCCGGGTCATTTCATTGTGTATAAAAGTCACTTAAAGCTTGTAAATAATACAGAAAGTTAGCTGGGTCAGCTAGTATTTTATAAAACTTGGAGTAAAAATATTACGATGTTTTAGAAATCACGGCGCCGGATTATTTGCCGATAGGCGTACTTTATTTATATACTACTACTATCCGTGTGGTTTGCAATACTATACATCTACGAGAAAATTGGTCAATAGCTCCTGCGCACTGTGTCATTATCAGAACTCACCCCTCCTTAGCGCAAATACTTCCCAAATGGGGGATTAAGTATAGAACAGCTGATTTAAAATTTATAGGTAAGCGTTTTCTATTTTTTTCTAACTCATATTGTTTTGATAAATGTGTTGTTGGAACTTATCAAAGTGTTTAAGAGTTAAAAGATAGGCGAAATTCGCTGGTTTCCAGTACTGTCTGTAACACGAAAGCAAACTAGTGTTGTACTGTCGCATAACTCTGCTTCACTGCTTATTAAAATACCGGCCAAGTGCGAGTCGGACTCGCGCTCGAAGGGTTCCGTACCATCTTTCAAAATGGTAAAACCACGTATGGGAGCCCCTACATTTTTATTTTATTATGTTTTTTAGTTTTTGTTGTTATAGCGGCTACAGAAATACGTCATCAAAATTTCAACTGTCTACCTCGGTTAATGAGATACAGCCTGGTGACAGACGGACAGACAGCAGAGGTTTAGTAATAGGATTATCGTTTTACCTTTTGAGTACGGGACCCTAAAATATAATTCGCAGAAAAGTTATTAAATGCATTAGTGCAATTCGTTTAATCGAAGTTGTCATTCTATACATTTTAATTAACCGTTTACTAAAATAATTCTATTAACACAGAGTACTAAATATATGAAAATTTCTTTAGTTACTAAAATTAGGAGAAGTATTGCTCACCCTAATTTCAATCGAGACGACTTTAGTAACAATATCGGATTATTCGAGCACACAGTTTCGGTACCAATCCATCAACACATCAGTAAGTAATTACAATTATATATCCAAAGAAATTTTATGTATATTATTCACTTTAATACTGTTTGATATTCGAATCTAAGCTTGACCTTAGGTAACATTTCACAATACGCTTTGCGTCATAATACAATAAATGAAATATATTATAATCAGTAAATAAAAGTCAATAAGTAAAAAAACATTATTTATCGCATAGAAATGTGGGCAACATAGTATATGATAATATAACATATGCTACAGTACCACGTTTGTTTTACGCGATTATTACCATGATATAAAAAAAACTTGTAAAAATTATTCCCGGATCGATCGATATGATCTATATGGTAGCATTTCTGCGTGAAGTATGTTAAAGTAAGAAAAGCGCCAATAGCCTAATGGTTAAGGGCACGGACTGTGAAACATTAAAACCAGTCTGAATCCGCCATTTGACTAGTGACGTGAACCATTTCCAACCAAGCTTATATTGGGAATCGTTAAAAGAAAGATTCATAAATTAATTCGATAATATACAAAAGTTTCATATATATATATATATATATATATATATATATATATATATATATATACCTGAGAAAGGTGGCGTCATGCCAAAAAATACAGAATAACAATGACAACAAGAAAACAAGATGAGCCCGTAATTAAGACATAATTGAACTAATTAGTCATTTTGTTTTCTAACAGCTTTCAATAGATCCGTTAACCTAAATGGTCATATGGGATTTGCCGACGGAAAATTACTTATTGTATCATGGAATCAAGCTAGTACAGAAGATAAAGGTAATATAGCACATTAGCTATCTAAGTCTAGCAGTGAAACAAGTAAGATATAAGCTCTGTGCGTTTCAAAGCATGTATATGTGTTGTTTCCCACTGCAGAGACACAGGCCTCCTCTCCGAGAGAGGGAATGAGCCGTCATCCACCACACTGGCCCAGTGCGGGTTGGTGGATGTCACATATCTTCGAATTTCATGGTTCTAAGAACATGCCGGTTTCCTCACGATGTTTTCCTTCACCGTTTTTGGAGCAGTGGTGATGAAATAAATTACACAAAGTAACGCGCTTGCCTGGGTTCGAACCCGCGACCTACAGTACGTAAGTCGGGGCCTAAACCGCTGAGCCACCATTGCTCCCTCTTTATCCACTTTATAACCGGGCTATGCAAATTCAAAACATATATATAATAATATATATGTCAAAGTACCGACCGTTTTGAATGTGCATAGCCCGGTTATAAAATGTCTAATCTTACAATCGATCAGTGACATATACATGTTTATATTCGTATATACGAGTATATAGGCAAACGAGCAGAGAATCGATTTCCGTTAAGTGATCACCGCCACATTCATAATTCATAATCAGTGACAAAATAAGAAGAGTTGCAAGAGGAAGGATCTTTTTACCTGGTAAGCCGCAATAGCGATCACAACTTGTGTTTACAGTGCACACGAGGGTACGGCTAGATTTTTTTTATAGCATAAGGGGCAAACGAGCAACGGGTCGCCTACAACCTAAGTGATCACCGCCGCTCATGAACATCCGCAACACCAGGGGAACTGCGGATGCGTTGCCGGCCTTTAAGAAAGCTCGCTCGCTTCTTGAAGGATCCTAAGTCGTATTGGTATGGAAATACTGCTGGCGACAGATCATTCCACAATGCGGCTGTCCGAGGCAAGAAATTACGCGAAAACCGCACCGTAGTGGAATACCAACCATCAAGATGGTGAAGATGGTAATTGGAGCTCTGTCGAGTTGAGCGACGACGAAACTCAGCGGCAGTAATTGTTCCAAACAATTCGTCGGAACACTCCCCATGGTAAAGACGATAAAAAATGCAAAGGGAGCTGATGTCTCTTCGCAATGCCAGTGAGTCAAGCCGATCAGTAAGAGCTCAGTCGTTGATGATTCGAGTCGCTCTTCGTTGTACGCGGTCAAATGGAAGAAGCTGGTATTTGGGGGCTCCGGCCCAGAGATACGAGTAGTATTTCATATGAGGCCGAATCTGCGCATTATACAGCTATAAGCGATGGGCCGGCGTAAAATACTGCTTCGCTCTACAGAGCACACCAAGCTTTTTGGAGGCCAACTTGGCCTTATCTTTCAAATGACCACGAAATTTGACGTCGCTCGATATATCAACGCCGAAAATCCGTATTTATACTAGCAGAGGCAACCAGGGGGGTGTTCTCAAAGTTCAGATTAACGACGAAGGGTTGTTTCTTGGCTGTAAACGGGCAAACTTGTGTTTTTTTGGGGTTGAATTGGACAAGATTTTGTCGCCCCCAATCCGAAACGTTACCCAATAGAGTCTCAAGTTCAGACACAAGTGCTCCGGTACTCATTGACGCAATCCCGAGAAATATTAGCACGGGCCATGTACAGGGCATCACCGGTACTATCGTCTGCATAGCAATGAACGTTACTATGCAACATGTCATTGACATGCAGAAGAAAGAGGGTGGGAGATAGTACACAGCCCTGTGGTGCACCAGCATTAATGGATTTGGTGTCCGAGCATGCATCGTCGACTACGACCTTGATGCTACGACCCTCAAGGAAGCTGGTAATCCATTCGCATAATTTCTCGGGAAGCCCGTAGGAAGACAGCTTCGAAAGAATCCCTTTGTGCCAAACCCGATCGAAGACTTTGTCTACGTCCAGACTAACCGCCAAGGCCTCCCCTTTGTTCTCAATTGCCTCCGCCGATCGGTGAGTTAGTTAAGCCTAAAGATCACCAGCTGAGCGTCGCTGACGAAAACCGTACCGACGATCGCTAATCAGCTGGTGATCCTCTAGGTATCGCATGAGCTGGCAATTAATGGTTGATTCCATTATCTTGCAGAACAAAGAAGTTCCCCTATATTCGGGCCTCCAGGACCTCACTCATGAGACGAATCGCAGAAATACATCTATTTCACGCCTGTCTTCTGTGAGGTTGTGGTTTTTCACCGGTCGAGCCGGCCGCCCATTCATGCAACAGATGTTGTCGTTGCGGGACTCTACCATTATTGAAACTGTACTGATCCCAGACTAAGCAGACTTGAGAAACCAGATTACCGATTTACTGCATACAATACTTTTCATTATTTTTTTTGAATACATACTTAAACAGATAAGGACAAACAGATATGTTTACGCACACAAATGTATGTCCTGGGTAGGAATCGAACCCACGACCTGTGGCGTGAGAAGCAAGTATCATACTGTGTTTGTGGAATGTCATCAATTTGTTGTGGATGGTGCTTGGAGCTCCGTCGAGCCAACACATCCTCCAAGAGGATACTAGCAAAATTCAGCGAAAGACCTATTAATCGAAACCGTTTAGACTGATTCGTTTATTCTACAAAACAGTTGGGCATATCGGAAAATATTACTCGAGTGTCAACAAATTAAAATAGTGTGGTTGGATCATTTTGTTTTATTAGTTTGATAAAATATGTTTCAGGAAATGTCGGACAACCATACAGCTTATATATTGCGAATTCCATGGATAGAGCTAAATGTATTAACTTTATGGCCGCTGTCGTGGACTTACGGACTTATGAACACTGTGTTACTTTTCAGGACACGAGTGAATTTAATTTATGTAAGATCATGTGCTATAATGGTTATTATATTTGTATTGACCGCCCAGCTGTCGAAATTTGACCGTAATTATTTAAGTTTTATTAAGCTTAAACTTTTTGCTTGCGTAGTTTTTTCATGTTACTATTCTTCGCATATATATCTGTATGTATCTATATACATAGACGTAACAGGTGGTGAGCATTTCATCGTAAGGGTCAAACTAGTGATATTTTATCTTATAATTTTTACAGGAAACCATTCGCGATTCAATGTACGGTCCCGACATTTTGCAGTTTGCCCTTTAACTCAATTTTAAAACAATTACCAGTCTTCTTATCATTATGCCTTGCTGTTGACTTTTTGATACGACTATTTTTTTCATTTATTTACGACATAAATGGTCTCCTCTGTCTTCTCCTATTTCTTTTCCCTTCTATAATTGGTTTTCTAAGATCGTTGTGTCAATCAAGAGTCCTATTTTTCCTCTAACGGGTTTCGTTAGTTTCTATTAATTTTTTTTCTTCTTTCACTCTGCCTAAAAATAAATTGGTTGGAGAAAATAACAAAGGAGTCTAATTCCTCCATATCCATTATTTTTTCATTTCTTTCCCAGTCTCTCCATATCCCTATGAGCCCTAGCCCATTTAATATCAATATTTATGTTTTAATTGTATGAAAAATATACCAAGCGTTATATTTATAAGTATATCCTATCGGGCATAGATTGAGGTAACATTACATATTTTGGTGGATTTTTATATAGCCGAATGACATGTGTATCTGTGTATTAAAATGTTTCAGATCATGGTGCAGCTCTGCTAAATACTTTCGATGTTTTTGGGATATTTTCGTGGGGAGAAAGACAAGAAAAAGTATTTTCCTTTGTAATATTACGAATTACTGATTTCAAAGATTGGCTAGAAGAAGTTATAAATCTAAACAATGTCGTATAGACTGGATTCGGTAAGATCTAACAGAATTGTCTACGTAATACAAAATGACTTTCTTACAAAATCTGTGTAAATATTTATTGAATTATAACTGAAATTTGTATAGCAACATAGTCTTGGCTTGAGCTGCAATGCTCTTCAAAGCTAGAATAGCGGTATCAACTAATTTAGTTATGAAGTTGTTATGTATATTTTCGTAATAATAGAAATAAACGGGTAATCAGAACTGAAATAAAACCTATTAATCAAAACAATATTTTTTATTTCTTTCGGATGGTCTTCGCTATCTACGCGCAGCCACAAAATAGATAGGTCCCTACCTTCTAGAAGGCTGATCGACGAGAGCACACATCCTCTCTGACGTACATTCACACCCCGGCCCGGGGCAAAAAGGAATGCTCCAATTTGTAACCCGGACAGGCTAGATACGATATGTCAGCCGGAGAGGATATCTGCGTCTCAGTGAGAAAAAGCAAGGCCGGCTTAGCTGTCCGTAGATGGAAGTGGACGGCCTCCAAGTTACAGTGGAGTCCCCTGATGTTACAGAAGTCCACGGCGGACGTGGTAGGGGATGCCGTGAGGTGCCTGCGTTTGCCCCGAGCTCCAGCAACGAGCGGGATGGTGCCCCCCCAGAATACGCGGGGCAGCCCGCGCGCCTACGCCCAGACTCCAAGCGGGAGTTCAGGCGTAAACGCGCGGAGGGGGATTCTCCAATACAAGTGGTTTCGGACCTGGGGTAGATTATTTGTAGATCCCGCTGCTATGCTGTTAAGGGTCGGCCTCCGGCACACACGCTCATCAGACGAAACGCGGAATTTCTTCCACTTCACGCCTGTCTTTCATTATACCAATGACCGATGAGCAACGGATACTACTACTACTATTTATTAGCATGTACGAATAACGTTCAAGAGCGACTGAAAATGGAATGTAAGCGAATAGCTGCAGAATTCAATGACTTCATGTAAAAGAGCAAAGCCAGTGAGCAAAACCAGATAAACATTGGTTGCATATTCTCGAATCTCTGTAAGGGCGTTGCAATTTAGCATAATTAATAATAATTTAATAATTAATAGTAATTCCCTTGGAATGTGTTACGCACGTGGAAAATTTAAATTGCCATGTTCTCGCGTAGGAAATCCACTATATTGTTTATTTACACAGCAGAAAATAAAACGAAAAACATATTTTACTAGAAATACGTAGTTATACATCCGCCTCAGCCCATTGTATTAGATTAGTAAAGAACTTTTTCGCTGATTTAGCATAGCCACCGGACAGTTCGTAGAATTATAGATAACGATGCCATTCTTAGAAGTGTTTATGAGACATCGTTGTAAGACCCATTTGAATGTGAATCATAATATATTCTGCCTCCGAATCGGAAACACGTATTGTAAGTTTAATTTTTAAAAACCCTTTTGATCAAAGTGAAAGTTGACTGGCACAGCCGGCAGGATCGCTTCGATAAAGCTGTGCCGTCTTTCGTATAATTTCGGGTGTACAAATTCGCCTGGAATATGTGAGCGCGGCGCGAATAGCTGTGAGGCGATCCACGAACCAACAAAATGTGTCGAGCTCTACCGAGGACAACGAATATGGGAGTAGCGGTCGGTTGGTGAGTAAAACTCTTTGCCAGCCTTATCCTATTACCACTCCCGTATTTTTCATAAAAGGGTTTTAGGTTTAATAAAATTAAATTTAGTTTTGTTATTTTTGGGATTGGACATCTCCCGTTATAACGTGACTGGTTACTTAGTATAAATCTCTATTAAGTGCCAAATTAGCTCTATGAATTTATATTGTGTCATTTTATGTGTTTAAAAATTAATTATTGTATTTTAAATTGAAAAAAAAAGTGTGTATTAATGTGTCATAGAATTTATTAACCATTTTATATTAATTTACTATTGTCATCTTAACAATTTACTTAATAATTGAGGTGCTATTTTATCTTACGTAATTTTTAAGCCCTTATATATATTTTATTGCGTGCTTACATTGTAATTTTGTTTTGTCATTTAAAACTTATTCGAATCTCATATATATATACTATTATTTATCTTTTAAAATGGAGGCAGGACCGAGTTATGTTACCTTACCAGTGACAGTACACATTGTACCTATCCCAAGCGAAATGTTACGGCTCATCCCTTATTTCGGGGGTGATAAAAGACATCTTAATATTTTTTATCAGAAAATGTGAGTACGTAATTAATAAATATAGGGGACATGAGGAACAGAACATTTATGTTTTCCACGCTATTACTAGCCGTCTTACGATGACGTAGCCGCGCTGTTATCAGAGCGCGAAGACATATGTAACAACTTGGACCGCTTTAAAGGAATTGTTAGGTCAACATTTCGGTGACCCTCATAGTGAGGAGTGTATAAGTATCGAATTGGAAGCGTGCAAAATTAAAACGGGTGAGAGTTATTTAGATTTTTGCAATAGAATCCAAAATATTCGCTCACTGCTTATCTCAAAAGTTAATTTAGTAACAGACACAGATATTAAACGCGCAAAAATCGCCATATATAATCATACATCGTTAAATGTATTTCTCTATAATTTACCGGAACACTTAGTACGCATCGCAAGATTCTTTAATCGCTTGTTCCAGAGTTGTAGAGGAAATGAACTTCCATGAACAATATGTTATGCGGAATAAAATCCATGATAACTTAACACCTAAGCCACCAAATAACATTACTCCTATAGGTTCTAAATTCGGTATACTCCTACGACATCACAGAATCCAATTGGATATAAGCCCTTGCTGCCCAATAATTATATGCCTTAACAAAAATTTAATTTCGAGATCACACAAAACAGATTTAAATTCGGACAACAGCAAAGTCTTGCGCTTAAACCGCAACAATTTGGAAACCCTCCACAGTTTGGGTATAGACCGCCACAGACAATGATACCACAACAGTTTGGTTATATATTGGTTATATCACGCAGTCGACTGCGTGAAGAGTAGCTGAACGCACCTGTGTCATTAATCTGTAATCATCGCGTGCTACTTGAAGCGTAATTCATTGTCGTAAAAGAGAGGAAAAAAATAGACAAAAAAAATCACACACGGGTCGTAATAAAAAGTTATTTAGTTTTAATGCACTACGCACAGTGTAATGTGTTCTTTAATGACGGTGTAAAGTGTGGATCGTGTAAAAATGAACTAAGTTTTGGCTACGCCAGTATAACTGAAGCGGGTTATAGGAAGCTTGGGGCTGACCGAAGGGCCGCCTGTAAGTGCCCCCATTGCCGAAGCATTCCCTCCGCCATGTCAGCACCTATTTCAGCCGAATCACCGCCAAATACTAGCCGTGGTGTTGCTTCAATTGAGATTGTCTTGCAGGAGATAAGGGACTTGAAAGCTCAATTAAAATTTATACACTCACTCGCCGAAGACGAGATGTCGAAGTCGATCAAAAAAGATGTTACTGATTTAAAATTATCGTCCGATTTTAACCACGAAAAAATGTTGACTTGTGAATCCAGGATCACCGACGTTGAGCGCAAAGTCACCGAATTCGATTGTATCAAAGCGTCTGTTGACTCGGCCTTATTAGAAATTTCAGTCCTGAAAAAGGAGTTGTCTTCTAAAGAGCAATGGTCTAGACTCAGCAACGTAGAAATTAAAGGAGTGCCGTTTGAGAAGAACCTTTTTACGATATTTGAGGGAATAGCGAGTAGAATTGGCTACTCGATTCCAAAATCTCAAATCAATTACATCGCTAGGGTCCCGTCCTATACTGGGAATGACAAATCTATCATAGTCAACTTAGTCAACCGTTACGTCAAGGAGTAATTCATTGCCGCGGCACGAGCCAAGCGATCACTGTTGGCTGAAGATATCGGTTTTTCAGGATGCAAACAACGGATATTTGTAAACGATCATTTAACAGCACACTTTAAATCCCTGTTAACTCAAACTAAGCAGCTGTGTAAAGAAAAAATTTATCGTTATGTCTGGCTCAAGTATTGTAAAATCCACGTCAGAAAGAACGATACTACTTCGGTTTTAATTGTTTCTAAAGACAGTGATTTAAACAAAATAGTATAATCTGTTTACAATTTTATGGTGATTTGCCTAATCAATTTGATTTTTTCTGAACATATATATGGAAATAAGAACATAAATTACAATATTATTTTCGTTTTGCATCCGTCGCCTGTTTTGCCGAAATTTCACCGTCATTACTTATTAACTTTATATTTGCAATATTTAATTCCTTATTTGATGCTTTATTATAGTGATGGCCTTGGTTGGTCATATACCTAAGGAATCCAAAATATCGCACATTGTTGAGGGTATTTTTACTTCGTTGTCTAAAATATTGTGGTTTTTTGAGGGTATTTTCGCAGCTGTGTTCTGTCCGGGTTGTTTATTGCCCTATTATAATGCTAATTACTTCATTCATTGTAACGAATGCCGTAGTTATTATGAATCGTAACACCTTTTATGTTTATTTGTGTCTATTATATAATGTTAAGAACCGTTCTGATGCCGACCTCGCTTTAAGTGTTTATATTCTCGTTATAGAGTGGAGAGATTTTTTAATCCTTTGTATAATTATCGTATCAGTCGTACACCTGCCTAGAATAATACATTTTCATATTAATGCCTTTTTACATAACTCTTGTAGAATAGTACCAAAGTATTTCAGACGTTATTTTCATTACTATTTGTTCAGGTCACTTATTTTCAATTGCAGTTCCCCTCTTGCTCTGTTATTATTCAATTTTCAGTATTTACTACTACACACGATAACGTTAATACTTTAAGCATATATTACCAGAATGCGCGAGGGCTCCGCACCAAAACATTAGACTTCTTTCGTAACACTTCCACGTCTGCATATGATATAATTATTATGACTGAGACATGGTTACTGGATGGAATATCGAATTCTGAACTGGTTGATAACCGTTACATGGTGTGGCGCCGCGACCGCGACTACGCGGCCAGGGGGCAGGTATACGGCGGGGGCGTGCTCGTCGCCGCGCGCAGGGACCTACGCGTAAAACCTCAGCCGACATTTCAGTCCAGTGCTGAAGATATTTGGGTCACGCTGACTCTTTATAGGAGTGATAATACTTTTGCTAATCTCCACGTCTGTGCCTTGTACTTGTGTAATCAACAAGGATGTCTCTCTTTCTCTGATCAGTTGTTATATTTCCTTTCGAAAGTGAGCGATATAACCCTGAACTATCCTTCCGATAAACTCCTTATTGAAGGTGACTTCAATCTTAGCAACATTATCTCGGAACCCGCGTTGGAGCCTGTTTTGAGCCAACCAATTACAGTTCGCGCGATGAATATTTATTAGTTGATGAAATTAACACGAATAATCCTTGCCAATATAACGGTGTACGTAACACATTAGAAAAAAAGAAATTACGGAAGTTGATTGGCGACGATTATTTTCATCTAAATCTCTTGATGATTCCGTTAAATATTTCTATCGAATGTTTGAAATTTTAAAAGACAAATATATACCCTCTAAAATAGTTAAACCTAACTCTTACCCTGTTTGGTATTCACAGCCATTGAAGCGTGCCATCAATGAAAAGTATAAATATCTCCGTAAATTCAGGACTTATGGCAATAGATCTGATGAAGAATCTTATAAAATTTTGCGCAAACGTGTTAAATATTTGGAAGGCGAGTGTTATAAAAAATATTTATCTATGGTTGATAAGTCAATAGAAAAAAATCCTAAATATTTTAGGTCCTATGTTAAATGTAAATCTAAATCTTATTCAATCCCTATTAGCCTCACTCTCAGAAACGAAACCTTCAACGCCGGTGAAGATTCACCGATAGATATTAGCAACGCAAATGCGACATAGTTTCATTCAAATTTCTTGCAAACTGGTGCCCATTCTACTCCGCCTACTATCCCTTACGAGGCTTCCGATTCAACTGCGAATAAATCGAATATAGAAATTGATGTTAAGCGTGTTCGCCAGCTGTTGAAAGCTCTTGATTCTAACAAATCTGCGGGACCTGATAATTTGCCAGCCTCTTTTCTCATTAACTGTGCGGATACAATCGCTTTACCTTTAAGTTTGCTCTTCATTAAATCACTAGCTGAGTGCTCAGTTCCAGATATTTGAAAACGGGCGTATATAACTGCTGTGCACAAAAATGGCCCGCGGATAGACATCTCCAACTATCGGCCGATATCCAAGTTATGCGTTGTCTTATAAAATATTGGAAAAAAGTAATATACGAACTGGTTAAGCACTCCTTTAGCCAAAAAGACTTACCTAAAAAGGACAGTGAAAACTTTCTAATCGAGGCCTCACCCACGAAAGAGAGATAATAGAATTAAATTGTGACCCCAATCTCAAATTACCCTATATATAAATATATTCCAGAGATGATTGATACCGGAAGTACTAGATCTTTCATGACTCCCCCGTATCGCTTACCAATATTTTCCACAATATATTAGGTACGAACCATTCCAAGTAGTTAGTACTCATGCCTCTAGTAGACACGACGAAACTACTGTGATTCCCTTATTACCGATTTTTAACACGAATGACTGTCACAAATTTCACTTATATAACGAAAGCGAACGCTATGAAGGACTCATTGGTAATGACCTACTTAAACAATTAGATGCGATTATCGGCCTTAAACATTTATCATTAAAAACTAAAACTTCTTCCATCCCTATTATTAATAATTTAAATTATACTATTATATAACACTACCGGCACGTAGTAAACAGCGTGTTAGGATTCCCACGGACACACATATATGCTGGAGAAGCCATAGTTGAGTTTAAAGAATTTACTCCCGGCTTAAGAATGCCTTCCGCCTTAGTAAACTGTGTTAACGGATACGCACAAACTGTGATTCAGAACACACTAGAAATACCTTTATCAATGACCATAACTAAACTCTTTACAGTATCGAAATTTGACACGACCAAATGTAACTTAAATTTTTGTGACCATAATACAGCAATAGAGACAGACAAATAACTTAAAGATAATTTAAATAGACTCAGACTTGACCATACAAACGACGAAGAACGAAGTAAAATAATGAATCTTTGCAATGAATACAAGGATATATTTTACTGCGACCAAATTCCACTTAGCTTTACCAATCAGGTAAAACATAAAATTCCGACAAAGAACGAAGACCCTATTTATTGTTTATTTATTTATAATATTATTACACAATACAAATTGCTCCACAAAACCGATTGTTCGGTTTGACTGTGGACTTGTAGCCGCGCCTGGTATATGTACATACATACAAATGAAAAACAAGTAAGCAAACATTACATTAGAACATTTTATCGATATTCACTACTGATGCTTTCAAATAAGAAGTTTTTATAACTTACAGCGAATTTCTTTCTGTTTTCTTCCATTCTTAGCTGAGACGACATCTCGTTAAACAACAAAGGAATGCGATACCTGAGGGTTCTTCCGCCAAAATAATTATTTATATGTGCCACTTGATATTTGCCGTCAGTGACACTTCTAGTGCCCTGGTCGTGTCGAATAAGGGTTCTAAGCTCCTGATTGCTAAGGTTATTAAGTGCTAATAAGTATTTGTGTTTTAAATGTACCGGTAATATTTTGCAGATTTTAAACAATTCTTTGTAATTATTTTTGTATTTCTTTTTAGTTTTATTGTCTACGAGAAGTTTTAAAAATCGTATTTGGAGAGCCTCAATCTTATCTAAATGTGTTTTAAATGTAAGGCCGTAGCAATCCAGAGCATAGCTCACAATAGGTTCAACAAGGGCCATGTACAAGTTTTTTAATATATTCTTTGGTATTTTAAACTGAAGATGACATAATTTAAATAAAAGGACTCTTAATTTATTTACAATATAATCTACATGTTCTATCCATCCAAATTTTTCGTCTATAGTTACGCCTAAATAGGTTACAGTATTTGTTCTTCTAATTGTCTTACATTTACAGTTTAAGCAATCTTTATGAAAACATTCTAGGGTATGGGTAATAATGTTACACTGTGAATCCGATGTACAAGAGTAAGGAGATTGTATTATAATTAATTGTGTTTTGTCATTATTTAGTACTATGCCGTTATCATGAGCCCATTTTACTACGCGGTGTACATCCTCCTGCATAAGTCGCCCCACTTCGTCTATGTCACGTCCGGCACGCAGTATACATAGGTCGTCTGCGTACATGTAAGTCGAACAATTTTTGATGACGTTACACAGACTGTTGACATGCATCAGGTAGCACGACGGCCCGCTCCCGGACCCCTGCGCCACCCCGCAGCTGACTGTTGTGGGGGGGTCACTGCATACGTTGTCGATTTGTACTCTAAACGTACGCTCATGTAGATAGTCCCTAAACCATTTGTTTAGCGGTCCCCTCACGCCACACTCATCCATTGCCAGAAGTAGGTTCTCATGCAGCAGGGTGTCGAATGCTTTTTTGAAATCGAAAAATATAGCCGTTACAAATTTTTTATCATTGAGATGACCGTTTATTTCATTAGTAAATTTTGACAATAAGTTACAGGTGCTATTTTCCTTTTGGAACCCATGTTGACATGCAGTTAATATTCCATTTTTACTAAGAAAGTCGTTTACCAAGTTTACTATATATTTTTCAATAATCTTTTCTACGCTGGATAAAATTGTGGTAGGTCGGTAATTAGAATACTGTTTATGATCTCCCCTCTTGTAAATCGGACGAACTATACCTTCTTTTAATTTTGGCGGAACTTTCCCCCTAGACACAGATAAATTTATTATTTTAGCAATTACAGGACTAATTTTCTTATTAATAAAAACTAAGTCACGCATGCGTATGAGATCAGAGCCTGCGGATTTGCGGACACTCATATTATTTATAATCTTTGAGATATCTTCGGTATAGCAGGTTTCCATCTCATAGACATGCTGGCTGGTGTCACATACTCTTCCCTTTCTAACCATTTTTCGCCACAGTCATGCTTAATATTAACAACATCATTAATAAATCCAACGGCAAATTCAGAAGTTAAGTCGTCTAATGGCTTTTTATTTATATATTTCAAAATTATTTGGTCGGGAGATGGTTTAGTATGACCTAGGAAATTGTTGACTTTTTCCCATAATTTTCTAATATTACCGTTACAATTCTGGATACAATTTTTATCATAACTATTTTTTGTTTTTGTTATAAATTTTGTACATATATTCCTAAACCGCGTATATTCTAACCTGTTAATCATGTTTTTAGTATCATTAGACCATATAGTAAATAACCTATCTCTTTCTTCTATCATATTTCTAATACGATTATTAACCCACCCTTTGTTGTTTCTCTGAGTTTTATTACAATCCATTAATTTGTAACTAGATTCATAAATTTGTTGGAATATAATTTGAAGTTTTGTATACAAATCGTGTGCACATTCGATATTTAGTAATGTAGTTATATCTATTTCTTGAAGCTTGCTTTGAATAATACTATTGTCTAAAACGCGTCGGCAGCGATGTCGGGGCTGCGCGTGCTCAGAAGCCACGCCCACCCCCGCGCCCCTTCCTTGCACTCCCCATATTACCGATCGCCGTCGCAATGCAGTAATGATCCGATAGTTTATGTTCGACTATAGCAGAATCAATCCATGCAGAAGGGATACGCACGAATATATGGTCTATGCATGTCTCACTAATATTTTGTTTCATTGTCTCTCGTCGAGTGACTCCTTCTATACACTGTACAAATCCTGTACATTGTTTGTTTGTCTAAAGTGTTTATATTAATATCTCCACAAAGTATGATGTTACTATGACGAGGCAATGCTCTAAGTAAGGAATCTAATTCCTCTAAGAATATTTTTATTTTATTTTGTTTGTTATATCTCGGAGGTCTATAAAGGGAAATAAGAAATGTCTCACAACTATTCACGTAGGCTCGAAGCAACACACACTCCGGGGCTTGCATCTGAATCGGCAGCGGACAAACGCTAGCGCGCAGACTGGGATGCGTGTACACCAGCACCCCCCCACCACGTCTGCCTTGGCGTGTGTATGCATGCTGCTCAAAGCCTAATATTTGGTATAAATTCACTAGGTTATAAGCAATGTTGGGTTCCGTTAGTATTATGACGTTTAACATGTGTAAGCAGTTGCTCAATATTGCCAATAATTCATTAAATTTTTTCTTTATAGAACGAATATTTACGTGAAATAAGTAAAAGTCTTTCACCTCATTTAAAGATGTGATCCATGAATTTAAACTATTTACACTCACTGAATTACCATTGACCGCTTTTATCACGCTAGCATCCTGAATGAAACCGAATTCCGTATTAAAAATTACACATTTTTAATGTAACCGTAATAAAATGTTTTTTACTCTTTAAAATCTTGTATGTCACTCATATATTTCACTCTTTTTGTTTGGTCTCCATCTGTTTTTTTAACCAGGATCTTCCCGTTTGATACCCATATGTATTTGTAGGTTCCCCTTAACTCTGTTTTAGTTTTCCATAGCAGTTCCCGAGTTTCTTTCGTGAGGTCCTCATTGATAAAAAGCTTTTCGCGGCAGAAACCTCCAGTAATTTTATCGCTAGTAATATCGGACGTATTGCGCCGTTTTTTCAGCCAAGACTCCCGTGCGGAGGTCCCGTTGGAATGAAAGGCTTGTCTTGTTTACGATACGGTATTCTTCTTGCGCATTTAATCTCCGTTGTGCACGCACTTATGTTTTCTCCTAACTTTTTAACTAATTGCATAATATTTTCGTTGGGTAGTTGCTCCATACCCACTATTTGAAGATTATTTTTACGTTCTTTTTGTTCAAGGTCATTTAATTTTTGCTCCAATGCTTTGTTGTATTTTTCGAGATTTGTGCATTTGTTAGTGAGATGCGTTATATTCTTCTCCACTTGATATAATTTGTCTTTCGTTTCAGTATGTTCAATGCGTAGGAGGTCATACTTTTCAGACAAGAATTCAATACTTTTAGTGATGGAATCCAATTGTTTCTTAACTTCATGTATTATGCTTATCTTTTGATTTATATCTCGCAGTGTTGATGCAGGCGTAGTCTCGTCATCTTCTATATTATCAGGGTCAGAGTCGTCTTCGCAGTTGTTACAGTATAATCGAGGCCCCCCTGCTTTCAGATCTCCAGCAAGCCCTTTAACACACGCTTTATGAAAAATTCCTTGACATTGCACGT
Organism: Papilio elwesi; assembly: GCA_029849275.1. Lineage (NCBI taxonomy): Eukaryota > Metazoa > Arthropoda > Insecta > Lepidoptera > Papilionidae > Papilio > Papilio elwesi. The sequence goes on along the minus strand of CM056717.1, from coordinate 14,444,205 downwards.
GAAGTGCAATCCTTTTTTAGATAAACTCTTTTTACATTTTTGGCACTCCATTGTCTTAACTATCTCGAACAAAGATATTGCGTAAACTGTGATAGAACTTTTTATTTTTTTGCACACGTACACTTTGTTCGACGTCCCAAGCGTGACTAATGTTAGACCATATCGACAGGACCCCGCTCAAGCTACTGAAATTAATAGACAGACTGAAAAATTACTTAAAGACAACGTTATCCAAGAGTCACACTCACCCTGGAATGCACCGGTTCACTTGGTTCCCAAGAAAAGCGATGCGTCCGGTGAGGTTAAATATCGAATGGTCATTGATTACAGGAGACTTAATGAAATTACTATTGACGACCGATATCCCCTTCCCAACATTATCGACTTGTTTGACAAATTAGGAAAGAGCCTCTACTTTACGACGCTTGACTTAGCTAGTAGTAGTGGTTACCAGATAGAAGTAGAAGAGCAGGACCGTAAAAAAACTGCCTTTAGCACACAGCACGGACATTACGAGTACTTAAGGATGCCTTTTGGACTTAAGACAGTACCAGCGACAAAACTTTTATTTTGACGACTGACGCTTCTAACTTCGCACTAGGCGCCGTTTTATCTCAAAGCCCAATAGGTAGCGATAAGCCTGTAGCGTATGCTAGCGTACCCTTAGCGACACTGAGGCTCGGTATAGTACGATAGAGCGAGAATGTCTCGCTATTGTTTGGGCTATTACGCACTTTCGCCCTTATTTATATGGGAGAAAGTTCATAATCTACACTGATCACAAACCTTTGGCATGGTTCCCATAAGGACACTAGTAGTAAACTTACCCGTTCGCGTCTACGTCTCCAAGACTTTGACTATAAAAAAAAATTACTTAACACACGGTTTACAATTTTATATTGGGACGGAGGTATCCTTTTAAATATAATAATACCTGTTTTAGGATACCCCCCTCTTCCATATCATGGTTTTAAATATGCTTATGATTTCGGTGTAAGTAAACATTTTTTTTAAATTTAACTCTGCTATAAATGATGTGTGTATATTTGTGCGTGCGTGTGTGTGTGTGTGTGTGTGTGTGCGTGCGTGTACGTGAATGTGTGTGGTGGGCCAGTTTGTACGTATATTTTAGTGGGCGCGTGAGTAGGCTTAGGTATATAAATATAAGGTGTTGGGTTACGATATTGCAGTCATTAGAGCCTCAATCTCATCGTAGTTTTTAGTTTTCAACCATGTTTGTAATGATTTTTTGCATTCTTGGTAATTCTTGTGATAAATATTGATATGTCTATTAATCGTGTTATATAGGTGAGCCGATTGAATGTCAAATTGTCTTTTAGCAAAACCACTTTTTACTACGATCACTGGAGCCACGGTGTGATTCCGTCTCCTGCTAACTACATCAGGATTATAGCTTAATGATTTGTGTAATTTCAACACGGCTTGTAAGATGTATAGTTTTCTAATACAGACCAGTTCGCTAATGGAATAAAGTTCACTGGTGGGAAATCTGTGGGGTTTAATGGAAATCTGTACGATACGATCTTTTTAATATTGAGATAGACATTTTCGAAGAGGAGAGATTACATGAGACAGACGTGTGCCTTTTTTCGCAAAACGAACATGAGTATACGTCGCGTGCGGCGTCAGTGCGGTCACCACTGATCGCCTGACCATCGACTAACTTGCCCAGAGCGGCGACGAAGCGGCTAGCTTCAACACCCCACTCACCCCACATAAGCTAATCACGATGCACTGACACCACACATTATTCTGACCGAGGGGTGGAGAATGGCAAAGGGACGTCGCCAGACACTAGCCAAACCGATGCAATAACCGCAGAACCAGCAGCATCGGCCACCGAAACCGGACAAGGGTAAAGTAGGAAAGCTATCTACTGCGGTGTCTGTCGCTCAGGGAGCTACGGTAGGCTTATCGCCTCTTTCAACATTTCCTTCTACTAACAACATTAATAATACTTACAACTCGTTAGATGTATCGCCATTAATGATTTGTCCATCTTAATAACACAGTCTAACAAAGTCCTAATAAATCCGCAGATTCGGTACCCAATACTGGGGGAGCCGCAGTATGAAACAGCAATATAGTGGGTTATAAGAGTCCAACTGTATCTATATATTTTACTAATTTTTTATCAATACATATAATAAAAATATAACTGATCGCTGTCTGCACATGGAAGATATTTGAGAAAAATTATTGCTAGGGGCCTTCATAAACGCAATAAAACCAAAAACAATGATTTTTATAATTTTTGTCTGTTTATCTGTGCGTTTGTTACCGCTAATCTCAGAAACGGCTTAATCGATTTGAGTCCGGTTTTCACTAATGTGTTGTGGTAAGCTTCACTTAACAACTTAGTATTTGTTTTATCTTAATCGGTATATAAATAAAAAAAAGTTATATCAATTTAAAGAGCCATGTCAAACATCTGTTTGATAAAAATGCTATAAAATAATTGTTCATTTCAGTAGGTTGGACTTTTAGTTATGCATGTTATTAGTTATATAAAGATCCTTAAAATGATGACGATTGAAAGCTTATCACGGAGTCCTATCCCATACTAAAGAAAATTAGTTTATGCTTTAGATGGCGTTACGAGTACAAGTTAAGAAACGAAATGCGACCATATACAATTAGAAAACCAAAATATAATAAAAGTAACTGAATTAAATATTATAAAATATGTTTAAATACATTATTTTTAAAAATATTTTTTTTTAATAATTCGCCTCATATTCGAAAAAAACAGACTTTCTCCTTCGAAAAGTAGCAATAAAAAGTCTTCGCCATTAGAAATTAGCATCATAGGGAAGTTATATACGAACGACGATCTATGTATCTATAAGTTCGTATCGCTCTTGGTAAGAATTTAAAACATGTCGTGAAGTTATTAGAAACTACCTGTGCCCCGCGGTTTTACCCGCCCTGCAATTTTACTTAAAATAAATGATATTACTTATTACCTACTTAAATACTACCCTAACCTCATCATCACCCTGCCCTTTTTCCGCTCATGTGGGGACATCGACATAACCGGAGTAAAGTTTAACAATCACATATGATTGTCTAAACTATGACCATAGTCCATTATATATATGTTATAATACTGAGCTACTAACCTGACCTAACAAAACATATTACAAAAGAGTACCTACATCACTGCTAAAATCGTCTACATACGTTTAAATATCATAATTACCAGGGAGCGTCGTGCGTCTCCGAAAGACGTGCGTGTGCTATAAATATTTCAATGCACAGTGTATCTAGCTGAAGCTTGCAAAATCTCCGACACTGTCCTGTTTTATATATACTATGATATTTAAACGTATGTAGACGATTTTAGAAGTGATGTAGGTACTCTTTTGTAATATGTTTTGTTAGGTCAGGTTAGTAGCTCAGTATTATAACATATATATAATGGACTATGGTCATAGTTTAGACAATCATATGTGATTGTTAAACTTTACTCCGGTTATGTCGATGTCCCCACATGAGCGGAAAAAGGGCAGGGTGATGATGAGGTTAGGGTAGTATTTAAGTAGGTAATAAGTAATATCATTTATTTTAAGTAAAATTGCAGGGCGGGTAAAACCGCGGGGCACAGGTAGTTTCTAATAACTTCACGACATGTTTTAAATTCTTACCAAGAGCGATACGAACTTATAGATACATAGATCGTCGTTCGTATATAACTTCCCTATGATGCTAATTTCTAATGGCGAAGACTTTTTATTGCTACTTTTCGAAGGAGAAAGTCTGTTTTTTTCGAATATGAGGCGAATTATTAAAAAAAAATATTTTTAAAAATAATGTATTTAAACATATTTTATAATATTTAATTCAGTTACTTTTATTATATTTTGGTTTTCTAATTGTATATGGTCGCATTTCGTTTCTTAACTTGTACTCGTAACGCCATCTAAAGCATAAACTAATTTTCTTTAGTATGGGATAGGACTCCGTGATAAGCTTTCAATCGTCATCATTTTAAGGATCTTTATATAACTAATAACATGCATAACTAAAAGTCCAACCTACTGAAATGAACAATTATTTTATAGCATTTTTATCAAACAGATGTTTGACATGGCTCTTTAAATTGATATAACTTTTTTTTATTTATATACCGATTAAGATAAAACAAATACTAAGTTGTTAAGTGAAGCTTACCACAACACATTAGTGAAAACCGGACTCAAATCGATTAAGCCGTTTCTGAGATTAGCGGTAACAAACGCACAGATAAACAGACAAAAATTATAAAAATCATTGTTTTTGGTTTTATTGCGTTTATGAAGGCCCCTAGCAATAATTTTTCTCAAATATCTTCCATGTGCAGACAGCGATCAGTTATATTTTTATTATATGTATTGATAAAAAATTAGTAAAATATATAGATACAGTTGGACTCTTATAACCCACTATATTGCTGTTTCATACTGCGCCTCCCCCAGTATTGGGTACCGAATCTGCGGATTTATTAGGACTTTGTTAGACTGTGTTATTAAGATGGACAAATCATTAATGGCGATACATCTAACGAGTTGTAAGTATTATTAATGTTGTTAGTAGAAGGAAATGTTGAAAGAGGCGATAAGCCTACCGTAGCTACCTGAGCGACAGACACCGCAGTAGATAGCTTTCCTACTTTACCCTTGTCCGGTTTCGGTGGCCGGTGCTGCTGGTTCTGCGGTTATTGCATCGGTTTGGCTAGTGTCTGGCGACGTCCCTTTGCCATTCTCCACCCCTCGGTCAGGATAATGTGTGGTGTCAGTGCATCGTGATTAGCTTATGTGGGGTGAGTGGGGTGTTGAAGCTAGCCGCTTCGTCGCCGCTCTGGGCAAGTTAGTCGATGGTCAGGCGATCAGTGGTGACACTGTCCTGTTTTATATATATATATATATATATGTATATATCTGTCCTATTTTATGTATATATATATATATATATAAAATAGAAAATAAGGTAAAAAGGATGTGACAGTCTCTTCGTAACCGTATAGGTAGCCACTTAAGTTGTTTGCGGTACTCCGAGACATGATCATACTTTCGCAGGCCATAAATAAAACGGATAACGGATAGTCTCTCTAATTTGTTAAGAAAAACAACATCAGCATAATCAAGCAAGGTAAGTAGAAGGGTCTGCGCTAAAATTATTTTAGTTTGAAATGGGAGAAACTTATGAAGGCGCTTAAGGGAATGATGAAATAAAACTATTTACTAATGGAATTAACGTGACAACTCCAGCACAAGTGGCGGTCAAAGTGAGCACCTAGGTTTTTGACATTATTTGCGTAGTTAACAATACAGCCATCGTATAAGACAGGTGGCAGCAAATTCTGATCAATACTGTTTACCTTATATGTAGGTGCTGCCAATTATTATAACTTGCGACTTTTTCGGATTCACTAAAAGACCGAAGGACTCGACCAGTCAGATATACGTTTTAAGTCGGCATTGATATGATTCTAATAATCATCATCACCTATAATATTGTCAGGTCTGAAATTATGGTACATTTGCAAGTCGTCTGCGTATAGGTGGAAGCGATACAATATAACATTTGAAAGAGCATTTATAAAAATAGAAAATAGTAAAGGAGACAATACTCCACCCTGAGGGACACCAGCCTTAAGATTGCACCAATCCGAGGAATCATCTTCAAAGTGTACCGCCTGAGAGCGGCCTTGAAGATACGACCTAATCCAACCGATTGCAAGAGAAGATTTCCATTGTTAATGTCTTTTGTGGCACTACCCTACTAGTTCACTTCTTGTATGCTTTTTTACATATCAAAGATTAATTAATCGGAAATCGTACGTAAGGCAAGGTTGTATTTTCGAATTTGAAGATTTTCGCTCATTACGGCTCTTGAAGCATAATATAATACCATGTTTTTAATCTTTTAAAAATAATCAAATTAGTGTTGATCGAGGATATTTCACAAATACCAAGTCTACAAAAAACAGACCATACTCTATTGTCACAATTTTAATTTGTGACCTACGTAAACAAGTAAAACTCTGATAAGGTCAAAATATTTATTTGTGGCCTTTTTCATTTTTAGCAGTTTGTGTATTTGCAATATGGCTATAATGGCTAATGCAGATAATACTTGATTGATTATCCAAATCCAATCCATTGATCTGATGACAGAGCCCTCTAACGACTTATTGTGGCAATAATAATAATAATAAAAAGCAGGAGTTGGTGACTTTTGAGGAGTAAAACACTTCAATGTAAATTAGATTTTGAATATATTATATTTAGTCGTACTTTCCTTTGCTTTGTAAGAATTGAATAAATACTTTAAATATTGATTTGTGTATCAAATACACTAGATAAGAGAAGCAATTTTATATCTAGATAGCTAGCTCTAACATATATTTTAATTCATAATGAACGCATCTATTTTTAAGTCGAGTCGATGTTATGTTGCCCATCCCTACCCTACTAATATTATACATGCGAATGTAAGTTTGTTTGTTACGCTTTCACGCGAAAACTACGCAACCGATCATCATGAAACTTTGTACACATATTTTTGGAGCTACTAGAAGTAACATAGGATACTTTTTTTTATTTTTCTGTATTTATTGTTAAAGTTATACTTCTTTAGCCGCGTTATGAATGAAAATGATGAGTGAAATTTTAAGATGCGCGCGCAGCAGTATGACACAAAAGTAATGGGTTGAAGCTAAATAGTGAAATTTTAAGATGCGCGCGCAGCAGTGTCAGACAAAAGTAACAGGTTGAAGCTAAATATGTTAAATATTTATTATTGGTTATTTAATATTTACAAAGTAAAGAAATAAATTTGATAAAACAATTAATAAAATAAATACGATAAAAATAAAAATCGAACATTAAATTAAAATATTAATTTTTGACATTTATTATTAAATTGTATAAATAATAATAATAATATCCTAGGACATATTCACACACGGCCATCTGATCCCAAACTAAGTGGAGCTTGTGCTATGGAAACCAGATAACTGATATACTACATATACTACTTTTCTTTTGTAAAAATATACTTAAATAGATAATTACACCCAGAAACAGATATGAATCGAACCCACGACCTGCGGCGTGAAAAGCAAGTATCTTACAAACCACGCCAACCGGCCCGTCAAAATAATAAATATTTATAAAAATAAATGAGCAAATTACGAAAATGATAAATATTAAAACAATGAATAAACTTAAAGTCATTTCTTTTATGTATTATTAAATATATTTATTTTTTATGCTAAGAAAGTGTTACTTCTTACGCGCTTAAAAGCAACGCTGTAGCCTGTTCGCGTGTGTCTAATCCCCGGAATTTACATATATTTGCACCCAACGGAAAAACTTATAATATAGTCTACAAAAATATCCTACATTAAAACTCTGCATTTATATATTTTCAAATTGATAAAATTTAAATTTATTTATTTTTGTTACAGAGAAATATATTTTAACATTCGTTGTTGCATTTCAATAAAGTATATTGTAAGTTAAGTGTAAGTAATTTTAAAAATTGATGATCCCAGCTAAGCAACAAAACAGAGCTATCATATTGATTCATTTCTATGATAATGATCTCTGATTCTTATTTAATGGCTTCAATGCGAGCGAAGCCGCGGGCAAAATCTAGTATTTTATATCCTCTTTGATGTTACTATTGGCTAATTTTTCCAGGGCTATTTAATGTAGTCAACGATTTTGCAAAGTTGCAGCACCAAATCCTTTTAATCCTGATTTAGCTATTTAATCTAATAAAATCTGATTTTTCCATAAACATTTTCGAAACGGTTTACGTGGCCAACTTGTTTATTGCAAATCGTAGCTTATCCTTAACTTAAATTTGATTGTGATTTCATTACACATTTAATAATGTAGCCTCTGTGAGATGTCTATATCTCCAGATAGATAATCCAGGACCCAAAATGAAGTGAAGTGAAACGCACCTTAATTCGCAACTATTGCATTACACCTTAATTGGTAACTTCGTAAAATCCCACTTAGTGTTCCGATCTAATTTAAAAAATGTCGGTTTTTACAATGAAATGTGTAAAAACTATACCTCAAAGAAAGATAAGAGTAGAGTGTACGAACAAAACATTTTAACAATAACATTGCTGTGCGACGCCATAACATGATATATTTTTTTTATTGGGCGGCTCTATGCGACCCTCTCGTTCCCCTAACATGTTTGGTCAGGGACCTTGTCGACAGGGTGTAATGAGTTTTTCAGGTTATTTCTTTATTTACTGTGATGTACTAAACTAAATTACTATTTCCTAGATACAGACTAATATTCAGTTAAAACACTATAAAAATTAAAATTACAATTAAAATACAGTAAAAATGTTAAAAACAGTTAAAATATTTACAATTAGTGCTAATATACAATTAAAAAGACAATAGTAATTACAGTTTAAAAATATATACAAATAAATGCTAAAATTAAAAATACTGAAAATACATATAAAATATTATACTACCTATCACAGTTTACAATCTTATTTCTATTTATAGTTTTATTGGCTAAGGACTTACATAATATTACAAAGCCTTCTCGCATTTCCTTACTTCTAATAAATATGTACAAATTCTCTCTTTCCACTTTGCATCTCCATTTTACTTCGAATTGTATTCTTTCAGCTTCGTATATAGAGCATTCTGTCAATATGTGCAGCACAGTTTCGTCCCGCGCTGGGTCACAGACGCATGAGGGGTTCTCCTTGCATTTGAAACGATGCAAGTAATGTGAGAACCCCCATACCCCGTCAAAACTTGAACCAGCACGGGATCAAGGTCCAGCTTCCATATAACATGATATTAGTGTTGTCAACTACATTACAAAATTATATTTACCCTAAAAAAGCCATGAAATATAAAAGACGATGGATTAAAAAAGAGTTGTTAAAAATATTTTTGTCATTTATATTAACATTTGTATTTTAGTACATCTTTTAAAGGCTTTTTTCTTTTTTTTGTGTCGGGGGAAATTTTCTAAAGATGTCCTCTGGGGGAAAGATATATATAATCCTGATATGGGATTTGGCCCACTAAACCCCTTCAGTGGCCACCTTCGGGTGCAAGAAGAGTGGCTCCGGGATCTCCAACGGAATGCACCGGTGCCCCACTGCACTATGCCTTAGCACAACCCCGGGAACAACAATTTCCCTAAATGCTTGGGTTGCTAACGGCAACTATAGGACCACGATATGTTGCCGTCGTCCCGGGCTCATTTTGTTACGTGTCCAGGACGCCCACCCTGATCACGTGAGAACGAAAGAAAACCCCTGCTGTCGTTAATTACGACGGCCAGGGACATCTGTAGCCCTATTTTACCCCGGGACTAATGGACTGCAGGGCACGGCGCCTGTTATTGGCGCCTTCGATTCGTTGTCACCGAGTGATGACACGGTGATCGTGTGCTGCGCGGAATCCCCGTCGCTGCCACAATGATGGCATTGCGTCGCCGGTTATTTAGGTACTCTTCGAAACAGCCATGTTCAGTGAGTACCTGTGTCAGTTTAAATGTGACGTGCGCGTCGCCTTGCAAGTAAAGCCAGTCTTAGAAGGTTTATTCAAAAGCGCTCAATGATGTGCTGGCGCAAGTTTCGCGGTACACGAAGCCGCTCACCCTGTATCCCCAATGAATGCCTGTGTAGCAAAACGGTTCGTGCAGGTGAGGTGCAGATTCGGATAGGGTCGAATATGAAATACCGAGGTATTAAGTAAGCCCCAACGGCTATCTTCGAAGAGCACTTTGACCGCCTGGCTCTCCGGATTGAGAAGGCAGTAAGTGCTCTGCATGGACTAGTACTGAAATGGACACGCGGGCTTACAATTAAAACCATTTACCAAAAGGTGAAGCCGAGCCTGGACGTGGGTTAGGTGCGCAGGAAGAGAATCAACAGTCCTGTCATCGTATTTTAAAAGCACCAACCTTGCCTCCTTCCAGCCCGAGGGAAAAACACCATGTTCAAGTCAGCTATTGAACAGCCAATTTACTCTCTCCTCGAGACCAGCGACGAGAGCTTCCACCCAGGCCCGACCAAGAATTCCACCGGGACCTGGTGCAGTGTTATGAATCCTTAGCCGCTCCCACTCTTCATTGGTCACACTTAAGTCATCAGACCATTGCATATCATCCGATGGAAACCTGGGGCGCTCACAAAAATTGTGTCCAGGCTCTCCGTCAGTGGTGGCACCCATGGTCGTAATTTGCCCATAACAACTTGAATTTTCATCTTTTAAAGCCTGCTGTTAGTTATTTGAAACATAAAATATTGTGTCTTTGTGATATATTTTTTTCAATACTACTACAAAACAGTATAAAAATTCTAATAAATTAATATAATAAATATATATGCGCTCGCGCCCGTAACCCAGAGGGGTAGGCAGGGATCATGGATTTCCATTTGGCGCGATCCTGCCACACCTCTCCAGCTTCTTCCACATTCATACATCTACGCATGCATGCTCGTCGGTTATGGGTGCTCCTTATATCGCCCTTTTCTAGTAAGTCATTAATCTAATCGATATATGTTTTCCTAGGGCGTCCCCTACCAACACATCCACTCGCTTTTGCAACATAAATTTGTTTTGTTATTCTCTCTTCATTCATCCTTTCAACATGCCCGAACCACCGAACATACCTTTTTCAATTCAAGTCACAACGTCCACTTTTAAGCCACACTTTTCCCTTATAACGCTATTTTTAACCTTATCATTCAAAGTCACGCCTAACACACTTCTTAAGGATCGCATCTCAACGGCATTAACTCTACTAGCATGCTTTTCCTGCCAAACCCAGCTCTCACTTCCATACATTAAAGTGGGGACTAGTACAGCATTGTGTATTGCCAGACGAGCCTTCATAGACACATTCTGACTCCTCACTACTGTACCTATAGCCCCATTCATTTTTTTTCCCGCACTCACTCGTCGTTCAAAATCTTTAACATGCCTACCATCTCTACTAAACATACACTCCGTACACTCCAAATACACGAACTCTTCCACCTGTTCCACTACATTTCCGTTAACCTTTATTTCAATTACTGTCTTACTTTGTTCTCTTTCAAACACCATTACTTTCGTCTTGTCCACATTCATCTTCGTACCTTTACCATCTAGTGAATCATTCACTACATTCAGCATAAGTTGTAAGTCCTCCGCTGATGATCTGATCCTAAAACCAGCAGCACATCCCACTTTCTTTCTTCTGTTTCTTTCATGACTCTTTCAATCAGTACTTTAGCATACAGTTTTCCCACAATGCTGAGAAGGCTGATTCCTCGATAATTCTTAGTCATGCTGTGAACCTTTCTCTTTATACAAAGGGACCATGACGGCTTTACACCAATCTTCCGGTACTAGGCCATGTCTCCAACATATATTGAAAAAGACCCACAACAGGCTTGCAACTATACCTTCACCAGCTCTCAGCATTTCGAGAGAAATCCTGTCATACCCGGGTGCTTTACCCAATTTCATTCTTTTCACCGCAATCACAATCTCATTCAAAGTTATCTCACTTTCCAACTCCTTTTCTTCATGAGTATATGCCGAGTTTGATGCTGATGCCTCGTCACATTCAAACAAACTTTCAAAATATCCCTTCCATCTCTTCAGAATTGCTACTTCATCATTCAAAAGGTCCCCATTCGCATCACTAACATCATTCATTCTCGATTGTACTGACCTGCCTCTGGCATTTTTGACGTATTTCCAAAACATTTTCACGTTGCGTGAAAATCGTCAGACAATCTTTTTTCATCCCTCTCCTTCCTTTCTTGCTTCTTTCTATTTACTATCTCTTTCACTCTCTTCCTCAAACAACGGAATCGTAACTCAGTCGTATCCTCATTCGTACTGTCTGATTGCCTGGCTTTAGCTGCCAGTAAATCGAGCTATGCTTTCTTCTTCGCATTCACTTCCATTCGAACTTCCCTATCCCACCACACTTTGTTGGCTTTCCTTGCGTCCTTCTTCTTGTTCTTCCACATACTTCGGTGGCAGCTTCCACTATTCCATTCTTTATCCTTCCCCAAACATTCTCAACGTTCATTTCTTTCAAATTGCTTTCATTCAACTCACAAAATTTTTCTTTCAAGCACCGTAAATATTTTTCTTTCACACAATCATCTTGCAGCAGTTCTACTTTAATACGTTCTACCGGGGTAGTAGATACAGGTGTACGGTGGCGTCAACGCTTGAACAAACAGTGGTAGAGCCCGAAATAACAACATCTTTTGCACGAATGGGCCGGCTCGACCGGCGACATACCACGACGTCACAGAAGACAGGCGTGAAGTAGAAGTATTCTGCGTTTCGTCTGATGAGTGACGTGCCGGAGGCCTAATTGTAGTCCTCTTCCCCCTCCTACCCTTTTCTAATAAGGAAAGGATGGGAAGAGGAAGAGGATTTGACGGATGAGGAGGGGATGGACAGGGAATGGAATTATCCTTTTTTCTGTTTGTCTCCTCCTTCGTCCATGAAGGTAGGCAACGCATCTGCAACTCATTATCTTGCATTATCTTTGCGGATGCCTATGGGTAGCGGTACTTATTTCCAGGGGCCGCTTGCTCGTTTGCCACTTTGTAATATATATAAAAAAACCCTTTATCCGGCATATCACCAGATAATGGTCAGTTCCAACGTTGGAACCCCGATAAGCCCTCGTATCTACTATTGCCCTTTTCAGTCTTTCATCCACAATTACAAAATCAATCATGCTTCTGTCTTGCCCTCTTTCCCATGTATACATATGAATCTTCTTGTGGCAAGACAAGGTATTTGCCACAACAAGATTCTTTTCAAAACACACCGCGAGAAGTCTTTCTCCATTCTCATTGACACATCCATCACCCAACACTCCCAATACATTCTTATACCCTGTCCTTTTTACACTAACCCTTCCATTAAAATCTCCTAACAAAATTATTTTTTCATTTGTCCTACCACTTTCTAACGTTACTCTTATATTCTCCCAAAACTCCTCTCGGATATTAGTGGGGTTAGACATATCTGGAGCATAAGCTCCCACGACGAATAGTCTTTGTAACCCCACTTTTAACCTTAGCCAGAGAAGTCTGGGATTTACGCACTCAAAATCTTTCACACATTTACTCATCCTCTCAGAAAGAATAATCCCTACACCTTGACATGCTCTCTCGCATTCGTCAACACCTGACCAATACGAGGTAAGCATGCCATGTGTAGTAATATCCTTTCCCTTTCTCTTCGTCTCACTGACACACATCACGTCTATACCTCTGGCATTTATCAACTCATACACACTATCGGCTTTCACATTAATTCCTCCACAAACATTCAAGGTGGCAGAACGAGCGTCCTCAATCCACTTATCGCCCCTCCGGGAGACGAAGCGTGACGGGTGGCGAGCCGCGTCGCCGAATCGTCTCCCGAAGATCATTAATGTATATTATAAAATACTTAACATTATGTGAACTATATGGTAATATTAAAAAAAACAATAGACGCATAGCGTGTCACACAATCACAATAAGAATATAAAAATAAATTAAAAAAGAAATTATAAACAGTCTCTAAAGGCGAACGTATGCAGTTGGGTGCTCAACCTATGCTATGAATTCTTCGGCATCCGGTCCACTGAATAAGTTGTCTCCTTACTGTTTGTCGCTGTACCAACGCTACTTTGCCCCCTACATGCTGGGCAATGCAATAGGACAATAGCAATCCTCGACATTTCTTTCTTTGGCATTAGTGTTGAAGTAATGTATCTATCACTGATATTATTACATCGTCCTCGAAATCTTCATTCTTCAAAATTAATGTCCGTACCTTGCAGACAAATGCGCGTGAAAATTTTTCAAATGACGCCTTTTTATTTTTTTTATTTTTTTTTGCACAGTTGATATGAATTTTTGTAATAACATCACGATATTACAAATATTATAATTTTTTTTATATCATTTTTAAAAACTCGAAAGTATTTGATTTAAATCTGGTAAACACATTCCCTATTTTGGGGTACCGTCGATACGCTGGTAAGCAGTCGCGGAAATAATCGCGCTTGACTTTTGAATGTTGAACTTGAATTTTTTTTGAAAAGAAATTGAAAAAAAAATGGGCACTATTTTTGATACGGTTTAATTATCATATTAATATGTTTTAAGAATTATATATAATATTTATACATGTTGTTTTTTCTGTTGAAACAGAAGTCATGGCCATATTTGAATAATTTCCTAAAATAGAAAAAAACAAATCTTTGATTGGTTCGCGATTTCAGACAAAAACACATACAAAATTTCTAAAAATTAATTAATTTTTGAATCAAAGCTTTATATAAATGTTAGCTCATTTTTATATTAGATAATTACATTTTTCTACAAAATTTAAACAATTTAAATGGCACGATCATAGTCGCGATAATCTTGTCCAATCTTGACATTCAATATGGCGGCAAGTCGTCAGTGCTGTGCTGTGTCGTGGTGAGATTTGTTAATTTATTGGTTTTGTGGTTGTTCATTGCTATTCGTATTCCGTTAAATTTAGCACAAAAATATTTTTTAAACAGTTTTAGCATAATGCTGCTTGCTATTTATTTTAGATGATTTAGTTATACAGTTGAGGGGTGGCGAACTTCATTTTAAATTTCTGCAGACATCTAACTACATAGCATAAAACGAAGAACTATAGTATTCCGACGCCGCGTTAGCTCGATAGTTCGTTTATATCCAAGATACTACAGACATTTACGTATTTCAAGTGTAGTCGAATATCGGTATAGTCGTTGTGGTCCGTGCTAGATGACAATTTCAACATTTTCGATTTTTCAATTTCCCAATTTTCATGTCGTATTTTAGATATACATGGATATATACATGATACATAGTAGAAAAGGAGTCTAAAAATATTCATCTTTTAATGTAGTTCCTATTCATAATACGAAAAAAAAGTATCGTGTTTGGATTTCATTATTTTAAAATTTTCATTGAATCTTTTTACATACTTATTTGAAACGTTGTCATAATATAATTGTTTGCAGAAAATAGTTTATCACAATTTTAACATCTAATAGATTTTTTTATATAGGATGTCAAGTTTAACAAAATATCATCAGTGAAATAGCACTGTGATAGTGCTTCGATTCAGCAAGCATTGAAGACATCTGAGGATATAGTGTGACATGATCCTAATTAGTTTTATTCTTCAGTGTGATAAATTGTGACTATAAAAAGACTCAATGGTGTTCTGAACTTGGAGAATTAAAAAGTGTGACTTGCTATTTTAAAATTTATATACCAATTACAAGTTTCTGTGATATATTGGTACATAAATACTGATTTTTCTACCTATATACAAAGAGAACAATAAGAAGAAATGTCTGGTAATCCTCAGTGGAAAATGTTCCAGCCGTCAGATTCACACTCCTCCCCCTTGAAGGATATTTTAGATCTTCAGCACCCCAATATGCAAAACAAACAACTGTTCCGTACTGGTGAATATCCTATTTATTGTATATTATTATAAACTTATATTTTTTATACTACTTCAAAATAGTTTACATTTTTTTTACTAACCTTTTCTTTCTTTTAATCACCTGCATCCAAAGACTTTCTAAAAAAATAAACATATTTCAATTCAAATTAATAATAGGGAATATTTGCTATTGAAATTGAAAATATTTAATAAAATAATTGAAAAGTATTTTATTAAATATAATATGTAAAGAAATGTGATGTGAATATTTGCCTTTTACTATTAGCACCTAGAGGGCTGTCAGGTTTGTTTTAAATTATACACTAAAACATAAAATAAGTAATTTAATTATGAATTTGGTGGACATAAAGTGCTTGTGTAAAATTGCTCGGCACAGTTGCAAGTTTTTGGGACAAAACTTGAAGTGAATAAAATCAACAATATATAAAGCAATGTTATTACATAAATGATTCTAATTGTTGTCGTGAACCATCATTGTCTATTTGTTTTGAGCCATCTTCTAGCTCAGCTTTAGATTTATTATAACGTCTAGCAACACCAATAAAAAAATTGTGAAAAAAAAATAATATAATGCTAGTGGTACTAATTTCGTAAATGATAAGTATTTTATGAAGGGAGTAAATGATAAGGATAAAACAATGTAGAATGCTATATTTATGGTGTTTTTTTTAAGATTGTATTGTATGTCCAGTAGTAAATGTCTTGATTAGTGATGTCCGCAAAACAAAGAAAATCATGCATATATTGTGTCAAGTACAAAATTTTACTAAAATAATAAAATATAGAGTTTTACATTTATTTGATAAATACATTTACATCCACTAAATTATGAAAAATACAGTAAATGTAATACAAATAATGGTATGATAGAATGGATCCAAAGGCACTCTTAGTTCTTTTTCACTATATTACACATCTCTGATCTTGAGATCTTAATTGTATTGATTTATTTATATTATAGCTTGTAGCCCCATAGCTGCTAACACAAAAACTTAGGCAAACCAATGTAATCATATTTTTTTGGGATCTGTAATATCCATTTTGGTTTCTTGGCAAATAAAATAAAATATAATATAAATTTTACTATTGTATATTCATGTCCAAAAAGGCATATCATTTGCAAAACATTCCTTTACATAAATTGATTAAAAAAACTTAATCTTGTGATGGACATGCTAAGGGGTGCTTTTAATTCATTCTTCTTTTCGTTCTCTTTTCTACATTAAACTGACAACCCATCTACAATCTATTCTATTTGTTATATTAATATTCATGGGTAATGGCAATCATATGTGACTAAGAATTTGGTTAAATGTTTGCACATTTATCTCTTTTAAAAAAAATACTCTGGATATTTGAAATACAGAATTTATTTTGTTATATATTATCAAACAATAAGTGAGTTAAGTAAAAAATAAGTTTCACATTTTAACTTTTTGACAAAAACTTTTCACCAAGCTTATTTTAAGTTGCTAAGTTCTATGCATAACAGGTAGCCAACCTATCACCCTGTTATGATTGGAACATATAAAGTCTTGTTAAGACATGTGATAGCTCATCGTTTATAATTATTTTGATGTTTTTGTTTAAAGGTACTTACAGCAGTGAATACCCTAGCTCACCGAGAGATAATTTTAATAATATGAACAAGTCAAGTGGTGGGAACCGATATCCCCTTAGTAATTATAACCTGGATGGCTGCCCAATGGGGGATTCTGCAAGTGCCTATTCCTCCAGCTCCACCAATAACTCTACATCTAATTATGATTCAATGAATTGTCCATCAATAAGGGAAACTGGAATAATAGAGAAGTTATTGGTAAGTATTAATTTTTTTATGCCATAATTGCAGTGCATTACCGTTGTATCAGATTGTCATATTGGTTCACAACATTATAATAACTAATTGATGACAGGGTAATTATAACTAAATGAAACTTAGTACAGGGATAGTCTAGAACTTTAGAAAGGATGAGAAAAAAGGGGGATGAACGTTTGAATGGAAGGTACGTCATTTTTGAAGCTAGAAGTGTGAAACTTATATTTTAGGATTTTGATTAGATATAAATAAATATGCCATTCGACATTTGTAAGAAAATTAGTTAACTAATAGAGAAGAGGGATTAAAAATATGGGAAGGTTTGTATGGAAATAATAATAGGTTCAAGTAAATGTTTCAAAAATTTGTGAAACTAGATAAAAAAAATAGAGAAATACAGAGAAGAATAATAGAAAATATGGTAGGTAGTGACATTTATGGAGTCATTAAAAATTAAAAACTAAAAGAAAGAAACCAGCAAGAAATTTACCAAGTGCTGCGCCAAATAGCTTATTTTAATGTATGTATAAATTTAATACGCAAAATAATTTGCCTAAAAAATTTAAAATGCTGACCAAAGTCACATTTCCACGCTGGAGTTGCGGGCTATTAGAACATGAAAACATACATTGTACAAATTCAAATTCCTTACTCCATTTCAGCACTCTTATGGATTTATACAATGTTGTGAAAGGCAAGCTCGCTTATTCTTTCACTTCAGCCAGTTCAGTGGCAATATTGAACACCTGAAAATAGGCGATCCAGTTGAATTTGTTATGAGCTACGACCGACGCACTGGAAAACCAATTGCCTCCACTGTCACAAAGATTGCTCCAGAAGTGGTATGACTTAAAACAAATGTTTATATTGTATTTTTTTGCATAGATTAATATCTATTGATTTTATTAATATTGTAGGTGTTAAGCGAAGCCCGAGTAACAGGGACAGTGACTACTGAAGTGAAAGGTGAGGGCTCTGGTGATAATACTGGACGCATTTCATATGAGAACAGAGGTGAATGCTTCTTCTTGCCCTATACAAAAGACGATGTTGAAGGTAATGTAACTCTACATACTGGAGATGCTGTGAGCTTTCAGATTGCAACAAACCAGAGGTACAATTATTACATTACCTTATCATTTGTACCATTGGCAACTTTATTTTGTATTTGTTTGTAACACTTTTTCCGGTTCTAGAGGAACATTGGGTGCTTGTCATGTACGTTTTGAAAATCCTGTGCACCCTGTCAAATATCATGGTGTAATATGTTCGATGAAAGAAAATTTCGGTTTTATTGAGAGGGCTGATGTTGTCAAGGAGATTTTCTTCCATTATTCAGAGGCGAAGACCAAAGAAGAATTGCTGTTAGGGGATGATGTGGAATTCATCATTCAAACTAGAAATGTAAGCAATTTAAAAAGGTGTTTTATTTTGAAATAGCCTCTTAAAAACATAGTTAATGTTATTTTGTTTATCCAACCAGGGTAAAGAAGTTGCATGTAATATATCAAAACTGCCAAGTGGCTCAGTAGTGTTTGAAGATGTAGGTCCAGAAATTAGAAAGGGTCAAGTATTAAAACCTCTCGAGCGTGGAAGCATGAGTCGCGCGCAACAAAATGATCCTCTCCCCGGCAGAATTAGATACCGTGCGGAGGACCATTCTGAAGTAGAGGTAATATTAGAATTACTCTACATTGGTTTAATCAATATATGAAGATAATGGAGTTTTGCATTATAACTTACTTGTAACAGGTCCCCTTTGGAGATAAAGATCAAGTTGGAGAGTTTACACTGCGCCACGGCGACTGGGTGCAGTTCCAAGTTGCCATTGACAGGAGGGACCAACTTAAACGTGCAACAAATATAACATTACTCGAAGAATCTTTCAATGTATCTGGTGAAAGGTAGGATGAGTCAATATAAATAAATTTATCATAATAAAAAGAAAAATTTCTTTAAGAACTTTCTTTGTGTATAGACGAGAACAAGGAATTGTCAGTTCTCTAAGGGATGGATTTGGTTTCATACGTTGCGTGGAACGGGAACAAACAATGCTTTTCTATTTTACTGAAGTTCTCCGCCTCGGACGAGAATTAAGTGTTGGAGATGAGGTAAGGTTGCAGCTTTTTTAGCATAACATAACTAAGATTTATTATTTGTTATGTACTTACGCACTTTTCTCTTTCTATATTCCTACATATACATATGCTGTAGGCTATGTCTACTCTTACATACATTCTTCCAATGTATACTATAACTACACTGTCGGCCAAAATTTTGAGACCACCTTGAAAAAATTACAATATTGAATAAAACTCTAAAAGTTAGTGCTCTACAAATTATTTATTTACCTTATTAAATAGGGAACTTTTTATGTAACATAAAATAATTTTAAAACTACAATCATTGCCATTATTATTAATAAAAAAAATATTATTTAAACTAACTTTTCGTCGAAAAATCTTCCCTTACTTTTTATAACTTTTTTGACCAATCTTGGTAACCGGGCTATTAGTTTATTGATAGTTTCTTGTGAAACATTGTTCCAACTCTCTTGTAAAGTCCTCCAGAGGTCTTCTTTTGACGTCGGACAATGACTACGGACGTTTCTGTCCATCTCCTCCCACAGAAGCTCTATCGGATTGAGATCCGGACTCTGGGGGGCCACTCCATGTTTTTCAAAACTCCTTCCGTCTCTTTGTGCTCTAAATATCCCCTGCATAGCTTAGAACTATGTTTTGGATCATTATCTTGTTGGAAAATTAATCCATCTCCCATCAAACGTAGCCCGGAAGGAACAGCGTTTCGCTCCAGTATCTCTTTGTACTGCTCCTTTTTCATTATTCCTTCAATTTTAACCAAATCTCCGGTCCCATAGCCAGAGAAACATCCCCAGACCATAATAGAGCCTCCACCATGTTTGACTGTTGGCACTACACAGTCTGGCAACATCT
Organism: Papilio elwesi; assembly: GCA_029849275.1. NCBI lineage: Eukaryota > Metazoa > Arthropoda > Insecta > Lepidoptera > Papilionidae > Papilio > Papilio elwesi. Next base: position 14,423,914 of record CM056717.1, on the reverse strand, counting down.
TTTCTTCAGCACTACGACGTACAAAAACTCTTCTTTTCAAACCGAATATTTCGAACTTTGATTCATCAGTCCAAAGAACTTTTTTAAAGTCTTCTTCAGTCCAATATCGATGAGTAAGAGCCCACTGCAGACGTTTCTTTTTGTTTTGTGTCCGTAACAGTGGTTTACGAACAGCTACGCGACCAAACAAATTGGCATCTCGAAGTCGAAGTCTTCTCTTTACTGTTGTCAATGATACAGGTTCCGGTCGAGTTTTATTGAGTTCAGGTCGAATTTCTGGTGTAACAGCACGTCTATTACGCTTGCTTGTTACAACAATGAAGTTGTCTTCGCTAGAAGTGGTTGCTCTCAGCCTCCCCGAGCGCGGTAGGTCTAGATGACTGCCCGTTGTCTTGTACCGAGTTATTTCGTTATGAACACAAGTCTTCGATAACTTCAGCTTAGCGACAATTTCTCGTTCAGACTTGCCTTCGTCGTATAGAGTAACGATGGCGGAACGAGTTTCACTGGAGATTTCACGGACTTTTCCCATTTTTGGAGATCTTCACTTGATAAAACAGTAGCTCAGACTGAATAGATTTAACCAAGACTAACTCCTTAAGTAGCCATGCTATGAATAGGATTTTTGGCTTAAAATATTCCTAAATATTTATCAACGCAAAACAATAACCAAACAAGTACAAGGGAGCCGCCATATAATATAATGACAATTGCAACACCTGGTCCTTACGCGGCACTCATCTGTGGTAAATAAACAATGCCCATTTATGCATAGTCATTGTGTAAAAGATAAGAGAAATGATGTTTAGACATTCAAAATGATTAGTAGATTACACAGGTGTTCATATTGTTATGTTATCATACGCAGATTTAAAATATTTTGCAGATTATAACCTGTGTACAAAGTGGTCTCAAACTTTTGCCGGCAGTGTATATCCAATATACAGCATATTGTACATATATACATAGAAGAGAGTTATATATGATGAAGCTTTGTACTTTTTGTTAAATATTCTTGTGTCTGATGTGATATTTCCGTGCAGGTCGAATTTACTGTTGATCCTTTGACAACCTTCTCTAATATGAACACTCGTCAAACTGCAATACGTATTAAGCATTTATCATCGGGATCTGTTAATTTTGAAAGTTTAGTTGAGCGTGGCATTCGTGGAGTTGTGACTAAAGAAGCTCAACTACTAACGTCATCTTCTAGCCCGAATAGAAAATCATCCATCGTATGTATTTTTTACATTTAACTATTTTATATTTGATGCAATAACTTTATTGAAAGGAGTTTATATAATGTACAGGATTATAATGGCCTTATTACTGCACAAATTAGTGGAGTTAAGAAAGCCTTGCCTTACACTGCCAAAAAATGTGAATCTAAGATGTTGCCTCGTGTAGGAGATAAAGTTACATTTGATCTGTATCAGGTATGTTATTTTGTTTTAATATTATTACTTGGTATCAATATGCCTCCAGCTCAATTTCAGTCCTCTTTCCTTTCCCATCCTCTCCTTATAACGATAAAGTGGGAAGAGGAAGAGGATCGGATGGAGAGGGGATAAGGAGGAATAAGGATTATTTTACCTGCCTACCCCAACTTTGTCATTAATGGTAGGCAACGCATTTGCGAGTTAGAGATCCCTACTATAGCTAGGTTCACTTTACATCAGGTGACACTTGCCAACTTAAAAAAAAAAAATTATTTGTATTTTTATATATTTTGTATCCAAAAAATTGCTAACTGATGATATGATTTGCATTTGATTTAATGCTGAGGTAAATATTTGTCGGATATGAATTGTTGATTTACATAAAACTGTATGTGTTTGTCCTTATTACATGACAATTGACCATCTGTATAGTCTGGGCAGATGTTATGCCTCAAAATGCCTTCTGTATTATTCATGATTTTTTTTAAAGGAATTGCCACTTTTTTTATATAAAAGTCTTCCAAAACACAATGTACAATACAAAAGGTAGTTGTTACGGGTCTATGAAATTTTAAGTGAAAAAAAAATTACGACAGCACCACGTCCAAGATTATCTTCCACTCAAGCTGAAACCAACTATATATCCATAAAATTTCTTTAAATTTGGTTGGGCGGTTATGGAGATTGCGCGCACTAACACTTGTTAGTACATGCTAAGAACAATATAGTTTTTATATATTAAGTATTATATTATTAAATGTGTCATGTGCCTATTTATAAAATGTGTCATTCATCAACAGATAAAAAGGACTAAGGAGTTGATTGCAATGACTGTTCAAATTCAGCACAGTCTTACAAACGGCAGCTCCAACTCGAATAGTCGCCCTATTCTGCAGGGCTTTATTGCTGCACTTAAAGATGGATTTGGTTTCATTGAAACTGCTGATCATGCAAAGGAAGTCTTCTTCCATTTCAGGTTTGTGACTTTATTATTTATTAGCCTTTAATGTAAACAACAATTACAGTATATATAACATAAAAATTTTTTTTAGATCTGTTGTCCAAGTGCTTTTTAGAAAAATTTTGCCTCCTCAATTTTTTTATTATAATCTCACATCACAATCTTGTTATTCTGCATTTAATCTCTGCCAACTTTGTGAGACGCATTCCATTCCACACTGCTCAGTTAGAAAGCAGGTGCTCAATTGGTCATTTTTCTTTTTTTTTCTAGGTGGTATTTTTATATTTAGTGTAGCCTTCCTTTCCTTCGTTCTGAAATACCTTTTCGGTTTTCAATATTATTTTTTAATTCGTTCTCCTTTGTTGTATCTAATTAATACCTTTAAACAAGCAATTCTTGTATATAATGAACTCGTATAATCAGGGAAATGAATTTTTTATTTATTATAGAATTTAGAAAATTTAGATTTATCCGTCTTTATAAAATAAAAAACGGTAGTAAAAATACCGAGCAAAGCTTCGTCATCGTGGTGTTTATGATATTATCCGAATAATATTTATTCCGAAACAAGACAATATAAAAAACCACCACTAAAGTCCACACCCCTAGTAAATTACTAATTATTTCCTCCAAGGGTCTCATTTTTTTCATTTATTTATTATCAAGCATTAATTCTCCATTCTCAAGATTCTGAATTTGTCAATGTCATAGATTGGATGTAATTATTTTATGAAAATTATAATATTTGTGATATCGTGATGTAATTATGAAAATTTATATCAACTGTGCGAAAAAAATGAGATAAAAAGGCGTCATTGGAAAAGTTTAACGCGCATGTGTCTGCAAGGTACGGACATTAATTTTTATATACGCGATGATGTCTTTACTATGAAGATTTCGAGGACGATATAATAATATACATTACTTCAACACTAATGCCAAAGATTGCTATTGTCCTGCCCAGCATGGAGGGGGCCAAGTAGCGTTGGTAAAGCGACAAACAGTAAGGAGACTACTTATTCAGTGGACCGGATGCCGGAGAATTAACCATAGCATAGGCTGAGCACCCAATTGCATACGTCCGCCTTTAGAGACTGTTTATATTTTCTTTTTAAATTTATTTTTATATTCTTATTGTGATTGTGTGACACGCTATGCGTCTATTGTTTTTTTAATATTACCATATAGTTCACATAATGTTAAGTATTTTCGTTTCCTTTTTCCTGAATTAACTTTACCTTTGTTATAAGATTTTCATATCTTAAAACTGCCCAGTTTCTTTTATTTTTCCTCTTCTAGTTGTAAATCTAGATTTTTCTAATTTGCAAGACCTCTTTTGGAAAGACGTCTTGTGACGTAGGAACCTGGTGGATTGTTTTTGATATTCTTCAAATACCCTTTTTTCCTTCGAAGCTATTGTAAATGAATACTGTTTTTTTCCTCCTAGTCCTTGTACCAATTTTGTACTCTTCCCACCTTATTTCAAAAGTCTATCGTCGTTTCGTTGTTATTGTTTTAGGTTTCTTCTATTCTATGCAGCACTATATTATTTTTCTCTTACTTCGCTTTCCAGGCAACAAAATTTATTTTTAAGTGTAGTCACCTCTCTGCTAACGGGTTGTTATGTTGTGACAGTCCGATTGGATATTAATATATTATATATAATGAAATAAATAAATAATAACACAAAAAGTCATATCGATCGTCATAAGACACAATGCAGGGAGAATTGAAGATTGTTCCACCAAGAGTACATTTATTAAATTGATGATGACGAATAAAATAAATAGGCAATTAAAATAATTATATTATTTTGATTAATTTATACTTTTGTTACTTATACTTATATAATGTGTTAAAAACACAAGTCAAATATAGTCTTAAATATATAAAACAAAAAAGTTTTACATCGGCTGAGATATATGACATAATAGCCAAGGCCATTTAGGGTTACAAATATAGAATCTTCATGTTTCATGCTGTCTCGAAGCTTATTAAGATGTTGGTCATAGTTCTTCGTTAGAAATCAGCTAACCGATATATTACTATTGCAATAATGGGAGCCATATCCCACATAACGGAAATCATATTATTAACTTTGTTTACCAGACTCCCATAACGTAGAATTTGAGATATTAATATATATATAACAAAAAATTTAAATGCGGACATGTTGTTTGATAAAAACCTTACTGGAATATGACTTTTGCATCGTTATTGACAAGAAACGTGTCAGACATAAAGAGGAAGGAGTGATACATAGCAGATGTCTGGAGCGTGAACGAAGGTCGCGGTCAAATGGCTGGGGTATTGTGAGCTTGTTTGCATTGTAGCAACAAATCGTATTAAAGCCGCGAGAAACGTATCAAAGACTCAAATTATCAGTTAGAATAGAACATAAATTGCCTCTCTTTAGGTTTGTTTCTTATAGGTTAAGTTCTATTGCTTTTGTGTATAAAAGTATGCGATATAAATATGCAAGTCAGTCAGTGGAGTTAGTTTTGGCACGTTTCCGTTAGGGGGCTGGAGGTTATCTAGAGGACATCGATTTGGGCCTGAATTGTTATTAACTGCAATGAATCATGTGAAGATTTATTGATTGTGTAAGGGTCATTTTTAAAACAGAATTAGTATTTTCTAGATTGCTTATATCATGGAAGGGAAGGATTTTTTACAAATAGTAAACTCTAAATAAGAATAATAATTTCATTACAATCTCTATCTTGTACTGTATCTTTCAATCGTATAATATTCAAATGAACCCAAGCAATGCCAAGCACGAATCGCAAATTTATATAAAATAAGAAACTGATTGACTGATATATCAGCGTGCAGCTCAAACTACTGGGCTTAGACACTAGAAATTTTGCACAGAGATTTCTATTTTTACGTAGGCGAGACTAAGAACGGATTTTTTCTAAATACAAATACAGATTTCTAAAGTAGGGGATGAAAGTTTTTATGGATAAATAATTGTAATCCAATGACAGTTAACCTCCGATCTATATGTTCAATCATATTGTATAGGGTTCGGATTATGTTGGACAATTTTCGGTTAAATTTAATGGCACTGTGGGTGAAATCACGGGGCTCGGCTTGTTAGTTATAATATTTTCCCAAAAAACTTGAGTCTAAATTAGTACATTGTATTGCATGCGTGAATTTATTTTCATGGATCCATACTAGAGTTCGAGAAACATGTGTAGGCGAGACACGTACTCATGCAAAATAAAAACGCTACGAATTAGGCGCGGGACGAAAGGGGAAGGAAGGGTCATTAGAGTCAACATTGAACGAGGCCTCCTCTCGGCGTATACGGTCATATGCTAAGATACTTACGCTAAACAGTAATAAACTCTATGCAGTCGTATTAAGATTTAAATACACTTTAAACTCGAGTATATCAGTTCGCACACGATTAGTACGCAGAGGCTGGATTGCGTGCCGATTGTTTCGCTTTCCCTTTGGCGATTTGTATGGCAGAAATCGAATTTTAATTTACAATCCTAGCTTAATTCATGATCTGGAAAATTGTCGGCTGTATATGTGGCGTAATTTTTTTTTAATTTATTCTCGGTTCTCGGATTTATTTAAAAAAATAATTTATTTAAAATAAATTTTAGGAAGTTAGTTGGATTCGATACAGTAATAAATATGTATGTATTTAGTTTAATTCTCATGTATGTATTAATACTGAGGCTTGTGTAAATTTATAACCCGCGCCGTTGTAGCTGAGCTGAGCCGAGCCGGTGCAAATTGTCAATTGAATAAGATGATCGTCCTCTTATTCAATTCCAGAGTTTATTGAACTGTGCAATCTTGTTTCAAAATGCAATTTGCCAAAGTAAACACTAATATAGTATAACATTCGTTCCCGATATTTGAATCTTTTAATAATCGTAATAAGAATATAATCTCTTTACAGTAACTTGGAGGGTAATCCCGATAATTTGGAGTTGGGAACAGAGGTTGAGTATTCGTTGGGACGCGTCAATGCGTCCGGGGGTGGTTGTGCTAGCGCGGAATTTGTGCGCGTGCTGCCGAAAGGAGCTGTGCCGATTGCAGGGGCACTCGAGCCCACTATCAATGGTACGGTGACAAGGACCCTTCGTGCCCTTAACCCGGATCAGGCCTATTATGCTGGTAAGATTCGTTGTTATTGTTTCACTGAATTAAAAAAGGAGGAGATTGTCAATTCGTCTGTATGTCTTTTATGAATTGTAGCTCTAGCTGTTATCTATGCTAAATAAAAGTCCGCGATGACAAATCTATATTCTATAGTTATCTCACAATAACCATTTTTTTTGGTAAGAAACATGAATTAAAACGCATACGCTATTATTCATGTTCGGTGTGAATCCGTATCCATTTAAATGTGTTAATTGTCAGGGTAATTTAATGTAGATTACAAGTGCCTTTTGAACTAGATTATTTTGACCAATGTTTTAGAAGATATCAAAGATTAAAATACGTGGAACTAAAGATGTAAAAACACGTAACAAAGAAAAGGACAACACTTATCACAAGTTTCACTTCTGCTATGTGTCTCAGCACACATTTCGATTATTTCATGTAAGCCCACATTTTTGGAAGCCTATTTTCGCGGTCTTCACTGGTTTGTTTTGAAATAGCCCTAAAAGTGGAATTACTAGTTTAAAAAAATTGTGTTCATATTTGTTTTTATACTCATAGGCGTGATTCAAATTGAAAGCGGTACTACATACGAGTTCGGTATCATGGGGTTGGCGTGCAAGCGGGAAATTTTGCAAGTTGGCGATCCCGTCACTTTCCAAGTGGACATGGAAAACAGAGCCACTAACATCGTGCCCATCAGAAAGAAACGGCGCGCTATTGTCGATGCTGTTAAAGGTATTTAATGGATGCATTGTTTTTTATATGTTGTTAGGCTAAAAACTGGATTATTCCTAGATTGTTGTGAATGTTTTAACAGTGGTAGATCCCGCAACATCAACATCCGTTGCAACAATGGACCGGCTCGACCGGTGAAATACCACGACCTCACAGAAGACAGACGTGAAGTAGAAGTACTCGCCCGATAAGTGAGGTGCCGGAGCCCGGGTCCTTTTCCCTTCCAATCGTTTCGTACAAAGGCTAGGATGGGAAGGGGAAGAGGATTGGACGGGAGAGGGGATCAATAAGAGTAGGAAATAACCCTTTTCTAGCTTATCCTTTCCTCTGTCCATTAAAAGTAGACAACACATCTGCATCTCATTTTCTTGTTGCGGATGCCTATGGGTAGTGGTAACTTAACACCACGTGAACTGCTTGCTCGTTTACCACCTTCTTACATAAAAAACGACAACTAAAATATAATTGATGCGTAGGAGGAGAGGAATCCCTTTTGTATTTATAAGTCATATGGCCAACAAAACGCTAATGCGTTTTGTTGCTATGTATGTGCCATAACTATTAGTTTTTAAACAAACATTTCTGATTACACGCTATTTTTGCTAAAAATCATGTTTCTCACTCCGTCGAAATTATGGTTTACTTTGATTGCATGTATGCGGTGTTCGCGCTGTTAGAATGCCGAGTGTTGTCCTTTTTTGTAAATCAAACACGTTGGTAGGAGATATATTTTTAATGAAGCATAAAAGATGAACTATTAAAATAACGCCTTAAATCATGTGTACTACGGTGTCTTTACCGAATAGTTTCTGTTACTGGGATTAGGTTTAGGTCGCAGCACACACTTTAATCACATCCTGAAGGAAGGACCCCCGACGGCCTCGAAACCTTACTGACGATTAGACCGGAGTACACGTGTAGTCTGCCGTTATTTATTTAGTTTATTAAAAATGTCTCACGAAGGTTTAGATAATTTTGTTCAGAATAAAATATATTTTATAGGAGGGTTATACCAACAATTATATAATCATTTGGCTTTCAGGTGGATTCGGATTCTTGTGCGTTGAGTCTGAGGAGAATCGTCGTCTGTTCTTCCATATGTCGGAGGTGCGCGGCAACCCGGCTGACCTCCAGCCCGGGGACACCGTCGAGTTCGTTATGCTGACGAACCAAAGGAATGGCAAGTGCTCCGCTTGCAATGTCGTCAAGATCAGGCGAGTGCTGAGTCTTGACCCAAGTGATTCGGTTTCGTTTCTATAGAGTACATATAGAGATAGGCCCGCCTACCATCACATGCGGTCTTTCTGCTTTATACATTCAACCATTTTTTACAGTCTTCATAAGGTCATTGGTCTTCCGGATCTATGTTGCGATGCTGAAAAATACAACAAAATGTTTTGAGAAAAATTACTTAGTGCCTTGTTCCTGTATGTCTTGTCTTGGCGATAGATATAGATATAACTTATTCGGTAAATTAGTTCCAACTGCTCAGCATTATGCTGTGCCGGAATAATGTGTATTTTTTTCGGCACGTTCCTGGCACGGCACACCTGCTTCTTCTACGTTAATTTATACATAATATTTTTATTTATGGTATTAATGTAGTTAATTGATTGAAGCAGCAAGACTGTGAAGCGCGGTGACCGGTCTGAGCGGCCGTTGGCGCGCCTGCGCACCGTGTCGTCGTCGGAGGGCGTGCCGCGCGTCGTAGTCACCCGCAACCCGCGTGGTCCCGATGGCAGCCGTGGTTTCCGACCACGCAGACCCATCGCAGGTAGACAACATTTTGTTTTGTATTTCCCCCTCTTCTTCTTCTTCGTATTCCCAATATGTTACACACACTACTCATGTCTTGCCATGTAATCATATTATGACATGCCAAAACTTGTAGACAAACAAGAGACTGAAATAGAGAGAGAAATTAAATAAACACCAATACCCGTGGACAACTACAACAAATTAAGTTACAGATGTATTGCTTGCTTTTAATGTAGGGCAATGAAAAGATGTGAGGGTTCAGGCCTTTGAGATCTTACTCCATCAAGTGAAACGGAGAAACTACTTTGCGTTTTTTATGAGGTCGTAGTATTTCCTCGGCCGAGCTGGTCAGTTTATGTAACGGCTGTGAACTTTGATACTGTTCTGGCAATTTTAGTATTTGACTGAACAAGCGGAATAACTTATCATTGGTAATTTTATTTGTAGAAGAAAGTAGCAAACTAGCAAGCGGTTCACCTGATGTTAAGTGACTGCTATCCATAGGCCTCTGCATCAAGCCGATGAGTCGCAGATGCATTGCCTGTTCCCTTTCTTAATAAAATCTTTGTCATTTCTAATATAAACATGCTACGAGCATGAAAGGGAAGTCCCGACCGAATCCAAAATTTAGCAGATGTTTTCGAGTAGCACATATGTTTCCTGCTTCCATATCAAAGGATAATATACTGTCGGCTCGTATTTCTTTTTACACATTAATAATTTGTATTAATGTTTTGTTTCAGAACAATTGATTGAGTGGCTGCAGACCGTCAAGCTGTGAACACTACACTAAGCTATGTATACAACAACTTAGGGTTAAACATCCTCGGTTTGATTTTAAAATTCAAAGTTTTCATTGTATTAACGAGAGACTGACTGATTCTCTTCCCGTAGCGGCATTTAGAAAATTGTTTTTATTACTTATACGATAGATGAAATCATTAAAAAATGCCTTTTCAGTACAGTCGCTTAAGGGGTTAGGACTGATATGCCTTCAGCCCAATGCAATTTACATCGATCTATAAAGACTTCACCGTATATAGCTTATAATTCACGAGCAAAAACATATCAAAGTTATCTAAATTTTTTATTAGCTTATATGGATTATCCTTTACGTGAGAGGTTCTTTTTCGCATAAATACGTTGTTCAAAATTCCGTTTGTACCATTCCTTAATTCGTATCTCGTGATTTGCCAAGTTTTAACCTAGTTTTACAACAAGTAAGACACGTAACAGTTGAAGTATGAAGCAATAATTATTTTGAAATAAATAAATTACGCATATCACAAAACGAATCAGTCTATTGACGCTTTAAGTGTCAAAGCCTGTGTAAATAAATGTAGTCAAGTAAGTATAATGCTTTATGAAGCTCGTTTTAATTTCGTGTGTAATTTACGTTACAATAAATGATAAATTTACTGTTAAAAATATTGAAATATATTTTACAGTCAATTGAACCAAAGTTTTCCTGATTTGATTTTATTTGTACATTTTGCTTTACATCTTTTACATTTGGATTTTTCATGGAAAATTTCGGAAATTTCATGTGCAATTTAGGTTTTTATATAAATTATAATTCATAGCGGACAACCTTTGCGTTATAAATGCATGTTATATGCATTGGGTCTGCTTCAACTCTTATGTGTCTGCAGATAATATTTCTGTACTGTCACTTTACGGGTCGAACAAAGGTATATAATATTAGTTAACACATTTTTTATAAATTGGAGCAAAGCATTTATGAAGTATGATATGTACTGTATTGGAACCAAAGACTGAAAGAAATATTTATTACAATGGTATTATATTATTTTAATTAACTATATGTTGATATACATTTATAGAAAGAGGCCATAGTTATTGAATTGGTTTTTCTACAACATTGATGTTTTCTGTGCAACAACACTGTTTTCTAAATATGTGTCTTATGCATTATTATTAAGTTATAGACGGCTGAAAGGAACTTGGATGTTGGGAAAATAATAAGTTGGTACAATGTGTAAAAGATAAGGCTGAAAGGTGTAAATTGCGAGAATTATGTCTCGTCAAAGTCTTGTTACCGCTCTATACTTAGGCAAAGAGCTCGTGCTTGTAATAAAAGTTTTACTTAGATGGCAAACATATAGCAATCTATCGTAATATGTCCTTGACATATAAACTTATTTTTTTTAATATTATTTATTTTTGTTTCATGTCTAGCTTAGACAACATTTATTTCTAAATATAACCGAATTTAATTAGCCATCAATATTTTCTGTTCAATAAATAATACATGTAAGAAAACAATTTTATAGTAATTACTTTAAATCGATATTGATCGGTTTCCTGGTGCATTGAATTGAAATTCATTTTAGCATTTTCCGCCGTATCTACTGGGAAGGTATTAGTAAGACAGCAATTGATGTGAATGTAGCGATTACTATCCGTTCCTTCTGTTCGATTGTAATTAAATCCTTGTGATATAACAAGTCCTTTATGCATTGGACGATTTAAGATGTTATGATTATTTCCAAAGAAAAGTAAAAGAGGAATTTTGAACAAACGTTAATTTATATATAATATGCTTGTACGCTTTAAAACTGAGTGTTTATTATTTGCTAAAACTCATTTACACGTGTAGCCATTTATAGTAATAGTGTTAACGTATGTAATAATCAGGATATTGATGTTGTAGTGTATTACATAAGACCCCGGATCGTTTCGGGTATAGGTATTATATACTAGTCTTAAACCCTTGCGCACGCCGGCATTCATATAGACAGACGTGCGCGAGACACATCAGCAAGGTGATATTGTAGTAGGGATGCACGATTATTTATTTTAAATTTATTCTGTTTAGACTACGACTAATAACACAATTTTGATATCTTTACCTTTATTTCATACATACATTTATTTATTTTGTCACATACGCTTAAAAATCGTAACATCACATATGATCACAATATGATCCCTCGCCGAATGTTTCTTTTTTCCGGCATTTATGTGTGACCTCTAGATGTCAATTTGCATGTATTCTTTTTTGGAAATATTTTTTTTAAATGGCGGGGACCATAACGATGCGTTATATTCTGAGTTATTTAATTATAAATCGTTTAAGCACATGTTAATGAGTTTGAGATATGTACTCAAATTCATATTGAATTTAACCGCAATAAGAAATGAAATGAAAAGAAAAAAAGAGAACTGAAAGATTCTATATTTTTGATTTATTCAACCTTTGCTTTTTTGAAAACTAGCTTATACGTGCATCCGTGATGTGTAGTAGCTAAAGCTTTATTTATCCTATGTCCACAATTGTATTGAACTGTAATGTGTGTTCAAACAGTTGATATTTAATCGCGCGATCGCGTTCGCTTCGTATTCTTCATAAGTTATTAATGACATGTACATTTACTTACTCATGTATGACCTTACGGACGGCGGTTTGGTTGAATTATTAAATAGCATACGGATCGCGGCTTACAGAATAAATTTAGGCTTTTTTAAATTTATTTTTTCCTAGTGTTTTTCAAAAACCCATTTATACGAAAAATGTGAAAGTTTTAGCTAAAACCTTGTACGTATTTTTGCAATTGTTATTGTCTTTCGTGTTGGCACTTGATTGACAACGTAACACGTGATGTTGGATATATGTCTGTGTGTTTTTGCTCTCTGTACAACTGTTCAAGTAAGACAAGTACAAAGTTAACATATATAAACAGTATTCGTATCTATCAATTTGTGTAACTATTGGCTGTTAAAAGTGCCTAAAAGAACCTCTGATAATGAGCAATAAACACCAATTAGTGTTTTAAGAAAACTTAAAATTACTATAATCTTCAGATTTACAAACTGGAAATTGAATTCATAAGGTTATTTTGTTTAGTTTTTTGGTTATATTCATAAGACAATGTATCCATGCCAAATGTCTGTAGGCCCTGTACATTCGATGTATATGTGTTTCAACTTTCAAAAATTAAAAAACTTTGGAATAATTAAAGTTTATTTTTCTATTTATTTTCAATTGAAAAATAAAAGTTTATTTTTCTTTTAAGTTTTCCACTGCGTACATAAGTCATGTAATCTATGCCAAATGTTTATAGATCCTAAACTTTAATTTCTCTATCTTTCAGAAATACAAACTTTGGAATAATAATAAGACTTTGTTTTTTTTATTCTTCCATGTTACTTATAAGTTATGGCTATTTAAGACCTCATGGATATTAAAAGAATACGAACAAAGTATTCTGCCACGAAGCTGTACTTTGTGAACTTTTTCAACCAATGAGAGATGTGATAATAAGCTATGGCTTTAAAAATATATCATTAAAAAGGACAGTACCATGACCGGTTACTTCTGAGTTTCATCCGTCGATTGTTATGTCGGAGATCAATCTATCAACAAATCATCAGGGGATGGGTGCCTTTTCCCTTCTTCCTACAGTTATGTTGGTATACATACTAGATTATATCTACATAAATGAAACTAAAGGGGTATCAAGCAAAAACCACTAAACTGATTTGGATGTTTTTCTGGGACATACGTTTCAGCTGACAATCGTCTACTGTTGGGCGTAGGCCTCCGGATTGACGTGTATATATTGACGTAATCTGATGGCAGTTTTCACTTCAAAAAAATAATAGTAAGTATACTTTCGTTGTTTTTTTTAATTTTCATGTGCGTCTTTGTACATATCTTTTTCAACAAGAGAATTGTCATGAATTTGTAAAGCGATTTAAATTGATATAACTTTTTTATTTATAAGTCGATGACTTAAAACAAACACTAAGTATTAAGTGAAGCTTACGACAATACATTAGTGAAAACCGGTCCCAAAACGGTTAAGCCTTTTCGAGATTAGCGCGCACAAACGCACAAACAGAAAAAAATCTAATAATCATTGTTTTGGGTTTGAAGACCCCAAAATAGTTTTTCACAAGTATCTTCCATATCCAGACAGCGATCAGTTACATTTTTATTATACGTATTATATTTTTATTATAAGGATTTTATTATTAAAATAGCTGTGCCCCACGATTTCATCCGCAGTGTATTTAAATTTAATCGGTAGTCGGTAATTAAAAAGCCATGTTAAACACTTGTTCGATAAAATAGCTGTTCAGTTGAATAGGTTGAGCTTTTAGTTATGCTCTTTATAATGATGATTTAAAGTTAATGTATAAACTTAAAAACAGGACAGTTTCTGAGATTTTGCAAGCATCAACTAGACACACTGTGCATGCATTGAGATGTTCATAGTACTCGCACGTATTTCGGAGACGCATGACTCTCCTTGGTAATGGTAACTATATAAGCTTATATTCGGTAATTTTTAAAAAAAAATTTTTTTTTCGATTTTATAAAATTTTGTTTGTATTCTTATGTAATATATTTTGTTAGGTCAGGTTCCTTATTATTTCCGAGGAGGCGTTAGGCTGGGGCCGGCTGTAAATACTGTAGCCAGAATGTATACAGTATGGACTACGTGAACCTGATTGTTACACTGTGCTACGGCCATATTGGATCGAGCCCACATACACAGGAAAAGGGCAGGGAGATTATGGTTAGGTTAGTATTAAATAGGTAATATCATTTCGTTTCAGTAACATTACAGGGCGGGTGAAACCGCGGGGCACAGCTATTTTAATAATAAAATCCTTATTACATATTTCAAATATACATTTACAGAGTACTTTTTTTATACAAATATCTATTCACTTGGTGTCAATCCGTGCATCTCTTCACATGTAGAGTTCCGCCACAGATTTACATGTCCGTAATGGTCCCACAGTCGGATCGCGTTGTAGAGGTTTGAACCGGGGCTAGCAGTTGAACGTAGATCCTTAGCTCCGAGTACCACATAGTCTGGAGCTAGGTAGCCGAGTTTGACGCCTTCTTCTAAAATCATCTTAGCTCTTTTAAGTTGAAGATCGGTGACGCGCGCATGCACTGTCAACTCTTCTCTATAATCCCCTGTACCAAGAAAAACTTTTATTAAAAAATTACATTAAATTGTTACAAATATTCCTTTCCGTAAGTATATAAGTATTCTTTCAACAACTATCCAAACCTTAAACCAATGTGACAAAAAATATGTTATCCTTGCGATGGATTTGTTATGAAAAATTAATAAGTGTACCGTAACACTTTGGTCGGCAGGAGAGGACTTACACAGGAATTATTTCACATATCAACTGTATCATTTCATTTCTTTCACACTAGATAAAGTAAGTGTACGACGACGTAATTACATCTGTTATTATACTGATAGGTTTCCATTTTTTAAATTTAAATTATATATTTAATAGGTCTTGACAATCACTCACAAAATGCGATGCTATAGTTATCCTTCGATTGAGGATCACCGGATTTGGAAGCTACCACCAAACTGCTTATCAAAATTTTTTAATGCAATAATGTGGCAAACGAGCAAGCGGATCATTTGATGTTAAGTGAACGCAACCCATAGACATCCACAACAACCAAATGTGTTGCAGATGTGTTGCCTTCCTTTTCCCCGTTTACCCCCTCTCCGTCCAATCCTATCCTTATAAGAAAAGGGTGCGAAGGGAAAGAGGACTCAAATTTGGCCTCCGGCACCTCACTCATCAGATGAAACGCAGAGTACTTCTACTTCACGCCTGTTTTCTGTGAGGTCGTGGTATATCACGGGTTGAGCCTTAGTCAGACAATAGCTACTGATCGAGGCTTGGCCCTCTCGGACATCCTCGAATCAGAATGCTAAACGCGTATTGAGTGACAGCCCAAGACGAGGTCCCCTCTCGGGGTCCCTTGAGCTCAGTCACTGCATGGAGCGTCCGCCGAAGCGGCCTAAGAGCTCGGCGCCTCCCAATCTGGTAATACTAATAAAGTAACGGCCCGAGCCGAGGCTCCCCCTACGGAGGGAGCCCCCGAGCTTAGTTACTCTTAAAGAGGCTTAGGCTGAGCGCTCTCAGCACTCTGCCGCCTCAAACCCGGTGAATCTGTAAAAGCCTCCTCCAGGCCAACAGCGACAAGTTATTCACAAAACAAGAAAACCGGTCGAGCCGGCCCATTCGTGCAACAGATGTTTTTGTTGCGAACTCTACCAATATTTAAATATTTACTTATATATAATAAGAATTACCAATGAAACCTAGGCCTACGGAGCAGCGATTGTAGCCTAAAGTATGACCTCCTTCAATGCCCCAGCCTCGTCCTTCGTATACGCGTCCATCGTTGCCGATGATGAAATTGTACCTGAAATAAACATATATTTCACGTGCGTTCAACAATTCAATTAGATTCGATGTTGATCCATAATTTAGCCTTGAACAGCTAGGTTACACTCAAAATGAACACGTGGCGTGGGTCCTCCAGAAGTTGTCAATCATGAATATGGTTTGATTAGATATCGAAAATGGAGCGTTGTTAAGATATAGGGTAATTTAGCAAGCCCTGGTGGGGGGTTAGAAAATAATTAAAACAGGGAATACTAGAGTCGCTTTCGGTATGAAAAAAGCTTACGATAATAATTTGGGTACGTGTCGTCGAGCTCCTGTTGTATACCCATACAATGCTCTACGCCTGTTTCAGGCAATTATACAGTCAGCTAGACACCCATGGTATGACTTTTGGAACTGATTTTAGTCACGAAAACCAACAACACAATAATGTTAGACTATAACTAGGTATGCTAATTATTGCGAAGTAGCCCTTGAATAGAAAACTACTTCTATTTATCTTGTTTCTAGCTTATAATACATAGAACTGCGTGCTTCTTTGATGCTCAAATTGAAATAAATGATACTCTTATTTGTAACTTGCTGTGTCCCGCGGTTTTACCCGCCCTGCAATTCTACTAAGACGAAATGATATTACCTACTTAAATACTACCCTAACCTCATCATCACCCTGCCCTTTTCCCGCTCATGTGGGTACATCGACATGACCGTAGCAAAGCTTAACAATCACATATGAATGTTTAAACTGTGACCATAGTCCATACTATATAGGTTCTGACTACAAAACATATTACATAACTAAATACGTACTACACAAAAGAATACATACATGATAAAATCGTCTACATACGTGTAATTGCCACAATTACCAGGGAGCGCAGTGCGACTTCGAAAGACAATGTGTGCTATGAATATCTCAATGCACAGTGTGTCTAACTGAAGCTTGCAAACTCTTCGACATTGTCCTGTCTTTTTATAAACATTATATAAACTTTCAATCATCTTAATTTAAAAGATATTAATGTATTATAAAGTTAATAATATATAATGAAAAAAAAAACACAAAATTTTAAGTGAAGCTTACGACAATACATTAGTGAAAACCGCACCCAAATCGGTTAAGCCGTTTCTGAGATTAGCGGTAACAAACGCACAGACATACAGACAAAAATTCTAATAATCATTGTTTTGGGTTTTCTTGCGGTTATGAAGGAAGGAAATAATAGTTTTTTTAATATCTTCCATGTACAGACAGCGATCAGTTACAGTTTTTTTATATGTATAGATATAGATAATTGAATATCGTCCTATAAAATATTTAAATTAGCTTACGGAATATCAAATTGATACTGTGAGATAAAATAAGTCTGTAGGTTACGAAGCTCGGCCGCACAGAGAATGAAGCGCTCACACACTTGACTGACGGTATGCTGGATCACAACCAGTTTCAGAGGATCGAAGAGCTCCGTTGTGCCGTTGTACCTGAAAGACTGCGCCAACCACATTTCCCGGGTAATTTTCCATTCGTGCGGAGCTGGAAAACACACAAAAATGTTTCAAGTTGTCTTATTATTACTAATACAACAAAAACCAAATAATGTTCATATTTAAGAACCTATAATTTATTTTGTTCAGTACAAGTATCTTATGTATTTCGTATGTTCTTCAATCACTTCCACAATATGAGAGGAGTACGCTCTTTTCTTGAAATACGGTAAGTTGTATTGGTTTGGAATACGGGGGCTGTATTAGGTAGAAAGTTACGCGATGATCGCGCGGTATTGGAATGTCAGCCATTAAGGTGGTTGGAATGGAATGGAATATTGAGCTCTGTCGTGTTGGGCGATGACGAAACTCAGCGGCAGGAATTGCTTTGAGCAATTCTTTGGAATACCCCCATGGTAAGGAGGTAAAAATAGTATAGACATTTGATGTCCCTTCGCAAGGTCAGTAGGTCAAGCCGACCAGTTGAGAGCTCGTTGAAGATTTTTGTCTATCTTCGTGGTACGCGGTCAAAAGGAAGAAGCTGGTGTTTGAGAGCTCCAGCTTGGAGAAGCGAACGGTACTCTATATGACGCTGATCTTGTCGGCTTATAACTTATAGCTGTATAAAGCGTGCTGTGTAGAGCTGTAAGTGATGAGCAGGCATGAAAAACTGCGTTGCTCTACCGAATACATCAAAGCTTTTTGAAAGTCACCTTCCAGATGACCACGAACATTACTCGTCACTCGATACGTCGTAGCTGAGAATACTGATACAAGCTGAGGCAACCAGGAATGTGTTCTTAAAGATCAAGACTTAAGACGAAGGGTTGTTTTTTGGCGGTAATCGAGAAAACTTTATTTGTCTTTATTTGTTGTAAAATATTTGTCGACTCCAATCCGACACTCACCTAATAGAATGTCAAGTCCAGACACAAGTTTGTTTTGGGTACTCGTTCACACACTCCAAAGAAATATTAGAGCAGGCAATGTTTCTGCATAGCAATGAACCTTGCTAAATTGCAATATTGACATGAAGGAAGAGAGGACAGCACACAGCTATGAGGTACATCATCATTCATGGATTTAAAGTCCAAGTATGCAACCTCGAACCTTGATACTACGACCCTCGAGGAAGCTTGCCTTTAGTTATATGCTGATTACCAAAAAGTTCTTGTTATTATATAAGAAACATTAAGTTTTAAGCGTCATGTGTAAGAGGACTGAATTTATCTACTATATAAGATGAGACCCCGAGTAAGTAAGTAAAGTAAGAAAGACCATACACATAAGGAAATGAAAGAGATGGTACCTGCATAAGTTGAAGTAGTCGAAATCACAGGAAATGAATCTGTAGATGTGAATCAATGATATAAAATTTTAGATACCTACATCAAACAAAACCTGTAAATTTACCTACTCTTCTATAAATTCGATTAAAATTTAAGCTTTTCGATTAAATTTCATTCTAGTTTTTGATATATTATCTTATCTTTAGGTGGCTCAACTGAACAGATTAAGAATGAAAATTTTGTCACGTCGCAATGCTCTTATAGTCAAAGAAGTACGCCGATAAATCCATGGCTAAAACAATTTTAAGTTGTCTTTTTATAATAAGATTCAAATAACAATAACAAATTTAAAACCAGTGGTTCTTCTTTCGCTATCCTCGAAAGGGTCATGTGGTATACTGACTTATAATAAATTTACAATTAATGCTAACTTTCACTGTTGTAACGGTGCGTTGAATGCATTGATACAATAATGTATTAAATATCCATCCCAATAAAATCGTTTATCTTAGAACCCTTACTGTTCAAAGTCAACTTTATGTTGACGTAGAACAGTCGCGTTAGAAAATATTAAAATAGTCACGGATGTGGAAAAGAAGTATGGGGTACATCCTTTCATATAGACGGATGACCCCTTGAAAATGAGCGGGAGATAGGACACGGAAAGCGGAGGACCGCATTTTATGGAAGGCATCTGAAAAGGCCTTGGTTAACAAACTGATGATAGTAATAATCAGGTAATCACTAGCCCTTGCGTCATTGAACTATCAAGTAACACTGCTGCTGCCTGCTGCATTTAAGCAGCGTTGGGAGGCGAGGGGAACTCTACCATCGCGCATCGCTACTTGCAGTGGATCCTTGGATTGAATTACAGGAATACCTAGTTCCTACGCAAGTTAAATAGATTGGACGAAAGTTATGTCAGCCATTTGGCAATCAGTTAAATTTTGGTAGTGTTTGGTATGACTAGCTTTTATAGGGATCTATTTTAAGCTAATTTTACCCGCCTGTCTCTCCAGCTTTGACATTGATATCATGGCTGTGTCCGTGCAGGAACTCGGCACGACGCTCTATGATCTTAATAGAGCTTCCAAAATGAGGGTGTCTCAAAATGTACACGCATAAGACGAAAGTTATGTCGATCATTCATGTTCCACTCACTCCAATAACCATTGGAGGCCATGTTCTTGAAGTTGTTGACGAGTATCTCTACCTAGGACAAAATGGTACAGTACAGTAAGGTAGTTCCAACTTCGAGAAGGCGGTCAATCACCGAATCCGATTCGCATGGGCAGCGTTAGGGAAGTGGCGGGATATCCTCTCGCCCAACATGGTACTGCTTAGAGGCTCCCCGCGTGATCGTATCAGAAATGATGTGATCCATTACTATGGATCACATAATTTCTGGTTTCTACTGAACCAAGGTAAGAATTCCTCGAAGAATTGCAGACCTTAGGTGGAAATAGGCCGGACACATTGCTCGCAGAACGGATGGCCGATGGATCTAAAAAGTGGTCCTCGAGTGGTACGTCAGTAAGCTGATATACGATTGCCCGATTATCTTGTCCAGGTTTCGGGAGTCCAATGGCTTCGGACGGGAGGGGACTGGGATCTTTGTGGCGATCAGTAGATGAGGCCTTCGTCCATCAGTAAACGAATATCGGCTGGAACGACGACGATGCTGACGAACACTTTAAGTCACTCTATTGTGAGTGATCCTTGATAAGTGTGCGATGTTTTGACAGAGTTTAAAATCACGTTCAAAGATTACGTTACTAACAAACACGCCCAGCTTATACAAGGGTATTAAAATTAATGAATGCTAATCATACCAACGTCCGTAATGTCGACGGCGGCGTTCCTGGCGCGCACGGTGAAGTATACAATAAGGCCGATGCATACGAGCAGTAGCAAGAGCGCAACCACGCAGGACAGTCTCTCTGCACGGGAACTGTTCTTGATGATGTGCCAGACGTAAACAGGAAAGGGCATGTCTGTAATATTATCTATATATTAATAGGTGCGCTTCTTAAACCATTTGCGCAACGTTCATCGTCACTGTATTTAAAATTCTATTTACATCATAATTTAAAACGTCTTCGTTTTGTCCCGTAATTTGCCCAGTATTGTCAAGCCGCAACATTTACTATATGTTATTCAATAAATTCTTATAGACGATAAGAGTTGACCGCTTTACAAATATGTACGTATAAGTGAAATAGAGATAATCAGGCGAGGAATGTAGACTTCGAATTTAATTTTGTAAATCTAGAAAATTAAAGCCAAATTTCGAAAAAGTTTTTGTTTTCAATCAGTGTAATGTAAATGTCGTTTAACTAAAGCTGGCAAGTTCAGCACATTTACAAGTTGCGCTTGTGGAGGCGTCGTGATGCCATGTTTCTTTATCTAATATTTTTCCACTGCCATTGCCATTCAATAAGATTTTTTCAAATCCGATGAAGTAGTTCCTAAGATTAGAGCGTTCAAAAAACAAACTCTTACGCTTTATAAGATTCGTTCTTTTGTAAGATGATGCAGATATGTAAGTATTAGATGAATAAAAAATAATGATGTACATATTATTTATTTTTATTTATTTATAGCTTACATATATAGTTATATCTAATATCACATTACATATATTTTTTTCTAAGCGAATAACGAATACAATTTCCTTAGTGACAACTTCAAAGATACGCAATTAATTGTTATAGGAGTTTGAAAACCATGGACACTTTTTTATTTACGAAATAAAATACCCACTTAATCTTAGACGTATCGTTAATTAGTTAGAGATAATTATTTTGTACATACGTACTTTACTAATTTAAACTGAAGTTAGTAAATTGAAATTATTTCCACCTTAATAATTTATGTTTGCACGTAACTTACGTAGCTTACTTAGTGCGGAATACGGAAAGCGTACTTGGGAGTACTTCCTACCGAAACTGCTTAACGAACTGAACAGTGCCGTCCTCGGAAATATTATAAAATACCCAAACAAATGTAAAAACATTTTAAAATCGGCCTTTATATACGAAACAAACCTATTGTTCAAATTTTCTCAGAGAAGACTATTGCCTTCATTTTTATTAAGTTTAGAAAATAAGTAGTAATATATATATATATATATATATATATATATATATAAAACCCTATAGGTTTACGCCTCTGCTTCAATGCAATTATGTTAATATTTTTGTATGATATAAATAAAGAGAAAAGAAACACCTTGCCATAGCTAATAATTTAAAATATTTGTTCCTATAAATCATTTGAGAATCAAATTTTAAACTTGAATTTCTATACATAATACGTCATCTCAAAAGATTACTGTCTTATCACGAATTGATAAAAATATCTGCAAAGAAAATACAAAACAACAATAATTATTTTATCAAAACTAATAGATAAAATTTCCTTTGGTTACATGTCATGTACGGATACCGCACTGACAAATTATTTTCTTTCCTTATTTAATAATGAAAATTGTACGTTATTATTACCATTTGTCTAATCTGCTTCATTTTTGAGTACAGTTGTTTTTACACTCATTTCATTTATTGATTATCTTTAGCATTCAGTCTTGTACCACGCCATGACTACATTCGTTCTTTTGAAAAAATAGTATTTATACCTGTAACACACCATTATGCACTTCACATGATGACCGCTCATCATTGAGTGAAGAGAGAAGAAAAGTGAAAATATTTCCATCTCATTTTATTATCCGTAGGTACTTTTTTCCCCTTATTTATAACAAAAAAAATAATTACATAGTTACATTAGAGCAGTGGTGTAAACCTGCAGGGTTTTTATATCACTGCTAGTCGCTCAGTTGATATATACACTACTTATTTTAAAAACTTATTAAAAAATGAAGGCGATAGTCTTTTGTGAGAAAACTCAAACTAACCTATTGTTTAAATGTCCTCAGATAAGAAGGCCAATTTTAAAATCCTTTTACATTTGTTTGGGTGCTTTGTAATATTTTCAAACACGTCACTGTTCAGGTCGTTGAGCAGTTTCGGTAGGAAGTACTCCTAAGTACGCTTTCCGTAAGAATTATTAAACAGAGGTAATTCATATTTAGGTAAGTGTGATAGACTACGTAACTGACTAGATCTTTGTTTTAGTTTTAATAGAGGTAAGTTGTTTATTTCATCACAAATTGTATATAACTGTATCTTTTTATGTACATCTATAATTTTGCAAAAGTTGAAAATTTTCTGATCGTTGTGTATTGTACTTTTAAAAGACGTTGGCACAATTTACTTGTAATAAATATATATTGTTTATAAAGCTAGTGTATGTTCTACCGTAACTACTCAACCCATATCCTAAAACAGTGTCGGCCAGGGCGTTATACAACATCCTCAACGTTCCGTATGGTAATTTCTGTCTAAGTAAGGACAGTCTGGACAGTACTGATCTTAATTTTGAGCAGACATTTGTCTATATGTGGTTTCCAGTTAAACTTATTATCTATTATAAGGCCGAGATATTTATGCTGGTAAACTATTTCAATTTTGGAGCACTTACAACTATTATTACAAGGTGAAGTGTATTGATGCAGGCATTGATGCGAGTGTGCTGTTATGAATGGCTTGATTGAGGATGTAAGATAGGAAGAATGAATGTGCATGAGTTTAGTTTTGTCATAATTTATAACCAAGCCAACATCGTGCGCCCACTTGCATAACAGATCAAAGTTTGTCTGCATTTTGTTTTGTGCGTACGTTATACATTTGTCTGCCACTATAATGCATGTGTCGTCTGCAAATTGGTATGCAGAGCACTCGGTTAGTACATTGCACATATCGTTACAGTACAGTAAGTATTCAGTCGGTCCTAGAACCGAGCCTTGTGCTGTGCCTTCTTCGGTTGGTATGAAGTCGCTAAATACATTGTTTATTTTTACAGTAGTAAAACGGCCTTGATGATAATTTTTAAATAACTCGAGGAGGGGACCCTGTATACCATTTTGTGCGAGTTTCTTATACAAAGTAGAAAATTTTAGAGTTTCGAATGCTTTACTAAAATCAATGAACACTGCAATTACATGTTTTTTATCGTTCAGGTAAGTATTCACTTCATTGGTGAATTTACATAGCAACTGAGATGTATTCTTATTCTTTTGGAAGCCATATTGCCGTTCGTGTATGACATCGTTATTGTTTATAAATTTGTGTAGTTCGTTACCAAAGTATTTTTCAATAATTTTGTCTATACTTGAAAGAATTGTGATTGGCCTATAGTTATTGAAATCACCCTTTTTATGAACTGGTCTTATAACACCAACTTTTAATTTATCTGGATAACAGCAGTTGGTAATGCTTACGTTTATTAGATGTGTAAATACTCGGAGTAGGTTTGATGTATCTGGTATTAAAAGGCGGCGATGATCACTTCACATTAAGTAATCACAACTGATTCTAGTTTGCGTCTTTATACATATCTAATAAATATGTAAAATATATTTTTCGGAAGATTTTACCCTTTGTATCATCTGTTAAGGCAGCCACCTAGATCATAAGAGTTCCAATTCGCGAAGTTCTCCATATGAGCCAATACGTGGCGTCCGGGAGAGAAAGTTTCTGGCTGAACCTGACACTGTGCGTACAATGTATAATTCGCAACGAGAACTCTATCTTTGACGAGTACATCTAAGAGTATGTTCACATGATCAAATTGTTCCTGATTCGGCAAATCTGTCACATAGTTTCCCATGAACATTATTGTGATGCTTTTCGCGTTCCAATAAGCCACCACGGCTCCACGAACGTTAGCACCTCTGCCTTCGAATACAAAACCGCGGCCGCCTACAAGGAAGTTAGGGCCAATATCGTTCAATCTTCTATGTAAGTGATCCTGTTGAATGACTAGTATCTGCTCTATGCAATCAAACCTTTGCTCGCAGAAATTGCCGGCCGAGTGGCCGATGATAACATACGTTAGGGGCAGGTCGAGAAAATCAATTCCGTAAGCCGGCATCGCTTGCCAGTCACCGCGGCGCAGGTACCACGGCATCTTCAAATCTATCCAAAACAAAGTGATGTCATCACCATTACGGTATAAAATTTTTAGGTAAAATGAGATATTGAATCCAAAATCATGAAGAACATATAATTTTAAATACTGAGCTCGAAATTAAATTGCAGAAAAACAGAGAGGCATATGGATTGAGCAGAGTCAATATGAAAGTAATTAAAAAAAGTACTTTACTCAGACAGCATAACTAGGGCAAGTGGTAGTGAAATAATAAAAAATAAAAAAGGAAAAATCAGGCGCACGGAAACAAAATAAAGATGGTGATGTGTAATTTTTCATTTACTTTTATTGCATACGCATTATGATTTAGTATTTTTTTTATTATTTATTAGCGAAAACATCTCGTCAGGAACAGTTACCTATATGAGAAGTATTAAATTCTTTACAACGAATGATAGTGGTAAAACTGAAACGTTTAGAAGTCCAGTATAGGAAAAAATTATAATTTACCTATGTCTAGGCGACTCTGTTGCCTCGATAGGCCGACGGAGACGAGGTAGATGATGAGGCCAAAGGCTACAAGAAAAGCCCAACACACGAAGACAGCCACGCTACAGCGAAGACGGCGCGCGCCCCTAGGCGACATCAATTCTAGGCCTAAAAAGCGGCCTGAAACATTAAAAGGTATGTGTGGTAATACAGCGAAAATGTCAATTTTTCTCTTGATGTTGTTATATAATAACTGAGTGAAGACTAATATAAATTAAGTAACGTCTATTTTGTAAATAACTTTCCTGTGTGTGTGTGTGCCGTATCCTTTCATGTACGTTACACTGGGGACATTTTATATTTGTAGACACTCAAAGTTTTTAGAATACAAAAATAAACTAGGTAATGGGTTGTCATACCTTTTATCGTTTCTCAAAATAGTCTTCGTTCTTATGTATGCATTGTTACATGCGATAAAACCTGTGAGAAGCACTGCGCCCATCCTACTTCAGTGGTCAAGCTTCTTCAAGGCAGTCACCGCATCTTCGGGAGTCGTAAGATTCCACTTCAAGGGTATTTTTCGCGAAATTCAGGGCGAATGGTAAACAACGGTTCACATACCAGTTTGCAGTATCCGTACTTTCATTGTCAAGGGAAAATGTAGATAATAAGGGATATGTAGATAACAATAAAAGGAAAATGATTTGTAACAATACACCCAAGTTTCATCACCTGTCACAGTGTCAAACGCAGCATTTGAGTCTGGTGGTTGAATTTTTCAAGCATTGCATGTCATATCTTCTTCTTTCACTCATAGCAATGCCTTAGCTTGTCCGAACCTCCTGGTAGGTAGGTAACTCTTTCATGAGCATTGATCGTATCTTCAGTAGTCGCTATTAAGGGCGACCCTTACGCGAATTGTTGGTGAAGTTTTCCCGACAACGCCCGAACTCACTGACCCAGGTGTAAGCACTGGCACAGGGAGGATAGTATAAAATATGACAAGAACCTAGATTATGTGTACATTGAAAAATACAAGTGGGTTGCAGAGCTAAATCTGGAGTCTCAAATCGAGCTCGAGTCTACCAGTTTGAGTAGAACAAAAGAAGTCGTCTTGTTCGGATGAAACTCATGAAAATAAACCTAAATTAAATTAAGTTCACCCAGGACACCGTTTTGACAGCATTTTAAAGACATTCTAATCGAAGTAAAGATGAACATCAATCCTATGCCTAGCTTTTGGTGTAGATCGCAGCGTTTCACTTGCCTTAGCAGCGCGCACCGAAAGATTCTAAAGTCTAAAACAGTAACTTTTATATAGTTGATCCCAATTAATTAACGTCAAACGCAATGTTTGTATACTTTAAATACATGAAAATAAAGTTGCATCAGAATATGTGCTATATATTAGGATGATAATATAATACTATTAAAAGTGCATTGTAACTGGAATGTACAATTTAAATGTATTAATGGTATACATTCTCTAATATAAGCATTCTTATTTTTCCACTCATCTACCTTTAAATCCAAAAGCTTTATTATCATTATTATTATTTTGTTAAGAAACAATCGTATCTCGCCAACTTACAATCTCCTTTCGTCCGAAGCTTTGGCCTAACACTGAGCTTTGTTTAATACGACAGGTCGACCGACTCGACGATTTGTCCCTTAAGCTTAAACATTAACGTGCGTCGTAATATTGTGGTTGGAATCGAAATTGGATCTTTAGGGTTTCTTATGTCCCTAAAAATTATGATATTCAGCGTCGACTATGGAAAAATATTAGAAAAAATAATTTAGTAGTAATAAAATTGAAGCTAAGTTAGAACTGAACCTTGTTTAGCATTTATTCACGAAGGTATAACAAGGTATAGCTTGACTATGTATGTACATAAGTATCAATGGTGGGCTTGTTTGCAATAAATAAAGATTTGCGCAACAGCGTTTTCCACGGGAAACAAATTATAAACGTGTATAAGAAAAATCTTTTACATTAGAGGAACATTTTAGTATAAATTAATAAAATTTACAAAGACGATCTAAAACTAAACTACACGTAGTACGCGCCGCAATCAGCAGCAATCCAATCGGTGGCGGTTTTTGGCGAACACAATGTGTAGTCAGTCATATCGTCGACGCGAGCGAAATACTACTTTTGGTGCGTAAGTATAATGTACCACGTTCGACGCTCGGATAAATGGAGTTTTTATAAGGGCCACTTGATTCCGGAGAATTCCATTACCAATAAATTAGGATGTCTTTTCTTGTAAATGTCCGATTCCCAAAAGCGATGACATGTTCGCCAAGGGAATGTGGACCGTATGTGTTTTCTTAAGGAGATGCGCGCACCGTCTCCGTCTGAGCGGTCACAAATGCGCGGATTACAGTTGGTTCTCGAACATGGGGGAACTGAAGACTATATTTATCTGATCCCGATTAACTCAAGTTTGTGCAGCAGACACAACTTCACATAGGAACAAAATGAGACAAAGCTCGAAAACACAAAAATAAATATTGAAAGCGAAACCTCACCTTTGACCACCTCGGTGTTTTGTAGATTTTGCGTGACGGAGACAAACTTGGGGCCGATATGAACCCGCGATGATTTCGTGACGTTGAGATTTGCTATGTTCGGTGGTGTGGAGACAGGAGTCAGTCCCTGGCTATCCACCAACACCACTTCTGTGTTGGTCCTCGAGCATCCGTGTCCATTGCTCGCCTGTTCGTCCTTGGCTGGCCACATGACTACCACTAACAAACGTAAAAATCCGTGCAGTTGTGGCTTTAACTTCCTGGTGTATAGGATAGCGTTTTCCGTCTTGTCGTTACTTTAACGCGACTGAATTGCTTCACGGACAAATGTAATGTGTAATGATAAAACCTAAGCTAACTAATGCACACATCGTGAACCGTCTTTCATCTGTGTGCATTGGAGCTGAGTGATAACAACGTCGATCGGTGTTCATATCGTATCACTTTCGCACTTATTTGTGATATACATGCGTTGAAATTAGAATGACTTAGTACTTGGTAACATTGAAAGCTTCGTAACTAAATGTGTTTACTGAGAACGAGTTCAAAACAAACGTGCTGTCGGGTTTTGTTTACACCGAGCAGACGATGCTACGGCATTACGAAAGACGTAGTCGCTGATCAAAAATTCAGTATGATTTCA
Organism: Papilio elwesi; assembly: GCA_029849275.1. Lineage (NCBI taxonomy): Eukaryota > Metazoa > Arthropoda > Insecta > Lepidoptera > Papilionidae > Papilio > Papilio elwesi. Next base: position 14,395,249 of record CM056717.1, on the reverse strand, counting down.
CTTTCACATTATTAGGGCTTATTTTATAACGGGCTTAAAGTCGGTGGTTGAGACGTTTGGTGTAAACAAAGCCTAACACCCTATTAGCAAAAATAGCGTTTCTTTCATTACTTTTTGTTAACTACCGTAACTAAAGTGACAAAATGAGCTCTTTTTTTTTAATTAGCATTTTTCTGTCCCAAAATAGCGCTACGGCTGCGTGGAGAGTGTTGTTAATTAGTAGCTCCGCACCTTATTTACCGATTTTGATCATTTTTATTCAACAGGTAGTGTTTGTCATGTGGTTTTTAAAATCAAAAACTGACCAGTTGTTTTTGAGTTATGCTTATACGTACTTTATACAAACCAAAAAATAGGACAATTTTTCTTTCTTGGCTTGCGTAAGCTAAACTTACATTAAAATTATGTATGTATGTATATATGTATGTATCAAAGAATTGTAGCTCTTTAAATATGCTAAATAAAAGTCTACGATGACATATATATATCTTCTATAGTTATCTCACTATAACCATTTTTTTTGGTAAGAAACATGAATTAAAACGCATACGCCTACGCTATTATTCATGTTCGGTGTTAATCCTTATCGATTTATTATCCTGTATTAATTATCAAGAGTATTAAATGTAGATTATTGAACTATATCATTCTGACCAATATTTTAGAAGATATCAAAAAATTTAAAATACGCGCAAATGAAAAATGAAATAACACGTAACAAAGAAAAGAACAATTTTACTTTTGCAGTTTCACTTCTATGTGTACACATTTTTATTAAATTTTCTCGTTACCTAATACTAGTAATGCAAGTTATTACTAAATATCAATTGTAACAAAGGCACTTCTGAACGGTTAGTAAGTAATGTTCCGTTATCGCGATATAACCTCAAATTACTTTTACAGCTATTTTGATTTGCACTGAAGCTTTTGTCCAATTCCAATTCCTTAATGAATTGCGTGTAGGAATCTAGAAAAATCTTAGGCATAAAAGTAATATATAGTATTCATATGCCACCGTTAGAATAAAAACATAATGACACAAGCAAACGTTATTTCACACGTTTGATTTCGACAGAGAAATAACTCGTCAAATTGTTCAGTTCACAATTAGCCGTCAATTTATAAATATGAAGATTATAAACTGACAAGGTTCACAACGTGGCGGTGACACAGTAGATACTATAATTTTATAAAATCTACAAAAAGCTTAGATTTAGAACAGCCTTTTACAAACATCCTGTTAAATTTTGCGACTGATATTTTTTGACACCTGGTCCAGGCGTTCCTGTATCTTAATTTGAGACTATTAGTTTTGTAATGATGGACGACTTTTGCAATAAGAACCTACTAAATGCAAAAATCGATTTAAATAACTTCAAGCAGATTTAACTTAGATTGAAATAATAGCTGATTAATGTAAAAGTTTGGCCACTGGCTGGCTGTCCGAAGACTGTAAACGTGTGTGTTGACTGTGTGTTATTGAAAGGGATAACTCGGTTGTAAAAAATACAAACAATGATCAAAACAATTTTTTATTTTTATCACAAGGTTTTACAATAGCATAATCAAGTAACAATTTTAGTAGCATTCTGGCTCTCTTCGAATTATAATTAGCTACTAATAGTTACTAATCAAAATGGTCTTCTTATTGAGACATACTAAAATTATTAATATAGCCTTATGAATATTTAATTTATCATTTATCATATTCTCAAAGTTAAGCATATTCGCTCACATTTTACATTTTTTTATAATTACGTAATTTTTACCACACTACCTCCTGCTGTCTATCGTCGAGATTCGAACTCCGAACTCTACGACTTTGATATTTTACGTAAGCTTTTTCTTGTACAATGTGAGCCAACGTTAATAAATCACACTTATCGAGTAATGTTTTATTTAAAAACAAAAGATACAATCATAGTATATATTACCTTAATAATCAAATTAATGATTCAAATAAAAATATATATTTGATAACATTTTATATGTTTTACTATCGGAGTTATTAAAAAATATTATCTGAAAAGTCACAGAAGATCAGGAGAACGTAGTTGCAAAGATATTATGTAGATACTAGATTAATAAATATATACATATTTATATTTACTATTGTATTTTTGTCATTTTGTAATCTTGGTAATTATATAGAATATCAAAATTTAATAATACACAAATAATGGGTAATACAATAAACTATTTAAAAATCACCATAAAGGTTTTATTTAAATTAAGTGAAATATAAAAATATTTTATACGATTTTAATGTGTACTACATCATCACTATATCGAACATAGCAATGGGTAATCACACATATACCATTTATGTGTATGTATTTACATATAAGTGTGTTAATATGTTGCCAACATATAAATAATTAGTGTATAAACACACATTTAAAAATGGTAAAATACCTTATTTTACCAATATTGATTCATTTGATCTAAAAATCTTAAATTAGGAATGAATTTTCTATTCTAAATGTTACTAAAAGATAAAAACAAACTGAAAGCAAAATACAAACGGCCGTCGGAATACTGTTTGTACTAAAATAACTATAATTTATAATTCTTGTAAAGTTTATTGTACATTCAAACAAGTTCCATCTTAAATATACTAATGAAATTGTTTTATAACTGATTTCAGATTACAATACACAGCGATTTTTATTAGAGTAAAAAGAATTGTAATGTTTTAAACTTTATATACTTTCATCACATAATTTCGAAAGTTATAAATATATAGTTATAGAACAGAAACTAACAAATATAAAATAGCTGCAACAATAAGTTCTTTATAATTAAATGATTATAACAATGTTACAACTAATAATAATATTGATTCATAATCAACTATTCATTAGATATCACATTTCAAAAATATTTTATGCCAATCTAACATTACGCCGCTTAGAAGTTTTAGAAAAATAAAAAATCAGCTCGAGGATAAGGAGCACTCTGATAAACTTGTATTTATTTAAGTTTAAAAAAATATAGCATATTCTACGAACCAATAAAGTGAATTTCCGCATAAGAAAATTGTAAACACAATACGTAGACACAAAACGTGAAATGTTAAAGGCTATTGAGCCAAATATAAGACAAAGCGAGTAATTACTGTTGAAATAATAATAAATACAGATGTTCCGTAAATCAATATTATATTGACGTGTGTGCGTGTGCGTGCCGGTAACTGTCTATATTGTCCGTTCCACAAGGTCAATAAGTTTTGAGCCATTAATGCATTTTAAAGTGCCAAGTTGGTCTTACAGTTCGAGCTTGTTTATATTCAGATCTAAAATAGGCGCTAGTTTTATTAACGTTTCAATCGATTGATAAATATTTTAAAAGTCTGATAATGGTCAGACAATGTAAACATTTCTTATTTCGTGTATGGAATCATTTCTTAACGTATAATTATATTAATAAAAAAATAATAGTGAAGAAGAAATAATATGTCTAGTTATATGATTTGGACCTGCTGATTTTTAAATGTTACTTTAAATTTAAAAGAGCTAGAATGGGACACATTTTTTTAAAATGATTTGGGAACGTTTGTACTTGTCAAGTCTTTGATTTACTCACTTAATTCGGCCAAATACTAAACTAATGGATACATATATAAATAGAATTAATTAATATTGAGATAACAAATATATTTTTCTGTTCATTTTGTACCTAACGAAATGGATGTATGGCAATTTTGTATTTTGCGCTGTGCCGCGCAAAGTTCCATCATTGACGGAGATCACTCTTAAGGAAACCGTTAACGATTGAAACACAACTGAGCGTCTACAAATGGGTGATTATAATTTCGTCGTCGATTTCATCCTTTTCATCGTCTTCGGTAGCTGGTTGCATTGCGGTGTCGCCAGCTTCTGCGGGATTCTCGGCAATCGCCTTCAGACGAAGAGCCTGAAACAATGAACGAAATAGAGCATATAAAACGAAAAACACATCCGATGTCACGTGTAAAATTTGCAATAATCTACAATTTGATACTTTTCGACAATCCTGTATATTTTTTTCTTGACAAGGTGGCTCTTTAAGCATCACCATGCATATATGGACCGTTTATTTTGAAAGTGGCGTAAGACCATTTAAAAAAAAGAGATATGACTTATATCATGCTTAATTTAATGTAACTTTTTATGTATAACTAGTCCGTGCTTAATTTCTTAAAAAATTCCCATGTTTTATACAACCTAAAATCGGTTGGTAAATGAAATTGCATACTCATTTATTATGAAAGTGGTGTAAGTCCAATTGACAGAGGTGGGTGGCTTAACAGATGGCTGCCGCCGGTTGCAGTAGTCTGTTATTTTTAAATAATTTGTTTTATCGTACATGTCATGTTGTTAATTTAGGTTACTTATTCTATTTTTTTCTTAAAATGAATAAATTCATACTAACATCATATAGTGATATAGGTAAGAACAAATGGTAAAGCAATATTATTTTATAACAATTGAAAATATTTATTTTACTTAGTTACTTAATGAATAATAATGGCGAATAGATCAACTGGTTGCAAATATGTTGCTTGAGGTTTCTTAAAAGTGCACCGTATACTATTTTGTAGTATTTTATAGCAGTTGCTACCCTATAAACCTCCGGTGCATCATGCATATTTCGAAACTCTGCCACATGCAGAGCATAAGTAAATACTATCAGTATCATGTAATTTTGACAACGTAATTAGTGTCTAAAAATAAATTTTGTCTTGTCATGAGTATTTGTAAACAAAATTGGATTAAAATGAAGTATATTTTAAGTGCTTTTTGATTTTTTTTAATTGAAACTAAACGATTTTTACAGTTGCCTAATTTTTAAAGTGGTGTAAGTCCATTTACACCCCAAAAATAAGTATTATTGTAGTCTAATTCGCCTAAAACAAATCTATATAATGAAATTCAATATTTATAAAACAATAGAGACATTGCCAGACTTCATACAATTTGCCTGAACTTTTAATTGACAGATATGCTAACCTCTAATTTTCTCGAAACAAGAGAATATGGACTTCACCACTTTCAAAATAAGCGGTCCATATGTGACTGTTAAAATTAAAGTTGCTGATTTATTTTGAATCGATGTAAGGTGGGATTATCCATATTAATAAGAAGATATTGACAATTATAGTGGGTGGTAGGCACTGGGTGTTGGGTGTAGATCTGTTATCAAGACCACGAGTAACTGTTACAACAGCTACCATATTCGTACTGATTATAGAGTGTAGTAAAAAAAATAGTGTACCTTTCTCTTGTGCAGTATTTCAACAACAATGTATCCAAGGAATCCAATGAGCAAGACAACCATCATCACGTATAGCTTCATCCTGGCGCACAAGTGAGTGGAGTAAGCGTAGGCAACAACGAAGCCAGCGCTCTCCCATAGCCTGTAGTTAGAGAAGGCTGCTTCCTTGTTTCGTCTAAACAATACTCCATATAACCCTGCAACCAAAACAAATTCATATTTATGAAAAGTAAAATAAATGAGCACAATAATTATAAAAAGAAAACGTGTGTGTTCTTTAGTGTAACAAAATAAAAGTACTAAGTCTTATCCCATGTTTCGGTACTCTTTAATGAAATAACGAAGAATTATAGGTAAATGTCAAAAAGTTGTTATTGGATACCATGGTAACGCCAATGATGTAGCTGTCGCGCACCGCAAAATTTAACTCTAAACATTTTTCCTAAACGCCCCAAAAGAAGTATAACTTCAAAAAATGACGGGCATAGATATGCTTTATCTATAATAAAACTTTCAAATAAGCTGGGTATGATTTGAAGTAATGTTCAATGGGATATTTAATTTTGTCCGTACAATAGACTATGTTTTGACAGTGGAGTCAATAACCTTACAGATTTTATAATTTCATTCAGCGATTCACTCGACAAACAATTGGGCATATTTTAGCGTGGAGTCAATAACTCCGCAGATGATAACAAAACGTGTTTTGTTAGACCGCCAACAAGTCTTCTGTTAACTGTTACGTTTATGAAGTACGCGAAAATAAGCCTTTAATAGTTACCTCTCTAACAAGTCACACGTTATTATTACAGATAACATAATGTAGGCATATTTTTATACAAAAATGCCAGTAACTAATAAATATAGACAACGTATTTAAGTTATACTTTAAGTTGTTCTAAGGCTTAAGTATAGTATCAATTCCTACTCTTATATATCTTATAATTGTGCATTACAAAAAAGATAAATTATCATATGTATACAGAATTTAATATAATTGTATCACAAATAGCATGTCATGTAATTTAATTGTTCAAAATTAACATGTTTTGCATTTTTCATTCAAAATAAACCACTTTAAAAGCATAAAGAATTCATACTAATCGATTTTCAATGAATATATAGGTCCAAAAGTGAAGAGTCAGAATGTGTGTATGAAGGTATGTTTGGCAATACACAACTCTATAATAGTCAACACTTTAATATACGTAAGTCAGAGCTGAATTTGGCATTATAATTGGAAAGTGTGGTTTAAAAGTGGATGTTGTGAGTAAAATTGAGAAAGCTATGCTTCGGTGGTTTGGGCTGTTGAAAACATGAGTGAAGAGAAAGTCAACAGGGCAAATCTATGTTGCAAGAGTTAGTGGCAGCATTGGCAGGGCACGTACCAGGAGAACTTATATCGATCTGGTTAGTGACATACAAAAAACTAAGTAGTTACCGACGAGTTGGTATGCGTAGATGTATGTAAAAGGAGCAAGAAAAGTGTGCCAGGATCGCGCCAAATGGTAATCCATGATCTCTGTCTACCCCTCTGGGTTACGGCATAGCAAATATTCATTTATTTTGTTCTTACTAATTAGTTAGTTCTTTTTAATATAATATATTAAAATAACTAACAAACTGGTAATGACCCGATGTTCTAAACATGTCATACTCGTAGGTAGGTTAATTAATAACTAACAATCATTGAATTGATTTTTACTACGAAGATCTTATATGAAATGAATTCAAAAATCAATTTGAACTATTTAATAAAAATTTTAAAAATATTTATAATCATCGACGTCAATTTAACAAAACAATAGTCTACTGTCACCGTCGTGCGTATGGGAAAGCCCTGATATAGTCGGAAAGAAAGTGTAAAATATTTATACACAGACATTTAAATAAAACAGATACGGGATGGCTCCATGCGAACGCATCACGATTAGTAAATAGAAAAGAAGAAACATTAAGAAGTCAATAACATATACTAAGTTATAGGCATTCGTAAAATCATTAGTAGAGACTAAAATGTATGTCGAATACAAAAGAAACAAATTAAATACATTTTACCTTAGTCTTTAACTTAAGAGAACGAGAAGATTAAAGGTAGGAGGGAGTAAGAAGTGCGATTTCATTGTAAATAAGACAGTACATAACTTAGATAACTAGTAACTAACATTAAAAACGTTCTTAATATATAAAGGAATTCAGAACAATTTATCTAAAAAATTTGAAAGCATACCATTTCGATAGATCGTAGTTAAGTTAAAAAGGTTATCTATGCAAGTAGATAAATCAAAGCTCGTTAAACTTTATTTGCAAGAGAGCTCGGCAATGCTAAAAATAGCGCGCGGCTGGCTATTATGCGACTAAGTACTTTTATTCGTTTCCATATTTAGAAGGAGGTTTTATGTCCACAATAAAAAATAGCTATCATGATAGTGAGTTTATTGCAACAACCGCACCGGCAATGCGCACATATATGTCACGTTATTCTAAATAATAATAAAATAGTTTTGGCATAAAAAAACTAGGTGGAGTTGTTCTCAATATTAAAATGTAATTATAATATTTTTCTCTAGATAATGCTGGTCAGGAGAAAGTCAAAAAATATTTTCATTGGCCAGTCATACGAGCGCAAAATTAAAAGTTGATTAAATTTAAATAAACTTCGTATTCAACGTTTTTATATTGATAATTCTAACATCGATATTGTCATTGTCGTGTTTATGTTCACACATTGTGTTACATAAAATATATCTTGCATGGTAAAATCACGAGATTATGTAAGTGTAAATAATTTTATATAAATTACATAAAATGAATTTACAATTCAATGATATAATACGATGACAAGGATATTAATGAGCGCGTCGTATGTATTTTTCAGATTCATTCAAGTTCCGTATCTTATTTTTATATATGAATCTTATTATATGAGACTTATTTAAATATTATATACAAGATTATATTATATAGATTATGTGTAATTCTTGATAGCACTTCTAGATTGCATTTAAGAATATGCCCTATTAAATATACCACTTTGTAAGCCCCCATGATTTGAATTGATAAACTTAGAATTTTAACTTTATTATTTCTCGTCCTTTATCACAGGACGTGTACAATTATTTTAAACATTATGTAAATCCGGGCATCAAGCTTGTAATTTTTAATTAAAACGTTTAAAATTTTAAATGTTTTTTTGGGTTATCAAACTTATTTTCAATTGGTCACGGTAATTAATATTTTCTAGCATGTTGTAGAAAGAATGAAAAAATTAAAAATAACTAGGATGTAAAATACCTAATATGGTAAAGAACGTAAAACAAAATAAGTATTCAGACAGACAGTTCCAAGTTAACACAAACCACTTATGATTATGATTTTAATGATATTCCTGACGACCTGACATACCAAAATTTCCTCTTATGATGTAGTCGTGCTCTAAGAAAGTATTTTTGGAAATTCGATACGTGTGAGTTCAGGGTTGTTTGTTCGTACTTGTAAGTTGGAGTCAGGAATTAAAGACTGAAACCTGTTTTATGGCGGACGCAACGCGGAGGCGCGAGCTCGTCTAGATTAGATAACGTATAGTTATATGTCGGGGACGGTTAATGTTAGTTAGACGATGAGAAATTCTATTTATAAACTACACGATTCTTGTCTTTATACTAAAGGCAAATGATTTACAGATATCAGCTGAGCGTCCGTCACTTTGTGTTTGATAGACCGTAACGAAATTAAAGTTTCGTGTTGTATTTAATCAAGAACATTTTGCTGGAAAAACATATTGAATGTGCAAAGTAGGTTTTCAGGTTAATGTCACATAGTCGGAGTATTTCCCTTAATTTAGTTTTTGTCCTTAATCCATATAAGCACCTTCCATGCATGACGTGCCCAACGTACCGCGACGCGAAAAACTAGTTCCCACGTCTCCTCCAAAATTACTAACACACACATTTAACTACAGCTTTCTATCTGCTTTATTATCCACTGTCATAACAAATATTTAATTTATATAATTTGGTCATCGTGGATGCACATTGGAATGGCCTCCAACGATATTCGGTTTGAAACCAGTTAGCGATAAACTGGCAAATTATGAAAAAGCAAGTTGCTTGAGAATTTTTGAGATTTTTTAACTCAATGGTGACGTACGTAGCAATTGATAATTACTTACTAATGTTATGCTATTTTTAATTCTTAAGGAAACTATTTGAACTGTATACGTTTATATCGTTTCTTCTACATTTACACGCATACGCGCTGATTTTTACAAATATGGTACTCCAAATATCACTTTCAATTAAATTCAACTCAATAGTATTAAAATAGTTAGCGATAAGTATTAAATGAAGCGAAACAAAGTATTATGGTTAAATTTCTACGTCTCGCTGTGTACACATTAAACTTGTCATAGAATTTTATAAATAAATCATTTACTGAATTGTAAGAATTGTCTTTTCGTCATTCAAATCAGTGTCCCAATTTACTCCGCAAATGTTGCCATGGGTTGGAGCTGTTTCAAAACACATCGTGTCGATGATTCAAGAGAATTGTTTTGTTTCAAAGAGAATAAATATTCACACCTGATTAAATAAAGTAGAGTCCAGTAACGTCGTAGATTCGTAATGCTGTCTTCCAATAAGTCTATGAAATATGAAAACCAACCTGTATCAAGGTTTGAACATTAAAAATATAACGGAAATAAATATGGAAAATCGAAATAAGTGAAGCTATTGATAAATAATTATATAAAATAGTTTAAAATGCGAACAAACAAGGATTGTAATCTTTATGAAGAAACTAGCGGACATAATAGATGTTGTCTCTTATGAACGTTTGCTTGCTTGCTTTTAAAGGATCAGTATTGATGAGTGGACTGTATATAAGTTGTATGTTGGAGTCAAGGCATGGTGAAGCAAACGCCGGCACGTTATTGAAGCGACTGTATTTGAACGACTCAGTTACACTTAAAGTAATCGCCGGCGCGTTGATGTTGCGACTGATTTGCGCGCGCGGGACGGTAAACGACGAAGCCCCCGCCCCCGCTGGCGGTTGTGTTGGGTTAACATTTTTTACATTATTCGTTTCATATATTTGCTAAGAAAATAAACAAAAGTTCCAAGTACCCGATAACAAATCCACTTATTGTGTCCGACTGTGATACATAAATAATTAAAACAATTCCGACTGTAAGCAATAATAATTATTTATGTTATTTATGGCTGTAAACGTCTATACGGTATAAAAAGGTGAATTTAAGTATAAAGGTAAATAACTTAAACTTACCATTAATTTGAGTCTGCCAGACAGCGTCACCCACGCCCCATAGTCCAGAAATGACGAAAAAGACGGTGGGTGATTCTGGATTAGGTCTCCATATCAGAAGCCATACGATTAATCCCAAATGAAGAGCTGCACCCATGAATAGGATAGGGAATCGTCCAATATACTTCATGGCGGAGCCGAACAGTAGGGAACATATTGCGTTGACGACACCGAAGCAGATCATTACGTAGCCGATTGACCGAATACCAAGTGCACACGAGACGTAAGCCTGAAAGATATCAATATTTAAATAAGTGTTATAAAATTATTTCGGAGGCAAATTAAATCAGTTCATATGTCTTATTCTTTAACGATTTGTAACTTCGTCGATCGACAATACGATCGTCGCTAAAATAAAATTAAAATATGAAACAGAAAAAAAACTAACGGCAGATTAAATGTTTCGCACAAAGTGAAGTACAAAAAAATGATTACGCCTGTTGTTGAGACCCGGACTATATTTTAATGAACAATGTTCATCTCGGGTGTAAAATAATGTAAGATTAATAGAGACGGATGTAAAATAATAAGCTTGATAGAGACATTTAACCTTTTGACTAATGTGATGTATAATTTGCTTGATGGGGAAATTAACTTAATTAGTTACTGTACCTAGCAACGGGGAGACTTGAATCGTTAGTATGATATGCAAGAATGAACTAACATTACAGCCTTCCAGAGTATTCATAGCATCTATAGCAATTCATTAATTAAATAAATGTCTCTCACATTCAGCGCTAATTAAACACCGAATATGAACCGTTTACACGCTTCATTATTTCTTAGAAATTTTCTTTTAAGGATTCGAAATTATTACCTGCGTGTAATCAGCACCAATAAAAGCCTGTTCCATTCCGATCCAGAGTGTAATTGGGATAAGCAGTTGTTGATTGGGTTTCTTCAATTGGTAAGCGGTGGCAGACAAAAGTTGTATTCCGGTCAGTTCTCTGGAGGGATCGGAATTCCTTTGTTTTTCACCGTATCTAAAATTTCCGAAGAGTTAATACGTTTGTAAAATATATATATTAATATTTTTCAAAGCATTTTGCTATACATCTGAAATATAATGATACACAAAACAGAATCAGGAACAATTCTGTTTCGTATATTTTCTTCGGATAAGCAGAACATCAAATTTTATTAGATTTATTTAAAATACTACTTACTACACCATAGAACGAATAGGAAGCGATGGTACTCCTAATGTAAAGATCTGGCTGTTATTGTTGAAAATATTCGTTAAAAGCAATATGAATAACGATAATAAATGAATAACGATACTAGCAAATTCTTACTCCTAAGGCCGACCATTGACTCTGGTAAGAAGTTTTCAAATCGTAAGTTTAAAAAAAAAACATTAGTCGGTTTCTATGCTCATACAATATCAATCAATGTGGGAATGACGCTGCGCAAAAAAGTGTCGAATACCACACTGCGAAATTGAGTTTGGGTAATTGCCTATCGCAGTTAGAATATATATTGCTTTTATAGCTGTATAATTTTGTACTTTATTAATTCAGGAATTTATCTAACTTTGATTACGGCTTACAAGTTTCCATACACAATACAACCATATAAAATATGAAAAGTATGTGTACCTTGACAAGGGATCAACAAGGACAGCGACCATGATAACGGCAATGACGACGCAGGTGAGATATATGGCACTGATCTCATATATCTCGCTGTCTGGCGGCCGGTGGAGGTTCCTGTTGTCGTGGTGGCCGCCTCCTATCATGCAGAAGTTGGCGCCGCATGTCAGCAACGTGTTAGATGTGTTCTCACTATTACCGCTGTGCACTCCAGATGAGAAAACTGCACCAAGGAAATATGAATATTAATTATAAAGAGTATAAAATATAAATAAATTATTTTGACCAGTATTATTTTAGTCAATTTTTTTTAGATTTGAAAATGTATATTGCTTGCTATCTTAAGCAGTGACCCACTTTGTAATTGGTGTTAACATTGCTATTTCTTTCTTAAACTACTTTTGGAATTCTTAGAGGATGACATACATAAATTGAATACTTATGTAACATCAAAGAGCTCTTTAAAAATTAATTAATAAAATTAAGCTTACCCAAGCTGGAAATGAGATTGCCCCATAACTCAGCGGTTTGCCATGCCAGGAAGAAGAAGCCGAAGAATCGGACGATTATACCATCTACTGCTTGATCTGTTAATTTAGCGTAAACGCTACCAGCTTGAGTTAAGTAGGTGGCCTTGGATGTCCACATAGGAGCTGCTCCTAACCCAACCACCACCCCGGCCGGCACCAAAGTGTAGAACGCAGGATAGAATTGCGCACCAATGTAGGGCGCGTAACACATCATGGAAAGACATAGCGTCCATTTGACGGTGAGCCTCTTGATGAGGAATGTGGGAACGAAAATGCAGGAGACGACGAGCGCAGCATAAATTGAGCTCAGCGATACTGTTCCAAGTCCGTCGGCAGCATTGATGGATGATTGCAAGTTGGCTGTGCCTTGGAAAGCGGTGAACTGCACCATGAACGCGGCGCTCACGGCCGCAACGTTCTTCAGTATCCTCCATTTTTCGTTTCTCGAAAGCTTAACCTTTCCAGACGCGTATATGTCTTCTTCGGTAGGGAGTGGTGGTGGCTTAACGATATCATCGTTCGAATCTCTGTCTTGGTGGTAAGCCTCGTTCTTAAATCCAGCTTTGTTGATGTAATCCTTGTCAGGGCAGGCGTCCTCGCAGCCGCCTCCGTGGGTAGCAGTCATAACGTGTTACCTCCTAGTGTCCTGTGGACAAAAAAACAATAAATAAACACGTCACAAAAGGAAATGAAGGATACATGCCATCCAACGACCAATAAAAAGGAATAAACATATACTTTGGTGTCGAGCAGAGATGGTACCAACTGCGCTTAATAGATACTGCAATTCTCTTTTCTTACGTGTTCTTAGTATAGTACGCGAAATATAACCCAGTGAAAATTTAAAACCAAAGTAAAGAGTACGCAACATTCAGAACATCAAGACAATTGTAACAGCTACAAAATAATATGTATACGGCACCAGTATATAACATTGGTTACATCTTAACAATACAATTATTTATTAGATATTATTAGAACGTACGATATACGATATTGTGGTCGAAAATTATTATAAGTTTTTAAATCGGAGAAGTACTTGATAGATTTCAACGCAGGCGGAGTCCTTATCTACATAACAATCAGTGGGAAACACAAATGGCAACGTTTTGTAGTTTATCAATCTGAGACGGAAAACTCTGCCACAGTCGTAAACAAATGTTTTCTTTTGTTGTCACAAGAGTACACATGTTTGGCGTGGCGATATTCATTAGGAAGCTCTGTAACAATTCATTAGTTTCGCACCACACGTCACAATGGTCGACGCCGGCTGTGTACATATAGAAGCATTGTGTTCGCGGTTCCACAAACCGTTTCGTCATGATATAACGCTAACGTTGCCCCCGCACTGTGAAAAACTACGTTCGGAGTTAAGGCAGCGGGCAAATCGATCATTGCTGCGGTCACACGTTTTGATCATTGCTTCTTGTTAGCGTTGATATGTTGTACATATTTTTAATTTAATTTCCTAATGATTAAATAATATTAATATATTTTAAATTATAATATTTCGCGTTAGTTGGGAATCCCCAAACCTAATGGCCGAACAGCTCATGTGAACGAATTATGCAAAACAGATTAAATTTTTTATCTGTAATTTATTTTGCCTACAATATTTGTTACTCTGCGTAGTATTTGCAGAGGTAGTTTCAAATAGGTTGGGTTTTTAAAAAATAATAAAGGAATTTAGCGGTAGATGCGGTCGCAGTGGTCGTCCGATCGTGACAGTACCCGCAGTACACACATTCATTGATTACTCTGCTCCATTCGCCGCGATTCCGTATACATTGGATTCGGCAATACATATGTTTATTTGTTTTATTTTGTGTACATAAAAACAAAAATACATTATTTTCATTTCATAATTTTTTTTTTTTAATAGATACACCAGATTTTGTCAGCTTCCAAGTTATGTACGTCGCTGTTTATTTTAACAATTAGTTTGCTTCATTATTGCATACACCCATTAAATGTCTGCTAAGTCGTCCTCCTCTGGTAGTGAAAAGGATAAACGTTAAGTGAGCCTATAAAGAGTCGGTAGGTGATCAATATATGTATGCCCTTCATATGATTTGTATGGACGAGAAAGGATAGTATGTAATTAAAAGGGGACTGTTTGTCAATCAGTCAGCGTTTGAGGCCTTATTGAAGCAACTGCGAGCATAATCCTCAAAAGAACTTGCCAAAATTAATACTCTAAGGACATTAAATAATTCTATTTGCATAAATTAATTTTATGCCATTCGCACAGGTGACTACAAGTTTTTTTTACAGTACAATCCAATGAATATAGATTTAATTAAATTCAATGAAAGTGCCTGTGGCTTAAAAACTAAAAATGGCTAATGCACTGATTTTAAAAGACAAAAGATAGCTTTAACAACCGCACTGTAAGTAAACTTTGTAAATAATTATGCGCTCACGTCCGTAACCGAGCTCGGTAGGCAGAACCAAGCTCTGTTTCTCTATTGTGCATTCTTGATTCCGTCTTTTATAAAGATAAATATTCGAGTTATTTCGTTTTCGTTAGTGGTTTTGGCAGCTACTGCTATTCTTCCGATAGTTTTAATAATATTTAAATTAATTATCGGTATAGTTATTATTCATTTAAATTCTTACTTCTTGACTATGGATGTACGTTTTCTGAAAAGATAATTTGGACATTTTTGGTGCACTGAGCCATAATAGACCCGATTGAAGTATACATTTTTAACCTCTGCATTGTTAGTGTTTCCCACGACATTGATAATGTTGATAATCACGCAGATTTTTTTAAATCTTTACAAGTCAAATGATTTGTTGTAATTTACAACTACAAAGCTGTGTAACCTATGGCCATTATAATATACTTAAGGTTAGATTTGTATGCGGTATACAAATATCATCGTAAAAACTTAATCTGAAACCTATATCTGGACTACGGTCACATGAGTTTGTGTATTTTTACAATGCAAAAAAAAACTAGTCACAAACTGTCACCTTTTGTTCTCCCTGCCGTTTTTCAACTTTTTTATGTGAGGTCGGCAGGGTCTGACGCCACGACGGAATCTCCTCCTCCGAGGATCCATTCTTTGTCAGCCCAACACAGATGGCCGTCAGCTTGCATGACGCTGACACTCAAGGACTATGTATAGGAAATACGAGATTATCGAAATAATTTACTAATAATTCGTTTAACCATTCCATACCAAGCCTAGGTTGAAAATGGTTGCAGGCCATACCCGTAACCTTTAGGCTATTGGCACTTTTAGTTACTAACTGCATGAATGGCTTAAGAACAGAACTGTGAATAAGGTAAAAGGATAAATTGAAATTGGAAAGGATTGATACAAGTGTACATGCAATGGAATAGATGTGTTAAGAGGTAGTAAAACAGAAGTATTATAGTCATCATTCATCAGTACAATTTTGGGCAAGTGACAGTTTATTTCTTCTTATTGATTTAATTTGCCACAGCGTTAAATATGACCGAAACGCATTAATATCCGTTTCCTGCGTGTCGCGGCACATCCCCGTCATCGTGAATTAGCGATTGTTTCAAGGCCCCAAATACCATGCGCAATACGACACGAACAATAGAAGTATATATAAATCCGTGATATTTGTCCATGACGACATTGAATAGCGTATATGTAAGCTTGTAAAAATCTCATCTGGGATTATTAGCCATGAGTGGTATTGTATAGTTTTTAGTTTTTATTTCATTCTTTGTTTTTTTTTTATTTTAACTAACATTCTTGTCCATTTAAATTATTTTAACTCAATATATGGAATGGATTTGGATATCGATGCGTTAACAAACATTCCAGGATTCACAATTAAGCCCACATTTACTATTCAGCGTTTCCCATATGTTTGTATTTTATAATACATCAAACAAAATAACCCTTTTGTAATTGCTTATACTTATTACATATCTTACCAAACTAATAAATATAATATAATAAATGAACGAAAACTTTCAAATCCCGATCGTAGTTGCGATCCCCAATACCAATATTGCTAATTTAATGGCGATATAATGGTGCACCTGTGGCAAATCTACATGACAAAATTTATTTTACCTTGTTTCATTGTTGTTAGCAAATAAACGTCATTGACTATACATGACGGCCATTACACTTTTTTACTTTCATCGGAAATATTTTAATTTTGTGGAAATCGTAATATAAAACCAAGTAAAATGGTGTAATATGGCTTGTTTTTCGAATATATTTTGGAATTCACGAATTTTAACGTAATAAACCTTTATTAACAAAGATCACATCTTGCTGTGAAACAAACAAACATTTTTTGACGACAACGGAATTGGAGGGCAGTACACCTTCCTATATCTCCATGGATACGTTTCTGTGCTCAATATTGAAAATATATTATTATAATTAATAATTTATTCTCATGTTGAAAAACAAGCTGAAGTAAGTTTTTTGGGTTGTTCCCCACAACATAAAGAAAATCTCTTTTAAAATACGTATGATATTTACAGCAGGATTAACAATTATAAGTTTCAAACCAGAACAATTAGTTTCCAATAAACATCCTTATTTGCTAATACTTACAAGTGTTTTAAAGTTTTTCTCAGTTATTTTATCCAAATAATGACATGTTGATGCGCAGCTTACTGTCCAAGTAAATGCCAAGGTCCCTAGCAACGTCCGCAGTTTGTTTACATTTATTGTTGATATTATATTACGTTGTATTTAAATTGCTATGTCTTGTATTTTCCGCTAATTGCATAGAAAAATATTTATCAATATTTGGCGTCAATACTTTTACACCTTATATACTTGTTTTCGATAATTAGTGTTGAACTTTCGAAATATTGAATATTTATTGTATTAGGCAGTGTAAGTATCATTGAAAATATTTGTATCATTAAATATACAGCGACATAGTGTTAGATGCCTTCTGATATTATTATAAATGCGAAAGTTCGTAAGTATAGATGATGTGCTTTCACGGAAAAACGGCTGAACGGACCTAGATGAAATGTACGGTTTACGTGGGGTACATTTTTTGGTTTGGATGGATTCCAAAACGGCTACCCGGGCTAAGGCGGATTATTACAAAAGAATTAAATTTTCAGTAGTATATTATGTAGAGTATCTTTATTTTTGTGTATATTTTGAAAATGTGTTACATACAAAAAATAGAAAATCAATATTTATACTGATGTATCGGACGATGAACAAGGACTATTTAGAGGTCACTTCGAGAGCGGGAAAGTGGATAATCCGGGACCTAAAAGTGAAGCCACAGTAAGCTGCCGATTGGTTACTTCGTAATTTCACTTCAATACACAATATCTGTTTGTTTTTTTAACGACGATTTCAGCTATGAAAATTGTGTTGAAGATCAGTGTAATGTTACATTTCACAAGTAAGTTATTAATTTAATGGTGTATCCTAAATATGTATTATACATATTCGGGATAAATCATTAAATGTTTTAATTATATAAGCTATACACTATTAAATATGAAATTTTAATAAAAGTGTCAATCTCATTTCAATATTATATCTACCCTAAAAATACAACGAAATTAAGAGACTAGATAAAAAAAGTTTTGTTGAAATAAGTTTTGTAATTTAATATCGTTTTGATTAACATTTGTATTTTGTTATTTGTTGTTGTCTGTTGTCGCTCTCTCTGTGTCTTGTATATATTTCAGTTATTTGAAATTTAATATATTGAATGTTATTTTTTTTACTCTATTCGCGGCAAAAATCGAGTTTCAGTTTTGATTGTAATTTTGATTGATTTAACTTGAACAGAACAGAGAAATCTGTAATGTTCATATTTAAGTGATCGCACGATGTTAAATCTAGTAATTCAGTATTATTTACTAGCAACTACATACGCTGGACTGTTTCAAGCCGAATGAGTATAAACTACACATGAAGTGATAAAGTTTGATTACTTGCCTGCGTTCTAAATGAAGTAATCGCGTTAGAACTATCGCAAGTTTACACAATACAATGGTAATACTTAACGATACTGTGATATGGGTTGGCACATTTCAAATTAACGTAGCGCTTATATATTTTTTAAGCGTGTTTAAATTTTTATGCCCTCTGTGGAATATCTAAATTTATATTTGTTGAATGATCACACGTAATCGACGTCGAGGAAAGGTATTAACAGAACAAGCCAGAAGTACATCAGGATGCGGAAGTATTCATCTTCGTATGTATAAGTACTGTTTTGATTTCATTTCCATTCTTAGATTTTAGATAAGTTTATAACTCGTAGGTCCAGATTTATTGCAGCGTCTCTTGATTGTCGATGACTTAAAATTCTACTCGATTGTAACGATAATGTTATAAAGTAACTAGAACATAATTTATAACGTAACTCGTGAATTTGTTCAAATTAATTATAAATAAAATCATACTTTTGTAAATGGACCATGTATTTACCAGTTAATGTCGTGTGCGTCACGACTTTTAACAACTTTTGTGATAAGAATCAAATCGATGTAATAAAGTTGACAATTCGTGCAATCAGGGGCACACCGTGATTCACTGTTAATACATCATATCAACTAGCTTTTGCGATTGGCTACAGTGGCAGACCTAGGGGAATACTGATTATCGTAATCTTATGAAAGTATTTGATAACACAAAATTGTTTTTATCACACTGTAAATTAGTCATGTTGTCTGTCTTTATTTGGAGGCCAATCCTTCATCAAAAAATTTATAATAATATTGATACCAATACACTGTTATTAGCCTCGAATTTTTACATAACATGAATGCACTGTATCTCTGTATGTAAAAATAAAAAATAAGGACATCCCATATCTCATATTATGATAATGTACAGTTATTGTCCGTTGTTAAAGTATTAAGCTCTCATATGTACGACTTTATTATTAGTCTACGTCTATTGCTCCGTTATATTGTTGAGAGGAACGTGACGACTGGATCAGCAAAGTTCTATTGACCTGCATAATCCCAACCAACAACTAAGACATAGACTTTGTAGACAGGTTATTTATAGGCACACATCCTCTAAGCTAAATAACTAAGTATTTATACGCATACTAATTGTTGACCGCGGCTTAGCACGCATACGTTTTCCAATTTGATGCCGCGTATAACAACTTCAAATTAAATGTAGCGTGTGTCAAAATTTTTTTATTTTTAAAACATTAAAAATGTGCGATATAACATTAGTAGAATACTAAAGAAGGGCGATATAAGGAGTGCCCGTAACTCGTACGGATGTCTATGAAGCGAGAGTGGTGTGCCAGGATCGCGCCAAATGGAAATCCTTATGGATTTCCATTTTTGGAAGAAAGTGGCTTGTTTATGATTATGTCATAAAATGTGTGGTTACCGTTTAGATGATAATTTTTCGAGCGTCAATTTCTGTACACGATCATTGCACAGTAAAAATAAACTGGTCGCAACAAGGACATCAACTCTACCAATACGATTGTATTCGCACATCTTTCCTCTTGACCGATTTTTTTATTACTCTACAATGTAGCGATGTGGTGATACATCAATGGAAACTTCTTACTTAATCTAAGAAATAGTACATAATAACATACTTGGAAATATTTAAAAAAATCATATTTTTGTAGTATATTAATAATTATTTGCGCATAAATAAATCTATCGTCTGCTATACTAATGTGTATTGGTATATTTTGAAAGAGTTTGGAATCAAGGTATCCTAACGATTTTCCTACAGCGTTTAGTTCTAAATTAAGATTCAACATAAAGCTTAATAATAAAAGTAGTAAAATTAAATTTGAATTGAGGTTATTTGGTGACCAAAGTAATCGCCCATAGATTGACTACTACGATTATTCCATGAATATGCGAATGAGCCGATTTAATAAGAATTACTGTACTATTATACTATTTTATTATAAACTATTTTTGAAGTGAAAGCTTCTTTAGCTGCATTAGACGATATTTCGTAGGGGAAAATCTTATAGGTTCGCGTGAACAACAACATAATTATTTGAATTTGGAACAGTTTCGAAGATTTTTTCCCATTTATATTTCTATTGTGCATAGTATTTAATTTTCAAGTTTATCGTTAGGGTACAAGGGTTTATTTTTGTTGGTTATGTATTTATTTTTGAACTAGTGTCGCGCCTGTTTTGAGTTTTTTCTTCTTTTGGCACTCCTTATGACTAGCTTTGTTTTTATTTTTATGCCAGTGAAGTATTCCAAAGACAGGGAATCCAGAGGAAGATCTTTACATTAAATGAATTCAGGTAATAAGGTAACAACATAAACTAATTCTAAGCTAGTAGCAGCTAGTTATACTATAAAATGTTATTATAACTAGCTGACCAGGCAAACTTCTTGACGAGGCATTATTGTACCCTTGGTACAGTCAAAAAGTCAGCAACACACGCTTCATAAAGTAAACAATACATGTACACTCTTCATCAACTAAAAGTGAAGAATAGGTCTGACAGAATCAAGTAAAATTAAATGCCTTGTTTCTTGTAAATACTTCGGCGTTAGGTAATTTATCTTTTATTTATTTGTTTATCAGGAAAGTTTTGCCATTGTTATAGTTGGTCTTTATTAGTATTTACTATCAATGCGTGAAGTGATACTAAATAATTCACAATAGCTCAACAACTACATAATAGTACGATACACAAACTGTAAAATAGTTCAAACAAGATGTTTACATGCAGACATGAATCAATCCATGTGTAGATATAAAATTAGCGAGTCGCGGATGTAAATAATTGGGTGGTTTTGTCTGTACCATCAATAAATCAAACAAGGAGTTAAGTGCTAATGCAATTAGGTGATGAGCTAGTTAGAACCGTATTACTTATTGTTAAGTGGACAACATAATGTGAGGTATTTCTGTTCTGAATTGTCACTCATAATAATGGCTTATTACTGTTTTGCTAGCTGTGCGCACATAAAGTTCACCGTACATTAATACAGAAAATAATATAGGTATGCACAATTATGTTTATATTTTCTGTTGATACCTATGAAAAGATAGGGTTTCTAGATATATTTTTTATAGTGGAAGGTTACAAAGGAGTACGCGGTTCATGTAATATTAAGTCACCGCTACACATAAGCTCTATTGGACAAAGGAAGGGATTAATAGAAAAAAATCGTTTTCCCCCTCCCATCCATTTTCTATCTTCTCCTTTGTGAGGTCATGGTATTTTACCAGTCGAGCTGACCCGTTTGTGCGACAGATGGTGTTGTTACGGACCACACCACTGTTACCCAAATATTACGGGTGTACGACAGTTTCGAAAATATTCGCGATAATAATATTATAGAAAAGTTAATAGTGTTAATAATGTCAAAGATACAGAACATAGAAAATTAACCTATAAACTTTGAAAACCTACCAAAAAGTCTACGACATGTATGTACTATGTAAATACTATGTACTAAATAGCCAGCCAACAGCTTCTTTAACCATATTCACTATTATTTTAAAGGTTTCTTTGAAAAATTTGGACTTTTGCAAATCAAATTTTGTCTAAATTTTATTTGAAAAATGCTGAAATTGATGTTTAAAAGTACGCACACGTAGTAAAAAACTTATCATAATACATGTATTTGAGAAAGGCAATATTTTAAACACAGACCAAAAGACATCGTAGGTTCTCTCTAGGTTCGTCACAAAAATTGTCCCCGCAGTCGGTCAGTCCTCTTCGTTGCTATAACATCTGTAGCCAAAAATAGAGATACTGTCGCTGAATATATACAGCTTGGAGTACATTCGTGTAACTCTGTACCATATTAAGTACAATTACTTCTATTGCTTTTATAAATGCTACGTTAGTCGCACGACTGTATCAAACACGAATCACTGAATATGAACACATGAAACGAGTATGCGCAAATTCTAAATAATGCAAAATCGCTCCTTCACCATTGAGACATTGTACTTATTACGTTACACAAAATAAGTTCTCACGGCGACCTAATTTGCAAGTCAATCCATGGCCCTTGCAATTTTAAAAGCCAAGTAAGTAAACAGAATATTAACTAGAACCATGTATTAATATTATCATTTTAAATTTAATTAAACATTGTTTACCGGCAATGAACTAACTGGCAGCAATAGAGCTCATTAGAAATAAATTAACTTAAACAACTAAATTACCGATGATAAATATTAGCGATACAAACATTGAATAAAGGCGATTTTTTTTATCAATCGTAATATTTTCACTTTCCTATCGAGATTTCAAATGTGGCAGGGATGATGTAAATCAAATCATCGACCAAATGGTAAAACAAACGAATAAAAATATTATGGTTTACAGTATTAGAATGAGTTTTAGTGACAAGTCAGTATAGTTTAACATTTCATACATTGTGCATTTAAATCAAGGATTCAAATTATAATAATGAAAGCTTAATGCAGCTGATAAAGTAATATGTGACTGGATTTATTAACATTCATAATTGCTCATAGCCTTGATGCCGCTACATGCGGCTTCATCTCCATCTGGGCCAGGGATTGTTAATAGAAATTATTTGTGACAATAAAACTCTCAGCCGAGGGTCCAGATGATAGAGTTGCTATGTAGTCACGGAAAAATTCACAACGCGATCGTTCAACAATTAATTTTGTCACGCGAATACATTTTTATTAATCCATTCATCAATAAACAGAACAGAAAACATGAAAACAAACATGACCCGTGGCAGCATCTGAATGCCTCCATCTGAATTGTTTAGGTAATTACGCGCAATGATTCTGGGAAGCGTTGTTTAATTAATTGTTGTTCTTGGGCCAGAATCGGAGAGTTTTTTTTATCTCAGTTTTGCGATTGTTCGTTGGTTTTTTGTTATTTGTGATTAATGTTTTTTTTTCAATTCTTTTAATTAGGGATGTAAATTTAATACATATTTGTAATTTTTCTGCACACTGGAATTCACTAAAAAATCACAAATAGAATATTTAAATGGCATAGAACTAATTTTACGGATTTCATTGCGCTTATTTTACGTTTTTTAAGTTTTGACATTGGGTCGTCTGACACCTCAGTCACTCGAAACGTCGGGAATCAAAATACGTAGAATACGTACAAAATAAAAGAGATAAAATCCGTAAAATTAGTTTTATCCAATGTGTAGTATTCGCGTAAATATAAAAAATCATTATAGAATATTTAAGGAAGGACATGGCCAACATTTTATTATAACATTCAGTGAATTAACGGATCCATTCAAGACGGCGTTAACCGGTCTGGTCACGGGCGCCTATTTATTAAAATTATTTCCTGCTTCAACTTATGATAAATATACAATAATAATTAAGTCCTACATTCCTATACAGGCGCGCCGGCGCGAACTGAATTCATTGCCAAAGAAAAAAAAACCGTTCAAACGAGCTTTCTAACAATCAAGATCGATATCAAAAAGACGTAACGAATTTACCTTCTTAACATTCCGTTTGCATATGATCTTAAGAGAACCGTAATTCCTTTCTAAGAGCAGGCAGCGACTTGCTTAAGCCTCGTTTACCGTTCCATCAAACAAGTTTGAATCCGTTGTGTTGAACTTGAAAAGAAATAGACAAAAATCAAGACGATTGTCGTTAGTCTTAATACCAGGCAAGCTGAATGTACTTTGCATGCGATGAAGGTATTTCAGTTTAAGTATTCAGAAGCTAAGCGAAGATAACGGACCTAGGCATCAGCCTCGGTAACTGCGCGGAATCTAAAATAACTTTATCACACACATCACGCTATCTTTAATTCCTCATTTCAATTAATCCACCAGATGAAGCTGGTTCCAACCACTTAAATCTGATATGTAGCGGTTGAAAGTCGGTTTCTTGATCATGTCGTTGATCCCAGCACATCTGCATTAAAGAGGGGCGTTAACGAGGTCATTTAATACCAGTAAACGAACACGTAGACTACAAAACAATGCACGCAATCACTCAATGTCAACCCTAAACCCTATCCTTATTAGTACCTTTCATACGTAAATGTATCGCAATCTAGGAAGTCAATTATACCTATTCGCCAAACACGTTATTAGGAACAATTTGATTTCTTCTTATAGAAACGAAAATGATTTTTGCGGTGTATGAAAACATTTTAAATATTTAAACACGTTTTAACAAAATATCGTCAAAATCGGTAGTCAATTTGCAAATTAAAGCTTTCAGTGAGAAATGCTTGGGGTTGTCAATTATTGAAAAATAATGCCTAATAAAGATGCCTAACAAATAATAATAGTATTTTAGAACGTCAAACAAGTTTTCTATGCATTATTTGTGGCAAGTGCAAATGTATAAAGCAGGTGTTCGTACAAAATTCTAAGACACTTCTATGTAAATCCTTTTATCTTCATAGTTTTAGAATGCTGTCGTCTTCAGGAAAATTATTTTTGTTATTGTATGTTGTATACTTACTTCCAATATGTAAGGGTACGTAGTCAAGTTTTCGCTTTGTTCAAAGGGGTTTTTAAAAATTAAACTTAAGATACGTGTTGCCCATTCGGAGGCTGAATATATTAAAATAATATAATAAAATATTCTTAACAAAAACATAAAATTTAAACCATCAAATTTATTCTTGGGCTTCTAAATTATCCAGGAACAAAAACATTCTGAAAATTCAAAAGTTTTCGTAAATTTTGAGAAAAAGCCACGCCTCGTAATTAATTGACGCTGTTCAACTTATGCAAATATCTTGATTTGTTGTCGGTTTTCGTGAATAAATGTTATCCAAAACACTTAACTACAATAAATATAATACTTTCATCTTAAAATATATTTTTACATACGATTTAATGGCTAAAAATTGGTTTAATAATAAGGGAATTGGCGATTCATGTGCTTAATTCAATTTTGTGCATATTGATGGACACATATAAATGTCGTTAATTTGCGTCAATATGTGATGACCAGGTATAACTGACTATACATTGTTCGTAGATCTTTTGGTAAGTGATAGAAGACACACTTTTGGAGTCTACTACATTCATGTTCCAGTGTTGTGGACCGAAACTGTAAAACGAACATTAAACAATATATTTAGGTTAGCAAATTTATTATTTTAATTTAAACGGTAAAATAAACAATCATAATCTCCCGTCCCTTTCCCACTTTATAGAAACTATACAACTTCTTTGGCTCAAGTATAATGACAGAAATCATAGAAAAATAATAAATTGATGTTAGTGAAACCTTCTATAGTAATGCATCTCAGTAGTAATGTTATGTGTGAAATGGATAATAATACCAATAAATAATACCTTAAGGAGTTATTCAACGATTTGTGGCTACTGCTCTTTGTGACAACTGTACAATTAGTTCCTTTCGCTCACTCAAAGTCACTTATTTGTCGGCATAGACAACTTTGCTTACATCAAATAAATAATACTATTTATTTTAGTATTGTAAAGTTATAACACTTCAGTTTGTAGTCGACTTTGTCTATCAACACTTCATTGTTGAAGGCAGTTGTATTGTTAATTATAAAACGTCTGTACGATAGCCAAATAAATTTATTGCGTATTAGAGTTGTGATTAAGTTAGGGCTATAGAGTTTGTACTTAACGTGGTTCGATGTTGTCCCAATAGGTGGATAACAGAGATATGCACCCTGAGACAATCTTTTGTACATGCAATTAAGCAAAGTTATATTCAATCTATTTATACTTCGTTTACTTTCTTTAGCAATCTTTTTATAAACATCCATTCAACGAGTATGCTACTCGTTTTTCTTGTTTCCATCAAGACTAGAGTGCGCGTCTAGATATTCTTATACGATTAAATTACTTGGTTGCAAGTGCCGACGGTTTTTACTCGATGCTTTACAAAGTCGATGTATAACATCGGAATCGATTTTACGTAAGATTCTTCAATGGAACAGGTGCGACATTGTTGTTGGCAGATTTATCAAGCATTAAGCATGTTTCTACCTCTAACTATTTTTAGATGCAAAGAAAAAACTATTTGTTTATTAAAATAATTCTTTGCGGTGTAAGTTTTTGAATATTTTTATATAAGAAGGTGGCAAACGATCAACGGTTCGGTTAATGTTATGGGACAGCTACCCATAGACAGCCGCAACACAGCCAATGCGTTGCAGATGCGTTCCGTTATACTGTCTTCTTCTTCCCGTCCGTACTTTATTGGAAAAGGGCGGGAAGAGAAAGAGGGCCAGCACTAGGCTTCCGGCACCTCACTCATTGGGCGAAATACACTTTTACGTCTTTTATCTTCTGCGAGGTCGTGGGATTTCACCGGTCGAGCCGGATTATATTAAAAACAGGTGTTGTTGTTGAGGGCTCTACCGTTAAACTGGCAACTGGTACTGTCAAACGTAAGTGAATGTTTATGTGTTTTTTTAAATATTTGTAAAGCCTATAGACTATTTAGATTATAAGACTTGCAACAAAATTAAGAATATGAATTACCTTACAACTTATGCTGAATGTAGTGAATGATTCATTACAAGGTAAAGGTATGAAAATGAATGTAGATAATACGAAAGTAATGGTATTTGAGAGAGCAAAGTAGGACAGTAATTGATATAAATGTTAACGGTAAAGAAGTGGAACAGGTGGAAGAGTTCGTGTATTTGGGGTGTTTGTTTAGTAGAGATGGTAGGCATGTTAAAGATTTTGAAGGTCGAGTGACTGCGGGAAATAAAATGAATGGGGCAATAGTGTGGATTCAGAATGTGTCTACGTAGGCTCGTCTGGCAATACACAATGCTGTACTAGTCCTCACTTTATTGTATGGAAGTGACAGCTGGGTTTGGCAGTAAAAGCATGCTAGTAGAGTTAATGCCGTTGAGATACGATCCCTAAGAAGTATGTTTGCACCAATAAGCATCTATGACCGTCGAGCAAGCATGCATAGATTAATGTAAAAGAAGCGAGACGGGTGTGCCAGGATCGCGATTGATACAAATCCATGATCTCTGCCTACCCCTCCCGGTTACCGGCGTGAGTGATACCTATTTTAATTTATTAGAGAAATTGATTTTTTTTAATGTATGTATTTCATGAGATTCGGGATCGCAATTCAGTCCTTAATGGTGCATCAACACGAACAAAAAGGCAAGTACTTTTTGTTTGTAATGCGACACACAGAACGACAATAATTAATGAAATTGCTGGTGTCTCGTCTCTTAATTCAAAGATTTCAGTGTCAAGTGTCTTTAAAAATTGCATTTGAGGGCCCATGAGAGAAGTATAGTTAATTGTTGCAAGGTGATTTTACGAAAATGCGACTTCATTTACACATTTTAGTTCAGTTATTGTATTCATCGTTTATTTATATAAATTTCGATTTTTTCGTAAAATAATTCTGAAGGAAGTTGAAAGGCATTGTTAAATAATCTATGTATTAACATGGACGAGGCGATACTCTAATAAAACGCAAAATGCAATTCCGCATCCTATTTACATACCTTAATAAACATTTTAATATTACTAGAACTTAACAGTAGATAAAAAAACATTTTTGTTATATGGTTCCACAGCACTTAGAGAAGACGCTTTAGAAAATTGAAATGTTGGAAGGACTAAGAGAAGACAGATAAAAGGACAAATTAGAGAAATGCGATAGTAAGTGACGAGCATGACTGCAAGCGACCGTAAAACCGTCACGTCATGTCTCTGTGCACAATCGAAATCTACTATTGCTAACTTATTTATTTATATAATTAACATTGACTAATCGAATTAATCGTTGTCAAGGTAAGCTGTACATGGTGTCAATATACTATCAAATGGAAGCCCATAATGTACGTATTCTAAAGGTTTTGCCAAACAGCGGGCAGCGACAACACAGAGGCTGGCGTAGTTGTAATGTATGAGTACGACGGTTTAAAGGTTTTTGCGTTAAAATTCTTAAATTCCATAAGTTTTACTCATAATATATCGATAGTTTCTAAATAAATATTTTTTTACAAAATTTCCATGAAATTACAGCTGCCACCATATGTGGCTTGTTTGTTTGACAACTATCTTATTTCATAGCAAGATATGGATCTTGCTATGAAACAAGATACACATACATTGAAGCCTCTGGCGAACTGGCTACGATTATACATAAAATATATAATTGAGTGAACTTCATCTAAATATTTAACTAAGTGTGCTCAGCTACTGCAATTCAAATTAGAAACTAATCCAACATTAATGATCAGACATTACGCGAAAATAGATTGCATTGTCTTGAATCTTTATCGTGTCGTGATCGATAGGGTTGACGTTGAATTTTACCTTTTAAAACGAGTACGCCAAGTGAATTGCTAAGTTGGAACGTTGGCGCAACAATGCCTATATGGTACGGTTTTTAGCTCTGTGTTGTACAAGACTCAGTTTAAGAACGGATTTTCCTTACGGCCTATCGTGCGATGTAAATTTAATCGAGAGACGTGCAAATTTAAACGTACGTTTTATCTTAGAAGTCCTTGTCCTCAGTTAAAAAAATATTATATGTCTCTCAGAAAAATCTGTGCTGGCGAATTTAACTAAATTCGCCAATACAATGTTTCTGAAAGTCATCATTGAGTGTTCGCCGGTCACTTAATGAGAGCAGTCCGTACTTAGATAGAAGATTTTTGTAAGTTGTTCGGGGGAAATGCATTCTATAGTTAAGTATACGTAACAAGCTTTTTGAATCATTTCTATTCTATCTGCACTTACAGTGTAGAATTGATTCCATATCGGAGACACATACTCTAAATGAGATCTTACCAGGCACCGATAAAGTAGAATGGAAGTGTCTTTCCGTTTGAACGATGTTCTGAACGAACGAATTTGTTATGCCTGTGATAAAACCAATTAAAAATTAAATAAATTAAGATTAAAGCATTGCGATAACTTAGAGTTTTGTGGCTAAGTACTCTTTGAATGGACAATTATAGGTGCATAGTGCGTTACATACAGGTACTTTGTCTAGAACAACTTTCCGGTATCAGATAAAACGCTACGAATTAACGAGTGGGCAAAATGTGATGATTACAAATACTAGGATATTTGCAATAAAAACGATAGGTTAATGAAATATAAATATTAATTTCTTTTTTTTTAATATTCACAAATTTGTAAACACATTTTACCAGCATTAATTTCACCCAGCTAAACTTATGCCTAGATATGATTCACGGATGAAATTTTTTTAATACTATTCAGAAGAAAACGCACTACATATAAACAAACCCCAAATGAAAATGAAACGCAAGATATAATGATTAAGTAGCAAACATTCACACATTGATTGTACGAAGCAAATAACTAACTTACGTCGGTCGACCTTCGATATTTAGACGCATTTTAAGATTCTGATACTTTACAATCCAACACATACAACTTAGTAGTATTTATTAAGTATTAAAATTGCATTAAATACATAAATATGCCAGCGCAGACTTTGCTGGTATAAGTATTCAAAACATTCTAACCCTCAATGAATAATTAAGGTACGGTATAATACAAACTAAGTTCTACGATGTGCGGTTGTGAAAATAAAGGTATGAAAAATTACTAAAAGGAAATGATAATAGTTAAGTAATGCGAAGTTTTTTGACATCATTAAATTATGTTGTAGTTTAAATAGTAAATGCAATAAGACATGGAAATCTACTTTCCTTAATTTAGTCAACTGCAAAGCCAAGCAGTTCTCACAATTCTGTTCACGCTCTCTAGATTGTACGTACGTACTTTGATTAAATTCAAGGTATCAATGCGCTTACGTCACATAAGTTATTATACATTAACGTCATAGTAAAGTTAACTGTACTAAATAAGCATTCATTACGTTTGTGTTCACTGTACCTGTACCATTTTCATGACTTACTGATTTTATTTTCATCATTATAGTGCCGCGCCTCCGGCCAATGTTTAGAACCAAATAGTTATTTATGCATCGAACTAGTTACTGCATCTGTGTTGAAATTAAATGCAAGTATTGCACGTCGACCTTCGACAATGCGACGTAAGTGCTTTATTTTAAAGTGAATTCCAGACGTGGCGTGGCGATTTCCAACGCCTGCCTTTAAAAACAACTAACTTAGCTATATTAAGTAATCTTTGACGCTACTTTATGTAGAAATACTATCAATGGTCCGTGAATATATTAGATCGACTGCCGTCCAATCACATTTCGCGGGGACTAGATAAACGCAACAAAACAAGTATTAGTCAACATCTTAGATCGTATTCAGACCTTTCCGATAATCCGACTAAGACTGTACTCGTATGTTATTGGTAATTTGACACTATCCTGCATTATAATTTGAGTCCATTAGTGACTAATTGGAGATGAAATATAATATTTATCCCATTTGGAATAGGTTATTGTAAGTATGAAGAGATCGCGATTTAATCCTTCCCGATAACGGAAAAAATTAAAGAAATTACACACTACAGTCTGAAAAAATGTAGTTATTATTATCCGCTGATAAGACTACAGCTGATATAACCGTCGCACCTTAATGACCTTTATCGATCAGATTCTAAGAACTGTTAATCTATTTTTTACTAGGTGAATTACCAGTTTGCATAATGTGTAATCATTATGTTCAGTTTTACGTTCTCGTCATGTTTTTGTTTTTATCATTTGATTAT
Organism: Papilio elwesi; assembly: GCA_029849275.1. Classification (NCBI taxonomy): domain Eukaryota; kingdom Metazoa; phylum Arthropoda; class Insecta; order Lepidoptera; family Papilionidae; genus Papilio; species Papilio elwesi. The sequence goes on along the minus strand of CM056717.1, from coordinate 14,363,978 downwards.
TTATATAAATATTTGAACTTCAAGCCTTCTAAGAGTGTGCTGACTTCTGAGTTGAGAGTGAGTTTGGATAATTAACAGGGAGATATTTCTTCTGATGATAGGAAGTAAATGGCCATTATTTAAATTTTGAATACTGATTGCTGTATTTATAAAGTTTTTAACTATTATGAGATATATCCAAAGAAATAATCCGCTTTGGAATCCGCTAACATAATGGAATCTATTTTGTATGAGAAAAGTCATTGACTTCCTTTAACGCGAACGTTAGTAACCAATGAAGCATTTTGTTTTGTGAAGTAGAATTGACAGCGTCTGTCAGTCAATACAGTCGTGATAATCTATGGGCGAAAATCAACTGCATGCATTGGCTATGCGGAGTACCGTGCGTTTGTATGCCTTAAAGTGTTAAAAGCCTCATTCACAAATTACTCTTACAAACGTGAACTCTAAAAAAATAAAGAGCGTGTGTATTTAGCCGGCTGCCTTAATGTCTGAGCAAAATCTTCCTTATATATTTATATTTACATATATATATATATATATATATATATATATATATATATATATATATATATATATAATTTCGACACTTACAATCGCTTTTCGAACGTTAAACACTTTTAAATTAGTAAATAGTGGCTGTGGAACGAACGCTGTGGCGTAGTCGGCTGTTATCGTAAGATTGTGTCTTCAAGATATTTTGAATTAGAATAATGACATCGAGCACAGTCTAAGTCGAAGTTTTAGGTTTCAGTAAGATTTTACATTGTTGTAAATGTATTTGTTATTGAAGTTAGTAAAATTGGCTTAGAGGTAGAGATGTAAATTTTATTTTGTTGTAAAAATTAAAATTGTGAACTGATACTGATAAGATAGATAAGTTGGGTTACTTTAGCGATTTGAATAAAATAAAAATAATAAATTTGCTGAGTGTTTAACATACCTAGTCCGATTATAAACTGACTAAAGTTCACAATCTGTCAGTTACATATATATTTCTGTCGAAGCATCCAGTCACTACACCTTCGGTTTACTAGATGTAAAGGTGAAGAGGTCATAGGGTCTCCTTACATTAAATGTTGCGGCATAGAGAGGTATGCAGCCAGCCTTGTGAAGGTAACTCTTAGTTCCCATGATAGCAACAATAAATTAATTAAAAAATACCGTGACAAGATTTTTATTTCAGTCCTTTCTAATGGTAACTTCGTCAATTCTCAGATTTCTTATACAACTTTATAATGTAAAATTGTTATGCTTTGTTCCACATCAGGATGGAATTTTTGTAAACAAAGGTTACTCCTTACCTTTCAAGTTAAAATTCGTAAATTCCAAAATATTTTTGAAAAACCACTTTTTCTCACATTATCTTATAACATAAGCTATCCATATTATACAATTTCACTTCACTTTATCTCACGTTCTCCACAAGATTACAGCATATCCGATGAAAGTATAAAAAGCGTAATGGCCGCCATGTATGGTAAATGACGTTTATTTGTTCAAAAATTCTATCTTCATGTGGACCAACTATACATTTGAGTAGCTTGTACATTTATTTTCATTACAATTTTCCTGGTCACTTAAACGATTAAAGGATGATATTGATTGTGTGCCTTAATATCTTTTGATGTATAAGCATAAGATGTATAAAATTGGATTGTTAATAAATACGACATTCCTACGAGATTTTCCAGGAAATGTAGCTAATTATAAGCAACGTCCTCCAATCGCATTGATCATTAAAAGAATTATTCCTAATATCAATTATTATTGAAGGTTAAAAAATTCGTAGATATAAAATAAAGTAATAATTAAAATGTAGCAGAGTAACCTTGCTATTAAATTATTGTTATAGTTATACCATATTAATTTAGCTCGATTACATTAACAGCCATTTTGTTAGTTTTTATATACAACTAGCGACTCGCCCCGGCTTCGTACGGGTAGTTTTATCATACAAACTTTCATCCCCTAATTAAATTAAATTATATTTAATTAAATTGAAAAATCGTGCTCCTTAACGTAATAAGAAAGATTTCAGTTCAAAACTTTAAGTCTCTAGGCTCAGTACTTTGGGCTGTTCGGTGATACAGTCAGATAATATTTTATAAGCACAATCTTAATACATATTATACTTTATTTAAGATATACTTTATTATCTTCTAAATTCTACAAAATTAACAAATTTATTCTTCTTTTATTCAAGTTTCGAAACAACGATCTACATTTTTTTAATGTTTTTCAAAAAACATGATAGCGGCAGCGTAATATGACACGGTGATCGTTTTTTGAAACCTTTACTCGGTATGGTGACGGTTTTTTTTGCACACAGCAACTGATATCAACAGACGAATGTATGTACTTACATAGTGTTATCAAAAGGTGGTATATAAATGGTATAATAAAGAAGTAAGTCGCTTTATATTCTTTCGCGTTTCAAATAAAGTAGTAGTACCAAAAAATGCAATATTTAATTACTTGTTTAGGAAGGAATGACTAAAATTTAGAGCATATTGGTGCAAAATACAGTTAAATATTTCGTTGAAAACGTCGTATTTGAGAAACGATTCCTTAAAAAATTGTTTTAAGTATTCAAATAACGTCGTGCAGCGCCACCAATGCAAGAACCATCAAAAGAGAGCACTATTATTATCGTTAATCATTTTTTGTTGGGGGAAATTTCGTTTTTTTTTTGAAATTGGTAAAGATAAATTTGAACCTCATCCAATTACTTTATCCAAATCGTTAGAACCGTTTCCAAATACAAAAAACATATTAGTACCGCTAATTTAATATTACAGAATTATAAGAATAATCACATTTGCTGATTCCTTACCTCTAATAGATTCCATTCAATGTATAAAAAAACATAATATCCTCTTAGCTTTTTTAAATATTTTGAGTGTAAATATTTTTTTGGTTAATTGATTTTTCATATGTGATATAAATGAACAATAAAAACCCTCTGACGGTTCGGATGTAATATAAAAAAACTGTTTAATTTTTCCTCTATAATGCCTATGCATATGTAATCACGGTGATAAGAGATGTAAGTAAGTAAATGTGTTTACTTACGTTTCGAGGAGCATACAATAATGCGGAAACGTCTAAATCGATATCAGTTTATATAACCGAAGAATACGCTCGGTCGAGTGAATGTAAAATATATAAAATATTTACAAATTAGCCAGTTAACAAGACTCTTACCAGTCGACGTGCCCTACTTGTTTGAATTATTATTATTATTCGTTTAAATATTTTATGTGTTCTGTTCATCCTCACATCGCCCGTTGTTGGAGTTGTGTTGCCAGCATTGGCGAAGGGACGAGGAGTTAAATAAGAGAAGGAGAATAAGTCTGTAATACTGGTAGAACCCACAACAACAACACTTGCTCGACCGGTGAAATACCAGGACCTAACAGAAGACAGTAGTGAGCCCCCTAGGTGCTCCCTTAGAGCGCCCGAGCTCTGCGTCCTCCACGCATTCCGCGGCATCGACCCGCACAAAAAACAACCATACACCGACCCCAGGGACCTCCGCGCAAGCCGCTCAGAACCCCCAACCCACCATCTCGGACTCATCAGAGTCCGACAACTCCGACTCGTCCTGCGCCTCCGACATGGAGATTGACCAGCAGGACCCAAACGCCGATGGCTTCAAGGTCGTCACTAAAAAGCGCAAGCGGGGAATCAAATCCCCGCATGTCAGTAGCGCCCAGGCCAAGAAAACGGCCCAACCGTCTGCGCCGCTAGAGCTGCGCAAAGAAGAGCCTCCTCCGCCAATTATCCTTCAAGAGAAGGGAAAATGGGCAGCCATCTCGAAATGGATGGCCGCCAAAAACATCACAAGCCTAAAAGCGCAGTCAACAGCGCAGGGCGTCAAATTCTACCTCGAAACGGTAGACGAGTTTCGTAGAGTTACGAAGCAATTAAAGGAAGAAAAACTAAGCTTCCACACCTTCGCCTTGCCAGAGGAAAAAACTTTGCGTGTAGTCATCCGTGGCTACCCACTCGAGGAGGAAATCGCTTTCGTGGGCGATGACCTCAAAGCCCAGGGATTCCCTATCCTGTCTGTATCTAGGATGACTCATCCTAAGTACAAAACAAAAATGTCGATTATTATGGCCAACATACGCTTTCCCCCGAATCGACCGAAGAAAGCACAATAGTCAACAAAAAAGGTTTCACTAGGAGACCTCAATTTTTTTTTAATCTTTCCAGCTCACGATCACCCGGATCGTGAGCTCTGTATTAGATGAAGCTGTAAGAACCGTCAATAAGGTTAGCAGCAACGACATCTTCGAAAACATACGAAAATATCATATAGCCATTACATGTACTTGTAGACTACGTTGCCAGAATCAGTCTCGCATAGTAGAGTCGCATCGCGTTCCGTCGCTGACCTAGAATGTATTCGTGTCCTTTTTCAATTCTAAATCTACTAGTTATATTATATTAATTAACTATCGAAACGTACGGTACAATAAAAACTGAAAACTAGGAAAACGAAATGTTAATACTTGTATATTGTATTCAATACTACAACTACCACTGCAACTAATATTATACAAACATACACGAAAACTTCCAATTGAATCCGCAAAGCTGCATGCATGCATCTGATGCGCTAGAGTCCAAATTTGTTTTTAAAAGTGGTGAATTCGATTAGTTGTGATCCGTATTTAAATAAAAAACCATAACATATCGCAATTAAAATTAACTTGTATATTAAAGCGAAAGTAAACTAATTATACTTTACAGCGTAGGTAAGTCTTTCTACTGAATACAATAAAGTCCAACTGCAATTTTTAACTATCGACAAATAAAAAGAAGGCGAGGAAAGTATGAAGTTAAATATCTAGACCCAAGTCAAAAGAGACACGTGGCCTTTAAGGCTGTCGAGGATAACTGGCTAATACGCCTTCCTGCAGTCCTAACTCGGTTTACTTACGCATGTGAGTAAGCCTTTATGCACGTCACAGCCAAATGAGGCTCTCAGTGAAACAAAGTTTAGTACGAATAACTCACATAATTGCTATCCATTCGTTGTTATTCTCTAATTTGAATTCGTATCCCTATTCTAAAGAATTGTTAGTATTCAAAACTATTGCTTTTTCCGAATCTAGCGGGTATGTTGCGCAATTATGTTACGTATTATTATAATTAGATTTTTCCTGCCCTTGTCCCACATATGTTGGGTTGGCACAGTACGATTATAATCTATACGCCGGCCGCCTGCCTACCCTCCTTAGGGTATATATATGAAATAAGAGTACATTTTTAAAATAAATAATTTACTAATATACCTTTTAACTATTCCAACAAAGCTTAAGACATATGTTGGCATGGTTCACAAAAAAGGTGAATAGCGGGATCGAACCCAGGACCACGTGCAAGTATTCCAGTCCCTTTGCCATTTTTTTTTTAGGTTTTAAGTTTTAGATTTATTAATGAATTAATATTCAAAATCACTCGAACTTTTAAAAAAAAATATTTACTGTTTAAACAAGTTCCACAACGTTTGAGCGATAAAGATGTATAGTGTAGAGCTTCATAACAAGGAACCTCGATTTTAATTAATATTGTTGACTGGATTCAGAGGCAGCTGATATACAGTACATATTTAAAATTGTTGTAGTGTTTTAAAGAATGCCATATCAATATGACGCATTAAAAACCATAACAAGGCAGACCGCGTCATCGATAATGTATTAGGTCAGTTTTTATTTTATAATCGAGAAAAAAATACTCACAAATACGAACAAAATTAAGTATAGATATGTCTAATGCATAATATGAAAACATAACTCGTGACAAACTGACTTACCAACGATAATAATAGATATATTTATAAAACAAAAGTCTGCGATGTTCTTTTGAATATTAACATTTTATATACATAAATTTCCACTGTGGATGATCACGACCGTCGGCTTGTGCAATGGCCAGGTCCTCTGATAACATTTATGTCGTTACAACAACGAAGTCAGCAGATACAAAATACAGCAACGCAAAACTGCAATATTTATAATTCCCGCAATGTTGTTTCTAATTTAATATTGGATATATTTATCATGTATTATATACGGAATAAACTGGTAATTTTAAAACGGTCATTATAAAAATTGTTTTTTTAATTTATTTACAGAACAATGGTACTTATTTGCGCGGCTCGTTGCAAGAGTGGCATGTTTTCTTTTAAATAAGCTGCGGGTACAAGGAATGTGTTAAAAATATTTTCCTGTTTCGATTCTCGAAATTGCTTAAGCGCCAACAATGTCTAATTAAATTTTGTAAAATACAATTATTTTTAATAGTATTTTCATAGTTACGATAGCTATGTGATGGTTCTCGGACGCGCCGAAACGAAGATGTTTTTCAAATTATGCTAATTGTTAGTAGTTTTGCCGATGGTGAATAAGAAGTAAGAAGGCTTGTGTCACGCAGCTAGCGTTTAAATATTGAAACATTCACTATATTTAATTACTCAGTTAAAAACTTTTGAGTTTGTTTATATATTCTTTCATTCTTCATTACAGCTACAGTTGAAGGAAACATATTTTTAACTTGTTTTCCTCCATGCCTTTTACATTAACAGACAACAACAAACACGACTAGACGTCTGTTTAAGTTGTGGACCTCCCAAGCTTTGTTTACTCATTTATAATAAATGCAGCAAGGCTCTGGAATAATACGTCGTCTGACTTTGTATTTCTCTACTATTTCGGTTCCTGTTTATCGAAAAGTGAGAAGGCTCCAGTCCCCACCCCCCTAGGTTTTCTCATCTATTCCTGACTTCGTTCATTCACAAGGGCTTGCAACGCTCTATAACTCTTGTCTATGATAAATACAGCTGAGCAATGGATCATTTTTCCAACCATAAAAAATAAAAGTCTAATATCTAAAACTTCATATTCAACTGGAGCTGTAATTAGGCTAGTAAGAAACAGGTATGTAATCGCCATTATTTAGTTGTTGGAGTTTGTGTGAAATGAAGCGTAAAACCGAATTGTCGCAAGGTTGCTGTCGCCAGTGAAAGCGTGACCTCGTATTGTTAAAGTATGTGAAACTCATATTTTGTTGCGAAGCAAACTGTACAGTGCTGTAAGCCATCCAACGATTAAACCGAACCAGTCTTATGCGGGAGATCGTTTTTTTTTCGGAAATTTAACAGTGTAGGTCTTATGTCTAAAAGTATAGTACGGTCTTACTTTGACAAGCGCATTACACAAACGAATAAAGCATAGTTCAGTTTGGAATGGCTTATATTTCAAACCTGTAAAGTGAAACCGCTTGAAGTTAGGTTCGTCACTAAAGCGTGGGTCAAGCACATGGAGATAATGAATCTAGATCTAACAAGGACCCATTCTCCGCATACAGTATCTTTACTTTTAGACTGTAGTCCCTTAGATTAACTTAAAATAAACTGCGTTTTACAAACACTAACTCTAAGAAATAAAATTTGGTGCGAACCCAATAATAAATTTAAATTGATCGTAATTTTCGCACTTGTTCTACTGGATTTTAACTTTCTCTTTTTTTCAGGATGAGGTTATTTCCGTTATGATCAATGACCACAAAATGAATTTTTATTTGGACAAGTTAACAAAAAAAGCAAACAATTTTAACCATGTCCTTGCACGCTTCCATTTAATAATAGAGATATCATAAAAAGTCGATAGTGGTCATACAACTATTTAATATCATAAAATTGTTCGGTGCTGATATAAAAAAGTTTTCGAGTGACATTTCCTTACTAGGCATGAAAACAGATCACGCGCGAATCGCGCTTGCTACGTCAGTATGTTGCCAATCATTATTCTGTATTGCATTTAAATATTCAGAATTTGACAGACTTGGAAACCTTTGTTCTTCATGAAAATTTTAAGTGTAAGTCATATTATTTACATAAATGTTATTCAAAATCGAGAAGTCAAGGGCCTCACAAAATCTTTTTTTACGGCTGTGAATATATTTTATAATTGATGGCAAAAGGAGCATCGAAGAAGTGATCGAGAAGTTTCCATGATGTAATAGAAGAAAGATGCTTTTCTATCGAACTATTGAATTATTAATTTTGTATAATACGAATTATTCTAGATTTTTTTGCGCATCGTATCTTTCAAAAGATATTTATGGGTACATTTGACCACGATCCTTTTTGAAATAAATCGGATATGTGCCATAAGTTAGCTCTCACGTAAACATCAATTTATACACATTAAAAAAATTACAATTAAATACCTATATGTGGTTTAGAAAATTCTGTAAAGACGTTGTAATACGTACTACGTGATTGTCGTAAGCGTCGACGAAGAGTCCCCGCGGGAATTGAGCGGGGTCCGGGTGAGTGGCAGGCCAGCCCTCCGTAGCTACAATCAGAACGGACTGGTAAGCGGGGCGTCGCAACGCAAAGCACCGCAAGCACGCTCAGCTGAAGCTGGGGACACGCACAGCAAATGCCAAGCTATGACTTCCTTTCCCACATGTATATTTCTTCTCACAGGATTATACTGATTTTTAATAATAATAGGTATAATAATGTTGTTTTTGTTAGTGGCGCAGAGCGTCAACTTTACGGATATTGCATAAAATAGTCCGACTGCAGGGAATTTATTTACGACTTAAGTTTTCTTCTCTTTTTATGGAAGAAGAGGATAAACGAGCAAGCGAGTCACCGGGACATTAAGTGACCGCTATGGATACAGGGATGCCATACTAGCCATAGCTAGTGGACTCTTAACCGTCACATGGACAAGCAAATGAGTTGCAGCTGCGTTGCCTACCTTTAATGTAATGGGCAGAGGAGTAATTTTTTTTCAACGTCCATTCCTCGTCCTGTTGCCAAGGGAAAGGGAAAAAGAGGAGAACCATACTCCTACTTAACGCATGTCTTCTGTGAGGTCGAGGTATTACACTTACATCACTCGTCCATTCGTGCAACATATGTTGATGTTTCTGGCTCTACTCTCTTCTGATGTATTGTTATAGTAGCTTTAGAGAAAATTCATTTTTAATATTAAATTAACGATAAGTGTTCGTATGTCCGAGAGTTGACTCAATATTTTCGAGATCTCAAAAGAAATACGATCCATGAGTTTTTTTTAAATAATAAGATTAATTACAGTGCCCGAGCGAATACTCTCAAAATTTGAATTAACTGAAGTATAACTGTGTAAACATGGAATTTTCGATTCAGTTTCTTAAAATGTAATAAATACGTTGGTATAAAATGTGACGGAACGAGTTTATTTTTATTGGCATTTAAAAATATTCAGATGGAATGACCATATTCAAATGTTTACGATTAGGATATTTGTTACACAATTCAAAGACTATTTTCGACCCTGAGTTAGTCTTCCATTGCTTGCGATATTGTTGAACTCATTTGTTTTACCATTCAATTTTTAGAGTCCAGCTTTGTGCGGCTGGCAGAGTACAAGCGCCGATTTTTTTTCGTAACATGTTATTAGAAATGATGATGATTCCGACTGTAATAACTTCGAATTATAGGTAATATCTGTCAAAAAGTTTTTCTTGTCAAAATATGACACATTACCATGACATTGTAAATGAAGATTTTAAGTATTTCCTTATCCCTCGGGAACTGGTTTATTTTCTGTATAAATAATAGGTATCCCTTGTCATTTTAGGAGGTAAATCCCAACAAACAAATTCACATTCGCATCTATAATATAAGTTAAGATGTTTGAATGTTTAAGCCGTAAAAAAAGTGCTACGATAGTTGCGAATTCCGACGTCCGTGTAGTAAATTACTTTATTTTTTGTATATCTAGTAAATCTCTGGTAGGACGACGTTACCGCTGCTAGCTTGTCAAGGTTAAAACTTAGAGTTTAATGTTGGAGGGAATAAAACCGGATTTACATATGTGAGGTTCGAGTAGACTTCGCTCATTATGTTAATAAAAATTTAAACTATACTTTGAAATTCGTTTCGAAAAAGAAAAACAAGCAGTGTAATTAATAAACTTTAATTTATCAAGAGGGAATAATGACACACTACGTTTTTTTTCTTGAGTGTGGAATGATTTTGGAACTTCATTTCATTTATTAAATTTGTGTAATTTTGAATTGTTTTTTTTGATGATTATTTATTTTTCACTTCTGTTCTTTTTTGCAAATAATCATTATTTTAATTCGGCAATCGTAGAATTTACATTACCGATATTTATGTATTCGCCATTGTATTGTATTTACTTGTAAATTCATTGTCAGTCTATCTTTTAGCGGTCTTGCGAAGCTTGATTTCCTTATAGTAAATTTATGTACGGACGTGATTTGCAACCTATTAAAGAATTTTTGCCAAAAAATCAGGTTTCAGCCGACTTGAGGGCTGGGCAAGTCAAACGTATTAAAACTGAAAAAAAGACTGTGCTTCTTGTGTATTTGTTATAATCAATGGTTATGTAGTCTCTTCCCATTCCGGGTTTGGTTTGATTTAGCCTAGTTTGACCAAAATCTTCGGGCAAAACTTGAATATAACTGGCAGACTCGGTCTAAAGTCGATCTCTAGTGCACTAGTAATATGTATAAATACGAGTAGGTTGATAGTTGTAGGTCTCTCGTATTCCGATAAATTATTTTATCATTTCATGTTTGGAAATCAGTGCAAAAGACTCGAAATCTGGGTGCCAAGACTTTATAAATGTCATTACAATAAAAAAATGCTCTTCAAAATAATGTAAATATAAAAGATCTTAAGTATTGTGCAATTCTAAATGTCATTCATTATGATCTCTCAATCTCAAACCATGTGGGAATAAAGACAATTTTTTAAGGAAAATTTTGAAACAATGAACATCTAGTCAAACCTCGATTTCATGAAATTGAGTTTTGACGCTTGCCTCACCAAATAAGTGTCTCCTAGGTTTTTACGAATATTCTTATTTAGTTAAAGGCCGAAAAATGAAATTTATTTAGGTTTTGACTAAGACTGTAAGTCAGGCCTGAGGATTGGCTAGTCAAACCTAGGATCTTTGGAACTTCAAGGTTTGAATATAAAATATATATGTAATGACCTAAGTAAAAGAAGTATGTAACATTTAGTTTAAATAAGAAAAATGAAACGAATATAGTTTATTCGTTTTACTGATAAAACCGGCTTCACTAATTATGCAATTGTGTACAACATATCCAAAAATGCATTTTAAACAGCCGTATCTTTTACATTCCTACAATCATGCAACTACAATAGTTACACAAGGGAACGTTGAGGCTACAAGCACCCACAACACGCATAATCACAATTGCTCTGTAATTAACAGTGGTAGAACCCGCAATAACATCTGTTTTCTCGAATCGGCCGGCCCGACCGTTGAAATACCACGACCTCACAGAAAACAGGCGTGGTAAAAGTACTCTGCGCTTGGTCTGATTTGTAAGGTGTCTGAGGCCTAACTTCAGTCCTCTTCCCCTTCCCACCCTTTCCTCATAAAGATAGGATGAGAAAGGGAAGAGAATTGGACGGGATTAGAAGGGGAGGGGGTTAACGGGGAAAAAGAAATATACTTTTGTCCAGTCTATGCCCTCCTCTGTCCATTAAAGGTAGGCATGTGCAACACATTTGCCTGTTGTAGATGTCTATGGCCAGCGGTCTCTTAACATCAGGTGATGCGCTTGCTCGTTTGCCACCTTCTCATGTAAAAAATAAATATATAGTTTTCGCTAAAAAGTGAAATATATGAACGCACACGTCCATTTTTATATGATTAGTCAATATGTAAACATATTAATAGATAAATAAACTCGTTACAGCTAAGGTATTTAAGTATTTATCTTCTATATGTGTAACATTATATACACACGTATCTACATTACAAACATGTATAAGAGTCTAACATAACAGGTATAAGACCAGTTACATTATCCACAATGTTATTGAATAATAATAATGTATAAGATAAAAAGCAAAATTAAACACGTCGAAGCAATGTTCTCTTGCCAAGTAGAAACTAATGTAAAATATTACTAATACAATTACCCACAATAGAATAAAGATATATTCAATATAGTTTATTAAATAATAACTAAAAGATCACATTTTTATTTTCGCAATAATAATGTAAAAATATTGAATACATTTGTCAAAATGTCTACTCGTATAGTATACGTGCATGTATGTATGTTTGTATATGAGGATATATTCATGCTATGACCCCAAAAGCCTTTATTTGACGTTCTCAGGATAAGCTTCCCCGGTTGTAGGCACAGTATAATATGCAAAGAGCGACTGCGGAAAACGTCGAGTTAATAATAAAAGATTCATGAACGCTCGATGCATCGCTGATAAAACATCAGGGTACAATTTATGACAATAGCCGGTTCCGCTTCTCAAGTCCAACAGATTAAATAAGCGCATTAGCTATGTTTATTTATATCAAACACTGAACTTCCGCTCTGGTGAGCAGCATCTTATGACCAGATAAGTAAAAAATAAAACAAGTTAATATTTATAACTTATGCAAGTCCTAGCACTTGTCTTGTCACTAATTTTATTGTCAAATATGACAGGATCTGTGGGTGGGCCGGGCCTTTCAGTACATAACTAATCAAACCTATAACACACACAATTGCAATTTTTGCAATAAAGGGTCATAAATTAACATCACAGTTTTGTTTTGTAGCCTAAAAGTCCAACACAGTCGTGAAATAATGTCATAAATATTAATTTTACAATAATTTCGTTTGGGCTTGAAGCGAAATGATATTAGGATAGGCTACAACAAATATTTGATTAAAAATATTTTAACTTTAATGAAAGGCCTTATTCTTATAAGGAAAATGTCTTCAAGTACTTCCGAGAAATTTATTTGACACGATATAAATGTTATACTTAAGTTTTATAAACGTATAAAATTAAAATACTCGTATTTTTAAATAACATAATAAGCTTTAGCGTGTGTGACTTAAAAGTCAGTGTCCAAACACTTGTCATTAGTTGGACTACTGTAGCTGTACCTATGTACGAGTATCCTTGTTAACCTGGCCTTACTCGGTTGTTTTAAAAACATTTTACGTTAGAATGGTATTGTGTTAAAATACCAATGCATTCCTTTATTCAATTAAAGTGATCAAATGACGCGTGCGTGTGTTTGTTGAAGTTCAGAAAACCACATCTGTAAGTGTTTTGTCAAAGAAGGGCGATAGCATATAAATAAAGATATTGGATATTTAAGGGAAGTAGCAATTGCTGCCACTTCCTTCCTCTAGAAAATTTAATGTAAACGTACGATGCTATGTTATTGTCGATAAGAAAGATATTATGTCTCGACGTACGGTTTGTGCAAGACAAAATATTTATTAACTTGGAGAAATTTATTAAGTCACGTTTTAATCATGCCGCAATCTAATTCATGTTCTATCAACTTGTCATTTGATAACTTGTAATATTAATTATTAATGCATGAAGAATATTAAGGATACTCGTAAGAGAAAATGAAACATCCAAAACATAGCACACCAGTAGTTGCATGTTTTACCATGTCTATATCAATGTTCCAGTGAGATCAACTGAAGAAAAAAAATCACGCTCTTTTTGGGACTATTATCATCACCATTGATATCACATCATTTTTTCACATTTATTTAAATTACATGTCGCTTTACAACAATTATATATGTGTGTATGCCGTGAAACTAATTCATGTAATCTTATTGTTGTATATTGTATATTATATAGTTTTTTTAAGACGGATCACGTTCGATCATTTATAAACTATAATCTCGTGAGTTGCAATGTTTATGAATGTTTTACGTGATCAAGTCAAAAAACTACGTCGAACAACTTACAAAACTTGAATTAAAAACAAATTAATGATGAATCAGTCGGGGTTTTGTGTTATGTCTGTCTTTACAAGAGAGGTAAAGTATAACCGTTCGTAAATAATTGACGTATTTTAGCCATTCTTGACACAATAAAAGCATCAACAATCTTCGAACCCTATTCTAAAAGGAACAAATAAAATTCAAGAACAATATAAAATCCCACGAGGATTAGCAAACGTATCGAGTGTAATTAATAAGGATCTTAGAGCAAGAGCCAGCGAAGATCTGACCTTCGTCATTTTATAAAACCTGCAAGTTTATCTGTGTATGTCCCTAATACAGATTAAAACGACCCCCGAGTATGAAGTTTGTCACGGTAGCTTTGAAAGATATCAGCTAGCAGAGGTGTATAAAACTGCACCTCAAATTCCTTAAAGTACGTTTTTATATATTTATACATCGTTGCTATACACAAAGTAACAGTGTACGCTGAATTTGACTAGGCGTTTGATAGTCCACAGGCTTTTGGAAACAGTGAAGAAGTGCTTTAACAAAGTTTAGGTTAATTTTTTCTATACCTAAGCCTACCCGAAGCTGCCCCGATGCAAAATTCCGAGATTGTTTTATCCGTATTAGAGGTACGGATACATGTTCAGATTTTATAAAATGACGAAGGTCAGATTGTAGCTGCGCATATAGTGTTATCTCCCAGAAATTTTAGGTAACTGTAGGTTATCGTTTATAGACGACAACCTGAGCCCTACGGTTTAACCCTCCGTGCAATTTAATTTAACTGACGATTGTCAATCCAAGCTGAACCCTATTTAAAATGATTCATGATATAGATCTGAGGTCAACTTACATTTAATTATAATTATTTCTCCATACAAACTTTTATCTCGTATCGTATCGACTTTCAGGGGACCAAAAATCCTTTCTTTCTTTTTTTAGATTTAAAATTTATTGAAGTATATACGAAAAATTAGAATACCTCTACATTTCGCCCATATTCTAACCGTAGTGTAACTGTTCTAAATGTATTGTAACCCATACGTACAACAATTACTTCTGATGCTGGCTGTTTAAAATATAGGCAAAGAACAATTCATAAACACGTCACTCACATATGTATATGTAAGCATACCTAATTATTAGTTAAGTACTCGTTTATTATACTCGTCTGTATCTTCATGATCCATCCGTACTCAGTAGTAGGTTATTTACTAATGTAATCGCGATCAGAAATATCTTTGAAAAATGAGATTGATGACGATACCTGGTAACAACTTCTTAGAAAAACTTCACGGACTGATAGAATTACCAATAAAATATTTATTGTGTGTAGTAATAAGCTGAATAAACAATACCGAGGTACTCTATCAACTCACGTAAAACAGACTTTATACATATACTTTTTTTTAGCTATTTTAAAACCATTGTTTGTCTAAAAGAGTCATCTAGTTTACCCGGGTTTTGAGGTGACCGAACGTTTTGCAAGGTGGCAAACCTTAACTTCTTTCAGATTTACTTAAGTGAAGAGCTCATCGGGAGTCTCGGCTTGGGTTGATAGCAACTCAAATCGCTTGGCATGCTCCTAACTCGAAACTGCTGCGAGAGCTACGGAGGACTAATCTTAACTTGGGATAATTGGTTATTTTTTAGCATCCTGATTTGGGAGAATCAAAAGAACTTAACATGGGCTCAACGATAACTTCAGACGGAATAAACATAACATATGAACTCTTATCAAGAACGCGTTTGAAAGTTAAAATGGTATAAAAAGTAATCGAGTATGGACCATCGCTACCAGATGGCGCTGTAGTTTTACCTTTCAATTGATCGCTAGAAAATTGAAAGGACCAAGTTATATTTAAACCAGATGAGGTCTTAATGACGATGGCTCCTTTGACGTATCCGTCAAAGTTGAAACTGGCTAATTTCGAAAAAGTTAACGACTAGAGATACAAATCTTGGTTTTAAAAGTCTGGTCACATGGCTGCCAGAGCAACTGCCATGAGAAATTCCTATCATAATTATAGGTTTAGAAAGGGACTTGGGGACGTTAATGGGCAGGCACGACCGGTGGAATACCACGACCTCACAGAAGACAGACGAAAAGGGAAATAACCATTTTATGCTTATCCCCTCCGCTGTCCATTTAAGATACGTAACGCATCTGCAACTCATAGCTTGTAGCAGATGCCTATGGGTAGCGATCACTTAATATTGGGTGACCGCCGTCATTCAGTTGTAACAATTAGCAATTGAGTAGCGTGTTCATTACAATGTGAAACACACTATAATTAGTATACATGAAAATGTGATGGTGGAAAATATTAATAAAAATAAAGAAAAAAAAATATTGGGTGACCGCAACAATACAATCAATAGTAAGCCAATTGTAAAAAACTATTTAGTAAAAAATAAACATTATGTTATCTATTTGGTCTGAACTATGAACGGAAAATGTTTGAAATGTATGTTTCGTATTTATGTATCGTGCTCGGTTAATCGAAACAATTATATTATCGTCAAACAAACTCGTTTTTAGCCCTGAAAAAATTAAAACGAAATAAAATATTTGCATCATTATTTAAGTACAGTTTACTTTGTTCGTTTAATGTTTATATATATATATATATATATATATATATATATCTAGAGAATGATTAATATAACAAAACAAATGGTCGTGTCAATTAAAAGAACCACTAATGTTCCATTGACGTCATCTGACAACTTCATACGCGCTCCGTATACTGGATTAAATCTACAATTATAAAAAAGATCCTAATGGCGGTGTTCTTAATTTAAATTGTCATTGAGTTAAAAATAGAAGCGATCTAACAGAAATTTATGATCGTATTTTATATAAATTTAAATAATTGTCTTTGACCGCTTGATTTTCTTTGATATTAGCGATTTCTCCGCCACAGATTTTGTCTTAAGCCTCCTTTGTGTATACCGAGGTCTAAGTATGTGACGGCCATTCGACCGTTAGTTTTTTGGCTATTTAAGGTCAATAAGACAACGATCATTTCAGTATCTGAATAAATATATATCACTTTCATAAAATATGATCAATTGTGTAACACATTTTTATTAATTAAATAAGTAATTTCTTTATCATGTTCACGTTGTTTACGGGACGGTTTATTTTGCGGCATTAAGCAATTTAAGTAGAATAAGAGCAAGGGTGAACAAAAACTCGATAATGTTGAACAATTGAATAATAGAAATAAAATTAATTAATTAATTACGATTAAAACAGGACATAAATATCATACTGAATGTGGTTGTAAAAGGGGTCATGTTTTAAATAAAGCCAGATATATGCGTAATGATTTGAATGTAAATGTTATATTTAACACGGGTACTTAATAATCACAAATTGGCATCCTTTACCCTCTCTGTCTCTCGATTACATTATGGACTGGACGGGGATGTTAGACGTGGAGTAGTTGAACTTATCCATGAAACTTCTCACGCATATCTCGGCACCAATGTGACAAGTGATGAGTGATCGTGGCTTATTTTTTACATTCAATAATTAAAAACATTATTACTACGCGCCGTCACTTGATAGATCTGATCTCTATAGGATTAACAAAACTCAGTCACTGGGAAATATGTAGAGTCTAAGAAAATTCATTGTATAAAACGTATGACATATACTTTTCATACATTGAAATTTCTTAGAACATCGCTAGTTTTTTTCATCGGTTATGACCATTTAAAATATGAGCCTTGTTTGTTTCAACCGTATACCATTTCTTTACATTTTGTTTAGTAGAACATTTGTTATCCGCGTATTCTTTGTCGTTAATGGTTCGGTTTGATGACTAAGTGGCGGTAACGAGAAACAAAAATGCCATCATTATCTTATTTCCGTTGACAATGAGACAAACTTACTCAAAACTAAGTAATAATTACGGTGCTTATGACAGGACGTGTATATTTTCATTTGAAATGCAATTTTATAAAATTGGTCGTGTTTCAAGACTTGTAAATTAAGTTTAAATTGTTTTCTGCTGTAAGTTAAATTTATATAATAATTTCAATATGTACATATTGATGTGATACTTTGTTTTTTGGAAGTTTATACGTACGGATAAAAATAATCAACTGTAGAGAACTTGAGGTTGTCATTGGAAACGTAATAAATTTAAATAAATAAACGTTACGCAATTACTTATATTCAAAATGATAAAACAAAACAAATTTATTAAAAAAGGCAAAGATAAATTAGTAAATGAAAAAAGCAAGTAATAACATAAAAGTAAAAAAAAAGCACTTACATCTCCGGCCTGAAAGAACTGGTTTGATTTGACAATTATGGTACATTTTTTGCCTTAATTTTCATGCTTAGCTACGCGCGCGTGATCGTTGGTTATGGTTTATATTGATAAAAAGTATGTAATTTATAAATTGGAATACAGTAAAATCCGTTTGTCACATGTCTTGAAACTGCCTAAACCTTGAAATTTTTGACCAAACTTGCGTCTAGTCATGTAAAACATTATTTTCCTGTCTTCAAATTCATTGGTTTGTTTAATAATGGTGTTGCGTGCGCTGGCGCAGATAAGAGTCTTTATTAGCATTGAATTTGAGACCTCGAGATGTGTGACCATAAACGCGAATAAAACGGAAGTGACTCGAAAACAAAGCGCATTTCAATGTAAAAAGCGCCAATAGCCTATCGGTTAGCTTAAATTATTTAGATAATATACTTATACTTATATACTTGCCCGAGGAGGGTTGGGGTCAGGCAGGCGGCCCGATATAAATAAATATAGCCAAAATCTTTTACAGTATGATGTCGATCGTATTGTGACGTCCCCACGTAAATAGGTGGGAAAAGGGGAGGGAGAAGAAGAAGGAACGGAAGGAAAATAATTTCATGGTAATATTGTCCATCCTTCAAATGAAATAATTTTTTGTTGTCATTGTGTATTTTGAGTCACGTTTGCATGTTTGCAGATGAACACGGCGGAAGCGAATAGGGATTGACGGAAACCCGCCATCCTACTTGGGCTTCTATCTATGTATTATATCATTATTTTCGATTCTTTAGAATTGAAGTTCGAAGAAAACACAAAATAATTACCCGGCAACGCAAATATTTTTCAATATAAAATAAAACAAATATTACAAATTAAATTAAATTAATATGCAAACGTAAGCCATGACGTAAGCTAAGTATTATCTCACTAGCTTGTTTCGTTCTTAGTGCCAGACATGTTTTGTATGGTATAAAAGTTCTTTTATGCATCGCATAACTTTTAGAAGGCAATTGCTCGCATGAGGCCCGTCCAGCAGAGGTTAGACCAATAGTAACTGCGTATTAGTGAAATATTTTAACTATCTATCCATGTTAAATGAAAAGGCAGTGTGCGTGTGTGTATTCCTAAATCGTTAATTTATTGACAAAGACTGGACGATGCTACCGACGAGAAAATAGTTCGAAAGGTGATGTAAATGTTTTGTTAAATGTCTACCGCATGCGGCCTTCTGAAGAGTAAGAGCCATGTGATGTATTACGACACAGAAGAGATACTGTCGAAATTCCATGAAGGCCGAAGATGGCGCTGGTTCTGCAGGAATGGAAATTAGCGCGCGATCATTCATTCACAGAAGAGATGAATGACAACCAGCCAAAGACGTACCTTATGAGAAGGTATACGTCCGACCAATAATAACCGTCACAACATTTGACTATCTCGGCAATGGAACTGCCTTTGATCACACTGATAAAACTAAACTTAAATACAACAAATTATTCCCCAGGAGGGTTGGCGTCCGGCAAGTCACCGGCCGTGAAATTTTAGCCTATACAGTAGTAGCCTGTACAGTATGGATTACAGTAGTACTGCACCGACCCCAATTGAGTGGGAATAGGGCAGGGAGATGATGATGTAATAATGGCTAAATTATCTATCTATAAAGTTCGAGTTTCTCAATATAGTATGAAAATAAATAATATATACCGATGCCAATATAATTGCGAAGGCGAGTTTAGTTTAATGACCTTTCGAAACTTGTTCAAGTAGAAATAAATTAAAAAAGTTTATATCATTGAAGGTGCGATTTTGAGTTACTAAATGTACATACTTTATTCTTTGCCGCTACTATACGCAATGTGAAAATGTCGTGAGAACGAATAAAAAAGCGGAACTCGTTAGCCTTAGCCCTGCGCATCACGAACGCGAAATTGTTTCATTAATGCTAAAATCCTCCACAAGCATATTGTGTAAAACGCTATGATAAAATCTTAATGCGATTATAATTGAGGCAGTAAGAATACCCCATTCAATGAATAGACGTAGGGGCAGCCAGTTTTCCTGTACAATTTATTTGTATATTTTATCGTACTAATACACATAGAATAATAATAAATAAGACAAGGTTATTTGCGATATCTCAGACACAATAGCACATAGAAGACATATCAGTATATCAAATCACCGGAATTGTTCTCGAAGATCGTTGATGACTTTAAGCGACTACGACAATGAGCCTTCAGAGAATTAGAACTGGAATAATCCTCTACCCTGTACACGCGCAAACTAAGTAAGTTGCTCGAAATAGTCTCCTACTACAATATAACTATAAAGTAAACGTGCCGTCCGCTACGTAATAAACATAAACGTCCGTTATTCGACTATTAAAATAAACTAAGCATGTATCCATAATAATAAAACGTTTATAATATATATGAGGGTAATAATCATGAGAATTTTAATTAAGAAATACTTTAAAATCGTACTAAGGGATGATCTGCCCAAAATTTGCCTGCCGCCGTCATTGAAAGATGCCAATGTCTGGTTTCAATGACTCATTTGTAATTACTCAGTTCGAAAAAGGAATCGATCTGCGGTACCTTAATTTAGAGGCCGACTGTCGTTTTTTCAAGTTTTATGATTAGGCGCTGTAAGCTGTTATTTTTTTGATGTTCACAAACATTAAATTATATACAAAAATAATTCACACATATAAACCAGATACATACATAGTATATTTGTGTACACGAATTAATAAAAATAGTATCGACAGCCTATGCTAATTTGTTGTGCTTATTATAAATCCGTCTTATGGTTACGCACGAGTTACAATAACATGTTTTAACTTTATAACATGGGATGATAGTCATGTAAATCACTTATTAATTCGAACCTGAGGAAGAATATTTTACAAACCGTGTCCCATTAGACTAAAGGTACTCAATACGTCGTTATGAATGTTTTTAGAACATCGAACGAGTAACATATTGGTCATTAACATGTTTTTAAAAGCCGAGCACAGTAAAATCGTATTAGCTAAGCGTCGGCAAGGTCGGAGCGAAGATTTGTGGCCTTCGATTGGTTTTCTAAATATTTAAAGCGCTAGTTAAATATTATGATTCCGAAGGATGGGCGCGACGAGACAGAGTCCGGCGCACAACTGGCAATAAAAGAAAACACTCGAGAGAAAGTAAACGTGAAATCTTTTTAAATGAATCTCGCCTGTATACATTATTAACTTGTGTGCAAAAGGACGTTCTGAGTTGCATTGCGACGAAATTTAAGTCGACCCTTTTTGTAAGTTTCACGTATGGTCAATTTTATCTATAAATTTTAAAAAAAAATTCTCTTGATTGTACACTTTTGGAATGTTTGGGCTTTTTGAATAATGTAACACAAATTATATGTTAGCCCTATAATTATCCTACAGAATTTTAAATCAAACACTTATTAATAAGGCTTGGCGCACCTGTGATTTCGTATTCCATTCGCTTTAGCATATTGATTTTGGTTTCAAAAGGACGGTTTCTTCTACTCTATGATCTTTAATTAGAAATCTGAATTCAATAACAGAGTAAAACATCTTCGTCATCAGTCAGAGTTAGGTTAGAATCGTTATTTGGCCGATGATGGGCATGGCATGAATTATATTTTGTTCTGTTTTCTTTATTCTTCTAGCTGACCTGTTCTTGATAAACCCAATTTTAGTTGCAAAATGCCTCTGATCTTTATAGAATTATTCAGTCTTTAAATTGGTATCAAGGTGATCTAGCGGGTTTCAATGACAACAACGAAAACACTTGCTTCCTAAGTATTGCTCTGTATTAAATGTTGATAATTAATTTCTCTTGGCACCAAGTAAGGGCACTCACACACTGCGGTGGCCACGTTGCCATCTTAATACCTCTAAAGTAGACAATATAATTTGAACACATACCACACTTATGCTTTTGATTTTTATGTCCGTGTGTGAGTTCACACGCTCCTTTGTATGTGTAGTAATGGCATAAGTGGTGTTTTGTGAATCGTAATTTAAGAGGTATTGACAAATGTCAAAGTGATAAGACAGACAATACCGCAAACGTTTTTAAGACGTGTAAAAAATACCAAGCAGCTCGTCATTCTGTTTCAATTGACACGTTTTACTTTATGACACATTTACTTAACGGTATGTTTTTACCATAAGATGTGTATTAAAAAAGAGTAACAACCGATACACATTCTGTTGGTACATATATTCAATCGGTATTGAATCGGTTTTAAATATAAAAGGTAATTAATTATTTTGGTCAATTTAAAACTGAAAACATCTATTAGCGAGTCACAGTACGGCGCTATCGGGTGAAAATAAGAGATCAATTTTGTTGAGCAACAACAAATTTCCGAGCGGGGTCCCCAGAGAATTCAAATGAGTTCACAAACAGAGAACTGCGCGATATTCTAATGAAATCTAACAAGTTCTATTGCATAATAAGAAAGTCTTCTACGGCGACATCCGTGCGAATCCCCACGGCCTCGACTATTAAGGTTAGAACGAATTTTCCTAATCATCGGTTTTAGCATAAATATAAAATCGATAAAATCGAAGAGGACAGTACCCACGGGGAGAGATTTATAAGCCAGATATCAAAGGACCGATCATCGCTCGCGTCGTTGTCGTTTGTATATAAGATCTTGTTTTTTTTAGAAATAGATGTTTAATTTTTGGATAATACAGCACTATCTATACAGAAGCAGACCAAAGTAAGCATGAATGGATGTGGAAGCAGAAATGATATGTTAAAGCTAGGTAATTCAGATATGAAGGCTGTCCCCAGAGAGATGGGATGATAGAGCTTCCTAACAAAAATAAAAGATATGAGAGAAGTTATCATCCCAGACAACACTCCAACAATAGCCAGCGGCTAACACTATTTAAATCTTTAGAAAGATATACGCGTTTTTACGGTAAATACACCTACATAAGTAAATTTTAGTAGAACAATAGTATTTAAGTGAAAAAATCATCCGAAGAATTGGAGCCATTACCGAGATAGTCGAAATAGAAAAGCTTTACATAATAAGATATTTTTACTATGCCGAAAAGGAAAGACAAAATGTTCCAATCTATACAGTATATAAATGCGGATAACTAGTTATTGGTAAACATCGTGTCCTGAGCGTCCTCTATTTTTAAGTAAATTAAAATATATAATAGTTTTTCGGTGAATTAACATAACATTAGCTTAGATTTTTTTATATTTCGGGGAATCCGTCACATTTAGTTGGAACGGTTTAGAGTCGTCGACAGTAATAAATCGTACAATAATACACATTCAACTGGATATGTAAAATATGTGGTAACTCATATTTTGGTCTGGCACTTCGCTTCGTTTGCTCGGCTCGGGCGGCTAACCTAACCTAAACGCAATTTCTGCTACTTTAATACGTAAATAACACACCATAACATAACCTTTGTTCATTTCCAAACATATATTAGTTGACGAAAGCCGGTTATTTTTATTCACGTACGCTTTATAAAGTGATTCAACTATGAGTGGCAGAGAAAAGAAAAGAAAACATATAATAGGAAACCAATAAATATTACCTATGATTTTTTTCAGACCAAGTATTTGTATATCCAAGAATTGTATACTTAACTAAGTGAAGTATGCTAAATTCTCCGAAACTTTTATATTTAGTAATCCGAGCTAAAACTGATTTTTTATTTAGTATTTTCCTGTGAGCAGAACTGGAACACCGGTTGAAATGAGAATATACCGGTCTCGAGTGAAAAAAAAACTTATCGCCGTATGTAAATGGAGAAATATATTAAGTCACAGCCTAGAACAATGACTGTGCCAGTAACAATTGATTACATTAGAAATTATACCATTAGAAATGTATTGTGTACATTATTTTGTCCCTGTCTCGATCAACACAAATGGCACACACCCATGTAACGGTATTTTAAATTAACTATTGATAAAGAAACAACAAAGGCTGCGATAACCGTAATTCAAAGGTCTTTATTAAATAATTACCTAATATCGATCATGACAAGATTGTTTTTGATGTTTAAGTTCATATTGGGTTTCCCGTTATAGTTATGGAGTATTGTTATTGAAAGTTCCAGTTTGCACACAAACAGACACGATTATAGCATTAAAAAGCTTACATAAAATATCACCAGGTCCTGTAGGGATTGTTAACTGTAACTATGCAGAAAATTTAATGGGATACATTCACTTAACGTTACAAAGCGTTGAAGTAAAATCATGTAAAATGTATTAACAAATACAGCAGCCTGACGTACGAAGCACCAGATCTCGAACATTTGTCTGCATAGCCTTTAGCATATTTAGAATTATTTATAAGAATACAAGCTGTTGACCGCGGTTTTTTTTTCGGGGTAAAAGATACCACATGTCATTTCTTGTAGGTACTCGTGACAATATGTGTGTAAGATTTCATTATTTCTTTGATAACTTTTTGTAATTTTTTAGGTTACAAAAATGTTAATAATTTTATTACAAAAATGTATTTCAAAATATGAATATAATCTTTCATGATAATATCAATATGCCAAATATGCTTTGCTTGGCTAGATAGATAAACAAATATAAATAATACGTGTCTTTTAATACATTTTTTGTTATCTTTATTGACCGTCGTGATAATAAAATAAAATATGCCTGTTTTATTTCATAACCACGACGTTTAATATACTCGTGACGAAGAAGTTATGACGGATAATCTTGTGTCAAATCAATTATAAAAACTCAACAGAATGTGGTGGAGGAAAACTGCAGTCGGTAATCACACAACAATTGAGCTGTCTGACGTGTATTAGTCATTATTGTACGAGTATATACGGCTCGGTGGCAACGACTTATTATTTACTCACATAAACAACATGAGTATAACGAATCCGAGTTTACTATTCACACAAGACGAATCGATGGGGACACTTTAGTACAGGTTGTACATTGTCGTGATAACAATCCTAATTCTATAGAAACGACATCGATAATGTTATTTGAACAGAGCCCATTGAATAGCGGTTACTGCCTATTGTTCGATAGAACGTAACTGACATTAAGAAGATTAACTGTTGATACCTAATTGAGGACAAACGACAAGTGATAAGGAAGGTGCGAATATTTTCTAGTGCTACGTACGAAACGAGGATTGACTTTTTGTTGGAAAGTAGGTCCGCGAAATGCCTCGAAGTGGCGCTCGCAAGTGCCCATTCGTCTCTGCCGAGTCACAAACTTGTTTAAGGTACCGTTTATGTGTACGATGGTTCAAGTGTGAGTGCGTTAGTAATTGCTGCTATATATAAACAAGCCCGTGCCAACGATTCCATCTCGTCTACAAGTTGCCTCCATTTTTCTTCCGACGTTTGGTGTAACTCCTTCCTTTTCAAGAGCTACATATGTGTCCTAATTGATTTATCGCACTTATTCAAATAGCAATAGCTCAATGACGAACATAAGAAATCTGTGTTCTCTTTGTTTTGTAACTGTTTGTCATTTAACGACACTGTTGTAAAGTTAGTTTTGATAACGCCCTTGTATGTTTGATGTTTGTTTAATTAATAAGATATCTTTATGTACACTCGCTTACACTTCAAATGCAAGTCTACAGTAATAAATCGTACAGAAATATATTCAACTGGATATGTAAAATATGTGGTAACTCATATTTTGGTCAAGAATCTTGTCCATACGAATTTATCGACGGATTACTTCCATATAATGTTAACTGTAAAATGTTAGTCAAGTAAAAGTCACAAATGTGGGTCATTCATATTAATGTTTGTGTGCAAATTGTACAAATATGCTCTGACAATTTGCAGACACCGTGTAGTAACTTACATTGGTATATTATCATCGTGTTAAATAAATATGAAGTACATTTAAATTTTTTTTCTTTAAATTATTCAAAATTAGATCAATGTTTAACATCGTGACATCTCATATTTATCCCATTGTAACTGGACAGACAGAAATCAGGTAAAGATCCTATCCCTGTCACCCAATCTAGATAAACAGAATTCAAACAATATAATGAGATGAAATCTAATCCAAAAAAAAGATTACACATTTGACTACACTTCGGTGGCATGAAACGTAAATATTTACATAATTTATAGGCAGTAAATTGGCTTTATTTTTAAATTATTTTTAAATTATTTTT
This sequence comes from Papilio elwesi, assembly GCA_029849275.1. NCBI lineage: Eukaryota > Metazoa > Arthropoda > Insecta > Lepidoptera > Papilionidae > Papilio > Papilio elwesi. The sequence goes on along the minus strand of CM056717.1, from coordinate 14,337,732 downwards.
GAGGTACCTTGAAATCATTATAATCGGATTATTTGCAATGGCCATGAAACCTTAATTTTTGTAATTACAAATTCTGATCAAGACAATATAACGTCGGTTATACGGTTTTGATTCGATTCTCGATTCGTTAGCAAGATACTTTTACAGTAATTTGACTAAGTACAGTTTTAAAATATTTTATACATATTATAGTAACCGATGAGCATGTATAACTAGATATATGGATGTAGAAGAAGCGAGAGAGGTGTGCTAGGAGACCACGATATGAAATGGATCCATGAGATCCCAGACTACCCCTCGGGGTTACGGGCGCAAGCACATATTTATTATATTAATTTATTTTCTTGCAATCTAAACTTTCATGTCATCTAACGGGATATCGACGAATCTGTGCCGAGAATTGTACTTACTACTGACGCCGCTATAGGGTTGCCAACTTAGGTTACCTGCCTGAAGTCGATGTACGTTTAAACATGTTTTGTGCACATAACAGGCCTAACTCTTAAGTCGCTATTCATAATATAAGATGGCATTATAATTTTGTAATTAAAAAAGTCAAAACCTTAAATTGATTAAATTATAAATGTAAGAGTGTACGTACTATTACATAGTGTATCTGTACCCTATCAGCTCCTCAGTCTTCATCCAGCTTCCAAACCCGACGGTCGCGTCTTAAATTAATCTTGTGTTTTTTTTTAAAAAGACTCCACCCCGAAGGCTCATAACAGTACCAATAGACAAAACTACATACAACACAAGACAACACCATCATTTATTTTTACTTCAATGTTCAGCAAAAGCTTATCTGAGATAAGTCACCCCTGACTTGGTTTGTACTATTTGGATACAGAAATATTTCTTGTGACATTAAACACATCACTCAAACTCTTACTGTCATTAGGCTCTTTAAGGGCAAAGATATCAACTTCATTATTGACAGTTCATTAAACAAAAAATTTCAATTTCTTTAATGAAAGCAATTATAACGTGACCACGTTCTTCTTGTATTTATTATTGTTATTATAATGACCTCAATTATTAATCAATTTTTCACTTTAACCGCCACTTTTAAAACGTTAAATTGATACAATATGGTGAACAATTATAAACGTGGGAATAAATTTGCAGCCTTAAGTTTTGTTGTGATGAATGATTATTTTTATATTTAACTATGTATCTAGTGGGTCAGCCAATACTACTACTACTACCATATAATATATTTAAAGCATAAAGGTAAATAAAGCATAATGTGCATTCGAATTTATTTAAATTTCATATAAATTGTCACAATACATAGATCTTTACCAGTTTTCAAGTATTAGTAGTATGTATACACTAATTCTTTTTCTTACTATATTGCAATGAAAACATATTTTTAAGCACTTGCATATATAGATATCGTCAGTAGCATTATTTTTGAGGAATGTCTAAAAATGTATAATTTTTGAAGGTATTATTACTTATTCTTCATTTTCCTCTGGCAATGACGCTCTACAATCTGCGAACAATGTGACTACTTTTTATCGAGATATCCAGCAAATTAAGACACTGTGCAGTAGTGTGTGAGTTTGTATTAAAATATAGATACTAGCTAGAGTTACATAAGGAAGGTAACGTAAGTGCCTTTGGCCCCATTTCTGATGAGTGTTTGATCACCGTCTGCAAACATGGGTTCAATAACTCGTGATTGCATTAACGATCGTACCTTTAGGGTCAATGTATGGTTGGTGGGTTATTTATACGTTGTAAGGGACCAAGAAAAAGGACCGAAATTTAAAAAAGATCGTTTTACTGCATTTTTCATATGCACTTTTAAATATATGATGTGTAAATAATTCTTGAGATGAACTAGAACAAAATATAGAGACTTAAGAAATCTGTTACAATACAAATTAACAAACAAGATGTTCTTAGTCAAATTTTTACCGCAGTTATTAAAGAAAAGATCACCACATTCAATATTTACAACGATAAGCAAGTCATAAGATAGAACAGCATTCTTACAAAGATTTTTCACACACAATAAGTAAATTCTTTAGATTATCTATAAATATTTGGTAATTATGTTTTAAATATTATTAATACCTATACATTATGAACTGTGCACACCCAACATTGGGAGCAAAAGGGATACGAGAGAAAAACATTGTAAACGCATTATAAATAATAGAACTGTTAGGTAATGAAAAACACATTAAAAGCAGTTTATATGTTAATGTAATAATATTTTATTCAATGTAAAAAGTGTAATAGCAATCAGTCGATTGTAAATAACCTTGGTAATGATGATGTGCCGAGATCGTTATATCTTTTAATAGATATTAAAATTGACAGATCGAACAACATTTTGAAGGTATTTGCTTTTAGCTAACATGACGATCAATACCTGATAATAACAGGGAAGTGTAAATATAATATACCAATTTAAAAGCAAAATATTTTAATTAGGGTTGAATTAACGGAGGTCATAATCCGGTCACGAGTGGTATGCGCCGATTGAAAACAGTTTTTTTTAAAATAATCTGTTATAAAGTTGGTAAAAATATACCAAACACTTTACTGTTTATATGCATCAAATTAATATAAATGATTAATGTTGCGGATCTCGATTCTGCACGGTCCTAGCACAAGTCACTCCATACGTATGCCAATACACAATATACATTAGCAACAAAACTGAGGTAATAATAGTGATACACAGGTCACCTGGATACATGTACAATGGAAGACCACAAATTCCGTGGTTAAAAATGTGAGGATTTAACTGGCTTACCTATAACCAAAGTTGTTTAGTTTGGGCCCTGAAAGACGTCGAAGATGATGAAAATTTTAAAATATCTCGAAAAGTCTTCAATAGATTTAAATATATTTTAATCAAGCATTCTTACCAATAAACGATATCGTTTTGTGAAAGAAGTTTTATAATAAATAAAATATTAGGTGGGACATTATTCATACAAGGCCATTAGACCTCAAGCTAAGCAGAGCTTGTAATACGGAAACAAGATAACTGATATAATACTTTTCTTTTGTAAATACATATTTAAATAGATAATTACATCCAGATTCAGGACAAGTAGACGTACACGTACTCAATTTTTTGTACTGGGTTGGGATCGAACCTACGACCAGCGCTGTGAAAAGACACGGTCACACGGAACACGGTCTGAAGGAACTATCCACTCGTATTTGTGTAACCACCTCTATAATCCCTGTCATTTATTTCTTGGATAACTATATGTATTTACAAGATTATAGCTATATCTTGTTAAATTTTCATTTGGCAAACGGGTCAGGTACAAAAAATGTCCTGTATAATGTACATATTACATTAAAATCTTTGCAACTAAAATATTAATTCGTTTAAATGCACACTTAAAACGTAAACATACAATGTTTACCTGTGTCCTACAGGTAGACATGCACGCTCACGTGTCAGTGAACTAATATGAACATGAATAAATGATGTGGTAAGATGGCCAGAATATTGTAATCACTGTAATTATAATGTACCCATAAATACCTACATGTATTCCGCAAGGCTATTACGGATGCGGCTCACGACGGCATCGCGCCAACACAACCTTGTTGCAAGGCTCTTGATAGTTCACCGCCGGCCAGTGGCCATGCGAATACATTTGACACACGAAAAAATACGAAACGAGAGCTCAATATATACTCAAGAAACTAATATGCGAAAACGACAGGCTCGATGGTCGTCCATTAACTTTAAACTCATGTTTATTGCTGGTATGGTAAACAGCGCAATGTTACTGCTTCGAAGTGTTTGTCACGTAAGCCCATGTAACAGTATGCATCAATCAAGGTCCCTGTGACGAACTCGGCCCGCCTGCTTCTTAATTTGTTGTCGGCTTTACATATACATATATGTGGCAAGAAATGTTTTCGAAAACATTACCGTTTTTTTAGCTATGCCCCGCGCTTTCACATTGCTTCTCCGTGTTAATACATCTTAGCATATTTTTCTTTCTACTCAGCTCCCAAGTTTCTGTAATAATTTAAATGCCAAATACAAAAGGATTTTTCGTACACAATTTGTAGTTCCTGAGATTTAAGAAAACAAACTTCTTCAGCTTTATTATTTAAAATAGAAAAGTAGTCTATAACACTCACGGATAACATATCTTTATATATATTTACAAACAACGAAAATATAATTGTAAATAAATTTATATATATACGTCTGCTTACCCTAGTATTTAACAGGTGTAATGGTTTAATGATTGTAATTAAAAATTAATTACCTAATAAAAATAACACTTCGTTTTGCATAAGAGTGAATGGTATAACAAAAGTGACAGGCTCATAGCGTGACGGAGTGCAATTAACATTCCTTGAGATTCGGCTGTACCTGAATTATCTAGTTAAAAGACTTAAGTCACGAGCAACAAAGAGTTTAAGGTAGAAAAACATGAGCTTTGAAAAAATATTCACATTATGTTACTAATATTACAGCAGCCCAGTTCCTTTCTTAAATATAAGATTTCCGTATTTAAGACTATAAAACTTGCACTCAACTTTACAACGAAACTACTGTTCCGGGGACTACCTACAATACGTTTTTAAACGTAATTTACTTATTAATGAATCTTAATCAACGGCTGATATATTTTAGACGGATATATTATATATAAGGTATGTAATATATTAATATATAAGGTCTTATTTATATAAAATCTTTAGAAATCTTTAGAATTATGTGTATGCTGTCGATGCCGCGCTTGTCACAAGGCAAGAGACGTATGTACATACATAAGACGACATTGTTAACAATTCAAGCCGCGCCATTCACATTGTATCTCATGCGTCAAGTTTCTGGATGTTGTTTTCAAAACAAACATGTGTTACGGTTACCTCACATACATTTACCTTGTACCGCTAGCATACTCATTCCAGTACACATATTTTTCAGAATTTCAGAAAGAAGAAGATACAGAATTCAGTTAAATGTTATAAAATATCATATATCCATTAATATTATCCATACATTTAAATGGAATGTTACATATTACCGCTTTTTGAAATCGTAAAAAATAGTCTTAAACTTCTATTCTTTATATACTTTAGATTGTACTCAAATTCAGCAGAGTCAAGTTGAACAGATGTCTACGACTTTATTAGAACACAAATATATACTCATGTCCGTAATCCAGAAGGGTAGGCAGAGATCATGGATTTTCATTTGGAGCGATCCTGCCACACCTCTCTCGCTTCTTCTACATCCATACAACTACGCATACTAGCTCCTCGATTACGGATACTACTTATATCGCTCTACCTTAGTATGTTATTAATCTGATTGTTATAAGTGCTTCTTGGAGGTCCCCTGCCATTCACTTTTGCACATAAATTTGTTTGGTTACTCTCCCTTCATTCATCCTTTTAACATGCCCAAACCACCGAATCATACCTTTATCAATTCTAGTCACAACATCCACTTTAAGTCCCACCTTTTCCTTGTAACTCTATTTTAATTCTATTATTCAACGTCAAGACTAACATACTTCTTAGGGATCGCATCTCAACGGCATTCACTGTACTAACATCCATTTCCTGCCAAACCCATTTCTAACTTCCATACTTTATAGTGGGGATTGTATCGGTCGTTTTAACTTAATGCAACTTCCACATCGATAAAGGCCAGTTACAAATGATGCCGCAACACATCAAAAAAATGGATCTGTTAAATATTTTATACAAATTTATTAACGCAAATCTAAACAAATATAATAATATGGCAAGTGTTGATATCAAAACCTTATAGTCACTTAAGTCATATGAAAAAATCGTCGTGAATACAAAACAATAAAGTGGCAGTGGTAACAGTATTTCAAAGTTGAATCATCGGTGGTATTATCCGTTTTTTATATAATTAATGAACACTACAAGTTCTTACGCTGGGCTCATTTTTTATTAATGTTATTTACATTAATTTCGAACCATTGTTCTGGAGTTATAGACGAGCAAAAAAATTTTTAATAAAGATATTACGCTCAGATATTTCCATGCTTCCGTCTGAATTCCGTTTATTACTTTGGGAAAAACTGGTCATAGACCCTGATTGTATACTTGTTAGGAAGGTTAATTAACAGTTCAAACTTTGCCGCAATTCATATAATATGGCAAGGTAGGATAGGATTGTAGACAGACTACGCCGTACATGTTATGTCACTGGGTACAATACCAAGTGAAGAAAGTTCTTTTTATCTTTAAAAAAAACACACACACACACAATGGTTGGCTTCTTGTCTGCTCAGTTCATTCCTTTGACTCACTCATATTTTGGATATAGTAATATCATAGGTAACAAGCGTAGATTTTTGTTTTAAGCAATCCTTAGGTAGGGCGTGAGCAGAGATATCAGTTAAGTTCGAAAACGCGTAATATTAATTTACCATCACTTTATGAACAAGGCAATTATGTATTCTGTTCTGTATTCTTTGTAACTTCTTTGACATTGATTAACTTGCTTTTGGTCATAAAGTACGTAGATCTGGTTTTTACAGAGGTCATTTAAATGCGCAGACGCAAAGTTTGAAATCGCGTTTTCACAATAGTCGCATAATTTAGCATCGACACAATAGCAACTAATAAAAAATTATCGAATGATATTTTCATATAAAATTCGATTCTTGGGAACGAAAGAAATCTGTTACAAAACAATAAATGATGCCAGAAGAATGTTCTATAATGCGACTTAGTTTATGTTCGGTGTACGGTGTTGAACTGGCATAGAATTAATATACAATAAGGTATAGTAAATCAAATACAGAATACGATACAATATTGAGATCGGTGTGATGAAGTCAGGACGTGGAGTACCTATGTTCTTAGATACTTTCGGTATCTCTAGGTACTTTGCTAGATTTTTTAAATTCATTAATAATAGGACATAATCACCTTCATTTTAAGTTTTCTTAAACTGTGTGTTACACAGACTGTTCGTAAGCTAGTCGAAATAATGGCACGGTTAATTAATTCTCCGAGCAACGGACATTATTACAGTTGTTACGTGAATTTGCAGAGCAAAAATATTGTTTACGAAAGTACACGTTACGTGTTATAATCGCTGATAGCTAACAATGAGTGGTGTTCTCTTTAATTCACTCTTTTATTAACAGTTAACCATAATAGATAATTTCCGTTTATGGATACTCTTGTTTAGTTTTAATCGAAAACGCATCAGGAGTTTTGTTTGATATTTTACAAAACGAATACCGCACGGGGGTTTTTAATATCACAAGTTCGATTAATGAGAATGTAATGGATCGTAAATTTTTACAACAAGCTCATTAAATTGTACAAAATACATCTATTTTATATGTATAAGAATAAACGTGTGCGTCTCTATATTTCACTTTTTTTGCCAAATCCCCATCCGTCATTATGGTGGCTACATGTGGATGGGATGTGATGTGTTGTAGGAGTGTAAAAGATAAGGGGTTTGAAAATGTATTTTTCGCTTATATCACTATTATTCGTTTACACTATTCTGGAATGATAATTTTCTGATATATGTGATGATCTTACAAGTAGAAAAAAATCAACCAAGCTAAGAGGGTATTTGTCTAAATACTTACCGTTAATTATGCATGTATGATATAATTAAAATGTTGGTTTATTAACATTCGACAAAACAAAATAGCCATTAACAAATGCAATACTTTTATTTCTTAGTTTTAAAATTAATTATAAAACATTAATCGCGTGTCTAGTGCGGTGCACACGTACACTGTAAGATAGCCTTTCGTATCCTACCTACTTGGTATAAAATATAAAAAAAACATAAAAGACAAGTGCGGTAACTATATAATTGCAACTTAGAAATTACCTTATTACAGGAGTACACGAGATATGTAAATAGATTTATTTTCTCAAGGAATTTTCAAAATTCTTTTATGAGAAATCTAAAAGAATATATTATACCAAAGTATGATATAACTGCACTCGCTCAAATGTCAAACTTTTCTGTCCGTAATTGGTTTTAAGTTTTGATAATAATTTATCTTTCTTCCTGGTTTGATATAGATGAGCCCACTTTAGGGATAGATATCCAGGATTTAGAACAGAACGAAATATGAAATAAGTTATCCTTCGACACATTTTATACTAATCAATTCACTTAATATTGAAAACCATAAAATACATAGTAATACCTATAAAAATTGTAATACTATTCATGAATAACACGCGTAACCAACAAGATTAACGATGTTGAAATTGTATTGTTTTAAAGGGCTATAAAAATTACATAACAAACACAAAATCATATCACCGGAGCTGAAGGAAGCGGACAGGTTACCGTTATATCTGAGCTGAGGCACATGTTTAAATAACACAGGTTGTTATTATTCAAATTACTTCTAAGTAAAATGAAATATTATGTAAACAAAGGATGATGACGTATTGCGAATAACAATGTGGTGACCAAAGATAAACACCGGTGACCTTTAATGAACTAAAGGCTATAGTTAAGAAGTTTAAAATCAGCTGGTATTAGGTGAATGGCCGACCTTATCGGTTACGGTAGGTCGTATTTTTCATATTATTTTTATCCTAAAACTTGTCCATAAGCCACACGACCACGACACACGACACATCAAAACAAGATTTTTCGTATTCATTATAGGAAGCGATTTGGGCACCTCGCAAAAAATGGACAAAACAAAACACTTGATGTCGTGTTAAAACACGACATCAAGTTTTTTAAAAATAAATAATTATAACTAAATAACTTTTAAAAGTCGATGCGTAATTCGTTTATGAATCAAATACGGAATTGTCTCCATGGTAGTAATTATTTTTTGGGAGTTAATTTGTATATAAACAATGATATTTATTTGTCGACTCAAACGAGCCTTGACAAAAGTTGGTAGGTATTACATAGGTTATATTCACGTCCACGCATTCCAGGGTAATACGAGAGTACTAATAAATAAGTTCTCCCTACCGTATAAGCCTAATGGAATGGTCGGAGATTAGGGTAATTTTTGTGCCGTAGATTTTTTGGACATTACAAGAGCTAATAAAAAGTAAGTGGTAAATTTCAAATTTACATTTAAATATGACGTTAGAAATACAAAGACCAGAAATTATTTTAGCCTTTCGTACTGTACTGACTGCGGGTAGCCGGCAAATAGATGAGCATAGAGGTGCGGTCAGCATTGCAATAATTAGTAAATAGGGATATTTATTTTGTATATTGTGTTTTGAACGCATAAAATGGATTTATTGTTATGATCTTATTATTAATGAATAATAACAATAAATCTTTTATGTACCAGAAGGTAGGAAAAAAGGCGACGGCAATAGGTAGGCTACGCGGTACTGATAATGGATCTCCTCCGGCCGTTAGCAACATCTGTTCAGCTTACGGAACTTGGGACGGGAGTTATCGTCAGAGTTGGTACGCCGGTACCAGCGTATTCGTTGGGATTTGAGTAATACTTTTGCGTTTAATCTCACAGATTGAAAGGTTAGCAGGTGCGTTACGTAGACTGTTGCACGATCACGGGGAACCAAGAGGCTAGCAACACGTCGCTGTGGAGCCAAAATATACCGCATACAACGCAGAATAACAATAGAGGTTGTACGAGGTTATCACCTTTGAGGCGGAGACAGTCTTGGCTCGTTTCCCGCCTCTGCACATACTAGCGGCGTGCTCTTCGACAAATTCACGGATATGGAAAATATAGGTTGACATATGGTGGTCGATTACGGGTACTCATCGTTTTTTTTAATAGATATCATTGATCTGGTCTGACCTAAATATTTAATCATACCTGTGCTATCGATATTTTTTAATTATTTATTTTTATATTATATTTAAACCAATTTATTAATTTTAATAACTAATTCAAAAACATCTTTTTGAATTAGTTATTAATATTAATTCACCAAGATTGGTGTGAACAAGTCTAAGAATAAATAACAATCTGATAGATTTAGATTTACCCTTGTTTTAATGCCATTATATATTGTTTTTGGGAATAAATTACGAGTAGGTATTTGCTTTTATAAAGTAGCCGGACCTAACGTCTAAGGCTAATTTTTATTTGCCGGTTTATAATCAAATCAAATAGCAATTTTGCTTTTGCACTAATGAAACAGTGTTTAAAAAATAACTAATTATCAGGAAGCTGGCCAGTTCGCTTCAATGGTCAACAGGAGACCTCGTTCCGATCTAAACGATGTCAGACGTCTTTATCTATGCCAACTTAACGGTCTCCTGTACCTTGGATATTTGTTTTGTCTGTTTTGAATAGGTCTCTAAACTCGTTACTTTTAGAGGCTATTTCGTCGACTGATGTGTTCACAGTGTGGCATGCTCTTCGACGTTTATTTAAACCGGAATTTATAAATTTACTATCTCGTGTTACTTTGCAAATATCTTAGATTAGAAGTGCGGACTAGATTAGAGATATTATAAATCGTCGACTTTAAGCGCCTCGACTTTCATTTCCTCTATTTTATTGCTATCTTATTCATTTATTATGATTCAATATTGAAGTTATGATAAATTTGATATAATGGACAGGAGAATACAGACCTTAATTTTGGACAATCCTTGCGGATCTTTTTTCCGGTATTCCCCATTCATACCAAGATACCAATACTGTCGCAGTGTTTTTGTGTTATGCAAATTTTTTTTCGAATTTCGTGTCTCATTCAACCTTTCTATATGCACCAACCGCCAATATATACTTTTCGCAAATCCAGTTTCGAAAACTTCTTTCAAGGCACACCTTAATTTTGTAAAAACAAGAGTTTCAAACGTTAAATAATTTTTAAAACATAATGCGTTGAATAAAAAGGAACTGACATATATCCACACACAAACCAAACTACTGGCCATATAAACTTAAAATTTTATAGAAATAAGTCCAGGCGAGCACTAAAAAAGGTGTTTTTTCATCCAATACAAGTCTACAAAAAGGGTTGAAAGTTTATATGGAGAGATAATTTCAATCCTCAGATCTATACGATCAATCATATTAAATAAGTTTCAGCAAATTGCACGGCGGGAAAACAGCGGGTTCAGCTTATGATTACATGTATTATGTATTGCTGAATTTATTTTAATGAAATCATTAAAACTAAATATTGTAAATACAATTTTAATACATTTTGGTGATTATTTTTTGCCGAATTCCCATTGAATACGAGAATCTTAATTATATTCGGCTAATAATTATTGCTGAACGTGATATTATCAATTCGTTTGTTTACCCAATTTTTTTTTCAAATAACATAAATGAGATTCAACAGGAAACGATGAGGCGTGATTAGATTAGAATAATAATTATATTGCTAGAAGTTGACCTTTCCGGAGAGGATTCTTAGGATATGTTTATATGCTCAATGTTACATTGCCGTATATAATTCTTGTAAACAATACAACCACATAACGAAGGTTGTGAATTTATATTAACATTACATAAACTATTTTATAACATACATATATATATTGGATAAAGTTTTATGTCTTACATAATATGAAAATATTTTAAATCGAAATACGTGACAGATTTTTTTAAGGAAAAAGGTGATAGAATAACGTGATTCAACAGATTGTAGCTTCAGTATCCCACATCGAGGATCCGTAGTTATCGAAAACGAATGAATTTAACAATTATCAATACTAATCGCTCATATGACATGTATGAAATGTTTTATTCACCAAAAATGCTATCGAGTCAAAATCGAGCAGCATAGATTTAATGACAACTGCTAAATAATATACAAAAACTTTGTTTTCATGGGATAAGGTGGCAAACGAGTAAGCAGGTCAGCTGATGTTAAGTGAGCGCTACCCATAGACATCCCCAAAACGCAAATGTGTCGCAGATGCGATGCCTACCATTAATAGACAGAAGGGGATCGACAGGAAAAAGGATATTTTCTTTTTCTATTCATTCCCTCCCCATCCAATCCTGACTGAAATTAAGCCCCTAACACCTCAATCCTTAGACGAAGCGCAGAAGCATACCTCTACTTCGTAAGTGTCTTCTGCGAGGTTGTGGTATTTCACATTTATTAGCCGAGCCGGCCCATTCGTAGATGATGTTGTTGTGGGCTCTACCACTGTTAAAAAATACTCTGTCGCAAGAATAATCTGTGGAGCGCATAAGAAACAACTTGTTGATTACTAGCGCTATACTAATTGGATAAATAAACTTTTGTTTGAGCTTACACATTGTTTTAAATTAACAACAATACTTGGTGACAAACTCAAGGTACAATGTTGGCACTTCTCGGTATTGCGCGCTCATTTGTATAATTATCGAAAGAGGTTACATATGTATCTCGACCTTGTTGCAACGCTTAACGGTCATTTACAAAAATCGGAATGTTTTATGTGTTTTCATTCAAATTGCCATAAACGCGGCGATGAAATTGTATTCAAACAATTTAATTTAATGAAAATATTTTATGCAACGATATAATTCTTGTCTTTTGTGCGGATCAGAAATCCTTATCTCTGGCGACTCGATTGCGGTTCACGTATGTTAAATGTATTCGTCCACTTCTCCGTACCTTACTTCATAAAAAATCAATCTGACAGATATGGTGCAATCACTAAGGAATTCATGAATAATCAATCCTATATAAGATAAAAGCGATTACTTATTATAAAACTGTACTTTGTTTACTATACTAGTGTCGTGTTGACTAACTGGTATTGTGCGGTAATCATTTAGCGGTTTTCCGAAAGGCTTGTTGGCATAATAAGCTGGTGTAATTTACAATATCTATGCGGAAGTATGCCAATATACGGCCAAGGAACTAAACTAATATACAAAGATACATAATATATCTTAATTGACAATAGAGATGACGATGTGCTGTTTAAGTTAATATAATTAACGAAAAACCACCCACTCAAGATTGATATCGAGTGGAGTCCAAAGAAATAACTTAGTACCAATGAAAGAATTCCTAATAGGCTTCTCTCTTCTACGGCTCTATAGTAGACCCAGGATAATCGAGCACCGGTGTAACCCGACACCTCTTGTGATTCAACATGCATTACATCAACATTTATTTCGGGAAATATTTGTTAATACATTTGTATTACAAACACATACATACATACATTGAATACTTTGTGACTAGTTCGCGGCACCACGATATACGTTAGAATAGCTAAGTGTAACCCACGACTATGTTGTGCATGTTTGGCGTATACCATTTGTTAATTTCATCTATAGGTATTGGAATAGGCACGTAATTATTTTATAACATTCAATCTATATGGTGCTATAATATTATTATATAGGATAACATGTAGCTCTGGTCAGAAATGCTATGGATATTCTCAGTAAAAATTCTATGAATTATTAATCCGCATTGAACTTAGCAGTTCACCTCGAATCGCCTTCGATCGTAATATATACGTAATCACGATTTCATGAACTTGGAAAAATTCCTCCTGTTTAAGTCATAAAATCAAGCCTACGTTCTCTGATAAATGGACGAATCACAATCAATTTACCTTCGATTTCTTGGTAAATGTATTACCTAAAGTTTCAAAATTTTAAAACTGGAATGTTGTATTTTTTATGTAATTATATGTGTAATAAAGCCAGCCAGGCCATGCTTGTTCCTTCGCTCATTCACGAAAATTCAATTCATTTTAGCCTTTGAATATTCAAAATCTTCTGTGGATATATTTACATATAGAAGTAATTAACCAACTTTTATTCTTTCTTTTTAATACAATTTATCTGAGCATTCCTGGTACTAAACGACTCACGAGTGATATTTTGTAATAGCTTTTATTTTTGTAGATTAGCTGGTGCCGAAAGTTTAAACACTACCAACTAGTTTGAATTAAAAAAAAAACAAATAAATATACATCATAGTTACGTTCCTATATCAGTCCGAAAACAGCTGGACCCTTGGACCACCACGAAAAAGGACTGCTGACAGAAGTGAATACTCAAAACTGGTGCGAAACGAAGACATTTGTTCAAAAATAAATAATGAATAAACATAAAACTTTGCATCTTAACATTAAAATTGTTAATTGAATACAAGAACAATAAATAAAAGTTAGTCGAAATCGCATTCAAAGAAGGATGGTGCTGAAACACGTTGTGCATGTTCACGTAAAGCTATAAGATTTCCCCAACTAAATATCGTCTAACGCGGCTAAAAAAGATTACGCTTCGAAAAATAGTTCATGTAGCAATAAACAGACAATGCAAGCACTAAGAGTCCGGAGACCTTAATCATTAAATTGTTTTCAATATCAGATCGCTTAAGGATGTCGTTCCAATTTATCCGACATATTAAATATAACAAACTCGGATAATCAACACGTCCTACCGCAAGGTCTGATGATAGCTTATTGTTCCGCAACATTTATGTATTTTCAGGGCCGTGAGATCCGAGTCCGATATTAAATCTCTACACAAATAAAATTAAAACACGTTATATACGTAGGTGGAACAAATTTAGCTATTATATTAACCCCTATCTTGTAATGTTATTCAGCTTAATATTTTTTTAAACAAAACTATAAACCGGTGTTGGATATTTTGTTTACGATTTGCTTGTTCACATCATATATTACGTTGCAATTCTAGTTCCCAAAATGACTTTATGACGGAAGCGAGTCGTCTGACTCTACTATACGAGTGAATACTCGAAATACTAATCGATGGTGTAAGACAACAAGTAACAAAATAAATACATGTTACTAAAAATGCTGGAAAATTCTACAATAAAGGTAATATACTATAAAAATCGTCACATTGTTTTGATTATATATATTATAGTAGTAAGCAAGCAATCATGAACACAATTCTTGCGGGATGTATATGTGTTGATTACTTCCTGTGCATTCTTCATTGTTCGACTCGGATGTCTATACACCATAGGGATTTGATAACTAACAGGGAGGACAATTCACTCGTCAGTACGTTAATTCAATTCGAAAGGTTTGCCTAAAAATTGTGTAATTAAGTAATGCTGTAACTTATCTAACATAAGTGTCGTTGAAAACCATTACGGCTGATAAATTGAGCATTGTAGTTTCCAAAACTAGAACTTGACGTAAGACAACTCTTACTTACAATTATGGATTAGAATAAATCTTGATATCGAAAAAAAATTCTGATCCGATGTACAGCATCGTGATGATAGGAAATATCCGCATTTAGACTGAAGCGGTTCTAGATGGGCTTTAATATGTTATTAAATGAAATAAATTGCGATTAATGTGTGCCAGAAAAAATATGCAACACTGTTTAACGAGGTATGTGCCAACTAATTTTTGTTATTTCTGTAATTTTATCAGTACACGGCAGTAAAAGTTAAAAAAAAATATATAAAAATATTAAACGACAAAAAAAACACATTTAAATATATGAAGACACTACACGTCAGACTGGTAGGTGCGGATAATGGTAGAATATTTTATAAGATTCTGAAACATTTCAACACTTTCACGTATTCATTTTCGTCGGTTACACGTTTTACTAAACACCGTTCAGATTTGACAATGTTTTGTGTGCACTCTTCGTCTGTTTAGTCACTACATCGGATATATGAGTTGAAAATTACCTAACCTTTGTGTCAGTTCCAAACATAATAGTTTAGACAATAACGACTAATTTATATCACCACGCTCGTGTTTTAACAATAATGAAGCAGTGTCAAGATCGTCGTCGTTGTCGCGTCGCCATAAACATGCTAGTTTTTCTGTGGAGGGGTGATAACAAAAAAAAGCAATAAAATTTATTGCAAACGCACGCGAAATATTTAAGTCAAGAATTCAAGTCGTGATAGGGACAATCGTGTTTCATGTTATTCTGACTTGTTGTTGCATCTCGAATAGTACTATACTGATGTATTGAAAGCTGTCATTTTTGTAATGGGAAATCGTGGCAACATTTAAGAAATCCATGTCAGATCGATTTAACAGATATACAGTTATGTCGCGGTATATCGTTCTTGTATTACGTACGGTTGTCTAAAAACTGGACGTACTTTTGCATCTTAGTTCACGACAACTTTTATGGAACTCTTGCTTTATCAGTATTTTGGATGTCATTTGAACATAAAATAATTAAATCATTTACGTTACCTTCAAGAAATCCAATAAAGAATTTCAATATAAATGAACCTTTATATTCGAGTGTATTGAATGGATAAATAAAGAAAAAATAACTAGACAATTTTTTATGTAATATAAAGTTATGAATTTGTTTTCATTTTGTTTTGTTTTCTTTTTAATTTATTTATGAAGTAGATAGTATATAAGAACATTGTTATTTAGAAAATTAACACCATAGTCTGCAATAAAGTCTTTATTATTATTATTATATTGCAACAGTTAGCGACAGTGTTGAAATGTGACGAAAGGGTAGTCCTATGGGAACTTATACCAAATTGGTGACATTGCAGATGTCACGAATTGTGTATACATAAATAAAGACTAAAGTTATACTTAACTGACAATAATGTAGAAAAATCGACAAAGGTGTCCAATTATTAATTATTATTTAAGCTTATATAAGCTTTAAGCCAATATTATTAAGTAAGCTTTAAATTTGTTTTCTTATTTCATAATTTAAACATTACGTCATTATGTGTACCATTGATAGTGTGTTCAAAATTTCATACGCGAAATAAATAATCTTACTTTCGTATTTGTAAAGTAGAAAACAGTAAAAAATTCAACGCGATCAGAAAAAACATTAGGATATTTGCATTATTTTTTTTATATTATGGACTAATTTCCCAAGGCGGCCGGCCGCAAACTATATCCAAAACCTATACAATATAGACTACTGTCATACTGTGCTGACCCAACATAAGAAAACTCATGAAGACTCTTTAAATTAAAATTAATCTTTTTTTATTTTATGTCTCATCATTTTACAGTATATCAAGGCAGTATTATAAAAATGTTAGTCACGTATTATGTAAACTTGACAGACAAGCGCCTTATAAACCACCAACATTTGTGAATAGCAGTTAAACACTTCGCTCGACGTAGTATAAAGTACACAGTCCTAATAGCAGGCTAAATAAAAAATATTTTGGTACAGCTAATTAGTATTTGATTTTCCATACTTTTAAGATATTGCGAGTTCTCAGTTGGAGTTACATTTCACAAAAATATAACACATAGTCTCCGAAAGATGTGAAAAGTACTGATAAAAGTAGGGTTAACCGCGTTAGGAAATATTTCCAAGCTAAATATCAACATCACATTTTTGATAAGCATCTCCCATTTTGATAAGCATCTCTCATCATTGACATCATTAATTGTTTTATTATAAAGCAAGCAGATTTTACACATCGGGCTACCGAAAAACTACATTCGTTTATTGTATACAGTAAGCGACAAATTTTTATTTAAAAAGCAAAAAACCTTTACCTAATTAAAACTATGTTTAGTAAAAATTTATTAGACCACTAATCGTCGGCCCTTGTTCTGCGACTTGAACATGGAAAATTTATTTTTTTATCGAATCAACGATTTTAAAAGAGGCCCCATAACGTGAAAATATTCCTTTTCATGTTTATCACTCTGTGGTTAGACCGCTGAAGTTATAATGACTCACGTCAAAGTCATAGGACTATTTTAAACGACTAAATTACATAAATAATTCCGTGACGTGTTGATAGGGAGACGTTTTCAGAGGCAATATGTTTGTGTCTAGAATTTAATTAAGCCGTAACCAATGTACGGGGAAATAAGTTATTTATCGCTCGGCGCGTAACGGAAATTGTAAATACCTTAGCACTTCTCATACAATTTCATTTAACAAACTGATGAAATTACATTGACCATATTCACAAAAATCGTAACTTATATTATAAATGCGAATATGAGTTTATTTGATACGCTTTCACGCGTAAACTACTTAACAGTTCATTTTAATTATTAGCAAAATAGATACATAATAATATGAAGAAAAAAAACGTATTACATATAGATAAATCAATTGCTACAAATACAAGATTATTTGTAGCCAAACTGATAGCTTCTGAGACCAAGGACAGCGGTTTTCTGATATTAATTTTCATTCAGTTTTTATGTGATCTTATTTAGGTTTTCATATCGTTTAAGTCACGGCTACATAACTGATGGCTTTTAGCATAATAAGCGGTTGTTAATGTTGATCACATTATTTTAAGTAGCGTTAACACCTAAATCTGTGATGGTTTAACCACGTCTAAAAGTCCATTTACACACCAGTAATCACTTTAATATTCTTGATCATATTACCACATAATTGTGTTGTTTATATAAAATGTCATATATTTTATAATGAACGATAAAATTCATGTAGAATATGAAAGATAACTGCGAAAATGGTAAATTGATCTTTCGATAAGTTGCTTTGGCTCTTTGCCCTCGACATGTACAACAAAAGGTTTTTAAATAAGTTATTGCGAAGGTTTATACCCGACGCATGATACCTGGTTGTTTTTCCTTAGACGCCACGTATAGAGGCGGGAAGCTCATACTCCTCTCTCATATGATAGACAATAGGTAACACATACACACAAATAGAATGGCTATAGTATATACTGGGGTAGCAATTTCTATTCATGTTTTACCGAGTGTATAAAGACACAAATCTGACAAGATGATTCTAATTGGGACTATCAAAACCTATTTTTTTTATAACTCGTTCAAATTTCGACTCAGCTAGAAATCCAAACAATTCTCGTGTTGTAACAACTTGTTTGACTGCGCTATGTTACAGATTGTCAAAGTAGTTTATATCTGCAAAATTAAGTAATAAATTACTTTAATTTATATGCAAGTACCTGAATGACTGTTTTTTATTATGTAAATCTGGTTTTATATAAATTATTTTTATAAACGAAAATCGCATTAATAGATTTTCTCACGAAACGAGGAATTTGAAAACAAGGGAATAAAATAATCGGACTGGAAACATCTAGACTTGTAACCGGGGTTTTCATTGATCTAAGACGTGGATAAAACGACATTTATCTGAAAAAGCTAGATCGATTTATCGTCCTCGAAACGCCCCGTAAACTAAATTTCAGGATAATCGCTCGCGCCATTTCCGAGATTAAGATTATGTACACACAAGAATTGCTCGTTTAAAGGTATTAGATGTAAATTTAATAAATAAGTAATCGAACGTAATTAATGCAATACTAGTAAACTTTTATACATTAACAGAAATATTAATGTGTTTTAACATTGGGATTTTTTTTATTCTTTACAATTCTTCATGTTGATAGCTGTGAGTATAAATGAACACAACTTATATTTAATGCATTACAGCCTTGACAAGGTTGTCTTGTATCAAGTGCACCCAGCGGAGCCAAACCCCCGTTTGAATCACCAATTCACTAATACAAACCATTAAGAGAAACGACTTAGGAACTGGTTTAATTCGTATTACAGAATTAATTTTAAATATGTATTAGTATACCGGTTTGCTTTGACGTGTCTCTTAACCTAAAAATTATTACAAACTGAAATCGCTCTTAAGAAATTATTTGCACGTTGAAATAAAGATTTTTCCTCGCATCTCGCGTAGACTGATGAAAAATACCCTGAAATATCGCTACTAAAGACGTTGGAACATGCCAACAAAAAGAAAGAAGCCATCAGAAAAAATAACCACCACAAAGCATTTAATGTCATAAAAGGTCCTATTGTGTTCACTATATTAAAATCTTGTTTATAATAAATTTAAGTCCGTAAAAGTTATTTAAGCTTATTATGAAATTACAGCTGTGATTTGTGAAATAGTTCAGTTTAATATATATAAATGTGCATATTTATCAATTTTAAGTGTAAGCTAACTTCTCTAATAATCGGTGAGTAATTAAATAACATATTTATTTCATTTTATATCTATTATGTTTTTCTGATATAGTACCAGTGTGTACATACACATAATTTTTATACATTATAAATTAACATACTTATCGTTTTAGTTAATTTGTATTTACTTTAATGTGAGCAATAAAGTCTATCTATCTACTTATGTAGTGTCGTTTACGTTTTTAATTTTTGTTAGAACCCAGAGACAAAAAAATATCAACCAGGCACTTTATGTTATAATTCTGGTGGATTATGATTTAAATGTATAATATGCATATATAAATTTGTTTCAAAATATAAATGTTATTAGATACAAGATGATGACATCCTACCAGATCAGGTTGGGTCACACCTTGTTTTTTTTTCTACGTTCGAACCTCGAAATATTTGTGACGCGTATGAAAAGAAACGAGTTAATTGTGACAGCCATAAATCGATGTGGAGACATCACCGTGTGTCGGTGAATAAAGAACGCAAATTTATATTTCGTACGAGCACTGTTCATGCTTCCTAGCAAAGTTATGCAATACGTCCACCTTCCACGTTTCTTCATGGCAGCTATGAAGTCAACCGCATCATGCCAGTTAAATCTGGTTAATTTCATGTGACGCATTATTTTAAACGATTTTCTCGACAACACGCGACTGCGGCGAGATCTGCGGATGTGCGTCTATCGCCTTTCGTATTAAATTATTTGTATTCTATTTCTTTATTTCATTTGTTTTTTTCGTTTAAATGTTAAAATTATTATAATACATTAATTTTTTGGTCTCCGTAAGTTAAATATTCAAGCTTAATATATTTTTATGAATTTTTCTTATTCCTTATCTCTTATTCTGCTATTTTAAAGTATTGTAAAGGTGCTGCGGTGTGGTGTTAGACAAATGTGAAATAAACAATTCTTAAACTATTGTCTGAGCACAACGAGGCGATAAGTCAGTTGGAAGGATTTAATGAAGCAGATTTTTAAGGTAGCCTCAGTCGCAAAAACAAAAAATTAATATTAAAGCTGTACATTCAATAAATTGTCAAATTGAGGACATAATGATTCATGATAAGACCAATACTCGGACACATTTCTTAACACGGTTAGGTTACCAACAGGTAACATATGCAATGTATAAGTGATTATTCTGGGAAATCCATCAAACGTACACTAACAGGCTATATTTAGCACCGGGGAGGATCCGAAGGCTCCGCAAGAGCCGAGATATTTCGACATGCAGCAAGTAAACAAACACGTCCTCGCCACAAGTTGCGACACACCACTTGTAACAATCATTTGGTAACGCACCTCTGCGTACTAAGGACTTGCGAAGTTGACGAGAAAACGGCAAACTGTTTATTGTTTTTCTTTACACGCATACGCTACGTCATATAAGTGGAAACCACTCATGTAACATGTTACGCCGTGGACATAATCTCAAACGACTAGTTAGCACGGTTCGTGTAAGACGTCCGTTGCTGGAGACCAAAACTTTGTACGATTGCCTTTCATACAAAGAACTAATAGTGATGTATTGTATGATATGTGTATATGTATGTTTTGAAGCAGATTGAAAGGACGAAAAAGATTTGATAATAAAATAATAAAAACTATAATGCTATAAGACGTATCTAATTCATTGACATCTTATTGATCAAGCCTACGACATTTATATAACGTTACTATAGAAGTAATTTCCGTAATGACAACATCACAACATTATGTAACATCGATCAAATTGTTATATTAATTTTGATCATTGTTAGTTAGTCAGCAGAAGTCGCATATAAGTTTGAAAGGTTTCAAATATTTTACATTATTATGTCTTCCAATCTCCTCCAGTCTTTTATTTCGTTAGAAACATGTCTAGTCAAAAATAGGGCTTAAAACTTGTATGATTACATTAAGAGATTCTTAAAGTTTGTTTTTTATTAATTGATTTTGTAACTTCATAATAAAATAAAACATAACAGTAATATAAATATCTTAAATGTTTTCCCACGAAGACCAGTTTGAGATAACCGAACGACGGCAGGGACGCCTAATCGTTAATCGGAAATATTCATTATATAATGTAAATACATTAGATGTGCCGATGGAATATTAGCAATCGTTAAAGAAATATAAAAATAAAAAAACGTTTGAAGAAAAAGTTATTGTATATGTATTAGATATAAAAGAGAAGGCTCTACTACCAACTCTACGTAACTTAAATTATAATGAAGGAGGAAAACCATTGTGATACAGAAATTGTTCCAGCCCTTGTTTATAACAGATAATTGAATAATCACACATCATGTCTATATCGACGAATTACTTCTCTTTGTCGTTAGAATGACCGTTAATCAGATGAAAAAAAACCCACTTAAGCTGTCTTCATACTGCCAAATGTAGTGTCTAGTGATTTAATATTTAATACATATATAATTCAATATTATTTATTTGATGATATACTTAAATCTATTTATGTATCGCTGTATGCGTGTCTTTTTTAAAATTGGTGTTATTTGTAAATATACTATTATAATAATTATAAATACATATATAGGCTCACGCCTACTTTGGATCGTTGGTAAAATGCCATTAGGCGTTACTCTAAAAGACAATAGCTTTTTTAGTATTTTCAATTAAGGGGTTAGGGGCCGACACCTTGATATATTATTGTAAAATCAATACCTGTTACGAATAATTGAATATAAATTTGAATTCTTGTCGCTGTTAAAACGTGCGACTTAAGAACACAAAACAGATGGAATTAAGATGTAATTTAAGACAAATTAGATTAATAGCGTTCACATTAGTATTCAAATCGAATTATCGACAAATGTCAGTTTTAGTTTTTTTTAAAACCAGTACCTAAATTTGTCTGCAAATTTTTCGGCAAGCAAAATATGAATATTCTGAGCCACTAGCCACGGAAACACAGTTGCCTATATTAACTAATCCGTTAGAATTCGAAGATATACATAAAATTATTCGAATTGATTTAAATTTGATAATTATAGCGTCTAAAAACTCCTAAAACGATTTTTTTCTAAAGTTTTCCTGTTAACTGTACTGTCAACATTTCTACTATTGGTGTAAATTTAAGGTAATATGATTTCAAAAGAATAAACAGAATGTTAATATTTGTTTAAGAGAACGTGTTTACGGACATTTTTCTATTTAAACATTGCTAAGTAGCACTCGGAGTGCAGTTAAAAGCTATTATCTCTTCGAAAGTATCTAATGAGCACATGCCATTAATTAATGCGTCGATTAGATCGTTAACGAATAGGTTATATAAAAAAATAACTTCAGTAAAGAAGAGAACAGAAGAATTTACGAAAGATTGGACCTTATTGGATATTATGTATGCACACGTGTACTGATAATAGGAGCGGGCGCAATCACTTGGACTTGTTTCCTATGTCCACAATAATGTTGTTTATACGGGTCATAATATTAAATGTCCGATTGTCAAGTAAGGTAAACTTTGAAAATGTATCGGACAACATCGCATTCTGTTTACTTTCTGTGAAAAAGAAAGTTGTGTTTTGATTAACGTGTAACAGAATTCTATAAGCGACGAGTAGTTTAGTGGCGGACGACTGGGGGGCGCTGGACGGCAATATTTCAGTTGTTACCCAACAAACTGGCGGCGAATACATTGCTGTTATAATGAGTTTTTGTTTTTCGTACCAGCCCGAGTGAATAATACTCGAACAAAAGAACCAAACATACGAGTCGAATCGCCAGCCACATTTCACTGTGACATCGATATGGGCCGTTTAAATTTTTCAAACATTCAATACTACGAAAATAAAAATAAAACGCGAAGCCGTCTCTTATTTTTTTTCGATTCGCCGTAAAAGTGAATTATTCGCATCGAGTCCTCAATATTTACAAATACCGTGGAGCTGTTCACCTTAAGAGTACCGCTTCGTTCGGTTCTAAACCGTCGAAGGAAATAGTTAAGTATGAGAGATAAGATGTCTGAAATATTCACTTCATCCGCCCGACCCCGGATCACCGAATGCGGACATCCTTGTCTGAGAGGATCATGGAGACCATTTAAATTTTCTTCTAACGGTCGCAGAGGCAAAATGCAGTCGCTGAGGCTGTTAAATTTTTTTTAAAACATCAGACTCACCTGTTGAAATACTTCAGAGTTCCACACGGCGGTAGATTCCTTTTCGTTGTCTCTTGCCAAGAGAGCAGTCCGGTTTTGCATTCACGTACCGAAGCACGATCGCACTGCGTGAGAGAAAGGGCGCGCGGCTCGCTCACAAGTGTACACAATCGCGGCTTGCGGTTCAGAGGTGTAGTGCTGGAATGAGTCGCGAAAGCGTGCTGGCAGTCGCGGGTCTCGGTGGGCACTGAAGCCGCGCGGTGCGGGGAGCGCTTTATGTTGCGCCGGAGCAGCGCCGCTACACCCTGCGCCCTCGCCGCTTCCGACCGACAGCCCCGCCGCCCCCGCGAACATCACCGCGCCCAATTTTTTCATGTTTTTTAAATTTTAATCCCAGCCCCCTCCCCAGGCCATCAACCCAAAAATTACAATACGAAAACAACTGGTTAATAAACCACAATTGACGATAGCCTAAACAATTGAGGATCTCATTTATTTCAATAGTTATCACAGGCTATAAAATAAATATGTACGTATGAATAATATGTTTACGCCACGTTGACGAACTACTTATTTAAATGTTGTAAATGTAAATGAAAACAAAAATGGTGGTTATTTGCAATCAGTGAAAAGCTTTATTTGTTAATTTCGCCAAACAAATTTGTCATTAGTACAGTAATAGAATCAATCTGATTTTTGGCAATACTTTTGTTTCTCACTGTAGAAACAAAAATCTGCAGATTCTAGTCTAAGAATTTCCGTGGCGGGTTCGCGTTGAACAGGCGACCACCAGTCGTAAACACCGTAGCCAAATCTATCAGTGTGGGCTACATTAATACTGTGGTATATTAAAGGTTCTATATCTATAGAAACTAATTTAACTTTATTTATTTATAATAATCTCCACCCACCCAGGTGTTGATATATGGTATAGGTTTAAACAATACATGAGTATAAATCCCTTATCCCTACTAATATTGTAAATTTGAATGTAAGTTTGTTTGTTACGCGAAACTACTCAAGCGATCACCATAAAACTTTGTACACACATAACGGCTGGACCGATTTCGATGAAATTTACAGGGATTGTCCAGATTAGCATATTCCTGTGTTTGGTAGCGATCGGATCAACATAATTAGTAGTACCCGGGCAAAGCCGGGGCGGGTCACTAGTAAATACATATTGTAGGTAATGACATAGCACTACACACTTTGGAAACCAAAAATGTTGACGGTAATTAAACTTGTTTGCAAAAGATTTAAGTACTTGATTTTTATTATCATTAACATATGATACGAATTATTATAAATATGTATATCTCACTCACATACATATTAGTTAGAATTTGGTATTGTGACTAGTACGAGTTTTAAGGTACACTATAATTCTTAATAGATAATTTTACGTTATATCTCTTTTTTGTATTGGAATAAGTTTTCAGCTGATATTAGTTATTATTATTTCATTGTGTAAGCTACGGTGGTCCTTATGTTGGTTCTTATTTTAATCTGCAGATTTATTGACTTGCTAGTCTAGACTATAATGACGCCTTTAACTTAGTTTGTGCGTAATTCAAAACCCTTAAGTCATTATATTTACAATAAGTTTATCTTTAATATAATTAAGTCATTTATCAATCACATATAATTAAATAAATACAATTGAATAAACCGTCAGTCCCTGTGAATAGATTTAGCACGAATTTGCTTATGATGATGCAGCATCGTAAAATATGGAGTTGACGTTTATCCTATCTGCAACCTTGCAGATAGATAAACCTATATCATCGTTTGTTTTATCGATCACTTAAAGTTTTCGAATACCACAGTTTTATTATTAGAAGAATGTGGCAAAAGAGCAAGCGGTTCACCCGATATTAAGTGAGTGCTACCCACAGACATATTCAACTTACTAATGAGTTGCAGATGCGTTGCCTACCTTTAACGGACAGAGGAGTGACAAACAGAAAGAAGAATATTTCCTTTTTCTATTCATCGCCTAATCCGCCAAATCCTTTTCCTCTTTCCATTCTTCTCTTATTCCAAATGGTATGGGAAAGAGTAGTTAGACCAGAATTCATCCTACGCAACGTCTTTTTCCTGCCTATGCCCATAATACCAATAAAAATAACAATGGTGTAACCCGCAACAACATCTGCTTGCACCAATGGACTGGCTCGACCGGTGAAATACCATGACCTCATAGAAAACAGGCGTGAAGCAGAAGTACTCTGCGTTTCGTCTGATGAGTGAGGTGCCGGGTGCCTAATTTGAGTCCTCTTCCCCTTGCCATCCTTACCTTATTAGGTTAGGTTGGGAACGGGTGGTCACGGTAGCAAGCTCACGCGTCCCCGTGGCCCCACCGTAATGCGTCAGAGGGAAGTCAGGTTTTAGTGGGTATTCCGGTCACCTTCTATGGCCGGCGAATCCCACACTCCCTGCGCCATTGCACAGGCCGGCGTAGGGGTGCGGAAATGCATTTCCTGACTATAAAAAAAGGTTGGGAACGGGAAGAGGATTGGACGGGGATGGGGTTAATAGGGAAGAGGAAATATCCTCTTTCCTGTCTATGCCCTCCTCTGTCAATTAAAGGTAGGCAACGCATCTGCAACACGTTTGCCTGTTGCGGATGTCTATGGGCAGCGCTCACTGAGCATCAGGTGATCCGCTTGCTCATTTGCCACCTTGTCACATAACAAAATATGGCTAGAGAGCGCAGAAGGAATAATCCTTTCGCCGAGTAGAGGTCAGTTAAGTACGGTTTTTACGAACTTATACCCGGAACTTAGGGTCTTTTATAAATAAAAATCACTCTTAATATACTTTACAAAGTAGCGTCAATATTGCACAATTAAAAAAAGGAAATGTATTTCGTGAAAGATAAACTGTATACTCGTTAGTTAGCTTGGACAATTATATACATTACGATAAGCGAAACATGTTTGTAAAACAAAGGATGAGCG
The DNA here is from genome assembly GCA_029849275.1 of Papilio elwesi. NCBI lineage: Eukaryota > Metazoa > Arthropoda > Insecta > Lepidoptera > Papilionidae > Papilio > Papilio elwesi. Next base: position 14,310,817 of record CM056717.1, on the reverse strand, counting down.
GATTCGGATGTTTATGCGCGTATTCGAAGAAGGTCGATCAGTGGATGTTATTTATTTTATTAGTCAGTCAGTTACAGTCCCTTATCAATACGTCGTATTATCTAAATAATAAGCGGGAGCTTCGTGGGAACGAACCCCTATTTTATCGTGAGCACATAGAGGTAGTCTAGTCTAGTAGCTACCCTAACGCGTATTATATTCCTATTTTTTCATCACTTCGGCTATTGCGCCATTACTTAACTACAGTTGCTACGCACGCTAAATCCCGTTCGTATTTAAATTTTGCCAACAATATATTTTGCTCTTAAATCTAAATCTCATTATTTTGCCAACCTATTCATTCCGTTTTCTCTTCAGCTTGCTTAGCAAGGCACATTCCTTAAACATTACATTACGCCCATTTCTTCTTCTGAAATAGGCCTTACCGGTTCCGAAGGGCTTGGTCTTATTTTATATCTACCTAATTCATTGCGTATTTATTTATTTTCTTCTCTTAAGATCATGTCCTTGGAAGGAAAAGAAAACGTAAAAGACTTATTAAAGAAACGTAGCATTATTAAAGGTTCAAAGATTACGTAAGTATTTTAAGCAACATCATAATCATGTCAATACAAGATAGATGTAATTAGATCATAATTATTGTAATTTCTTTTTTTATTACAAGTGTTAAGAGCAAGTCGCTTTTCATTTCAAAGTTGTTCAATCTTGAACACTAATAGACCCCAAAATAAACGTAGAAATATTTTTCACTAAGAGCAGAACTTATAGTTTCACAAAAAAAAGAGATCAAACCGACAAAGAGGTGATAGCCAAATTTACATAAGTTTCTTCATGGATAAAAAATATGCGCACACGCCCGTAACTCAAAGGGGTAGGCAGATAACATGGATTTCCATTTGGCGCGATCCTGGCACACCTCTCTCGCTTCTTCCACATTCATACATCTACGCATGCATGCTCGTCGGTAATGGGTGCTCCTTATATCGCCCTTTTTTAGTAAGTCATTAATCTGATCGATATAAGTTTTCCTAGGGCGTCCCCTACCAACACTGCCACTCACTTTTGCAACATAAATTTGTTTTGTTATTCTCTCTTCATTCATCCTTTCAACGGGCCCGAACCAACAAAAACATACACCACAAATACAAGAACTCTTCCACCTGTTTCACTTCTTATAACACACCATTAACATTTATTTCAATTCTTCTCATATCTTTACCATCTAATGAATCATTCACTACATTCAGCATAAGTTGTAAGTCCTCCGCTGATGACGCAAGCACAACCTGGTCATCAGCGTACAAGAGACATTTTACAACTAACTCGCGCATTCTTAATCCATAATATTCGTTTTTCAAAGCTTTCATACAATCATCTATAAAGAGATTGAACACCCATGGGGATGCTACACAGCGCTGTCTTACACCTTTATGGATGCTAAACCAGTCTGAGTAGGCCCCGTTAATCCTAACACAAGCAGTAGAATCTTTACAAAGAGATTTTAACACTTGTATTAGATCACTGTTCAATCCAAACTCAACCAAGGTTGATCACAGATCGCCGTAGCTGCTTCAGAGCAGAAATTTGCAATCAACACCCCGCAACCATCAATGACGCATTATGAACACAATAAACACCCGTGTAATGTTATTGTAGCGAGCATGTATAATCGCGCTTGCGAAATCAAGCTTAGGCAACAAGTATTCGCTACCTCTATTTTCATCCGTATAAACAGAATCAATTTCGGTAGAAAAGTTAGTTGGCAATACATATAAACTCGACGTTTCATAGAAGCAAGCCTCTAAGACGCCAAGTACCCATTATCGAAAAGCCGAAGCTCTAAGTCATGGTTCTGAGCACGCTTAATACACCGAAGTGCAAAAACTCTTCCCAAATTAAAGCATAATTAGTGAGTAACTCACCAACTACACCCTAGCCGGTATAGGTTTATAGACATTTATTCATCGTGAGAACATATCTATGCAATTTCCATTATAATTTCACAACGCAACATTTTACGGAAATTGGACCCTGTATACCGTTTGTATACGATCCGTATTCCAAAACAACCACCACATCGTAATCGGCATTATTCATTTTATATATTTTCCCCTCAAATATATCTACCATCAAAATAAATAAATTATTTCAATAGTTCGACGTCCAACGCTTCACGCCGGCCGCATTACTCATATAAGTAGTCATGGGTGTGTATCTACGTACAGGCAATTTTGATGTCCGTTCGCGTAGGATTTTTCACTTTCGTATTTTTAAATTATTTTATTATAAACGTTCATTATAAGTGTATACAATACCTATTTCCCTATTTTTGGATTTAAATTCAATAAAAAAAATCAATGCACGAAATCACTCTTTAGACTTCGTGTGATTTTCACGAAAAATCAATACGAGAACACATGTAATTCTTATGCCCCTATTTTCCTTAATGTATTGATTCGATATCAATATTAATATGTATTTATATTACTTAGAAGTGTTTTATAGGTCTTTAAGTTCCTTTAATCACGATTTATATCTTCATTAGACCAAATAATGTAACTTTATATTTTAATTTAAATATCAATATTTTGTAATGATATTCTAATATGCTATGCATATAACTATTATTAGCAAATTTTTATATTATTAAATGTCATACAATGTCATAACGTTAGTTACAATATCATCGTCAGGCTTACGTCAGGTATAAATTAACATCCGTAACCACCAACCAAAACATATCCATTCTGTGAATCATGTAATTTTAACTTTAGTACTTTATATTAGATTGTCCTTACGATATTACATCATGGTCACAAGCAAGGGCTGATAAAAATGTCTTTCGATTAAAGTATTTAGTAAATTTTATTCTTATTATCAAAGCTTAAGTTATCAAAAAGACATCACCTATCTACATCTTCTTACACATGATTACATCATCTTACATTCTATCACTTATGTCTGAAATACATTTCTTAAGCGACCGAATATCACACGTTCTTATCATGTCAACGGATCCCCTCTGCTGTAAGTATTCCATTTATTACAATACGTTTTATTTTTACACGGGATGTTGTTATATTGACAATAATATACGTATAACATAAAAACCTGCACAGTATGTTTGCAGAAGAAGAATTTTGGTAATTACACTTAAGACGGTTGATGGTCTAAGGGTAATGATATTTATACTACTTTTTGTAATATAATATCCTTGTCTAAGGCTAAAAATATTGGAAATAGAAAAAGACAATGTTGATTATTGAAAATCGGGACAAAAGGTTGTAAACACGTGGGATTCTGAAGTCACCTTTCAGTCGCTTTTACAACAACAATATACGATTTCAACATCTGGGCGACCTTTTTAAGTATTCTAAGCTCGTTTTCAATCACTTTTAAAATTAAATGATACGTAACTATAATAAGACGTTTTTTAACTGAACTGAACAATAAATAGTTTTTTCATAAGCCATTTCAATGAACTCCGTTCTACAATGTATCAACCAAAATAAGATAAAATATAATGATCGTATTGAAACTAGACTCTGATTCTAAACTACACTAGACTAGATTAGTATTAAACAAGAGTACTTTAAAACTTTCAGGACAAATCGACATAAATGGAGCTATATAAATGCCTTTAGGCAGCTAACGAAACTAAACGTCATTTATTTTAACAATAAATTAATTAAAGTAAAAATAGTGCATTATATATTCATAATCAGCCTTTTTTAACGCGTTTCTCCACTGTCGGGACATTATGTTGGCCTCCTCTCCGAGAGAGGGAAGGGTCGTAATCCACCACGCAAGCCCAGTGTGGGATAGATTGTCACATGCGCCCGATTTTGGTGGTTTGAAAACATGGCGGTTCCCCACGATGTTTTACTTCACCGTTTTAGGAGAATTGGTGATGAAATAAATTATACATAGTAAAAGGGCTGCCTGGGTCCGAACCCGCGATTAAAGTGTGTAAGTCAGCGCATATACCACTGGGACACATTAAATACTTGCTGCGTTAAAAAAAACTTAAGATTAATATATGGAATGGAGCAAGAGTAGCAGCAAGGTCGCGAGTTCGAACCCAGGCAGGTCCTTTACTTCGTGTACCGTGCGGTGGTATCGCCCTTGTTGGAAATGTATGCCTTAGAGAAACGATCCCTCGGAAACGATCCCTCTTCCTGTCCTTGTATTTAAATATTGGATTAACGATCTCTTCGCCAAATCCCGTACATTTAATTTTATATGGTCATCAGCTTTCTAAGTACACTAAACGTAGAATACATCGATGGACCGCGGTGTTTCGGCTGCGCCTCACTAGGTAGTGATAGGGCACTACCTACCGCTGCCTGGGACAGCTCCCAATTGGGTGACTGGTGACACGTTCGAAGGGAGGGCCTCGTATTGCACCTCGCGGCACGTTACTCGGTCCCTCGCCTCGCGCTGGTAAGCACCAGTCCGTGGATCCCGTAGAAGAGCGGTGTAGCCGCTAGTATTGAGCCGTAGACTAGGACGTAACCCAAGAAAAGCACTTTGTGAGAGTGTTCCTCGGGGTTGGGTCTCGACGGAAGCTGGATTGCGACTGACTTTTTGGATTATTTTTTGTTTTTTTGTTGTGACTGAAAGGTCACTGTTTACGTTGAAGAGGCAATTACAGACAGCTACACCGGGCACGAGGCGGCAGGGCGCAGAGGGCGCCTAGCCTAAGCCTCTTTAAGAGTAACTAAGATCGAGTGCTCCCTCCGTAGAGGGAATCTCGGCTCGGGCCGTTACTTTATTATTATTACCGCATTGGCACTTTTTGGCACAAAGTGCGTTCTTCTTATGCGCCGCGCCGAGACAAAAAAAGTAAGTTAAGAAGTATGTTAGGCGTGACTTTGAATTAAAAGGTTAAAAATAGCGTTATAATGGAAAAGTGTGGCTTAAAAGTGGACGTTGTGACTAGAATTGAGAAAGGTATGCTTCGGTGGTTCGGGCATGTTGAAAGGATGAATGAAGAGAGAATAACAAAACAAATTTATGTTGCAAAAGTGAGCGGCAGTGTTGGTAGGGGACGCCCTAGGAAAACTTATACCGATCAGATTAATGACTTACTAAAAAAGGGCGATATAAGGAGCACCCATAACCGACGAGCATGCATGCGTAGATGTATGAATATGGAAGAAGCGAGAGAGGTGTGCCAGGATCGCGCCAAATGGAAATCCATGATCTCTGCCTACCCCTCTGGGTTACGAGCGTGAGCGCATATTTATATTTATTTATTTACACGTTCGATTTATTATAACACACAATTACACTTATGTGACTTCCATCGAAAACTTGTCTATATATAACCACGTCAATTCTTATCATATTCAACACGTCACATAGGCTTTAATATACACCACACCATGGTCCATTGGGCGATACATATTGACAATTCTATGTCATCACATTCTTTAGGCTATTCTGTTACCAAAAAATTCCACAACTTAGTTTGCACGGTGGTTTCACACTCCCGGCAATTATAGGGGTCTGTGCAATAAACCCTCGATATTTGTTAACGGCCTCCTCGGAGAAATTGTCCATTTATCTTCATTGTTTATATTTGTTAACTGTCGTGTTATGTTATTTTTATATTTTAAAGGCCAAAACTAAATGCCGAACGTTGGTATAAAACAGATAAATCTCCATCCCTGTAGTTAAGGAATGGTTATACATTTGCCTAAGTATTTTAAAATACTAATTCTTTGCTTTCTAAAATCAGCTCCTGCAATGCAGTTCAATGGCTGATGTGGTTATGGTTGGTTAAATTTGGTTAATGAACCAAGTTCCTTTAAAACAAAACATCGACTTCGTTATTGTGCAATTTGGTCGCTAACACGCGGACTACGACCTTATATAATTGGTATGTATGGCATTGGTATCTTACCACAAGGACTTAATTGAATTGAATAAGTGCAAAAAATATATATTTATTTAAATCACAGCAGTACGATAGCAATCGTTACTAAAATAAAACGAACATTTATCTGATTCATGTCTCCATAACACATATCAAAGTCAAGAAAGATTAGTCACCTTTAGACCGTATTGGCGCAATCAGTCTGACCTCCATGGTAAACATTTCACGAAATCCCTCCGTCTTCAAGGTTTGCATTTGCTGATGTAATAAATTCCTTGACAAACGGATATATATGTAACAAATTTTGATTATTATAATAAAGAATGCCACCACGACTCATGTTATGACGTAGAGCTTTTCGAACACTTGCCGTCGAAGCTTTTACATGAATTTCGTTTTCCCATTCGTCGTTCAGCGATTCCAGGGACAGAAAATTTTGGCGTAACTATGAGAGCTTTCGGCTCGTTGGAGTCTTTCGATGATTTGATCCAATTCACATACATGTATGTACATACATATATCGATGTAAGTTATCACATGTTTTTTCCTTGTGATTGTTGTTGTGTATAAGGAATTAAAGTACGAAATTTCCATGGTCACGATGTAAAACGATATTTGTCATATTGAAGTTTATCACGTTTTCCACAGTTTTATGTGTTTAGAATTGTGCACTCAGCCACGAATCGGGTAATTAAGCAACGTGCTAATGCTAATCAGTAACTGCGTTTCACCGTACCTATTTTAAGTTTGAAATGTAACATCCCATTAACTACACAAGCAGTTTATGGTACGCACACATTGACCAAAAACGTCAATGATTTTTTTTATTTCCTTTAACAAACTTTGTCTTTGGGGTTCGTTGGATCTCACGTCGTTTACATTATTAATATTTACCGAAAGTTGTAATAAAAGAAAAAAGTAATTTGATTGTAATAATATGTACTCTATTCTACCTGGCAAGCACTTCTTCTGCGTTTCGTCCGATGGGTGCGGTGTCGAAGGTCCAATTGCAATCCTCGTCCCTTTCCGATCCTTTCCTAACAAGGATAGGTTAGAAAGGGGAAGAGGATTGAACTGAGGTGGCATAGATAGTAAAAGGAAACTAGCATCTTACTGTCTATCCCCTCGTCTGTCAGTTAAGCAGACAACGCATCTGCAACTCTTTTTGATATCAAGTGACCCGTTTCCTCGTTAGTCACCATAAAAAAAAATAATTTGCAAACTGGTTAGCTCTAGTCTTAGGCAGATAATAAATAATATTAAATCAGCCTTTTTTTATCTTCCCCACTGCAGGGACACAGGCCTCCTCTCCAAGAGAGGGAAAGGGCCGTAATCCACACCACGTTGGCCCAGTGCGGGTTGGTGGACGTCACATGTCTTCGAATTTGCCTATTCGTAACAATGTACACGTCCTCTTCCACAAGATACTAAACTAACTATTTTAAACAGTTTTCGAGCCCCATGTTTTTTAATTTTATTTAGCCTATTCGTAACAATGTATACGTCCTCATCCACAAGAAACTAAACTAACTATTTTAAACAGTTTTCGAGCCCCATGTTTATTAATTTTGGTTAGCCTATTCGTAACAATGTATACGTCCTCTTCCACAAGAAACTAAACTAACTATTTTAAGCAGTTTTCGAGCTCCATGTTTTTTAATTTTGTTTAGCCTATTCGTAACAATGTATACGTCCTCTTCCACAAGAAACTAAACTAACTATTTTAAGCAGTTTTCGAGCTCCATGTTTTTTAATTTTGTTTAGCCTATTCGTAACAATGTATACGTCCTCTTCCACAAGAAACTAAACTAACTATTTTAAACATGTTTGAGCCCCATGTTTTTTAAATTGTATCCATCTTAACGTATTTATATCATATGTACAAGATACAGACAAAGATAAAGGTGCTTACTCATTATCATTATTAATCAATATTAAAAAAATACTATCCATAAGATTACATCTGCGTATTTAGACCATTAAGTTACAAAGGTTCGCGTACGGAGTAAAATGAGCATAAAACAGACGTTTTTTAATTAAAGGGAATTAATGAGGGTGCAACAACGTTAATTTTAAGCCTGACAAGTCATATCGTTGCTTGCGTTATGTAACCTCAGCTAGTTACATCGACGTACATTCTAAAAGCTAATGTCATGTAGCGATAACCCTATTTAATATAATGAACACCTAAGCCTGCTATAGGCAAATTATTACAGCGGCAGCTACAATGCGACATTACGTAAAACACTACTTACTGTTTCAGATCCTTATTAAAAAGTAATTGTGAGCGTTCTAACCTACATTTTGTATCATACAACAACGTGATGGCCGGGAAGTTCACGTAATATTGTTGTACATGACATTCAACTGCATTATTTTTAATATATTTCCTTGAAATTTAAGCTACAACGTACTGCAGGGGCGGGCCGTTGACTGGGCCTATATAGGCTTGAAATCCTACATAAAAAGTAAAAAAGCCATAAAAACATTTTTTCTTGGTGGCGTTTCCTGGGGCCCTGGGCTACAGCCCTAAGGTAGAGCTGCTCCTCACGTACTACGAGCCCGATTCGAAAAGTAAGGACTAAACACGTAGTAATCTTAGAACTTAACACTATCGTATACGGAATAAGGTGGAAGACCAGCTGTCCTTTGTCCTACCTCAGGCATCCTTCTGAAGTAGGACAAAGTCAGCTGGTTACCCCAAAACTTAGTCAGGGCAGTGAGCTGGTCATCAGGTGCCAATCTGATTTTCCGCCTCTGGTTAAGTGAGGCATCCCGATACCCAACTCTAGAGCATGACCCGAGAGACATCGGGCGTATGCTGTATCTGCTGAACCGATGGAGCAGTAAGGAACTGGTGTGCCTATGGAACTGTTACGTGAGATTCCAAGGCAAAGTAGTATTTAATACTATTACGAAACACCCCGTGACAATAAAACATGCACGTAAAAGCAACCGGCGAATCCATCACAACCGAAGCACAAAGGGGTAGTGTTATCAAACCCACTGCGGTCGGACCCACTGGACAACGGGATCACATTGCAGTTGACCCCAAGGAACCCAAGCTAGGTCTGTTGCAATGGGGACAAAATTGTGCTAATGAAATCGTGGTTAGCATATAGATACACCCCCAAAAGTTGGAGAGAAGTAAAAGTTATTTTCGTACCAAAACCAGATACAGGACCAGCGCTGTAGATTGTATATTATAGATGTAGAAAGTTTCAAAAGCATTGAACAGGCACTATTAAAATATGGGGTCACAATTTCGCGTCAGTGTTCGGCACCAAACTAGAACTCTCAACCGAGGTTAAATACCTAGGAGACATACTAGACGATAAACTCAACTGAAACAGACTCTAAAAAACAAATTAAACAGGGCCAAGGTGATAACTTCTGGCTATGCAAATTTGATTGCAAAAAGGTGGAGACTAGCACTGAAAATATTACTATGGCTATAAACATCTATTATCCGCCCTATGGTGTAATTATCTGGTGGCCAAAAACCTAACAGAAGACTGCGTGTAACAAACTTTAGAGTTGTCAAAGAGCTTAGCATATCTTTCAAGTAGCATGCATGGCTAAAACCGGCAGCTTGAGAACAACTCCCACAGCTGCCCTCGAAGCCATGTTGAACCTAACACCACTACATATCCATGTACAACAGGTAGCATCCTTTACAGCCTTAATACTGCGCAGCCTGAAACTATGAAGAAACAATAAGATAACAGCTACCATTGTTATTTGCCCGCAATAACATCTGTTGCACGAATGGGCCGGCTCAACCGGTGAAATACCACGACCTCACAGAAGACAGGTAAAGTAGAAGTACTCTGCGCTTCGACTGACGAGGGAGGTGCCGGAGGCCTTATTTCTGTCCTCTTCCCCTTCCTACCCTTTCCCCATAAGGCTAGAATGAGAACGGGAAAAGGATTGGACGGGGAGGGAGTTATCGGGGATAAGGAAACATCCTTTTTCCTGTGGCATATAAAGGTAGGCAAGGCTCCTCTGTCCATTAAAGGTAGGCAACGCATCTGAAAAACATACAAAATACACCTTCATAAAGCAATTCAGTGCAAGAGAATTAGTTACTATCTGAGGATCCGGTAGGCTAGCAATCCGCCCTGAGCCTATTGTCCTCGCCACCTGCATACATAAAGTCCCTGGTATTGAAGAAAAGCTACAATCTTTACAGCATATTTAGGAAAAACCTGAAGGTCCGACAAGAGACAATACAAGCGAAAGAGGCTTTCTCAAGGATTAACCGGCGTATTTCAAGTAGGTTACTTAGTCTGAACAAGCCACAGAACCGGACGGTTGTCGCAGCTCTCACAGGACACGGCTATTTTAACAAACATTTGTTTAACATAGGTTTAACTGACAGTCCTCTACGCAGAGCGTATATGGAGGTGAAGAAATCGGCGTCCCACCTCATGCTGCACTCATCGAGATCTCACCTGGGAGATGAGGAGAGAGTTTAGTTGGTTTAAGTACAACTAATAATCCATAATTTACTATTTCTGTATTAAAAAAGACGGACAAACAAGTCTTGTTTTGTTACTCCAAGTCCTAAGTAGTACTTACGTTTTATTATACGAGTATGTACCTCGACGAGGAAATCTCTTATTAACAGTAATTTACCAAGTAATTATACAATGAAACACTAACTTGACAATGCATCACTCAAGGACATTGGCAATTTATTGTGACTATATAATGTATAACAACTGGCGCATTCCCCGACCAGTTAGGTGTTTAGGGACATAATATTTTCAATGAATCTTAAAATTATCCGAATAACGTTTGTTTAGTTATTTTTTTACTATGAAATTCCTATACACATATGCTTATATTTAAAAGAAACATAATAGAGATCTTGAATCTGCGAAAGACATTGATTATAAATAAAAATGATAAATTTCGTTACATAATATGAACAATAAAATGTTTTAGTTAATAATTTCTTAATCTATATACGTAGAAGACGATGCGTGTATATACGACGGGTGTATATTGACGGGCCGGTTGGCGTGGTTTGTAAGATACTTGCTTTTCACGCCGCAGGTCGTGGGTTCGATTCCCATCCACGACAGACATTTTTGTGCATGAACATGTCTGTTTGTTCTAACTCTCGGTGTAATTATCTATTTAAGTATGTATTTACAAAAGAAAAGTAGTATATACCTCCGTTGTGTGACCATATACTATGATGGCCATCAGCCACCGAACGCTTACCCTTCGGTGGTGTAATGTGTTAAAATCGTTTACGTAGTATGAACACGTTCCCTAAGAGCCATCATTACATCACTCTAAGAGCACATAATTCAGGTCAGTGTTTGTCTATGTTCACTACTTTAAGTAATAATATGAAACTACACTGTTATTTTTTACATGATCTCTGAATCTGCAAGAAGGCAATTAACGAAGCACCTGTGATAACAATCATCATAATCTATGGTTTTACCAAAGGAAACATCTTTATGGTATTAGATTACGTAAAAAACAAAGGATTAAATTGTTTTGAAGACGAGACTCTACATGAATGACGTAAAGATGCCACTTGCAGTACTAAAAGTGACGTGATATTATTAAAAAAATATCGAAAAGTGTCATTATGTACGTAAATACACATCACCATCTCTTTGCCATTTTCCCACTCGTGTGGGGACGGTTCGGTATAAACGTAGTCCATAGTCCATCATACTGTATAGATTTTGGCTACAGTTTCTAGAGCCAGCAAACTGTCAACCCTCCTCGGGAATAATTAGTTGTACTAACATGTTTTATTTTACCAGTGCGATCAAAGACAATTCAGTTACCGTTATTGATCGGGTGTAACCCTTCTCGTCAAATATAATGTATTTAATACCTGTTTGTAAAAAAATAACTGATGTCCGTTTTTTCAAATATTATAGATTTCAATATGGCACGATCCCGACACACTTGTGTCGCTTCTTCTACATCCACACTCTTCGCATCATTGTTCTTCGATTACGAGTTACTCTTTTACACCTTTCTATGGTATTTTACCAACTTATGTCACCCACCTTTGCGAACTAAATTTGTCTTAGCACTCTTTTCATTTATCATATTAACGTTCCCGGACCACCGAAGCGTATTTCGAGTAATTAGTATTATATTTTTTTTCCGATATAATCATTCTGAATTTTTTACGTACTGTTACATAGTGTATCTGCACCCTATTCCGCTTACCTGCTCCTTTCCTATTGCATCATCATCATTTCTATCCCTATAAAGCCAATTGAGTGTCAATACAAAGTGTCAATTGCAAGGAAAAGCACAGACAGCCTGTGCTGTTAAAGAATTTTCCAATTGGGCACAGTTAAAAGAATTCTTAAAAACCCAGTTTAGCGAGAGGAAGCACTACACCCATTTGTTAACCGATCTTCAAGAATGTAGGCAACAAATAAATGAACCAGTAAGCCAGTACGCGTTAAGAGTAGAAACCTGTCTCTCCCAATTATTAACAGAAATTTCAAATTGTAACCAACCATAGACCACTAAAATGGCTCTTTAATCACAAGGACCCTAACAGCAAATTGCAACGTTGGCGATTAAAACTCGAAGAATACGAATACGAAATTGTATATCGCAAAGGTAAACTAAATTCTGCCGCCGACGCAGCACACTCTACCACACACTACTCGCCCTTCGAATTATTGTTCGGACACAAACCCCATATTCCTGACACAATCTATAATGACAACTCAAACGCAACTTATCCTGACTATGTAAAACTTCTACAACACCGAATGAAACATGCTCGTGATAAAGCCTTAGAATACATTGCAAAATCTAAAGAAAACTCTAAAAACTACTACGATTCACACACGCGGCCCATCCAATATAAAGTCGGTGATTATGTATTTCTGAAAAACCACGTGAGGCTGCGTAAAACCCTATCACTTTTATGGAAAAGACCATATAAGGTCGTCAAAATCCATGGCAATCATACGCTATCTCTGTTAATAAATAGACGTCACGTCAAACATCACTTTGATGAAGTCAAACTCGCGGAACCTCACATACACAATATATCTTCCACTTAGTACATAGTAACTTGTATGTCTGAAAACTATACCTATAAAATTAGTAATCCCGCCTATTTCTATTACAGCGTACTGGTTCATAGTCAACAAGAATATGTCCAACCAATCAACTCAAGCTCCGGTATTTACTTTGATCCAATCGGAGAACTTAAAATTAATATTGGATACCTAGATGTAGTCACTGCATATGATGTATCTTATATTGGCCCACACATATAAAACATTAACTCCCTACTAGGCACAGTTCGTTTCCTATGCAACCAAATCCAAATGGAAATTACCGGCGATCTAGAATGTTATAACATTTTAGAACCGCTTACCATCAGCTACAAAGACATCACTTCGTCTTCGTCCATCGCGCGTCTTACAAATAGTAATAAATACAAGCGTAGCGCGTGGATAGGTGGTATAGGCACCCTATCTAAAACAATTTTTGGTATCTTGACGATGCTGTAAAATACGACAATGCCATACAAAACCTACAAAATAATGAAAAAAGACTGGGTTCATTAATTAAAGAAAACATACTAGTTACAACATCTACCTTATCCCAATTAAATGAAGGCTTGCATAAAATAAAAATCAATGAAGCCAGACTTAACGCGGGTATCGACAACCTCGCTCTCAAACTACAAAATGTATCAAAAATATCCAATGAATTAAATATAAAGTCCAACATTATTTCTATTCTAATTTAGAAACCACTGTCCTAACCTTATCTAACGTTTCAGTTGGAAGACGTAATCAATGCTATAATGTTCGCCAGTCAAAACATCCTTCATCCGGCCGTTATTACCCCTACGCAGTTATACAAAGAGCTTGTCGATAACCATAGATATCTACCTGTTGATGTTAAATTACCTGTTACTTTAGATTTAAGTCATATTCATAGTTTAATAAATGTATCTAATGTAGTATGTTACAGCCTTAACAAAAAGTTAGTTTATATACTTAGAATATCACTAGTTTCCCCTAAGGGCTATACATTATATCATAACACAGCTCTTCCTACTCCTCGTAATAGCTTAAAACCTAACTCTTTTAGTTTTATAATACCTAGTTCTAAGTACATCGCTATGACCAAGGATTGGCTCGAATATTGTAATTTGGAATCCCTAAATGAGTGCCGAGTCATAAGCCCTCGTGAATACATCTGTGACGTCATGACCGTATTCCCATCTAGTGCTAACCCTAGTTGCGAAAGTGAACTTATATCAAACATAGTGAGTGTATTACCAGAGCAATGCCGTACAAACTTCATTTACGGACACGTAGACTTATGGAAACCAATATCGAATAACAAATGGATTTATATACAATCACGTAGGAATAAACTATACATCGAGTGCCGCAACCAGAAGAGTTTAGAAATAAATATTATTGGTACAGGTATTGTAACTATTCCGTATAATTGTTATGCTTATTGCAAAAATATGAAACTCATATCTAAATTTAATTATTTAAAAATAAATATTTCTATTGTTCGCCCGGATTTTAACATCATTAATGATTCCTGTTGTAAACTAGATAAGTTCCAAAAATAAATAAGTGGTGACCCTCGTATTAAACTCCAAAACATAGATTTAGATATTTTCACACAGGAAACTAAATCCAAATTAATATCTTTGACCGATAAAACTGATGACATAATGAATCAACACCAGATAATCAAATACGAGACTCACTGCTCTATAATTTTAATTACTTTTCTTATATTTACCTTTTTTGTAATCAAATTAGTTTTATATATTAAATCGCGCTACCGTCTTCCTTACCGTTTCCCTACACATTCCAAATCAGTCCCGACTGCTTCACCCGCCGAAGAACCTTCCAAGCCGGAACCTCCAGCGACAGTTAAGCAAAATAAACATCAGCAACGCCCTGAAGTTATACCAACCCCAAGTATTAGAATAAATGATTAATTCCCAAACTTCGAAATTTCAACCCGAAGTTTAGTCTACCCCAGGGAGGTGTTACATAGTGTATCTGCACCCTATTCCGCTTACCTGCTGCTTTCCTATTGCATCATCATCCCTCGCCTACCGATACGGCTCCTGAGTCTTCATCCAATTTCCAAAACTGACGGTCGTGTCTTAAATTAATCCTGTGTTTTTTTTAAAAAGACTCCACCCCGAAGGCCCTTAACAGTAAATGTTAATGAAGAGAGAATAACGAAACAAATTTAGAATGCAAAAGTGAGTGGCAGAGTTGGTAGAGGACGCCCAAGGAGAACTTATATCACATTAGTGACTAAAAAAGGGGATATAAGGAGCACCCATAACCGCCGAGCATGTACGCGTAGATGTAGAATGTAGAAGCGAGAGAGGTGTGCCAGGGTCGCGCCAAATGGAAGTCCATGATCTCTGCCTACCCTCTGGGTTACGGGAGTGACCACATATTTATTTATTTTATATATTTATGTAGATGTTAGGCCACACACATGCTATTGACTGTGGTCGTCAACGCTTATTATAAATTAGTTAATTACTACAAGAGCTATGAATTATATAGAAAAATCGCGACATTTCATTTCAATTTTCTATTTAAATATCTTCGCCCGTCACATATTTAAATGTTTTGAACAGCTAGTAAGCACACAAAGGTTTACATATACTTTTAAAACATAAGTATAGATACAGCTACCAAATGGGCTGTAAGAGAATCATAGCAGAAGGATTAAAGAACGGTCAAACAATAAAAAAAAAACATCTAATAAAGCTTAGCGTCCTTAACTTCAAAGAGTTTAATTCTTGTTCTAGTTAGCATGGTTTTTGATTTTTATTGAATTACTTAGCATTTTACCACTTAGTAGAATTTGTGAACATGCTCGTTTTAAGCTAAACGCTCACACTTTCATTTTGCGGTAATTAGTTAAAAAAAGTTGGACATTGTGACGGTTGTCATTATAAAAATTATTAACCTAAACCTGATTGGCATACTCCTTTAGACTAAAGGATGTAATTAAAAGTAAACTAATACTTGGACAGTAGACGGATCTGGACGGGATCAATTGGTACCTCTTTAACTTATCACAGGACTTAATACATATTAAGTGGCGACTGTACGTAGGGTAAGGTAAATAATTAAATCGCCAATAAAAATACATATAATTAAATAACTTAGCACTCGGTGGTCTTCTCTATTTAATTTCGTAATCGTTGCAACGGCAGAGTACAATTTGAACAGTCATCTCATCACACCTAGAAAGGATTTATTATCTATTGTGTTGTACAATACAAAAGCATAGTATAAACATTTAAAGGGTTGCCTACATCGTAAAACGGACATGCTATGTTTACTTGTAATGCTGGTTAAAATAAATATATTTGCAAATTTTGTGGGAAATTTTTAGCATATTACAACTTCTAATAAAACAAATTAAGCAAGGAAAAACAAAACAAAATATATTATACATTGCTTCATATCTATTCAACGTTAATGTACTATATATATATTGCAATCAAGAAATTATTGTTTGTTTGTAATGGATTTACTCTGAAACTACTTTACTGATTATCTTACTCTTACTGATTACCGACACCTCGAAGTGACGTATTATTAACTTGAAAAAATATTATTATTAACCCAGGCGACACCGAGCGCGAGTAGCCGGTAACGTAAGTTTAAAAAAATGTATTGAAGATTGGTTGTAACACTTAGCTGTACTGGGGTATAACAGTGACAAATAATTTAAATAATTGCCCGTATTTATTGCAGCCTACGTGATCATAGATTAGAGCAGTCGAATTTATCACTAATTTGTCTTAGAACAGTATTAGTGCTCAACAAGAAGTGATGCGATCCGTTTGCGCAATACGGTGTGAAACCCATCAGTAGCGCAAACATTTCGAACGCGCTGTAATTACGCGGAAATATCAAAAACACCCTGAGACCATTACCACCTGCGTGTAGCTAACTCACAGATAGCACAAGTAGTATTTTTATGTATGTATTAGTTTCGCAGTGCGACTTGGAGATAGAGATTTTTACTTGTGTGCGACATCGCGCAAATCTGCGAGCCAGTTCCTTTTGTTTTATTTATCGTCCTTCAAGTCCTCAGTAACCACGTAACCAAGTCTTTTCATAGAATATGTATCATATTTTTTTTGTACGAATATTTAATAGAATACAAGCTGTGCCTCGCGGGTTTATCGCCACGCATTGTAATTTAACTGACGATTGTCTAGCCTAAGCTGAACCCTATTAACTATGATTCATCATGTACATAGATTGGACGTTGGATACACCTATTCCAACTAGGACCCTCTACTTTAAGACCTTTTAAGGGGTTTAGAAAAAACCCTTTCTTAGTGCTCGCCTACGTATAACAGAAACCTCTGTAAAAAACTTAAAGACTCGGGACCGGTAGGGTGGTGCTGTGCGTTGATATATCAATTAATTTAGTTTATTTATTTTATATAGTAGAGATCGCGTCACGAGAGTGGTGGCCCTGACAGCAGTGGTGACTGAGAGCAATAGTGGACAAGAGGTATAGCCAGTGGAAGAAAAACATCGTGAGGAAACCGGCATGTCTTAGAGCCATCAAATTCAAACACATGTGACATCCACCAATCCGCACTGGGCCAGCGTGGTGGATTAGGGCCTCTCCCTCTCTCAGAGAACAAGCGTGTGTCCCTGCAGTGGGAAACGTACTTAAAAAGGCTGATTTTTATGATTATTATTAGAGATCGCCCATTGCATAGTTAAAGTTTTCCGTTTTCGCATTATTCTTAAAAGTCTGTTGAATGATTTACCTTCGCGACCTTCGCGTACTTATATTTAGAAGGACTGAGTAGAATTGGTTATTCTGATTTACTTTCTGAAAAACTACAGGTTTATTATATGTATATTTCTATGGATGTATTAAAAAATACAAGATTTTGTTTACATAAATGACGAATTGTAATAAATTCGTACCATCCATCATCATCTCCCTGCTCTTTTCCCGCTTTATGTGGGGTTGGTATAACAGGTTTGTGAACTTCACATCGATCATCAGCTGTCACTTTGTCTTCATAGGCCTACTCCTACTACTATCATTTATATGTAAAACTCTCTTTGTCACATGATTCATCCCTCCCCATAACATGCTAATTTTTGCCCGTTAACTTTTCCACTATCGGTGCTACTTTCAGGCTTCCTCTAATATACTCGTTTCGTACCTTATGCATTCGTGTTACTCTACACATCCATCTCAACATTCGCATTTCTGCCGCATGCACACTCTTTCCGCTCCTTAACAGCCCAACATTCCGATCCGTACATTATGACAGGTATTATTAGTTATGAATTAATATATTTGAAAAAAAAACACTGCTATTATTATTACTAAAGTATCCTTTACCGCCCGGGAAAATTGGCTTCATTTCTTTGACGATGGGCAGATATTTGATATTGCCCGTGCGGCGTATATAAGGTATCTGTTACCAGGTTCGGTATATGGTCTGAAGCGTCTCTGTGACCTTAGCAATACATGGTTAGAAGGGGCACTCCCCGCGCGTTCCTTAGCGACATATTCTCTCTCTAATCTTTGACAAACTGACAAGAAATAACTTTACACTATAAAAGGTAATCCGTGCCTGGGTACATTATCTTCTGTCATCCTACAATGTACCTTGCCATACCGTGACCACTACCAACGCACTTCTTGTACTTACCACGCCGTTTCTTATTAGGTAATCAAAATTACAACACAAGATTTTAGTGTCGAGAACATTATATCCGGTCACCGGAGTCGGAGTCTGGGTATTCCACTTCATCATCAAAATTATATTGACTTTATTCCTGTCTGAATCCTCTTGCTTCCTTGGCTGCAGGAATACCGCATGTAATTGTACATTTATTTAGTTAGTATATATATTTTTCGGAACTATCTTTGAGCAAGCGGTATACAGACTCAGAAATATTTATTCCCTTCTTTTATTTTATAATGAACATTTGGACCTCACCATAATAGTTAGGTTAGTATAAATAAATTTGTTTCATTATAAACTAGCTGACACAGCACACTTCGTTCCGCCTATGAATTAATTTGTTACCTTAGCAGCTGTATTAATTTTATGTTTTCGTGCGCATTAGTTTTTATTTTGCGATAACTTCTAAGATAATCATTTAATTACATATATGGTATAAAGTAAAATCATAATATGCATTAAATGCTTAAGGTAACTTACGCATTTACTTCGATAAGGATTGATAATGTAAATAAATAAATACACAGTCAGTTTTGAAAGAAACCGCAATGAGAAATATATGTAGTTCTTCCTTCTCACTTTGGAATTTTTGTCATACCTATGATGTCATGGAAACCCTACATTAATGTTATGGTCAAACAGGTTTACGTATCATTGAACGATATAGTCAGTTTTAGATGGCCATTTGGCAAAATGGACGGCCACGTCATGAAATTATCCATTCAGGAACAGAAGCGCAATTGACTTTCTTTTATACTATGAATAGTAGCGTGAGTTACCGATCACGCCAGCAACCCAACGGGGTAGACGGAGATTAGCATTTCCATTGAGACGGTCCTACGCCTAACATAGGTATTGTTAAGTTTTTCTTGTAATTAAAAACTGTTTAAGCTTGAAAGAATTATATTTTACATAATATTATACCAAAATATCAACATTCCAAATTCGTCTATCTTTGACAACCCGATCAATCAACCAAAAAACGTACATTTCTCAAAAGAATAAATTTGCCTGCCAGCAATACATATTTTATACTATTGTATCCGACTTCTTATTAATCCAAAAAGGTTAACGCCGTCCCAGTATGTTAGCTTGCTTCTTTTATATTCATGGATCTATGGTACACATTCTCGTCAGGTACGGGCAATCTTAATACCGTATTTCTATCGTATTTCATTATTTTCATAAATCATACGACGTATGGCGCAGTCAGCCAGGATCGATCGTACTAGAAATAACCACTATATCTTCAGGTCCAAAAACTAAAATAAAACATCATACATGCTTAAAAATTGTTTATTGGAATCTACAGTCAACATTACTAAATTTTAAAATATCTTTGTAAATTATATAATCACTACTCGGAACATTTATTTTTTTCTTCATAATAAAGAAAATATATTTTGTATGCATCCCAGTCAGCCTTTGTACTCGTAAAGGACTTTTCAAAAGGTAGTTCAAGCTATAGTCACGCTTGACTATGTTTCTGTGGCCACGAATTGTTATAGAAACACTCAAAAGGATGTAAAGTCTTTCGATTATTTCATTTATAATAATTTTGTGACTTCATTCTATACAAGTAGCTATTCTACAATAATGCACCCAAGCACCTAAATATAATCTTTTAAATAAGTTTAAAATTTGTCATTACCCGACATAAAACTCCATCTTAATATGATAAAAACTCAAATGCTCAAAATTACATTACAAATACACAATAAAATATTTGCTGAGGAAATTTCATTTCAGTAACTAATACTATAAATAGCCGTTAATCGACAAAATTATTAAAATTTACCAAGTTCTTGTCATTGACTGACACTGACATGGTGTTTCCGTTTCTTATGTAGCGTCAATATAAACTGATACGACAATAATTTATGTATACAATTTTAAATTAATTAATTACTAGTTTAAAAATGTCCAATATCGTAAATACACGCTATAAAATTATCTTTCTTTGAATATATAGATATTATGTACGCACTTATTTATATATTATTGCTGTATTATCAAATAGCCATAGAAAAATAACATGCTCACAAGTTACATGGCACATACGTCAAACTGCCAATTAAGTTATTTTTACATAATTTTCGGAATGTGCCCAATTATTATTACTTTAATGATTTAAAAATCTGTAGCAACATTCGATACTCGCTAGATGATTTAACAATATCATAGTGATGAATCAACATGAGAACATAAAGGCACTTTCCAACCTTCATCGAGGTTACCATGGCTACTAAATGAATAGCGTACTGACACATACATGATACGATAACAAACAATGTGTATGTACAATGATATCATAATACACGCACACAGCATAAAAGATGCAGATATGCCATTAGGGTTCAAAAATTGAAGACTCGAAATTGGGACGCTTTTTCTATAACTTACGTAACAAGCGCTACCTGTTCTCTTTTTATTTATTATTTTAATTACACTATCCTTTTCACACCATTTGACATGTGCGAATGTTGCTGTCATTGTCTTTGGAACACTTTTAAGTAGTGATTTTGTATGGGCATAACATATATGTAGTATTAAATATCATTGTTGTACACTATTCATTGCGCCATGCGGTCGTAGACAATAATATAATTATCATTTCATTCAAAAATAGATTTCATAATAAACTTTGCAACACGACATTGTCATAACAAATGTAAAAACAAATACCGGATTCAGGCAACATGCTAAAAAGTAATAATTTTGAAGAAGCTGAACTCATTTGGAGTCAGTAGGGTGCTAGCGTTTGCACCTCGACTCGAATTTTCAGGGCCTATTTTTTATTCGATGATCTGAAAATAAAGGAATTGAATGTAAAATGTATAGATCTATTGTAAAATTTACAATGTAACAAAACAACGTATAATCAGCAAGAGTACGTTATCTATGTATATATATACATATATTATATATATATATATATATATATATATATATATATATATATATATATACATATATATTTGAACTATCTCTAAGCTTTTTACCTAAAAGAAGGAGTTGATAATTGGGTTTATTGTCCCCAGATCGAAATTATCATAGCCAGTATCTCAGTGACGAAGTCGATCTAATGATTTCTAATATTTACGCGAATACCATTTGAATAAAAATAATTTTATGGATTTTATCGCATTTATTTTATGTTTTTGATTCCTTAAGTTTCGAGTACTTTACAGCGCTCATGGTCATGGGAGGGGGGGGGGGTCCCAATATCAAAAGTTGCTGGCGAATAACCCACCTATTTTCAATTATAATAATTATGTCTGCTCCGATGACATCTGCAAGCAGAATGAGCTCACTGTATCGATATACCTCAAGGGGTTTTGCAGTTGTATGCTTAGTTTGAGATTTAATGTTATCAATCACGGGACCCAAAGCGGTGGTAGTAACCAGCCATCCTTCCTATTAAAATTAGGATGTTTTTTTAAATTCCAATAGCCTCGCGTATGGGTAGGACGCGGTGTTCTTTTGCGTGGACTTGTGGTTTATAAAATCTCATATAATGGCGGAAACGTTTAAGCTATGGTCACAAACTGTACACTTCTTGGAGCGTTGTTTAAAGTCTGCTATGTGTGCTTTTACCCGGTTTTTGATGGGTCTCTTTGTTCCTCCTATATGACGTCCACACTCACAATCAAGCTTGTACAATGTACATTAGCTTGTGCATGAAGTCTTTTCAAGAGAATTAAATTAAAGTTTCTAGAATTGAATATATTTTAACTATGATTTGAATATTACTCACTATTGCGCGACAATACGACGGCTTCTTGGTCACTAATGGTGCAACAGTGCAGGTTATTATTGCAAGAGTATTTGATAGTGAGGTGCTTGTCCTCCCCTACACATGGATCGTAGAAACCTGGTAATTCCGACTGGAAAACACAAAAATTGATAATTATTACATATTCAATATACAAGTCTAGTTCCCCATAAATAGATGAATCTATATGCATGTACAGACATGTACTATATCGTTTAGTAAATTAATTACATATTTAACAGTTGTAGATTCCGCAACAATATCTGATGCACGAATGGGCTCGTCAAATAAATGTGAAATACTACGGACGCAGAAGCATAGTTGTACTTACGCCTATCTACTGCGTTTCGTCTGATGAGTGAGAAGCCGGTGGCCCAATTTCCGTCCTCCCTTTCCAATCCTTACCTAATAAGGATGAGAAGGGGAAGAATAGGAAAATGGAACAACCTTCTACCTGTCTTCCCCCTCCTTTGTCTATTTAAGGTAGGCAATTTTGGCTATTGATATTGTAATTATGCGGTGATTACAATTTAAATTAGATTTCAAATTTGGATTTTCAAAGTGTGGAAACAGAAGTTAAATTAGGAAGTCAAAGGGAAAACGTGCAAGTAGGAACAGATATTCTTCGCCAACATTACCAAAAAGCTCTTAAATTGCTGATGATGATAAGTGGAAAACGATCTTTGATATTATGACATATTTATTCTATTCGTATTTTTTAAAATATTTTTGCTGTGACTTGATAGATCTCCTAAATCCATCTACACCATCTTGATGGTTGGCTTTTCCTGCATTCATCACAAGCAACTGCTTTGTGAAATGATCGTCTCCAGCGGTATTTTAAAACCAATAAAAATTTGGGTCCTTCAAGAAGAGAGAGAGAGACTTATTCCTTCCACAATGATCATCAAAATCTGCAGTCCCATTGGTGTTGGGGGTGTTCATGTGCGTCAGTGATCACTTAAAGTCTCACGCTGCCTGTTTGCCCAATTAACCTAATAAGACAATTACCTTGCTAGCTTCAAGTAACTCGAGTCTGGAATCCTTCACGAGGCACTGCAATGGTATAGTAACATCAATCACTTCAGAGTATCCGTGCGGAGATTCCGGTTGAGCACCATCACCCGCTTCGTCTGTGGTTACTTCATGGCTTTCCGCACCTGTCACATGATAATACACACTAAATTAATCAGTTATAATAACTTAATGTTTTCTTTCGTTAAGTTTCTCTTTTTCTTTCTATATCAGTACTAATACAAAAAATATGTTATCAATTTATGAGTAGATTACTAGTAATGAAGTATAATACTGGGCAAAATATTTGTGTATCTTTTATGTTTTATGCGTAACTAGCTGTTTATATGCCAAATACATATACGTTACAAGGAGAACTTTTCAAGTTACGAATGATCGTATCGATGAATACAAATTCATTCCCAAATGTTAGATTGTAATTTCTTCGAGATTTTTCGAGAGGGTATCAACATATAAACATTTAGGCGTAACATTCGATGAAAGTCAACGATTTACACTGTTTCTACAGGCACAGATTATTATTTAGTATAGGAAGTTTTAGTATTTGAGAAACTAAAATATACAGATACAGCGACAGGGACTTGCTTGTTGTCGCGAACTAAAAGTATTACCTTTTGCACGTGAAAAATGCACGTGCGCCTTATTGTTTTGACATTCCATCACGCGCCAATGTCAATCAACATTACCACCTCTTTGCTATAATGTTATTCGGAGTAATTAAAAATGAAACACCTTTTTACTTTAATAAAAATTGAAATGGAATCGGGATCATAATGTTTACAACACGAAAGCTCTCTCATATACACTAATACAGCTGTCCTATTCGTTTGACCGTAATCTTTAATTTGTAATGTTTTCTTTCAAACGAATAAGCTTCTTTTTATCTATGTTTCTAGAAGTTTGAACGTGCAACAGAACAGTGTTTTAACAAATAGATTAATGAAAAATAGTCTTTGTCGTAAATTGAAGTCTTTCTATAGAATCATTGTGGCGTGCCACATGGATATACCCCTTACGCACTTGCGGATGGCTAACATAGGCAGTTCATATGAGCAGTCAGCCGCGCGACACGGTTGGAACAGCAGCAAACCGCAATAAAATAGCCTCAAGCGATTAGACCACACAGAAGGCTTGAAAGTTCATAAATAGTGGCCGTTGAGGTATTATCTCTAAGCACTTCGGAAAATAAGGAAAGGTTGGATTCATCCTTTACTGGAAACACACAACGAATCTGAACGTAAAAACTCAAACGGCTCACAAACCGCCAGAGCCCATAGATGAGGTAGAAGCCAGCCACGAAGCGGGCTCCTTTCAACCGCTTAGTGTGTACGATTACAAACGGTTGCATATTAAAATTAAAAAGCGGTTAAACACCTAGTGCGTAAGAGCGCTTAGAATTAAAACAATGTTTTAATCAATTACCTGCAGGCAACTTGCCATACATAGCTTGCAGTATAACCAAGCCCTCCTTTTTTTCTTCATCACTTCTGATTCTTGAGTACGTTTCCCGCATTAGTTCTACAGTGGCGCGAGCTTGTTGTTGCATTTCTTGTAATCTGTTACAATAAACCATTTAAATATACTCGTAAAGTAAGTCAATGTAAAAAATGAATGTGTGAAAGATAAACCGTTAAGTTAAAAAAAACTCTAGATAAGATTATCGGTAGTTAAGTTCAATTTTAGGAATATCAGAATTAATTGTGTATGCATTTATATTTGAAAAACAAAACGTAAAAAAAAATTGCGGCTTCAAAGATTTTAAAAAGGCCTAAGTTAAAAGTCAAGCTTAGTTAGTTAGAATTTAACAACGAGGAACACCCCGACCGGGTTCCTGCCTTGTCGTGGCGGTGGGACTCTGTGTATGGGTATGAGCCACCCATGGTGAAGCTAAGAGGAACATAAGGCCGGTTCCTGAGTTAGGACTGGCCAGAGAGGGCTGCTCGAGGACTCATTGGAGTCCACCTTCAAGCGTGCCGGAGTGAGGGTGAGCCGCGGAGTGAAAGAAGTGTTGGATTGAACAGTGACATGTGAAGCATTAAAGTCTATTTATAAAGATTCTTCTGCTTGTTTTAGGATTAACGGAGCCTACTCAGGCTGGTTTGGCATCAATAAAGGTGTAAGGCAGGGCAGTGTAGCCCCATGACTGTTCAATCTCTTTATGGATGTTTTGACTGGAATTGAGAAAGGTATGCTTTGGTGGTTCAGGCATGTTGAAAGAAGTTAAGTGAAGAGAGAATAACGAAACAAATGTATGTAATAGTAAATGGCAATTTTGGTAGGGGATTCCCGAGGAAAACTTATATCGTTCAGATTAGCGGCTTACTAAAAAAGGGCGATATAAGGAGCATCCATATCCGACGAGCATTCATATGCATAGATGTATGGATGTAGAAGAAGCGAGAGAAGTGTGCCAGGAACGCGCCAAGTAAGAATCCATGATCTATGTCTACCCCTCTAGGTTACGGGCGTGAGCTTATATTTAATAATTTATTATTTATTCATAATAAATATAAATGCATATTAAATTGCGGATGAGGCTCTAACAGGAAATCAACGCTTTATCTAAAGCTGGCTGTGTTAGAGACCTATTTGTTATGTTTTTTTTAATTTAATTTAATATAAGACACACTTTCCACATAAAATAGAATGTATTTGTTTATCTTATTTAAAATAATTTGAATATTATTTACCTATCGAAATTTGCTTCCATAGATCGTTGCCTTTCCCTCTCTTGGCGCTCTTTAACAATAGGTTCCAGGACCATTTTCTTGAGGACAAGCCATGAGACCAATGGGACAACAGTGGCATAGAACACAGGAGACGGCATCACTTCCTCGCAAAGATGTATTGGCACAACGATCGTTTGTGAAGAACAGCTCCATCTATGAACATTATAAACAACCTTATAATGAAATCTTACACATAGACAGAAACATAGAAGTTACGATAGATAATGAAGATCGAAATGGTGGATTAATTTCGGCTAATCTTTCCATAAACTCCATCCATCATATGTTTATGGAGAGATTTACCAAAATTAATAGACATGATTCAATATTTCAATGAACTTCAAGTGTAACCTAAGGGGTTATTTTACGTTGTCAATTAACGTACTAATTTACCACTTTACTACATAATATAATGTAGTAAAGTGGTAAATTAGTTACGAGTAAAAATCTATTAACAATGGACGGATAGGCGTAGTAGGTTATGTGTCCTATCTCAACAGACAATGTGCCTTACCAAAATAACTATATAATTATAGACTCACTTATCCTTAAAGTTAGTTCTACAAAGACTCAACATAGTAAATTATTAATGATCTTATTAAAAGAATAAGCTCACTTTAGTTTGAGTACAACTCCAGTGGGCACTCCCACCATTACCGCAGCTGAAACACTACTATTCTGCGATACCTTCTTCTCAGCACCATATTCTGCTATTGCTCCGAATGTACCAAATCTGTAATATTGCAAGTTTATTGATTAAAAAAACACAGGACATGACAACGTGTGCAAGGCGCGACAGAAAATCAAAAATAAATAAATAATCTACAAAACTTGCATCTCAACAATAAAATTAAAAATTGAATACAAAAAAATGAATTTAAAAAGTTCGTTGAAACCATTACAAATTAAAATAAGCATGATGCATGCAACATGCTTGTGTACATCAGCCGTAACTAAAATGTATAGTTAACAAAATAATTCCAATAACTTCTGAATTTAATGTATTAATAATTATCGAATTATTATTGTCAATAACATTGTAATATAATGTATTTATACATCATTGTTAAGTTCTACTTCTTGATAAGAATGTCTTCAAAATTGCCCCAATATCTAAGGCTTCAAGATCTTGATTAAAATAATTCTCTTTGAATTTTCTTTACGAAATTCTAATTAATAGCTCAAATTGTGAATTGAATAGCCTTGCCTATCATAAAATACAACTTATTTTAATTATCATAAAATTTCAAGCAAGAAATTCCCAGTCATAAGAGGGTTATATACCTATGTACACAAAAAGTAAAACTGAAAGACAGTGTGACTGTGAATCTGTTAAAATGTTATAAAGGCCGGCTAAAGACCACATTTAAAACAGTACAACTTAGATCTATTTATTTGCTTTAGATGGTATAATAAACAGACGCCCCGCTGAGACCTAAGGTATCAATATACCTTAAAAAACCACTTGCTACGATTCTCAAGTTCAAATGAAAATTTTGCTAAGCTGATAAATGAATATAAACTACCACCTAACTACCCTCTGGCGTACGTGCGTTAGCGCATATTTATTTATTTAACATACTCACTTAAGAGCCAGTCTTAACTTCATATCATACTGTGGCAATTTTCTCATCAGGTTGAAAGAAATAAACGAGTGTGGGTTTCCAATCTGTAGAGCAGTGTTTGCGTGGTATTTTTCAGAGTCTCGAACATACATAGAGGTCATAGATGAACCGCTTTGCCCACCTGTACGATATGTCAGATATCCAACTGAATGTGCATCTAGTTGCAATGCCATGGCTGTAAAATAAATTTGACCAATACATAAAAATACTTATATTCTTTACACAGACTGAACTTACATAGATAAAACTTACGAGTTATCATTTATAATGGACATCAATTGCAATCTATCAATCAAAATATAATTACAATTCACACATGTGCTTATTGACATGTTGCTAGTTCGTACATATGAAAACCCACTGAAAGGCACTTGAAAAGGATCCATTTGATTTTACAGAAATCACAGCAAACATATTCATCCTAATTTTATTTCATGGGCAATAACAACAAGGTGTAATCTCAAGAGCAGTAATATGTTATATAAAAATATCCACTAAGTTACAACTACTATTGCACTAACTATAATTTTAGTTAATATGAAAAGCAAAGGAACATTTACTTGAGACAAAACTCGGAACTATTCCTCTCGGAGTGAATTGCAGGACAGTCCCACAGTTTAAAAACATAACTTGAGACATAGTACGGAACACTTTGAATCCGAGAAGAGGTCCATTACCAATACCACATTCTACTTCAGTCCATCCTTTTTCTGAACTCAAGTGACGATTTGACACATTCACTGATCCTGTACCTGAAATATGACGCATATGAAAATTTAATTTAAGACAAAAAAGAAGAGCTTAAAAATCATTTAATAAATATTAAGGAATTTTATGAACAAGACTTGAGTTAAAAATACTAGCATTGGTGGGCTATATATATAGACAAATTAAAATATAGCCTAAATTATGTGCTTTAGAAGAGCTTTCTATCAGTAAAATCAGTTGGCACCAGTTATAGATAAATTAAGCAGCAAAAAGATAACATGGTATGGGCATGTTATAGACGAGAAAGAATGGTATGTAACAAGGATAGTTATAAATACGAATGTGGAGGTATGTTGGCAGGGCTAGACATAATAAAGGTGGTAGTTGGGTGAAGGATGTAATGAACAAGAAAGGAGTGACTACTGAAATGACGGTTGATAGAAATGTGTAGAAGGAAATATTTTGTGCCAACACCTCTTAATGAGAACAGGGCAAGTGAATGATGAAAAGTACTAATTAATATATAGAAAGTTTATTTTAAAATGAAATCAAATTAAGCTTTACTTATGTTTAAAGTAGAGAAAGACTGAAAAAAGAGTGGCTATATTCCACAACAGATTTAATATTTAGAGAATATATACAAGATAATCTTATCATTACCATTTCCATTATGTGTAGAAATATTTCCAGATAAAGTCATAGTATTCTTTAATGTTACAGGTGCATCAATGGACTGCTGAATCGTCATTCCGGAAACCTCTATATTAGGAATAATTGCTGTGTCATCCCTATAACATATGCATATTTTAATGAAAATTTTGTGCAAAATTATGTTTTATATAAGGAAGGCATCTTCCTAAATTTGGGTGTTGTGTGTATGTGTGTATACACATACACACAACACCCAAATATACATTAAGTCACTGTAACAAGCAACATTGGCTATAAATCATTACACTTCTTTATACCAACAGCAAAACACAGTGGCATCAAATTTTTATGATTTACAAAACTAGGCTTGTTAAAATTTTGATGATGGTTATTGCATACAGATTGATTAATTTTTAAGCCATGTCCTCCTTGCTACATGGTGATTATTGTACAGATTGTTAGTAATGTGTCTAACCAGATTTTTAATCAGTTGACTGACTCAAATTATTTTTAGAATAGTTCAATTGTTGTTCAACAGAAACTGTTTTAATTATGAAGATGTTTTGTTTTGACACTCAAAAGATATTACTGTAATTGAACTAGTAAAATATTAAGATTCGCCGCAGTCTCATTTTGCGTACTGTACTCACACAATTTCATATTGATCATAATATTTCGTAAACATGTCTGTTGCATTTATAGACAGGGTAATAGTGCCGCGTGGATTAGCAGTTTGCTGTAACCGCCGTTCTTCTCTCTCTCGCTTTAGTCTGTAAACGACAAAACATCTTCATTATTTATATACATATATTAGAGACAAATATTATATTTTCCTCTATTAGTCATTAGTGTCTTAATCTAGCAATATGTAATAGCTACCTTAACCAATCAAGTACCTTTGTATAGTCTTGTTGGTGAGATAACTTGTGGCATAATTTCTCTTTGCCAACAATTCTACTTTTCCTAACCAAAATTCTTTCTACATAAAGGTTAATATACTTCTGCATGTTTAAAACATTTATTAGAAGCAGTGGTCACTTGCATCATGTAAACCACAGGGTCATTTGTGTTGTATGTAATAGTAAATACATAATTGCAATAAAAATTTCTACCATTCATGTCAGTAACACTGAGCCATTAAAATTGTAAAAAATGGCATCATATGGATTCTGTATCTGAATTAATTATCACAACTTTACATAAATTTTTACACATTTAATATGATAAAGTATAGTGTTGGATTTACTTTTTTAAAATCCCAGAAAATACCATACCTTTCATATTCATCCCTAATTTCTTTTGGGGTTCGAGTCCTAAAAATAATTTCCCACCCATCAACTTCTAAGCCTCTTTTTCCTGTGAAATATTGTATAACAAAATTACTGTAACTTTCTAGGACTTATATCAAAATGTATCAGGAATATACACAGCAAAATTGAAATGAAATAGTAAATAGTAATAATTAAAAAAATATTACATGCCTAGAGTATCATAAATAGCCCTCTTGTGGGAATCAGAGAGGACTTCATAGGCTTCTTTAACTTTGTTAAATATCTGCTCAGCCCATTTTTGTTTTTTGGCGTCTGTGCTATGTTTGTCTGGATGAAACATGCGAGAGAAGCGGCGGTATGCACTGTTGATTTCTTCTGTTGATGCCTGAACACAGGAAGAGTTATAAATTTGTGAACACTGCAAGTTCTTCTTGGTGGTATCTGAGAGACAAGGAAATATTCTATAATGCTCCATTGATATTGCGATATTTGTAAAAATTATGGTTTTTATTGAACATTAAAAATAATACAACAGAATATGTTAGACATTGTGTCAATTAACTTTAGTGTGTAAATAGGATAACAAAATGCAGTTCGAGCTTATCAAAGTTAAAAACCATGATACTTAAGGACAAAAATGTATAGCCCGTATTTTGCATTTGTTGTATGTTATTACATAAGTAAGCATTAAGAAAGAATTTTTCTAAATCCATCTCCTAAAGATCGAAAGTATGAGATGAAAGTTTGTATGGAAAAATATGTTTAAAAAGTTAACCTCAGATCTATATGATCAATAATACTATATAGCGATTTAGCTTAGGCCTCACATGCATCAGTTAAACTAATTTCAGTTAAATTGCATGGCAGGTAACGGGTTCAGCTAGTGGCCTTATATAAGAATGCAGAAATGAACAATAAATGAGGAAGAAATAAGGCATATGTCAGGACTGTTCTATGTGGTTTAAAAATTTGTAACAACTGTCACTGTCAATTTGTAATGGGTCTTTCAACAAGGACTGGTAGATGTTAAAATTGAATAAAACAATATGTGTTTGAGATATTAACGATATTTATTTTTTATTTGAAAGGCCCATTTATGCCATTTTGGATGGAATATGACATGTTTCAAATGTCCGGCTTCGTATGGTGGCATGAATCCGAGAGGTCCAATTTATAATGACTCTGCTGCATAGATCCGGCTGAATCTGAGCGATGGCCTGCGTTATGTTGGCTTTCAGGGCAACGGTCGATTGTGGCTTATTGGTATAGACCTGCGACTACAGAAAACCCCACAAGAAAAAGTTTAGCAGAGTCAAATCACATGATCTTAGTGGCCAATTCATGTCACCTCTGTGTAAGCCTACCCTCAAACCGTTCATGCAGAATGTCCATTGTGTCATTCACAGTAGTAAAGGTGTTGGTTGGTTATTTACTATTACTTGTCTCAAATATATATAATTATATAATTTGGTCACCGATCGTTGGAGAGGAGACTTTGAAGGGCCACCGCGTCTGCCGTAAAATGGGCGCAATGCGCGCAACGTTTGCTCTAACGAACACTCATTTTGATAATAAAGTTTTATCATTTGCACATGCTGCTCAACCGTGTAACTTGCCATGGTTACTTGGCATCAGTGACTAAATAAAAAAAACAAATTTGACAGATGCCGCCAAAACAAAATGGCCGTCACAAACTATTAACATTTACCCGTCCTTATTGATGGACCCTTTATATTATAAGTTTTTACTTATAATAAAAGAAGAAATATTTATATGCTTAATGTATAGAAGTGAGAGCTGGGATTGGCAGGAAAGTTAATTGAGTTAATGCCATTGAGGTGTGATCCTTAAAAAGTATGTTATGCATGACATTGAATAATAGGTTTAAAAATAGCACTATAAGGGAAAAGTGTGGTATAAAAGGAGATGTTGTGACTTAAATTTAGAAATGTATGCTCGGGCGGTTCGGGCACATTGAAATGATGAAAGAGGGAGAGTAATGAAAGAAATTAGTGTTGCTAAAGAGAGTGGCAGCATTGGCCGGGGATGTCCAAAGAGAATTTATAGTGATAATATTAGTGTCATACTAAAGAAGGGCAATATAAGAACACACAAGCGACTAGTTTATATACTTAGATGTGTGTATGTAGAAGAAGTGAGAGAGATGTGCCAGGATTGTTCCAAATGGAAATCCATAACTACTGCCTACCCCTGTGGGTTACGGGCGTCAGGGTATATTTATAATTTAAGCGTATGTTGAAAGATTCGCTGAACGCTGTAATAATGATTAAAGACATTTTTGATTGCAGCAAAAAATATTCTAGCCGAAAAATTTATCATAATATAACCTCAAATAAATGTAGCGGCACGAAAAACAATTAATTATGTGGTAATTGTGATCATGTTGTTTTGAAATATTATAATACGTTTTTATTTATTTATTACTGACATAACTTTAGGAGTTATATAATAATGTTGCAATAATACTGAAATACTAAGTAACATGCGGTGTAATAATTACCGTTTTTGACACATTTAATAATTGATAATAATTATCTTCAAGCAAAATACTTTCTCCTTCTTCGTCCATTATATATGCTTTTCTGAAATTTACTAAATTTACTGAATATCTATCGTGTGTTGAACCGCCGCTGGCACATTTATTTTACAATAACGTCACTATGATGACACAAGTTCTTGTGTTGCCAGTATTTTCATATGAATGTCTTAAAAAAATCCATTCCTAGTTGCTTACATTGTATTTTTATTTATAAACACATTCAGTGAAATTATATTAAAATGTTACCATTTTATATAATTTTCGTCTTTTTTAAAGCTTACACAATAAATAAACTGTAGTTACATATTAATTCAATTTTATTGTTAATAGCTAAAAGTAATAAAAATAGTAGAATAAAGTATAGAAAAACAGTTAAAGTACCTGTTTTGCTTAGCATAAAAATAAAGAGTATAACGTAAAATTATATTATATTATGTATCGATATATACATAATGTACGTACAAAAGGAATAGTGTGCTGCCTATAGACTCCGAAACCGCTAAACCGATTTCGTCGAATCTTTAAAGATTTGGTCAAATTGGCTTAGTCGGTGGTCCTGTAAAGTTTGGCCAAATGAATTTAGGCCTCACCTCACTCATCAGGCGAAACGCGTGAAGTATAGATACCTTTACTTGTTGTTACTTCTTCTTTGTCTTGACTATTATGCTATCTCCAGGGTTAAGCGTGCGCTTAAAAGTTGGCAGCATCCTACATCGGTTATTGCGGGATTCCCCCGTTCACAATGACAAACTGAAACCACGGAGTGCAATATTTACGTGTTTTATATCATTCCGGTTCTAACGTTATTACATTGTAATCCAATGTGATCTCTTGTCGATGTAACGCTTCTGATCGAGACACCATTAAGACGAATAACTGGAGCACGTTGGGATTGACCTTTAATCGTCATCGTCGAAGACTTCGATGGAGAGAACTCCAGGCGGTTACGTTTTCCCCAGTCATACACGAGATCCATTATGATAGCGGCCCTCGACTCGATTCTAGCTCTGGAGTTGGCCTCGATCAGAATCTTCACGTCATCCGCATAAGCCAACATAGTGACTCCCTCCGGCAGAGGAAGCTGCAACAAGTCATTCATAAGCAAGTTCCACAGTGCTGGTCCCAGCACCGAGCCTTGAGGACATCCCATAGTCGAAGTCTTCCATAACACCTGGTCCCCGACGAATAGGCCCAAACGGCAGGAGGTGAAGTAATCCATAAGCAATCGGTAAATGTTTGGTGGACAATCACCACCTTTTGCCTTCACAAAAATCATCGGCCACCAGGCGTTATCAAAGGCCCCTGCGATATCCAAAAAGATAGTTTGTATGTAGGCTGACTGAGAATTACAAACAGTGCTGAGCAAAGTGCGCAGTGCTGTTACCGTGGATCGTCCTGGAGAAAACCCATGCTGGTATACTGAGATTCCATGTGAGATAGAAGGGGCACACCTAAGAATTATTCCTTCTACTATCTTTCCAAAGATGGGGAGGAGCGTTATTGAGCGATACGCTTTGGGATCCGTAGGTGGTTTGTCATTATCCTTGGATAAGACAAGCAGCCTGCCATTCTTTCATATCCTCGGAAATGCACCCTCAGCTGTACATTTAGCAAACACAATGTGGAATTCCTTTGGTGCTGCTCGCCATACATTCACGATTCTAGAGCTTATTCCGTGAAGTCCCGAAGTCCCGTATTAGGCAACGCTTTAACTATTTCTCCAAGCTCCTCAATGGTTGGAGGAGACGCGTCACGTCCGTGAGAGATAATGGAGGAGACCACCCGCACCATCCTATGATACTCAGTATCCTTAGTGACGTCGTCATCTGGGTACAGCGCAGTTACTAGATGGCGCATGGCCTCCTCCACGGTCCCAGAGTAGCCAACCGAATAGGCAGTATCGTTTATAATGCTATGTGAGGCAAATTCGCGAAAGAAGGAGAGCTGCGTCTCCACCAATAATCTTCTATATCTCGCTCTTAGACTATGATACGTAACTCTCGCAATTTCTTCCGACCTGCCTCCTATCCTCTTTTTTGCCATACCCTTCGAGTCTTACAGAATTCCTTTCGTACCTTATCTAGTTCAGGTGTCCACCACTCATGACTACAGCTGCGCCCAGCACGCACTTCACCAAGAATGCTTTTGGCTGTGCGGCTGACGATATCGGAGAAGTCCTCAGCTAGAAGCGATGCCGGGCGATTCCCATTCAGTCGTCCCATTCGCATCTGAATTACTCCACGAAAGCGTACCCAATCTACACCCCGGTCCTTAAAGCGGGAAGGATCTCTGGCTAGCTCAGCAACATGCAGTGATATTCCTCTATGGATATCATATATTATGAGTCTATGGTCGCTGGAACTAGCACATCATTGCGAATCGTCTCGTTCGCAGATTTGACGACTTCCAGCCTCCCTAACAAGCCGGTTTCCGTAAAGGCTATAGTACCGTTGACCACATACATACGCTGCGGCAGGTTATACAGAAAACCGAGGAGTATAACCTACCTAACTATGCTTAGCGTTTGTGGACTACGAAAAAGCCTTTGATTCGATCGAGACCTGGGCAGTACTGCAGTCTCTCCAGCGGTGCCAAATCAACTACAGGTACATCGCAGCGCTGAGGTGTTTGTACGAAAACGCGACTATGTCAGTCCGAGTACAGGGTCAGGACACGAAAGCTATCCTACTGCAGCGCGGTGTAAGACAGCTCCCCGAAGCTCTTCACCGCGGCGTTAGAAGACGTCTTCAAGGTCCTGGACTGGAAAGGACACTTCAAACTTTTGAGGTAAACACATATGTAACGTAGTGTGACATTGAAGTTGTCGCTTACTCACACTCAATGCATTAAGAAAGAGTAAGTAAATGAGCGAACGCGCCGGCGTATTTTGAGGTGTTTTGTCCTGCTCATACGTCGCATGACACAAACAAGGTGATTGAAGCGAATGGATTCGTTTCGTGTTGTGACATTTTTAAAGTGTCGTGTCGAGTTTGAAAGCTTAGGCAGTTAAATTGGATATGGTTTGCTTAAATTATTATTTATCTATTATTTTTGAGTTTTTTTTTGTGCCCTATTTTGGTCATTATACTTTATTGGTAATTTTTATGAATACTGAGGTGGTCCTCAAATGAGGTAGTACATTGTCCCACTACAATTTGGCAAAATGAGTACCCCATACAAACTCATCATTTTGGTTTGTCCTACCCATAAAACATAGGACGGGAAGGGGAAGAGGACTGAAATCACACCCTCGGCACCTCAGTTAACAGACGAAACGCAGAACGCCTGTCTTCTGTGAAGTCGTCGTATTCCATCGGTCGAGCCGGCCCATTCGTGCATCAGATGTTGTTGTTGCAGGCTCTACCACTATCTTCAGCTTTCATGATTTATTAAATCAATGTGCTGACAAAAATGAAAGAAAAGCGTATATTTAACTTAAATTGTTTGTCTAACTGAAAACTTACAATCTATAAATATTTAATTTATTTAATTTAATCCAAACATTTTTGTTTCTTTTGTCTTTACCCTTCATTTGGGGCGCCCAACTAATTTTGATAGAGGGCTCCTCCGAGGCACGCAATGCAATTGGGATAAGGGAAATATCCTTTTACCCGTCAATTTCGTTTAATTTATTCGAAACATCCTTTTTCCTATCTATCCCCTCTGTCCATTAAAGAGAGGCCGCGCGTTTGCGGCTCATATGCCTGTAACGGATGTGTCTGGATAGCGGTCACTTAACATTGGTTGACCCGCATGTCTATTGCTGCCATTCTTATAAAAAAAAAACGAGTTCCAAAGCTGTCCTTGTTATCAAGTCCGACTGATTGGAACGCATGCATATCGCGAATAAGTGCGAAAGAGATACAGAGATACATTAAATTCCGATCGACTTTGTTATCACTCAGCTCCTATGCACACAGATGAAAGATGTTTCACGGTGTGTGAGTCAGTATTTTATGATTTGTCATTACACATTGTGTTCGTGAAGCAAGTTACATAGTCGCGTTAGAGTAACGGCAAGAAAACGTTGTCCCGTATAGCAGAGGGTCGAAACCACGACTGCACGGACTTTTGTGTTTGTTGGTGGTAGTGATGTGGACAACCAAGGATGAACAGCCGAGCGATGCACCCGGACGCTCGAGCACCAATTCAGAAGTGGTGTTGGTGGACGGCCAGGGACTGGCCACCGCCTCCACGCCACCGAACATAGCAAATCTCAACGTCACGAAATCATCGCGGGTTCATATCGGCCCCA
The DNA here is from genome assembly GCA_029849275.1 of Papilio elwesi. Lineage (NCBI taxonomy): Eukaryota > Metazoa > Arthropoda > Insecta > Lepidoptera > Papilionidae > Papilio > Papilio elwesi. Next base: position 14,273,567 of record CM056717.1, on the reverse strand, counting down.
AATTTGTCTCCGTCACGCAAAATCTACAAAACACCGAGGTGGTCAAAGGTGAGGTTTCTTGACCATTATTAATTCTTGTATGTATTTTCCTGTTTTTGCGCGACGACTCGACCAGCTTTGTCTCGTTTCATTGCGTATGTGATGATAATGCAATAAAGTCGAGGTAAATGGGATCAAATAAACAATATTATGATGATATCCACAAACAATTGTGATGTCTTTCTAGTTTGCTGGCGCATAAAAGTTTTCATTTTAAATTGCTGGCGATAAGCAGTCTTAAATCTTTTTTTGAACATTTTTAATTTACACAACAATATTTATTACAATGCAATAAAATTGACCTTTAGTGTTTAAGATTTTCCTTATACCCACACGTTTACAATACGATACCGTGGAAATGCTGCTGCGCAAATCAAAATGCGAAGTATACAATATAATGCAGCGACGATTTTTTTTAATTTCACATTGAGCACTTTCTTTGTCTAGAACAACAATTTCTCAGTATGATAACGCAAATGACAAACAACAATAATCTATCTATTTTTTAAAAAAAAAAAATTCATTTTTTAGCTAAAACTTACATCACAGTATAATTGTGATTTTGGGTAGATAGTAGTACGCTATCAATAATTGTATAGTTATAAAAATAACAGCGAGGCGGGTGTTTGCTGCTAGTATATGCATATACATATGTGTGGGTGTGTTGGTCAGCTGCATGAAAGAATGCTAAATTCTAAGAATTTGCGTTCTGTTCTTTTGTACATAGCATATATTCTTATCTGCGGTCTCGAAACGCTTTAGTATATCTAGTCTCTGATTAACGTCGATAACAAATATAAATTAGCAATTCCTTTATGTAGAGATACACCTATACCTTTCCTTATCACAGTAATAAAATAAGTAATATTATTTTTTCTTTGTGTTCTAATTTATGGCTTCGATATTCGGGTTATTCCATTTGTAAAGGATGAGAAAATTTATAGAAATTAAATTAGATAAATTCTCGCTTAAAGAATAAAAAAAGGTCTTCAAGGATTATTCATTATGGCAAACAAGTTCACCATTGATATTTAGTGTATGTTAGAGTGAGTACGAGGGAGAAAGACAATAATTAGAAAAAGAGGGAAACAGAGGGATAGAGAGGCAGAAAAAATAAAACTGCATGCAATCGTAAAAAACATTTAACTCTATCTTTACACTACTGTATACCTATAAGTATATATGAAATTATAGATAGCCTGTGTATAATAGTAAATATAGTAGATAGACAAATAAAAAAGAATACGCTCACACCCAGAGGGGTAGGTAGAGATCAAGGATTTCTAATTGGCACGATCCTGGCACACCTCTCTCGCTTCTTCTACATTCATACATCTACGCATACAAATGTTTTATATAGCACGTATAAATATCCCTACTAATATTATAAATGTGAATGTAAATTTGTTTGTTACGCTTTCACGCAAAAACTACGCAACCGATCATCATCAAACTTTGTAACATAGGATACTTTTTGTGAAAAACTAGTATATAAAAAGCGAAGTATGTGTGTTCCCTATAGACCTATAGACTCCGAAACGGCTTAACCGATTTCAATGAAATATACAGGGATTGTCCAGATTACACATTCCTGTGTCTGGTAGTGATCAGATCACCATAATTAGTGGTACCCTGGCGAAGCCGGGGCGGGTGTGGGCGGGGAGGGCGAGTGCTATATAAAATATCTGTCTAACTGCATAGTAGTGTTCTTGCTATATACCAATTTTCACTAGGAAAGGCCCAGCCAATCTTTAGTTATAACGGGACATAGAGACGTACAATTATTTTATATAGCCTAATCTCATGTGCTATCGCGTATTCTTACTTTAGACAAACTTTCACTCGGATTCGGTCAAGCTGGCATACAGACGGAAAGACAGATACCAGCACCATTACTTTCGTCTTATCTACATTCATCTTCATGCCTTTACTGGCATTTTATAATTAGCTCACCCATTCTTAATTTACAATCTTCGGCTTTCAAATAATCATCCATACAGAGATTGAACAGCCACGGGGATGCTACACCGCCATGTCTTAGACCTTTATTGAAGCTAAACCAATATGAATAAGCCCCGTTAATCCTAGCACAAGCAATATACAAAGAGACTTTAATCCTTGTATAAGATCACTGTTCAATCCATACTCAACTATGGTTGATCACAGATCATCTCTTTTAACTTTATCGTAGGCCTTTTCAAAATCTACGTAGGCGCAGATTTTTTTCTGTTTACAGCCAGAAACTATTCTGGGATCATACGTAAAGAAAAGTTCTGATCCTTTCCTAAAACTGGCTTGCACATTTCACGTTCTTTCTTAGGTTTCTTTCATGACTCTTTCAATCAGTACTAGTTTAGCATAAAGTTTTCCCGCAATGCTGAAGGTTAGCACATTTTCCATTATATAAAGAGACGATGTCGTACATTAGCATTTAATACACAAAATCTCCTCAGCCTATCTAAAAGAAGTAGGACAAAATAAAAACTTAGTACGAATGATTTAACTGACAAAAAAATACACGTTTCACTTACTTTATTTTTAATATCATCCAAACACATCAACAAAAACGTTGAAACCGAAACTCTTTCGCTATATTAGCACAGACTTTTTAATGTTTCAGGCCGCTTTCTGGGCCTAGAGTTGGTGTCGCCTAGGGGCGCACGCCGGCTTCGCTGTAGCGTGGCTGTCTTCGTGTGTTGGGCCTTTCTTGTCGCCATTGCCCTTATCATCTACCTCGTCTCCGTCGGCCTACCAAGACAGCAGGGTCGCCTAGACATAGGTAAATTATTATTTTTCCTTAAACTGGACTTCTAAACGTTTCTGTTTTACCATTCACACCGCTCTCATTCTTTATAAGGTGTTCAATACTTCTCATAACGTCAACTATTCGTGGCGAGATGTATTTTTTCATTGCTCTTAAATTATAATCCTAAATCCTTATTACATGGAAATGCTAAAACCGTAAATATATAATTAAACATCACCATATTTAAATTGTTTCCTTGAACTTTTTTACCTATTTCGTTTTCTTTATTTTCTTTTATTGGATTTTCTTATACTATCCCTACTATTGAGGGCAGCTGGAGAACCAGGTCTTGAGGTCCACCAAAAGTTCTCAATTCCGTAATTCTCGAGGGATACACGCCACGGGAATGCAACAGAAGTGTGGTGGTCCTTTCCTTCAAGAAGGCTGATAATTCCCTTCTGAAGAATTACCTGCCCAAATAACACCTGCTCATGTCTACGAGTTGTTTTCGACTGTCATAAGAAATCTCTCGCAGATTTGGCGACTCCCAGCCTCCTAAAGAAGCAGGTTTGCATAAAGGCTTCAGTCGTGCAGCGTGTGTATGTGGTGTACGGTACCACATACACACGCTTTGGCACGTTATACAGACGAGTGAGGAATATAATCTACCACTATGCTTAGCGTTTGTGGGCTACGAGAAATTCTTCGATTCGGTCGAGACCTGGGCGGTACTGCAGTATCCAGCTGCAACGCGGTGTACGACAAGGAGACGTTATTGCCCCGTAACTCTTTACTGCGGCTATGGAAGAAGTCTTCTGGACTAAAAAGGACTCGGCATCAACATCAACGGCGAGTACATCATCCACTCGCCATTTGCCGTTGACATGGTAGTCATGGCTGAGACCAAGGAGGAACTCGGTACAATGCTCGACGACCTCAGTAGAGCCTCTGAACAAGTGGGTCTCAAAATGAACATGGTTACGACAAAAGTTATGGTGAATATCTTTTGTCCACATCTTCCACCCACACCAATAACGATTGGGGGCCATACCCTTTAAGTCGTTGGCGACAACGTCTGCCTAGAACTGTCCTAGTATTTTAACTGACCCAGTTAGGTAGGTGCAACTTCGAGAAGGAGGTCAATCGCCAAATCCAACACGGATGGGCAGGTTTGGGTAGTAGCGAGATATCCTTTGATGTTGATGACATATACAGTGGTACTGACACGTACTCATTGCGAGCACCATCGCTCAAGGTCAATCAAATAGCAATGAAGAGGGAAATGCTCGGAGACTCTCTGGGAGATCGCATCAGAAATGATGTGATCCGCAGTAGAGCCAAGATAACCGGTATTGCCAGAAGAATTGCAGACCTCAAGTGACAGTGGGCCGAACACATTGCTCTCATAACAGATGGTCGAGGGGGCCCAAAGGTCCTAGAGTGGCAGCCACGTCCAGCTCAACACATCGTAGGTAGGCGTTCCACGGGATGGACCGATGATGTAGTCAAAGTTGCGGGAGGCACTGGCTGAGGGCGACAAGGGACCGATCTTTGTGGCGATCAATGGGCCTACGTTTAGCAGTGTACGAATATTGGCTGAAACCACCACGACGACATTGTCCCTTGTCCATGTAATGTGTTTATTTATTCTAAATTACTCTAGTTTGAAATTGAATCTTCTTAATATTATTCCACAAATTATTCTCGATCTTTCTGCAATTGATTTTTTAAAAACTAAAATGTTCTATTCTTTATCATTTTGGCTTAGATATCTCATCGTACCTATTGTTATACCGTGTTGGTGATGATGTAACTTTGTTTTGGATAGGTTTGAAGATGCCGTGGTACCTGCGCCGCGGTGACTGGCAAGCGATGCCGGCTTACGGAATTGATTTTCTCGACCTGCCTCTAACGTATGTTATCATCGGCCACTCTGCCGCCAATTTCTGCGAGCAAAGGTTTGATTGCATAGAGCAGATGCTAGTCATACAACAGGATCACTTACGCAGAGGATTGAGTGACATTGGCCCTAACTTTCTAGTAGGCGGAAGGGGTTTTGTATTCGAAGGCAGAGGTGCTAACGTTTTTGGTGCCATGGTGACTTCTTGGAACGTGAAAAGCATCACAATAATGTTCATGGGCAACTATATGACGGATTTGCCGAATCATGAACAGTTTGATCATGTGAACATACTATTAAATACACTCGTCAAAAATCGAGTTCTCGTGCCGAATTATACATTGTACGCACAGTGTCAGGTGCAGCCAGAAACCTTCTCTCCCGGACGCCACGTATTAGCTCATATGGAGAACTTCGCGAATTGGAACTCTTATAATAGGAGTGGTTGCCTTAACAGGTGAAACAAAGGCTAAAATCATCACAAAATATATGTTGATTAGATATTTATAAGAAATAGGGCAAACTAGAATCAGTTGGGATTACTTAACGTGAAGTAATAATCGCCACCTTTTAATACAAGATACATCAACGCCGGAGTACCAGAGGTACCTACGGATAAGAAAATGAGGATATTCGCAATTCGGCCAGCTTGCTTCGCTTCGCTCGCTGAAGTCGATATTGGTGAGAAGATATGAAGAATGGCTGGCTCCGAGTCGCGTTGTATGAAATTAAATCATGGCGCAGTACAAGACTGAAGAGAAATGAGTGTAAAAACAATTGTGTCTGAAATATAGGCGGACTATGTAAATTGTTGTACTGTGTAAATTGTATATATATATATACATCTCTATTAGTTTAGATAAAACAATTATTATTGTTTTGTATTTTCTTTGTGGATAGTTATATCAATTCGCGATAAGTAAGTAATCTTTTGAGATGTCGTATTTTGTACAAAAGTCAAGTTATATACGTTATTAAAGTGGAAATGATTTTAAGTTACTTTCTTAGGCTTAAAAGTATGAACAACATAAATAGCTTTAATGTCGCCTAAGCCTAAGATATACGAGTACGAGGTATATGCATGGTTTTCAAACTTCTGTAACACAACTCATACGTCTCTTTCTTGATGTATCTAAGGAAATTTGCGTTATACGCTTGGAAAAGTTTATAAGTAACTAGCTGTTGCCCGCGACTTCATCCGCGTGGAATCAAATAAAATATATTAACTTCGCAGGATAAGAGTATATAATTATATTTTTTACATTAATTGTTTTACCGTACAAAATTATAATTAATTAGAATTATAAACCTCAGCATCAAAATTATATTTTGACATTACAATAAACAATTTAATTTTATTTATAGATTACCACCAATCCTACCTAAAATCGTCTAACGCAGTTAAAGATGTTTTCAGTTCAATTAGCATGTTGCTGACGTTGTCGCCACGTATGTTGCGCTTGTCGATCTTTAAATAGTAAAATAATTATGTTATTTTACTGCTTAAGGCAATCTTTGGGACATTGCAGGTAGCGGGCGGCGCTTGCGGTACGGTGCCGCGTATTTTCTTTCACAATATCGAGGATTTTTCACTTTTTGCGAGGAACCCTAAATATTTTGCTTTAAATAAATTAGCCTATCTTCCAGTCAAAGTCCAATCCGAATCGGTTAAGTCGTTTCGGAGATTACCCGGAGTAAACAGACAGACAAACATTAAAAAAATTGTATTTTAGTTATAAGCACCGTATATACATTATGTGTATTGAGTACGGAAATGTTATTTTGATATTACATAAAGACACTTCCATTTTATTTATCAGTATAGATGTGATATTAGACATGACGTGTAAGCTAAGAAATAAAAAAACATGTGTATAATTATTTTTATTCATATAATACTTATCTGTATCTTTATACGCAAGAACACAAATCGTATACGTGGCTAATAGTTAGGATACTCGTATAAACCCAGCCACCAGAGATCCATGATCCTTTCCGTAGTGTGCAGTGTCACAAAGATCACGAAGATCTTAAATTGGTTTAGCTAATGGAGTTACCGAGTCCTTTAGAACGTACGTATTTGTTCATTCATCTTCCTTGCTGGAAATATTTGTAACTTAATTTTGCATTTAATACTTGGAATTATAAGTTAATGTTAAAAATTTGTTATTGGTCAGTTGGTTGCCAGATAATGTATGGCGTGTCATGTAAAAAATGTCATTGTCTTGTCATAAAAAGATAACCCTATGACCTTTTCTGTATTTCTAACAAATACTATGCGTGCAAAATTTCATGATGATCGTTTGAATAGTGAAAGCGTAACAAATAAACTAACATTCGCATTTAAAATATTAGTTAGGAAGTGAATATTTTAAGAAAAGTATTGTTTACTAGCTGTGGCCTGCGGTTTTACCCGCCCTGCAATTTTACTTAAACGAATTGATATTACCTGCTTAAATACTACCCTAACCTCATTATCATCTTTCTGCCCTTTTCGTCTTAACGCCATTTCCTAGGGAATAATATACCAACCTAACCTAACAAAACATATTACAAAATAATTCATGCATAATTTCTAAAATCGTTTACATACGTGTAAATACTGCGTTACCAAATATAGCTGTTACAATGGTAACAATGGTACAAATGGTGTCAGACACTGACAAAAATTCTAATAATCATTGTTCTGCATCATCTTGCGTATATAAAGGCCCCCAATAATAGTTTTTCTCAAATATCTTCCATTTTAAGACAGCAATTAGTTACATTTTTGTTACCTATTACAGTTTTATATAATATGTATAGATTTTCTTTCAAAAATTTAATGTATATATATTTATAAAAGTCTTTTACTACTACAACTAGTTAAACTTTTTCATTAGGCGTCAGTAAGTCGCTTCTGAGATTAGCGGTAACAAACGCACAGACAAAAATTCTAATAATCATTATTTTGGGTTTTATTGCGTTTATAAAGTCCCCCAATAATAGTTTTCGTCAAATATCTTCCATGTACAGACAGCGATCTGTTAAAGTTTTATTATATGTATAGATTTATAATGAAAGATGAATCAAGATTAACAATGGTAGAGTCCGCAACATCATCCGTTGCACGAATTGGCCGGCTCGACCGGTGAAATACCACGACCTCACAGAAAATAGGCGTGAAGTAGAAGTACTCTGCGTTTCGTCTGATGGTGAGGTGCCGGAGTCCTAATTTCAGTCCTCTTCCCGTTCCCACCCGTTCCTCATAAAGGGGATAGGATGGGAAAGGGAAGAGGATTGGATGGGGAGGGGGCTAACCGAGAAAAATAATATCCAAATAAAAGTCAAATATAAGTCTATTTTCCGATCTATTTTCCAATCTATGCCCTCCTTCCTCTGTCCATTAAAGGTAGGCAACGCATCTGCAACACAGTTGCTTGTTGCGGATGTCTATGGGTAGTGCTCACTTTACATCAGGTGAGCCGCTTGCTCGTTTGCCACCATCTCATATAAAAAAATAATTGTAATTTAAAATAAAATCTGATAGTTCAACGAGCAGCATTTCTTTTTATTTATTTCTACGACTTAAAAAACTCAAAACGAGACTAAAGAAGTTTTCATTTAAAAAAACAATAAATAGCAGTATCTAGTAGTAGTATAGAGAAATTGTCCGAGTATTTTCAATTTTTCACTGATAATAAAAAGGTAAAATATTAAGTAATTAATTAGTACGTATAAACTTGTATTTCATTAATATAGTACAAAAACTACATTATTATTAAATTTGTTGATAATAATAAAGTTTTTAATTTTACATAACTTGTTTTGACTCTATTGGTTCACCACAAAAGACTTGATTTCAAATGTCCTTCAAAAATCATAAATGTTTATTTTGGAATTTTTCCAGTTCTTACAGGATCTGAAGACATCGGTGAAAAGTGAAAACGATTTGCAATGTCTACCTCTATCTATCTGATTAGATAAAAATAAGTATGAACTTATTCTTTATGTGACATAAGAGACAAAAATACGTTTGTTTAGTCCCTCTCATGAAAGAAATCCTTCACACACAGCGCTGTACTCGTGTGACATATTACCTTTTTTATTTACCTATATATACTATATTTTTGTTATGTAAAAAGTATTTTTTATTTACTTATATAAGCGGTGTTCTTCTTCTTGTTCGGTTTCCTTTTTTACTTGGAAAAGATGAGAAAATAGGGTAAAGAAAAGCATTACAATTTTAGTTCCAAAAATCACCGCGGGACTTCTTTCATGAAAAGGAGTATACGTTTTCCCATTAAAAATAATATTCCTATCTATTGTCTATGAAAGGTAGACAACGCATCTGCGACTGATTTTCTTGTTGCGGATATCTGTGGTAGCGGTCATTGAACATCAAGTGACCTGCTTGTTCGTTTGCCACCTTCTACCATAAACAAAAACTTCTTGATCGATGATTATGGAAAAAAATATCGATGTTAATGTTTATTTTAACAGTACACTATTTAAAAAGTTGCACTATTCATTTTTATATAATTATTCAGAAATAACACAGCGTATATTTTTTAATACAAAAGTTCAATATTGAATTTATTTCAAGCGAAGCTTGGCAGGAATGACTAGTATTTAATATATACCTACACAGTAAGAGCACTAAATATGGAACTCTCCATATTATACTGTGGTAACAGTAAGAAGCATATTCTATTGTAAAGCGATACTTTAAAACACTAAAGGCGATCTCAAATTTAATTTTAGTCTTTGCTGAGCAAGTAGTCGTTTATTCATTCCCAACGCGCAGAGATGACGTAATACTAGTGACTAAGTGATTGGATTTTCCTGATCTAACTTCCAGTTGCATGTTTTTTTTAATCTCAAGGCACTTATCATTTTACTATATTGTATTTAAGCCGCATCACATATTTAATTATTCCGTGACCTTTCGGCCATTGGCTCGGCCAACGCGTCCTATATTTTAAGGCCTACTTTATTAAGTAGGCCACAATATTTTGTGTCATAGTTTGGAAATATAAAGGAAGAAAAAAAATATTTAGAGAAAAAATAATCCAAAAATTAGTTTAGCATTATGCCGGATAGCGCTATGCCGGAAGTCAAAACCCCCAACACAGCGCTGTTTTTTATTACGTTGATTTATTACGAAATTAATCTAAAATAATAACAATTATGACTATAAAACAAACGAGGCACAGCAAATTAATAAAATGGTGGATTTCCTCTCCTTCATGTACTCTGTCTTAGAATAGAAAATGAAATTGTATTTAACATATGAATATTGTGGTTCTTTTTTAATTATAATAAGTTTTGCTGTCGTGTGACAAAGGATAAATGCAAACAGACGCAAAAATTATAACAATATGTAATGATTAAAAATAGTAAGAGAACCAATAAAAACAATTAAAACGTAGATTAGGTACTTACTGAACATTTTACTATGTATTTATAATGGAATATAGCAGATATGAAAATGAACACAGACAACATGGAAGTAGTGTTGTAGTTGAGTTAATAAATATAAACAACTAGCGACCCGCCGCCCTGCACGGGGAAAACCAATTTCCGATGGCCAGATAGATGTTTAAGTGTAGGAAAATATAGTAAAAATTACTACAAAATCCTGTTTATCAGATCGCTACAGAACTTCCTAAGACCGACCGTTAAACTAATCTGAAAATTTCTACGAAACTGGTTTTGGAGTCCATATGATGTCGCTTGGATCATGTCAGGATATAGAAGCAAGTTTTTGTCGCCTGTGACCGCGAGCCTAAGCCGCCATCTTGATAAATGTCCTTCTACAAATATCGGAAATCTGGGTTATTGCGTTAATAACAATGACGACCTCTTTAGTAAAGTATACATTTTGTTTTCGTAAAATATCTCAATAATTTTTGGTAATGCGAAAAAATCTGGTGCTGGTATGTAAACTGTACATTTTGGAGAATATGAATTCTATCCATTTTTTGCGAAACGTAATAGTGTTTTGTTTCGCGACTAAAGCTCACGGTTTCGGGCGACCGAAAAATCAGTTTTATACTCGGTGACGTAATCCGATCGAAATATCACGTAGAAACATCTCATGCAGAGTAAATGTCTAAAAATCTTGGACTAGGTACTAAATTTAGAAAATAAAACAAACTAAAAGCACTGATTAAACTCTGATTGAAATTTCTTGCTTTACAAAATCAAAAACAAATTTTCTAGTTATCTGTAAAGAGAGTGCGTAAGTTTACATTCCTCTTCAGATTATCTCTGTTTCAATTCTAAGTACTTTTGTAAAGCGGTCAAGAATTTATGGAATAACACTAAGTTAATATTGAGTTCTGATAAAGATCGCAGAAAAATGAAGCACGCAGCAAATAAATATAAAACTTGCTTTGCATCTTTTTATAAGGGACAAAAGGTCAGCGTTTTTAGCGTATGGTGTTAATAGAAATTGAAGTTCTGTGGCGACAAACGATAGTGCAATGTGAATAGGTAACGGCAATGGTTCAAATACTGAATTTTATTTTTATGCCCCACCTGTGTATAAATTTTTCGAATTTGACATATACCTTCATGCGTGCAATACTCTTAAAACGTTTCCGCAATTTTCGTTTCTCGTATTAATATATAGATAATATTACAGACATGTCCTTTCCTGTTTACGTCTGGCACATCATCAAGAACAGTTCCCGTGCAGAGAGACTGTCCTGCGTGGTTGCGCTCTTGCTACTGCTCGTATGCATCGGCCTTATTGTATACTTCACCGTGCGCGCCAGGAACGCCGCCAACGACATTACGGACGTTGGTAAGATTAGCATTAATATATTTTTATACAGACTAGCGGATCTCGTAGACGTTGTCTTGTGTTTATGCAATTATGCGCTTAGGTTTCCTCGATGTTAGTGGGTTCAGCTATCATTTTTTGTTTTTGGTCAAAACATTTAAAATAAATCTCCTATAAATCAATGGTGGTACCAAATTCCGGGTTAAATTGTAAATTGAACGACAGATTTGTTTTAAGAAGTTTAGAAAAATCATCATCGTTATGTAGCAAGCAATCTGTTACCCAACAATCAATGTAAGATCATGCCATATCTTATGTTGACTTTCAAAACTGAAACTATATTACCGTTAACGGACACTTACTAGTTATTAATCACTATTCTCAATTTATTCTATTAGATTCAAACTTACACATACGCATGTTTCGGGTAAATTTATCAAAATACCCTACAAAGTACAATCTCAAACCTTAAAAACTAAAGATAATGTGAACCTCTTAAAACAGTACTATAAATAGGATATTTAATTTGGAGGTATACGTATATTCTAACATTTTCACAAGGCGAAGGTAAACAGATAACCTTTGCCTAGATATGTCACTAAATATCGTTATATGCCATTCTATAAGAATTGTCTTAAAGGGAAGCTGATGCGAATCGGGTTATATGGACTCTTCGCAAGTGATATATATAGTAGAAGATCCGAAGAGGGGTCGACCTTCACTCATCTATTTTATCACACAAATATGTTTGTGAACATGTACAAATATAGTTGCCATACAAATATGGTCAAATACATCTCAATCTCATCTCAATAAATCAAAATGAAGGCAATTTTAAAGTAAATATCAATGAATCAGAAGTAAATATCATTTTAGATTCCAATTATATATATCGCTCATTGAAAGGTAAACACAATTATTAAATAATTTGAATAACATCTTTCACTGTCTGCAGCTTTTTATGTTTTTTTTAATTCAAATGAGAAACATTAATCAAAATTGCGTTTTATATATATTATCTTTATTTAATTTAAGTTCACCAAGCGTTGGTATCGGTATCGGCGATATTTTTATAACGATATCGGTATCGAATCGGAAAAAGGGCGTATCAATGCATCCCTATTAATTGATATTTTTACTAATACGACTAAATATATATAATTTAAATACGAGCTGCTATTATCTATATGTTATAAAGCAGTATTTATTCTGACTTCTACATAGAGCCCACATTGTTGACAATATTAGTTTAGAAATCTTATGTTATTGCACCGCGTGTATTGAGTTAGAGTTCATTTTATTTTATTATGTGTGAAGTCTTATTTATCTTCGTCGACTATAGAAATAGTCGTTGCTGTAAGATAAAACGGTTTCATCGAAACCTTTCATAACAACTAAAGTCTTTTTAGCATAAAAACATATATATAAACAGGTATATAGTTGTGAAAATACAATATAACATTTTACTAAGTTATTATTTATCTAAAAAAGTTAGACAAAGTTATCTATCAATCGAAAAAATACGATAAGCATCAATTGAAATGATTGTTGTTGACTATTTGTTCTAGTTTATAACAACTATCTTCGCGGCTCACAGCTACAGATAACCTACAATTAATATGTAGGTACCATTACGATTGTTCACGATTAGGTTTTATATTTGTTGCGACTACGAAAGAATTTCTTTATAGTAGCTATCCAATCCGGGTAATATTCCACCGTACCAATCGGATAACTAGTCTGAGTCACCCTTGGACGAGGGCAAGGGATGTGATGATTAATGGGAGAGGCACACGCAGGCAGGCGCACTGCTGTGACAGGCATTTGTTTGACAAGACAAATCTTACACGCTTCATTCAACTAATTTATTCGCGTCGCTTCGCATCAAATTATTAATAATACATTTATTTTCAACAGTATTATCTTGATGTCACACCAAGGTCAATTATTTATAGTCGATTGCGCACTGAATTTTAATTAGAACAGGGAATTTACCTTACTTTAGGAATAGCCTTCATCTCTTGGTTATCGGTAAAATAAACTAGAATTGCAAAAATAACTGTTATCAAATTAATGCATTAGTGATAAAAGATAAGATACCATTTCGTAGACCAGACGATTCGATAAGACTTATTTATGAAAAAAAATATCACATGCAATTTATGTTTTATAAAGAAAAAACAATGTTTGTTCGTTTGATGGTCCTTTTTGCGTTCGTAAATCATTGTGATTGTGAGTATGATGTGAACAAGGCAGTAAGTAGTGACGTCCGGCCGAAAAGTCAAGCGTCAAAGTTAGATCAAAACACATCCGCGTAAAACCCACAAATCATCTCTCTACGATTATTTAAATGACAGACACTAATTCACTAGATACTCCTGTCTTAGTAGAGACATCCAAGCATGCACTGCAAGTAGGAATTTACGCGATGGTACTTCAGTTCCTCTCGCCTCTCAAGGCAGCTTAAATAAATTACTAAATATTAATTAAATAAAATACATTGACATATAGTTATTAACAACAAATGCTAAAGCACCCTGGATTACTGCCAACTGCCACTGTTTTGCCAACTGAAACTTGAAGAATTGCGAATAAAGTCCGTAGTGCCTGGTTTCCAAGCCTGTCGCTTGATAGGTCAACGTCTAACACTGTGGCTAGAGTTTTCGTGTTTATCAACATCATCGTTCGTCTGCTTAACTAACGCGACATATGTAAACTGCCGTGCCCTTACGTTTTTACAACATAAAAATACTCAATTAGCAGTTTAAAATAACAGGCGAATAGGAAAGAAGTCAAAATAAAGTGGTCAACGAGGCTTGGATGTTACCCTGTTACGGCCTACTGTTTAGCCATTGTTACGTCAAGGCATTGCATTCATTGTGAATTTATTATAAGCTATCATACCAAGTGACCCTTTAGATTTCAATAGGAGAACCACTGGTTTAAAAATTATAATATTTCTTTAAATTTTATTCTAACAAGACCACGTAAGGGGTATTTTTAGTCACGGATTTACCGATGTATTTATTCGACTAATAGAATGCATTGCGACATGATAAAAAGTACTTTAATAATCCGTTCAGTCGAGTTAGAGTAAAAAAATGGATAATCGGACATACTCAAGCGCGCCAGATTAAGATAAAGGCGGTTATTTACATGTTAATAAGTGCGCATTGCAACAATCGGACGAATTGAACGCGATGCAAAGGAGTGGAGGGATCATAAACTTATTATACAAAACATCCTCGAGCAGGGTCAATTTATATTTTTATTTTTAAGGACATGAATTACATGAAAAGATAATTTGACAATTTCAAAAAGCCTAAGTAACGAGAATCCCTATCTATCTATATTATAAATGTGAATGTACCGATAATCATGAAACTTTGTACACCTATTCTTGGAGGTATTAGAAGCAACATAGGATAGTCATTATGAAAAAAATAGTATATAAAAAGCGAAGTTTCTATGACTATACCTATAGACTCCGAAACAGCTGCACCAATTTCGATGAAATTTACAGGGATTGTCCAGATTGGCAGCGATCGGATCAACATAATCAGTGGTACCGGGCGAAGCCGGAGCGGGTCACTAGGGCTTAATAAAGACAAAACTCTTTCCCCACCGCTAAAAATAAAAAAGTAATATAACCATTTATTCTTTTTATCATCTAATATAAATATAATGGGTAGTAAAATAGGAGCCCATGAAACTCAAGGATGTGTAAGTATAGCATCGTCGGCTCCCATACCATAAGGTTATTCATACAATACACAGTGTGAGTGTCCGACGCACGACTGGAGTGGAGTTTATTTCTTACGAACGATTATAAAATACATAGATTATTGGATGAGAGAATGAATGCATTTTTTATATTACTTAAAGCTTGCATGATACATTTGTTTATATTAATTATACAATTAATTAGTATTGTATGTAGGTATCTAAAATGTTATATTCGTTACTTCCAGTTGGCCGGGATTCCGACCGCTTTTTGCTTTCGCTTCTTTGGGCGTTGATGTTCAATCCTAAGTAGGAGTTTTTTACATTTTACATTTCTACACAGTTCCAGTAGTTTTGGCTATGAGTGGATAGGTCAATCACTCTTGTTATAAATAAAGTTAGTCCTCGTACACACTATATTATTAACGCTTTAAACTCGATGTTTCATACGTCATATGTAATATAATATGTAATGTAATATAATTAAGAAAAAGCAGGCTCGAGGGGCGTTGCATCAAGGTCGTAGTCGACGGTGCATGCTCGATATTTTTTACCGTTCTTACCATGTTCTAAAGAAATATTTCGTACAATTCTTGCCACTGAGTTTCGTCATCGGACAATACGACAGAGCTTTTGATTCCATCCACACCACCGTGAAGCTTGGCATTTCATCACAACGCGGTGTTTGCGTAACTTTCTACCTCATGTAATACCCTTGGGTGCTTAAAGAAAAGAGCGTATAAGGACCACGCTCTCCTTAAAAGGCTGGCGTATCTACAATTATTGAGCGACGGTGATCATTTAATTAGGGACTCCTATAAAAAGTAATAACTAGCGGACCCAGCTGACGTTGACTAACTTCTCAAAAACCTCCTGGAATCAAATGCCAGCGCCACCGGGTCCAAATTATCCCGAAACCAATTTAAATACTCACAAAAATACGTGAAAATTGTCCACTCGTTCACAGAAGAAACATACTATAAATAATACACAAAATACTCGTACTGAACAAGATAAGTTAGTAAAATGAAAATTTTATTTGTCTTTACTCCGATACAAAATAATCCTAAAGTGAAACGATTATAATGTTATCAAAATTAAACGATTAAAATGCTTTAAGATATAATATTAATAATGTTGTTGATCAGATCTGAAATCTCAAAGAATAAGACAACTTTAACATATTTTTGTGTTCTTCCAGCTCCGCACGAATGGAACATTACCCGGGAAATGTGGTTGGCGCAGCCTTATATTAACAACGGCACAACGGAGCTCTTCGATCCTCTGAAACTGGTTGTGATCCAGCATACCGTCAGTCAAGTGTGTGAGCGCTTCATTCTTTGTGCGGCCGAGCTTCGTAACATGCAGGCCTGGTTCATCTCACAGTACCACTACGATATCCCGTAAGTTTGAGTTCTTATGCTATGTTTTGTTTTACGTGGAGTGGAGTTTTTCGATTATTGAATATCGTTTACTTCAATCGAAGCTTCAAAGAAACACGCAGTTCACTGGATTGTGAACTAGAAACCACAGGATAAAAACACGTTTTTTCTAACCAAGGGTCGTCTTCGAAACCCGAGTCATTCCATGAAAGTTAAGCTGATTGAACAAGCTTATGCTATATATCTTATGCTAACAATCTCTATTTTAATCGTATTCATGTAATATACTTCGATTAAAAAATAATGACGCTTTCACTATAACGAATGTAGTGTAAACTACAGGAGCCCGACAACATCGGATCATCGAATCTAACAGAATTCTTGAAACCAAATGGATTACTGTATTTTTCCAGGTACAATTTCATCATCGGCAACGATGGACGCGTATATGAAGGACGAGGTTGGGGTATTGAAGGAGCTCATACCTTAGGTTACAATCGCTGTTCTGTGGGCATCGGTTTCATTGGTAAATTTTAGTACAAACATTAGCAAACGATAAGCGGTTGGGTGGTGGGTAAGCTTCCAAATCTGGTGATCCTAAAACGAATATTGGATAATTTCACATCGCATTTCGTGAGTTTGGAGTCTTCATCGTCTTCATAGCAGTTAAACTGTGGATTATTCTTCAAGGAAAAAACACACTCGTCTATCACTTCGTCTTGTGTTAAAGAAATGAACTGACACAGGCATGAGCAGTGAAATAGTTCCTGTTCCTCTCGTCCAAAGTGTAACCACCAAGTGTTTCCACTGTGTGTTATGCAACATCTAATGTCGCGCAACATGTGACACATAAACAAATGTCAAACAGGTCGCGTACCTAGTATAGTTTCCTCTGTCAAATGTCAACATTTTCATACTAATCTTGACATTTGGTTCGTATATCCGTATCCACTGACAACGAACATTGACGAGCGACATGTTGGATAGAAGTTTTTTAGTTCGCACTGACATTGATTTATATTCATCATTCAACGAAAAACGTTCTACGTCAGGGTTGTACGATTCTTTTCATTCCAAAATTCCTTTAGAATAAGATTTTTTCGTAATTGGCGTACGTTAACGAGATCCCTTTTTAATCTGACAGCCCTTATAATGTCTCTTAACACAACACCTCGTAAGTATGCACTGCATGTTGACACACATAAAATGTATGTTACGGTACAAGTCCGAATAAAATTGTATCGATACGTTTTTGTGAAACATGTTCGATCTTAAAATGTTTTGAAATAGTAATGTAAACCTATATCGATACATTGAGATAAACCTTGTACTGTGACAAGTTTTTACGCCAGTAGAAACCCACGGACACCACAATGGTAGCAATATGTTTTGTGTCCCATTGGTTATTAATAAGGCTTTTTTCATGAATAATATATATGGTTACACAACGGAATATTTGTCGTGCGGTAAATTATACTGATGTCATTTACTTGTTTAAAAAAGTTTTTTTTGTTACAGGGGATTATAGAGAAGAGTTGACAGTGCATGCTCGCGTCACCGATCTTCAACTTAAAAGAGCTAAGATGATTTTAGAAGAAGGTGTCAAACTCGGCTACCTTGCTCCAGACTATGTGGTACTCGGAGCTAAGGATCTACAATTAACTGCTAGCCCCGGTTCGAACCTCTACAACGCGATCCGTCTGTGGGACCATTACGGACATGTAAATCTGTGGCGTAACTCTACTTGTGAAAAGATGCACGGTTTGCCCCCACGTGAATAGTTATTAGTATATAAATACTTTGTACATGTGTATTTGAAATATGTAATAAGGATTATGTTAATGAATGTGTAGAAACGGTAGGAGTAATATAATAATCACAACAAAGTATTCAAATCGTGCCCAAGAAGTTGTAAGTGACAGAACTATGTATAAAAACTATTTTTTTAACTATTTTTTAAATTATGAATATTTAAATAGTTACATCTGGTTATACGTCATTCTATCACGTACGTTCACGTATCATTCCATATTATCACTACACTTTGTCATTGTTTTTGCATAGTAAAATAAATAATAAATTACGATTGAATCATTCCTAAGTGACTAAAATGTATAAATTGCACATCCACTATGTTTTATAAAAATAAACCTTATTACTCGAAATTAACTATAGCTTAAGAGGAGAGAAGTAGTTAGTAGACACGAGAGAAATGACTGAGTTACTAAGCTTCATAATGCTTTGACTCATTGACACCATTCTATTTAAATTATAAACTATTTTTATATTTTTATCAAATAAACCTACATCAATAAATTGGTCTTTATTTTCTGGCTTCAACAATGATAGTACCAGAGCCTACAGCATTGAATTTTTGCCTGTAATCAGTACGATACAATACGGTTTCCCGTATGAAATCTTTTTTTTGAAGTCTGAACCCAAAAGAACTAATTTCAGATTATTTTTGGGTAGCATCTCACCTGGCTGCATTTACGAAAATATAAAATACATTAAACTGTATCATAGATTTCTATCGAAACTCAGATATGTCAATGTGTGAGTTTCGAAACATGGTTGAATGATATATGTGAAATAACGATAAAACTTTGTCTAGACGCTAGTAGTGCGCTACAGCGCATACCCAGAAGACCATTTGAAAAAAATATATAGACCAGACTGATTAAAAATATTTTTTACAAGTTATTTTGGATTAGTTCATGTGAAAAAATTGCACCGATTTCGACCGTTCTAAAAATGCTAAAAATGTTCGGCAACTTGGCAATATGTCTGTTAGAAATGATGAAATAAGTTATCCAGATGTAGAAAAAATTGATATCAGACAAAATCATGCAGCATACTATATCGTTAATATCAGACAAATTACAGAAATTACAAAAATGGAGACAAAACTCAAATTGAAAATTACAGGCCAATCTCATTACTAAGCACCTTTTCAAAATTGCTCGAAAAGCTTGTTAACAATAGACTTACTAATTTCCTGCGCATGCAAAATGTAATTGCAACAAGACAATTTGGCTTCCAAAGAGGAAAAAGTACTGAAGACGCAGTATCTCTTTTGACATCCATCGTATCTTCAAAACTAGATAATAAAAAATTCTGTGTGGCTGTGTTTTTGGATGTAGCTAAAGCTTTCGACACTGTCTCAGCGCCAATCCTCTTACAAAAATTATTTAATATTGGTATAAGGGGCGTTGCTTTTGATTGGTTCATGAGCTATCTCTCAGACAGGAAGCAATGTGTTAGGATCGGCCAATGTTTGAGTAGTTCACAAAATGTTAATTTTGGGGTTCCGCAGGGAAGTATCTTGGGGCCCACCCTGTTCACAGTCTATATTAACGACATCCATGATACTCAAATTGGAAATTCTGATATCATATGCTATGCAGATGATACTGTTATAATATTTGATGGGCATACGTGGCGTGAAGCTTTACAAAATGCTGAGCTGGGTATGTCTCAGGTTCTTATCTGGCTCCAAAGTAACCTTTTGACCCTTAATGTTAAGAAGAGCTTCTACATATGCTTTCACAAAACAGCAGCTTCAGCACCAGACACAAATTTTGTTATAAGATTACATAACTCTTCTTGTGATACTGATTTTTGCGACTGCCAAACACTGATCAGAGCAAGTGTGGTTAAATATTTAGGAATTTTCATAGATGAAAAATTGTCCTTTAGAAACCATATTGCTTCGCTTTCATTGAGGGTGCGCAGAATTATAGGTATCATGAGGAAACTGCGAGATGTGACCAGTTTTGATGTCCTAAAAAGCGTATACTTTGCATTGTGTCAGCCCCTTTTGACATATTGCATTTCTTGTTGGGGTGCTGCTAACAGTACTACTATGATTCAAGTTGAAAGAGCGCAACGTTCCGTCTTAAAAGTTATGATGAAAAAGCCGTTCCGATACCCTACTATGAACTTACATAACGAAACGGGAATTCTTAGTATAAGGCAATTGTATATATTTAAAACATTCTTGTCTGTTCACAAGTCTGTGCTGGAATCTGCTGATTACAAAGCTATGTTAGCTCGTAGAGTTTACTGTTTACCCACGCCACTAGTTAACACATACTTTGCCCAACGCACTGGCTCATTCATTCGGATACATATTTATAATACTGTGGTAAAATTCTGTGATATAAAAGAAAAAACCTTACCTCAAGCCAGATCCACATTACTAAAATTGTTGTTCACACTGAACTACAATGAAACAGAAAACCTCCTGAAAATAAAATCGTAACACTTCTACACTACACCACTCAGTGCACTATTTATTAATACTTTCTAATTGCTATTTATAATTGCTTTTATTTCTGTAGATATTAACCATTCCCTCCCTTATTTATATATATGTGTATATATATATGTGTGTGTATATGTATATATGTGTGTGTGTGTGTATATGTATGGATATATTATTTTTATTTTAATATTTTACTTATTTCTATTTATATATCTTCTATGTATATGTCATATATATCAATATTGTGAAACTCCTAGATTGTGGGTTTTTGTAATTTTTTGTACTGACCTCGGTGCCCACGATACAGGCATTGCCTAGTGTGGGCATCACTAGCATAACCTAACACTGAGATTGCCGCTGCACAAATTCAATAATCAACTCAACTCTGTAATATCGCAGGCTATGTGTTTTTTTTTATTGCAAATAATACTTATTTTCATTTTTCAGTAAAACCGACTGTCTTTTTTTACTGCTACTTTATTGAGTTTGGAATGAAAAAAAGATTTTAACGGTTTGTCCGTCAAACGATAAAGTCTGTGGAGAGACCTCGTAGTTTACGAGTTCTACACATACCAAAATAGCGCGCTGCCTGAAAGCTGGACCAATGGGAAGATTTGAGCTCTTCGAGAGAACAAATTTTTGTTCTTAACAAGCTCGTTTTTGCCCCAGCCACAATGGTCCCCGAGATTTTAACCCAGATCCTATCCGATTACTTCTTTTCTCACCACTCTCACCTCAAATTATTAGATTGGGCCTTTGCTCGAGGGCTGGTACTAGGACCAACAGTAGTTACCAACCGGATCAGAGGTTCAGCAACCGAATCGTTAAGGCAAGTAGTGGAATGGATTCGTCCTCGAGATCCTTTCTGTAAGCCCATCTGAGTCTGAAGAAAGTCACCATAAACAGATAAGTTCTTCCTCTTTAAGTATAGGATCAAAGAAAAGAAGAATCTCTACGTCATCTTCTGCATTACAAAATCGAAGCGTTGGAACGGAAAATGGATGGAATGCTTTCACTTTTATTGGAAAGGCTCGAGAACGTCTTTGTCCTGATCAAGAGTCTGATAAAGAAAATGAATCCGAGATTACAGATAATAATATAAATTTGATGCTTATTATTGAAAAGCACCCACCTTGGATCCGTACCTGGATATTTCCCATAATGATGTAATGAAATTGGATTTTTCACCTAGCGTAAAAGAAGCAGACCCATTTATTCCTGAACCGATACCAGATATTAGAACATAAGGTATTGAATGTCAGATCTGAAATAAGAATATTTAATTACTGATTTACTTATTTTTCCTTTATTGAAAAATCAAGTTAATTTTCAGAAATCGAATCATGCGCATACGCAATTATGTTTTCAAAAATAGGTTGACTGGAATACCAGCTTTCAAGACAGGTTCGAGACGAGGTCTTATCGATAAGTGCGTCCTGATAAAAAAAAACCTTTTTATAGTTATTATTTTGTGCTAAAGTTCTTTCGACTAATTACCAGCTGAAGTAACCATTAAAGTTAATCTGTAATAAAATCTCCACCACATATTTTATCTGTGCTTTTGTGCTAGTTCATACTGATCAACGTTGTATTACATACTCTTTGCTCTTTGGCTCTCACCAACGATATTATGTCTAATTATTTTTGTCTCTTTCAAATGTTCTCATAAAAATATTGTCGAAAATATACATAGATTTAATTTTTATTTTTATTT
Organism: Papilio elwesi; assembly: GCA_029849275.1. Taxonomy (NCBI): domain Eukaryota; kingdom Metazoa; phylum Arthropoda; class Insecta; order Lepidoptera; family Papilionidae; genus Papilio; species Papilio elwesi. Next base: position 14,251,027 of record CM056717.1, on the reverse strand, counting down.
ACCGCTGAACTAGGGATTTATTCGTATTCCTACACCAGGTAAGACTACAATATTTTATTTGACTAAAACGTAATACTTAAATGAAATAATTGATTGTTGTTTTTCTAACTGTATATATTGAAGATTTTTGTATTTTTCTCTTGATAATCTTGTAATGGTATTTATGAGTAGAACACGTTACAATTGTAGTTAGTAGGGATAGATAGATCCAAGATTTGCGTAGGTGTAATCATTTACATCAGGTTTTGTTCAGACGTATGTATTTTATTTTAAAATTTGAGTATACCACCGCAAAAATATACAAGATGATTACTTCCTTCTAATTATATTTAACTGTGAGATGCAACAATAACACTAATGTTTTCTCTGTATATAAATTAAAATTTGACTTTCCCTTGACAGGAATGTAAATTACGCTTAAATATGCGGTTCTTAGTGAAAGTTATTAAAACGAACGATCTTCCAGCTATGACATGAGACCTAAATAGATATAATATAATTTGGTTAGTATATTTCTTAGTTAGTTTTTGGGATAACAGAGGTTTATAATTGGACTGCATAAAAATGATGATATAGTTTTGTTTTGTTGTAATGGTTAAACAAAAGTGATTTAAGTTAAAAAAATCTCGTTTTTAAATCTATACTTTCGTTTTCAAACAGTGCGAAATCATTTTGTTAATTTTTTTATAACTCATTTTTAACAGCTATTCAACAATCCTTACCTCAATAGCCTTAAAGGATATAAGACAGGTGAGATACCTGTTATTTTATGGTCTGAAGAGCTATTATATATTGTTATTCTGTAAATATGTAAACCATAAAATTAGAGGTGCTCAATACATAGGGTTTGGAGTCTAGTTTGAATGATACCCTAAACTTAACCTTTGAACCATTCATCAAATCATTACTTTAAATGCAGTGTGACAGTGTCAAGCACCAGGATTTTATATAAAAAAGTGAATATTTTTCTGACTGTTGAGATCTTTTCTCCACATACAAACATATTAGAAGTAGTCATGATAAATGAGTATGTAACTATAGTTTTGTAATAGTATTGTGGGCATAGTACATTTTTTGTGACTTTTAGTCTATTTTGTTAAGGGTTATTGTATATGCCTAGACTGCTTTAAAGCAGTTTGAAGATTTCTTCTATGCTTACCTCTACCTATGTTTAATTTGTTAATTTATTCATAGCCAGGTTTCAGCTAATATGGCTGGCATAAACATTACTTTTAATGGAAAATTAAGGAAAATTATATTATGTATAATTGATAACACATAAATATGTAAGCCATTTTGTTCTAGGTAAATCAACACAAGAATGCCATCAACACATTTAAACTTGCGCGAAGATGATGTCATTCGTCTGGCCCTTGAGTTTCTCCACAACCGCGACTTGCACATAACGCAACTGTCGCTTGAGCGTGAAACCGGCGTCATCAATGGCAATTACGCCGACGATGTGCTCTTCCTGCGCCAACTTATCCTAGATGGACAATGGGATGATGTTCTTGAGTTTATCCAACCATTGAGCGCTCTCAAAGCTTTTGAAGCAGACAAATTCAACTATGCAATACTTAGGCATAAATATATCGAACTTCTCTGCATCAGATCAGAAATCAAAGCTTACAATAATGTTGAGAATATTGTAGATGAAGTGGTCAAAGTACTTAGCGACTTAGAGAAACTTGCCCCCACAAAGGAAGAATACTCCAATCTCTGCTTATTGTTAACACTTCCTAGTATAACAGATCATGCTCAGTTTAAGAAATGGAATCCTAGTAATGCAAGAGTGCAGTGCTTTCGAGAAGTGTACCCTTTAGTAGAACAATTCTTACCTTGTGACAAAAAATCTACTGGCATAGTAGCAAAGTGTGCTAAAAATGATCGCCTGATGCAATTACTTATCAAAGGTATATTATATGAATCTTGTGTGAATTATTGTCAAGCTAAAGCAACAGGATCAAAAGAAGCTCAGTCAAACGAAGTTAATTTTTCACAACTGCTTGATGGTTCAGGATTTGATGAATCCGACTTAAGTCTGCTATCATGGCTGCAGTCTATCCCTGCTGAAACATTTAGTGTACCATTTGAACAGAGAATGTTAAATGTAGATGTTGATAAATTGGATCGGCCTTCCCTACACACATCATGGACGGAGCATATGCTGGTAACACCTATTAAACCTCGAACATTCCCGCACCTGGCAATGCCATTCCGCAGGCCTCGGTCAGCGGCAGATGCTATGACGCGATCGCTTCGACCTCTACCCGATGGTGCTCCGCGACATACAGCATTAATGGCATTATCTGCTATAGATTATGGGCCTTCTTCCTCTTGCTTTGCTGGTTTTCATTTAACTGGCATAAAAGGGAGCAAGCTAATGAATACGTCGGTAGACAGACTGTTTGATAATAAAAATGGTGATAGCATGTACAATGGTATAAATGAAACATTAAAGCCAATTGAGGAGCAATTGAAACCTACTGGTGATATCGTTGCGTCAACGAAAACTAACGAAACGAACAGTATCGGCGCATCAAATGCAACCACTCCGGAGCATAGAGGACAAGATTACTCCACGTCTACTTCAATATCAACCACAGCCGCGTCTACAGAGCGTTCTTCCCTCGCAGAACGTGCACCACAAGACCTGGAACCAAAGCTTGTGCCAACTCTGGAAGGTGATTTCCGCCGAGAACTGCTTAAGGAATACCAAATGCAAAAGCAACGCGAATGCGATGATTATATACGAAATCTGTGCTCCTCAGAATTGCGGGTGCCTAAGCCGTAAGTGATTTATTTATGAGATTCAACTATCAATACTTTAATAGTTCCCTTATAATACTCATATGTCTATGTTTTCATTGATTTCAGGGTTGAGCAACTAGGTGAAGCTACATCAGGTTTTACTCAATCTATAAAGCTTCCTCAACAGATGAGTCAAGAAACCTCCGTAGAATGTAGTCAGCCTATCGGGTAAGTTCATATATGAATCTTCAAAATCCTTATTTACTGTCTTATCTATAGTTAAGTATAGGTAAATATGTATTAATAAAGTACTTACTGAAATTTGTACCCATTGTAGATAAATTAGATATTTAACTTATATTAAGAATGTTTATATGTTTGCTTAATATATGATATATAGATGAAGACTTGTTGCTGACAAAGCTATTTATTGCCAACTAAATGACCTCATTATTCTAGTTTTGAACAATAATGCTTGAACAAAAACAGCATCGTCTTCATAAATCATCACTCTTGACAAATTTAACTAAATTGATTTATTAAGATTACCTAATTGAGTTCATCAATAATTTTATTATTTCATGGAGCCTAAGATAATATGAGGAATTGCTAAGTAGGATAGAGTTGCTCGACAAATGTTTTCCAATCCTAAGCAACAAACAACTCACTGAACAATATAAAGAGGGTAAAATCGTTATTTCTTGCTTCGCTGAGCACTTTACATATAAGAATAATTTAGTTACGGTTTTCTTACAATTGCAGTGTGAGCATGCAACTTGTGATGCCAGCTTTTCAACTGGCTACTTCATTTTTATTCAATTGTCTTTTAAATTATCGATTTTTCTATATAATATAGTAATATAATATTCAATAGAAAATACGCACCATTAGGTCTATAGAATAATACGTTTATACTTTAATTTAAATTTATATTAAAGTATACTTAGTCAAATAAGTTGTTTTTTTTTATTACAGCAAATTCGAAGCAGTGGAGCTTGCGCATAATTTGGAGGGGCTGATGGTAAGTGATATTTTTTAATTTAGTTAGATTGTTTTAATCACTAGAAATAACGGAATAATGCTCTTATTTCCTTCGGTTCGTTGCTCTTGGCCGAACATCATGATAGTTCCGTACTAGATTTTTTGTGATCTCCGCATATTTGCGATCCACCTGCATTGTTTTTCACTTGGAAATGGTTTCTCGTGTCCATGTTCTATGATTTATCTTTGATTCACGTTTGACTGCAAATTTGCACACGAAACGAAACAGTTTGCCATTATCTTGTACGCTACTCTGTATCAAATTTAATGATTCAAAAGTTATTGAAAAATATATATAACTTTTTGTAGATTTATGCTTATCTTTTGTATAAGTATCTATATATTAAAAGCATTTAATCTGTGTGCAATTGATTGAAAGATTGTTCTGGATTAAAGTAGATTTTGACAACTTTTTATTTTATAATTTGGTTGTTCTTTGACCTGTAATCATTTAATTACCAATAAATCTGTATCTCATGCTTGTATTAATGTAGATATATCAAAGAATAACATTTTCCAAGTAAAAAAAACGTAAATAATTTAGCGAAATCCCACTCACCTACCAAAAAAAAGAAATGAAGTTTTTGATTTGTGAATATAATCAAAAAGTGACATTATGTCCCCTGTATACAACATATTATATGACTACGGCGAAGACTATGGCGGCTGAGAAGATAGCAAAATTAAAAAAAATATATATTCTAGTCTATTTTTTTAAATATAGTCTTCATCGAGTGAGATTCATTTTTCACATTGTAAATAGAAAGCTTTCAACCCATTAATAACGTTTTTTAATTTTGCTTTTCAAAATGGCTTTTTTCTATGGAGACCTTCATCTCATTTATTGTTGAATTTTCGGCCCCGTAACTCCTTTAATTAAAGACGCAACACAAGGTCACTGGCAGCCAGGTCTGGACTATAGGGTGAGTGGTCGATTTTTAATAATCCAGGTTATTTTAAAGCTTCTCTTGCAATCCAAGCAGTTTAAGCTGGCGCGTTGTCTTGTTAAAATCATATTTCACCGCCCGTCAGGAAAACTGACACAGCTCTACTGGACGATTGCCTTGCGTGTTTTAGCCAATAAATTGGCATAATAAGGTAGCCTATTGACCGCCTTTGTAGTTCCTTAAGGCAGGTAGGTAATCGATTAGTTAAATTCCTTCCCCAATTTTTGCTGGCGCAAATATGGTCGCCAAGATATTAGACCCCGACTTTTGCAACTTGAATTTCTATGACGGCCTGTCCCCATTTTTTCCCCATTCATCCGGATTACCCGAGGACAATTCCAAAAACTCTTAATAGACTAGATTCTTTACTGATCTATAGCTTTTCTACAATTTGCCACAATTTAATTCTATGGTAAGCCAGTACTCATTTTTTAAACTTATTTAACATTTTCTTCGATCATTTCTGATCTCGGACAGGGGTCATCTTCACATGTCTCTCGTCTTTCTGGAATAAGTGAGCCCATTTTTTGACTATTATATATGAAGGCTTAGAGTCCTGCCGAACGGATGAGACGTATTCAAAAATTCTTTGACCGTTTTTTCTTCCTTAACGAAGAATTTAATCAAGGTGCGGTGCACCAAATTGTCAGAATTTCCGACTTCAGTAGACATGGTGACCTTGCTTGTTAGAGAGATTAAATGAATATTAACTAATTAAAAATGGCCTGATTTTCGTACCACCCTTTGCGTTTCGTAACTGAGATAGTCATTGCTAAGTATTGAAGGCCGCGAACTTGTCAGCCGGCCCTTTTCTGTACATTCGCTCTTATCTATCTTATATAAGATAGATAAGAGCGAATGTAGTTTTCTATTTTAAAATATAAATTGACATATATTTTAAAATATTAAACGCCTTTTGGTTATATTCCGCAATACCTTTTTTACAATATTGCTACGAAGTAATGGAGACAAACTGATACTTATGTTTTGCATCATAGACGGTGAAGTATTTGTTGGACCAAATCTTTTAAGCATTTTATATGCTATAGATTAAACGACTGGGATTCATATTCTAATGTAATAATTAGTTACGCTAGAGTAAGCTGTGCGGATGTTATAATCTAAATTGTTGACGACGACCCGGGAGATTAAATTAGTTTATAAAGTTCAATGACCTATGAACTAATTATAGTGACAATGTTATCGCTTAACATTTCCACATGTTTGTAATCAATCTTTATCTATATTATTGCCTAAATAAACTATTGCCTCTGAGTGTCTATAACGGCTAAGGAACACAAGACAGAAAGCAAGATACAGTCTTTTAAGGCGTTTGAAAGACACCATGATTCAGCCACTGCCGTTGCCTTTGTCTTGTCACATACGCTTGATTTATCAACAGTCGTTATTAAAATGATCTTATTTATAGCTTTGTGATAAATATGGTCTTTAGTTGACTTGCACAAACACCCACAGCACCATCAATTACGTGCTCGTCGAAGAAAATGTTTAGAACAAACACGATAAAGATTGTTCTACAACAAAAAACGACTTAAAAATATATTCAAAATTAAAAAATACATTAAAAGGTAAAAAATAATTTTACGCAATTTAAGCAAAAAAATCAACTCATTTTTTGGAGTCGGCATATCAGCCAAGGAAATACTAATACACGAGAAAAATATTTTATAAATGCAATTTATACTATACTAACTGGCTCGCATATTATTATTAACCTTGGAACGGAATTTCGTAAAAACCGTTCTTAACTGTCCTCTACTCGACGAAAGGAATAAATATGATTAAGAATTTTTATGTTTAATTTCCTAAAATTATTCTTATTTTCAATTGCGCGCTGCGTATATAAGATAGCGTCGTTTAAATGAAGCAAAAAAGAGTCCTATCTTTTATGTCGGATCGCCCATCTCAAATTAGCCATTTCAACACACAGTAGTGAAGAACTTTAAAATAGGCTTTCGACAATGCTGGCTTACATGAAAAAAGATCTGAAAATAGAACATTTCTAAAAACGTGCCCACCGTCTCGGCGTGATACACAGTCGTTTTAACGCAAAATGAGAACACCATCTAAATCGTCAAAGTTAATTATATTAAACAACTGAGAGAGTACATGGTAATTAAAAAGTTCCTAAATAACAGCTAAGGCCGGCTCGCTACTACGCGGGTATTGAATTTTTCGTTTGCGCGAAGTTCTTAAACTTTTGATATCTTCTAATCTATCAGAACGTTAAAGTGTAAGAGGCAATTGTAATACGCATTTAATACTCTAGCTTACAAATATGTTTATTTGGATAACGATTAGTATTGAATATTATTTTTAATTGATTGTTCTCAAGAAAAAAGTAGTTTCGCTGAATTTTATTTTACATTTTTAGATATTTTTACAATTACTTAATAGTCAATTTTTATGTACGTCCTATAGTTTTTTTCCTAAATAAGCTAAGAAAGGAAAACTCAACTTTGTCTCATTACGCATTATTAACAATAACTCACAAAATACTGGTCGCATCTTTTCCTTTTTGAAGTCAGATAAAAATGCTGGGAAATTATATGGATTTTACGCTTTTTTTCACTAGTTCTTTGACACTGGGTCTTACTTATTGTTTCGTTTTGTTAAATGTTTATCCCAATTTAAACGACTTTACTACGAAGACTTTTTAAAACCTGACTGACTAGTCTGCTACTTTTCCCAGAACTAAGGGCAGGGTGGGTGAATCTAAGCGACTATCGTGGGTGTGGTCTTAGATAAAGCATAAGGATAGTGGAAGTAAATGCCCCAACGTAGCTTATCTTCTGATAAATAGATGGACTGGACATTAGAAGGTGTGAGTAAAAATAATTATTATGGCAATGGGACCTTTTTTAAATCCATTTACTCATACTGTATTAGCTGTTGCTCGCGGCTTCGCACGCATGCGTTTCTCATCTTCCTCGCCGGAAATTGTTGTAAATTGATTTCGCGTATAATACTTGGAATTACAGGTTAATAATATAAACATTGTTTTCGGTTGCTATGGTTGTGTGTCATGTCAAGTCAAAAATATGTTATTGCCATGGCAACCTATATTAGGTTTTATTGTCTTTTACCTCCGAAAGTTTCGGCATAAAAAGGACCCTATGTCCTGTCCTGTTCTGTATGTGGACAATAAGTGTGCAAAATTTCGTAATGATCGGTTCAGTAGTTTATGCATAAAAGCGTAACAGATAAACAAACTCATGCGTTTTTTAATGTTCCGTACCCAAAGGGTACGTACCCTAAAAACGGGAACCACCCTATTACTAAGACTCCGCTGTCTGTTTGTCTGTCTGCCTGTCTCCACGCTCATGAATCGTTGTAGTAAGAAAGTTGAAATTTTCACAGATGATGTATTTCTATTCCCACTGTAGCAACAAATACTAAAAACCAGATTAAAATAAATATGTGTGGGCTCCCATAAAACAAACATGATTATTTTGCCTTTTTTATAGATAATGGTACGAATAACTTCGTGCGCGAGTCCTACTTGCACTTGGCCGGTTTTTTTAATATTATTTCGGATCGATGACGATACACCTGATATCGCCAATGTAAATATTTTTTTATCTATCTAGTCGAGGATTTATGTTCGCATAAGTTGTCCTGTTTTTTTTTATTATCTATAGGCTTCTAATTTTAATTCATACTTTTTTTAAGGGCCGGCAGCGCATCTACACATCCTCTGGATGATGTAATGTAAGATGTACTGTGGATGTTTGTTGGCGGTGATCACTTAACTTCACTAAAATTAACGACCCGAAGCACGCTCGCCTTTTTATCTTATAAATCTTCCTCGAAGCAGCCATCAATAAGAACTTTTAGTTTTGCAGATAAAAAGAAAACTTTAATAAAACTTAGAAAACGATTTATTTTTCGCAGAGTTTTGACTGTATATTAGAAATAGATTTGGATATTAGAAATGTACAAGAAATTCATTTCATATAAATTGAACTTTCACATTCCTTGTTGCTGCTCCGAAACGTAACGTTTGTAATCGACGGCGGGACCGTATCCAACCATTATACTACGCCTTTCTTTTATTTCAGTTTCGTTAAGGCCGTTTGGGTTTATCACTATTTATTGACGTTGAATAACTGGTTGTGTTGTCATAGTGTTGTCATTGGATGAAATCGTCCAGCGATGATGTAACATATTATTGTGGCTTGTTATTTAGAGACGTCTTTATTCGCTTTAATTAACAGACTCATACTGACAAGAGCTTGTTTTGCAGAAGTTCATGAATTTTTAGATTCTACGAAAAAACATTAATTCGAATAGATTGTTTTTGTTTTGGAAATAATGAGGGACATACAAAGTATTACAAATATTTAACAAGAAAGAAGAAACAAGACGTTTTGTTAGATAATCTTATACAAACTATATTTCTAACTATATCTTATAAAAACGGTACAGGCATTCGGTGTCATGGAGTAATATAAATTACATCATGCTGCTTAATTCATAATATCATCGATAATTTAAATAATAGTAATATTGAACAAGATACAAAAATGTGGAGGAATTACGTGTGCAGAGTAATCGTCACAAAGGTACTTACATATTACACAAGGTGTACTTCTGGTGGGGAATCTAAGTAATTAGAGGGTCTCTGAAGCTATTGATATTACTAAACTGATGAGACTTTCCCACTTATGTCTCAACTAAGAGTGACGATGCAGCATCTTGTATTTGAAAATCACCGGTACAATCCTATTCTAATTCCTATTCCTATAGTAAAGTAATACAAGGATGTTAAACATCTGCTCCTGAAGGTATAAAAGTCAAGCGTCCGTTTGCGTCGGTAACGGTATTTGGTAATTACTAAATAATGCACTCATTTCACGTAGGTGGTGTCAAACAAAAAAGTAGCAAAGTAGGTTTATCACTAAGTTCGTGATATCCCGGACAAAATCGGAATTAATTCAAAAGTAGAAATTCAACGATAAATGTTGGATAAATTGGGTTTAATGGGGTTATAAATTAAAAATTCTGTTTGTTTGTGTTGGTTTTGCGACGAAAAATATTTATCATATTGTTTCTTCCAGTTTTCCTTTCGAACGGCCTTCTCCCACTTTTCTTCGCTTAGGATCTGGAGAAAATATATGAATTCCTATTTTTGCAATTGCAAAGCTTGACATTAAAAGAAGTTTGACAGATAATTTAGTACACGTAACAGTAGCGACTTCAGAGATCGACATAAAGAAACGGTAGCTGGATATATATACCATTTATTACGACTGACTGTAATAAAGTGGCTAGCAAAAGGTGTTTGTCGCCAATGACCCCATATATCAGTTTCTAATCTTGTTTAATTCGTCGGGAACTTCTAAGCCGTCTAGAATCCGTAAAGTTGCCGAGTTAACTCGATTAGGAACATTAGTTAATCGGTTTAATTACATTTATGGATGTGAGAAGAAAACTAATGGACTATCTTGGTTACATTCTGATAACTATTATTCAATTCATTTCACGTTCGTTCTATATATGGATTATGGCTTTTGCGACAATATTTTATACACCACTTCAGTATTAACTAACGCTTGTGAAATAGTTAGTCGACCTTTAACAGTTATTCCAAATAGAGCACAATAAAGTAGTTACAGAACCGAAAGGCATTTAACACGATGATTATGTGACTTTAGATATTTATAGCTATTACCAAAAGTTATTTTTGGTCGTTATCTTAATGTCAACTTCCACTTAATTATGCTGCAGCTATAAAAGTCAATTCAATATTTTTATGTTGTATACTATATAAGCGCGTGATCTTGGATCGACGCCCACATTCTTAAGGTCCTTGGTTTTTATTATTGATTTCCTCTCAAGATCTCTTGCTTAGTATTTACCTTCTTATTCTACACATATACATTTACTGTAATGGTAGGACATGTTGATTATTGTAGTCTCGTTTTGCGCGCACGCATTTCTGAGTCATCGGTAGGCGCTGTGCGCACAATGCCAACCGCATCGAACAGTCGCGTCGCGGCATACTTAGAGGACATACATATTTGTCAATTTCACTGTTATTATATTCCTTGTTATAACGTTTTCACGCATTGTGTTTTTTTATGAATTAGTGTGGCTTTTATTTGTGCGTTTCGGTGAGGCGGGGAAGATGACAGCTGTTAAGAAAGCGCTCGCTATGCGACAATTAGATTCGATGTTTGGTAGCTTGACCCTCGAGGGTGAAGGAAGGCATTCTCCCCTCGTAAGCTCTACCATCGAACACGATCCACACTGTGATGTACACGGTCGGTGCAGTACTCCTTATAGATCGGCTCTCTACCTGCATAGCAGGGAGTCTACTCCAGGTTTTTATAGAGAATGCATTTCTCCCACAAATGGGCTGATAATAAGGTTAGTTCTTAAAAAAAATGCTAGTTTTGATCAAGGTTTTATATTTATTTTAATAATGAAATATTTATTATTAAATTCATTTTTATAAACATAATTCGCAGACGCCGCGATTCCATGGGTATTACTCGGTCACCAGCGCGTGAGCTTGAACATCCCTCAACCTTTCCAAGCATTCTAAGGCGAGATCGGCAAAGCCCTTCTCAAACGCCACCTCGTCGGGACACTCCAAGTCCAACCCAAAGATTCTCAAGCAAACGTCACTCTATGGGCTCTTTTCCCAATCTCTCCCGTTGCAATGTAGTGAACTATAACCGACGGGATTCAGTAACCAGTGGCAGTGTCAGGGACATGAAGCGGGACTACGTCGGTTCGACTAATTCCTTATCAAGGAAAAGCTCCATCGATACAAAGAAATCTTCCTCAGACTCGCTGGATAACTGGCACATAACATGGGACACAGATCGACACAGCTCCTTATCTTCTTTAGTTCACGATGAAAAGTTTCCGACCGGACTTATTAAGGTAAATAAAAAATTAAACGAAATTGTTTATATTCGTCGAACAGAAATATTTTTTAGGATAACTAAATAATATTTATTTTAAAAGATCAATAATTTCTCAATTATACATATACAATGACTTCATCGTATGTTTTATACTCTACGCTATTAAATAAAATAGGCTAGATAAGAACAAATATAAATTCAGTTATTTTATATAACTATTCTCTTTACATAGAAATATCTGATTAGTTTTAATGAATCGCTCTGATAGCCAATTTCTACATGTTGCCGTTATGCGCGTGAACATTAAATATAACTTACGTATCAATCTACTGCACGTTGCAGAGTTTATACAACGTTAACACGCGATTCTAGTTTATATAATTACGAGCCATTGCAATTCCTGCGTAACTGAATTAAAGAAATACGCTTAAAGTGTTGCGAAAGTCAGTGACGTGCTTGCGTTGCATGGGAACATACAGATTAAATCAATACAATTGACTAATATTCTTTAGTGCTTATATTTTTATTTTGAATACATATATTTTTTTGATTCTGTGTTTTCTACTATACCATTATGTTAGTGAACAAGAAAACCAAGCTTAGTAAAACGCGCAAAACGTCTACGTTAATTTAAATACATTCCCGTATCCAAATTAACTTATACATCTTACTTTACGAATATAATTTATGATCTTAAAATTAATTAACACTAAATATAAATCCTAAGGGGTATATAGTTAGTTAATTGAATGCCTTTTCGCATATGAATCCAATGAACATAAAATTTAGTTTGATTATGGCACTTTTAGGATATGAACGTGGGTAGTCTATTTTCAAAACACCGTCATGTCGATACTTTATGACATAAAATATAAATAGGAATTCGATAAGATCTCGGAATGTCTCAACTGTACAAGGCCCGCGGCGGAGAGCGCTTGCCTGTGTCCGTTCGACCTGGGCCGCCTTAAATGGCCACGCCATCGACGACTATCGCTCCGTCACGACTAAATCATGTCAATGTTTACATTTTGTCTCACGGCCTGTATCGAGAACATTGTATCGCTTTTTGTAAACGATATTATGAGGAAATCCAGCACTATCAGGACACCAAAGCTTATATTGGGGTACATGCATACGTGTGCCCAGTCGTCCACCGCTAGAAGTATGTTTCCCCCATTATTCGTTTTTCCGCAATTGTGATTTCCATAACAATAAATTATTTACTAAATTATGTGTAAAATGTTTTTTAATTTACGCAGACATTGACGACTGTGCCTATACACTTTTCTTTACACCTGTGAAGTTTTATCTCACTTGACTGTCACCAGTGCATACATTACAATGGAATGTCTAGCCTAGATGAGGTACCGTCAATATTTACTTAACTTCGTGCGCTTACTGAATTACAATGTTCTTCGAGATTTGATATGTTAGCGTTATGTTCATATTGGTAATACATTGTAAGAATATATATCTATACATTTACGACAATATTGTTTCGAATAAAACTGGTCGAACAAGGAATATTGTCCTTAGTGTGAATGATTTTATTAATAAACATTTCAAGTGTATTTTCTATAAAAGGCATTGATTTGTAAAGATTTTTTTCACGGTTTTAGTGCCGTTATTTTATTTTCCAACTTAAAAAAAAGTTAAATTGTAGCTACATTTAACTTTAATGTGCATCTATAGCTTAATCGAAAGTTGTAGTTTCCATACGTCAATGTTTAATTTGGCATCTTTTAAACTGCATATAATGACCATAGGTTAATGTACTTGTAACATCGTGGTTGTAAGTTCGATTTCAACCCGAGCCAAGATTTTCTTAAATTTGTTTTTAATCATTTGTTTTGGCTTTTGTACGGTATATGGCGACAGGCTATCTGCTTGCCGCTTGCGTGACTAGATGATTAGTTCGGTGAAAAGGGCAAAGCGATTTCTCCGTCCAGCCTTTTACAGTTACAAGACTTTCGTTTAATATCTTACAAATCAATTTGAGCGAATTCTAAAATAAATTATAGTAATGTTGCAATACTCGAAGTCTTGTATTATGACTTGTTAATTTATATTTTCATTCCTAACCACAACACAAAATTGTTTGTTTGCAAATTTTAGATAGGAATCAATAATATTGTTATTATTGTTTTATCAATAATAGTACAAAGTTGATTGTTGTTCATGCAAACATAAATAATCGTTGTTAATAATCGAAGTGGTATTTAAAACATTATTTATCTCACGTCCTGTTTTTCTTCTACAGCATTGTTGCGAGTAAATATAACACCAAAAAAAATAATCCTTTTAACATTTTTCTCTTTATTATGTTGTAATATAAAAATAGATTGTTAAAGAATATTAACTCTCTTAAATTAAATTTGTAATCATGTGTATTTTAAAGTGTAACATCCTTCACAGTGGTTATACTCCTTATGGATTAACACGTGTGGAGACAGTACAATTTGATATAGAATTTGAAACAACAACTTGAATTTTGAAACGATATCGTTAATTTATCGTCCAAAAGAGTTAATAATGTGGTTTTATATTTATATAAAGTAACAAAATAATTAGGAGCCCCACCCGATGGTACCTAAAATTTGTCGAAATTGCAGACAACATCGTAATGTGGCTTGAGACATAAGGGAAAGTACGCCGTTTTAATTTACTCGCAAATATCCAATTCTCATGCGGCTGCTGTAGTACCTATAAGCTATTTATTTACCGTAGGTATGTATTACCAGCGACATAAGTCAACACTAGTAGGTACTTATTCACGACAATTCTAATTACGTTATCCACTCTCAACCTTGGGCACTAGTTATGACATAACTACTGTCTATGCTTTGTTTAATGTGCACTACGTAGATTATGTAACACGTTGTGGTGCTCACTCGTTCAGAAAACATCCCTAAGTAAGATGTGAATGATATAAAAACTAAGGGCCTCTTAACTCTTCCTCTAGCTCAAACACATTCGAAAATTATCAAGTACCGTGATTACTATGCTGTTTTGTAAGACGAGACAGACCGCATAAGCAATTACCTGTATGGATTTTGAGTGACGTAGGTCATTTTTTTACTGAGAATTTTTATTCTTTCTCGCAAAATTTTCGATTTGATAGTTGCATTTTGAATTTAATTTCAAACAATTATAACGTTTCAGTCGTATACTAGCTAAAACATCATCATAAGACAAATAAGCAAGCGTTATAAAGCACCGACTTCATTTTTAAGTGAAAAAGCAAAACAAATTAAATATTTTTTTTAATTTTAATGGCCTTTTAATGATTTATAATTATTTTAATGCTCAAAAATTAATTTGAATTATTGAATATATAATTAACGAGATTTCAGTTTTTTCAAGTGAACACAACCTTTGTTATTTATTTATTATTTAGCAACACAGTTGGTACGACTCTGCAAATGCCTTGATGAACGTCAATTTGCACATGCAACCTATATCGGTATTCCGGTTCATTCTGTACGACTATTACAATCATTCAATAAATTTCAATTTACTGTAATAAAAGTGAACTGTTGGTCGACTCTACAATCTTTCGACATCTTTTTTTCGACAATGCTGTCATTGTTTACATTTGTATCATGAAGAATCTTGGTTGTATGACTCATGCAGTCATAAATGTTTTGCCAAACACACCTGGTATATTTTAGGCATAGCTCGTTTTATTTTATTTTAAATAGTTTTTCATAGGTATATTCCGCTGTTGTATATAGTCTGTTGTGTTATCTTATATACGTAAATGTTATATTTTTACTTGGACCATCTTCTTAAGATTGGCTATCGTGTCAAGTCTAACAAACTCAACCTTCAATTCTAACTCGGACTTTAATGGAATAAAGCAAGCAAAATTTTACCATACTTCGTTCAAAATTTGACATTACATTCGTCGTCATTACAACGTCAAATTGTACACTATCCTTTTAGCAGAAATAATTAATTGAAATTAAATAATCGCCAGCAATTTTTGACATTGGGACGTCTGACATCTCAGTCCCCCCGTGACCATGAGCGCTGTAAAGTTCTCGAAACGTCGGGAATCAAAAAACGTGAATCAAAATAAAAGCAATAAAATCCGTAAAATTAGTTTTATGCCAATGGTTGTTAGTATTCGCGTAAATATAAGATATAAAAATATATCCTTTTAGTTCACAATTTACTGAAAGTTTATTGAAGGCTTAGGGCATAGGCTGAAGGCTTAGTCCTGACGTCAGAGAAATAAAAATCTTTAAATATCTTTTTTATACTACTAATATAGTTTGTTCTAAAAGATTACAAACATTTGTAATCTTTATATTTTATCCTCGTGCAAAATCGCCGGTCAAAAATGTTGCAACGACCGTGACAACAACATTCAACACATACCGAATGGTGTTAAAAGAATAGCGTAAATAAAATAATAAGAACACAGAGGACAAATAGAGAAAAATTTAAGATTTACAGAAACACTGTCTGTGATCAAATATACATTGTCTTTTTTTAATTATTAATACTGTGGCAAGGTGTTGTTGCAAGTTTTAAAGCAAAAAGAATCGTATATATTTGTAATGATTATTATGTCAGTCACAGTTTGTTATTATAAATCGGTTGGTCCTTAAAACCAAAAAACAATACTCTGAAATATAAGCGAAAATAAATCATCCTTTGTTCTAATATGTATCGAGAACACAAGCTGACGTCTCTCGGTCATGGCTATTTACAATCTTTGCAATGTACTCATTTTAATGGCGTAGGATGCTTACGAGATTATGATTACTCCTGAGTAATCTTGTTTATTACATGATCTGTATATGGCACAGCCTTAAATTCTTTCGACACTTATAAGGTAACTAATTAAATATTTGAATTTTCCAGTACGTTATTGACCGACGCGTGGGAGCGCATCTTTTTATAACTTCGCAATAATTGATTGAATTTGCGCATCTAGTCGTGTCATAAGTTCTATTACACAATAATATTCTTTAAATTTTCAACGCTCGCCACAACCAACCAACAGCAATATTTAATGATAGTAAAAAATTGCACTATTTCGATTTTCATTTATTTTTAAATATGGCATGACCGGCTTAAGAAGACCGAGTTACAGCTATCGGTTGCATAGGTGTGGTTATGCGCCTCATCCGATTTCATAACTACTGAACATGTTAAATATAACAGGAGTCGTTTAAAGCTCCGTCCGATATGATGAAAATTCAAGTATGTTGGAGTTCTTCAAGCGTAATTGATCAAATCAGCCGGCGATATTGATCTGGGTGTTGTTGGTGGTGCTGTGACGACTGGTCGCGCAGGTTGAAGGCTTGTATTGAAAATCGAGGGAATAATTTGTAATAAGCTTCGGTAGCATAAGAATCTGTATTTTATTAAGTTCCTTTTGTTAGATAAATGGTTACTGTACAAATTAACATGTGTCAATTATTTCACAATAAACACATGTTACACATGACTGATGGACCCCCAACGTAAATGTGTTCGCACTTGCTTGCCAAATATATTATGCTAACATTTAATATTATGTAGCGTTTCGTTTTGTTATGACACTCGTTGTAACAACGGCGTGAACGCAAGTAAGAAGCGAAAGTTGTACGGTGGCGTAACAAATTTATCAATAATCCATTATTTGAATCGAGGCAAGCGAGCTGAAGTGCTTTAATTATTACCATCACGCACTTCAGCTGGAACGGGTAATTAAGGCAGCCTGGCCTCATCCCCATCTGGATATGTGTGGACCAAGTGCGTTACATAAAATTAAAGTTTTCATTCACTGACATTTCAATTAAATCGAGAATTCAGAGGTCCGTATCGGCCGATATGTCATCTCACATAATAAAAATCGAAGTGAATTGCTTACTAATTTGAAATGTGAAAGTACAATAATAATAAATACGACGGTGCTGGTTACTATTCTTTAATAAAGCCTTAATTGTCTTATACGTCTCGGTGACACTAGACTAATGACATGAATAAATTTATGACTCGTCTACCGCTTGAGGCGGCCACAGTGAGTAAAGTCTTACTACACATTGGCTCTTACGCTGCTGACTAGCAATATCTGAGCGTTTTGGCCAAACGGGCCACCCCTTTCACTTGTATTCGCATTCAACGGATTGAGCGGAACGCGTGTGCGCCTTTCTCTATATTCTCATCTCTGTCTAACGTGAAGAGTCGAGAGCGCTCGGCCGGTGGTGGGCCAGCGCACACCGCTCGCCGGCCGCGCTAGCAGTAACGCAGCTCCCTCGGATACATCCGCACGGAACCGATTCCGCCGCGCTCGGATGTACCTTCGCGAGCATGAAGTCGAAACCCGCTCATTACGCAGATCCGCCGTTTAGGCCATGGCCACCGCTTTCCCGCCAAGCACAACCTAACTTTTACTTTCGCCCCCCGGACCCCAACGACGTGAGGAATTACAAAACATCTTCGTCCAAGGGTTCAACTTACTCAGATTTCTCTGCTATTAGCGCTTATAGCAACAAGTCACGCGATTATTATTTTCTGTCGCCAAGTTATCGATCTGCCGGTGCGCCGACGCCGGGCTCTTATGCGGATTCGTATGTTACTAGAGATAGGCCTCGGCAGATTCGTCATCCGAACCCGGCATCGCCCGCCGCTTGTCCGTGCAGTCGGTCACGCTCGTTGGAGGATGTTCGCACTGAGATCGTCACCGAATGGGAAGACGATGACGAAAATGGAAACCGTATTGTTGCACCCGCAACAAAGTTCAACCGCTCTCCATACAAAACAAACACGTCATTTCAAAAGCAAGGATTTCTTACAAGGCATTCAATGGAAAACTTGGTAGACAAATCACCGCAAGTGCCACCGCCGAAACGGATTTCCGCTTTGCAGGTACTCTACTTTCTATTATAGTTGAAAAAAAAAACATATGCAACACAAAACGTCGTGTTAACTTTAATTCACACATTTTATGTTATGTTCCATGTTAGTTAGGTATGTATATATGCGCACTTTCTAAAAGTATTTTTGCATTATTACCTCATTGAGGCTTGGCGAAGTGGAGCTATTAAGTGCAAGGCGAAAATTTTGATTTTAATGATTAGTAAATTGTTCCAATCGGTATGTGAGTGAGTAGCTGTGAAGCTGCGTGAGGCCCGTTCAGCTCCGTTGAACCGCAGCGCACCGTCCGGCGCATGCCTTGTAACGGATGTTCGATGCTTGTTTTTTCATTACAATATTACACCATGTGCCTACCACCAATGTGTTATCTGATGTCGCTTGCGTTCTATCTATATAAGTTATGCTGCATGATCCTGCCGGTTGATCTTGCAATGCGAACAAGAATTCTATTGTGATTGTTTCACAAAAGTACCGTTTTGAAATTGTTTTCATGTTTTGTAACGTTACGACGTAACAGTGAACATGGACAAAGACGCGTTGTTTTCTATTAGCACTTAAAAAGTCTAACAAACTCAGGTTCGAATATCGCACTATCTTGTGATGTTAAAACTGTAACTAACATTCTACGTATATACTTGGAACTATTGATATTATCATAAAATTTAAATAAATTGAATAGAACTTTCAAACTGTAAATTGTGTACGTAATCTTAGCGATATTTAATATATGAAGGAGCTGTAAATATTAAAATTGGTTTATTCTCATACTTTCTATTAATAATGTAACTATTGCATTGAACAATAATTTAAAATATTAGATAAATATGGAAAGTTTTTCCTTAATATAATGGAATCTTTAGAAGTAGATGTAAAAATATACAAAAGACGTCCAAATTCCGGCCTTATTGTTAAATTTGTCATAGCTGTAATAGTATTATACAACTTTGATATCTTATCTGATTCTTAGTAACCGTGATTCGAACTTCATATTCGGGGATTGTTTTTGTCTATATCAGGTAAATAGATAAACTGCTAGGTTTAAAAAAATGACGAAATTTAGATCGACGCCAGCTTGTTAGTTGTGTCAGAGCCATACCAATTTCGTCGCGACTGACGTCCAGGATATCTTCGGTATAGTGTCGGGTTGATCTGGCTCTTGGGTGACGGGTTTCTGAGATACTGTGTATAACTGTTCATCGACCTTTCAACCTCACTCAAGAGCTTCGGTTTGGAGGAAACAACTCTGCCATCCTCAGTCTGCAGCTTTGGCACCTGACTTTTCCCAATAGACAGATCTCGGGCAAACACTTTGGAGCCCTTGTTCCGCTCAATAGCCTTTATAACACTGTTTGTGTTATATTGGCGTATATCGTGCTTAATGCTTCGAAATCTGTCTATTTAGTCGCCGGTATCGTTCCGCATCATCATACGTAGTGTGGTAGCCGTATATCCGCCGGGGATTCTTAGCACCCCCTGCCTCGCCGTTACCCTGGTCGCTATTATGGCCAGGGGCGGCGGAGCCGCCGGGTACTGGAGCCATGTTTTCTATGCCGCAATCATTAAGTGTGCCGAATTTGCCAATATTTTACTCGTAAACAATGTAATGTAAATTGTATGTGAAATAAGTAAGTTGTAACTTTAACAACTCAACAGCGTCATACAGAAATAGTAATGCATTATGTTTTCTTTACAAAAAAGCACGCATGAGCTAGGCATCGTAGTTCGATTTTTGACTTTAGACTTAGAAACGAACTATGCAAAAACACATGTATCATGAAACGTTATTTATACGTAACTACTTTTACAACGTATTTTTACTTGGCGTATGTGGAAACAGTAGAGTGGCAGAAGAAACTAATCTTCTGCCCCATCAAATAGGTCAGAGTTGTGTATTTAAATATTTCCCCATTTGTCTATCAGGCATTTCGTCTACTGTCACATTTGAATATGAATATGGGATGCAAAACATTGAAATCGAGTGTGTCTATTTTATTTCCGTTACGACGTTATACAACCGCTACACTTGATTATATTAATGATTTCGACGATAGTTGTACTTGTGTAATAATGAAAGCGTAAACCATTTTCTCAATCTCGCCTTTGTTTGGTATAAGTAGGTACAGAGTAAAGTAACAAGTTATCCTGTTGCGGCACTAATCCGAACGATGTAGCTCAGATTTGATTGATTTTTGTTTATTTCCTTTGAAACAATCATGTAACTTTTGACACACATATCTCAAAAAAAAATATTGATTTCAATATAATCTTCTTACTAATACTGGATAGTTATAAACTGCGCATTTTTCTACACGTAATTTTTTTTAAATTTTTGTAGAGGTTATCTTAATTGAATAATGAACGCCATTTTAAAACCATTATTGTACCAAATAAAACATCACGGCCTCTTAAAAGTTGCATGACGTGAAGCATAATTATAAATATTGAAGTGATTAACGTGATTTCTGTGTTTCCAAATAATTTCGTAGTTTGGATTTATATGTACACTAATGACCCGCCAGGCTTCGGCCGGGTACCACTTATTTGTGAATCTAAACTATCCTCGAATCCATTTGAACACAAAAATTCATTCAATTCGGTTTAGCCGTTTATGAGGAGTTCACTGTCAACACACGTACAGAAGAATTATATATATATATATATATATATATATATATATATATATATATATATATATATATATATATATATATATATATATATAAGATAACATCGTAATGTCATAAGTTCGAGGTATCTATAACCGTTAGGTGGTAGAAGACTAGTTGCAATGAGACATCAGTGAAGCACTTTCTAGTCCTAAATCGTTTCGAGCCGCTTGTTGCTACATGTCATTATATTATTCAAAGTATATTGATGTTAATTTTCTAAATGCCAATATGGACGTCTTCATTTTGTAGTTTTCACTAGATTTTGACGTTAGTGCTAATCAATGTACA
Source organism: Papilio elwesi (assembly GCA_029849275.1). Taxonomy (NCBI): domain Eukaryota; kingdom Metazoa; phylum Arthropoda; class Insecta; order Lepidoptera; family Papilionidae; genus Papilio; species Papilio elwesi. The sequence continues at coordinate 14,229,559 of CM056717.1, read as the reverse complement.
CATTTTTCTTAGATATTTAAGAATCACCTCACTATATTGATAGATAAGATCACAACAATATTACTTCAAAAGCATAGTCGTTCGAGAATGGCGCATTTCCACCGATGTAACAAATGTAATGGTTTTTTTTTCATCATTAAAATGGTCAAAATAAAAAGTTTTCACTGATTATAAGAAAGTCCACAGTCGTCCCCGTATGGGCCCGTTTCAGAATGCTATGGGAAATACACTTCTGGTAAAAAATAGGCAGAGGCAATTTTCTGTTATGTCTGTCATATTATTGATTTAGTTAACATAACACGTGACTTCATAATTTAATACACACCTATTATAGATGACCTTGAAAGGTACTTAAAAACCCGTTTTTATAGTCAATCTTGATACTATTCGGTCATTATATGAAGACAAGCCATTGAACTTTTCCATCGGTAATAGCAAGTGGGCGGGATGCACTCGTGAACTAGTTCTGTGTGACCAGTTTGCATTTAATTTGTTTCTAAGAGCTTGGATGACGTGTTATGTAAAATGATGTTACGTGAGTAGTTTGAATAAATTTGACATCTGTTTTTAAGACTGTACACCAAGACAGAAAGCCTAGTGTTCTGGAAATAATATCTATAGTAGTTAACACGCGTTTATAAAATTCTGGTGCCAAGGTATGATCAAAGCAAAAGGTATAGTACCTACCGTATGGAGGTGACAATATGTAAAATTCCATTACACAATGTGGTATATGTTGGTTCGCGATAATATCTGAAACTACCCAACCAGTCTGAACGAGTTATTATATACTGTGTATAATTTAGTCCAACTTGAGAGATCGGATGGTATTATCTTGGTTAACCTCAATGTATTCAACATTATATGTTGTAATTATTTACAGGTTTCTGTATATAGCGATTAATTAATTTATTGCAAATTCAATATTTTGTCATCTGGGTTGACGTCAAATGTAACGCATGTTTTCCCTGATATATAATTTAACGCTCCTCGCGTGGACTGATCACTAGTATAGTATATGGGTATCCTGGCGGCCACAGAACTAAGGTCCTATAAATAAATGAGAGAATTTTTTTAAATTTCAAATCATTCTTTAATTATTTTGCAATGTGTTCGCTATGATGGTGAGACGTTATCTTTTTGCTGGTGCATGCATACACGTAAAACTTCTTAATCTTCGTAATGACTAGCCATCAATCACTGAACGTCCATTATATGATAGATATTGTAATATATTTCAATAGTCGCAATAATACTTAAATTCCACTTTTATAATATTGTCGCTATACTAATGTTATGCGATATATAGATATATTAAAATAGATAAAAAACAACATTTTCTAATACGTCGTTTATTATTGCTATTTTTAACTGATGCCGTTTGTTGTTAAAGAAGCTGACGCAAGTGCAACGTAAACAATTAAGCTTTTATAAAGAAAAAAATAAAAACGAATATAGTGTTTACAGGAAAATTTTATTATATTAATATTCAGCCAACTGACTTTCTGTGTTCTAGTCACAACATATATACTTAGTATTGTATATAAAAATATAAGTTTCAGAATAGAAAATACGTGTGTACTTTTTGGGTTAAAATATGATAGTTTTTTTGCCGATTTCGAAGTTATTAATAATGTATTACATACAAATGTATCTACTTTTACGCAATCACGATGGAATACGATCAGTGTTGTGCAACAAATACTTCTCTAACTATTTTTACCAAGCTTGATTTTCACAATCATACAACTCATAATGTACCGTTATAAAGCGTATTCGTAGAAAATTTCGCAGCCCCTCTCCAATGACAAATTACATAATCAACGCCGTTCGCTTTTGCGTCTCTTCCGAAACGAATTATTTAATACAGAATGAATCCAATACCATGATGTCATTTAGACGATGACTTTTTATAACACCTTTTAAGCGAATACGTCTCTTGCAAAGTTGTGGCAATAGATATTAATATCTAATTATTTGTTATTTAATCATCTCAAATGATTGTCATTTTGTAACTTATCCAAAATTTATTATTAATTCAATAATTTAGATATTTTTTTAATCGGGTTCCAGAAACAAAAAAATATGCCATGATTTCTTGTATTAATTGGTATATAATAATAATAATTATAAATCAGCCTTTTTTACAATGTTCCCCACTGCAGGGAAACAGGCCTCCTCTCCGAGAGAGAGAATGAGCCGTAATCCACTACGCTGGCCCAGTGCGGGTTGGTGGATGTCACATGTCTTCGAATTTGGTGGTTCTAAGACATGCCGGTTTCCTCACGATGTTTTCCTTCACCGTTTTTTGAGTAGTGATGTTGAAATAAATTACACATAGTAAAGCGCCTGCCTGGGTTCGAACCTGCAACCGACAGTACGTAAGTCGGGGCCTAAACCGCAGAGCCAACACTGCTCAATTTATTAGTTGGTATATTAAAGAATATTTGGCGGTCCGAGTGATCATTTAAATTATATAAGTTGGTGTACGAATTAATATTTTTTTTGTAGACTACTATTACCCGGAATGGAGGTCACCAGAATGCACCGATTTCGCCATCTGGTGGTGCAAGCGTTGGGCTCGGAGCGGAGGTCAACGGATCAAGACCCACATTCAAACCAGTCACCGTGCTCGAAGACTTGCAGGCCGTGCGATGTGCAGAATTCCATCCCAATGGCAAATTGTATGCTGTCGGCTCCAACACCAAAACTCTTAGAATATGCACGTACCCCAAAATCGACGATATCAAGTAAGATCAATATTTTGTAAATGTCAGATACGGTGCTTTTAAATTCGAAAGCGTTTCAAACACCATAAAAGTGGTAGAGCCCGCAACAACAACATCTGTTGCCGAATTGGCCGGCTCGACCGGTGAAATACCACGACCTCACAGAAAACAGGCGTGAAGTAGAAGTACTCTGCGTTTCGTCTGATGAGTGAGGTGCCGAAGGCCTAGTTTCAGTCCTCTTCCCCTTCCCACCCTTTCCTCATAAGAAAAGGACGGGAAAGTGAAGAGGATTGGACGAGGAGGGGGTTAGCGGTGAAAGGGAAATGTCCTTTTTCCTGTCTGTGTCCTCCTCTGTCCATTAAAGGTAGGCAACGCATCTGCAACACATTTACCTGTTGCAGATATCTATGGGCAGCGCTCACTTAACTTCAGGTGATCCGCTTGCTCGTTTGCCACCTTATCATATAAAAAAAAAAAAAAAAGAATATAAAAAAATGCAAAGGTGGGCCTCGGACGTCTCTTCGCAGAGCAAGAATTAAGAGCGAGCAAGCCGACACTTCGATCTATCCATGCTATCCATATCTAGCACAGCAGTATTAGGTAAAGGATGCGCCAGCACTATGTTGTGTATAAATGTATTGTCGACTCGACTATATTTCAATTAGCCCTTGCTTTCCTTAACTGCTTGTTATTCATATCTCGATCACGATTAATAATCTAAAGTACTATTAATGAGTGACGCAAAGGCAATAACTAAGGACTCAGCGAGGTCACTGACCGAAGTAAATTTGTTTATTTATGAACTGTTTGCTATTCTATTTGCGGACGTATCCGTTTTTCATTGAAGTTTAATTTTTTATCTTATTACAAAATCATTATATCATGTTTTTATCGTAGAACAATTCCATCCTTTTCATTCGGAAATGTGATTTGTAGGGTTTTTGCTTAAAGTAAACTATATACGTTATGTTATGTGACGGTTTTTGGATCCTTAATTAGCGTAACAAAAGATAAAAGGTAAACAAATGCCCGGTTCATTCATTCATAAATTTGCATTTCCGTTTATTAACTTTAGGACTTAGCCGCTCAGACTACAAATCATTCCAAATTTTAGAGGACATGTTCTGTCTTGAATTTATTACTGAACTGTGAGAAAATACATGTGGTTAGACAGATTAAATGCCTGTTTCGAAGACTATTGCCGTGACATCAATAATAAGTATGTGTAAAATAAATATGTACGTGTATATTTCACATATTATTATTTTATAAAAATAACTTTATTTACATTAATTTATGGGACTTTTGGCCGAAGTACGCAGAATAATCCGAGAATTCGAAAAGCAGATAGTATAATTTTTTAAACTAATAATTTGTAAGTTAATACGTAAATAAATAAATTACACCTACTGTTCGTTCTACTTGTATCAGCGATGCACAGATAGAAAGCATGATACATGTTACTAGTGTTTGAAAAGTAGTGTGGTTACCTTGTTTTGAAATGACAAAACAACGCTCTAGAATCTATTTGTATTAATTGGTCTTTAAATTGTGACGACACTTAATTCTAATTTATTTGAAACTGCAGTTGTTGGTAACGATAATATGAGATGAAAAAAATACGATAATATATTTTCTCAAATATAAATATTATTCTACTCAAGAATTTAAAGCAATGGTTAAACTTGACGCTATTTAAGCATCACCTGCCAAACAGCCTAAGAGCTCTAAAATTTGTAGCCAATGGATATATGAGAAAAAAAAGGTATTTTTTTCATGATAACCATAAATACTCTATGGGAATCCGTAATCTCTGGCTACATCTTTGGGTCCGCCCATGAGGGCGTGAATGCTTATTATTCACTATGTAATATGAAACAAGTTGATATAAATAAATTTAGGCTCGTAAAGTGTTTTTTTTCAGTTTCTTACATATTTTGTGGAATATAATTTCGTCTAGAAAGTTGTTCAATAAGATTTATTGGTAATTTATTAATACAAATGAATGTAACTCCTCAAGATTTATATAGCAAGATTTTTAATTAAAATTTTATTTAGACAGTTTGTAGTAGTCTTGTCTGTATTATGCGATATGCATAAACCAAAATATGGTGACGCAAGACTATCGAATAGAAATTCCAATTAAGAAAATTTTAATTCAATGCCCGAATGGATGTAAACAAAACATGTAGACATGTTTGTAGAGACGTCTTGTTTACAACAAGCTAGCAGTAGAGACGACCCAAAAACTAAACTAGTATTTGTTCAGCCAAAGGAATAGTAGAGCGAACCTCGTCAGTTTTATTGTCTTAAGCCATGTGTACAAATTATCCCGAGTCTAATTATGTTTATGTATCTTTCACCCGAGGGTGAAAGTACGCGTTGGCAAATTTTCTCAGCAAAGACGTTATTATTAAACGTATTTAGATTGGCTGTAGACGACTGTAGACAGATTTATGTTTTATTTGTCTTTAATTAAGCCCATGTCTAATGAACCCAATGTTAAAATACTTAGTATTAAATAAATAATTTTTCGCTCAGGCCCGTAATCCAGACGGTTAGGCAGGTATTATAGGTTTCCCTTTGGCGCGAAAGTTTCACTTCTCTCTTGCTTCTTCTACATCCATACATCTACGCCTACATGCTAGTCGGTTGCGGGCACTCCTTATATCGCCCTTCTTTAGTGTCACTAATCTGATCGATATAAGCAATCTGATCAACATACGCAAGCAGCGTTGGAAGGGGAAGTTCAAGAAGTTCTTCTTTCAAAGCTGCTCGCAACTTTTGCAACATAAATTTACCCTCTCTTCATCATCCTTTCAACATGCCCGAACCACCGAAGCATAACTTTCTCAATTCTAGTCACAACAGCCACACTTTTCCCCTATGCTATTTTTATTCCTATTATTCAAAGTCACGCCTAACATACTTCTTAAGGATCGTATCTCATCGTATTATTATACATGCTTTTCCTGCCAAACATAGCTCTCACTTCCATTATTAATAAGATAAAATATAATAATAAATCGGCTTTTTTTTAGAATGTTCCCCACTGCAGGGACACACCCCTCTTCTTCGCGAGAAAGGGAAAAGGCCGTGATCCACCACCCTGGCCGGTGCGGGTTGGTGGATGTCACATGTCTTCGAAATTAGTGGTTCTTAGACATGTCGGTTTCCTCATGACGTTTTTCGCCGTTTTTGGTGGTGAAATTAATTACTTAAAGTAAAGCGCCAGCTGGAATAATGGCAAATTCGAACCTCTAGACCTCAAAGTCCTATCTAACTTGATATTTATCTATTTTTTTCCTATTAGGGACAACAGTGCCCCAACAGCCCCGACTGTTCTACTAAAGCGCACAAAACACCACAAAGGAAGCATCTACTGCCTCGCGTGGAGCCCGGCCGGCGATCTGCTGGCGACCGGGTCCAACGACAAGACTGTTAAGTTGATGCGGTTCAACAGCCATAACTGCAACCTGGAGGGACAAGAGGTACCATCTTGCTATAAATTGTGTTATATAGATATTAGTCGTATTAGTGTATAGTTTTTAAAAATGAAATTTTACCATCAAACTGCGTAAAGTCACTATTACTTTTGTAGAATATATTTCTATTATTTGTAGATACGCATTGGTGCCCTTTGGAGATGATTAAGCGTTCTAATACTATATATATCTATATATATTATTGTTTAAGCCGTGTGTTTTCTGTTCAACTTAATGTAATACGAGAATATTGGAAGCTGGACGCCATAGCCGCGCTCAATCCTTCCTTTCGTTAGAGTGACAGGCTGACAGATCACTTAGTTTGGTGTCGATTGCGATCGATAAACGATAATAATATCTATATTTAGGATTGACCTATTGTCTATAATCCCATTCTATCGTAGTTTGAGACGATATTCGTCCACTGCTTAAAGTAGGAGATAAATTAGGTAATGCGGGAGGCCATTGACCGCCACAAAGATCCATTTCATAAACAATAACAACTGTGAATTATGCCAGCGTTCTTATTACTTATTTACTTCGCATGGGCCATCCGTACATTATCTGTTTATATGTTTAGGTAATGATTTGATACGTTGTGCGTCTGAGTTGACGATGGCAAAAGTACTACGATCGTATGTTACACGAGCGAGAATTCATTTTCGACGAATCTTTGTTTACTACAGTTTTTTACTGTGTCGACACCAAATAACGTGGGAAAAGGGCAGACAGATGATGTATTGATGTGTTGTGTATGTATGTCAAAATTGATATCTTTTTCGTTTAACGTTACTTTTTTATTTGCTATCCGTGTTTGCTTTGCTGCGGTCATTATACGTCCGCACTGTTTTAATAATTACCTTTGTATTCTATTTATATATTAAACTAGGTACTGCCATGCCATATTTAAGCAGAGTACAAGAGAGACAAGTATTTCAAATAAAAGTCAGATTTCCTTACCATCGCTTAGAAATAGAATATGTATTTATTACATAGGAGTGCCAGTAGCCTAGTGTTTAAGAGTACGGGCTAAGAAACATGAAGTCGTATTTTCGAATCCGCCATTTGACTATTGTCGTGTGCCATCACATCACCACAAGTAAATTATTAACATAATAGCTAAAACTAAAAAAAAACTTTTTTTTTGTATTAAACAATTTGAATCCGTTGTTATGGAACTTTAATGTATAGTGAAATTAAATGTATTCAATACTTACTAGTTGTTTCTCGTGGCTTTGCACGAATTTCTGTAATTTGAATCCGGGTGTAATGACTTCAAATTAAAGGTAACATGTGTCAAAAAGTTGTTATTGTCAAAATTAAACATTACCATGGCAACCGATGTGAAGGATTTTTAGTATTTTTCTCTCTCTCCGGAACATTTTATTTTCGGGTTGAAAGGTATCATGTCATTTTCTTAACCTTTGACAAGGTGCACGCTAAATCTCATTATGATCGATGGGTCGTCAAGGAGTTCAAGCGTAGCAACTCACATTTGCATTTATACTACATTACAATTTACATTAAATATAACCGAGTGACTGATCAAAAGTAATTAAAGTTGTCTGTACCCTTTCCTAATCGAGGCTTATTTTGAAAAACGTTATAATGAGACCGTTGCTAGTATAAGGGCTAAACTAGTGATTTTATGGTGCACAAAACGCCATACGTACGCCATATTTCGATACCTTGAATTATATAATTTTGATTGACAGTTTTAAAAAATAGCGGCAATAAAATAATAAAATGTCTTTCTTCTTGTAATAGATATAAGATTTAATATATGTAGATCACTCAATAAATGTGCTTTACTCTTGTCGTAGTTGTCTAGTTAATCTTTTAAGTGAGCTGTTTTACTGTGAAATGAAACTTTATCTTATCGTAGGCGATATTGTTGCGGCTAGGACACAGTCCTTTCATAGTAATACCTGGAAATCGTTAATATTGTCATATTAATATGCAATAAAGAAACTCCTTTGAAATGGACCTTTTTTATTTACTATTTTGCTTGAAGAGTATTCACAAAAATTAATATGAAATTTATGCAGTATCGATCAATTAGATTAAATGACACATTTTGCACGATATGGGAAATACTATTACGACACAAATACCTATAACTTTGCAACATTAAAAGTTTGTTCATCTATGTATACTCTTTATTCCCAACTGGTTTTTAATAAGCGCCAAGGTGTAAGACACAACGCAGGGGCCGCAAAAACAACTATTTTAGTAGGACAAATGGTTCAAACCAGATGTATTACGCATTGTTAATGGTTTTTCAACTTTATCTAAGCTGTAGAAAAAGTACATTGTCACGTACAATACAATAGCTGTTCACGTATTTAATAGCCTGTTCGTGTCCAACCACCTGCCACAAGCGGTGGTCGAGAGACTGACCGTTATAAATATCTAAAGCGAGGTAAACAAGCGTCTCTATTCCCACAAACACGTTGTTACCCTGCGCGCTGTCGCCTTGCCTGAGTTATTTCTCGAGAGCGCATTGCCAACTAATTACTCACAGTTGCACGTAGACTTGTTCTATAGAACGATTTCCCTTCGCCAGGGGAATGCGCCGCGTACATTACATGACATACAGCTGTATTATATGCATGTTTAACGTCATGTTTATACTTCCTACTTAATTACATTTTTCGATAGTATGTTATCAAGAACTTTATTTATATTTAGAACAAAAACCCCAGCTATTTGTCGGTAAAATATGAAATTCATCATGGATTGTATATATCGTTATCGAGAATAAACAGCATTTAAAGTTAAAGGTTTTAGTCAATCTTTGCGCAATCGTTTTAATTAAAATAAATGGGAGCCAGTAGTTCATTTTATGTTGCATCTTCTTCTACTAAGAGAGGTTTAGTTCAATTACTCACTTTGGTGAAATGTTCAATTCAAAAGGCAAGCATCAACGATAAGTTAATGATTAATTTTGTTTGGGAGCCATGTTTGTGAAGAATAAGATTCATGGATTTATTTTAAGTAATAATCTTTGTTTATTAAGTCCATATAGAACCAAAATACACACGACGACACACAAACATACATTGAACTGTGCAAATGTCTTAAAAGTTTATTTATGCCAATAGCACGGTATACTTTGTGTGCAAAATGTATTCGAGTTTTAGCGTTAATGAATCAAACTAGACAGCTCATAGGATCAATAAATGTGCCCAAGAAAGAAGGCACGCCTGTAATAATTACTATCGATTAACTCGAAATAAATATATCGAAATAGTTTATTTTCATATTTTTATGGCACGGTTAGTACTAAAAATGGCACTGTTTCACTTTTTAATTCTGAATTTTAATTTCAGGGTGTTTTAAATTATATTAATTTGATGAGGGTATTCGTGAAGTATCTTGGTTACCACTGTATACCGTACGACAAAAATTAATTAACTTGCTTCTTTATAATGTTACAACAATAATAATTGCGTGTGTTGTAGAAGTCGTAAGCATTGTTATCGTTCAGTAATATTATTCTAAAACACGCATGGCACAGATAATTCATATCTATCAAATTTGTATGCACGTTAGAAGTGCAAACCAAGCTGGGATAAGCGTAAAGATATAATTTAATTTGTACTAAAAGGTATTAAGTATATATTAGTCAAGGTTTAATTATACTGACATTTATAAATGTTCTATCTAGGTTTTTACAGACTACAGAATCTCAAGGGCTTTTTTCTGCGTGCCGCTTATTTACATATCGATGTAATGGTGAAAAATGTCTTTATATAGGCATTTTCCTTAATATAGTCATGGTTAAACGGCTTTTATTCCTTAAGGTATTCATTAAACCTATTAATTGCATCGACTGAAATTTAAATCTATTTATTGTGTTATTTATCTTCGAAAGGAATTTTTCGTTTTATTCTGTATATTTAATTTTAAACTTTGATGACCACCATGATGTGGGTTGTGGTAAAAGCGATTATTATTATTAATTTCATTAGAATACCCTCGGCAATTGGATTAGCTTTTTGTTTAGACCACTTTTTAGATATTATATTTTTACCTGTTCCTCACGGCTTCGTACGCCTTTCTTATTTTCATCGGTTGAAATTTTTTATATCTTGACTCCACGTAAAATTACTAGGAATTATAATATTAAAATATAATATAAACAGAATTTATTTGTTTCAATATTGTATTTTTGATATTGTGTGGTATAACTAATTATGTAACCTGTTAATAGTAGTTTGTTAGGTGGAGTAATACAAAGTGCAGAAACGTGATTCTGGTTAATAAAATAACAACGTTTTGGTCTATAAAGAATAATTTCATGTATTAAATCTCTATCGCTGTTGTGTTGAGTTGTTTAATATTTCCAATGCATAAATGTAATAAACATTTATAAATATATGTATGTGTTAAGGTGGGGCTTATCTTGTTTGGGTGCAACCTTAAATTATAACCGTGTATTGTGGGACTTGTTAAAAAACTTTTTGTCTTTTTCCTTTAGGTGGAACTTACTATGCATGATGGGACTGTCCGAGATGTCTGCTTCATAGAGGACACCTCCAATAAAACAAGTCTGCTGGTCAGCGGCGGTGCTGGCGACTGCAAGATTTATGTTACTGACTGTGCCACGGGAAAGACATTCCAAGTAAGTTATATGACTTCGTTACACTATATTGCAAGTCTATATAATCCATAAAACTCGGCAAAATTTAAAAATATTACGAACACGCAAGTATGTCAGATTTGGCATATTTAAAGTTTCCATGGAGGAAAAGTAGGGAAAGCTTGTTATGTATATATGTGTTTAAAAAATAAATTACTAATGAACGATAACTACCATAAATAAATATCTCTTGTAGAACATGTTTTCGACTGTCATATCGGTCTATCATCTGTCATTTCATCACTTATTTATTTATCGGCAATATGTTATTTTATAATATAATGAGGTATGTTAAAGGACGTTGTTCCTCTTGAACATTTTACGAGCGTATATCCGATAGGCAGCCGCGAATATATTTGTGAACTACCGGTGGAATAAATACGATTCGTTTAACAGGCTCTGAGCGGACATTCCGGCCACGTTCTGTCACTCTACAATTGGGGTGGTGCTATGTTTGTGTCGGGTAGTCAGGATAAGTCGGTGCGCTTCTGGGACTTGCGCACAGGCGGCTGTGTTAACATCATCTCACCGCCAACAGGTCATGCCAGTAAGGTTTGTACATAAATATATAAATTATGGGTTCTTTATGTATTATAAGTGCTAAATATTTCTACCAACAAATTGGAAGATCAAATAAATGTAACGATAATGTTTCGTATTATTCTATACCAATAGTAAATGAGGATAGATGTGTTCGTTTGTATGACACAAATTTAACCAGTAACATTTTGAATTCTATATTTTTCATTATGATCGTCCAATACTTAAGAGCAATAGCTCATGGTATTGTTTAGATTTAGATATTTATTCATTTTCGTGTGTCGACTCAGCTTAGACTAATTTGGATTACTGGCCCGATTGAAAACTGTATCGATCGGGCCAGTAATGCTAATTAGTTTGAGTTGAAAAGAACTGACGAGTACCATTTATGTATATAAAATAATAGAGTATGTTGAACGATGTTGTTATTGATTATTAAATAAGTTAATATCGAACGTTGTTATTCAGGGTTCGGCTGTAGCTTCTCTGGCGGTGGACCCCAGCGGCCGCTTGCTGGTATGCGGCCATGACGACGGCTCTTGCGCGCTCCACGATGTTCGCGGTTCTAGAGCATTGCAACGTTTCACTCCGCATTCGAGCGACGTAAGAAGCGTTCGTCTGTCACCCGGCGCGTATTACTTACTGACCGCTGGATATGACGGTCGAGTTGTACTCACTGACTTGCAAGGTACGTTTTGGTATATTTTTATGCGTAGCACTAAGCAACGAAGTAGGAAGTTCGCCTGATCAGAAATGTTACTTTATATTAGAATTTTTAACGATTTCGACTGAGATTTCGTATCTCAATCAAAACTGCGTTTATAATAGGAGACAATAAAGCAAACCGGGTATTTCCTATCTTCGAGGTCGTGATGTTCTTCACGCTTATATATAAAATACACGCCTCGTAAGCCGAGTGACTTTACTACCTGTGATTTCGGTAAATTTAGTATTTTTCATAGATATTTTCTTTTACTAGACAGCGTTAACTAGAGATTTTTAGAAGTGAATTTTAATCATACTTTTTTCTTTATCCAGGTGATCTTACATGCGCGATGCCAAGCGTGCCAGTAGCTCGACACCCCGATAAGGTGATATCAGCAAGATGGCATCCTGATGACTTTTCGTTCTTGTCTACGTCGGCGGACAGAACTGTCGTACTTTGGACCATACCACCGGTCTAGAAGCCACTTGCTTAGAGATCCACATAATTTAGTTATTATAATTCTAGTTTCATATTTACTTAACCCTTGTAAATGATACACTCATATAATACATTCTTACGATGCGAATACAAGACTAACGCACTTATAGTCTGATATCTAACGTGCTAGATCTTACTATGTTGAGGAAAGATACAAAGGTATCAGACCTACTCACTTTTCCGACATTAATTTTATTTTTTTAATTAAAAAACAAAATGAATGTAGAATAATAAATTTCAAAATCAGTAAAATGATTGTTTTAAATTTTGTAAAACCTAATTTACTTTAAATGTGTATGTCTGAATCTAAATAATATACTTGTAGCAGTGGTAGATGGGCTAAACACTTAGATTTTATTATACGATTACAAAATCACAATTTTTTGTTGTTACTAAAAGTGACAGTTATGATATATTTAAATTCTGCGATTATTTGAATTAAGATAAAATAATAGTTATTTAGGCGGCACATCTTAACATACAATTTGATCTAGACTACGTTTTCCCATCGGCTCAGTTTATTTTGTCTTAATATATTATATTAAATATGCAGCATAAATAGTCGATGAAGGTTTTATGTTATAATGAATCAATTTGCGATACAGCCTAATGTTTAATTTTCAAAATTGTTTAATATACCTTTTTAAGTGAAATAACCTTTCCACGTTTTTATCGCCGATTGATATTATTTAATTTGTGTTCTATATTTAAATATATTTGAACAATGGAATATGCATTATAAATATGCATAATTATTCGTTTAATTTATAAATCAATTTTAGAATAATAATGCTCGTAATTTATTAATCACTTATCGAATGATGAAGCTTCTCGTAACATATCCTAATTTTAATAGATTTTATCCGCACGTGTTGTGACTTGTAATAATATATTAAAATAATTTCATTTTAGATATTTGTCATCAATTATTTAAAGACTTCGTTAGAGTTTATTTCTTACATTATTTAATTTTACCAATTTTACCTCTTACATTATTTCATTTGAGCACTAGCGGTCACAACGAAGCTTTAATCTTCTTTAACTTCTCGAACAACAAAACTAATGAAAGTGATAAATCACTTTTTAATATTATCTTAGTTATATAGGCGTTCCCGCGTGCTTGATAAAGTGGCAACACTTACTTATATACTTATTAGGTTAATGTTTAATATAAACCTTGGACACGTAAATGTTACTTGAATACATTTTTTATTTTTTTTAAATATTTCGAAATAAATCTTAAGGTATCGGCATAAATCCGCTATGAGCGCGATTGATTTTTTAAATCCTGTAAATAAAATAAAAATATACTTCTTTACAATTCACTTCAAATATAATATAAAATAATTTTTAATTTTTTTTAAATCTTAATGTAGTGTAACTATTTTTTCTTAAATCACACTTATTAATTTGAATTTAATTTATAATATGTTCATACTATGTAGAGTCTTTTTTATTTTGTTATTAACAATAGTTAAGCTAGACTTACGTCTTCGTTCCATGTTATGTCTCAATTAAATTAAATTATTTTAAACATTAAAATTAACACGCATGGAATTCCGTGAAAGTAGCTTATGAGATGATTTTCTTGTAATTCCTAAATTTAAACATTAACGCTTAGTTTTTTTAAAATATAGATGAAATTTGACAATTTTTAAATAATATTTAATCAAAGTAATATAAAGATTTTAAAGGTACCTATATTATGTTCTACATTTAATTTAGCTCATAAAATGTAACCGCTTCACAAACAGTATTCAGTATAACATAATTTAGCAACGCATATCCAATAACGAATACCTATATTTCCTAATTATTTAAATGGTGGAAGAGACGGGAAGAATAAACGTATATAGTGTATGTTCTATGGTAATTTTACGAGAATGTTAGTTAAATTTACGAAATAAAAATGATTTTAACAGCAAGTGCTTACTTTATGTTTGTAACAAACTTGTCAAAATTCTTATGTAGTCATAATAAATGTACTTAGTCACGATCACTTTGTACGCAGTTAATAAAATATTTTTTGTGCGATGAATTTTTCAATTAGGATGATCAATGCTTTTTCGTTTTCTTGTTGCATCATGGCTTTAATGTCTTTATATTTTAACTGTAATATTATTTGTTTATATTTTAATAAATATATCTTAGGGCTAAGATGTTACTTAATAAGATATACGTACATGTTGTAATGCAATTAAATGTATAAGGCTACGCACAAATATAATTATATGGAGTATATGATTTCGGTATTATGTTAGTGATGTGCTTATAAAAATTAAATAATAATTTCATAAGTTAAATGGAATCATTATATTTGTGCTAAGTTATCATGTGTGCACATTAATTCCGAATGTATCAAATAATTATATATATTCTATGTATTTTATGTTCCATTAATATTTTATGTAATTTAAAATGTAAGTCAAGACTTACATGAGTCATGTCTTGTTGATAATGACAACCGAGATCTTAATTAAACCGAATTTTGTTAATAACTTGTATCCATTATAATTATTAAATATTATAATATTTATTATTAAAATCTTCTATTATTTCTTTATTACCCATTCGTCATTACAAGTCTGATTTAAAGAGGATAATAATAAAATTGGCTGACAGGTACCATCTTCGTCTCATACGTGACCTCAATAGGATTATTTTTGCAGAGTTATAATTAGGAAATGTTGGAGTGTGCCATTATAAAACAACCCATATATCGCTATGGCTTCATCTTTTTTTATTTTTTACTAATTCAGGTTTAAACGGTTTACCCAATATTCTTAGCACCGATAATAAATATCCCCACAAAACAGAAGTTGAACAGGGTCAACTGAAGTTAAATGTTCACCGCCTCATAAACATCCACAATATCAGAGGAACTACAAATACGCTGGCGGTAAGTAATCTGATCGATATAAGTTCTACTTGGACGTCCCCCACCAACGCTGCCACTCACTATAGCAATATAAATTTGTTTCGTTCTCTTTTCATTCATCCTTTCAACATGGGCATGTGTTACCACCGAAGCATACCTTTCCCAGTTCTAGTCACAACATCCACTTTAAACCACACTTTTTCCTAACAATGCTATTTTTAATCCTGTTATTATTTTGTGTTGCTTAGTCAACTGGCGACGAACGTTTACAACAGGCCCAATTATTTCTCGACGGTGATAGACGAATTAACAACATTTTAAAAACGTCATCCGAAGAGATAAGGAGAATTTTGTTTGACGGTACTCTTTTATGTTTTATTTGCGTTCACTGGCTGATGGCATATCTGCTTTTTTTTGTATTATAATATCACTATTTATGACACAATGACTTACGTCTAAATTGATATTTATAAAAATTGCCTTCTATATTATGGAATCATAGTCTAAGCTGTGCTGTGTTAATAATATTAAAATTCTCTCTAAACTGAACGTATGTGTGATTTTAAATAAAATGATAAACTATATGTCATTGTCAATCAAAATGCTTGTACCGGACCATACTGCACGAGTAGCCGCATGAATGTTGAACAATAGTGAAATGTACGAAAAACTGGCCAAATATAAATAAGCTAATCTATGCTTTCTGAATCACATATGGGTTCTATTATATTATTTAATATTTTACAGTTAAATGCAGTTTTAATTTCTTTGTGATTGGCGTTTCTACATAAGTTTTACTTAAGTTTTCTTTTACAAAAGACATGTTCTTGTGTTGTATTAAAAATGTGGTTCGGGCTCAGTGCTCTAGGAGTAACAAAAGCAATTCCCCCATAGAAAAGTCAAATCACGTAAGTTATATTATTATACAAGTATTTTTCGAGACTGTATTATTATATCATTTTGTATTTAGCAAGGTTGTTGTTGTTGTGGTCTACTGAAGTTTGCGCTGGGAAAAAATGTTAACTTTTTGTGTACACTGTATCGGCGCTAACAAAAAAAACTTGGGTGCGCTTGAGAAGACGCGCGACATTGCTGCGATGTGGTAGCGGGAGCGAGGTAAGTTTAGTTTTTAAGTACAATTGGAGTAAAGATTAGGATTTTATTAATGAATCAGGAATACTTTCTAGGATTTGAGTATTTTTACGTCGTATCTTATTTTCTATACTACTCAATAGTTTGGCAAACTTGAAGATTGTTATACAATAAAATAGCTTACATTTTAATTCCTCATATTGTCGCATTACGGGCAATGAACCCACGAAACTCATTTTTTTAGTGTATAATTGGATAAGCATTGTGTATCGTTTTTGTCACCTTTTTCATGCTTTTATATATATAATATGCAATTATATATTTTTTTACCTCCCAGTTACATAATTATCCAACTCATCCTACACACGACTGTCCGAAAACAATCTTGTCGTTTTCAAAAACTAATAATTTATTTAAATGTCCACAATAAAAACATTATTATTAAATGACTTTATTAATCCTGAGAATATTTATTACGAGTACAATGTAACATTTAATTAATATTTTCGATCACTTTCGTTACTTCTCGACATTTTATTAAAGCAAGAAAATAATTGAAAGTTACTGGGATTAACTAATTGAAATATTCGCTAACTAAATAATGAATTCTTCATTAACAAATACCGAAATTTGTTTATAACTTAAATCCCAGTTTTACTCTTTCACTTAAGTCCCAATTTCTGGATTTCATCTTGTTACTGCTAGTATTATTCTTCTGTATTCTTAGATAATTTTAATTTTTTCTTAACTTTTTTTAAGTTTTAGAAAGAGTGACAAGGTATATTTTGTTTGCAAAACTGAGCGTAAGGGTTGTAGATTTTAGAATTTTAACGCCCAGATTTGTGACGTACTAATATAAAGAGTGCTGTAAAATTTTTACTCAGCGTAGCGGCTATTTACATCTAGTATAGTACGTTAAATATGCATGCCTTATAAAAATTATATTTAATCATTATTTCTCGAAACTAAAACATTACTTTAAATTCAATATTAGTGATCTACTGTCTTCGAGCGAATCTTAAAAGATAAGGTAAATTACATATCAAATGTCTAGATTGGAGAGGTCATGTATAAATTTATTGTTCTTACACTTGTCATGTATACGCAACCCAAGGGAGCCTTAACATTCGAAATCGAATGTTCCACAGTACAAGAAAATATACTTCATTTAAATCAGGCTGAAATATTTCTTTTCAAATCTTACGTAGTATTTTTTCTATAGACGGAAGTTAGCAAGCAGAATCATTAGAAAATGTTACGTAACAAAGGACACAGTTTCCAAACGCCCATATTTTTATGCCGGGATTTGATATATCCATATGAGTGTGCTAGATTCACAGAGTGCGTGAACTGTTTTTAGGGTTCCGTACCCAAAGGGTAAAACGGGAGCCTATTACTAAAATTCACAATTATAGATAAACATAGAATTCGACTCGCACTTGGCCAGTTTTTGTTTTTAAATATACTTACCCGTAAAATAAAATATACGTATTTTATAAAAGCCGGTGGTGAGGAATGTAGCATGTTAGACAAATGGTAAACGTAAATGAAAGGAAGACCATCAAATTAAGTGTAGAAATTTGTATTTTCCAGAAAGTTGATACATCCAGCACATTTTGTCTCTTATGAGAATTTGATAGAAACATATTTTTTAATATAATTTAATAAAAGAACCCTTTTAATATTATGGAACTGAGTGTATTTTAAAAATGCACTCCAAAATTCGGGAATATATGTTTACGATAAGATATGCTATATGCTATAACATATATAATATTCAAATATAATTCAAAGTAATTTTTGAAGATGCTGGGAATGTTTTTGGGTTTCGATGATCACGTGTATAATAGGGGAACCGCTGCTTGTTTGCCCTCTTATGATATAAAAAGTAATACAAAATTATAAATTTCATGATTTTCCTGTTATCTAACATGCTAAGCTAAGAGAGAAACTTTATGATTACCCTTTTTTATTTACTCTTTCGACAGATTTGTAAAATACATGTATTTTTATTTTCGCAATTCGCGTGCTCCATTTCCCGGGCAAGCAAGCGATTAATTAGAAACATTTGCTATCTACATAAGAGTGCCTGGATGTGGCATCGCTGTGGGATGCCCTGCATATTGAATAGACATTCTGCAAATCGAACAAAACACACCGCTCTGCATGAAACTGGCAGAGATGCCACTGAAGCTGGCCTAATTCGAACAATGCAACGGATAAGTTGCACATATGTTCCATCCCGCTACTCTCGAAATTTAATTAACAAATGCAAATTTAATGTTAAGGACAAATGGTGACCACATAATGTGTATTGAAGTATTTGGTAGGAATCTTGTAGGTTCCGTGATCATCATACACAACATGCAACGCGCGTCAGCAACATGCTTATTGTAGTGAAAACTTATTTAACCAAATTAACAATTGTTGATAGGTGGGGGTTGTGATAAGAAGAGTGTGGAAGTAGGTTCATTCGGACAGGAGTGAGGGAGTGGGGTGAATGGGGGGAAGGAGATGGTGGTTTGAGGAAAGAAGAAGGAGGGGCGGGATTAGAAGCTGTTGTCGTCGTCGTTATTATTGTCGTTTATAAATAATAATATAAATTTTAATTATTTTTTAAATTAACACATTAAACAATAATCGAATTAAAGAACATACTGAGACATATCTCCTATGACAAGCTGTCAACCTGGTGATAATCATCTGTATTTATATTCAATTACATAATATATGGACTACATAAACTACTTTTTATGCCGCTCAGACTTTCACAGTCTAAAAGGACGCCTTTTATAGTCATCGATCACTTATTAATCTGGCCGTCAGTCCCCACACGAATTGAGAATTTGGGCTAGTAGAAATCACGCATGAAAAAAAGCGCATGGTTGGTAGAACCCGTAATAGAAGTCTGCTTTTATTTACATTGTAACGACGACGAGTTCCGCACGGCTTTGGTTAAATAATTTTAAGGTACATTCTAAAGAGTTTATATTAGCTTGCTGACTTGTGACTAATATATAATTCAGATAGGTACTATTGTGTTACTGAGTTGGACTGCTTACGTTAAGTGACGGCCTAATCTTAGTAGATAACCGCTTGCTGGTTTGTGACGGTTATGATTCTACTCACTTCAATAAATACCTGTCGCCTACCTGTGGTTACTAGGCCAATTTGGCTTACACAAGCACCCCTGCCCGACACATGTAGTTTATTTAAAATGTTGGTATATCGTATGTTAAATTTAATTAAGGTTAAAAATCCGAGTGTTGGCTGAAACTTTAAAATGGGTCAAGTACAGATCGCGCGTCGAAAATTGATAATTTTATTACAACATATTATGCATAATATTAATATTATTACGATAAAATTACGCTACCATTACGTAAATGTCCATTTACGTACACATACGTTACCAAATAGGATTTATTATTTTTGCAACTATTTCGGTAGATGATCGATCGTTTAGTTATATATACTGATAAATTACGAAAGGATAAGTCTTCAATATGTCAGAATTTGTGCTAAAACTAGTCTTATCGGATTTATAGTGTTCAATGGTTGTAAATTTCTTGTATACAATAAAATAACAAACATTCTCGTGCTGCGAAATATTGAATAAATTTCCGTCTATGATAATAACGCGACCTCTTGATAAAGTGGTCGCGTGCGGATTATTAGGAGTCAAATATTGTTTAATAAACAATCAACGCACAGTTTTTTGACATTAATGATTACATAGAAAACAATACAAAGCATATCATTCACAGGCTTCGGCTAAACAACCGAGTAAAAATCAAATACCACACTAGGACAAGCGAAAAACTGTAGCGCACAGAAAGCATGCACAGAACATAATCCAAAGGTTCTTTTTAAAATAATTTTTCAAAGCTTTTATATCATATTTTTTTAAATGCTCGAATGCCGCAAATAAAATTTTAAGCCTTGTTTTAATTTATTGAATAACCTTTAAAGCTTTATGTTTATTTAGATCGATATTAAAAACAGCTAGTTAACGTAGCATAATTTGCTACGATTTCTCGTAGCAAGGTAAGCGTGCTGACTCTATACCTCAAGGTTTCATAGTCCAATATGCACGCTATCGTTATTTATAGATATTTTATTTCATAGTACCTTTTATAAAATACGTTCGTTTATTAATAATTAATTTTAATAATAATAATTAATTAATTTAATTAATTAATAAACAGTAATTGAAATAAAGGTTAACGGAAATGTAGGGGACAGGTGGAAGAGTTCGTGTATTTGGGGTTTATGTTTAGTAGAGATGGTAGGCATGTTAAAGATTTTGAACGACGAGTGAGTGCGGGAAATAAAATGAATGGGACTATAGGTACAGTAGGGAGGAGTCAGAATGTGTCTATTAAGGCTCGTCTGATAATACACAATGCTGTACTAGTCCCCACTTTAATATATGGAAGTGAGAGCTGGGTTTGGCAGGAAAAGCATGTTAGTAGAGTTATGCCGTTGAGATGCGATAGAGTTAAAAATTGCGTTATAAGGGAAAAGTGTGGCTTAAAAGTGGACGTTGTGACTAGAATTGAGAAAGGTATGCTTCGGTGGTTCGGGCATGTTGAAAGGATGAATGAAGAGAGAATAACAAAACAAACTTATGTTGCAAAAGTGAGTGGCAGTGTTGGCAGGAGACGCCCTAGCAAAACTTATGTCGATCATATTAATGACTTACTAAAAAGGGCGATATAAGGAGCACCCGTAACCGACGAGCATGCATACGTAGATGTATACCTTCGTTCCAAATGGAAATCCATGATCTCTGCCTACCCCTCTGGGTTACGGGCGTGAGCGCATATTTATTTATTTATTAACGTACGTTTGTGTTACTTTTTCCTTGAAACCGTAAACTACTTTTATTTTAACTATGTCTCTGTGTTGAATGTTAGTTATGTCGATATCTGTTAATTAATTTACTAATCTTAACTTTAAAAGTGATGTGAAAGTGAGTGACGTATATTTTAGACCAGTGAAAAAAGTTCACTCCTCCCGTATTAAAAAAATGCAAATCTAATTACCAGAAGAAATTGACACGTTAAAATCATGGATAGTTTATCTATACATATAATAAAACTGTAATAGATCGCTGTCTGTACATGGAAAATAATTTAAATAATAATAAATTTGTTAAAAGAAAAAAACAAAATCAGATTGAAGTATAAAATATTTAAAAACCCTCTTGACCGTGAAAACTTTATTGATTTACGGGACGCCTGCAACAAATTAATTAAAAAACAATATAAAAACTACATTGAAAATATTGAGTTATGTATATCGAAAAATCCAAAATATTTTTGGACTCATCTCAAAAACTTAAAGAAATCGCCAAACACTTATCCCTCCAGAATGATATTGGATGACCAAGTAGCCTCAGACGGTTCAAGCATCTGTAACTTATTTGCTAGACATTTTTCATCGGTGTACGACAATAATTATTTGGCGGGAAACGTTGCATCGAGAACGGTTTCTAGTATTTCTCTATGTTCGATTCAATTTACTCGACTCGAAGTTTTCAAGAAACTAAAAAGACTTGATCTGACCAAAAGCACCGGCCCCGACAATTTACCTCCAATATTCTTAGTAAGGTGTGCAGAACCACTCTCATTACCGGTTAGCATTATATACAACACATCCTTAAAATCTGGAATCTATCCTAACATCTGGAAACAAGCAAGAATAGTGCCGATCTATAAAAAAGGGGACCGAAGTAATATAATCAATTATCGACCAATTTCAATGATTTCAGTGTTACCAAAAATGTTGGAGACCCTCTTACGTCCAATTTTTGTTCGTCATGTTCAGCGCTTAATATCTGATGTACAACACGGGTTTACTAAATCTAGATCTACTGTCACCAATTTAACTAACTTTGTAACCTTCCTGTCAGAATCAGTAGACTCACGTATACAAGTTGACACAGTTTACATGGATTTCTCCAAGGCCTTCGACAAAGTTAACCACTCTATACTTTTGGAAAAACTCTCCCATTTTGGTTTTGGAGGGTCTGTACTGTCGTGGCTTGCATCGTATATTGTAGGTAGATCATCATTTGTTGTAGTAAAGGGATACGCATCGTCACAATACCAATCCATATCAGGAGTACCTCAGGGATCTGTTTTGGGTCCAACGTTATTTAATATATACATAAATGATGTATCAGAAAGCATCCATAACTCAAAATGTTTTATCTTTGCCGACGACCTTAAAATTGCGAAAGAAATAAGAACGCCTAGTGATAGCATGGAACTTCAAGAGGACGTAAATAGATTATTTGAATGGTCCCAACATAATGGAATGGCTCTAAATCCATTGAAATGCTCATTTATAAGATTTACACGTAATCATAAAACTGTCCAAAGAGCATACAACATTAACGGCATTGTACTTAATGAACAAAATGTAGTTCGAGATCTAGGTGTAACCTTCGACGCTAAATTAAACTTTAATCAGCATATCGATAATATTTGTAAATCTGCAAGGTGCATGTTAGGTTTTGTGTTCAGAAATTCTAAGGACTTCAAAAACGTTAGCACTCGAAAACTTCTTTACACATCGCTGGTCAGAAGCAAGCTCGAGTATTGCTCGGTTACATGGAACCCAAGCTATCAGGTCCACAAAGACCGCATAGAATCCATACAGAGACGCTTCACTTATTTCTTCAATGGATTCGGTAAACGAGTGCCCTACTCTGAGCGACTTGAGACCTTTAACCTCATGAAGTTATCCGACAGACGCACGTTGCAGGACATGTTATTCTTATACAAGATGTTAAATAATTTATTTGATAATCCAGAACTACTAAGTCGTTTCTCCTTTGATGTTCCACGTCAATTGCCGCGCCGCCCAAAGTCTATCCTCACTCATAGAACGTACAAATCAAACTTAGGACACTATTCTCTTATTCCGAGATTGTGTAGATTATTAAAAGAATTTATAATTAAAGACAGTACTATTGATATATTCCATGACAAACTATCAGCATATAAATCCAAAATCGTTAGGATCTTGAATCCTAGTACCGTCGCAGATGTCTAATATTCTGAATGTCATACTGTGTCACATGTATAAATTAGTCGTTTCCCTATCGAGTTTTACGTTATCTTGTAGTTTTATAGCTAATATTGTTCCATAGTAGTTATTTTCCCCTTCATTTTGTTTTATATATAGTTTTGTTTATGCAAACACATACTTTATGTACGCTGTGTTTATCTGTAACTGAGATTACATGTTACTTCTTACATAGGTTTTATATAATGTATACTCTGAAACTAATTCATGTAATTTTGTAGATGAACCATAATAAATAAATAAATAAATAAATAAATAAATAAAAATATTTGGGAAAAACTATCTTTGGGGGCCTTCATATACGCAATAAAACCCAAAACAATGATTATTAGATTTTTTGTCTGTTTATCTGTTTGTCGTTTGTTACCGCTAATCTCAGAAACGGCTCAACGAATTATGGTGAGGTTTTCACTAATGTATTGTGGTAAGCTTCACTTAACATTTAGTATTTGTTTTATCTCAATCCGTTAATAAACAAAAAAGTTATATCAATTTTAAAAACCATGTCAAACATTTGTTCGATAAAAATAGCTCTACAGTTGAATATGTTGAACTTTTACCTATATATGTTATTAGTTACATTACGATCTTTAAAATGATGATGATTTAAAGTTTATCACGAGGTCCTATCCCATAGTAAAGAACATTAGTTAATTCTTTGTATTAGTTTATTCACCACGACTAGATGGCGTTACGAGTAGCTGTGTACAAATTAAGAAACGGAATTGTGCTAATATACAATTAGAAAACCAAAATGTATAAAAGTAAATAAATTAGATTTTTGCGGAAAAAATGCGAACCAGTACGATAGTCAATTCTCCGTTACTTTGAAATTGTCAAACGCTGTAAATTAGATGGCGCTTATAGATCAATAACATTTTTTTCAATACTATTGGCCTAATAAAAAGTGTAGACTTTTATAAATACTCTAACATTTTTTGACATAAAGTTTTGAAAGAAAATCTATACATATAATAAAAATGTAACTAATCGCTGTCTGTACATGGAAGATATTCGAAAATAACTATTATTGGTGGCCTTTATAAATGCTTGATAATTTAAAGTTTACATAAAGTTCAAAACAGGTCAGTGTCGGAGATTTTGCAAGCTAGATACACTGTGCAATGAGATATTCATAGCACACACACTTCTTTCAGAGACGCACGACGCTCCCTGGTAATTATAGTGTTTACACGTATGAAGACGATTTTACGAATAATGTCAATGTGCCCCCATGAGCGGGAAAAGGAAAGGGTGATGATGAGGTTAGGGTGGTATTTAAATAGGTAATAAGTAATATCATTTCGTTTAAGTACAATTGCAGGGCGGGTGAAATCGCGGGCACAGCTAGTATAAAAATATTTTCCATGCAATAATTTTGTTACCTTGGTCGATTATATATATTTTACGCAGACTGTACATGAAAGTTTGTTTGACCTCTGTAAACCTCTGTAGGGCAACCGTACCATAACTGTTTGTTACGTAACATTAGATTGCGGGGTGAATTGCTAATGAAAGGACCTTGTCTTTTGCTGAAATGAAATTCTATTTTTTTGGCGTTAGTCGCTTTTATTTATTTTCGAAAAAAAAATCACTAAAAGGAATATATTTGGAACTCAGCTATATTTAAAGCTACTTCAAATAAGTTGATTAGATTAATGAAAGACGAGGAAGCATGAAGCCACAAGTTTCGTCACAAGTAGCCGTCAAATGTCTTAATGTTATTCAATAATCCAATTTTTACTGATGACAATTAATAAATAAATTTAATAAATACTAAGCAAATTGTTGAATCGTAATTATATTTTCACTTTTGCATTTTATAAAATAATAATGTTAGTCCTTAAGCAATACAATTAATATTTAATCTAAATATACCATACCTCATAATAAAAACAATACTGCCTAATTAATTAATATTAAAAGTTAATGAATTAGTAATCTCACAGATGTAAGATGTACCCATGTGCATGGAAATTGTCAATATTATCAATAGTATCTGTATATCTAGACAAAGATGTTTCCAGTTTTCGTTTTCTACGTAAGTTTTCTTTTGAAGATTAAGCTACTAAATTCAATAATCTGTATAAAATGTAAAAAATAAGCGGCTTACTAAAAAGGCGATATAAGGGGCACCCATAATCGACGAGCATGTATGCCTAGATGAATGAAAGCAGAAGAAGCGAGGTGTGCTAGGATCGCTCCAAATGGAAATCCATCCATCCTCTAAGTTACGGGCGTGGGCGTATATTTATTTACCAGATAGTAAAGGAACATAGTTACCACACCGACTATGAATGCAATTTTAAAACATTTTTCAATATTGTCCTTCAGATTTTTCATGCGATTCAAATTGCTGTTAAAATTATAATAATCAAGGGGAAACAAGTTTTTGAAAAGAAGAATAAGTAGGTAAGTAGTTTTACTTGGATTAATTATTAGCCAAACTACAACTCTATCAACAATTTTTTTTATAAAATGATATTGTTAAAGTTCATAACGTGTACAAGTAAAACAAGAAGTAAAAAGGGAAAAAAGGGCTTTAGCGGAGCGTGGTTTCGATCCACGGTCCTCTGGGTTATGGGCCCAGCACGCTTCCTCTGCGCCACTCCGCTTTGAGCTTTTGTTCTTAATTTTCCTATGGCATCAGTGCAGTATTGATTTTCACTCGGTTGCGTGACCAAAGCCTGAAACTTTGTATCGCTTGTCTATACAAATAACAAACATAGTTTTAAGAAACCTAAGTGTAGCTTCAATACGAACGTTGTGCTAAGCCACTGCTTAGCCAAGCTCTCATGTATTCTAGTTGCCTTTTTCTATTTTAATATTCTAGTACATAGCTTACGCCCATAACCGTAAACGGTAAGCAGAGATTTCTGATATCTTTTTGCATACGCCTGGCACACGTCTCACTTATCCTAAGTAACTGACGAGCGTATAGTAACTGTGACCTATTTCTTAAAAAATGTGCTAGTGATAAAAATGATTTTATCGATAGCAAATAAATCAGTCAGTATTGGTAGGTTCGTTTGATTTATAATCTTTTATACCCTTAGCTCTAACAGTTTTACACAAAATAAGATATTTGGCTCAATGATAAATAATATAATAAATTATTTATTTCCTAACTGTTCAATACCTAGTTATTTATAATGGTCTATGTTATGGGTCTGTCTGTATTACAAAAAGAAAAAGTAAGCGTTGTATTTTTATTCAATATAATAATATTTATTTACACGTCAATGAAAGCCATTGTATAAAAAGGATCCGATTTAAGATTACTATTTAAATAAATATTGAGATAATAATAATAAATAAAGTAAAACAATATTGTTTATTAATTATATATACCTATGCTTACAATTATATTGAAAGAAAAATACGTCGCTGATGGAAGCGGATTAAAAGGGGAATCTCTATAATTTATTTTTAATTCAATTCAATTTTTTTTATTTAAATGAAGCCTACTCTTTCTTAATCTCAAAATTTCCGTTTCTTAAATATTGTATATTTAAGGTACTTTGCCTTTGTATAATAAACTAATAGGAATAGTCCAGTGGAATCGCAATAGAAAGGTAGAAGAGCATTAATAAAAATAAGGACTGTTGTTTTTTTCAATTATTTATCATATAGAAACTTATACTACGTTAGTTCTACGGCGTAGCGCCTTCGTAGTTCGGGAACTACAATTTTTTTGCAAAGTTACAAGTTGCCAAGACGCTTTCAAACTGTTTCTATATGTGTCCTTCACTGTATCAAATTTTATCTTTAGTGAAATGTAAATGTTGAGACTTTTAACATGCAGAGCTTTTTGTTTTAGATGTAAGTACATACATTGCTAGTTAGAAAAACTAAATTTTAAACGTTATTGTTTTTGGTGGTAGCACGATGAAGTTCGTTAGAGGTGCTTATAGTTTCTTAACAAATTGTAAATAGGCTTACTATTTATAATTCTATTTGGACTTAACAAAACAACAAATAATGTAATAATATGTTTTCTTTGCTTTGTCTTGCAGCGCTGTTGTAATCATTTTTTGCAATTAATTACTGGAATGTTGCTAGTAAATTGTTGTAGTAAAAGCATTATTAGCAAAAACAGAAAAAGAGGGTATTAGCGGAGCGTGGTTTCGATCCACGGACCTCTGGGTTATGGGCCCAGCACGCTTCCTCTGCGCCACCCCGCTTTGAGCTTTCGTATTCAATTTTCCAGTTGGATTTGAGGTTTATTGATTTACTCTCGTCCACGTGGCTGACTCCTGTTTTATCCTTAGACGCCTCTTGTTGTAGCACGAAGATAACACAGATATTTTCAGGACGGACAAGACTTTGTGATTCAGTACAATATAATAAGGCGTCTTATATAATTTTGTATTTGTAAAGTAATAAAAAATTAACAAGAACCGATCAATGGAAACTTTTTCATGTAGTTCATTCTGTTAAACACTTTTTGGGGCATGTTATTAAACCTTTTTGCCAAAATTGTGATTTTAACTGTTCTTTTTGATATCCTTCAAATTTCTATTTTTATGTAGGCGATTTTTATAAATTTATCCCTTATATCTTTAAGTAGAAGATTTTTTTTAATGGGTTTTTATCCAATTAGGACACGGCAACCCCATAGTACCTTTACAAACTTCAAACTTACATATATATATACACTTAGAAGAATTATTCAGGGAACGAGCTGACAGAGCCGTTTAGCCGCGTCAGAATGCTGGTCACATAAGAAAAGTAGAAGATGAAAATGTGTATGCAGAAATAAGTTAATCTTTAAAATCAATTGTATTAATTAGGGCTTAGATTTGGTTGTCGCATCGTCAGTACAACCGCCAGGTTTTGCTAGTTTTATTAAAACCTGGGTGTGCCTATGATGCTGGTGAATCTTAAGAAATAAATAATTTAAAACTAATATAAATAAAACTTGGTCGAGACTGTTTTATCCAATTCGGTAGCTGACAAGCATAAGGCTGATTGACATGAACATTAAAAAGAAAACGTTTATGAAATTATTCAGCATTTTGGTAAACTATATATAAAGATATGTTAGAAGCTTATAATATGAGTAAGGCGAAGCTACAATAATTGTTAACATACTGACGAAGTAAAAGTAAACTTGGGTACAAATCCCTTAGATAATACATGTGTCGTCTAGAACGTAAGGGTAAATCATCCTATCAAATATATTTCACGTAAATTTAATTGCCAAGACCCATAAAGTCCAATAAAAACATATTTTACTATATTGGCCCTTGCTATCAGATAAAATATATTTTTATAAGCAGTTGTCTACGCAGTGCTTGAGTTTCAAAATTTGTTACGTGTCTATGGGTTGCTAAAATAATTACATTGTACCCCAATTATTCATTGTAAAGATTTGATTGCCTAATTTTTATTACATAGTATTAATTTTCAATTCAATTATAATAATTACATTTTTTTGCTGGTGATGTACATTTTACATATTCAATTAGTATTTTATTATTCACCGTTTGTAATGCTTAAAAAGGAAATTGTCCTACCAATTTTAGGTTTCTTCAATTTCTTCGTATCAAAAATCCTAAGTTTTTAACAGTATTCAAAAAAATGTGTAAGGTCTATATTGGTTAATATGATAGTCACATATACTCCACAATGTGCGAATTAAATCACACAAATTTGTTAACCTTCTTCATTTTCATTTTGCTACGTGAAAGAAACATTCGGGCTGGTGAGTTACGGATGAAGCCCTCTACTCATACAGTATGAATCGTTTTTGAGAAACCCCAGTAGGTTATAAAAGTTGACTATAGTACGCATTTACATCCGCTCGGCGTAAAAACAACGATAGGTTTTACATCTACGTGTGGTGTCAGTCATTGGTGCGATTTCCGACCAAGTGTAATTAAGCTTTATGATTTCCCATTCACTTGGTATGTACCGATCGCGTCAAAAATTAAAGTTTTTCTTCTTTTATCTTATCTTTTATGGTGATACATTAATAATTTTATACAACAATTTATATTGTTCATATTAATCTATGTATGTCCACCAAGATTCAGATAAAGCGGAGTTTCGAAAAGCTTTTTCAAAGGCAATACTAACTTTCATGAATTAATATATTAATAACAGCAACCTAATAAAATTTTTGTTACTTGACAATTCGGCTGAAAGTAATTTAAAAAATAAAATTCGAAGTAATCCATTTTTCTATTGCATTGTATCTCTTTTGATTTTATAACAAAATAAATTAGTACAGTTTTTAGTATTAAAAAAAATAAAAAGCATTAATTAAATCATGTGTATCTAATTTTTGTGAATGTTAGAAAAGGTAAAACATTAAAATATTTCAATTAATTGTAATAAAAGTGGAAAGTACTGCGAAACCTGGTTATGGGCCCAATACGATTCCACTGTGCGACCACGCTACGAGTATTCATAGCAAAATCTGCTACAGTTTGTGGTAGATGAAGCATATTTTTATGTTCGTTAGCAACTTCAGTCTTAAATTCCAGTCAACAAATCAACATCAGTCATTTAATTGTCATTATAATCATCATTTCCTTGCCTTTTCCTGCACAGTATGGATGTGGTACTACTGTATAGGTTTTGGTTACAGTTTATCGGCTGGCTGGCTGATAATTGGATCTAGTTAAGTCTTGTTATATTAGTCAATCAAAGACAATTCCGTTACCGCGATAGTCAAATGCACCGAAGACTGTTTTTTGCCGGGCGCATCCCTTTACGTCAATTTCGCCGGTATCACACGTAACGCTGAGCGGCATTCATCTATTTAGGAATAATATTCCAGCTCTAATTTCCATTCTAGTAGAATCAACGCCCTCTTCATGAAATTCAAATTGATTGAATTCAGGATAAGAAGGCGGTAAACGATAGGCATTTAACATAGCATCACCATGCAAACTATGTTTTCGTTGGTGGCATCGTCCGGTCTTTGTCAATCACCATAGCTAAGTTAATATGTCATTTATCGACTCTACAAATCGACTACGGACTAAAGTCTTGTTAAGTCACAGATGTTAAATGTTTAACATAATGTGTAGATTGGTGTATTTCACCTTGCTCTGTAAAAAAACTTAGTTATTAATACATAAATAATAAGAAAAAAGTATGGTTCATTCCTGTTAACGTCTCTCCAAGCGTTTCACGTACGATTACGTGTGTATGCTTGTGGTCTCAATCAAATATTTATAAACGCCAATCAAGGGCTATATTGATGGGCATTTTTAATTAACGGCTCATCGGAAGTTCGTACAAATCATTGTTTTTACGTTTTCATTTTTTGTTTATTTTTGACAAATTGGCGTATTCTGTCTGCGCTTGGGACGTTTCAAAGTCAACTTGAAAACAAATTACCCCATGCATGTTTCTATTTCCGTGCTTTTTTCGTTAAATGCATATATGAGTATGCTTATCCATGATGGTTTATATTGAACCTATACTCGGGAAAGTTGTCTGCGAATTACAAAGATCCACACAGGAGCTTTGATAAGATAGATTTTTTAATAAGTCGTTCGCCTAATGCAACAGTCGTCCACTGCTCAACGTTGAACTGATCACCAGGAAATATTGCCCTTCAGCCAGTGGAATACCGCAATGTTGACTTATTAAAAAAGAAAATCTTAAATAATTTAGAAATAAATTAATTAAAATAAGCAATTTAAATGCAAAGATACATTTTTATAAATAACTAATATTGTAAATGCGAATGTGAGTGTGTTTGTTCGTTTGTTACGTTTTAATTCCTTAACCACTCAACCGATCATCATGAAATTTGCACAAAATATCACTGTCACGGGTACAGAAAATTACAAAAATTCCCGGGTGGAAAATAAGAAACAAAACGTGTGCGTGTGTGCGATGTCGTTGGTTAACACAACAGCTAGCTAGTATTTTATAAATAAAGCTTAATATGACAGCACTCAATATAACTGTCAGTTTTGTTTAACAATTAAAACGATTATTTATGTCACCGACCGACTGTGAACATCGTCAGCTGAGATTATGATGTAAAACTGTAAACTGAACAACAAAATAGATTGAAAATAAAAGATTTTATTATTTCCACATAAGCCTAAAGCAAGCAAGATGTCAGTTTACTATTCGGTATACCTAGACCGATTACAAACTGTCGAAATCCACAACCGATCGAAGACGTACACGACGCTCATTATTCACCGAGCTTTTAAAAGCGTACCGTACGAAATAAATTGGTGCCGGTGCAATCGGGGAAATGGGATGCATCTAGGTTTTAAATTTATATCACTTAATTAACTCGTGGTCGTCGATCGTAAATGTCAGAAAAACGTTTTCAATTAACCAACGAATAACTTTTTTTGAATGCATTTTACAATCTGGGTGGTGTCTGAAGCCGGAGTAACCGACAAGTTCAGTGTGGCTTTGGGTTTGCACCAAGGATTGGCATTAAGCTCTTATCTGTTCCTCCTGGTAATTGATGCATTAACATCGGATATACAGGAGGAGGCACCTTGGTGTATGCTGTTTGCCGACGACATTGTTCTTGTTGGGGGAAATGCGCTTGAGGTCCAGAGTAGACTTGAAAAATGGCAGGACAAACTGGAGAGGGTCGGACTAAAGATAAGCAGAACAAAAACAGAACACCTGTTCTGCGACTTCGGTGGTCCATCCAGGTATGGCCCCGTTGCCTTAGACAGTGTATCTCTTTAAGTCTGCTCCGACTTCCGGTACCTCGGGTCATTGATCCAAAACGATGGTGATATTGATCGTGACGTGAAAAATAGAATAAATGCGGGATGGATGAAATGGCGACAGGTCACGGGCTTGACATGCGACCCACGAGTTCCCCTTAAGATAAAGGCGAAAATTTACAAGACCACCATAAGACCTGTCATAATGTATGGATCGGAATGTTGGGCTATTAAAGGAACAGATGAAAAGAGAGTGCATGCGGCAGAAATGATTCTGGTGCCCTGCTCTTTGAGATCTCGTCCCCTATTGGGCTCTTATAATGTTAGTGTGAATTGTAGATGTGAGACATTTCAACTATTCTCGCTATGGCCACGTCCATTCACTTTAGTCTACGCTACAAAGCCAACTACTATGGACAAGCTAGAGACCAACATTCGAGACACTTTTGCCGGAATATCGCTGGAAATACTGGACCAATTCATCAAAAATGGATCGATCAGTTGAAGCACTGTCATCGAAGCCGAGGCGGCCATTTGAATGATGTGCTTTTCCATATAAAATGGCATAAATGTAGCTTTAAAATAAAGCTAAAACCAATTTTATATCTCACGCCGTTGTTGTTTCATAAAATTTTATTTTCGTAACGATTTTATCTGGCACTCCTAAATTATAATTATATCTGTAAATCTTCTTTAATTACACTCAAGATACTCGACTCATGCGTGTGTTATATTAATAAAACTTGGGTACAAGTTTTTCATCAATATTACATACACTTACAAAACATATACTTATATTCAAGAAGTAACTTGAATACAAGTATACAGTACTCTATTTATGAAGGAACTGTGATGATATTACGTCAAATACGCTGAAATTAAAAACCCCATGAATTTTTTAACTGTCTGATATAAAATAAAAAAATCGACTATTCACGATCGCGCAACGTTTGACCTTTTAGTCGTTAATATAAAATATGTGTTATGCTATGTTCGTCAGTTACAGTGCTATAGATATATATATATATATATATGTCGGGGACTGGCTGAATCCAGTGACTTGACGAGTAAATCTTTCGAGCTGTCAGTCACTCTGACACAACTGCAAGCTCTAGCGTAACGGCGAACCTGGTAGCGGTCATTATATTACGAAGAGTGACGGCAATCGGGTTGCATCGTGGATACGCGCTACGTGTTTAGTAGAGTGTCGATACATGAAGCCAGTCTACTTATTGTACTAATGTATTTCCAGCATATTGCGGAATACATACATGACACGGTCCTTATTCGCTCCTTTAAATACGGTAAAGGTGGCAGTGATTGTCGGTCATAGCGATGAGCACTCTTATTGCCGACCTTCCTTTATCATCGTCAAATTATATTGAACCGATCCTGGATAGACCCCTTCACCAATGCCTTGCACTATTCCGCGCACCGCGTCCAGCGACTTCCTACCGTTCTCAAGAGGTCATCGATCTTAAGTTTTTTATAAATCTTGTTGTTATATAGTAATGAATAAATTATGACATTTAATTACTGTGACGTTGCGACCATAGCTTGTAGTATTTATTAACCATCAAGTGTGCAGTTTGTTTATTGTTCCACTCTCCTAATTTTAGAAACGATAAATGACTAATGTAGCCTTATATTTTTCAACGTGACTTTTCTTAAGACATGAAATAATGTAGTA
Source organism: Papilio elwesi (assembly GCA_029849275.1). Lineage (NCBI taxonomy): Eukaryota > Metazoa > Arthropoda > Insecta > Lepidoptera > Papilionidae > Papilio > Papilio elwesi. The sequence continues at coordinate 14,195,532 of CM056717.1, read as the reverse complement.
ATTTGAGCTTTTAAACGAATTTCAGATACCGATTTTCTCTGCTTATCCTTTATGTATTTATTTACATCATACAAGTGTGTAAGTCTGGGTCGTTTACGAGATTTAATTCTCCCATAATCACTATTAAACCTTTTAGACACATGTCTACTTATGTATACTTTTGTTATAAATTTTGTAGATATAATACCTGGCTGCTAGTATTGAGAGTAATTGTGGCACCAGCTTTGAAGCAAGGTCTCAGCGTCAGTGTTTTGTTTCAATAATGACATCGGTGTGTACAATAAAGGCGTGGATAAAACATTATGCTTAGATTGTAGTCAAGCGCTTGTTTACTCTTTATATTATAGATCCTGATAATTGATTAAATTCAAATCACATTCAATTCTGCAATTTCTGATTAATTACTTTCTAAGTTTACATATTTTGTAATAAAAACAGCGAGTTAAAAATATCCGGTAATATTGTTGATTTTTCACAAGAAGCTGTTTTGTTAACGTCAGCTGGCTAGGTCGTTATTTAATGAATTTATTTCTTCCGAGCCTTTATCTCTCAGTGCTGACTAATGATAAAATATAGTTAGGATTCATTGAGAAAAAGACCCTGCTTAGGTTAAAATTTACTTCTTTTGAAATAAGTTAACTATAAATAACTTTTATACAATTCTACCGCTTATATGTATTACTGGCCAAGTTCGCGGAAGTGTGCTTGATAAAGGATCGATGATTGCTCCATTTTTGCTGATGACCCATGTCCAAAAAAATGAAGATAACGATACTGAGTTGAAATTTAATATATATATATATATATATATATATATATATATACATATATATATATATATACTTAAGTACTTGCAAGCAATTATTTCTTAGGAGGGTTGGCACGGTCACGGTAGCAAGCTCACGCGTCCCCGTGGCCCCGCCGTAATGCGTCAGAGGGCAGTCAGGTTTTAGTGGGTATCCCGGTCACCTTCTGTGGCCGGCGAGTCCCACACTCCCTACGCCATTGCACAGCCCGGCGTGAAAGTGGCAGGGAGATGATGACTTTTGAAATTCATTATTTATATTGTTTTAGATTGTCTCTCTTTTGTTCAGCCAACATTATGACGTTTTTTGTGTATACTTAACTTGCTCGTCTTCGTAATAACAGAAGTATCAAGTATTAGTCATTCATTTAACATAACTACCAAGAAATCCGTAAAAGTGCTTGTAGATGTCCGTTTTATTCGGCGGGCGAAGGATAGTGGTTTTTGCCAGATTTGTGCGTGGTGGAGCCCACATCGAACTTAATATTTATCATCATATAGATATAAGGTCAACGTACATCTCTTTATAAAGATTCTACTGCTTGCGTTAGGATAAACGGGGCCTACTCAGACTGGTTTAGCATCAATAAAGGTGTAAGACAGGGCTGTGTAGCATCCCAGTGGCTGTTCAATCTCTTTATGGAAGATTGTTTGAAATCTTTGAAAGACGAAGATTGTGGATTAAGAATGGGTGAGTTAGTTGTAAATTGTCTCTTGTACGCTGATGACCAGGTTGCGTTTGCGTCATCAGCGGAGAACTTACAACTTATGCTGAATGTAGTGAATGATTCACTAGATGGTAAAGGTATGAAGATAAATATGGATAAGACGAAAGTAATGGTGTTTGAAAGAGAACAAAGTAAGACAGTAATTGAAATAAAGGTTAACGGAAATGTAGTGGAACAGGTGGAAGAGTTCGTGTATTTGGGGTGTATGTTTAGTAGAGATGGTAGGCATGTTAAAGATTTTGAACGACGAGTGAGTGCGGGAAATAAAATGAATGGGGCTATAGGTACAATAGTGAGAAGTCAGAATGTGTCTATGAAGGCTCGTCTGGCAATACACAATGCTGTACTAGTCCCCACTTTAATGTATGGAAGTGAGAGCTGGATTTGGCAGGAAAAGCATGCTAGTAGAGTTAATGCCGTTGAGATGCGATCCTTAAGAAGTATGTTTGGCGTGACTTTGAATGATAGGGTTATAAATAGCGTTATAAGTGAAAAGTGTGGCTTGAAAGTGGACATTGTGACTAGAATTGAGAAAGGTATGCTTCGGTGGTTCGGGCATGTTGAAAGGATGAATGAAGAGAGAATAACAAAGCAAATTTATGTTGCAAATGTGAGTGGCAGTGTTGGTAGGGGACGCCCTAGGAGAACTTATATCGATCAGATTAATAACTTACTAAAAAGGGCGATATAAGGAGCACCCATAACCGACGAGCATGCATGCGTAGGTGTATGAATGTGGAAGAAGCGAGTGAGGTGTGCCAGGATCGCGCCAAATGGAATGCCATGATCTCTGCCTACCCCTCTGGGTTACGGGCGTGAGCGCATATTTATTTATTTATTTACATTGCATTCTAATTTAGAGGAGAAATATTTCTTATTGCTTAATGACACACGTACACGTAATAACAGAAATCTTCGAGTCTGCCCAGTAGTTTGGGATATCAATTGTATGCTATTTATGCGATTGATAATAACATTGTGACATATAATAATATTATAAGCATTTATAGTTTTTATTGTATTGTCTAGTGTGTCCACTCTGCATATTGTCTGATTATAATACATAATCATTTCCAGTTTACCAGTAGCTTCGTTGGTTGTAGCATCCTCATGATGATACGTGTACCATTTTAGCCGGCTTCGGTTCATATGAGACGAGAGTAAGGGGTCCGTCAAAACAAAACATCGATACCGGTGATCAGTAACGACTGTTTTAATCAGTTCTTTCTGTTACTCCCCATTCTGGTATATTTTTGTCTAAATATCTGTAAAAAAACCGTTATATAAATAAGACATTACGTAATATGACAAAACAAAACAATTATCATATAAGTCAAACGATAATCACGCGTCATTTTGACTCACGCGATAGTTATGTATACTCGTATAAAAAAAACGGTGACACCGCTGCGTTCACTGCTTATCTCATTGACAGGAAGGACACGCCGCGCGGAAACAAGCGACTAATGATATGTCCTAAACCTAAACTCACAGCGGCGACAGCGACATATTTCAAAAATGCATGCGTAGTTTGCACGACGTCGTAACATTGAAAATCACGTAGATCAACAGAGGGCGTAACAAGTAGCTCCGCCGTGACCCTTGCCTTATCATGTAGACTTAGTTCAAACAAAGATGGCGTTTTCTTAATTGTGTGGCATGTTTATATTTTCGAATATTTAAATAAAGAATTGATTCAAAACATATTTGATATTTTGAAGAACCAATAATATAATCATAGTTATTTTTTAACAAAAGTTCTCTTTTCATTTAATGTGAAATCTATGAAGTTATTTTTTTTATTCAATAGTCATAGATATATCTATAGCTTGTTCTTCTTACATTACTTCTTACATTTCATTACTGAAGGTCATGCTTGATTAAAGATACCTTCCTTGTCCTTGTGCCTTCACTGATTTTTCGACGAGAGAGAAATTATGTATTTCTCTCTCATAGTTCCATGAAGAAAGTATGTGAATGAGTGAACGCGCCCGCGTATTTTGAGGTGTTTTGTCCTGCTCACCCTTCTCATCAAAGTATAAGTTTAGACGGTTAAATTGTATTTAGTTAGTTTTAATTATTATTTATATATTATTGTGATTTTTTTTGATGTGGAATTTGGCCACTATAATCATTTTTATGAATACCAAGCAAACAAAAATACCTATGGCTTTCAGAATTTTATGATCCTCAAGTACCAAAACGTTAAAGCGTTTCACGGTCAAGTCTTAGTTTTTTTTTATCTTTGTATATACCTCATATAACTTTTCCCTCAATACAAACTCGTCATTTTGGTTTGTCCTACTCCTGCCCATCAGGGCCGTCTTAACCCAGGGGTTCAAGGAGTGTGGGGCACCTGAGCGCAGAGTTCTAGGGGCGCAAGCCGACCATTCCAATAGGTGGCTACCGGGTAGCGGGTACTCGACGTACAATGACAGCACGCGAGCAGAGCCGCTGGCACAGTTAGTTCATTAAACATCATAGGTATTGTTTTAGTAAAGATGGCGCGGCGCATTCGGCTTTCGGCACGTGTCATACCGCTCGCGCTATGCAAGTTGATTTCACACCTATTACTTACTACTATTCTAAGAATTAAAATAAATAAAGCACGTGCGCGGCAAATGCTTAGCTACAAAGAGTTAAAAATTGAGTGTGGCTTATGACATAGCTGACTGTAATTCAAGCAAAATGGGTTTAAGATGTTGACTATAAAGTGCAATTCCGTTTGAATTTTACATATCTAAAGATACCGACGGGCAGGCGGTCAGTTAGAGTCGGCACTGATTGATGTAGTAAACGAACTACGAAAATTAAGCCTAAGCCCTTAGACTTTAAGCTTTGATTTCGTCTAACAAGATGAAACTGTTTTATAACTTAATATTAATTGCAAAACTCTTCATTTTCAATAGTTCATAATATTAGCAACAGCAGCAGACATTACACTGAAAAATCTAGAAAAATTACATATTACATACTGCACAATAGACAGTCTCTAAGCTGCAAGAGTTGGGTCGGAAACTTTCCCTCATCCACCATGTGTAAAGACCTATGATAAAATGATTACCCATATATATTAAGCAATACCTAACAATATTTCTAAAACAAAATATTTACGTACCAATTTTTATACCAGGTTTTTGAATTAGCAAAAACATAATTTTACATATTTTTATCGTGATTTATATCTTATTTAAGTCGGTGTGCAGTCTGTAAAATTTAATTAGAGTACTAATGTAATTAAGGAACACACAGATGTAATTACTATCCACTAATATTTAAAACTGATACGCCTATTTTCGCTTCTTTCGGTTATTTTTAGTTAATTACTTCAAGTGTCCCCTATGATTCTATCAGTATTTCCATAATTTTATTTGTGAAGCAGTGGAAATGGTGTATGTATATATATATATATAATATTGATAACTAATAAGTATCTGGTATAGGAACCGTACCGGCATCATGACAATGCGGACAGTATTAGAAAAAATTATCGGTATATGCCTAAACAGCATTAAATGACGAAAAACCGTGCTTCCTACTTATATAACCAGTGGGGAATAATCATAGCATGATTTTTAATCAAGCAGCGCCATCTAGATTAGACGCCGCAAGTGGGCGAGGTATAATTCATTGGAAGTAGTAACATTTTTGATAAGGCTTGCAGTACAGTGGATATAGCAGGCCAGATGTTTTAAGCGTAATTTAATGGTTAGTTATATGATTTTCACAAGATTTTAACAAAATTTTCCGAAAATCAATTAAGTTTGACTAACAAACTCTAAAAATAGAGATCAAAACAATTTACTTTACAATTTCTATTAAGAAAAAGCTTCATGTCGTCTTTTAAACGTTTAAATAAAATAATGAAAATATATGTGTATTAAAAGTTTTAAGTTGATAGGATGAGTAAAAATTTTTAAGAAGAAAAAGTTTTCTGTCATTTCGGCACTAGATGGCAGCACGAGGAGTCACATAAACATTTATAGACTTATAATATTCTACTATTCCGCAATTAGCGAGCAACGCTTATAGCATGTCGTGGCCTCGCATTGTTATTATTAAAATATTAAATTTTGTTGTGTATAAAATATTCAGGATACATCATAAAATTAATTATTAACTTGTAAAATGTGACGTGTGGTGATGGATTACTGCACCTTCCCTCTATCTAAGCGAAGGCCTGTGTCCCTGCATCGGGGAAACATACTAAAAACAGGCTTATTATTATTTAATAATAGAAATATAGAAGGAGTATTTGCAACAATTTTTTTATAGAATTTTTAACAAGAGGCACATCTTCTCCGTGGAAACGTTAACTATACCAAATATGTGGTATTTGGTTGGATTTCGCTTTCACAATATTCTTAAAACTGTTGAATAATTTTCTTTCACGTATTTATATTTAACATAATTTTACATATTTTTATCGTGATTTATATCTTATTTAAGTCGGTGTGCAGTCTGTAAAATTTAATTAGAGTACTAATGTAATTAAAGAACACACAGATGTAATTAGTATCCGCTAATATTTAAGACTGATACGCCTTTTTTCGCTTCTTTCAGTTATTTTTAGTTAATTACTTCAAGTGTCCCCTATAATTCTATCAAAATTGCCTTAATTTTATTTGTGAAGCAGTGGAATTGATATATATTTATTATATTGATAACTAATAACTATATGGTATAGGAACCGTACCGGCACCATGACAATGCGGACAGTATTGGAAAAATTATGGGTATGTGCGTAAACAGCATTGAATGATGAAAAACCGTGCTCCCTACTTATATAACCAGTGGGGATAATCATAGCGTGATTTTTAATCAAGCAGCTCCATCTAGATTAGACGCCGCAAGTGGGCGAGGTATAATTCATATGAAGTAGTAACATTTTTGATAAGGCTTGCAGTACAGAGGCTGTAGCAGGCCAGATGTTTTAAAAGTAACTTAATGGTTAGTTAATTGATTTTACCAAGATTTTAAGAAAATTAGTCAAACTCTAAAAATAAAGATCAAAACAATTTACCTTACAATTTCTATTAAGAAAAAGCTTCATGTCGTCTTTTGAACGTTTAAATAAAATAATGAAAATATATGCGTACTAAAAGTTTTAAGTTGATAGGATGAGTAAAAAGTTTTGTTAAAAAGAAAAGTTTTCTGTCATCTCGGCACTAGATGGCAGCACCAGTAGTCACATAAACATTTATAGATTTATAATATTCTACTATTCCGCAATTAAGCGAGCAACGCTTATAATATGTCATGGCCTCGCATTGTAAAATATTATATTTAGTTGTGTATCAAAATATTCAGGAATAATTAATATCTTGTAAAATGTGACGTGTGGTGATGGATTACGGCACCTTCCCTCTATCTAAGTGAAGGCCTGTGTCCCTGCATCGGGGAAACAGTAAAAACAGGCTTATTATTATTTAATAATAGAAATATAGAAGGAGTATTTGCAACAATTTTTTATAGAATTTTTAACTAGAGGTACATCTTCTCCATGGAAACTTTAATTACACCAAATATGTGGTATTTGGTTAGATTTCGTTTTCACAATATTCTTAAAACTGTTGAATATTTCTTAGTTACCAACCAAAAGTAGAGTTCGTTTTGTATATGTAGTAGGAGTTGGCGATATAAATCGTATATAGATACGAAAATATGTGTCTATCGAGACTCTCGTACTCACTTTTCGTTACATCTCACCGCGTTTTGCTTTAACTCGAATAACGTGAAGTTGAAGTTTGCGATAAGCTCGCACTGGGCACTCTGGGTTGTAGGAGTTGTCAATGTCGACGATTTATGTAAAAGGTAATAATGAAAGATTTGAATAATCATTATTAATAAAATTTCCGGGATATGTTTAATTTTTATTAACATTTTTTAACAACAGAAGCAATAATTAATAATAATAAGTCATAAACGAAAACATTTCGCATGATAATTAGTTTATTGCCGTCTCGGTCACACATTCTTGCAACAGTTGTTTTTGACTCGACCAATAATAAAACGATGCCTAATTTAAAACCTATTTTGCATGGTGAAAGTATTTTTACGATTGAATTGACCAAAACTTATAACCCAATTCTCTCCATCCGGTTTTCAGCAGTAAATCTATTAGTGACCATCCGAGAGCGATCCCGATTCAATTTCTGCCTTAACGCCGATTCATATGTCATATAAATAAGAATTGACATACAATAAATTGAGGTTTGGAATAAAATGTTTTTGTGTGCTTTTTGCATGGAAATTATTTTTAATTGAAACGTATAATTTATATATTTTAACATATATATGTATGTTAAAATATATAAATATATATGCTCTTGGAATCCGACTCTTTGCTCACTTAAACATCATAGTGTTCAAAGCAGAAAACTACCGCGGAATCGAGATGACTTTTTTGATAACGCAGCACTTTAAGACAGCTTCAATGGAGATGATATGACATCTACAAGTATCCCAATACCCTAGTTACGTAAAGTAAGGTAAAGTTCAGTAGTGACGAGGTAACCTTACAACCAAATTTTCCATCGTTGCTCTTAAAGTCGATCTATTGTAGAGTTGAGATGACCTTTATAAAAAAATACCGTCGTCGTAGCACTTAGGGTCGACCATTGTAGAGTTGAGATGACCTTTATAACAATACTAGCTTTTGCCCACGGCTTCGCTCGCATTGAATCCATTAAATAAGTCAGAGATCATTATCATATAAATGAATCAATATGATAACTCTATTTTATTGCTTAGCTGGGATCATCAATTTTTAAAATTACTTACACTTAACTTACAATATACTTTATTGAAATGCAACAACGAATGTTAAAATATATTTCTCTGTAACAAAAATAAATAAATTTAAATTTTATCAATTTGAAAATATATAAATGCAGAGTTTTAATGTAGGATATTTTTGTAGACTATATATAAGTTTTTCCGTTGGGTGCAAATATATATAAATTCCGGGCATTAGACACACGCGAACAGGCTACATATAGTTGACCATTGAGAGAAGCATGGCTTTTCTAGATGCACTCCCGCTACCTGTAATGTCTGCCCTTGAGCCTTGTTTTATACTGCATATATAATGACAAAAAAAGTGTGTGTACTTATGTACGCGCGTAAGAAGTTACACTTTCTTAGCATAAAAAATAAATGTATTTAATAATACATAAAAAAAATGACTAAGTTTATTAATTGTTTTAATATTTATCATTTTCGTAATTTGCTCGTTTATTTTTATAAATATTTATTATTTATACAATTTAATAATAAATATCAAAAAATTATATTTTAATTTTATGTTCCATTTATAACAATATTCCGACATCGTAGCAACTTACGGTCGAAATATAGTGGAGTTGAGATGACATTTACAATAATAATTCGACGTGTTTGCACTTAATCTCGATCTATTGTAAAGCTTAGAGAACCTTTACAATAATATTTCGAAGTCGTAGCACTTACGGTCAGGTTATTGTATAGTTGAGGTAACATTTACTACAGCATTCCGACGTCGTAGCACTTAAAGTCGATCTACTGTAGAGTTGAGATGCCCTTTACAATAATATTCCGACATCGTACCATTTAAGGTCGATCTACGTTAGAGATGAGGTGACTTTTTCACAGTAATCCAAAATTGCGGCACATTATTTGGTAATTATGTTTTATTATTATTTATTATATTCTACACATTTTATTTACCTATAAAAGCAGAGAGTCACCCGATTTCACGCCCTATTCTGAAATCCATCAACCTTTTTAATGCAGCTTTAAGTAAGGATTACCACATCACTGTTGCTATGCGGACTATGACCTAATTACTCTATTTTAAGAGGAGGTTTCCGACTATTATTACTAGTAATTATGTTCTATAGCAACATCCAATAATTAATTCTAAGTTTAATATAGCGCTTCAATGTGAATTTGAAAATGTTATTTAATTCTTTGTTATGTTCATGATCAGTCTCCAGTCCTCCCTGAATCACATTTCTCGTCACGTCTCGTCCCTTTTGACTCCCTATTGTGGTATAATGGTTTTCTGACTTCCTTCCCCTCTTACCATTGTCTTTTATTTTATCTTCTCGATGGCTTCTATTAATTTTGTTTCTTCTTTAACTCTTCTACCTCGTTCTTTAATTTTTTCTATCCAAATTATTTCTCCATTTTCCTGCAACCGCACATCTAACCTGTCCTTATCCCTCTGAGTCATCGTACAAGTTTCGAAATTATGTAAGTATAATGCCTCTCCAGCCAGCTTAGGTGCTGGTAAGATCACCACTCCTGCTAAATAAAAACACACACACATAATACACAACCACCACAGTGACAGACTGTGGTGGTTGTGTATGGGGGACATATGGGTTCTAAGGAAAATACAACGATCAATATTAACATACGATTATGCAATTGAAGGTGATTTTGTATATTTTTAACTAATTGGACTAATATGTAAAAAAAATATATATATATATACATTTATTTAAAATTACTTAATGCCAAGTATCCATTCTTCTATATTTTATATATTAAGGAAAACGATGTAGAAGTTGATAATAAAACAGTTTTTCTCGTAATGTTCAACATACGCTACTGGGAAATCCTAAGTACACTTTAAAAATTCACTTCTAAGAACTATAGCCCTGTGGCGCAGGGGAGGCGCGCTACGATTACAAAGCCGGGGTCCGCGAGAGATTCCGATCGAAACCAATGGTTCATTGTTTCGATCATATCTCTCCTTTTGTACTTTTTTATGTTGAACTTAAATAGTTTGTTTTTTAATATAATCAAACAGAATTTATCAACAGTTGAAAAAATATATGTTATGAAAATATTTTTATAGAAAATACTGTAACACAAGATGATTTTTCGTAAAAGAATAATATAGTTAATTATCAAACAACAACTAACAATGTATGTATGTGTGTATGTATGTAACAATGACTACATACGCATTGTTTTCGAAGGAAAAATAATTACGAACACATAAATAAAAATGCAATAAAAGTAAGTCTATTAATTTCAATAAAAACAACGCAAGGCTTTTAAAAGTTCGATTAAATAAGCACTTGCTACCGGAAAAGCTATTTAACTTAGTATTAAACGAAATTGTATGTTTTATTAAAGGAAAGTTGAATAATAATTAGCCGGTCTTTTATTAAAAAAGTGCTAACGTTTATGGACATCGTTTGAAACTCTTTTTAATTTTGAAATATATCTTGATCTAAATGAAGCGCATACAACAGATTTAGCTACTTGGTAACCACTTTCAATAAATACACCTTCGTAGTGAATTTCGCTTCGGCCACAGTCGAAATAATTTTGCGTATCAAATCAAAATTACAACTTAAAGTAGAACATATAAAGAGTTTACAAAATAAACCAAGGTATACTAAAAATATTTGAACTACGCTTACATACTATGTAAAATTAAATTAGTGACACCAATTCATTAATGTACTACATAGATGTCATTGTTTCTTTATATTTACTAGTCAACACTAACGCAAAGAAATTGTTATAATATAAAGATGCATGGAAGGTAGAATAAAACTTTAATAAAAATAATTAATAATTTAATTATTCAACGTGGATGAAATTGTATTTCCAATCATTTTCAATAATCCAGTAATCCAATAATTAAAGTAAAACAGTTTTGACTACGAACTACTGTTCTCATGTGCCAATGAACTTCGACACCTCGTAGAGTATTTAGCTGTGTACTTAGGGTATTAACTTAAGCTTTGCCATTCAAAAATGAACCAAATGTTTAGTTATTTAGAATCGAAAGTTAATTGTTAATTCCTAAAGGAATACATTTTGACTAGTGCTAATAAAACCTACTACTGCCAAATCTAATTAAGTTTTATAATTTCTTAAATACTTCGCTTTTGATTTCTGTATTTAATCTTGCTTGTGAAATTCACTTAATTTTTATTTTTACGAGCTTATATTATTTTCCTTTGTGTCAAATATTTATAACATAATTCATACGGTGTGATCGGTAAGAAACGCGAAAAAAAAAGTAAGACGATGGCTTAAAATAAAATTAAAGCGGATTGATGTTTGATATTTTTTATATATTTGTTATGACTGATTTTATCTTACATATAGCTAGCATGCTATTACATACTCGCTACTAGCTGGACTATATTAGTCGTTAACCTACAGGCTTCCAGGTCACTTGAATTTGTATCCATTCAGTGAACAACAAACTGTATAATCCTCCATTCCAATATCCAGTGATATTTTATAAAATTAAATAAAACAAAAACATTATGAATCGAGGATACTTTTGAATGCTATCGTAAAAAATAGTAAACTACTTTTTTCATTCAATATCAAAATATACAACCTCGCAACCTATGCAAAATATGTTCATTGTTGAGTAAAATGGAAGAAAATATAATCGAATGAAAGATTTCGTAAACTAACTTATCTCTAAATAGTAAAGTAAAATTCCCCTGAGACAACCTCTACCAAGACAGCCATGTACTTTTGCAATAAAAATTTGTCTCAAACACTCGAAATTTTAAAATTATTTGAACATCATAAAATCTGTAAAATGATTTACGTACCGTACGGTTATATGTACATAACACGAAAATCAAGTAAAATACAAGCTAAAACTGCGTTCAAAATGTAAGTATTAAGCTTGTTGTCTTCTTTTCTTAATTAATTTCAAAGAAGTAAAATAAAGTTAAGCAACATAGTTCGATGTTTCATGCAAAATGAAAAAACCAGACTAATAAAAAGTATGATATGAGTTCTACATATTCTGAATTTAAATTAGTCGCGTAGACATCGAAATCGACTGTTCATGTCCACGTTATAGTCCAAGAATCCCTACTAGTATTATAAATGTGAATGTTTATATGTGTGGATGTATGGATGTTTGTTACTCTTTCACTCAAAAATGGTTTTCTCAGTCTCAGTTGGATTATATCAATGGGTGCCCCTTAAGTGTAAATCCGAGTTTTTGTCATCCAAAACCACGAGCGTTTTTTGGTATTTCCAAAGATTATTGAGATATGTAACGATAAAAAATGTTTTTAATTCTATACCCAAAGGATAAAACGGGAACTCTCTTACTAAGCCTCCGCTGTCCGTCTGTATGTCTGTCTATCTACCTATCTGTCACCAGGCTCTCATCATATCATGGATCGTGATAGTAAGATAGTTGAAATTTTCACAGATTATGTATTTCTATTGTCACTTGAAGAACAAATATTAAAAAAACAGAATTGAATTAATATTTAAGGGACCGATATACACAACAGATATGGTTCTTTTGCCGTTTTTGTAGATAATGGTATGGAAACCTTCGTGCACGAATTCGACATGCATTATTTTTACTGTATCTCGGAAAATATCAACTACAGGGTAAATAATTTAAATGAAAAAAATGAGAGATGATTTACTCTCTACTAAAAAGATTCTAACTGTTTATAACGTAAACCTCACGATTTCTGAAATGTTAGCAAAAGGCCGTTTTTTATGATGACTTACGCTCGTTTCAGATGACAAGAACTCTTTTTATACTTAGGGTACCACCCTGACATAATCGAATAGAAAAATCACATATAAAGATTTTATACGAGCGAAGTCATTTTTGGTGCTAAAATTCCTGGACTATTATTGTATGTAAATATTGCAGAGTAGATACAAAATATTTCCTTACAATTAATATATTATTATGCTTACCATAACGAACGATACGGATGCACCCTTATTGCTACATCCACGAAAACAACTTAGTTGATTATGGAAGTCTGAAGAGAATTGGCGAGACGTCGAAAATTTTTCGAATTCGATCAGTTATGTGATTTTTGTTTGATGCTTATTTTTTACATAATTTCTCTGAGATTTTGCTATAAATTTATTAAACATATCAACTAGAACTTAGGGCAGCGAGGTGATAATATTATCGTGTAAACTTGACGATGATGAGGTCCAGAAACGAGTTGTGAATATCTAAAAGCATTATTGGTTAATAAATGATTGTCAGCGACGTTTGTTGCTGATAAGTTATTCAGACGAATCAGTTTTTTTAATTCAATAATTCAATTCAAATAAATGTTACATGTGACACCTTTAAAACACTACTTAATCAAGTAGTGTTTTAAAGGTGTCACACGTAACATTTATTTGAATTTATTTTATAATCTATACACATATTAAAACTGTAACTGATCGCTGTCTGTACATGAAAGATATTTGAGATTTTTCTATTGGGGGCCTTCATATACGCAATAAGACCTAAAACAATGATTATTAGAATTTTTGTCTGTTTGTCTGTGCGCTTGTTACCGCTAATCTTAGAGACAGCTTAACCAACTTGGATGTGGTTTTCACTAATGTATTGTGGTAAGCTTCACTCAACATTTAGTGTTTGTCTTATCCCAATTGGTTTATAAATAAAAAAGTTATAACAATTTAAAGAACCATGTCAATTTAAAATCAAAATTTGATATTTATAGCCAGAACCTATATAGCATGAACTATGATCACAGTTTAATCAATCATATGTGATTGTTAAGCTTTCCTCCGGTCATGTCGATGTCCCCACATGAGGGGGAAAAGGGCAGGGTGACGATGAGCTTAGGGTAGTATTTAATTTTGGGTCGCGGAAGATTGCGCAAGTGTTCCCGTAACCCAGCCATCGGCGGACTGAAGGAACACCGCTGGGTTTTTAGTGGATATTCCGGCCACTTTTTGGCCGGCGAGTCCCACATACCCCCCTGGTAACGGGGGCGATGTGTTAATGCATTTTCCCAGCGAGAGAAAAAAAGTATTTAAGGTTTCAGGTAATAAGTAATATCATTACGTTTAAGTAAAATTGGAGGGCGAGTGAAACCGCGGGGCACAGCTAGTAATCTATACAATTGTTATAAAAGCTTAGCTTGTTGCTCCCTAGAAAGGAAGGTGACACTATGATTGTGAAGGCATCTTTTTATTATACTTAGTAGTTGGCGCTACGCTGGGGCTTAAATTTTAAGATTTATTTAACTTTAATTATTTAAGTAAAATAACATTTACTTGTTTGATAATCAAATAAGTAGTGTTACTATTTTTATATAATACGTCCGTACGTTTATAATCTCATTTTCGTCTTTTCTTTCTGTATTTCTAAATTAAATTAATAAATAGCTATAGATATCATAGAATTTTGCAAAACTAGTATTTATGAACAATATTTATGTAAAGTTCATAAGATTAAGATGGTGTGCGTGACCGAGCGAGCGAGTTGAATAATAAATGATACCCATTCTGTATTATCTTTTGCCATCCAATGTATTGTAATATTTATATTACCCGTACATATTCTAATAAATGATATAATTACATCCTTCATGAGAAAGCTACTTTCATTATATCGTAATTATTTATTATGTAATAGGTTAGGTTGTGCGTGTAACAACTTATTTATAACTTATAAATTAGCACTTGACCACAATCCGACAGCATTGTAAATGGTGACGTGGTCAAAAGATAGTACGCATTAGTTTAAGAACAGCCTGCTGTTCACTCCTCTAACGTCATAATTGAACGAAAACACAGACGTTGGAAACTCTTTCCAATCCTCTGACGTACGCATGAGGAACGACGATTCGAATCATTTCATTCGAACACTCGGTATGTTTACTATGAAAGTTTGTACTTGTCCATATATGCCAGCAATACTTCTAACATGGTCCGATCTGTGCCTTATATAAAGTAAACAGCTGTCGTGGTTTGAAGTGGCGCCGTTTCTTAGATAGAACTTCAAGCTACCTGGAAGCTACCTTTGTCTCAGATTCAATGAACTGTCTGGAGTTAAAATTCCCCGAGATGTCGATACCCATTAATTGTATACAGTCGGTGAATTCCTGGAATCCATTATGAAAATACGCAGTTAAGATAAGGTGAACTGGCTCCTTATGTCTGCGAACAAATAAAGATGGTGTAACAACCTTTTTTAAATCATTGAAATATAATATTTATTAATATAAAAACTCGCTAATTACAGTTATATGTATAACATATTAGAGTATCAATACAAAATATTGAGATTTAAATCATAATATAAAGGAGCATAATTTAGTCAAAAGAAGACATAATTCGTGATTAAAAATACTTAAAGACCTATAAAATACTTAAAAGTTACATAAATAAATATTAATCTTGATATAGAATTAATACATTAAGGAAAATAGGGACATAAGAATTACGTGTGTGAAAATATTATTATAAGTCCATTAAAGTATGTTTGTTCATTATATTTTTTTATTGACATTCAATTCAAAAATAGGTTAAAGGGTATTTTGCATATACTTATACCGAACCGAGGCCTAATTTCAGTCCTCTTCTCCTTCCCACTCTACCGTTTTAAGGATAGGACGGGAACGGAAAGAGGATTGGACGGGGAAGGGGTTAACGGGGAAAAGGAAATATCCTTTTTCATGTCTATCCCTCGTCTGTCCATTAAAGGCAACGCATCTGCAACATATTTGCTTGTTGCGGATGTCTATGGGTAGCGCTCACTTAACATTAGCCACCTTCTTCCATAATATATATATATATATATATATATATATATATATATATAGTCGAATTGAGATTATTTATTATTCATCTTGATGGTAGATATGTTTGAATTCGGATCGTGTACAAGTGGTATACGGGGTTCAATGTCCGAAAAATATTGCGTTGTGATATTATAATGGAAACTGCTTTGGCATACCCCCACGATGAATAAATGTCTATAAACCTAAAAATAGTTGGTGACTTATTCACTAATTTTACTTTGGTTGGGAAGAGTGTGTTTTTGCCCTTCGGTGTATTAAACGTGCTCAGAACTATGTCTTACAGATAATGGGTACTTGGCGTCTTAGAGGCTTGCTTCTATGATACGTTAAGTTTACATTATTGCCAACTAATTTTTGTACTGAAAATGATTTCATTTATACGGATGAAAATAGAGGCAGCGGTTACTTGTTCCCTAAGCTTGATTTCTTGTTGGTTCGCAAATATGTCTCGCAAGCGCGATTATACATGCTCGCTACAATAACATTTGCATGGATGTTTATCGTGATTCATAATGCGTCATTGATGGTTGTGGGGTGTTGATTGCGAATTTCTGCCCTGAAGGGTCAACGCCTAGAGTTTAATCTTTATCGCCTGCCTTGGATTGTGTAGAGTTGCAACTCGATATTACTACGCCAGATATGCTGCTTATCTTTGCCTTTGGTACATCTTTTTCCCTTTACACAAGGGACTACTACTACTACTACTTATACGGCGATATCATATTGAAGTAAAAAAGTAGCATTTGCTATCTGCTTTTTACTTGTTGAGCAAGTTAGTTTTTAAAAAGTTGTAGGGGTGTGATGACAAAGATTATTTAATTCAAATTTGGAATAGTACAAATCCAATTCATCATTTTGCAATTTCAATTCGGACTTTTGTATATTCAATTAATTTGACTGATCCACGTGTAATGACTTTACGATAAATCCACATTTTTTACCTACTGGGAATTATCAAAAAACTGAATAAATCTGCCTTAATAAGACTCCGCTCGAACTTGTATATTTCTGCTTTTGATCACTAGTATTATATAAAAATAAATTCTTTGATGTAAGAATCTAGGAGAAGCTTGTAATTGTAGCTCCGAGAAATTCGATATGAATATATTTTACGTTTAAATCAACTCGAGTTCTCGGAATATGATTTTGACAGTTATCTATATATATGGCATTATGCTTCGCGCTGAAACCGGCGGGGAAATATATCGAAAAAAAACACTGTATTTTCATACGAATAAGACAAAAATAACCCTTAACGAATTAATTCTGGATACAAAATTAGAGGAAAAGATAATTGTGACCATTGCTTAAAGTAAATAACAGATTTCCTTAGCCCAGCTGGGTACTATATTACAACAAAACCGGAGATAATCATGACGTAGTTAGTGGCACGATCTAAGGCAACGTCATATTAACTTCTATCACTTGCGGAATTGCTAGAATTGCGGATTGCCTGTTTTTATCTAAGTAGTATGGTATCTAATACCTTTAAACGAGCTATTCTTGTATATATCATCTGAATCTCGGAAACGGCGCAAACGATTATCCTGAAATTTTGTATTTAGATTCGATTTTTATTTTTAAATTTACCTGCAGTTACTTTGTTTATAAGAATGTTAAGAAATATGTAAATAGTCAACATGCGCTATCTTTTGAGAGTTATTTGCATTATCTATTGTCAAGGGCTAACTTACTGAGATCTCATATTTTTGTTAGATGGCGCTATATTAAAAAACACGGTCTTATATATAAACACAAGGTAGAACGAACCTCGGCCCATAGCTAGTGGTATCTCAAAGGACGCTAATTTGTATTGCTTTTGAAATACTGTTGGAGATATGTCATTTCAAAAGGTAGCTGTGGAAGCCAGGAAGTTGCCATCCAATATCATCTTACCATCAAGACGTCATCAACCATACTTTGCAATAAAATTTTGGGTTTAAAAATAATAACTTAGAAGTTCTTCAACGACGGAGCTGTACTGTAAGTATTCTAAACACATCATGTGACAATTATCGCGAGATGAGTTCAGATATTCTAATGGTTAGCTTTATTGGCAACGAAATATTTATTCTCACGTTTTCTTTATTTTATGATTTAATAAGTTTAATTTAATATTTTAACTCTTTAAACTGGGTTTAGTTGACAAAAAATATGTAAAGACAGCTTTAAGAATCAACAAAATGCAAATAAAACATCCATTAAGTTACTTCAAAGCGGCTATAATCTAAAACGACGTATGAAAGCCAGTCAATTCGCAGTTTATATCAGTCAGTTATCAAAAGGCATTCACGTATGATAACCACATTGATCCGGCGACGCGTAATAAGTATATGCGTGAAATTATTTTTATCTACTTTATATATTCTGAGGTGCGTGGGATGTCGTTGTTACTCCTTTCATCTAAATGGTTGGAGCTACTTTAAATTCGTCATTGCGGGATTGTCTTCCAATATTTTATTTGACGAGTGAAATATAACACTAAAGAAATAATAAAATTCTAGTCAAATGGATTCTATTCTTTGTACCATTGGATGCTCGATAACAATAGGTGGAATAAACGAAAGACAACTTTTAAGTTTTTAACAAAATATTTTTATCTTATAGGAATATTACATATAATACAGTGTAGACAGATTTTACAATAATTCGGATGCTTTATTTAATTTAATGCTCATGGACTTGCCAACCCTAAGTTGCAATGGGCAGTGTGTATTGATCTTAGAGCGGATGACTGACGGGGCCAAAGATTTTAGAAATTCAAAGAGAATACACACGGTTATATATTTGTAGTAGCTAGGGTAAGCGTCCCAAAATGGTACGACGTCTTAACCAAGGTCGCTGCTGTCTAGTTGAAGAGGGCGGTTTGTGGCGACCATTAGAGGAGGCTTACTTCCACCTGTGAACGTCATTTAACTAACGAATTAAATTCATATCTTATAATAACCATCCTAAAGTGTATTTATATAAACCTTCTCAACACTTTGTTAGCCCTTTATTACTATTAAAATATATTCGCAAACATCACGTTCACAAGTCACGTTATGGCGTAAGATTTGCTTCCATGACGTCCCCTTTTTGTTATTTAAAATTCATCTTTTTATTTAAAATTAAATAGAAAAAGATATTTATTGGTTTTTCTTATCATTATTTACATAGGTAGCACAGAATGTATGTTAAACAAAACCATCGACATTAAACAAACAATACCAAACACGGACTTGGAATGTACTCATTGGTTATATTTTATTTTAAAAAAAAGCACAGTCTTTTTAAGGATATTGTGACGATTTCTAAACTTAATCAAACCTAATCTTGAACTTGTCTGTCTCTCTTTACTGCTATTTTTTTTAAAACGAATTACAGTTTGTCAGCTAGGTATATTCATACGTTGGTCCTATTAAAATACCGTCAGTTAGCCTGTACTCTTGACAGTTGTCGTACGAATATTTGAGCTTACTCGCATGCGTTATACTCAATACACGAGGTCTTAATCAATCAGCTTTTGATGAGATACGTGCCTGTGTAAGCTTTCCGCAGTAATTTACGTGTTTTGAAATAGTTAATATACACTGGAATCTGTAAACATATCTCTCGGTTATTACGCACTAATATCTGGGTATTTTCATTCCATCTTTGTGGCCGTGTATTTACATTTAATAAAAAAGTATTGCAACGAAGGTTTCCCAAGGATTTCGTTTTTTAGAAATACTTATGTGGTATTAGGCTTGCAGAACAGACAATGAGGCCGAAATTTCTGGGATAGCAGCCACGTACAGGTCAAGGCAGCGTAGGCAGGCCTCCCACAAGATGGACTAATGATTTGGTCGAAGTTGCGGGAGTCCACTGGACGAGCGCGGCAGAGGACCGATCTTTGTGGCGATCCTTGGCTTGTGTTTATCAATGGACAATCGTTGGCTGAAAAGAACTTTTTTTAAATTTTGATATCAAAGATAAAAAATATGTACCTTACTCATCTTCCATAGTTGCTTTTGTTTTCTCACACTATTTTCCGACAATTTTATTTTATTTCAAGTAGAAGTTTGTATAATTGCTCTAGAACTTATCGGAGTAGGAATTGGTGGGCAAATCAATTGAGTCATTATGAAATTCAGAAAATTAACAAATTAAATTTGCCAGACATCTTATAACAATAATAATAATAAATAATTTAATCCATTCAACAAAAGTAACTAATTTATAAAATTGATAAACAAAGAGTTATACAATAATTACATGTGTAACAAATACTGCCAACGAATACGGATGGCGCTGTCCGCTATAGTATTGCAGTCTAATAATTTCGATAAGATTATATAGATAGCGCCATTTGTATGCTGTACACGCGGTGTCGAGTTCCGCACGACTTTGGTTAAATAGTTTTTAGGAACATTCTACGCCAGAGCCAATGCGGCAACAATATTATAGCAATGGCCTGAGCCGAGGCTGTCTCTCTACGGAGGGAGCCCTCGAGCTTAGTTACTCTAGCTTTTAAGCTAGGCGCCCTCTGCGCCCTGCCGCCTCGTGCCCGGTGTAGCTGTAAATGCCTCCTCAATGCAAAACAAGTGACCTTTCAGTCACAAAAAAAAAATTCCACGCCAGAGTTTTGTATTAGCTTGCGACTAATATATAATTCGGATGGGTACTATTGTATGAGACTGAGTTAGGCTGCTTGCGTTAAGTGACGGCCTAATCTTAGTAGATAACCGCTTGCTGGTCTGTGATGGTTATTATTCTACTCACTTCAATAAATACCTTTGTCGCCTAACTAGTGTGGTTACTAGGCCAATTTGGCTTACACAAACACCCCTGCCCGACACATGTTAAAAAAAAATGAAAAAACAAACAATATGACTAAAGGAAAAAATATACAAATAAACAAAAATAAAAGAAAGAACAAACACGTCTTACAAAGTGTTGCAATGTTGAATGGATAAGGCCTTTACTCAGCTATGTGCGCTCATTTCCTCTATAGGTGATAAACCTCTATAGGTTATTTTCTCTATAGAAAATGAGCGTTGATATTCTGCAAAAGCCTATGTGTCAGTCAGTTGCAGCAGTAATAAATAAATAAACGTTTGTCGTACATATACACGTTAAGTGGAAAAACACGTATTCATATCTATAATGCGAGACCAAAAGAATAATAAAAAGACAAATAAATGAAAGAATTCAGGGATAGATTTTCATTAAGGCGGAGGGAAGTTAAAGTGAAAGCTATTTATAAAGAATAATGTCGTGGGAATACTACAATGAAACATTTTGTTACTGCAAATGTACTGTAGTGAAGCAAGAGCGATTTTGACAAAATATTCATCAAGATGTTGATATATTGTTCTGCGGGCACATCACATGTATTGAAACGGCGTCGTCCGAACACGAGATACATATACAGGGTATCCGAAAATCACGTATACAATGGAACAGACAGACGGATTCCTTGGCCGAATTAACGATATGACGATTTAACGTAAGTTACCCATATTTAAAGTTGCTAAGTTTAGGCTTTAGACTGCTTCGAATATGATTATTTAAAAAAAATCAAGTATCTCGAAAAGCCTTGAACATTTTTTATTCATTTTTAAAACGCTCCTGAACCATTAAATACATTATTTTTTTGAGGAAGAAAGCCTTGCTAAGAAATTGTGTATGTGTGTGTGTGTTTGTTCTAAAACTCGGTGTAAAGAAATTTTCTAGTCATATTTTTATAACTGGCAATTTTTTTTATATAGTAGATGGTGGCAAACGAGCACGCGGTTCACCTGGTATCAAGTGATCGCTACCCATAGACATCTGCAACAAGAGTTGCAGATTCGTTGCCTACCTTTAATGGACAGAGGAAGGGATGAACAGAAAATAGTTCTATCCCTTTCCTATTCACCCCCTCCACCTTCAAGTCCTCTTCCCCTTCCCATCCTTTCCTTGTTATCAAAGGGTGGGAAGAGAAAGAGGACCAGACTTAGGCCTCCGGCACCTCACTCATCAGACGAAACGCAGGATAATCTACTTCACGCCTGTCTTCTGTGAGGTCGCGGTATTTCACCGGTCGAGCTGGCCCATTCGTGCAACAGGTGTTGTTGTTGCGGGCTCTACCACTGTTAAATACCTTCACGCAGCTTAGGTTGGCCTCCCACACGATGGACTGATATATCAAAGGGAGAGCTACTTCCAGCAGTGAAGGAACATCGGCTGAAACGATAATAGTATAATCACTAAGCTTTCTTCTTAGAAAAGCTACTTAAACTAGTAGTTAGTATTCAAGTGCCGCTGTGGTAAAAAATACTTAAAATTTCATTAACTTAATCTCAAGTAAAAAAATCAATCAGTGGCTTACCCTGGTATGTATTACCCTTAAATACTAGGTGTTATAAAAGCTAGGAAAGTTTTCTATTAAATGTTATTTCCATCTTAAATATGCCTTTTTAGGAAATTTTAAGACAGAGAATTGTAGCAGTAGCGTTTTTAAAAATGAGTGAATTGTTAAAATACGTAAAATATAATGGATACTACCATACTGGGTTGCTAGACCTACTGTAGTTTTATCTTTATCTCATAATTATAACGAAATATCAATCATTAAGTTTAACAAAATAAGCTTCTTTCACGTTGTCAAAATTACAATTATTCTTTCAACATTTTCATTCTGAATTCTATCAATATTTAAGAAAGTAAGTTTGTTCGTTATTAACGAATACCATTACCCTAAAATTAAGAGATGTACATTTTTGAGATAGCTCGACCTTAGTTTAAAAAGCTTCGTACAACGACTTGAAGTGTGTTCATGAAATTAGATTTGAACCTTTTTTACTTAATACGAAAGGCGGAGAAAAATATAATGTTATTTATTGTCTCCCATGTTTTAGCGATTTTATTTAGCATGCTATTATTATTTAGCTTCTATTTTGTGAACCTTTTGATGGAGATGAGTGGGCTTGTTACAAATTCATCGCAGTAAATTGAAAGCGATACATTTTAGTTTGAGAATAACATGATTTTAATGTTGACACGAGGACGATTTTCTATTCAATTACTGTTGGAAAAAAATGCCTAGATTTGCAATCGCTAACCGTACTTGGGCTAGTTAGATTTACAAAGATAACAATATTAATGAGTTTTTCAGTTGTTATTTTCATATTTTAAAGTACGCATTATTACTCAAAATTTAATTACGAAGGGTATCATTGTGCAAACGGCTTAGTTTGAGCTAGATGTTGGAATACATACTAAAAGGATAATCTCTTTTATTAAGAAAGCTGTTCCTATCCGCTGACAAACAAAGCGCGGGCATCCTCAAACGATGTCCCCTTCCGATAAATTGCACTTCGTATGCTCGTTATTTCAGTATTACCCTGTGCCATCTAATACCCTTGTGTGCCAGCGGCGATATTGCAAGTAGTAAAGTAGAAGTAGCCAAATAATACGATTTAATTTGTTATATATAAAAATATTTCTATTTTTATATATAACAAATTAAATCGTCATCGAGATCTCAAAGTAGAAACTTTAAGCATCGAAGTAAAAGGAGTTATGTTTTTTTTAAATATTCAAATCAAATTATAGTGTTGATAATGATGTCAGTCAAAAGGCATGTCAAGAGATATTTATTCGAACTAGAGGTTCAAACTAGATTAGTTACAGGACGATTTGTTAGCTGTAATAGCCTTTGTGATAATATTGTGGAAAGGCCTAGGACATGTATTGTATTGCAGATGATGATGGGAAAATACACGAAATGGATAATATATCAGTCGTGTGGACAGATCATCCGGTAATTCAGTCGCATTATATAAGTCGTTCGAGACTGAATCTTTAAAATTATATTAGCATAATTTGACAAACATCACTGAGGAGTAATGTTTGTCAAATTACCCTGATTTTTCCTACATTCGTTTCATCTTATTTTTCTTAGGTACCTAATTCAATATACATTTATCCGATGAATACGACTGCTCGTGGGATAAACAAAATTCATAAAATTCCATCAGGTGTCCTTAACAGACATTTCCCGGTTTTTGTTTACAATTTTGCATGCTCTTATCCCGGTACACATTGTCAATAACGTAAAAGCTTTTAATATCCGGCATGTAAAATCTGAAAGGAATGACTTTTATATTTTTATATAGTAGTTTGTACACCCAAATCACCTACATTTCGGCTTACATTAAAATAAAAAACTCACTATCATTTATGTTACTAGACGATTTTGTCCAGCTGACTCATACACGACGTCATCCTTATTATTGTAGATGCAAATGTCAGTTTAATTATTACGCTTTAACTTTTTAACAACTTAACCGATCAACATAAAATCTGCACACACATTATTAGGGGTACTGAAAATAACACGAGGTACTTGCCTTTTATCCGAAAACAAAACTGATCCCGAGATATTAAAAATATTAGCTGTGTTGGCAATGTTTCATATTTTGTTATACGCGGATAAAAGATTTATAAATTTCGAAGTGGACAAGGAGAAACAATGCGTGCAAAGCCGCGGGAAACAGCAGTAACCATATATATATATATATATATATATATATATATATATATATATATGGTTACTGCTGTTTCCCGATATATATATATATACCTTTTATTTTTTTCATTACTTAACAAATAAAAGTTTTTTATTCATTACTTGAGATCTACGTAATGTATTCCTAGAAGTGTTATCTTACTATTAAAAATTCTTTGAACTATGCCTCTATCTTCCAGCCAGCAGCTTTCCAGGTATCTGTGTACCATGTTCCTGTAAATTCCTTAAATTAGTAGTCCTTTGTAATTGGCACAAACAAGCGGTATATAGATAAATAAATAAATATGCGCTCACGCCCGTAACACAGAGGGGTAGGCAGAGATAATGGATTTCCATTTGGCGCGATCCTGGCACACATCTCTCGCTTCTTCTACGTCCATACATGTACGCATACCTGCTCGTCGGTTACGGGTACTCCTTATATCGCCCTTCTTTAGTATGTCACTAATCTGGTCGATATAAGTTCTCTTTGGGCGACCCCTGCCAACGCTGCCACTCACTTGTGCAACATAAATTTATTTCGTTACTCTCTCTTCATTCATTCTTTCATCTACAACTACAAAATCTATTATGCTTCGGTCTGGCCCCCTTTCCCATGTATACGTATGAATCTTCTTGTGGCAGAACAAGGTATTTGCACCAACAAGATTCTTTTCCAAACACACCGCTAGAAGACTTTCGCCATTCTCATGGACACATTAATCACCAAACGCTCCCTGTTCACTTTTATACCCTGCCTATATAGGTATATAGCTCATGCCAAAATCGTGGTAAGGCCAGACGCTACGTTTTTCCGTTTTTGCTCTATAACAGACTGTTTGCTATGCAGTAGTACGAAGAGTGAAGATACTATGCAAATTGATATTGTATCAACTATACTTACCATGTAATGTGTTACTGGAAAAAAAAGAGAGGAAAGATAAATAAATTATTCCAAGAAAAAATGATGGTACAATGAAACATTATTTTATCTTATAGCTCAGTAGTCTTAATTAATGTGAAAGCTAATCCGGTCTCGTAATTAATTCGCAATAAAAACGTATTTAATCACGCATTTTTGTTTACAGTTTCTTTCTTTTGCAATAAACAACTTCTATTTTATGTTTAATTTGTAGCTATTCGTTCAACGAGCAACAAGTGTTCCGACTTTTTGTATTCGTCAACATTCAACAGAGTAAGACAGTAATTTATATAAACGGTAAAGAAGTGGACCAGGTGGGAGAGTTCGTGTATTTGGGGTATATGTTTAGTAGAGACGGTAGACATGTTAAACATTTTGAACGACGAGTGAATGCGGGAAATTAAATGAATGGGATTATAGGTACAGTAGTGAGGAGTCAGAATGTGTTTATGAAGGCTCGTCTGGTAATACACACTGCTGTACTAGTCCCCACTTTAATATATGGAAGTGAGCGCTGGGTTTGGCAGGAAAAGCATTCTTACTAGCATATAGAGTATAGAGTTAATGCCGTTGAGATGCGATCCTTAAGAAGTATGTTACGTGTGACATTGAATGATAGGATTAAAAAGCATTATGAGGGAAACGTGTGGCTTAAAAGTGGATGTTGTGTCTAGAATTGAGAAAGCTATGCTTCGGTGGTTATGTTGGGCATGTTGAAAGGATGAATGAAGAGAGAATAACGAAACAAATTTATGTTGCAAAAGTGAGTGGCAGTGTTGGTAGGGGACGCCCTAGGAAAACTTATATCGATCAGATTAATAACTTACTAAAAAAGGGCGATATAAGGAGCACCCATAACCGACGAGCATGCATGCGTAGAAGTATGAATGTAGAAGAAGCGCGAGAGTTGTGCCACGATATCGCTAAATGGAAATCCATTCAACAGTGTAGACAGTCCGCAACAACAGCATCTGTGGCACGAATGGGCCGGCTCGACAGGTGAAATACCACGACCACACAGAAAACAGACGTGAAGTAGAAGTACCCCGCATTTCGTCTGATGAGTGAGGTGCCGGAGGCCCAATTTCAGTCCTCTGCCCCTTCCCACGTTTCTCATACGCGTAGAATGGAAACGGAAAAGGATTGGACAGGGAGGGGGTTAACGGGGAAAAGGAACTATCCTCTTTCCTGTCTATGCCCTCTTCTGTCCAATAAAGGTAGGTAACGCATCTGCAACATATTTGCTTGTTGTGGACGTCGTCGGTGGGTTGCGCTCGCTTGACGTCGGGTGATCCGCTTACTCGCTTGCAATCTTATTTCATAAAAAAAACTAGGATCTCTGCCTACCTGTCTGGGTTATGGGCGTGAGCGCATATTTATTTAACTAAACCTTACGCTGTTACTATAACTTTTGTGAATAATCAATAATGCGGTTACCTTTATTAACAACAATACAGGAATATTGTGCTTGGTTTTATAGCATTGCAGAGTTAATGGCATATATTTAGCTTATACGTACGTATGTGATACGTACCAAAAATTACGACTTCGATTGGAAGCAGAACTCATCTTAGCATTAATACATATAATATGTTAAATTACCTATGTATACCTCGACACCTTAAAGAAAATATTAAATTGACTTTCGCGTCTGCCCCTTATTATATAAAAATAGTTTTAATTTAAAAACTTCACGTTTCCCAGTTGCACTTTCGGAAGTTTACTTCGTTATGTGAATATAGACTGTACAAATTTAATCGAACTTTGTAAAGATTTTCTCTTGACTCTGTGTATTAAATTAAAACATACAAGAGCTATTGTCATGAAAGTGAGACTCCTGAGATGTAGCTTAGTTTTTTTATGAATTCCAATAATTAAGTTGTTCAAAAAGAATTGTTTGATAATTTTAATAACTGAGCTATTTATTTAACTAAACATACAATTGATATTATATTAACATTAACATTGTCTAGGTATATGGGGTTTTATTTCTGTTGTTCTGTTCAATATAATAAGTGCATTTTAAGTCCCTAAAATCAAGGCATTCATTTACCCATATACGTACCATAAAAGTGGCGGCGCGGATACAGAATATTTATTTGGAGAATTGACTTGACTTTAAGCAGGTCCCAAAAGTAAAAAGTACACAAAAGTTTATTTTAATTATATTTATAATTATAGAATTAATCAAATTTAACTTAATTTCACGGAGGTCTCATCCCCTCCTCCACCCCTCCATGGGCGACCTCCGTGACAGTTTAAGACATAACTTTGCCTAGAACCAATATCCTTACCACTCAAAAGGCTTCATGCACTCTTTTGAATAAAGTAAGTAAGAATATTGCTATTATAACAGGGTAACAAACTTAATGCTTGTTAGTACCATAACAAACAGGATCGATGGATCTTAATTAATAATAAATTTATCCTGTATTGTTCGGCTGAAGCGAGGTTAAATATGTAAAGTGAGACGACGACAGAAGAGAAGAGAGACGTCCGTCGCCAGTGGCACACCTGCGCCTACAAGCAACTGCCCTCGCGATGGCCGCTACCTCGCCGTCGCTGTCGCTTCCTATTTATGTAACTTGTTAAGTTATTTAAATTAGCAGTCATTTTTAAACATTAAAATGGGAAATACATTTAATAACATATCCCAGTTCCTATTATGTGTTTATTTTAATTTATTATTCCTTTTATAGCTTTGAAGTCCCTACCTATCTCTGATGGTAATGCAACCAAGTATAAAAAATCACTCACTTTTTTACTATTTTACTACCACTATCAGTTCTAACTCGGTGGTACCAAAAGTTCTTTTGGTTGGTAAACGTTCAAAAAACCATTATGTCATAGGGACACCGACTAAGTGATTAATTACTAGAGGTGTTTTTTTTTCGGTTGATTATTGACATCAAAAGACGCTGAAATCCAAAGCCTTTTAAAACATATTACAAAAGTTACCGGCAAAGTTGACGATCAAGTCTCATTTAAACTTCAGAATGAGCAACTTTTCCTGTAGCTTTGAAAATTGGAAAAGCTTTACGTCCTTTTGATATAGATAGTTTATAGAATCTTAATAGTTTTCAATTATATTATAAAAATGTATTACGGTCCTGGGATAGTTACTTCGCTTTTTCTAAATTCATACATGCTCATATGTTATGGGTACTCTTAATAGCGCCTTTCTTAGAATGTTTCCAATCTCGTCGGTACAAATTAGCTAGCTACCAAAATTACTTCTTACTTTTGCAACATAAATTTCTCTTACCAAACTTTACTCATTCATCCCTTCAATATGCTCGATCCACCGATTATATAACTTGCTTAATTTTAGTCACAACGTCGCTCTTATGTCACTTTTCTTTTACCACGCTGTTTCTTATCCTATTTTTCAGTTTCACACCTATCATACTACGAGAGCGCATTTCAACTGCATTAATTATACGAAAATACATGACTTGCCAAACCCACCTCTCACTTCCATACATTAAGGTTGGTACTAATATGGCATTGTGCCCTAGTATCGTCATAGGTAGTATGTTCTGACTCGTCACTCATGTTTTGAAATTCAAAAATATATTTCCCCAAAAGTATTGTCTTTTTAAATTCAATGCAATTGTTTGATGTGCGATGCATTGCTACGCAATTAATGATAAAGTCTGCAATGTGAAAAGTCTATCTTATATATCTATCGAAGTACTAATGCTATATCTACATTACATAAGTTTTTCCCTTATGAAGCCTAGGAGGAGTATGCGCCAGAAAGAACATTACAATCAATTATTATATTACTTGAAACTTGACACAGAAAGAACCAAATGTAACGTATAGGAAGAGCTCTGCGCTATTGTATGTGAAGTAGCTGGTTATGAGTAAATAGTGATAAATCCAGTGATGACCCCTTGAACTTGACGGTGGAGGGGATGTATTGGAATTGGAAATAACCATTTTCTGTTTTGTCCCCTCTTCTGTCCATTAAAAGTGGGCAACGCATCTGCAACTCATTAGGTAGTTGCAAATGTCTATGGGTAGCGATCACTTGACACCCAGAGTACTATAAAAAAAATATGCATTTTTTTTGGTTCAAATTCTGGGACACACGTGTCTCTTTTTCTATTCAATAAGCTAGGCTAGGCGATATAGTCTGTCAAGCTAACTAAGGAATTTTGTTTCTGATATGATGCTTTATGTCATTGACAAGATAGTAGGAATAAAAAATATGTAAATAAAACAATTGTAAATTGCTGTTTTGACACGGGATTTGCTTTATTGAGATGCAATTTATTAGACACATAAAATTTTCGTTTAATTATCATTCGGTAATATCTGATCTGAATACAATATTTCGAAATATGTTTGGTTGTGATATAATTGGTTTAATTATCTACTCACTAAAACATCGATATATTTAAAAGAGCAACTACACTTAAACATATTCTAGCATTACGTTCTAAAATTGAGAAAACATGAATATAACTTTTAAAATGTCTTAAATATATGATAGATAGGTTTTATACTTCAAATTGGGACTTTGATTTTTATCTCTTAAACTGAATTTCAAGTGCAAAAGTCCAAATTTGATTTGCAAGAAGTTGAATTTCAAGTGCATTAAGTCCGAATTTGCGATAAATTCTGAAATCGATTTGTAAAAGTCAGAATTTGAAGTTAAAAACTATGTTTTTTTTTTCTTACATACGATTTCATTTTTAATATTTTCTAAGCCTTATACATGATGTTTTGGTTTTAAAACATCAATATTTAAATATTTGAAATTTCTTAAACCTATTATAATTTTTTAAAATTCTCAAACATTTACGATATAATTTTAAAATATCTTTAAAAATATGAATATTGAAATTATACTTCTTGTTTGTGCGATGGGCACGTGCCAGTAAGTGATAAGCTTATATTATAATTCTTTTATATTATTTGTTTGAATCTAAGAATCCTATATGCATAGGATCTTCGATCTCTATTTTGCAAAAAAAATCTATCCAGAATTATTTTAATCCTTATAATTTCAATCAGAATTTAAACATAAATTAATTGAAAAAAAGAAGTATAACTTGTAACGCGTTTACATAACTACAAGCATCAAAAAGTCACTTAATCACTACTGCCTATTAATAGGCTAATTTAAAATGTAAGCTTTTATTATATCTAATTTTTTTTGTCTTTTTTTAATTTGCTTTGATAACTCTTATCATTTTTAATTAATGATTATATAATCGAACCTTAAACGCATAATCAGCTAACCATTGACGTTTTGCAGGGTCACTTAAGCATAAGAAGAATCGTCATGAGCATTTTACTACTCGTAATTTTACAAATTTAATTAATGAAACATTATAGAGAGTAATATAGATTGATTGAGAGATTATTCTTATAACAGTACAAGATATTAAGGCTTGTCGTATGTGCCGTCACACTATTTGTAGATTATCGGTCGAAGGCTTTAATGAAGCTTTCGCGATACCCAAAACCAAAGAAAGTAAAACGGCGGGTTCGGGCACAAGTCTAACTTAAAAGTTAATAAATGGCCCCCAATCCATTACTATCGAAACAAGGTCCAGTATGAGACCCGCCGGCAGTCTTTTTACAAACGACAAAGCTTTAATTACCCTGTTCTGGGAAGAATGATCCCTATAGGTACATTCCCTCGATGACATAAAGATCCGATGCTACTGAAGCTATTATAACATATTTGAAAATAAGTTATAATATGATATATAAAACATTGTAATATAACTTATTTTCAACAATCTTTATCATTTTAAACAGCTAATATTGAAATACAAATCTGTTTTGGAGCCAATGTGAGACGAACCGCCTGAATCACTTTAAACGTGTGTGATTGTTGTCAAATACGGTGAAGTGAACGAATATGAAAAAATAGAAAATGTTTGCATGTATCACAACAAAAATTAATGACATGTGCGCGACAAAAATATTACATGTTATGATTAGATATAATAAAACGACGAAATAAATAATATCAATTTATCATTTAATAATGTATTGCATAAACCAGTAATAAGATTTTAATTTTTAAATTTTATTGACCTAAGTATGTTTTTTTTTCAATTATTTAATTATTGTGAAAATCTAAAGCGCTCTTTAAATGTACTTTCTTTATGGTCGAGTAACATATGATTTATTATATTTATTTTTGCAATTTCTATTATTTTTATTACTTTAATTATATAGGTGTCCGAAAATTAGAGTGTACAGCGGAAAATCGCAGATTCCTTGGTCGAAAATATGACGATTTAATCCATAATATAAAGACTGCTTCAAAACACAAAAAAATGGTGGTGATTATATGAGCAGTTACAAACATATGAGTGGATAATTTGTTGTTAACGTATTGTGGACCAAATGTAAACAAAATAATCTTTGAAGCCCTATCGCGCCCACACTACCAACTTTAGGTAAGTTGAGTTAATCAATAATAATAAATACAGATATTGGATTTTTTTCTTAATTTTGATGGTAAGTACTTATCTTACTAAAATTGGCTTTGCCAAAATATTTCTCAAAATAATTTTCTTAGCATAAAAAGCAGACCATTACGGTCTGCTTTTTATAAAAATAGACTATTTGAGGATTTTATCAATTTGAAAACTTTTTTAATGCTTAGATTTTTTTAAGTTTATTTGATAAGTACTCAATCTAAAAAATTCAAGTGTTAACTTGTTATTTCACTTTACTTCACAGTCCCAAATAATTAAAAAAGTTTTATGTAAATTATTAAAAAATGTAGACAGCTATTTTGAATATTTTTTTTGAGATTGAGTTTGGTACTGTCCCTCGTTGCACATCTGATATTTTTGTTGTTCACCGCATTTAGATGGAAAAGGTTGCGATTTCCGCTGAACACAAATCACGGTAGTAATAACAGTAAGAAAGAGAGCTTTAGTTTAAATTACTCTGAAATATATTTTCTCCTATAATTTTTTTAAGGTGTGCTTATAAAATACATATCGTGATGGTAAATAATAAATATTAGAAAGATATTAATTAAGAATGTCTGAATGGATGATGGAAGAAAATCTAAAATGTTATGTAATGGTAATGGCAATGCTTGCTTGGACTATAGAGAGGATTCCTTGGTATCATCTGCGGGCGGTACCCCGGCTGCGGACATCTTGCGGCGCTCTATGCGCGCGCGCGATACCGGTCGGTAGTACTGCTCGCTGCGCCGCCGTCAGCGTTCCGGTGCCGGCGCTTCGGACTCCAATTCCATCCACAGCGAGCTGATGACACGTGATTCTATGATAAAATCAAAAGATAGGTGCTGATTAAAATACTCATATATTATATTATAGGACGCAAACATGCGCTACTATGTAACCAAAGAAATATCACAGCTTTAATTTTTCTTTGAAACATTATAATTACTTTTTTACTCCTCTAAGCTCTCGAAAACCATATCAGAAAATTGATTGATTAAAAAAAATCCTGACACAAACATATAGATAAATAAATGTACTGTCTAATATACTTATTCATTAGACACAAGATATACTCCTTGATTTAATGTCAAACTTACCAGGCTTTTCTTCTACAATTGTCGGTGCTTCAGTAGCTTCTTCGATGCAACTTTGTTCATCGGGGAATTGTACATGTTTTTTTACTGTTGAGCGTGACGATTTTGAAAGTACGGAAGCTGTTAAAAAACAAAATCTTTATAGCAATTGGTATTACAGTACTTTAATAAATTGTTTGCCCAATGTGTTTGCTTGTAGAATTACCAAGTCCATATATAAAGTTTATATAGAGTAAAAGGGGACTTAGGTAGAATTATATTTGTATGTTTGAAAATCACTGGAATAAAAAATTATGGAATTACTGAGAGATTTCGGACCACTGGTACTTACGAGCTGCCTTTGTCGGCGCTTCGGAGTATTCGTCGGGTTCACATCGACTCGGCATTGGTCTGCCAGCGGATCGACGACGGCCACTTGGGGCCGAACTCGTGGATGTGGTGTGTTGCGCCGTCGCAGTATATTGGACTGTCGCGAGCTACAATTTATATTACGATCAACGGTAAACAATTACTCGTCTGTTAAATTTCATACACATTTTTCTTAATCTATCTCGTAGCAACTATTTGTAATATTATCACCGTAAAAGAAAATGATTTTCTACATTTTCACATTTAACTATATTACATATGTATGGTTAATATAGCAATCTTGAGACTGATTATCTTTTTTATTATCTATAAGAAAAATAAAATAGCAACTAATTAATTACACGCTCGCCTTTGTGTCTTCTGACGGACAACTTATGTGAGGTACATTGCATTTTACTATGGGAATGTTTTTTACTTTAAGAAATCGTGTTTAAAAATGTATATAGAAGCCACGAAAGATAGATTAAGTACAAAGTTTTATAATTTATTGGCCGAATATATTTATTATACGAGCCTCAATGCAAACAGTTACTTTAAACCTCAAACTATTAGTAAAGAGTTCAAGGTACTTATTGATTTTTTTTCAAATACCAAGATTTTATTTTGTTGTGTTGTGTCCTTTTATTATTGTTGGGCTATTTCCTTGGCCTTGGCATTTAATTTCTTCAAAAGTATATATTTCATAATGTAATATAATGTATGTTACGCATGTTTTCCTTGCTCAATTTACTTTACACAGAAACATGATAAATTTGTACTTTTACAAAGCTTTTTGAACTTGATCATACATAGCATAGGTTAAGTTTTTTTTATACTGCAAGCTATCGCGGCTTTTAAAGCATCGAGGTTCGTATAATATGTATAGCTTTGTAATCACTACCTACATATCACTTTAATTGCAAATGAAATAATAAATAGCAAATTGACATTCAATGAAGAAAAAACATAAATTAAGTTGTAAGTAGCAAAAACATTGTAAGGATATATACATAAATACACGTGTATATTAATGTATACTCATATATGTATATACTCATATATAGTGGTATATATAAGTATACGCATTTTAAAAGAAATCAATCCAACATGGTGTATTTTTTTAACAAACTAAATCTGATACGCTGACTTCTAGTAAGCGATAAAAACCTGACAAGTCGGAAACGTAAGTTATTCAAAAAAAATTCGTTTAGTTTTTTGATAGTTGGATTAATTTTTAAAACAAAAAAGTATAGAACATATAAATTTTGTGTATGCAAAATCAATGCTTACTAGAGAGCCGTCTGTCTTGCATGACGGCGAACTCTAATGGTGTACTATAAAAAAAAGCAGATTACATGTTATATAAAGAATTATCTTTAAAGTAGAAATCTCCATTATTGGTACAATTTAAGGCCGAAAAATATCCAAAGGGACGATGGTAAAATTTGTAAAGTAACCTCTACAATAAGCATTCCCTAACACTCCAATTATACCGACTTCTACCATAAATTGACGAATACACCATTTAAATTGTACAAAATAGTTTATAGGAGTGTTAGATAATTATCTATTTGCCTGACAAGTCTTTATGCTTTATAAAAACTCGTTCTAAGGCTGTCGAGTGTAAGTCTAAGCTCTAAGTATACAGCCTACAAAAGCTATAATCCGTCTTATTGTAAATGCTATTCAATCCAAAATTCAATAAAAGTTAATGATTATCTTATTAACAATATGATTGACAGTCGTATGACTTGATGGCTATTTTTTACGTAATCTAATATTCACTTTTGAAATGTATCGAAATTATGTAAAGAAAAAAATAAGAAAATGTGTAAGGAGGCGTAGCTGCATGCTGGCAGTCAATTGTGTCAATCACTGGGTATCATACCTATGTCACTGATATATATATATATATATATATATATATATATATATATATATATATATATATATATATATATGGCAATACATATACCTTTGGAAACTAGCACTTCATCATTCAATTTGAATGATATAAGTGCATTTTTGGGAGGATGTGAAAAATAATTAAAGCGGGCAAATCACCGGAATATGATAGGATATTGCTGGATAGGATTTAGCTGCAGGCTTGCTGTGGGTCTAGTTTAATATATGTTGGAGGCGTGGCCTCGCGGCCAGTGTTTGGTGTAAGCCTGTTATCTCCCCTTTATGAAGGAAAAGTTTCATAGCATGAAAATTATCAGCCGTCTTAGCATCATAGACAAACTTTATGCCAACGTGTTGATAGGAGTTATGAATGGAAACGGAAATAAGAATATGGGATGCACAAACCAGCTTTAAAGAAGGGGTGGGATGTACGGACTAGGTCCTTTCTCTGCAAGCAGATTTTAGCGAAACATAATAAAACCTTCTGTGCTTTCACAGACAAAATCTTATGATTAAGTGCGATGAGATGGTCAACATTGACTGCATATGGATTGAGCAGTGATCTAATAGAGGCCTTGCTCTTTATAGAGATTCTATTGCTTTTGTTACAATGAACGGGGCTTATTTAGGCTGGTTTCGCATCAATAAAGGTGTATGACAAGGCTGTGTTGCATGTAGGACTCACAAGTAATGGTCGATATGATTAATGGGTTATTAGAAGATAAAGGTACGAAGATAAATGAAGACAAAACAAAAGTTATCGTGCTTGAAAGAGAATAAAGTAAAATAGTGATTGAAATACACATAACTGGTAAAAAACTGGAACAGGTGGATGAGAATATATATTTGGGATGCATGCAGAGATAGGTGCATTAAAGATATAGAACGAGCAATGAATGGGGGAAATAAAATGAATGGGGCTTTAGGCACTGTAATGAGCAGCCAGAATGTGTGTATAAAGGCACCTCTGGCAATACGTAACGCTTAACCTAACCCAACCTTGTGCGTAAGTGTGAGTTAGGTAGGACAAGCATGCTAGTAAAAATAATATATAATAAGCAGTAGTGATGCGATCTCTGAGAATTATGCTAGGCTTGTCAATGAATGATAGGATGAGAAATAACATTGTAAGGGAAAAGTGTGGCCTAAAAGAGGATGTTGTGACTAAAATTGAGAAATGTAGGGTGGTTCAGTCATGTTGAAATAATTAATGAAGGAAGATTGGCAAGAGAAATTTCTGTGGCGAAAGTGAGTGGCTGTATAGACCGGGGTTGGCCTAGGCGTACTTACACCGACCAGAATGGTGACATACTAAAGAAAGTCGGTATTAAGAGTACCCTTAAACGACGAGCATATATGCGTAGATGTTTGAATGTAGAAGCGAGAGAAGCGTGCCAGGCAGGTGCCGTGGCAAATGTAAGACCGTAATTTCTACATACACCGCTGGTTTAGGGGCGTGAATCGCACAAGATTAAAATGTGTATTGAAGAAATAGTAGTTTTGTTACAGGTACTAAACGTTATATGGCAAATAATTAAAGGTTATTTCAGTTCTAGTTTCTGTCAGTTTATAATACGACAGGTGAGATTATAAACTGACGATGATTTTCATTCTGACAGTGACATGAATAAATTAGCTTGGACCATATTCTTTACATCTTATGTTGTCATTGCTGTCCTTTTACTCGTACGGTAAGATTAGGGTACAGGTACGTAAGACTGTAATTGTGGACCGTTCCTCGAAATCATAAACACATCCAGCTTTGTTTGCAAATATAGTTTTGGGTTAGCCCTATTATCACAGTATTTTTTTATAATAAGCCGGATAAATTTATCAGTGGTCAACTTTCGATGGATTGTAATTTCGTAAAGTATCCATACTCACCAGATCATTGTCGTCGAAAGCGGCAGTACCGCGGCCCGCTAGATATTCTTGGAATTGAGAAACCACGCAAATCATCGTGTAAGCCTATAAGAACATATTGGATGTGTCATATCTACATCAATTATTATTATTAAAATTAAAATGTTATACCAAAACCTCCGTAGCTTTTTCTCGACGCTGAAGAAATCTTCCAGAACAAAACAAAATCTCCATCGGCCATTTACCGCAACTCCTTTTTTGCCGGATGATGGACCACGTCTTTACTTTTAATGTGATTTCCGTATTATATACATAGTATATTGACGGTCCGTCGTCCGGTGAAAAGACTGACTTTTACAAACGTTAAGCTATGTTTATCCCTTGTCACTCAACTTTAACTATTAGGTCCTTGAATAACGTTTATGTAAAGAACGCACACGGGCTGGACCTCCCACAATTTGTTTGCAGATGTTCCCTGAAGGAGTTGATGATAATTAATATCATAACAATATTTTTAAGGTTATTGTTATAAGGTGCAAAAATAATTCAAATTAATTAAAGTAAACGTTGTATAAATATATATCTGTTACAGATTACCGTCTCGTTAATGCTTATTATTCCCGAATTCTAGAAGGTTTTAAAAACTCAAAAAATTATTGATCCAACACTCGAGCTAGATATGTAAAATAGATTTTATTTTCCATAACAAAAAGAAAAAGTTAATTAATGAGAAGATATTTAGCTATTATACTACTATATTATTAGTAGTATAGGTAGTATTGATATGTGCGTGTGATTATATATATATATGATTATATATAATACATTATTGGTATTATAATATATTGTGACAATTATCATACGTATATTAATTTTATTCGAACAATCTAATGTATTGATCCGACAAACATATTGTGTATATTAAGTTATTACGGATACACAAAAAAATTTTTATATAAGAATTTCTTTATTTAACTAAGTAGTTGATAAAGAACAACTAAACCTTATACGTTTGTCTTTTTTTCGTAACGTTATATCATAATATTATAGCATATAATCTTAATATTATTATTAACGACAGTTTTTCACGCTAACCTATACGATTTTCCTCCTCCCAATATCGACTAAGAAGTTTTCACTTCAAAAACACAGCACATCAAAACAATAGACATTGAAAATTACTTGCAGTAAAGAGAGTTGAGATAAAGAACTCTTTTCAGACTACACATTGGAAAGTAATGATGATACTTTGCTGACCTAAATTCACTAATAATTACTCTCTACTTACAATCCCGAGACAGTGCCTCGTTAGTAGTAATTAACATTGCAATTGTGATTTTCCCACAAAACATAAACTGTGACATAGTACACAGTAACTTGAGGATAAAAATATATGAACCTAGTACCGACATATCTAGTTAAGTAGACCATTCGATAATCTATCGATATATTTGATTTGATTGTTAAACCACCAGCGGTCTTATTCTTTGTAGAGGATGTCAACCGGTGATGAACTCGATGTTAATATTTAATATGGCCTTGCTTCAATTGATACCACTTGATAAATGATGTGCATACAAAGGATAACAAGATAAAGTAACAAACGAATTACGGTAATTTTATTTCAATGTCTTTAAATAATAATTACTATAGCTCATCACGCTCATGCTCCGCGTAATACGTTTAAGGAGGAGAACCTTTTTCAATTTAAAAGCCGGATCTACACTTTAACGCAGTATAAAACTTAATTTTCCTTAAAGATGAAGAAAAATAACATTCTCAGGGGAATTTATTTATTATGAATTTAACATTGGCTCTATAAAGTACGAACTTCAACGTAATAAACTTCAATTGTTGTATGAACACGAATATTGTCGTGCAGGGCGTGTGCCGGGTTGCGGTCAGGATCCCATCAAGCAGACAATCTATAAGCAATCTATTTCAGGCGTATGGCAAGATGAATATGGGGAAATTTATTGAAACAAAGATTTCTGCTCAAGCGGTTACGACCACGATTAAACTATTGTGTATGTAATGCCATTGAAAATGTTGCGGTTTGTTAATAGTTTACGAAAATGTGTATTAATTAATCTACACCCTTCATAAAACCCTTAATATATTTCTACACAAAATGATTTAGATACACAAAATGAATATAAAGTTTAGAATTACTATTAACATCACTTTGTTTTTGATTGTCACCTCCGTCCTTTATTACGAAACGCTAGTCAATATACATGTACTGAAATATACACATGCGCCGACTAACAGGTACCTATATGTTAAAGAAATAGTTTAAAGTTATGAGCTCAAGAATGTTTTTAGCTGCGCGCTACTAATACGCTGCGACAACCGAGAAATGTTATGCATAATGAATTAAGGCTTTGAATTTCAAACGAACGTCTTTAGGTAGGTGGCTGCTAGTTCTTATTATAGTGATGCATTCTAGGTATTAAAGACAATTTTATTTTGAATTTACTGAGTCTTAAAGCCACTAGAAAGCAAGTTGTTTCTCTGATGTTGTAAGATCTTCATTTATCCTTCTGGTCTATAGTCTAAGATCCGGCATAAGGAATTTACCTTCATCTCACATATAATCTAGGCCCTGTTCAAATAATAGATGATAGCATAAATTCAATGAAATAATTTAAAATATTTGGAATTGTTTTACACAAGCACTTATTGTTGGGTTGTTATAATATATTTCGAGTGTAGTTATTCTTGATTAACAGTTCTAATTTTGCATTGCCATTGTTACGCCTACATATCTCTTACATTTTTATGAACTGCATGATACATAGACTTCCAACAAACATATATAGGTTGCCATTCATATACAATAAACCGTTGCTTAGTAACGAAATAGTTGACCCGGTTAATGAAGGTACAGACTACATGGCAACGGATAACTACACATTTTCTATGATTACTAGCACTTCTTGTTTTATAAGAACTTTAAATCAGGTAAACTAAATGCTTTGATAGATAATGATCTATTAGAATTGTTACACTGATTTCAGCAATATTTACTTTCAAAAACCTTCCTTATGTTAAAATAATAGTTTAAATAATATAATTGAATGTATAATGTAATATACATACCTCTCGATCCGTTCCGCAAATTTCATACAGTCTTAATAAAGTAAATAATGGACGAAAAACTTACGTTCAGCACAAGTATGAAGAAGTCAAGGGTGAACAGGAAGCCAGTTATAGGGTTGAAATTGAGCTGTGGAAAAAAAATATTTTTTAATTGTGATAATACATTAATCTATAACAAAAGTCTTTTAAGTCTACTAAAAATAAACTTGCTAATAATGTAGTAAAATATCATTACATCGCCGTCTTTAGTATTAACCGACGTGGAATCCTCGAATAAACGATAATTTGTCGATCATGTCATAAAAAATAATTTTTTCAGCTATTTATGTAAAAGTTGACACGGGGTAGCAACAATTGGGGCAACGAGTTTATCTTTCGAATGAAAAATTAGGTCGTGTTTGTCGAGCCGACGCATTTCGCGGTTTACCATACACATACCACGAACAATAGCTTGCCAACAGCAAAGCTACTTTGAAAGGAAATTTTAAAAAATTATAATTTTGAAATTACACAAAATTTGTACGCTACGTTTTATTGCGATTTTAAACTATTCCTTCAATTAGCAAATACAAATTTGATATTTTAAAATAAGTTTTTAAAGCTATCGTTGAGAGTATCATATTAAAAACTGATTTATTACCTACCATTGTTAAGATGAGGGTGGAATGAGTCAAGAGAAATGAAGTATTATTACACAAAATTTGCTTTTGGCATTAGTATGCTAAAAGAATTTTCATTCAAGGCACGCGTAATATATTTTTCGAGAAGTAAAATATTTAATTATTTACTTTGAATGACAACAGAAGTCGAGGCAGCACATGTATTTTTTTTTCTAACAAAATTTGCACTAGTAACTCCAAAATTAAATCATTTGTGTCAAATTATTTGTGATCACAACCTTAGACTAATTTGTGCTGTTTTTTATTTCTGACTCGAATGTTATGGGTTGATAGTGTTTTGAAAGCTTATTTATCTATATAACTCTCAGCAGTAGACCCACGCATCCTAAATATTAAGTAAACAAAGTTACTTGGTCCGATAAAATCCTTGACGCACCGGCAAAACCTACATTTTTGCTATAAGAGGTGAGAGCGCTCTATTCTATTCTTTAATTTCCGATTTTATGCTCAACCTGGTCCAATAATGAAATTGCTTCTATTTAACTTTGCATTGTCTAGATAAAAATATCTCTTTGTTTCTAACACATATTTTTTAATCTAGAGAACGCAAAGTTTTGTTTCGAAATACGCTAGATTGAAAATAACCGTCTTTGTTAAGGATGTATACACAGTGTAAATTTTATTCTATATATTAACACACATGTAATTACACTCACAGTTTGCAGGTAGAAGAGATAAAAAAAATTGATGACTTCCACGAGAGTTTCCAGCCCCATAGAGATGATCCACGGCACCAGCAAAAACTTTATATTCTGTAACAAAATTCAAAGTGACTTTTCTGCAATGAAAAAACATTAACGATGTGGTAAGCAGAACAGTTTATAGACAAATATTTTTTTATGCAATTCGTAATTTCTTCTAGCCGTTACAGTTCCAGGAATATAAAAAGATTGCAGTGACAGCTATGCAGTATATTATGTACTTTATATACACCTACGGTTAAGAAATAGAAAGTAAATTAAAGCATAATGCTTAATAATTGACCTGTGTGTCAAAACTTTCTACTACTATGTGGCGAAATCTTTACCCCTGCACAAAGTAAATATAAAAAGACCCATCGATTTTCTGAAGATTAAAAAAATGTTCTAGTTTAATTATTTAAATAAAATAGGCCACCGCCACGCTCAAGAGTTGAAAAAAGGGCAACTTCGTTGGCAAGTGGATAATGTTTGTGTATTTTAAAAGCTTTTTGGTTTTTTCATTCTCTAAATACCAGACACTGGCACATTTGATCGGGACATTTTGAGTAACCGTTTATTTTTACTTTAACTTTTTCTACTTACTATAACTAATATATTCTGACTGATAGTTACATAACATTTTAAACTGTAGTGTATTATATAATTATAAAAATAAAAGAACCGTAATACATCATTTTTATTTTTTTTCAAGTCTAGGGAAGATTTTAAATGATTCTAGAAGCTCGCAATGTTATGTCTTTAATATTTATATGGATATCTGTTAAACAATGATCATTTATATTAATCGTAATTTGTCCGATATCATTTATCAAATTTTTGTCTTATATTCTTTTAAAAATATTTGAACGTGATTCACATACTTAACGACACTTGTAGTGTGGTATCACTGCGGCTTTTCCCGATTTTTTAAATATTTATTTTAGTTCATGTAGTAGGAACTGAGATAGGCCCACGAGTAAATATTATAACAGAACGGTAACAATAATCAGCATCCAGAATTAAATGATTGCTAACAACCAATAGCTTTACTACCAAATGTGAAAGTAGAAAGTATAGTATAAAAATTAAATGTGAGAAAAAGTTAATAATTTCAATATATATTTTGAAGCCACCCTTCGCTCGGTAAAGTCGTCACTAATACAAAAATGAGTTTCTTACTCTGCGTATTAATATGGTAAGTTTTTTTTTTTTTTTTTTTTTTTATAAGAGAAGGGGGCAAACGAGCGGCGGGAACACCCAGGTGATCAACGACGCCCATGGACACCCGCAACACCAGAGGAACTGCAGATGCGTTGCCGGCCTTTTAGAAAAAGAAAGGCTCGCTTCTTGAAGGACCCCAAGTCGTACTGGTTTGGAAATACCGCCGAGGATAGACCATTCCACAACGCGGCTGTGCGTGGCAGGAAATGTCGAGAGAACCGCACTGTTGAGGAATGCCAGCCATCCAGATGGTGTGGATGGTACCTGGCGGTCTGTCGTGTCGTACGATGACGAAACTCGGCGGCAGGAATCGTTCCAAACAGTTCTTCGGAACACTCCCCGTGGTATATGCGGTAAAAAATGCAGAGGGAGCTGACGTCCCTCCGCAAGGCCAGAGTATCAAGCTGATCGGTAAGAGCTCGGTCGTTGACGATTCGAGTCGCTCTCCGTTGTATGCGGTCAAATGGAAGAAGCTGGTATTGGGGTGCTCCCGCCCAGAGATGCGAGCAGTATTCCATGTGGGGCCGAACTTGCGCCTTGTATAGCTGAAGGCGGTGGCCCGGCTGGAAATACTGCTTCGCTCTACTGAGTACACCCAGCTTTTTAGAGGCCAATTTGGCCTTGTCTTCCAAGTGACCACGAAACTGAACGTCACTCGATATGTCAACGCCGAGAATACCGATGCTGGCTGTGGCAACCAGAGGAGTGCCCTCAAAACATACATTCGCGACAAAGGGTTCTTTTTTAGCGGTAATGGCGCAGACTTGTGTCTTTTTGGGATTGAAATCAACAAGATTTTGTCTACCCCAATCCGAGACTTCACCTAATAGGATCTCCATTTCAGACACAAGTTTGGTCCGGTTCTCAGCGGCAGTAGCCCGAGAAACGTTAGCGCGGGCCGTGTACAGTGCATCACACGTGCTATCATCTGCATAACAATGGATGTTGCTAATTTGCAGCATGTCATTGATATGCAGAAGAAACAGGGTGGGCGACAGTACACAGCCCTGTGGGACACCAGCATTAATTGGTTTCGGGTCAGAGCATGCACCGTCGACAACGACCTTGATGCTCCGACCCTCCAAAAAGCTGGAAATCCAGGCGCATAGTTTCTCGGGCAGCCCGTAGGAAGGCAACTTCGAAAGAAGTGCTTTGTGCCACACCCGATCAAAGGCCTTGGCCACGTCCAAACTAACCGCCAGGGCCTCCCCCTTGCCCTCGATTGCCACCGACCATCGATGCGTGAGGTACGCAAGAAGGTCACCAGCTGAGCGACGCTGACGAAAGCCGTACTGACGATCGCTAATCAGCTGGTGCTCCTCAAGATACCTCATGAGCTGGCAATTGATGATCGTTTCCATGACTTTCGAGAACAAGGTGGTAATGGCAATCGGCCTGTAGTTGGACGGATCCGAGCTATCACCTTTCTTTGGGATCGGGTG
The DNA here is from genome assembly GCA_029849275.1 of Papilio elwesi. Taxonomy (NCBI): domain Eukaryota; kingdom Metazoa; phylum Arthropoda; class Insecta; order Lepidoptera; family Papilionidae; genus Papilio; species Papilio elwesi. Next base: position 14,151,205 of record CM056717.1, on the reverse strand, counting down.
GATTGTGGCAGTCTTCCATGACTTCGGCACAATGCCTAAGGAGTAGGAGAACCGGAACAAGCGCGTTAAAACCGGTGCCAACTCAGGAGCGCATGTCCTAAGCACGATGGGAGGAATACCGTCAGGCCCACTCGACTTGTGAACGTCCAGAGATTGCAGCACTTTACGCACTGATCTCTGGCGAAACTGGATCTCGGACATGAAGGTGTCACCGCACTGGATATTCGGCGGTGAACTACCATTATCCTCCAGAGTCGAGTTGGCCGCAAAAAGAGAGCCTAGAAGATCGGCCTTCTCATTTGCGGTGTGGGCTAACGTGTCATCTCCCCTGCGCAAAGATGGTAAAGACGGCTTACAGAAATTCCCCTGGACAGCCTTGGCGAGAGACCAGAACGCACGAGTTCCCGAAGGAAGGTGAACCAGTCTCTCGCCAATGCTGGCCACGTGTTCCGACTTTGCCTTAGCAATAATTCTTTTGAAGGACCTGGAGGCAGAGTTGTACTTCTTTTTGAGCAGGCTGGTATTTGCATCCCTAGCCGCTGATGCCTTAGCCCAAGCTCGGTAACAATCCTGCTTGTAGCGCGCTGCTAATTTGCAGGATTGACCAAACCAGGGCCGAGAACTGCCTCCGATGGGCACGACAGAGGATGGAATAAATAGTTCCATCCCCTGAATCACCACATCGGCGATAGAATCGGCAACGGCATCGGGATCGTCCAGCTTGAAGCAAACTTGCTCCCATGGGTAGGATGCAAAAAAGGACCGCATCTCATCCCAGTCTGCCGACCTGTAGTGCCACACTCGGCGGTGGCCATTCGGTTTGAACCGTGGGCGACGCGAGATAGGCACTTTTGTCCGGATCAAGCAGTGGTCCGACGAGCCCAGGGGGGCGTCGACGGAAACCAAGTAGCTGTCCGGATGTGAGGTCAGCAGAAGGTCCAACACGGAAGGTGTATGATCTTCCACATCTGGAATTCGCGTGGGCGATGTAACCAGTTGCGTCAGATCATAGGACAAGGCAAAGTCATGGACAGATCTCCCCGCGTGATCGGTGGTACGTGAGCCAAGCCAATCGGCGTGGTGGGCGTTGAAATCGCCAAGTACCACGATCTCGGCGGATGTAATCTGCTCCAGAACGGAATCTGTAGCCGTTTGGAATTGCTCCATGAGTCGGTCTGTTTCGGCATTACCGCTATGGGACCTATAGAGGCACGCGTAGACTCGCGGATGGTCGTCGCTATCTACGCGCAGCCACAAAGTAGATAGGTCCCTACCTTCAAGAAGGCTGAGGCGACGAGAGCAGACATCCTCCCTGACGTACACGCACACCCCGGCCCGGGGCAAAAAGGAATGCTCCAATTTGTAACCCGGGCAGGATAGATACGATGTGTCTGCCGGGGAGGATATCTGCGTCTCAGTGAGGAAAAGCAGGACCGGCTTAGCCGTCCGTAGGTGGAAGTGGACGGCCTCCAAGTTAGAGTGGAGTCCCCTGATGTTACAGAAGTCCACGGCGAACATGGTAGGGGATGCCGCGAGGTGCTGCCTGCGTTTGCCCCGAGCTCCAGCACCGAGTGGGATGGTGCCCCCCCCAGAATACGCGGGGCAGCCCGCGCGCCCACGCCCAGACTCCAAGCGGGAGTTCAGGCGTAAACGCGTGGAGGGGGATTCTCCAATACCAGTGGTATCGGTACCCCCCTGGGGTAGTTTGTTTATAGATCCCACTTCCATGCTGTTAAGGGGGTTGGCCTCCGGCACACACACTTATCAGACGAAACGCGGAATTGCTTCCACTTCACGCCTGTCTTTCGTGTGGTTGTGGTATTTCACCGGGCGAGCGGGCCATTCGTGCTCCAGCAAAAGCTAGATGCGGACTCTACCACTATTAGAATAGTTATAAATACCCTGAGGATTAGTTTTGTAGACACAGCAAAGAGGTCAGAGCGTTAACTAGCGGCCGTGTGAGCATAGTATCGTCAATAACATAATAGTCTTTTGTACAGAAAATCCGCTACAGTTCAACGTTTTTTAGAAAATTTTCTGGGAAAGCTCAACGTAAGATTATTAATTTATTCAATATAGAAAAAAGTGTAGGTAAGGCCACAAGGAATTTAATAGCCTTTAAAAGTGCGTAATAAGTCAAAATATTCTTAAAGAATAAACATACCTACGATATTGTGTTCAATTCAATATAATGATCTGGGCGTTTCTGTTCATTCAGATTTCGCAAATAATTAATCTTCTAACATAATACATAATTTAGTTAACGACAACATAGCGCGTATTGAAAAATAAGAATAAAATGGAAAAGTTTCTTGTATTTAATAAATTTAATGCATAAATAAATACCAAAAACATAGATCTATAATTCGCTAGATAATGTTTAAAGAGTTTCCTGGCATTAAATTGCACTATTTGTTGTACGGTCTAGGTTCAAATTTGCAATTACACGAAAGGCTGGCAAAATAGAAATGTAGGGCAAAAATGCACATACCCGTTATATTAGATAAATGAGAACAAGTTTTCGTTCAAAAATTTAATTTTAGATAATTTTTCGACAAAAGTAATCGAGAACTAATTATTTATAACTCACAAAATGTTAAAAATATCTTTTGACATTTGTAAAAAAAAGAAAAATGAAAGGACTTAAAATTTGTAAGCCAGATTTAAAAAGGAACATCTTGTAAAAATTTCATTTTCGACATTATTCTTTTATAAATATAATAATGTAATCACTAAAATATTCTCACCTTGTAAACGCCCACAATCAACAGAATGCAGGATAAGAATCCCAAACAACTGCAAGCGAGGAGTGTGATGTTTAAAGAGACGGTTACTGTAACAAAACAAATATCTCAAAATCCAAACTTATCAATAACTAGCGTGTAACACTAAACTATGAATTGTTAACAGTGCAGTATTTCTTCCACTTTGTTACTCGAGTTTTAACCTTTGTACCAATGAGCTTCAGTCATAAGCTCATGTTGCGTAGTAGCTGTAATAAAAGTGTTATTTCGCTTGTACGAGAAAAAAACAACAACACAATATAAATTAGTCATTTATTACATGGAATAGAGCGGATTATGAATAGAGTCATATTTCATAATTTATTTCGTTAATAAAATTATTAAAACGTCATTATTAACTAACATTAAGTTAGTTAATTCTTTAAATTTCATTATTTGTGCTCCATGTTTTAAGTCTAGTAGACTTGAAATATGGATACAATATATAGACTTAGATTAGAATATTACGAAGGCAAATATATCAGTACACCCATTAACATTAATAGATATAAAGCAGTCGTAATATCAGTAATTTAATAAATTGAAAAAATAAAAATTGTAATTAAAAACAAACGGCGAATTGCCAAATATCAAACTTAAATAAAATACAGTTGCGAAATTAATACAATGAAACAAACAGCAGGCGTTGTTCTGTGATACATTTTAAATAAAATCATAAAGCATTGTGAAACTAATACCTAAAAATAAAGAATAAATTATTTCATTACTTTTCAAATGCGTTGAAATTTATTTTGTGGTCGTTTATTTACATTGAACAAACCTTATTACAGCTAACATGCACTGACATGCTTTCATTCGATATGATTCTATCTAAATGAAACATGCATTTTATATTTTGTAAATTCTGTTCAAGATCAAGGTAGAATAATTTGTGGGTGTAGTCGTATTGCGACATTAGAGTCAGTGGAGAGGTGGCTCAGAAAGTGTATCTACGACCAATACCTTAATTGAATCAGTCTTGAACACAGACGCAAAGTGGTTAGCTTCTTGGTGTTTTACAAATTACATCCTGGGGACTGTGCCTAGAAGTTACATGATTTAATTCCTCCATCTAAATTCTATCACCGGACGTGTAGGCATACTGGTGATCTTAATGCTTTTATCGTAGATTTATCTACATTCGAACGATTTGAATCTTCGTTCATTGGGCGTACGGCCTTACCCATTGTATTCTAGAAATTAAAGTACTTAGTATTTACCTCAGACGTCCTCATTGCAGTACCCATATAGGACTCCTGGTTATTATGTAACTGTATATGGAGGACAGAAATCGTTCGGTTTTCGAACGTTTCCAAATATTTTCTGCAGTAAAATATTTCGAATAGCATCGAAAATTGACTAAGTAAATCGACGTTACTGTTGAAATGTAAAAACAAGCATATACTACACTTCTGGAACTTCAGTGCCGTGATATGTTTTTAACTTGATACTTACTCGTTACCATGGTCTTATATTTAAACGTAGCAGGTTTAAATGACTTACTTTAAATTACAAGACACACAATAATAATTTTACGAGTCCTAACAAAATTCCGCTGTCGGGGATATTCATTGTCATGTACATACACTGTGTGCATAAGCCAAGAGATAAGAAAGTGGGTATTCATCTTTAAAATTTAACACGCTTTTCTACAGATTGAACATTTTAATGAATTAAGCGACAAAAAGGAAAAGTCTTGATGAAAAGGTCTTGGTGCTTTTGAATAGTTGTAAAAAAGAACGCTGCTTCTCTGATTTTCCTAATAGTATTATTTCAATTTTTTGAATTCAAAATAATCTTCATAGAAGATATTTGGTCTACAGTAATGAATCATTAAAATAACAGAACTAAAACAAATCCGTGGATTTTTTAAAACGCCCATGTTACTCTATTTAATTATTTTTATTATAATCTATAAATAAATTTGACTTATTTTTTTTGTAGCAAACGCATTTTTTAAACTATTAAACCATTTTTCACACTTGGTATTCTTGATAGTCAATTATGCAAGAATAGATAGATTCTTCTATCTTTAGAAAACTGTATAAAATAAAAAACGAAAAATAGCGCTTCAACACACAAATCATTGTATGAAATACATGCAGAATGGTAGCATTGTATTTTCTAATGTGAACAAGAATAAACAACATGAATGATCATGGTAGAATGTTTATCTATTCAATTACTCTACGCGTATGAAAGAATGTATGAATCGAAGCGGTTGATAAAATAAACAGATAAATGATATAAAAGAGGCCATCCTCGGTACGCAGATGATTGTAAAATATAAATAAACATACCTCGGGGATACTCTGGCAGAAAGCGTCTAACAAGGCTGGGGCTTTTCTTTTCCAGCACCCACAAGAGTGCAGTCCGCCGAATGATCTCTTTGAATGTGGCATTGTTTGCATCTCTTCCATAGTAATTTACTGGGAAAATGTCACTTAAATTTGTATCGGTCCTTAGGCGTGTGACGTAGCGAAATATAGAAGAAGTTGGCGTGTCATAACATTACTTACTGTTATCTGGCCCCATTTTAACAATGCCAATTATAAATAATTTATTAGAGATTTCTAGACATTCATTGATTAAAATAATTAATTTTGATTTGATAATTTTGAACAACGTTGTAATGCTATGTGATATAATTTAAAAACAAAATCGATTCCGTGTATAATAATGTAATCGATTAAGTCCCGGTCAGAAACACGTCAACTTCGAGTCTTTATCAATCGATGTTTTTCATCGTTTGACGAAGGCTGGACATTATGACAAATAGCCGAATGTACAATATGGTAAAAAAATCTTGTTCATGAATTCCAAATTCTTCTTCTTCTTCTTCTAGTAAATATTATGACGATACTGCACATAAGGTGGATAACGTTTTAGAAGTTACTTGTAATATACAAGTTGGAATTACATACTTCATTCGCAAACAACTATTCATTGTCTGAATCGCCGATTCAAATATTATATCGCTAGGGAAATATATAGGCTGTACAATGGTAAGTTTTGTACAGTGACAAAGATAAATAAAAATTCGTTTTCTGTTGGGGTAGAAATAAGACAGCCACACAGTTTAATAGACATATTGACTTTTGGGAAATCTTCACTAATTATCAACCTTTTGAACAAACGACCCACTAACGCTTGAAACGAGCAGAAAACCTTGGTTGTCGTAGCGCAAAAGACGGTAATGTCATATAACTTTGTCATTCACCGATGCTTTTCATTCCAAGTCATTTTATACTGAAGTATTAATAAAGATTATATCTTTTGATGGTGAATGTTTCCAACATCTATTATTTTACTTGCAAGAATACCGCCATACTAACAAGCCGATGACACGATTCACCACTAAGTTGACGCCATTATCTGTAGTAATTACAAAAGAAGCAATGAGAGAGATTTCTGATGCACAGTGACACAGAAAATCCAATCAAATGATTGCCCGCAAAGAAATTACTTTCAAAAAGGTAAAAATGTACTATCCTTCATAAACCATGAAAATAATTATAGAAGCGCAGAGAAAATGCTAACAATAATCCTCCGATATATATTTGTACTACCTAGTACCTACTCGAAGCTGGATTATTTTTTCCATTTTTTTAATAACGGGTAAGTGATTTTTAAGATAAGGAATTATAGTAAAAAAATGAAATCGTTTGTAACTAAATATTATTGTGTTATATATATACTTATATTAATATATTGTTTATAAGTCAATAGATGGATTTTACCATTTCGCTTCTTTTCTTTTCTCTCCTGGCAAACGCTACGTAACCGACGTATTGAATGTAGCTTTTCATAATATGCAAATGTATATAGAATGGTACTTTTGTTCTTCATTTCAACACTATTAAACCTTCGTAATAACTTAATTTGTTATAATGTATTGTTTAGGAAAATATATTATTGTAGTAAAGCACCATATGATACGATTTGGCATGAAATTAAAAATATCCGTGGTTTAAAAAGGCTCAATTCAGGAATGAGAATTTTGCTAGATCATATATAGAAAAGGTGAATAAATTAATGATATTTTTAAATAAAAATAGTTTTGGTACAGTGTATAATCATATAATGTCCAGACTGGTGAGACTAGTCAAGTGCGATATAAAGAAGATGCGAATTTATAGGTAGATGTGCAGAAAAAGCCAAAAGTACTAAGATCATGCAAAATAGAAACTTGTAATTTTTCGAAACCTTTCTTTTCTACATGCTGTAGAGAAAAGACAAGTACAACAAGAACAAGTAGTTTAGCTAAAATAAATATTCATTATACAAGTAAAATAGTAAAGAATTTAAAAAACCTCGATCTTATGTAATGAAAGAAACATAAAGGTTGTAACAGGCATTAAGAAGTCTTAATGTCATAGAATTAAATGGATTTTTATTTTAATGTTTTTGCTTAAAATTTGATGAGAGGAGATGAAAGACTGGACTATAAACGAAGCAAAGGCTTATCTTAGGGATATCTTCATATAGATGTAGTCTAAGTCATATGGTCTTCAATAGAAATAGCCTGGTAAATCTAAAGTGGTGGTGCTAGCTAAGGTGCTACATAGCAAATATCCTCTAAGAAACTGTGCTGAAGACAAGATAGAATTACTTGTTCAAGTAGGAAAATACGCATAGAGTTTGAGGAGTGTTGATACATCGAAATGGGCTATTAATGAAATTATGGGTAAGAAGTCTATATTCCAGGATGGCTAAGACTTTTCCAACTGGGACGATGATGAAATAAAGGTATAAATAGTGTAGTGTAGTGTAATAATTTATTAAATGTCATAATAATAATTAAGTTAGAAGAAAAAAATTAAGCATACCTAAATAATTATTTTAGTCAGCGATGCATACGATGCTAAGTTTAAAATAAAATTTGCTTTAGCATAATTGCACTTGTAAAAGTTGTACAACTTTTTCTATTTACATTTATTGCTCGTTATAGTTTATTTGTATCATAGTAAATGGTATATTTTTAGATAGATCGAAAGAATTTTTGGTTGTTGTTGATATATAGTTTATAATATTATGTATTTATATTATTAACATTTATATATAATTTATAAATTCATAGAATACTTATATGTTATAACTTTTATCAATCTCCGTTTAAAGCGATTTTGGTAGCTTTGCATAACATTAATGAGTAGCTTCGACTTTGACATGACACAGTTTTAACGTACAATATTGTAGAAACACGAATAGGACTCAATGAAAGCATTTTATAACTTTCTTTTTAAAACCTTCGAAATCACGACTAATGGCAAAAAATTGTCAAGGACACGACAATTATTTATTTCAAGTATTGTATTATTTCTCTTACTTAATAAATGAATTTAGGACGTTTGAAAAAAAATCTTATGAACAATAGTTTCCGACCTCCTTTTCAATCTTACAAGGAATGTAATATTGCTAACAGTAACGTGAAATCACCTTAAAATGAAGACTTGGTAAAACTTAACGCGTTACTATGAAAGAGCTAAGCCCCAAAAGCTAAAATATTCTATATTACAAAGCGACCTTAATATCCAAGAGATAACGACTAGGTCGAAAACATAATCACGCTACACTAAGATTCGAAAAAGACATAACCATTATTATTTTATACCATTGATAAACTAAAAAGTTGTTTAAATAATTAAACAGTCGTTGTTTAAGGTTTATTTTTAATTTATTAATAACTTAATCCAAGATAGAACACGAAATATGAAACACATTGGGACATTGGATTACAGTCATTAATTTGTTAAGAAAAGCTTATGCTATATTTAGTTTATCAATGTTTGTGTTAATTGCGCTGTTTTTTCAAATAATCTACATTTAAATATTGTCACTACGACCAACAATAAGGCGATATGTCAACACTCAAAGGTATTCTGCGAAATGTTCATATGTCTAAAGTGTGATAAATCACTCTAAAAAGTGAAAGTAACCTTAAAAAAATTGAGGTCAGGTAACAGTTGCCGTTCTTTATATTTAAAAACATAACATATATAATAATGTGCTATCGTAGACTTGTGGTGTCATTGACATATAGGCTATATATAGGCAGACATACCAGGAGTATGCAGATGCCTATATGTATTTATAAAATTTATTGTAGTTATGAACATGCGCACAGCTTAGTTACCATTAGTGTTAGCTATGTACAGCAATCAATTTGTTTAGTGTTTATTTAAATATAGTACAATAATCTTATTGTTGATCGAAGTATGATAAAACATGCTTACTTAAAAATATATAACACTATTTCAAGCTGCGATGTAACAGCTTAAATTTATACTATACCTTAATAACCCACGGGAAGACTTTGGCCATGATTGGAATATTCAGCCGTTGCTTTATGTTATTTTTTTCTCTAGACAGAATCAATTATTTAATTAATTTTTTGGTTGTTTTCTCCTTTGTTGGTTAAATTCCAATTCGCGATGAGCAATATACCAATATTATAATAAATATAATACCAAGATCAGGTAAATTGCCATTGCCGTTACCAAATCTTCCTCTTTTCATTTACCTTACATACACATTCGTTTCATATCATAATATCAAAAGCACGCATCTTCTGGGAAGAAAAAGTGTTGCTAGAAGGTATTTTATATAAGGAATCCGCAATGCGGAAACTCATTGGTACAAGCTGACTGGGATTCGAACCCCGAATGTCAGATTACAAGGCTTACCGACGCAACTATTTTTGAATGATACAAACCACGTCAATTTTCTACTTACTCGGTGTTATCTTGTCCGGCTCCAAGAAGCTCTCGGACTCGGGCTGAATCATTTGACCAGTCAGGTAGCGGTGTTCGACCTCGATGAAGTGACCCATAGTGATAATGGTCACTGCAAAGTACACCTATGAAACAAAAAAAATGGTAAATCAAGTCGATTTTGTAATTGAAATGGATCTTTGATCCTATTTTAATCTTTCCGTCTTCATAAAAAAGTAAAAGTAAGTAAAGAGATGTAATATAGGTTATAACAGTTTATCCTTATATTGAAATTCTTCCGGGTGACGCCAAAAACTAAACTAAAAAAAAACAAAAACAAGTAATTGACTATATCAAAATGCTACTAGGGTCTAGCCATTTTCGCATTAATTAAAATGTTGAAAAATAAATATCATCAATTAAAATTATTTAAACATATTGTTGCGAGATTTTGTGACGTAAAGTACACGGTAGGCTGCCATAATATGAAATTAAATATTCTTTGTTACCTACTTCGCATACTGTTTCTTGTGTTAGATGTTACAAATATTTAGGTCAACGCTCTATGAATCTATAGACATAGCAGCGAACTCTCGCCTTTCGGCAAAGGGTGAAAATTAGTTACGGATATATTTAATCCTGAATAAGCTTTACGGAATGTTTGTTTCTGCATTAATTTCCTTTTCGCTCGATCTTCGTTTATCGTATTTACAATATCGTATGTTTTTCTCAATAAAATACATTAAAAAATCTAGTTATGTTGATTAATGTAAGTTAATATTTTAATGCAGATATTACTTTAAAGGCGTAAAGATACCATAATGTGTAGCTATACTAGACCGGACCCAACACATGGATCTCCCCTTAAATCTGAACACAACAAAACATTTTCCATACCCAACTACAAGGCCCTAACCGATACCTAACAAAATCTTAGCGTACGTTTTACGAGTTATATCATAATCTTCGATTTGTTATAATTTTTTTTTGTTCTATTTTGTAAAGTTAAATTCTATAGGTTTACTTATATAAGCTTTTTCCTATTGTTAGTGCATCTAAACTTTACAAAAGTTGTCAGTTTTCCCTTTTGTATCGAATAAGTCCTGAAGTTGACTTAATTTTACCAGTTACGCAATTTTATGCTTGATGTAACTAAAACATTGTACAAACTAGTAATACTGATTCTAGATTCTATCTAGATTTCTACTATGTACTTAATGTGTGGGCAGGCCGTTTCCTCCTTTTATTTTCCATTTACAATTACACATATTACATGTGTGTGACACATGCAGTTACATTTTCCTTATTTTAAGCCCTATCATTAAAGTTACACAATACATCCTTTTCTGTAACAGCATTACGACAAGCATTTATAATTATTATTAACAATTTCAATTGTTCTCTTTATTTTTCGACATCGATCATTGATTTCTGAGCAAAAAAAAGATTTCTAATGAAATTTAGTACTATGATGTAACGAAGATGGCTCCTACTCGATGCTCTCTTTGTATTGATTAAACGTTCTAACAGGTAAATGATGTGACTATTCCAGACTTTACGCACCTTTTTATGATGCTATAATGTAGGTTACATCTTGTTTAAATTGCTTTCGAATACTCGTATAGGAGTGTATTAAAGTGAACTGTTAAATTTTTACACATTGAACTACGATGATAAGTACCCCATTGAAATATAAATTACCTTTAAAATTGCTGTTAAAGCTTCATATCATATTACATACAATGTCTCTTTATAATATAGCAACATAATGATTCATCTACTTATTATTTTACAATGGAAAACAGAAACACAGAAAAAATAAAAGCCGCTCTTTTGGCCACAAGGAATTGTGACCCTTCTTGACTTTTTGTATTGCTTAGACTGTAAACAGTTACTAAAGTACTAAAGTAATTAACAAGAAAAACACTTTAAAAGTGGTAAAATCGCCTATAAATCTGAATATAAAGATCATCTTTCAACAAAAGATTTATTGCTTAGAATCTCAAACAGAACTACCGAACCAGCACCAATGCTTGTCACCCTGTTCGCTCCTCGCTTTAGTTTCGCAACCAATTTGACAGACTGACATTAGAAGACGAACGTTTTAGTACTCGTAAAAACTGAATTTTATAGTTAGAAGTGTATTGACACCATACATTTATTCATCGTACTATATACTGGCTTAAAATTAATGTATTAATTTAATAATATCGTACGATTTTTATTGCATGTTTATTATTTGCTAGGACAGGACAGATTCCCGGCCTCGTCCTGATACAACTACTAGTGTTGATCAGATCGCTACCAAACTTCATAGGAACACCTACTATGTCCATCTAGACATTTCCTAAAAATTCAACGAAATCAGAGCCGTTCCAGTGCTTATGGGGAACACACATATACACAAATCGTCTTTTAGATATAACTTAGTACACAAGACAATTGTATTAAAACTAAGTCGATATTTTCGATTGATTCAAGTCCAACCAATCTCAATACACGTGGAAATACAGTGATACATTTACGCGTACTTACTGTTCAACTGCTTAGACTGTTTAATTTGCTTTTTCTTTCCTAAAGTGACGCACACCAAATCGATGTAAATTGATCTGAGGCGTTCCCTAGCGATGCCGCCACTCACTTCTACTCCATAAATTTTTACGTCAGTCATTCATCCTTCCTTATTTAGTACTTACAAAAAGTAAATATTATTTTTATAGTAAAAAAACTAAAGCAAATAAAACTAGTGCCCTCGGATATAAGCTAATAAATGAAAAAAAACTATATAACAAAGAATTGATGACATTAACCTGAGTACGAGATATGTACTTTCTGTTGGTTTTAACGTATCGAAATAAATACTGAAGAAAGAAAAACTATATAAAAAAATGACGCCAAAATGCCGTTCGTATGCATAGTAGATTAGTTAAAATAAACCTGTGGTTACAGTTCAACATAACAGTTCAGTCTATCGATATAGTGACAATTAAACCCTACTTCGTTTTTTGATGTTAATTAGGATAATTAAGTTTTATGCATTGATTTTTTATCCTTTTCCCCGTTGTGAGACGTGACGTGTACAGACGTACAGTACGACCGTGGTTATAAATTATAGGCTTTCGCTACTATTTTTAAAACAACATACAAAGGATAATTCACAAAATAGATACAGCTAAATTTAAATATTTTTGAAACTACTAAATATTTGATAAAAACATTATTTACCTCTTGTAAACTTATAATGCTATGTATATTTATTGACCTATATCCATAAATCTAAAAAGCGGCTTATCATAAATCGTCTTTGAACCGTATCCTTATTTCTTTTACGACAAGGCGTCGTGACGAAATCGAAAATAATTTGCGTTTTTAGAGAATTTCGCCAACCGTTGGAGAGTGAGGATTAAAAAGAAAATTTCCTGGTAATTATAAAAAAAATCTTGACCAATTAGACAGGTATTAAAATATTTTCCAAGCTTCAGCTTTATGGATATTAAGCTCTCTGTTATAAAATACTTGATTGGTTTATACACCTTACCTTAAAGGAACCACCTGTCAATACATCACTCAATTCACATATACATAAATATATGTACGTATAAAGATGTGAAATAAACGAAACTGGTTTGTCAAAACCGTGTCAACACGAAATCTGTAATCTATACCCGTTATTATATTAAACATGGTCGTATAAGAATTGTTAATGCATAACAATTAAAAAAAATCGATTAAAAATAATGTTCAGTTTTTTTAGTCACTTAGTTAAGTCTAGGTCGCATTATTATTATTATAATCCCGTATAACCAATATTTGCACCGCCCGCCCAACACTGCCCGAATAAATATTACTAATACGTTTCGAGAGTACTAAACTTCTTTGCAAGAATCAAACCGCGGAATTTAGCTTAGCAAACCTACGCGAGGCGTCTCTACGCAACTCCGTGACTTCTAAAATAATGCTTGCCGAGTACATTGCTCGCCCAAGGCCACGCGTCTTTGTGGTCAGTTATATTATTCAATCTTATCAGTTTTAATATACCCATATATATATATATATATATATATATATATATATATATGCAAGAAGAAAATACCTAAAATACGAAAGTACATAACAAAGTAAATTATTTATTTTGACGTACATTTAACCTTTTTAATCAACGCGACCTAACTTATAAACAAGCCTGTTGGTACATAGTCATGCAGAGCAACTGTATTTAAAAAGTTAAGTAAAACCTTGTAAGGGTTCTTGTTAACGAATTCTTAGAACTAAAAAGTAGAAGTCTGTCGAAATTTTCATTATAAGTTTTCATTCGTACCTACCTACGGCGTAGCGGTGATTACTTTTGTTAAATGCCGAGAGCCAATTCCGATGAACTATCGGGCTATTTCGACATCGAAAGCAGTGAATAGGTGGTTAGTACCTCGATAACTTAATGTCGAGTTTACTTAGTTATCTTCAGCTGTTTCCGATGGATTATTGTACCTGTTTGCAAATCTAATTAAAATGTAGTGTAGTTAGTGATGGACTACACTTTATCAGGCCGCTGATAAATGAAAAACATGAGATTTTATTTCAACTATTTATTCAAAATCTTCAATCTCCTGAATAAAAATTCATCATATTCCTTTTATCCCGAAAATAAATTGTTTTCGAGGGATAGACAAAAACATCAACGTATCGTTTCCAATGACGGTTTCCATGTTAGTATTATATATAAAATAAATTATGAGAAGAAATCGTGTGAGGGCAACAGCCGTAAATTTAAAATAAAAATAAAATATTTTCGGGTTATTATACCAATAGTATTTTTAAAATTTCACGATTTGGTGAGCTCAGTGGAGAACTACAACGTGTTATCCAATAAACAGATTGATATGGTAACAATTCATGTCAAGTACACATTTAAATATAACATTTATTTAAATGTTATAATCCTTGCCATCGATGATTTCGTATAGTCAAAATTGTTGAAACATTTATTTTATGCAATTGTAACGATATATTTGTTAAATGATTTTATTAATCCGCTATACCAGCGCGGAACATTTCAGCTGAGCCCCTTAACCTATATTCAACTGGGATAAGTACTCCTGCCCTATAAAAATATTTGTTTCGGTATTCTGTATTTATTGTTACTAATACCTCATCGTACGTTGATACCTCGTACCTGCCACCTCAATGTATTTAACGAAGAAGGACTCAAGAAAGTTTCTAGACGTAAGTAAAATTAATACAACATTATATCATACCATCGCCTAAAAAAACCGAAAATACCTTTACGACATCTAGTGTTAAAATTACCAATTAGCATCCAGAGTGTATCCGGTGATCAATATCCGTCACCTAATCGTCCGTGTGTTTATCTACAATTGCAATTATATAAGATTGTATTTTCTGGTTTTTATAACACTATTGTAATAATTTATACAATAAAAGAAGAAACTGACTGTGATATATAAACCCACACCCCAAACTATTGGGCCTAGAGACTTGAAATGTTGCACGGAGATTTCTGTTACTACGAAGGCGATCACTAAGAATGGATTTTTCTAAACATACAATCTTAATTTCAAATAAGGGATGAAAGTTTGTATGGAAAAATTAATTATCCAATCTAAGTAGACCTCAGATCTATATGATCAATCATATTAAATAAGGTTCAGCTTAAGCTGAAAAAGCGCTGGTTATATTAAATTTCATGGCGCATGAAATCACGGGGCACAACTCGTAATCAATAAAAATATTCGTTTTAATATGGCTAAATATATATCACCTATATTTCCTAATTTAATGCTCGACAACATTATAAACCCTAAATTAATGGTTGTTGGTATTAAAAATACAACAGAATTTCTATCCTAAAAGCAAAGATTTTTGCTTTGAAAGAGCTATTAATATTAGGAAGATAATGTAGCGGATCCATAAATTAAGTTAACGGTTACATTAAATTGCCCGGCTGGTGAAACCGCGGGGTTAGCTAGTTATTATATAAAAATTAATAAATACCATGGTGTACGTAGCCGATGCATAACACCCTTTACGAAGACTCCTCGAGCAACAGCATGACTTTATTAGTGGCATCTTGCCACTCAACGCACTTTGCGCCGATCCTGAAAATAAAAGACATAATTAATATCTGTAGATATAGCTGTTATATTTTTTAATAAGCATTTATTAGTCAAAAATAGAGTTTTGATTAATGTATCCCTTCATAATTTTACAACCCTATTTATCGGCATCCACGGTGGGTGATTCGATGTTTAATTTCATCTCAATTATTGAAAGTCTCCCTAAATGTACTCTGAAGGTCTGCCCTATCTTCACTCGGTTATTGATTGAATTATGTATACGCTTGTTATATTGCGAGCTTTGCCGTTCACAGAGATCGTCTTTCTTCTTCACAAAGCTTGTCTTTTATTGTAATACCTACCATATAATTTGTCACAAACGAGTATATGTTACGTAAAGTATCAAGAGCATTTAATTTTACAAAATAGTGTTATACTCGTACTTGTCGTAATAGTATTGTTATTAAATTGAAATCGATTACAATTATCATATGCTTATTATAAATATGTGTAAAAATAAAGCCATGATGGGTGTGCATAGCAGCAACAATAAAATTTCAGTCAGATTAAAATAATACAGGTACACAATTTTTCAAAAAATCACTTTGAAACTGTGTCAATGATGCATTTATCCTAATATCCTAATGGTATATTTAATACCACTTACTTACTTTAAATTAATACTAAGTAAAAAATAATTTTTTATGCCATCATTTCGATTTATTATTATATTATTGACTTACACTCATTGTATTTTGGGACAACTTGGAGAACAAGTGGTTCAGTCAAAGTTAAGTGATCGCTACCCTTCGAAATTCGCTTCAACCAGATGAGTCGAATCAACAAGTAGATTTCCCAAACTTTATATTAGACAGGGTGTGACTTGATAAGTAAAAGAAGACGAGGAAAGGATATAAAGAAGAAGGAGATACCGATATAATATAAGTCAAAAGAAATATAATTATTTTGAATTTTGATAACATATCTTGATAATTATATGATATTAAATTAATATAGATGTAAACAAAGATATCTTTTCGACGTTTCTTTGATAAAATTCAGCAAAATGGAAAGAGGCAACAAGAAACTTGCGAAACTTATTCCATTTTCATCAAACTAACATTTCATGATACGCTGGAACAGAATCAGGGAGATAGAAATCTTTTGCCCCCAAGTTTACTTGAAGGAAGGAAGTAACATGAAGCCATAAATTATGACATGATAAATAAATACCTATTGTTTTTTTTTTGCTTTCGGTAGAATTGCTAATATTATATTTCCAGAAAAAGGCTATTTAAAAGATATAAGTTCTATCAATTACGTAATAAATTAAAATCATTACAATCACCGTCATGGTGTACGAGTAGAGCATTGCTAATGTCGCCAGAGACTTTGTTTGTGTGAACTTAAAAAATTCAAATGCGGAAAAATGTTGGTTTAATAATATTATATATATATATATATATATATATATATATCTATGCGTTTATATACTTGCTAGCATAAAAGTAAATATAACTCTGGTCTGAAGGTAATCGAACTTAATGTCATTACTCTTGTATTTCTCGTCGTCTATATGACCTTATTTCTGACCGTCTGACTTTTGAATTATTTCTTCTCCCATAATCTAATACCCATTGTTGTTAGATTAACAAGTGTTACTAAAAAAGAGGCAAAATAAGTCGTCGAATGCCGTTATATATAAGCCTTATTTATACTTGTCTTGGTCACTGAGAACAGATTCATTTTTTTTAATAGACATACTATTACTGAACTATGCATATAAAATACATCCTACGAAAATAATGAATTAAAAAAAGAATTGAGATACTGTAAACTTATACCGTTAAGATAACAATTCATAACAGCATATAAAAGCACAGTAGCTATATTTAGTTTGTTGGTGCATGTCTAGCGTATTCTTTGAGATTGAATAATAGGGTCAGTAGTCAGGGCTATGCTATAAAGGTCATCATAACATATTTTGTTCACCTTTCAAATGTTGTATATAATTTAGTCTTTTTATTGTATATTATATCTTCTGCTTTGTTTTAATGTAATCTAAAATATACCAGAAACAAATAAGATACTTGTAATAATAAAGAGCGTTTAAATTTTTTCATCATAAATAAACTAGCGCTTAAAATGTAATGTGTCATATTAATTTGTTCTACTCGTTTTAAAAAAGTTTGTTTATCATTACAGATTTTATAATTTATATAAAATGAACAGGCCGAAACAAACTTTCCACCATTTTAACGTCTACAATAGCGACCTTCTCGAAAGATTTAATCATAATTTAATTCCGTTTACATTTATATATTCTCAATTCTATTTGAATTAATTATACTTGTGGAATTAAGAAAAACTTTGTGTTGTTGTATACTCATAATTCTTATGATGGTTATGTATATATATGAAACTCAACGACTTTAAAATGCATGCAAAATAATTTTACAGAAAAATTAAATACACAAATAAATTGAATAAGTTTGAAAATCGAATGAATCAATTCCCGGGACGGTTCGTCAGGCTTTATGAGAAGTTCTCGTCGGATGCTACGTAATATAACTTTTGTAGAAACACCTAATATAAAATATACTTTTTTTCATTAAGAATTTTGCTTTTGACAATAGAATTTTACAATTTGTATCATGGTAGCTACGTTCGTTCAAATCAATGTCAACAATTAAAGAAAACGGTAAACGTGATCCCATTGTGAAATATCCGACGCGACCGTAGCGGTGATGTTACAAGCAATAAAAGCCTTCGAAACGAGGCCTGTATTGGGATCGCGAAAAATTGTACTGACCCATTTCAGACACGTCAATCCATCTTCGGACGTTGACATGGACTTAAAGAGCAAATAAATTATTGTCTGAAACCTATTAACTAGCTATTAAATTATTCGTAAATAATAAAGGTTACCTTATATTTCACAGTACATTCATAATGTTCTATCATTATTCATAAATTACCAATGTAAATAAAAAAATTAAAAACAACAAACAGGAGTTAGTCCCGTGACCATAATATGTATGCAGGTAATTAAGCTTGAAATGATTCTGGAACAGCTCCTTCAGTTTTCCAGCTTTTTTGTGACAGAAACGTGTTTGCCTAAAGGAGGCATTTACAGTTACACCGGGCTCGAGGGAGGTAACTTTATTATTATAGCCGGATTGGGAGGCCGCCGAGCTCTTAGGTCACTTCGGCGGTCGCTCCATGGAGTGCCTCGGCTCAAGGGCACCCGAGACCTCGGCTTGAGCTGTCACTCATTACGCGTTTATCATTTCGATTCGTTGGTATCCGAGAGGGCAGAGCTTCGTCTCAATCGGCTATGATCGGATTACTTGAATTACTAGAGCTAACATTACTACCACTTTGGAGAGTGTTTGGCTGGGAGAAGAAGCGGCGGAAGAAACTCCAGCAATGCTTCTATCGTTAAAAGTGGAGAAGCCCTGCCAGCTATGTGGCCGTATCTGGAGTAAGATGGTCGTTCTCGCCGCGATAACGGTATGTGATGTGGCTGCGAAGTTGTTTTATCCTAGCCCGTGCGATGGTTATTGCATCGTCTCTATCGTCGAGTACGTGCCTAGGTCGTCTGTAGTCGCGGCGGAAAGTACTGAGCGCCATTGGTTTGTAGGTGGCGGCACCTACGACTAATGGATTGGGGTGACCAGCGGCGGAATCAAAATAACGACGCGACGCTAGCTTCAGATGTTAGGTTATGGTAGACATCTCTACCCCCCGACCGGGTTCCCGCCTTGTGGAGGTGAGGCTCAGTAACCGTGCCTTTTTTTAGCATCTTACTTATAAGCATTGTTTTCGGTTACAGTTCTCTTCTTTTGCGCGCTCTCTTTTTCTCTCTAATTTTTTTTCCGTTTCATTCGTTAAGTAAAGTATTTTATGTTAAACACTTTGATTTGTGAAAATTGATGCACAATAAAAATTTCCATGCGAATGCTTTAAAAATGATCAGGTAGAATTTTTATCTCATATACCAGTATAAGGCTATGTGAGATTCTCGTAATTCGCTGTAGAAAATATTTCCAACGTTGCTAGCGTTGAATAGTTGATGTTCTCGCGAGACGAGAGCATTGAGTTTTATGGCTGAGATATTGATACATAATATACGAGCTTTAAATCATCACTCACGCTCGCGTTGTTTGTATATTTGAATTCACATTTAAAATTAAGTATTCATAATACTAGGATGATATTGCGAAATAAGTAGTTTTACTTTTACATTTGCAAAGTATTTATCGAAGAAACGATGTTATTAAGTAAATGAAATATAGATAAAATATTCTATAAATATTAAATATATATAGATATAATAGTGTTTTAAGTCCATCTATTACTTAAATATTATTCTTTAATATACTATTGTCAAAAGTCATTTCTTTTTCCTTATAGCCTCATTAAGTCTAGAGATCAAGGGAGCTCATTAAATTATTGTACTTGCTAACAGGTTTTTTTTACATTTAAATTAAATTCTTAAATTATTAATTTGTAATACCATCATAATTCAAGCTTAAATTACGTTGCGTACAGCCCTCCTTTCCGACTGGCTCAACTATTGCAAAATGATTTATAGTGACGCAAAAATTGAATTATTATCCCTATATGCCCAATTCAAATAAACAATTGGATTATATATGAGCGTTTTAACTCTACGTTAAGTTGTTTAACCGTTCTTAAAATACGATCAAACAAGAATTCGAGTGCGCCGTACCATTTTTGTTTATAACAATATATTCAAACTTTTAAATAACATTCGGTTCGTTTTTTGTTGTAAATTAGAACAATCAAGATATACCCTAAGTTCTTACCTATAATCGCAATCAGATTTGGTATAGATAACAATTTGACGATTTTATTATACGCTATACGCCATTGTAATACAAACCGTATTAAAAAGACTATAGAGCGGAATAAAGGCTTCAAAGTAACGGAAAAATCGAAGGACAAAGAAGAAGGCTAATTGCTACATTGACTGTTAAATATCAATAAATTTCAAAATTAAACATGGACGAGTTTGAAAAAAAAGCAGTAAACATTTCTCTAGTTCACAATGTTTGTATTCGTACCTGGGTGCGTTGTGTTTGTTTCCATGTCCTTGGTACTGCATACAAACCCTATTCTGAGCTTATTGCGCGAGCTTCACGTAAATTTAAACACGTCTAGTTAGATTTATGCCCATTTTTTAAAAGGGTGATAAACGTAAAATTAGATATATCTTGTTTCATAGCAAGAATCGATTGTTGTAAACAAACAAAGGTTATTACCATATATGGAGGCCATTCAATTTTTATCATTTTTACACATTCATACTTTCATGGGAAATATTGTAATTTTGTGGAAATCGTAGGGACAAAGTGAAATTAAGTAATATGGATAACTAATGTTATTATGTTATGTGGATACAAGTGTTTTCGTTTTTCGAAAATTTATTGAAATTTACGAATTTTAACGTCGACACATTTGTTTACTTTTTAATTAATATTCTGTTTTCTTCTGAATATAAGTCTGAGATTATTTAAATCTCATTGTGATATTATCAATATCCGTGATCAATTGTAAAATTAATTATTGAATAATAATTTCACGACCATGACTTTTAAGTATTTTCATTCTCACTTTAAAACAAAAATGACACAATAGCAGCAAACAATATGTTGTTTTGCTAACGGTACTGACTGTCTCGAAATTACCACCAAAAGGTGCAGGTGCTAGGTGCATTTTCAATTTGCGAGGGTTATAGCTGTCAACCTGTCCGATGTAATGGAATTTTAATTCGGAATTTGATTTTTTAGAAGCATGATCATCGTCTTTTTTTCTTCTAGAAACTGAAATCGATTGGATGTGACATTTATCTTCACAGGAGGATTAGTCGAACAAATTTGACAAACTTATCAGACACCGGGCGTTTGTTATTCAGTGTTAGTTTAAATAAAGTGTGGACTATATCGCGTTATAATATAGAATCATGTATAGACCTGCAACTAGTTGTTAAGCTAACCTTGCCTAGAATGCACATACGCCAATTACTGCACAATGACATACTAACGTTTATTGTCGTGCAGTTGTTGATACATGGATGATTCAATTGCCAAATTGATCAAAAACTTTTACACAAGTATTTTAAATTAATAATAGCCGCCGCAATGGGCCTTACAGAATAAAACATTAACTACGACGACAGACTTATGTCAACCAGATTAGGGACTAAAAAGGGGAAACGTTGAGAGTACTTGTATCCTTTGAGTACATAGAAAAGCGAGAGGGGTGCCCCAGGACCGTGAAATATGTAAATCTGGGTCATTGGCGTGTTGAACTACTCTTGTGTACTAAAGTATAAACACAGATTCATATGTTTTTAACTATACATGTTCAACTGTTTTTCGCAATTAAACGCACGACAACGTCTCTTTATTATCTATTCTATTATATCTTATCTAAGTTATTCAAAATAATTGAACAAAATATCTTACTAAGCAAAGATTTTGCTTTAAAAGAGCTGATAATATTAGACGTCACGGATCCGATTAGAAAATTTGGAATAATTGTTATAAATTCTAATCACACTACAAAACTTCTCAGTTACTCGAGTACTTTAACCGACCATGTTACTAATTATAGCGTCCTTCAATGTATATTTTTCGATTTCAGTTCATTTTTTTTAATTTATTATGAATAAATGCTTATGTCTAATCACAAAAAAGTATTAACTTGTATGTTATTTCGTCTATATAGTATATATGAATGCTCAAGAAACAAGTAAAATGACTATGCGAAATATATATATATTTTACATATATATATATATATATTATATAAAAAGTGAAATGAGTAATTGTGAGTGTACATACGAGTACTATCACCAAAGGCATATTTAATTTAAAATAAACCACTATATCGTATTACATGATAAGTCATACAATGCCGTTTTCATTGAATATAATTAGCAGAAGAAGACGTCGGCAAAATTGATTATATGTAAAACGGTTTTGTTACGTACATTGAATCTTGAATTGCATGTTTACAAACTTAATACTGTACAAGTTTAATTTATCTGTTTCAATGTTTAAACCCTGATTTTGATCGCAATACGATCAATCAAGTCTCAAATGAATGAACAACGTAAATGAATCTCAGCTTTTATCGCCCTTAATATTTACTATAATATTGCCAACATTAAAAACAAAATGTAAGGTCAATATTGAAATATAGTTATAATATTGTGCTTTAAAAATATTATTTTAGTAATTGCTATTTCTAGCCAAGTAAATTTCAGGTCTAAGATATAACCGGTGGTAACTTTATAGCCATACATCGGTAACGATAATTCTGTTAATTTAATAGTGTCTAATAATGGCGAACCACTGACAATCCATGAATATATATGTATTTATATGATTAGAAGCATACCAAATAAGAAAACCAATTATGAATCCAAGGAAAGACGATAGCGATACAATTGTTTTAACTAAGATCTAAAACAAACTCATCAAAATTTGCGGCATATTTATTTAAAACTAAGATGTATAAGAAGCCAAAATCCATATTACAGAGACAAATACGGTTGTATTTCTGTTTAAAGCTATTCCATAGTTGTCTTGAGTGATTACAAAAACACGTTGGCATTTGTTCGGCGGCTTTCGCGAGTGTTTGTCTATTTGATATCATATATTCGAACCGAACGTTAACTATTATTATTATTACTATTAATTTAAAGATTAACTTATCTATCTACAAAAAATCTAAAAAGAAAAAACCTATTTATATAACATAGTTAGACGATTTTAGGTAGAGTTGATGGTAATCTATAAATAAAATTAAATTGTTTGTTGTAATGTCAAAATATAATTTTGAGACTGATGTTTACCGTTTTATTGTAAAAAATACAATTGTATACTCTTATCCTGAGAAGTGAATAATATGTTTTAATTTAATTCTACGCGTACGAAGTCGCGGGAATCAGCTAGTATAAGATATTAATGGTCTGAATACACATTATTTATAGATTGAATCCAACTTCTTAGACCTAGAGACTGGCTAATAAATCATCTTCAATGTCAAAATATACTCTTTTTACTTATCAATTATTTTTACTTTTCAGACTAATGTGTAAAATAAAAAATAACTTTTCTAAGTAAATCCTGATGCTAATGAGTTAGAATATTTACAGTGAAACAGGACTTTTCAATAAAATTATTATTGCTTCGGAGATCTGGGCCTCTAATAGGGACACAGGAAAAAGAGCTTCGCCAGAAGATACCAAAGATTTTATCGAAGATATGAATGACTTGTGATTGTTTAAAAGTCCACGTAGCAAAAACATAGGAAATACGTTAATTCTAATATTGTGGAAAATTCTATTAAGATCTTTAAAATAAAAAAAAAGCAGCAAGTATTAATTAACGTCGGCATTATCTACTCATTAAACTCGAGGCAGTATTTTACAGACTAGAGAGCTACAGGTGGAGTTTCTTGAAAATTACTTGGCTTAATGGATGGGTAGATACGATTATAATTATTTTCTCAGGCCGTTCGTAAGCAAAAAGCGATACTGCTTTATATATAGGATTAAATAATCAAGTTTGGCAAAAAAAATTGTTAACTATTTTTATAGACTCAACAATTATTCCTTGAAATGTGCTGACTACTTCGAATATCGAAAAGTATGACTTGTATTTTCTTACGTTGTATACTGAAATATATTGCCATTTGATTTGCGACCAATATTGATTTATAATTCTACAAGATTCGTCCAATTTATTTTTAAACACAAAATTGCTTTTATTGTAATAATATTTTTAGCAGCACAACGTCAGTGTAAAGAAATGTGAGTATCATGAATGAGTTTAACTCTGCCTCTGGGTCCTACAAAAATTCATTGTCAAGGCAAATCCGGAACACGTTGCTAGTATTGGTAGAAGCCTAAATCACTTTCCTTCAGTTACTCTTATTCTAGTTGTGCGCCTCGGATCTCATTCTTTAAGGAATATAATACATTCTATATTGTTTAAGGAAGAAGTTCAGTTCTGTTACCCATATTTACCATCTATATGAAACGACTATGGAACGTTGGGTTACATTCCAAAAGAATCTTTCTGCATCCAAAATTAGATTAGGCGACCTCACCTTCCTATCCCAATTACCGCCTATAAGGTTGAAATCCAGTTTCTACAAATTTTGAATTGAGAAAAATGTAAACATTGTAGTATTTTAGTAATACCTCTTTCTTTTTAATAAATAAGCAATATATATTTCCTTAATTATTGTTTATATGTATACAGAACTGACAAATCTTTTTAAAGTCCAAGTAAAAGGAAGAATGTGATATCAACCACATTACACGAGCATTAAATATTTTTCATTGCAATTGATAAATTATTAGCACAACAGAGATAATTGAAAAATTATTATTATACTTAAGTAGCACAGCATAGCAAAATGGAGCTGAAATGCCAAAATTTAACGGCATCTGGCTCAGCAAAGCGTAGTTATCGAGATAGGAGTGACAAAGAATTAACCTATATCATGAAGTATATAAACGACTGATGGCCAACGACTACTTGATGAACAAAGATGCCACTCGGTTCCACGTCGCTGTACACAATAATATAAGTTATTTCTTGAACACAAACGAACACGTAAGGCTAAGAACTCACAAAGCGATTTTCACCCACACCCGCCGAGGTTTTCAAAGGCTTTATTTTATTCGCATCCGCTGCGGTTGCGGTTTTAGCCCGCTGACTTTACAGGCGATTCTTTACGATCGATATAATTATTTAGTGGAGTTCGCCCGACAACAAATCGCAAAGCGTGAACGACGACCGAAACCCGCCGTAGGGTATCTCACATAATACCGGCGTAAAACGCGTCCTAAAAATGTATTAATTTTTCGACATGTTTAGCTGCATTCTACAACACCGCGGCGGGTGCGGCTGCAAATTGCTCTGTGGGGTCTTTACCTAGCAGAGCGATAGGCAAAGGCCTATGAGCCTCACGAGACCGAAGTTCTGTTCGCGGTACGCGGCTAACGCAGTTGCGGTTTGTGTCCGCAAACTTAACAGGTGGTTATCGCAAGCAGAGGGGTTGTTTACTATCGATATGATTGTTCAGTTCGGAATTCGCCCGCCAACCAACCGCACAGTGCGGCGGAAACCGAAAATAAGCGCACATAGTGCCGGCGTAAACCTCGACGTATACAATTTTTTTCATATATCCGCAGCCTCGGCGGGCGCGTTAGAAACCCCTCTGTGACCTCTTAGACTAAACTCACGAAACAGCAGTTTTGTTCGGTACGCGGCTATCACGGTTGCGGTTTTCGTCCGCTAACCTGGTGATAGGCGATAGGCGATTATCGCAAGACGTGCGGTTATTTACTATCGATATGATTGTTCAGTGAGGGTCACCCGCTAACTAATCGCAAAGCGCTCGGCGGATGGCCGCCGAAGCCTTGCAATTCTAATAGTTGTCGCTGGCGCGACGGGAGTCCCGGACGAACGCACTCATTTAAGACGGAAAACGCGCCCTAAAAATGTATTAATATTTTTACATATATAGCTGCATTCTACAAGACTGCGGCGGGTGTGGCTGAAAATGCTGGCGAAACCAACCAAAGCTACAGGCGGTCTACAAATTGCCTACCAGTGCGGCAGGTGCCACACACAATCGCATACGTTGTGGGCGTGAAACGCGTGGTAAAATATATTCAATTTATACTTTCACATCTGTATTGTACAGGAGCCGCGGGCCCGTAACCGCGGCGGGTGCGTGTAAAAATAGCTCTATGACTTCTTAGCCTTAAACACTTGTACACTATCGTTCTCCCGGCCTCAATGAGACCTTCGCTCTCCTGCCCCGCTCCTATCCTGTTTGCGAAGTTAGGACATAAACCTAATTTGTAATTGTACCCCTATTATCACTTGACTCCATCAATCCAATACATTAGAGTACAGTGCAGCACAGTGAATATAGAAAGTATCAAAACGGCGACCTCAAATTGATTTTTCGACGCTAATTTATACCAAGGTACTACTTAAATGCCAAAATATATAGCAAGTTTTTGAGTTATTTTTTTTGGATATGTATAACATACTATATATTAATGATCCGTTTATGCTATATTCATTCTAATGTCCTGGGAAAGAGAACCAAACCCTAATCGGGGTTTTAGTACGTAGATGCTAATAAATCCATATGTAACTATGATATCTTATCTATATCTTAATTATATTGGTTTGTAGATCAGTATCAACTTCGTACACAATTCCAAAACTATAATGAATTTGTCGCGCACAGATCAAAGGTTCGCCAGTGCTATTTGTTAGCATGAGGTATTCGTACATTGTCTAAATAACATTAAAGGTTGTCCAAAAATATATTCCCAAGACAAGGAGATAATTGTTGTTAGTCTATATTACCTCTATTATTTTTTATTTAATTTTTTTCTTCTATTTTAAAAGACATACTTGCTGTAGGCAAAACTTTTCAAATGAGCGTTTGAAAAGAATCTTCAGGAAAATATTTTTGGTGGAATAACAATCGACTACACATTATTGCTAGAAATTTACAACAGCTTCAATGGAATCGGATTAGAAAAAGAACTTCAGACACATTTTATAAAATTCTTTATTTAAAAACAGTTCTCTGAAAATAAACACCATTTATTGAGTCAGTATTGAGAGAAAAAAGTATTTTTATAATTGCCATGCATTATGTGTAATTGCTTTGCAGAATGTAGCTCAGCTTTAAAATATTTAAGAATATCGCGAATGAATAATTTCGAATATTTCATCTTTATGAAGTGAAGACATATTTCAACCTCCTCGTTCCTTGAATATTTTCGCGTACTTTCAAATTTCATATTTTCTGGCGTAATTGTTTACGATTACAAAGAATTTATGATTTTACAGGTTGTGAAAAAAATCTTACATGTTTTCAACGCGGTGAACAAAAGCTTAAATAAATGTTTCAAGCTTTAAGTAATTAGAAATAGAGAAAAATTACAATATGACAAGATATTTTTATAGTAAGAAAATACAGTGAGAAATAAATTTCTAACTGCGAGTGCTGGATGGTACTGATGAAATTTCTTTTTTTGGCTTTTAGATTTCTTCTAATTAAAATTAGTTTTAACCGAATTAAAATAAATGAATGATAAATATTATTAAATTTTTAGACAAACGAAAATTTTTAAAAAAATCTTTCACCGAAACTTCTTATGCTTTTAGAATGTTTATAATTAAAATTAATTTGAACTGAATTAAAATAAATGAAAAATAAACTTTATTAAATTTGTAGGCAAACGAAGTTTTAAACAAAAATTATTTCACAGAATCTTTTTATGCTCTTAGAATTCTTACAATTCAAAATAATTTTAACCAGTGTAAATTGAAGGAAAAAGCACATTATAAAATTTTTCGATAAACGAAATTTTAAACAAAAATTATTTCACAGAATCTTTTTATGCTCTTAGAATTCTTACAATTCAAATTAATTTTAACCAGTGTAAATTGAAGGAAAAAGCACATTATTAAATTTTTCGATAAACGAAATTTTAAACAAAAATTATTTCACAGAATCTTTTTATGCTCTTAGAATTCTTACAATTCAAATTAATTTTAACCAGTGTAAATTGAAGGAAAAAGCACATTGTTAAATTTTTCGGCAAACGAAATTTTAAATAAAATTTTTTTCGTCGAAACTTTGTCAGCTTTACGAATTATTCTAATTAAATTTAATTTTAACCGAATTAAAATAAGTGAAAAAAAATATATTATGCAAACAAAATTTTAAAACAAAAATATAAAAGAATAATAAAAATTTACCTACCTTTTTGTAGTCAACCTCTTGTTGAGAAGCTCTGGTCCCCCAATCTTCAATCACCCACGCTGAAGTTAAGCAAAGTTCGGAACTTGTCACAATATTTTGAATGTCTCCCGTGCCTAACAGGCACGGATATTGAAGCGGCTGGTTGCGCGAGACTTTGTGGGACCAGGCTTCGGTCGGAATGAGCCGTCCAACCTGGACGGCTTTCCACGAGGGACTGATCGCTCCTCGGTAGCTTCGCTAGACGTCGCTTCACTAGTGACGTGCGCAGTTTTACTGCCATACCATACCACCCTAACACCTTACGGCGTGCCCTCCTGAAGTTAGCTTACCGCTCCGTTACGCCTTTTTTACCCCACCTGCGTTATAATATGATCATTAGTACTGAGCTTCTTTTCCTTTATATTCGTGACAGCCGCATGAATTTGATCAGTATAATGTATTATAATAAATTTTACTTCTAACACGTCTTAGTAGTATCAAAATATGTTAGGAAGTTAAGTTACTAGCCAAGTTATTCATAATTTCTTAATATAAATTAATTTTATAAAAAATATAATTTTTATTAAATAAAAATCGAATGGCATACCAGCAAAGCTCTTGAATTATAACTATACGCCGAATCTCCTGTGTCGTTCCAAGGACTATTTAAGAATTTTAAAGATAATAACTAATTTTGTTTGTTGACACTAAATAATAATTATAAATATTGGCTTTCATCTTTTACTTTTATACTTATAAGATAAGAGTTGATTTGAATTTAAAAGCTTAAATTATTGCTGAATTTTATTCTTTCTTCTATTTCCATAATCCGAAGTTATGGAAATATAAAAGAGAATTAAATTAATACGTCTCGAGAGAAGCCGGTCTCTGAACCTTTCAATCATTTATTCTGATTATTTGTTTGAAATAAAAGATAGCTAGGAGTGTTATATTTATGGAATATGGACGCCATTCTCGGCTTTCGAATGTTTTATGTTAATAGGAGGCGAACAAATTGGCTAATGTTGTATTGAGGGAGAAGAGAGTGAAAGTGGAATAGTTGTCCTAAGATTTGAAATTCAATTTAAGCTTTAATTGACCAATTCAGTTTTAACCGTGAGCGATTAACATCAGAAATAAATAGGATTCTCGACCAAGATGGAGATCATTAACGGTGCTGTCAAAACCACGACGTAACGATCGCTTTTGATCGTAATAATGGCGTGAGTGATTTTATATGTTCATCATACATTTTTGCAAGTTTACTTTATTCTAATTATAGTATAAAGTATGTCGCGTCGAGTCTTTTTTAATTCCTTAGAGACTGTTTAAGTTAATGAATTAAATGAAAACAGATGATAAACAATTTATTTTAAAAGTTGGTAATATTTCATTTTTTTAAATCGAAAAGTTCTAAAAATAATTTTAAATATTTTAAAAGCAAAATGGCACGGAGTTATATGAAGTTATATAATGTGGCATGTAAGAATATTGTTGTTACTTACTTGTTATCTCTAATTCATTTCATCTTCCACCTGCGATATATTTTCCTAGCTAATTCAATCAATTGCTATGGATAAGTAAACATTGATTTAATTTTTATAATGGCCATATCATTATAAGAATAATATTATTTATTAAAATCATCTTTTACCATAAAATATTCGTAAGTCAGAAAAGTAACAAAGCCATTGTTCTTCTCGAAATGTTAATAAAAGTGGAGGAATTTAGAAACAATTTCTTTCTAAACATGAGAGTAATATTAAACCTAAAAATAAATAGTACCTTATTTCTAGTTCTAAGGTATTTCTGAGCTGACCTCAATGATATTAAGCTGATGATTTGATGATGATTTGGACCCCTTAACTTATAAGAAAATATTGGCTTAAAAATAAAATACAAAGTGGCGTTACTAAATACTATTTAAATAAATAAATAATAAATTTTAGATTGGATATAAATCGTCAAAATGTTTCTTACTACTAATTAGAATATCAAATTAAGTAGAAAGCTCTTACATCCAATAAGCAAGCAAAAAAATACTTGTTATCCACGTTACTTGCGTATTTGAATAATTGACTACTCAGTCGACGGTCTTGAGATCTAATTTCAATATTTGTAAATCTAACAAATTAATAATGGAGCATCGAGTGAGTGACACCGAGATTTATCATGACGAATGTCACTCTTATACACGATGTAACAAACGTCAGACTCTTGAACTGCGATGGACAATTTATTGATGACTAAATGAAACATTTTAGATAATTTTATACAAATCTTTTATGATTTGACAATCCCCATAAAACACTAACTGTTGCCCGTGGCTTAACGCTTTCGTTTCTCACCATAAAAATGGATATTCGTAGTGACTGTCCCTTTGTCAATTGATTTAAGAGGGACGTTATATAAATACGTAAATATTAATGAGTTTTGTCATTCTTAAAGCGAATCTTTTTCTCGAACGGACGAAATGAGGTCTCATACCTTTTAGATTTTTCTCCCTTCTTCGTATTGTAGTAATTACTATATACTAAAGCTTAGATGTGTAAATGTGACGTTTATTTGACTTTTTTAATTTTTCCGGGGGAAAGAATGTGGAGAATACGGTAAGCGATTTAGCTGAAAGCCTGCAAGAAAAACAACATTTTTTCTTTGTCCTACTGATCACAGGATCAAGTTTTTCAGAGCTTTTCTAATGTGATATTAATCCAAATATCGATTTTTTTTTTCAAGTTTTTTTTATGTATTAAGCTGGCAAACGAGCAAGAGAGTCATCGGATATTAAATGACCGCTACCTCTAGCATCTGCACTTATATTTGTCATTTTTCTACCCCTCCATTCTATTTCTTCACCTATGTATCTCCTGCATAACCATTGGTCTCGCATCTGAAACTTCATCGGTTTCAAATGAATGGTATCAGTAAGACGTATACGATTATGCTAATAAAAAATATAAATCGCAAAAAAAACATATATTGTTCTATTTAAATAAATTCAAACAAAAAACATATCGTTCAAGATATTAAGTACTCGTATAAAATATACATATAAAATATATAACACTTGTAATATTTATGACCGATAAGGTGAAGCGTCGGCGAATGTGTCTGTATAGGTATACCTCGTCCCTATGACATTCGCACACAAACGGCGTATGTACATATACTCGCAAATCGGGGGTGGAAAGGCTCCAAGGGAATTGCTTTCTTCCTCCGTTAAATAGCGTCTATCTCAGGCAGGATATTATGATCAGTCATTTGTGATTCGTACGTGCAAAACGCCATACAGTGTTTCATATTTATTGAATGTAGAATTGAATCGTGACCAAATCGTATCTTATTCATGTGGATTTATGGAGTGGTAGATTCACCAAAAAATATTTGTTTTGTTTTAAGCTGGCAAAAGCTTATAAAGCTCTTGTAAAAATTAATAATTCGAATTGTATCGATTCTATTATATATAGAGTTATTAAAAGCTTTATGCTACGTAGGTATACCTTCGATTTAATGAAAGGTCAGCGCTAATCTACTCCAAATATTACCTGCCAAATATTAACCTGTTTTGTTAATTTAATTATCCAGCACTTGCCTGTATCAATTTGTAATTTTATTGACGTTGTGATAGACATTTTACTTAACTAAAACCATCTATATTAAATAATTTACTATACTGTAACTTAATACGCAAAATATTGAAATATGCATAAATATACTAGCTACAAGCCGGGTTTTTTTATTTTTTCCTATTATACAATTATTGATTACATATCGAAAAATAGAATTTCAACCACCATATCTTTTACACCCCTACAATCATGCACATGCAACCGCCATTAATGACACATGGGGACGTTGAGGTTACAACACCCACAATTACAATCGCTGTGTAATGTAGAGTCCATTTTTTATACATAATAGAAATATTTGTATATCTTTACATGTATAAAACTGTGCACAAAGTAATTTATGAGTAAAGTTAATATGTACAATACATGCATGTTATAGAGAGAGAGAGAGAGAGACAAACAGAGAATTTAAAATAGTAGCCGTTTCCGCAACTTCGTCCGCTTTAAATCCAATAAATATGTGTTTTCATCGCGCAAAATTAAAAAGTTTTAATTTTTTTTATAGTTGCTACAGCCATGAGACATTATCATGTCCGGCGACGCACGACTTTATTCACGATTCCGTGGGTTATTTACTTGATCCTGTTGAACCTTGGTTCTTCTGTTCAAATTAAATTAGTTTTAGTTTTTTCTTATAACATTTACCAGTAAAATTTCTATCAAATCTAGAGATAGGTTAGCGAGAATAGACTACTATACCTACCCTATTCCCACTTTATGCATTCGGTACAACCGGTTTTCGTCTCCAAACTCAATCTATCTTTCGTAATTCCAATCGTCATTCCCTTCCTAATCATGTCACACTCTACACAATACGTCCATCTTTTCTAAGGCCTGCGCCTACCGACCGACATACCCCTCCACATTCAGGACTAAAACTCTACTTGTAGTCCCATTATTTTCTCCTAAAAAATGCCCATACAATGCTAATCTTTCCCTTCTTAATTTATCATAGGTGCTACTTTTACGCTTCCCCTAATATACTCGTTTCGTACCTTATCCGTTAGTGTATAAGTTCCATTAATCGTCATATGAGTTTAGTTAAAAATTTTGTTTTGAATACCAAACACACACTTTAATTTAATTTATGCCCGCTGAAAGCGCTATTTAGTTAATACAAACATTTTACTTAACTTAACTTTCACATTTATATTAGCAGTTATCGATCTATCGATATTTATAATTATATAATAAAAATAAAATATCCCAAGGGAACCGAACATTTTTCCAGGATAGAAAGTAGCCTATGTGCTATTCCAGACTATAATCTATTTCTGTGCCAAATTTTATCCAGATCCGCTCAGCTGTTTCGGCGCGAAAGAGTAACAAACATCCATCCAAACTTTCGCATTTATAATATTAGTAAGATTTGTTGTAAAAAAAAACTATTTTTGTTCGCTTACCTTACCAACTATGTCTAAACTGAAAATTATACTACGGAATTATATATATTTAAAACGTCTACACAAAAACACGAATAACATATCTCTATCTTCTACGGTTATCTTAGAATATTTTTTTTTTCTCTGGAACAATCAATTAAAAATAGAACCCTATTAATGATGCTAATTTTTCGTATTCTGTATTAATCCTTATCCAAATAAATATTCGTATAAGCTATTGTATTAAATGGAGATTATACTAATTGCTTTGCAGATAGTCTGATAGATAGTTTAGAGAATGTCAAAAGTTCAAAAACTACGCGCAAGCGAAAAATTCTGCATTCCTCCGCCCCGTGGTAGACAACTCGCGGACCGGGCGCAGCGATGCGTTATAAAGTCCTTTTGATACTATATCAGTTAAAATATACGTTAATAGTTCCCGCGATTTAAAAATAATAGAATTTATGAACGATTTTTATTATTTCTAAAGCCGTCTTGCATCAGTAAATCATTTTGGATAAGTTAGGTTAAATCGTAGTTTTTTCGGCCAAAGTATCTGTGGTCATCCGTTGTACATGTCATTTTCAGACATGTTGTGCCTATATTATGTTTACTTTATAATATACGTGTTCGTCAAAAATTAATCCTATCCACGCGCCAGCCGAGTCGACCTGTATGATAATAATACATACAGGTCAAGTCGCCTGGCGCGTGTAATGGAAAATTCTCAGAGAAAATATTAAAAAGCGACTTCAAGAATGTTCTACGAAAATACACGCTAATAAGCGAATAACTTATAATATAGTTTTTCATTAGTTCTTTGTTTTTGCGATGCAATATATTTTTTTAGATACAAAGTAATAATTAAGTTTCTAATTCAAGACAGCTCAAAGGGAATGGAGTCGGCAATGCTTGTCTCGCAGAAGAACCAAAGAGACCGACATTGCCCGAAGAATTACTAAACTGTGGCAATGGGGTAAGCCCCCACACTATGGACCGGTGATTTGGTCATATATGCCTCGGACACAGTTTTTTTTTTAATTAAAGGTTCTTTTTTGTACTTCTATTAACGTTGATGCTTGAGTCGTAAACGCGAGGAGACGTAAAAATAATCATACTTTTCATTAATAATATAAGTTTTTACAGTGGTAGAGCCCGCAACAACGACATCGGGTGCACGTATGGGCCTTTTCGACCGGTGTAATACCACGAACTCACAGAAAGCAGGCGTGAATTAGAAGAACCCTGCGTGTCGTCTGATGCGTGAGGTGACGGAGGCCTAATTCTCTTCCCCTCAATATCTTATCCTTATTCGTAAAGGATGGGAACAGGAAGAGTAATAAAATTGGGCCGGCACCTAACTCAACGGACGAAAGGCAAATATTTCATTTATTCATCGGTCGAGCCGGTCTTTAATGTACGATAAACTATCTTATGTTGCCGTGACACACATGTGTTTAAGCCACAAACTAACAATATACTTGCACGATGTCTATCCTAAAAGATCAGGAATCGATGTCATGATGAAAGATTGTCTGCGAATGTATAAATTCCCCATCGACTCTCGGTTGATGTGCGCACGAAGTTCTTAGCCGGTACGACTTTGGAGAACCCTCGCTATTCTAGTATTATAGTTAGGCTCACGTACTTACATAAGTAAATGCAAGGGGCATTTCAACTGTTTTGATTATATACTTAGCAGTCTAAATAAAGTAATAAAAATTGTATTGGGTTTTTGACAAATTCTATGTCTTTGAGACATAAACCTTGACAAACGTTTATCTGACACATATGATTTTGTTAGTAACAACTTTAACTAAAGATAGTGTAAATGAGTAAAGCTAAATCAATAAGCAAAAATGCTACATTCATAATGTTAGCAAAGTGATGTTAAAAAGTGGCAGAATCATGTTGTTCACGTGAAGCACACTTATATTCAGTACGCATTTAAACAAGTCGAGCCATGCAGAAATACTCCGACGTAGGGTAATTTACGAGAATATGTAGCGAGCAACGTGCTTTAAAGCTTTGCAATCCCACGCCTACTACAATTATATGGACACCATCATAAAACAGCAACAGTGGAAAAAGGCTGGGGACTGAATTAATTGGCTTTACATGCAAATTTCTCGAATCCATTTTTACGCTAGGGGAGTTTTATTGCGGGGCAATCTATTGAAAGGTGCAAAAGTAGCTACACCATGCTACGTATGCTACGTGAAGCTACTTTTGTATGCTTTATAAATAACTTTACGATCCATATAACAACGATTCGCAAATCATATTGTAAGGGGTACAAAATAGCGTGTAGGATGCCTCATATTCCGAATCAATAACATAGTAAGCCGAAATTAGCATTTATAATTACGGAACATAAAAATGGGAAGACGAACTTAAAAAATAAGAAATGGACCGAAAAGTTATCTGATTTCTACTTTTATTCTATGTAAATATAAAACAGGGTGAATTATCGCTTTGGACCGGACATTAATTTTATTTGTGTATTAACAGAATACAAACCACCATAAATAAACTGTAACTGTCACTTTTCCTATCAAGCTAAGGATGTCAGTAGACGTTCTGCTGGCTTGCTATTCATTCATTCATTTATAAAAAACGTAGTACTTGCGGTTTGCGGCAAAGCAGCAAGAACGATTACAACTTTTCTCTCTTTGAATTCTTTTATACGCGCCGAATCGCCGCTGAGCGATGAACAACCCTCTTCTCACGAACAGCGTGTTACAAAGGAACTCAGGTTTAATTCCTAAAAGAACTTAACCGTCTGAGAACTTCACATATTAACCCTCTCCGTCAAGGGCAAAAACTGTTACTCACTCCCTATGTCATGGCCACTTTGGAAATAACTATTTCCTTTTACTGTATTAGTGTTTAATGTTTGCTCTTTCACTAGCTACATTCAGTCAATAGTTTTTCACTTCGGTGAAGAATATTTGCCTTTGAAGTGTTGTATTATGACGATATTTAACTTAGGTTATTAACTCACAAATGTCTAAAAATTGTAAATGAAATATATTTTGTTCAATTAATACAATGTCACGAATAAAAATGCGAACATAGAATATAGAATAGAAAAGAAGAAAATTATTTTGAAATGAAAAGGAGAGAACAAAAAACAAAAGTAGTTTTTAGTCATAGAACTGTAGTAAATTTTCGTAGCAAGGACCGTGGCAGCGTCCAGGCTTCATTTCGTAGAGCGCGAGAAAATTGATTACGATGTTCGTTACCATCGCAATCAAATTTTAATTAAAAAAAAATTTAATGCTTATTGGCTATATTTTGACTCTGAATTTAACGGAATTAAAGGTGGTTATATTACACTATGTTTTATTCTGAGGCTCTAACGATGTGTAGGCATAAATTTAATGGTGGAGCATTGAGACGCCACCCTTATTGAGGAATCTTACCTTTATAATATTATTAAGAATAAAAAAAGCTTGTAGCGGAAGGATTGTATGTTGCATTTTTTATAACCTAAGTCGTATACATTTTATAAATGCAGCTGCCTACGGTTAATTTCACTAGGTAATTGTAAAATCAAAATAAACATTAACATATTCTATCCAATCACTTTCTATTTTACGTACGAAAATAGCCTCGTATGTTCTAAGGGCGTGGCAAAGGGAGAGTTACACGTGTAAAAGTATACGGAGCTCTCCCTTGACTCACTTAAATATCTTTGCTCACTTAACATCGAATTTTTTTTTGTTCCAACCTGAAATATAAGCTTCTTATTGTTGAAATGGGAAAATTATGTTATTTTACAGAAGCAGAACACTTATGCTAAGTAGCAATTGTTGTTTCCATGAAAGCTAACTAATTAGAAGACAAGTGCTTATGCTTGTAATATTGAATTATAAATAGGGCATAATGGCTCACAGAATTTTACAAACTCCAAGGGTATGAAATATTTATTTATATGATAAAAAAATTGTGAATAAATTTGTTTCAACAGTACATTAATGTAGCACCGATGTATTTTTTTTGGTTTATTGACTTTATTTATTATTTTATAGAGGTGAATTAAACAACAATAGACGGAGTCGTACGAACTACTGCACAAAGAGATTGGTTCGATCAAATAAGCCTTTTTAAATTCGATGTCGACCTTGTTATATTAAATTCGGCTCTGTAAAAATCAAATAAAATCTTTGGAATAATTTCTTTCAATTCAGCCTTTTAAAAATGAAAGACTCAGACTTTAACAATTCTTTTGATGCCATATAAATTATAATTTATTCATTATACTACAACAAATAAGTTTTTATGAAAAGTTTGCATGACTTTGAAAGGTGATTTTGGTTTGATGACCTTATTACGATATACTACAGAAATTCTTTAATTAAATTGTACTATAAAATATTATTCTTAATGCATCGAGAATTCGCGAAGAGCTCATCACAGCAGACTCACGACTCCAAATATGTTTGTCTTAAAAGATGGTACTTCTTCTTCGCTCACCAGTACTTACTCGCGTCGACAGTGCCCCTAGTTACAGACCTACCTTGGATGACACGGACTGCAAAAGTAAATATGATTAAGAATTGATTCTTGTGTTTACTTGCATAAAATTAATAATAAGAAATCACACTTTTTAAGAATGTTCCCCACTGCAGGGACACAGGCCTACTCTCTGGAAGACAGAATGGACCGTAATCCACCACGCTGGCCCAGTGCGGGTTGGTGGATGTCTCATGTCTTCGAATTTGATGGTTCTAAGAGCATGCCGGTTTCCTCACGATGTTATCCTTCACCGTTTTTGGAACAGTGGTGTTGAAATAAATTACACAAAGTAAAGCGGTTGCCTGGGTTCGAACCCGCGACCGTAAGTGCGTACAGTACAGTACGTAAGTCGGGGCGTAAACTGCTGAGGCACCACTGCTCTATTTTATATTTTTAGTGCATTATTTGTTTGTGAATATAGGTTTTTTGAAGTCGGTTTTGTTTTTGTTAAAATTCCTGTTTATACATACTAACGTTGACTTCTACGTGGCTTTACACTACATGCGCGCCGATTAGTTTAACATTGACAATTTTTATCTAATATACTTAATTTTTAAAACAATATTCAAATGCTTGCATTATTACAATATATAAACAAATAAATAAAAAATAATAATACTACAGTTAATTACAAATGCTAGAATTAATTTAAATATTTGCCCTTACGCATGTCGTCTACTTGAACCTGTGCACGCAGCCAACGTTGCAGAATAGGGCAGTCAGTAGTATAAATACAAATTTAACATAATTTATGTACCAGTGTAGAAAACAACATAATATACAACGTAACTTTTTAGACGTATCAAAACATCTACCAAGAAAATAATTTAACCTCATAACATTTCTTCGTAAATATTTTTCAAGCTCGCTCATTAAATTCGTCTTACTTGAAGTTCTTGTTCTTGGAAAGGGATGAAATTGTTATATTTTCCAGACATCAAATAACAGTCATCGAAAAA
Organism: Papilio elwesi; assembly: GCA_029849275.1. NCBI lineage: Eukaryota > Metazoa > Arthropoda > Insecta > Lepidoptera > Papilionidae > Papilio > Papilio elwesi. The sequence goes on along the minus strand of CM056717.1, from coordinate 14,112,322 downwards.
ACATTTATTGTTAGGAAACATGAAGCACACAGCGTAACCATGTTTTGCGTCGACAACTTACAGACTATATAATATTATAATGTTCTCTATCGTGGATTTATAATTAAAAATAACCTGAGAATGTCGAAGAATATTTAGTCTCACCAGGGTACTTGGCAACCGCATCTCCTCACGGCGGAACAAAGTCTGTATAGTTTACGATAGAAGTAAACATTATAGACATTCCTAACCTCATACAAATCCGACCCTTGGTGGCCGAAGAATTTATTGTCCATCCATAAATTTTGGTTCTGACTCGAATAATGGAAATGGATTCTTGGATTAGTAAAGTCCAGCTAACCTAATAAGGTATGTCCTACACTCTTGATGTTTTCCAAAAAATCGTGGAGTACAACAAACTTATTGAATTCACTCCAATGCGTACATAGATACAGAATGAGACATTAATTAAATGCTACAAACATATCTGACAAGGAACACGAACTGTGTTTTTTCATATATTTTGTGCCCAAAAAGGAACTCATTTAGTTGCATCGATGTTGAAGAAAATTATCGATAATAGCATCAGAAGGAGAGATTTATTCATCATTCTTCTTCTTAAATTGCCAGCTTTCGAACCATTAAGGCAACCTTCATTCTCTATATTGAGGTATAGAATATTCCAGACAATCTTTATATTGCATCATAGACAACAGAGGTTTTTTTCATATTAAGAATAATAAAAAAAACTAGGAATGCATCTAATGGTGAGTGCCATACAAGATCAGTAATTGTCATATAATAAACAGGTACTAAAATCAGAATAGTTTCAAGTACTGTTTAGAGGGATTTCTGTACACGTTCGAGCGCGGAAAATTTACTTTTATCGGGGCTACCTTGGATCCTGATCCTGTATTATACACCAAAAGTCAGTCATCTATGTAGATCCACGCGCTTAGGGCAGCGCATTAATTTTGTAAAAAGAAATCGACCATAGTTCAAATTCAAGTGTGTCAGATTAAGATAGAGGAGAAGGTTCGCTTACATGCTGATAAGTATACATTTCAATAAATCTGACGATTTATGGCTAACTCTAAATCAACACCAGTATCCATCCAAGAGAGCGGTTATTTTTAATTTTATGTTAAAGGATAGGATAATAGATTTCTATAAGCCGAAGTAAAAAAGATCGTAAATCCGTATCTTATTTGTTGGTTTTTGGTGGTTGTTTCTTCTAAATTCTATGTCTAATTAACATCATACGTGAATTTCAGACGCGCTAAAAAACACTGGGTTTGTACACATGCAAATTTAAAATGGCGCTCGAGGATGTACAAGCTTAAAATCGTCGAGTCGTGCATTAAAATAGAGTAAACACAATGTTTCATAACATTTAATGTATAATGTTATTAGGACGCTCCTGGAATTTCCCTGAAGACTGCCGTATTGAATCAGATAGGATGAGGTCGACAACACAGTATGGACGCTCGGTATGTCAGGCGCACAACGTAATAGATTCGACATTTCCTTCGAAGCGTATATATTGCATTAACCAATCGAACCTGGACGAGGCTATTGGAGTCAATGCGACATTAGGTACGACCTAGTTCGATAGGGTAATTAAGTAAGTTGATCCATTTAATCATGATACGAATGAAATTCATAGGGCTTATCGTATTCATAATTACAGAATATACATTATAGTATTTGACCGCGTCCTACACCTAAAACGTTGTTACGAATACGTGTTTATATTCCCCAGAAGAGTTAAAAAATATTTCACAACCGATTAAGACTATATTTTAACAATTCATAAACTTGGAAGATGTCAAACAGTCCTTGCGACGAGGATTCGTTCCCGAGGGTTGACTTGGAGTAATAACATTCCATTAACTTATTCACGGACAAAAAATAGAGAGATGTAGATGTAGTTGTCATTTGAAGTCGATATTTGACATTTGACTTTGGATACATTTTCTTACACAAATAAATAATTCGACAAGTAACTTGGAACCTCTTATTATTTTACGCCAAGTGTATTTGAGAAAAGTGTGACATTTTTTGATCAACATTAAACATCGTTTTACATTTGTTGTCATTAGAATTCTAATATTTATAACTACTACAAGTCGATAATACGCTGTAACGTTGTCAAATATTTATTATTTTATATATTCAAATCAATAAGACAGAGAGTTAAGTATGTATATAATAATTATTTGGATACATTAAATAGTAATATATTTTCTACAGTCTAAAAAGCCTGTTAGTTAAATTGTTGATTTCCATGTAGTGATGAAGAATTTATACTGGCATGGTATGCAAGTTGATATTGTTGAGATCATCGTGTGAAGACATTGATGGTGATCAATGTTTGGCTTAAGATTATTTAATCTCATCCTTAAAATTTAAATATCCGTGACTTTGACTAGACAGCGACTATGAAGTAATTTCTCTTATTATATATTTATATAATAAGAGAAATTACTATATTATATATATTACTCATTGTAACAAGAAACCGAGTAGTACCGAGTGTTGAATGTCACCTAATTACGTCACCAAAATGATAACTTTCAAGGTTACATCATTTAAACAAAAAGCCTACATAACCAATGCGCACTTGAAACAATGTTTTCGTAGAAGTCGGGGCTTCTCAGCTCTGTAATTGCTTTGGCAATCTAATATGCTCACTGAAAAACATCGTTATTAAACGCTTCAGATAATTTTGTAAGTATATAACTATTATATATATATATATATATATAATATGGGTCAAACCAATTGTTCGTATCTTTACGATATAAAAAGTTTGTGGGACCAATTGAATTTTTACTGAAACGTGAATTATTGTTGACCTAAATACATAAATTTCCATTTTAATATTTCGAAGCGAAGATATTAAATTGGATGGCAATATTGCGCACTAACTTTTTTTTCTCAGATAAGTATTTGCACAGAAGCAATAATCATACTAATGTTTGTTTTTTCCTTGAATAGTTATTTTAAAAATTGTAAAATACTATCTATAATAAAATTTCGACGCGGGTATTTGTCCAAAAACTGTGGCTTGACCCACCAGAGGATGTGCTGTGGCGTACCCTTTACGATCGGGCTACGGATAGGGGTTATGGCAGGACCAGGATGGTTGCAACAACACTATGGCCACTAGAGCCCGGCGTTCCTGACTACGGTTACACAACAAGTATCACTAAAAACGCAAGCACTGCAGACGGATGAGACAAGAATTGGGCAAGTTACGATGGAACATTTTGTTATTCAAAGTCTAAAGACTGAGAAAGCGGTAAATTTTGAGGCCAGAAATTTGCTCTTCATCTATGCGGGCTCATCACGCTGACAGAGGAACCCACCAGCGCAGAGACGAGCGTGCGGGGCTACTCTGAATGCCTCAGATAATCAACTCGTCGCTTGCGCGGTTCAGTGCTCGTTGTATACTAAGCTAAGCAAAGAGCACGTATGACCATTTCAAATAGAAATCCATAATCTCTACTCACCCGGTTACGGGTGTGAAAGTTTATTTTTATTTATTTCATGATACTGCATGTATCACGAAATAAATAAAAATGATATGATACAGTATGTGATTTATGGTTAAAATAGTTAAAACTCTTAATAAATAATAAGAAAAATATAAGTTGTCCTATATCGTGCTCCCACATATCCGTTCAAACTAACAGTGCCAGTAACAGTGTAAATGAATCATACAAGATAAAAAACATTTCATACTTGACATTGACGTTTTGACGTTTAGCTTAAAGAGTTTACTGCGCGTGGGAAAAGTTTTTGACAAACGGTCAAAAACTTTTAAACGTCTTTCCAAAACAACTAAGTGACGGTACTCTAGGAAATATACCTTATGAATATTTAATGCTATCCTTTCGGGAGATGGTAATTTTTACACATACATTTTGTTTGCTTTGTTTACAAGTTTGACGTTTCCAATCCATTAACATATTTGTGAAAAATATTTACTCAAAGCCCTTATGTAATTGATAAATGTTTCAAGTCCCACGGCTGGAAAAATACACAACGGTTAGTCGGTGTTAGTTTTAGCCCGTCCTAATTTTTTTGTCATGACAAAAGAAGAAACAAAAGCTTGCGAATCACTACAAAGCTGAAAGCGCAGCGAAGCTAGACAACAGCTGGTACAATATATATATTTTAAATCCTCCCCCATCTCTTTCTATGTCACGATTTACATTGAGTGTAGTCACAAAAGTCAAAGTGATTGATAACGGCGTAATATCACAACTTTGGATCGAACCCATACATCGTGATCTACTCGAAACCCATGGAGTTACGTTACGGCTGTACCTTTTTACTTAAAGTTTACTTTAGAAACTTATTGCCGTGAAATCGAAATAATTAACAAAATACTTACCACTTTGTTACGGCCCAGCTTGTGTCGTAGTCCATCCGCCTAATTAAAATTACAAATTTAACAGTAATAGAGCCCGCAACAACAACATCTGTTGTATGAATTGGCCGGCCCGATCGGTGAAAAATCATGACATGAAAATATAGACTCTAAAACGGCTGGACTGATTTTGATGAAATTCACAGGGATTGTCCAGATTGGCACAGCGGGTGTTCCTGTGTTTAGTAGCGATCGGATCAACATTATTAGTGGTACCCGGGCAAAGCCGGGGAGGGTTACTAGTACTGATATAGTTATATAGACATAATTTGATTGCGGCTATATTGGATTACCATTTTTTTACACGTACTCTATTCTACTAGTAACGCCCCTTAAATTAGTAAATTTTAATTAAAAAACAACCAGGGTCCATTCCAGCGTTTCATTTCGTGTAACACTTAGTTTGAGTTTACTTCTCATAATTTTTGTACCCCTGGCGTATATATTAAAATCAATTATTAAGGTGTTAACTCCAAAAAGTATTTGTTTGCGCTCAATATGTTTATATTCTTTATTATTTTTAGTCAGCATTTCTCTGATCTTTTCCCTCTTATTTAAGGTCGGCACAGTATGACCGTAGTCTATACTATATATAGGTATAGGGTATGTATTCTTTATACAATATTATCTAAGAACCTCAAATGGATATTTGTTGTTATTAACACCCACGTGTGCAATATTCAATTAAGATCTATAATGTACGCATTAATGTAGAAATTTACAAAATAATACCTAACGCCTCTAACATGGCGGTAAAAAATTGTAGAGATATTAACAGATATTAATGTATATTATATTTATGTATAACGTAAGTTTATATCTTTGTATGTATTGCTTATGTTTAGAGATTATATCTTTATTGTTAAAATCGTGATCTTATTTATTTATTCTTGGCTTTTCTTGTTACCCCGCTATTTATTTATTTGTACCTCTCCTGCCCTACAGGGTTGCCTGGAAGAGACCGCTAATAGCAATAAGGCCACCCTTGCCCACATTTACGTTACAAGTTTAGTTTTAGTAAATTTGTATTTAGTTTATTGTGAGCAATAAACTGTCTAGCTATCCTTTTGTTGACATAAGTTATCAAAGTAAGTAAGTACATCAAAATTGACTTAACACTCTGGACAACAAAACAAATCAAAATTGTTTATCGTAGAGTTTGATACAATGTAAATTAATCTAACTCAAAACTATTGATATAATATTTATAATCAGTTACCCGTAGGCCAGATGTCGTTTATCTTAATTTAGCTTATCGAACCTTCTTCGAGTGAATTGTTATTGACTTGGAATTATCAGCAAGCTCAATAACAGTTCTTGCTAATTGATGTCATCATTATGCGTCCGGGCGACCATATAGGTCGTACCTACATTTTTATTTATATTTTATCAAACGCCCGAGATAATTTCATAAAACAATGCGCAAGCAAACCAAGCTGTGGTATGAAAATAATAAAATCAATTCTAATCAGTTAATGCGAACACGATATAACACGTACATCATATTAGACTAAACCTAATACGCGATGATTATATTTAAGTGTGGTAGAGTCCGCAACAACAACATCTGTTGCACGAATTGGCCGGCTCGACCGGTGAAATACTACAACCTCACAGAAAACAGGCGTGAAGTAGAAGTACTCTGCGTTTCGTCTTATCTGAATGAGGTGCCGGGGACTAATTTCAGTAATCTTCCCCTTCCCACCCTTTCCTCATAAGGATCGGATGGGAAGGGGAGTAACGGGGAGAAAGAAATATCGTTTTTCCCGTCTATGCCCTCCTCTGTCCATTAAAGGCAGGCAACGCATCTGCAACACATATGCTTGTTGCGGATGTCTATGGGTAGCACTCACTTAACATCAGGTGATCCGCTTGCTCGTTTGCCACCTTCTCGCATAAAAAAAATAATGATTTTAGTGGTTCGGGCTTATATTAATCATTACACAGATTCCTACGAACTTACGTATTACCAAAACAACTGTCGCTGCACTAAAACTTATTGTCATTCTATTGCATTCATACATCAACACATACATTTTAACAGTGATAATCAAAACAAGCTACCTAAAATTACACTAGCGTAAGCATTGAATTTAATACCAATACGATTCTCGGGTATGACATTCCAAGGAGCACGGTAGATGCGGTGTTTGTGGATGGCATCGTGGCTAACTACTAGAACTCCCTACCTATTTCCTTTATATGGTCGTTATTATTTCTGTAAACTCTGCCTACAGATCTGCAAGAAGATAAATACGTATTTCATTGGTTTCTGCCAATGACTTTTCCAAAAATATATAAAAAGATGTCACCTTGTAAAACTCGATACTGCCTTGAACAATGGCTGGAGATAATAGGGCTTCGATGTCAGGCTGTCTGTTATGACGTATGCCTTTTGTTCACAAGTATTATTTGACGTGTTTGTATTTTTTTAAATAGAGATAATGAAATATTGTAATAAAAATGACAATGCCCCAGAACAGACGAATATTTATATTTGAATATACAATTTATTTAATTAATAAATTGCAGACCTCACAGATCCACTAATGGACGTAACCTTCTGAACATTCTTTTGGATGCCCGCAAAGATCATTAAGCAGATCGTCAGTCCACTTTGCAGGACGGCTACTTGCAAAAGCATTTGGTCCTATCGTCTGTTCGTTCTTGATATTCTAATTCAAAACTCTAACTTATTAACTCAGTTAAAATAACAGTTTATTTTAGTACGAGTCTCGTAATGAAAACATTTTTACTTTTTAACTTTTTTATTATTAAATTCGAATGTTATGATTTTTGTTCGTATTTCATTTCATTTCGTAACACTCCAATTGATATAATTGGAGGATTACGCATATCGATTTATAAAATGTGAAAGGCTGTATATTTTTTGTACCTTATATAATTCTGTGAAAAATATTAGCGAACCAACTGGCTAAGTGGCAATTAGCGAGTTGCCTGGGAGATAATTCTGATACGAAAATGAAAACAGTATGAAAATATGTTTTTTTTACAACGTTATAAGTTGTACGTGTCAAACATAATTGTGTTTCTCCCACAAAGGCGTTTTCATATGGGAAAAACTATACACCGATATTAAAGCAAAATCTTAATACTTATGACTAATAAAAATTAAGATATTACTCGAACTTTCTACGACTAATTAAAATATAACACATCTATTAATGACGTATTATATTTTAATGGTACTCCTTTCTCCCTGTAATATCTTTAGATTTATATGTTTTTCGCTTAGGGATAATTTGAATATCTCCCTGGATAAATAGTTTAAACATAGGGACAATGTTATCTTTAAACATAAAATTGTCATAATGCTAAGATAAAACCGATTTTTGGTAATTACGTTTTGGTGAACTTACTACTTATTACTTTACTCCTGGGTATAAACTATTTTTTCTAGATTTAATCAGTGTAAAATTATGGTGAAATCACACTCCATGCGTACAACATACGACCATGAATTTTCGAGGTGATCCTTGAGTAAGCATTTTATGATGTGATTTAAATCACGAAAAACATTTCTGAATTACTAATAAATAAATTAGGAAAGTATGAAAAAATATTTATGGTCAGCATAGTGAAACATCAGTTGTAAAATAAATACATAACTCAATAATTGAATATCCCTGGGCCCCTTCAAATAAACCGATTCATTGAATTCCCGCAGCGATCGTTCAATATTCTTACAAAACGAGCGTAGTACCGTCTGCCGCGATAAAAACACATCACTTAAATATTTTAAGCCCTAAGCTAATTGTTTTTTTTTATAGTCCTCCTTTCTTTAGCATCTGATTGAAATATTAAATGAACCTTTTAACCCTAATAGCTCTTTGTCAAGTAATCTTTATAGAAGACTTTGAAAAATGTAACTCAAATTACCATTCTAATAAATTACAATGTGGAAAAGGCCAGGAGATAGAGATTACCTTAAGTCCGAGCATTAGCGGCAATTATTGCACGGGTAGTTTCACGAAAAAAGAAAACGGGAATAAGGTAGATGTATTTATCATACTACTTATATAATTCAAACACCGGAAATAATATATATTTTAAATATCGTCTAATACGTGAGACCCAACAGCTACTTCTGTTTCCTTTATCTTATCCCCTCTCATTTTTATTGACTCCTCCTGTTTTCTGAAAAAAAAATCCCAGGTTTGGGCGCAAGGACGTTAAATTCGTGACAACGAAACCTAAAACAAAGAGCTCTCGGTACGGAATAATGTATTACAGAATAACAATAAATATATAATTTATTATATAAAAATTAAAGTATTCTATTCATTGAATGGTCTTATAATTTGTGTACATAAGCCAATAAAACGATGCGTCATACCTCCCAGCCGGTCGAATGCCTCCTAGGGTATACCGATTTATAATATGTGTATATGTAACTCAAGCCCGAATTGAATAGCGGCAAGGTATATAATAACTCAGACTTTCAGTGTCGATCGGAATGTATCGCGCTGCCTCTTATGTCATAATGCTTGCTAGCACTGTATATCTCTTAAAATGTTTGAAATTGGCTCGACGCAAAGAAATTATCGAATGGCTTGTATAAAAGCCACATTTATGAACATGGCTACGACACGTGTCTTTGTTTCAACTTTAGTATTTCATAAACACTAACCGAGTAGTTTTGTAAACTTTCTTGCATGATGCTGATAAATCACATAACAGTACACTATTTGCACGACTATTTGTAGTTCAGTTTAGGCCATGGCACAAATAACAATCGTCCTTTCAATTCTACTTCTCAGCTTTTTCGCTAATACTGTAAGTAATTCTTTATATTTCATTTATTATTAAAGTGTATTAATACTTGATATAATTTAAAAAGACGATATGTTATTTATTTTTGTTTTATTAGATGTCTAGAGATTAAAGTTAATGTAAACGTTGAGTATAATTAAGGTCAAGTGCCTTTAGCAACATTGAGTTACCGAAAGCAGTTGACAAAGTTATATGAAATATTCAGGTAAAAACGAAACATTTATATTCAAACATGATTTCATCTTATTTAATAGAATAATAATAAAAACTAATTCTGTACTTTGTTACTATAATGTTATATAATAAAGAAATTGGTTTTACGTTACAAATTCACATAACATGAAGTTGGTGTATCATCAAAGGATATTACACACTCGCTTAACATTAGCATTACTCTTCTCTTACGTAGCTATGTCAAAATCGTAATCTAATACTGGCGCAGGTAAGTGGTATTTAAATAAAAATTATGTTACTTAAAATATAACTTTTATTAGTCTTTATTCATGATTAACCGATTAAAATCATTCAACCAAACTTTAGATTCTTTAGAAGGCCTAAGCGCGAAGACTTCTATCCCGTTATCCTCGGTGAACGACAATCGCAGTAAAGCGACGCAAAACGACACGACGAGAAAATATCAAGCTTAGTAGTCGTTGTATGTATTTGTGGGCCTGCATTGCCGCCATAACCGTATAACGTCGCGTCGCATTGCGCAGTATCACGTCGCATCGCATTTCATCGCTCACCTACGACAACGGGTTCTAATAGCAGTCACTCGTATTTCAATAAAAGGAACCATCACCCCGACGAGTAAAAACGTCTAAAACGTGTCGAAGGCTTATTCTAGTCCTCTCCTCCTTCCCATCCTTTGCTAATAAGGATTTGACGGATGAATAAGGAATGGAAATAACCCTCTTTTGTTTATTTAATCCCTCCGTCAAAGGTAGGAAACGTATCTATAACTCATTAGCTTGGTGCAGTTGGGTAGTGGGCACTTAATATCATGTGCCGTTTACGCCACTATGCTGGCAAACAAATAAATGGTGGCTTAAAAAGATAAGTTCTATAAAACATTAACTAAACGTACGTTAATTACGTCTCGCTCGCCTCTCTGTGTACGCGTCCCTGCAACGAGCGGCAAAACAATTATTTCACGACGTAAGTTAACGTCGTTATGTACATCTTAGGTTCAAGTTAGCCGTTGTTATGTCACCAGAGTCGGATCTCTTGTTAATGTCCACAATATTATTATGTAAATAAAAAATAAGATGTCATGCTGGGTTTTTCTTTCAAAAACATTCACCAGTCATTTTTTTAAACACTCGTAAAGTAGCTGAAAATAATCCATAAAATTATACAAATGTTAGCGCAATGACCGAACAGTAGGACGATAATTATAGGAGACAAATGTTTGCCAATTTCAGGTATATGAAGAAGCAACAGATTCTTCATAAATTGAATGAATTTATATAAAAGAAGAAAAATGACCTTGCCTTGCTCGGTAATCCTATGAAATTTGGTAGCGATCACCAATAATCAAATAAATTATGTATTCAATGAAAGGCAATACCTTGACGGCATAATTTATATATTTTATATATAGCATATAGATAATGAAAAAAATGACACAATTAATCATTCGCGAACGAGAACAAAGCTGGGACTTAGTTCAGCGTTTCAGAAAAATTAACAGACCATAAGGCCCTATTATGGCCGTTAATGAATAAAATGTCGGGAATCCAGCTACCTTAGTATTTTCAGTATACAATTAGGAAGCATAAACTCTACAGCGCACTTAATATCTGTAAGCGTTAAATAATATAACATTGAAATGATGTCAATCTGAAATATGAGAAGGTTTCTAATTGAAGTGATTCCAGTTCTGTGACTCATTGGTGGACTATCAGTACGTTCTTTAAAGGTATATACGGAATACTCGTAGCTGATGAGCATGTACGCGTAGTTATATGGATGTAGAAGAAGCGAGAGAAGTATGCCAGAACCGCGCCAAATAGAAATCCATGACCACTGCCTACCCCTATCGGTTAGGAGCGTGAGCGCATATTATTATTATGAGATGCTTAAAATATTGTCTCTATAAAATCAACGAATACTATATGTTTGCATTTGTTATAATTTTACATATGCCTCTATATGTCTATTTTCAATCTTGAATATATATTATTTTCCAGGTAGTTGCAAATCAGGTAAGGTATAGCAGAAACATGGTACAAAACACTGCGCAAGCTTTTATATAGACCAGAAGTTTATTAAGAAATGCATATAAAAATATCTAGACGCCTGTAGTAAATCAAATTGATAACATAGAAAGTTTGGTGAAGTCATTTTTCATGAAAATATTGCAAAAAATTTGAATTGTCTGTATGTAATATCAAAATAAAATTTCCATACTCAATACACACGATGTAGGTATATAAAATCTGTCTGTATGTTTGTTCCGGGTAATCTCCGAAACGACTGAACCGCTTTGGATAGGACTTTTACTTGAAGATAGCTAATATTGTAAGGCTCTCAAATAGGTTAATTTAATTTGAACAAAATAATAAGGGTTCCGCGCAAAACGTGAAAAACAGTCGAAATTGTGAAAAAAATTACGCAGCACCGTATAGAAAGCACCGCCCGCTACCTGCAATGTCACAAAGGTTGCCTTAAGTAGTAAAATAATATAAGCATTCTATTTGAAGTGTAAACTTTTCTAGCCGCGTTAATGATATTAGGTAAATATATATTGATTTCACGCGGACAAGGTCGCGAGCAACAGCTAGTAATAAATAAAAACAAAACGAAATGTTCATTATAAAAACTATAATTATATAAGAAATTTTGATTACAAGATATGTTTGTAGATCTAGGAAAACACAAAATCCGAAGCAGCTACAGATCTCGTTACTAGCGCCCGGTTTCTGAAAGGCTGGTCAATGGAAAACTTTCCTAGCTCTCTTACAGAAAATGCAATCGTTTTAACGCGACACGGTTGTCGACATGAGTGTTAGGTAAATAAAAAAGACAATGCTTTCAAAAACCGTAGTGTGTAAAAACATTGTACACCAGCGCCCGGTTCATGGAATGGACATTCATAACATCACATTTGATTAAAGTAATAAATTACAATCATAGTAAATGTAGGACTTACATTGATTATGTTTCTTTCCACGATACCATCGCAATTTATCTAGATTAGCGGACAGTAATAAATGCAGCTGCACAAAAAACTTAAATAATAAATTTAATATGCAATAAAGCATGAGTTACATTTAAATCGATAGCGACATGTTCCTCATGTTGACACATTGAAGATGTGAAATATCCTAATAAAAAAAATTAATAAAAATAAAAAATGAACAAGGGTTATTTTGACCGTTTCGAATTAAGTTATAATCAGCATATTGATAAATATAGGATGATCTTTGATGTTGAAATGAAAACAATTCTTAACTTTGTTCCTAGATATATATTTTATTTAAAAGCTATTTCATATCGTATCTGTAGAATCCTGTAGCGTGGAACATATATTTGATATATCCTTAATTACTTAGTTCGGCTAAAGTATATTTAAATTTCGTAAACTGTGAAAACATAATTTGAAAGATCTGTTAGACATAAACTCTCGTTGCGTTTACAATACAACTCGAGACAAATGTATTTAAAAAACGATGTATAAAGAAATTTAAATAGACAAAGGATTGATGTGCTGGAGATGAATGCTAAGGGTTGATTTCACCATTTGCATTCGAAAACAAGTTTAACATAACTACGTTTTGCTTAAAAATCTTAATAGTTCGATTCAAATGTTGCTGCAATTTGATTGCGCTTACAAAACCGAAGTTTAGTGACGTAGAGCGTAATAATCGCCTTCAGCCTACGCGCAGATGTCATGTTATACTGTTTGTCAACGACAAAACTGTGTCATTTACAAACCGCGTTTACAGAGCTGAATGCGAAAAATCGGCCGTTTGGAATTTAAACTCAGTTAGAACATAACTGCGTGCAGTTTATGTTAGTCAATTGTAATTTAGAGCTCTAAAGTCTGTTAAGCGCTAAATCGAGTTTAGGTAGAATTAATCGCGTTTATTTTCAATTTGAAATCTCACCTTAGAGAGCATAACTGCCTTTAGTTTACCTTGGTTAAACAGGTAAACTCGGTTGAATTTTTAAATCTCCCCTAAGGATATCTTGGACTGCATGATGCACCAATGTCAAAAATCCTGACAATAAAAACGCGCTCCTCCACTATACAAACACAAATTCTCTCATACTTTGGCCACACGATGCGCAGAAGGGATGAAAGATGGAAAAACTAATTGTGGTTGGAAAGACCGGAGGCAATAAATCGCGCTGCGCCTCACCAACAACCGATCAAGTACAAGACCAACCGTTTCCTTCAAAATAATATTTTATTCGTACAATAATCTATTATACACATCATGCAAAAGATAATTGACGATGTATCTCCGTAAATCAATCAATGCATTAAGATGAAAAAATGCATGGACAAACATACAGAATACGAAAAAAACTTAATAAAAGGAAAAGAGAAAAAAGCTGATATAAATAAACACCTTGCAATAAAAAACGTTCTTCATATCTTTGGCATAAAAGCCTAAATGTTTAGTAAATGTTTTCTGTATACTTTCAAGCCTTTGTGAGCGGATATTATATTGAGGATTTCATATAGTACAGGCTTATTCAAGTTGACTACGAACAATTGCGTTATAAAGAAGAGGTTTTGTACAGGCCTTTCATGCCATGAGTGCGCTGGCAAGACAGAGGAAATATACCACATAAGTATCTAATACCGCGTTTCGTCTAATAAGTGAGTGGAGCAGATTTTTTAAGAAGATAATGGTAAAAATTTGAAAGAAATGTAATAGTTTAAACAGTTTTAACCATAGATTTTTTTATCAAATATATTTTGAGTTCAAATACGCCGAAACAACTTGACCTTTTTAGCTATGTCTCTTTTGTATTCAATTATATTACAAACTTATAGGCAAAATTTAGTATCAGACGCGCTGCTTAAATAATTTTTTTGATAACATGTGCTATTTATTAGTGATTGTTTATACTCATATAGTAACTCAGTCTATCTCGTTAGAGCAATAAAATGAATAAATTCGAAATATTGAAGCGAAGAAGAAATCAAGACACCTTAGCCTGACATGTATAGGATGTAAGTTATTATGTTGTAGAAGCTCGTGTACAGACCAATTATCCAGCCGTCTCTGCGCAGACTGATGAAATTATTGAAAGTTAACTAACGTGTTGCCGCCAATTAGAACATTCTGCTGTCTTGGCTACTACGCTACTAACGCTACTCGAATAATCGAGTATTTTAGTATAAAGATTTTGACAATTATTCGAATAATAATAATAATATTCGAATAATTGTCAAAAATTTTTACATAGTCTAAAACAAAGTCGTTTCCGCTGTCTATATCAGATGGGAATGGATTTTAATGCAGTTTCATTAACAGAAAGAGAGATTCAAGAGGAGGATTAGTATTTATAATACTGGCACATTATAGTAGAGAAAATCAAAAAATTGTGGTAAAAAAAAATTTTGTGCAAGATATTGGAAAAGCTGACTGACTTCACGAGATAGATTTAAAAAATGCACTACGAAATTGTATATCTTCAAAGATCTCCAAAAAGTAAGCGATGACATATAAATATACACTCGCGCCTGTGACTCAGGAGGGTAGACAAATATTACGGATTTCCATTTGGCGCCATCCAGGCACACCTGTCTCGTTATTTTTTTATATCCATATAACTATGCACACATACTCGCCGGCGTAAATAATCTGATCGATAAACGTTCTCCTTGGACGTCCCCTGATAACACTGTTACTCAGTTTTAACAACATAAATTTGTCTTGTTACTTACTTTCTATTCATTCACGCATTTAACATGCCCGAACATAGTCTTCTTAAATTAAAATTGTAATAATATAATTGTTTTTATGTTATATTACGCTTATGTTTGATAAAAAAAACATAACCCTCGTAGTGTATTGAATAATATATAAATATACAAGCAATAAAGCTCAAAATTTAGAATTTAAGTAACCGAAATACAAAATGTGAAAGCGCAATTTATTCATTTGTGAGGACAGGTCGCAAATTCATACGTAGGTGTGTATTTTTATTTATTGTAACAATGTTTATGGGTAGAGTAAATAAAACTAATGGGCACAATTTATCCTAGTATATTATATAGCTTACAATGAAAAAATAAAGATACTTTTGCGATACTTATAAGCTTATGTCAATGACAGTGTTTATAGAATAAATTTCGTGAATCCAAAGAACCCTACCTTTACGCTTTACAAGTAAATACAAAGAGTTTGAAGCTTTGAAATTTTAATTAAGGTCTCTCTCTTTAATGAGGCTAATATAAACATGCCCCCAACCAGCACTAACAAATGTTTTATGATATTTGATGAGACTTTGAAACAAAACATGAAAAGTTAACAGTGTATTGTTACGTAGACACTCGCATGTAATTCTCGAATAGTTATAAAAATTACAAAACAAAGTTCTTAAAACGTGGTGTTATTTACAAAACAGCGAAATTAAGCTAAATTAACCAAAAGCACTTTACACATGAGCTGACCACAAGTACGCACGCAAAAGCTTTCATTGTTGCCAGGACCTGCAGACAACACGTCGTATCTCAAAGTGATTTATTCAAGTATTTAAAATGCTTCAATTCATTAAAGGAAGAAAAAAAGTCACCTTGAAATGAAACATCCATCTGTAGCGTTGTACATGAAAAGTATCATTGAAGATATCCAGAGCTTTATTTATATGAATTCAGACGAAAGTGTACGATTGGGGCGCTCACACTCTACACCATACGTTGTTTACCACCGTAGACTACCTATACATGTATAGGTAGTATGGTAGCGTACAGTCAATACACTGAAAGGTAACAGACCTGATCGATATAATTTGTAAAGGATATTACTACTTCTTACACCGTACCTCTTTTGTTTTATCAGTATTTCATCTATCTGTCTGCGGCAGATTGTAAACTTTATTAATTTATAATCAGACTAGGCTTATTATAAACTGTCAGCAATTTGTGAACTCAATTATTTTTACATAACTTCTTCTACACCCATACATCTACACATACATGCTCTTCGGTTACGGGTACACCTTTAGTATCGCCCATCTTTAGTATGTCACTAATCTGATCGATATCAGTTTTCCTTGGGCGTCCCCTGTCAACACCGCCACTCACTTTTGCAACATAAATTTGTTTCGTTACTCTCCCTTCGTTTACCCTTTCACCTTCGGACCACCAAAGCGCATCTTTTACAATTCTAGTCACAATCTCTATTTTTAAATCAAACTTTTTCCTCACTTAATATATAGAAAGTGTTATACATACATAGTGTTGATAACAAGAGAGCTTTTTACTTTAATTGTAAATTAAATCACTGACAGAATATTCTATGATTAACTACTAATTTAATTAAAAACGGTCCGTTACTGTTTTATAAACGAGGGTTCATCAAACTGTTGCATTGCTGGGGCGTATCGATTACAACAATCAATACGGTAATTGAAAACAGCGCCGTACGTGCTGCCATAATTGAAAACCACATTCATCGAACAATGTTGGACATAGTTTGGTCCGATGACCAGATTCTAATCTCTATCTATAACGATGTTAATTTCTAAATTGTTTTTTTTTTATAATAGAGTAATTAACAACAAAGAATTAGATTTTTTAAGATCCTATTATGGCGAAATAAATTGAATTGCATTTTATTTTTACTGTGTGTAAATTTAAGTGTGTTTATTATACTAGCAAAAATTAAGGTTTAATTTAATCCATTATAAGTTAATACAAGTATTACACTTTACTTCTTATAATCTGTTCCCAGAATCAGGACGGAAGGCTCGGGTGTTTTCGATATTTTGTTGATAACTTAATGGTGTTATATAATATCAAATACACATACAACAACTATAGTAAATTACTTAAACACATAGTATAACTAAGATAGTAAACAGAAAATCTACGATCAACTTCGCGAAGGAATACTTTATATCATTTCCCTGAAATCCCTGACATCAAAGTTGTCGGAACTTGTTTAACTCACGTTGAATTTGTGTTGCTAAGGGTATTTATTTGCAAAAGAAGTAGGTCACTCGACGGTACAGATCACCGAATTGTATTTAATGTTCATAGGGTTCTATGGTGTAATGGTTAGCACTCTGGACTTTGAATCCAGCGATCCGAGTTCGAATCTCGGTGGAACCTGTAATTTTTGAAATATTTTTCAAAATCTTTTTTTGTTATATTTTACTTATGATACTTTTTCTATATTGTTCGTATTATAAACTATTAATTTTAATGACATTTTGTACATGTGATTCTTATGGAATTATAGTTGTACGAAATTGTAGACGTACCACCTAAATTTATATTATAGTTAATGTATTTGTTAAAATGATGTTGTTTGTTTATTGTAATTATTTAAACATTATCATTTGGTTTGTAAAATATAACATTTATATTTGCAGGGAAATTTGTAACAAAATTTGTAAAAACAAGTGAAATTATTCGTTATAAGCCTACCACAATTTTCACTTAACACTTTACCCTCGAGGGCACATAATATGTCAAACGAAATGCTAATTAATTTTGTTTTCGTTACATTTCTTTATTATACAAAGGGCCTCGAAATACATTAAAAGGGTTGACCATACAAAGCCTCCCACTTTTCCTATTGTATTCTTAAAAAATGCTAATAAGGTGTAATATGAAATGTATTATTATTGTGTTCAAATGTACTTAAAATATTATTGACATTAACAGCACACGTAAACAATCACATCACAATACGCCATGTAGTTGCACTTTAATTGCGTTGTATATACTCATTGTAGTGTCCTAATGAAAACTGTTCTGGTTACCTGAATAAAATCGATTTAAAAGTGTTTTATCGTAATTGATTCTTGCTACATATATGTACTATCTTGCTGTGCATGCTAAAATATAACCATAACTCGTAGTTACAAGGCAAGAGCTAAATTTAATTTGGACAAATAATATTTCAGTTGGTGTGGTATGTAAAAAACATATTGAAAGAGCCTGCAAATGTTGCCAACCTAAATATAAAACAATCATCTACTATATAACTGAAAAAAAATCCAAATCTTATAGAAGAAGGTGGCAAAGAAACAAGCGATTCACCCGATATTCAGTGATGCCCATCTGCAAAAAGCTAACTAGTTGCCGATGATATGCCCTACCTTTAATGATCAGAGGAGGGAATAAATAGAAAAAGGATATTTCCTTTTCCTATCTCCATCTCCTCCCCAGACAAATCCCATACTTTGCTTATTAGAAATGGATAGGAAGGAGTAGGATTAAGTTCTCAGCGTCACCTTACGCGTCAGACAAAACGCAGAAATATTTCTACTTTTTGCCTGTCTTCGGTGAGGTCTAAATATTTCACCGGTCGAGCCGCCCCATTTGTACAATAGATGGAGCTGTTGCGGACTTTACCGCTGTATATTTTTCCACGCATAGCTTCAGAACGGCTAAAAGTACGGTCATATTCAGTAAAGAATACTTTTAGAAATTCGTACCTTGTTCACAAATAAATTCACATGGTTACGGCACGTACTACCCTTATTTAGAATTATAAATAATCACAATATTAAGTTGTCATCTAAGAAGTTTCAAATAAACTAAGATGAAAAATTACGTGCACGAGTTGTTGATGACTTATATAATTTAAACCTTACTAATTTAATGTTTTCCATGCGTTTCAGATATGCAAAATTGTCCTGCCTCATAAGTTACGATATCTTGAAAACATGTTAAACGCAGAAGTCATCGCTAAAGCCGCGAAGCTCCGACAAAGAATGGAAGCTAATCCGAACATTCAAGAGAGTGAGAAAAATTGGCCGATATTACTAGCTAAATACCAAACAGATGAGAAGTATAAGAAGCTCGCACCTTATTCGTACAATAATATCTACGGAAGACGAATCCCGAACTTGTAGTAGTGGTCGAAAAAATAAAATTATTTAGTTGCTAAGCTTTTATTAAATGTTAATGACAAACAGTGTTAATAAAATCATGTAAAACACATTTAACGTTCAACGTTCTTAACCTCGCCCTTATACCCACAGCGCCTGCATTGTACAACACAATATATCCGTTAAACCTTACATAAAATACAAAAGGAATAAGCTTACATCAAATAAGAAATGAAATAATAAATAATCAATCTATACATATAAATTAACGCCCTGTGTAATATGTATGAATGTATATACACCGAAACAGCCGAACCGATTTCAATTAATTATTTAGGATTATTCCAGATTGGTCTACCGGGTGATCCCGTGATATTTCATAGCGATCGAATCCACAATATTGGTGCTACCCTGGCGAAGCTGAGCCGTATCACTAGTACTTAATAAATTACAAAAGACTAGTGATTTTAAAATCTTAATATTAAAACAAGATTGTAGGGTTGCTCAGGCTATACACGCGCCATAATATGAGCTTATTTGGTCTAGATGATCGAAATAAGCTCGTAATTTCAGCACATTTAAGACCAATAACGATGCTATGAAATGTTGTTTTATTTTTAAAGCAACAATGCATATTGGCCTATGACTATGATATCAATATAATTGTCAAACCCTCTCGTAGCTTGACGATTGTAGCTACCCAGCCACTACGACCCGACTCCAACTATCACGGTTTTATACAAATAAATACGAGATTTTTTATCATTTTAATAGACTTAATAACACGTTCGGAATGTAATAAGTTTAGTTATGTTAAACAATTTATTACGTAATAAGTCGTTCAAATGTATTTTGTTATTTTATTTTTGGTTGTTCTATAAAAATGTGAAGGTACAGAATTTTATATTCCGAGTGCAAGGAATAAAAGAGTGAAATTAGAAGACGAAGCAAAACGCAATATTCTTCAGTGAAATTAAAGTGCGCATGGCTGTACGTTGGATTTTATTAAACAAAAAGCCTTGATCTTTTTGAAGAAATGTATGAAAATTCTCTAGAAATGTAATACGTCTACATTTTTGATGTTACAATTTGTAGTTTGTTGTTTTTAGTTTCATGAAAAGTTCTATCCGAATACTTATACCTATCTACCAAAATGATTGACATGGGTACTGAAAAACTTATGACTAAATTATATTCATTTTTCCAAGAAAGGGTTTTGTTTAATCATTTAATATTATCTTATTTTGATCGTAGACGGTAAAGTTTGGTAAATGGGTACAAATATTCGGTTATAACTTTCACAAACTCCCCTTGGCAAATTCACGCCAATTATTGAAAGAAAATTTTCTTTTAATAATTGGCGTGAATTTTCTACGGGGAGTTCGCTTCGCATATCATTATTTACACCCTTAGACGATATTACGAATCCAGAATTTAACTGGCCAACCATTTCGATAGTTTGACAAAAAACTTTTTTTTTATGTCAAACTATCGAAATGGCCGTAACAAAAACCTTTTTGTCTGATTAATAAAAATCCCACAAACCCATGGCAACTACAAGACCAGACTGAGCAACGCTTTCTTTGGTAGTGACCACCACCGCAGGTACAATAAATCGGTCCGATCACGGTCGTCATGACAAACAACGCACACAACGTTGTCTTGAACCGTCTAAATGAAACATTAAGGTGTATTTGAGAAAAATACCCAAACTAATATATTATTATTTATTTGTAGGCTTATTTGTACTCTTAAATAATTTATCTTTTTCAAAATTCCTTAATTATATATGTCATACATATAATCAGACTATTTACAGCCCGCGGTTTCGTAGTCGTTCGTTTCTTATTTTCCACGATAGAATTTTTTAATTGATTACGTGTAATAACTTCGAATCTAAACATTACCTGGCAAGAGATATTGTAAATAGACGTTTTGTATATTTTCCTATCCTCGGGAACAGTTTTATATAGGATATGCAACCTCCTCGCTCAAATATTCAGCCAAATTAATTTGAACTTCAAAAATCAAAACAGAAAAACAAAAGAGTCGTTATAGGTCGATGGAAATTCTTATTAAATAGGACCGTGGTAAATGAATGTAGTGAAATACAAATGTACTGGATTGACGATTTCAAAATTGTGGTGTTTATGAACCTAATACAGTGTCAGCAAGAGAAGCTCTAGCACAAAGTTGGGTTAAACGTTTTTACTACGGGAATTTAGATAAATCACGGTCGAAAGTGTTCCAGACAGTGCTGTCACTGTCACATTAACACATGTCAAATGGTGGTAAAAATACGGGCAGCTATGAGGACTGCCGACAGAAGTGAAACTGAAAACAGGTGGAAAGGTGAGATAATAATTAAAAATAAAGACAAAAACTAGGAGTCTAAAATTCCCCCTCCCCCTCGCCGCCACTTAATCCTCCGAATCCAGTACTGGCAAACATTTCAGTGACAATAAATTACAAGATATTAAGCTATTCTTTTTATAATTCTGGTAGCAGACATGCGTTCAGAAAGCACTCGGTCTCACAGATGTCGATTTAATACGTTAGATACGTACGGTACGATAAATTTCAATGGCCACAGAATGTTTACTGTAAATAAAAGATAAGCTTTAGTTGACTCTTTACAGCATTTATGATTTTTGCAACAATAAATAATGATTTAAATATGTTTAATTATTTATGATATTGATTAATAATTAAATATTATAAAACTTATATTATATGGCGTCATGTCCTATCAATATCTAATTTTCCATTAACAAAGTGCTATCAAAGGGAAAGCGATAGCTTTCCAATGAAAATAATGCCAGGTGAGTGATGGCCTAAGGCATAGCGAATTTCAAATAGCATGTGCAATCCATCGATCGGTTTAAGCCTATAAGCCCCCTATGTCGTTCGAAAACTAATAGCTCTGAGGCATCGACCCGTTTACATGGCCCGTGCAAAGGATAAACAAAATGACAATTTCGTGTGTGCAATCTCATACTCCAATAAACCTGTGTAGCACTATACAGATGTATTGGTTATGAGATTGCATGCCGATTGCAACTCCCCTTGTGAATATGCATCGAAACAGATTGTTCCCGGCCTCGATTCGGTTATTTTAATAGGATCACAATCCGTAATACTAGTTTACACATTGAAAGTGTAGTATTTACGTAAATATAAGATGTCATTAATATATCATTTCAGCCAGCAATATTAAGTCAGCTTTACACTACCTTATTCTAAATTCAAATATAAGAAATATTTTTATATAGATGTATGAGATGTAATTGTATAAAATAAAGAATCTAACGATTTGTCTCTTATATAGTATAGAGTATAAAGGCGTTTTTAAAAAAATATATAATAATAATCGATCGGAGATATAATCACGATGTACCTTTTGAAGTATATTAGTTAAATTATCTAGTTAAATTAAATAGAACTTTTTAATTTCGTAGACGACAATAAGTCTTGTAGAAGAGCAGTTTTCTACAAAGATTACAGAGAAATTTGAGTTCAGTTTCAACAAGTTTTAAATGCTAAAACATAACGTTTTTAGTCGAACGCTTGAACGATATACCCAGAAATGTATACAAGATATTGTATCTAAGTTTCTTACAAAATTTGAAGCAATTTCACTATAAATATTTCATTTAAAACGCTAAGGCTAAGTTTACACCGAAAGTATCAGCTACCGACTATGTGAGCAGGCTCACTATAAACTCCAGTGTGAACGTGAAATCCCACTTCATTTCCATGCATTTTTGGTGAGCACCAGCGTCGTTCCGGCTGACAATACGTTAAGTTTGATCGCGCCCATACATGTAACAATCTAATTTATAACATGTTAAGTTAGTATTTAACAGCGCGTGTATCAATGTATACACGCATATTAAATATACTATATATTATTATATACAATACTAGTTGTTACCCGCGACTTCGTCCGCGTGGAATCAAATTAAAACATATTAATCACTTTGCAGAATAAAAATGTATAATCGTATTTTCTTTCATTAAATGTTTTTACTGTATAAATTAAAATGTAAAACATCAGTTTCAAAATTATATTTTGATTTATTTATCATTACAGATTACCACCAACACTACCTAAAGTCTAATCGAGTAAGGAACTTTTATTTTGATATTACATACAGACACTTCAATTTTATTCATCAGTATAGATAAAAATTAACCTTATGTACAAATTACAAATTTATTATTATTCTAAAGTGGAGTTATAAAAATATTAAGATGGAAATGGTATCAGTTTAAACGAAATATTCGTTTTTCAATAAATAATAAATCCAATTTTTTATTAAATATTTATTATTTTAATAATATTTTTTTATAAAAACAAGTGTAATTAGGCGTACTACAATCAATTAAGCCTGACAAAATATAAATTCCCTAAGTATAATGATCAGTGTAGTAGTCGGGATCGCGAAAGTCAATATCCAGAGTCGGGTCAGCCTCCGCGCTGCAATAATTGAAACTTGTTTTCATATTATTTTTCACTCCGGGTGACCGCGCGGTTGCCTGCGTTGTAGCATGTCGAAATTGGCCACTATAAATATTTATTAAAATACAATTTCCGTAAAAAAATGAGTTTAGGAAACATGTACATATAAATAAATATCATTTCAACGTGCCCGAACCACCGAAGCATACCTTTCTCAATTCTAGTAATGACATACACTTTTCCCTTATGACTCTATTTTAATCCTATAATTCAACGTTACGCCCAAGACACTTTTTAAGGATCACATCTCTACGGCATTAAAGTGTGGTCTTTGTGTACAGCCAGACGAGCCTTCATTGACACATGCTGATTTCTCGCTACTATACCTATAGCCCTATTAATTTTATTTCCCGCATTCACTCGTCGTTCAAAATATTTTACATGTCTAATCATCGTATCATCTATTAAGCACACATCCTAAATTCACAAAATCTACTATATATATAAATTGACTTAAAAAATCAATACAATAAACTTAATCACGGGATCCCAAGCAGATCCCAGTCTTAATTTCAGTAGTCTTGTGTCCCTGGACAGGAATCGAAGTTCTTTTGCGAGGACTTATTGTTTATCAAATCTTATATAATGACGGGGGCCGTTCAAAACGACCACAAACTGCAAACTTACTGAAGCGGTGGTGTTTTAAATCAGCTATGTGTTCTTTAACACGGCTTGTGATGGGTCTCCTTGTCAGTCCTATATATAAGGGCGTCCACATTCACACTCAAGCTTGTACACTCCTGCATCTAGAAGTAGTAGTTCTATGTTACACTTGAAAGATGGTAAAAATATACTTATGTTTTTATATGACTTGTAGAATCTTCTTCAGGATGTAGCCAATCTTATCTGTGGCTCCTCTGACATATGGTAAAACAGCAGGCACTCGTTCAACTGTGGTGGGCTTCGTTCGATCACTGCAACGTGGGCGTGCGGAGATTGATATCAAGAAGTACTATACTTTTACTTTTATATTATATCTATCTATACATATAAAATGAATTGCTGTTCGTTAGTTGTTAGATAAATTAAATACGTTACTTCTATTTGTATTTTATTAAACTAATTCCATAAGTAGTATCAAGGACGTTCATAGGGACATATAGGTTATTCGCTTTGATACTGGCATTGATTAGGACAAAAGAAAATTAAGAAATATTCGTTTTGCACTCATTTTGCGATCATCGCAAATTGCCAATAGGGGTGGACAAACTTTCAATTTACAACTCCGCAGATATGCACAATTATTAATTTCCCAAAGTTTTTTGAAAGTGTAACTAATTCGATATAATTATTTTTTCGTAAGGAAAGTATTGGATTGGATATTTATAATTGATTTGGTTTAAGCGAATTAAATTATGTTTTGCAAATTTCAAGAGTTCGTTTTGAAATCGCGAAATCGATTATCGCGCGGACAAATCAGTAAGCTCAGGGGGTCGAAATCCCTCCAATTGACAGACGTGACTTCACTGCCAAAGTTGGTAAATAAAAATGTCATTCTCTTGCCGATTTCTTCACATCGTGTGATCTACCAACATTTGCGTTGATTGGTGTATTACACACGTATTTTGGTTTAGTTACTTGTAACATCAATCAGCCTCAACTATGCAGAGGAAGGAGAATAAAAATCAGCTTAGAAATCTGAGTCGCATGTTCGTGTCCCTGATCTTTGTTTATTTATTCGCCGAAAAGAAATGTTTTTGAGAAAGCTTTGCATTGAATGTCACTTACATTTAAAAAGACGACGAGTGTGGATTAAGAATGGGTGAACTTGTTGTAAAATGGCTCTTGTACGCCGATGACCAGTTCGTGTTTGCGTCATCTGCGAAAGACTTACCAGCTTATGCTGGATGTAGTGAATGAATGATTCACTAGATGGTAAAGGTATGAAGATGAATGTGGATAAGACGAAAGTAATGGTGTTTGAAAGAGAACAAAGTAAGACAGTAATTGAAATTAAGGTTAACGGAAATGTAGTGGAACAGGTGGAAGAGTTCGTGTATTTGTGGTGTATGTTTAGATGTTATGTGTATTATGTGTGTATGTATAGTAGAGATGGTTGGCATGTTAAAGATTGTAAACGACGAATGAACGCGGGAAATAAAATGAATGGGGAGTTGGAGGTACAGTAGTGAGGAGTCAGAATTCGTCTATGAAGGCTTGTCTGGCAATACACAATGCTGTGTAATGTATGGAAGTGAAAGCTGGGTTTAGCAGGTAAAGCATGCTAGTAGAGTTAAGGGACGCCCTAGGAGAACTTATATCGATCAGATTAGTAGCTTATTAAAAAAGTGCGATATAAGGAGCACCCATAACCGACGAGCATGTATGCGTAGATGTATGAATGTAGAAGAAGCGAGAGAGGTGTGCTAGAAACACGCCAAATGGAAATCCATGATCTCTGCCAACCCCTATGTGTTACGGGCGTGAGCGCATATTTATATTTATTTAACTTTTCAATTTCTTATGCAAACTTTGCTATTCAGGGATAATAACATCCCAAAGTTATTAACATCAAAGCTTAGTGATCCCTGTAACTGACATCAGTGATCTGAAGGCAAAGTTAAATACTCCACTGTACGAACACTGGAAAATTTCTTGGAATATTACCCGTATTATTTATACCAAATGATTTTTTTTAGATAGTTATCATTTTATCCAGGGTATGTGGAGGTAGCAAGCGAGGCGTTCTAATTTTATCAAACGATATTTTGTACGTCTTACGTACGTCGGGGATTTGACTGAACTGATGACAATGAAAATGGATGGGATCGTTACTTTACATTGATTAGGAGAGTCCGAAGTCTAGAAATGGATTTTCTAATTGATTGATGTGTTCACACACTAAAATAGCACTGGAACCATCCATCCATCAATTAATCGACGGAAGAAAGCGGAAATGCATCTCGAAATATCCAATTTCATACCCAAGCTAAAAATATCATTTTAACAATTCATCATTGTTAAATTTATAAAGATGAAAAATTTAGAGATTTCATATCCATTCCAGACTAACGGGGGTTAAAACCAAACTCTTTAGAACAAATAAGCTTTTATGATAAGACCATTTCTATTATTGTAGTAAATATTTTTGGTGACTTTTCCCTTTCATGGCGCTATAAATATCTTATCTATATCTTATCCTATCTTAAAATATCTATTTGCTTTTGCTAATGCCTATTAATGGACTGACAATCAATGAACTTAATAATTAATATCTGAAAATGAAGACAATATAAATTTAAAAAAGGGGAATTGACTTATTACTGGACTACTATTGTAGTAGTATTGAATAGTATCACCAAAGAGATTCGCAATCTGCTTATGAGCTGCTTTCAGTAATACTGTTAATAGACATTCTACTCTCTCTCTACAACTTAAGTATCTATCTATTCCTTCTTCTTTCTTCTTTTTTCTCTTTTTTATTAATGACGATGTGTGTATATATGTTCCTTATAAACTCTGTAACCGACAAACCGTTTTTATTGAAGTTTTAAGAAAGTCTTCAGATTGACCCAGCGGCTGTTCCTGTGAAGTTTGGTAGCGAACGGACCAACAGAGAGGTACCCGTGCGAAGCCGAGACTGGTCACTAGTTTACTACAGTACCTGCTGAATTTATGGTGGTAAAAAGTACAGAGAGTAAAAGTTACTGCTAACATTAAATTGATTTTTACTTGACATTTCCTTTTATAAGATCGAATATTAAAACAAGTTTAGAAGAAATGTTATAAAATATATCTCACGGCTACGTAACGATATTAAATTTTAAATGGGACTTAATTCTTTGATAGGGACTCAATATCGGCCTAACTAGAGCTTTAAGGTTGAAAACTACAACAAATCAAAAGATTTTGTTATTGTGTAAGAACTATAGTGATTTATAAAAAACAATAAGAAATTCTTTTTATATTTTATGTACACTATTTAATTGTTGTGTATTTGTTCTGTCTCCTTAACTACAAATAGACGGTATTTGGCAGGGGAAAATATTATAGGTTCGCGTAAGCAATATGCAGCAGTCAGACGCGTCCGCAACATGCTTATTTCAATTTTGCCCCCTCACTAATTGGTAATGCATTTTGTTAAAGTTAAAAAGAAGTATACAAAAATCAAGTAAAATTCCTAAGCTCTTATTACTTAGCTGTTTATTTCCCAATAGGTACTGACCTTTTGCAATCGATTAGCCAATTTGATTTTGTTACATAATACAGTTTCAAAAGCTTTCAATACATCTAT
Organism: Papilio elwesi; assembly: GCA_029849275.1. NCBI lineage: Eukaryota > Metazoa > Arthropoda > Insecta > Lepidoptera > Papilionidae > Papilio > Papilio elwesi. Next base: position 14,084,326 of record CM056717.1, on the reverse strand, counting down.
TCTAACTCTGTGACAGAGATCTACACTAAATTTCCACTAACATAACTGATTTCTAAGAACGCTATTGAATAAAAGTTGCTGCGTTCCGATTACTTAGTTCGTTAAACTTTCACAATATGTCGATGAGAACAAAAGTGATAAATCAATAGTTTGCCCAATACGTTACTGTTGGTTATTTGTTACTTTGCTAAAACTCCTTTGTAAGAGTTATTCGTCATTTTCTTTATATAGGGCGATTGGCTAAGTAGCGCGACCATTTGAAATTTTCCGGTCTTTCACTTAAGTCATAACGCATTTGCATTTTTTATATTACTATATGAGATCGGCTCCTAGAATAACATCTGAAATAGATAAGTGGCATACTAAAGAAAGGCAATATAAGAAGTACCCGTGACTGTGTCCGGAAATTATATGTATAAAGGCAGACCATGGTTTCTTTAGCCGGTAATATAACGATTTAACCCAACTTATAAATATCCAAAACCACTTAGTTGAGGTACTTCATAGATGATGACTTTTTTAAATACCCCTAAAAATCTTTATTAGTCTATCTTCATCTTTTTTTGACACAATTGTAGCAATGAACTGTATGTTTTTTTTTTTCAAAGATATCTTTGTCTAAAAATTAATAGACTGCTAAAAACCGCTGGCAAAAAATCAAATACTTGTATAGTCCCGCACAATTTTACCTGGATAACTAATTTAGAAGGTTTTACCTGGCTTCTAAAATGTTGATTTGGCAATCAGTTAAGCCCCAAAAATATATTTAATGTACAGAGTCTGGTCTGTATCATTGAGCAATACTTCATTGTACATGAACCACCTCTACGCGAATGCAGAGATATAAGATCCAGAGCAAAAATATCAAGTGGCCGCTGTTGTAACTTGACATGCTCCATGTTTGCGTTGAGGTCTCACATAAAACTAGGGACTGACGTACTTTAAGAAATACAAAAAAATAATGTTTTTAATAGTACCTTTAATAATAATAATAACAAAGACTTTATTTCAGACTATGGTCCATTTCGTTAATAACAATGTTCTTATAGACTAGCATAATTCATAAACAAATTAAAAAGAAAACAAATTCATCAATCATTGCTGCGACATTCCACGAGAAATGGCGCAGTAGTTGATGTATCTGCAGTCCAGCCGACTAGCTATCATGCTAAGGATACTGCCGCGTACTCTGCGCACCAGGGATGCACATTTTTTACGCATGGTAGCGTACCAGCAGTCTACGCTATGTTTATCAAACATCTCTGCTGCACTACAGAATCCTGAACGCATTATAAAATTGGACTCGGAGGACACTGTAAGACTTTTGAGTACAGTCAGCCTACAGGCTGCACTTCTAGAAAGAATTAATGTAAAAACGAAAGGATAGTCAGGAAAAAGGTTATTTCCTTTTCCTATCTCTCTTTCGTCAAATCCTCATCTTCCCATCTTTTCCTTTTAGAATTAAGCCTCCGGCACCTCATTCGACAGTCGAAACGAAGGATATTTCTCTTTCACGCCTGTCTTCTGTGAGGTATTGGTATTTTATCGGTCGAGCCGGCCTATTCCAACACATGTTGTTGTTGCGGACTCTACCATTGTATAAGTATAATTTATCATCTTTCGACTAGCACGGTTCCTATTTATACGAGCCTCTTAGTAGTTTAACCACACAGCACCCAAGGCCTTACTCAGCCTCACGACATAATTTAATTCTAGTTATTTTACGATAAGAAAAACATTAATAGTTTTGAATATCAGTGATCGAGTTAAATATGCTAACAAGTGAGCTAATTGGTAAATGACTGAAATTACGTCGAGCTTCCTTAATTTTTTGATGTGAAATAAGTCAGAAAAACTAATTAGAAATTAGCTCGCCAAAATAATACTTACTGACGTAGAAAATTTTACAACTCAGTAGATCCATTTTGCAAATTTGCTTTAAAACGAAATCTTAATGCTTCAAGTTTTTTAACTTTGAGTCGTGAAACCAGAAACTTTTAATGGCTTTACTTAGTACTAGCGACCCGCCCCGGCTTCGCACAAGTAGTTTCTCCAGACCAAATATCATACTGTAGGTCTTTTGGGGATGAATTAAAAAAATCCTTTTTAAGGTCTCGCCAACTTTATAACATAAATCTCCGTGAAAAGTCTCTAGAATCTAGTATAGTGTAGTAATAGTAGTTCTGCGTTTAAATTAATTTTTTTTTGTTGTTTAAATTAAATTAAAAAGAAGAATAAAAATATGCAAATTTACCGATAATTTATTTATTTCCTTCGTGTCTTCTGAATCTTCAACTCCAATATAGGTCTGTCAAGGTTTATAACATGCACTCACGCAAGTTTGCCAGAGGGGTAAACAGAGATCAGGAATCGCTTCTCCCACATTCATACATCTACGCTTACATTCAAGTCGGTTAAGGTTCTCCTAATAACGCATATTTTTAATATATCACAAATATTGTCGTTAATTCAACTAGGAACACTACTACTCATTTTCAGAACATAAATTTCTCCAGTCGATCTTCTTTCTTTCAACATGTCCGAGCCACCGAAGCATACCTTATATTAATTTTAGACACGATATTACACATTTACATTGTCGTGCTCCTCTTGGCAATCCGAACTCTCACTTTTCATATATAGGTAGAGGTATGAAGATGAATGAAGACAAGGGCAAAGTAACGGTGTTTGAAAGAGAACACAGTAAGACAGTAATTGAAATTAATTTTAACGGCAAATATAATGTGGCTATAGGTCAATAGTGAGGAATCAGCATGTGTCTATGAAGGCTCGTCTGGCAATACACAATGCTGTACTAGTCCCCACTTTAATTTATGGACTTTAATAATAAGAGCTGGGTTTGGTAGGAAAAACATGTTTGTAGAGTATTACCTCTCTATTATTTAACGCCATTGATATGCGATCTTTAAGAAGTATGTTAGGCCTGTCGTTGAATAGGATTAAAAATAGCGTTATATAGGACAGGTGAGGTTGAAAAGTGGACTTTGTGACTAGAATTGAGAAACATATGCTTCGGTGGTTCGGGCATGTTGAAAGGATGAATGAAGAGAATAACGAAAGAAATGTATGTTGCAAAAGTGAGTGGCAACGTTGGTAGTTGACGTCCAAGGAGAACTTATATCGATCAGATTAGTTGACCTACTAAAGTAGGGCGATATAAGGAGTACACGTAACTGACGAGCATGTGTAGTTGTATGTATGAATGTAGATGAAGAGAGGCAGGTGTGCCAGGATCGCGCCAAATAGAAATCCTTTTTCTCTGCCTACCCTGTTCTTTAAAAAAACTAGCCATCCGCCCTGGCTTTGCGCGAGTAATAGGTCTTAACTAATTAACGAAATACGCACTGTTCGCTGAAACAAATTAATGTGAATGAAATACTGCACTTTTTTTTAGTCCACGACCTCTTTCTGAAGAATTCGTGCGTAATATCGCAGATCATTTCTGCGATAATTTGTGTTGATATTGTAACTATCATTATTAAATCATTAAAATATGACATTTAATAATATAAAAATTTGCTAATAATAGTTATATGCATAACATATTAGAATATCATTACAAAATATTGATATTTAAATTAAAATATAAAGTTACATTATTTGGTCTAATGAAGATATAAATCGTGATTAAAGGTCCTTAAAGACCTATAAAACACTTATAAGTAATATAAATACATATTAATATTGATATCGAATCAATACATTAAGGAAAATAGGGGCATAAGAATTACGTGTGTTCTCGTATTGATTTTTCGTGAAAATCATACTAAGTCTAAAGAGTGAGTTCGTGCATTGATTTTTTTTATTGAATTTAAATCCAAAAATAGGGTAATAGGTATTGTATACACTTATAATGAACGTTTATAATAAAATAATTTAAAAATACGAAAGTGAAAAATCGTACGCGAACGGACATCAAAATGGCCTGTACGTAGATACACACCCATGACCTTACATATATGAGTAATGCGGCCGGCGTGAAGCGCTGGACGTCGAACTATTGAAATAATTTATTTATTTTGATTAAAAATATATTTGAGGGGAAATATATAAAATGAATAATGCCGATTACTATGTGGTGGTTGTTTTGGAATACGGATCGTATACAAGCGGTATACAGGGTCCAATTTCCGTAAAATGTTGCGTTGTGAAATTATGCTGGAAATCGCATAGACATGTTCTCACGATGAATAAATGTCTATAAACCTATACCGGCTAGGGTGTAGTTGGTGAGTTATTCACTAATTATGCTTTGGCTTGGGAAGAGTGTGTTTTTGCACTTCGGTGTATTAAACGTGCTCAGAACCATGTCTTAGAGCTTCGGCTTTTTGATAATGGGTACTTGGCGTCTTAGAGGCTTGCTTCTATGATACGTCGAGTTTATATGATTTGCCAACTAACTTTTGTACCGAAATTGAATCTGTCTATACGGACGAAAATAGAGGTAGCGGATACTTGTTGCCTAAGCTTGATTTCTTGTTGGTTCGCAAGCATGTCTCGCAAGCGCGATTATACATGCTCGCTACAATAACATTACACGGGTGTTTATTGTGTTCATAATGCGTCATTGATGGTTGCGGGGTGTTGATTGCAAATTTCTGCTCTGAAGCGGCTACGCCTAGAGTATTATCTCTAGCGCCTGTCGTGGAGTGTGTAGAGTTGCAATTCGACATTACTGCACCTGATATGCTGCTTATGTTTGGTCTTTGGTACATCTTTTGATGGATCATTGATGGGATCAACGAGTCTTCCTGTGACGGGTATATAAGTGGTTCGTGGCTAATATGCTCATTTGTATTATTCGGATAGATTGAGGATAAGATATTGTCGTTTGCTATGGTATTCTGTATTGTAGTATGACGCTTGTCTTAATTAGATTTGCCCAAGTCGGGTCCCTCTATACGGGATTGCAGACTGTTTGTCCTCCATGATTTACAAATCAATTAAGTGGCCTGTAAAATACCCATGTTTATAAACGAAGGCAAATTATTGGTGGGTGATGCAAATTTGATCGAGACTCGCATTATGCGAAAAGTTGGCGTATAACACAATTATATGATGTTCGAGAATTATACTAAAAGTTAATAATGTGGCCGAAACTGCCCTGGCATTAGTTGGTGGAGCCTGTGCATTTGTCTCTTGGGAAGATGGTAGCTGGAGGGAGCTATGCTCTCAAGGCTCGCGCTGACACCGCACAACGAGGGAATTAACCATCCCCTGAGGCGAGTTTTATACTCCTAATGCGCTCCGTAGGTCGATACCTATGCTGACAATGTCTTGGTGGTGACGCCTTATTATACACTTGACGGTGTAACGCATTGATATGCGAGAAACGACTGAATGGTGTTTATTCACCAATAATGAGCTAAAGACTCTTACTGGTTTACCAGTATTTTTCTGCGATATACGGTGGCCGATCTGTTGTCCCTTGTTCGGGGGGAGTGCAACCGGTGGACGGCACTCACCGTACACAGCGGGGATTTCCGCTGGAGCTGTGTACCTCCATATATTTTTAAAGACAAAAATATATGTTGCAATAGTAGGGTTGTATCGGGTATTTGAGATTAAAGCATGTAAACCCTTTACAAGTAAAAATTTTAATGAAATATTTGGAAATTGCAATTGATCAATAAATGCCAAAATATTATTTTGGCAAATTTTATATAGAGTTTAAGGACTTTAATAATAAGCATCCTATGGCTTCAATAAGCTTGGCGAATCTTTCTTCCTCTATAATTCCTAGAAGAATTAGTTATTACAACTCACAAAGTAGAACAAAGTTCTACAACTAGACGATCACTTATAAATTTATCATCGGCCTAATATAATATAAAAGAGACGATCTTGGTGGTGTTTCGACTTGGAGACATTTTATGTTTCCGAGTCGATTTCATTAATATACTCCTAAAAATCCCTAGAGGAAAAAAGAATGGTTACAATATGACTAATCTTAATATGTTATGTAGCGAAAAGTACTCTACTCTTCAGTCAGTTTGTGTATCTTTTATATCTTTGTGTGTATAGTTAAATCTTTTCTACGCCCAAATCTTGTACATCTATATTGTTTTTTCAAATCGTACCTATCTCAAAAAAAATTTATTTCGTTTGTACAAGCTCCATTTGGATATTTGATATTTCATCGTAGAACAAATTTCAGTGTAAAATAATAAACAAGACATTAGTTTAAAAATTACATTAACTTCCCTTATTACATGCAAAAAGGACGGACCTAGGTACATGATGACGCAAAAGCTACGAGCTTGCGGTCGCAGGGGATGTAAAATTCAAGTAATGCTAGCTGACCCGTGCCAATATTTCGTTAGTATCATGATCGCATACAGAATACTTACGTCCATTTAATATCTTCTTACGGTAAGTGATAATAAATACCGCTTGAATGAGTTAGATCTGTAGAAAAGTTTCGCAAATTCCCTGTATTCGTTGTGGGTTTTTATAGCGAATATAAAATAATGGTATACTGGTGTCATAATACAATAACAAATCAGCAGCAAGTCAACGCACGAAGAGGCAGTTCGACCTCGGAAGTACCGCGATTACACCGGAAACTTTCGTAAATTAGAGATATTTAGAACGGAGTTCTTTGTCCCACTTTATTCGCTTGTTTGCGGCCTGAGGGTATATAGAAGACAAGCGGAACAATTAAAAACGCCACCAAAAACCTAGGAAACATAAACTTTATGTATTGTTATTTCTAAACGGAGTCTCAAGTAAAAGGAAGAATGTGGGCCCAATTACGTCAGTTTTGTGCGAGTAACGCTTCATTATAATGAACTAAGAACCAAAGCAAGGAAAGTTCCAAACGAGAAACGTTATACTAGAATGTGGAAGAGTCTAAATGAACTATAACAAAGTTAGACAAAATAATTTTATTTACTAATGTACCGAACATTATTATATGGGCTTATTTTTAATATTGTACATTCGTAGTGAAAAACAAAAACAATTTTTGTAGGATAAGACTATATTAATTTATTCGATATAATATTATTCCTCATCGTTATCTGTATATTTTCGCCAAATGAATGAAAGATGATGTAAAGCTTTGCGCTCAGGGGAAATTGGCACCACAAGCCGTTGTACGAACATGGACAAGTAATTATTCGTTTGAAAGGAACACCGCGAAATGTGAAAATCATACATTTATTTTATAAAAAGGTCTCATCAAAAGTATCATTTTTGTCCATAAATGGAGACACGACTAAGCTCATTAGAAGTGGGATGAACCGATGCAAATGACTTGAGACATAACTACGCCTGCAATAATAATAGTGACTCGCAGTGGCGGTTATTTTAGGACACGCAAAATCAACAAATGCGGGATCGAATTCAAGCTTTGAAGTATTCAAGCAATAAAAATAAAGTTACTTTTTCGTATTTAACCCTGAAAAATGTGACTCTGATCCGCATTCGTGGTGTGCAACCGCCGACTTGTTCTTCGATGCAAAATAGATAGAAGGCTGCCAACTTATTACGACCGTCAGTAAGGCGTTGAAAAGATCAACATCTGCACAGTTAAAAGAACTTTTTATGTTTCGATTTATGTGCCACGAAACATCAGCAGCTACTCATCAAATAAGACAATTATAGACCGAAAGACAATAAGACTCATGCTGTGTATGCCAGTCGCCTTGTTACCCGTCTGATGAACTGCTGGAAAGATTTTAGTATTTAACTGATTGTGGCGTCGACAGTGACGGCTCATCTGGCACAAATTGATATTCGTTTGTAATTGACTTATTTTTTAGGTTTTTTTTTGGGGCTCTATGCCGCCCTCTTCCTCCTCCTCCTCCGACATGGGTAAATATTTATTTCAGTTATTCTTTATTTAAATGTTAAGAAACATTAAATCCATATATTTAAAATATAAGTGGTTATTTTATATACAATTCTTACTCTACTTATTCAAATATCACGATTTCAAGTCTCATTTCGATTTATCACAATTTGGGCTAAAAACGATGTCGTTTTTCGTTTTTTCGAACGTATGTACGTTTAGTTAACGAATAGTTTATAAGATCCTCTTTTGTTTCGTTGTTTCATCGTGCACGTTTCAATTTTCTTTCTTAATTCATTTTTTGATTTCCTTTCTATTTCCGCTTTTTTAGCTTCAAATACTGGGCATTCGGCCAATATGTGCAGCACGGTCACCTCCCATGCTAGGTCACAGATCCACGAGCGGTTGTCCTTGTTCTTAAACCTGTGCAAGTACTCCGAGAACCCCATGCTGGTGCAAGTTTTACCCGTTAAAGCTTCAGGGTTCAGGTCTATCTTTCTAAGTATGGCGGGGGCGCTCGTCACGTTTGAGAAAAGAGCTTAGTTGTCGAAGCCGTGTCTTCATTCACATACCGTCTGTTCCATTTATCAAGTGTATCCAAACGGGTCTGTCGCTTGACAAATGAAACACCTTTCATAGTTTGGTTTGGTCTTCTTTGGTCCGATTGTGACCATTTTGGCCAACTGACTCTCGACTCTTTAGTTCTGTTCCATAGTGTATCTGCACCCTATTCCGTTTACCTGCTCTTTTCCTATTGCATCATCATCATTTCTATCCCGATAATGCCTCGCCTACCGGCTCCTCAGTCCTCATCCAACTTCCAAGCCCATCCCCCCAGGATCATAAAGAATGTAATTGTAACATAAAACGTATGCAAACAAGATTAAACATAAAGACTCACAAAATCTCTGACCAATATTGATCAGAGGAAAACCAGTCTTAAAAAAAAAACTTCCGAACCCGACGGTCGCGTCTTACATCAATCTTGTGTATTTTTTTTTAAAAAGACCACCCCGAAGTCTCATAACATTTTGGTGGCAGCGGTGGGACTTTGAAAATCCCCGGTACCGTCACCGATACCCTAAGTTTCGCGGATACGCGAGTGTTGTGTATTTAAGTGCCAAACTCATAGAGCAGTATCCAAAAATTAAATAAATACTACGCAGTAAGGTGAATCAAATTTATATCAGTTAAACAGTTTTGTGATTGTGAAGTGCACCCATTGTCACGTACAAACCCTGCTGTGACCGGTATTAGCATCCGGCGTGGCGAGCAAAACGACCTGGCACGCAGCTCTTATCGGAACCCCGCAATCCCGACTTCGAAGAAATGTTGTTTATACTCTGATTACACTCACGTAAATTATCCTTGGTCATTGCGGTTCTCAAACTTTTTCAATACAAATATAATTTTTAAATTTCTATTAGACTATTGAACATTCATTATTTGTGCCTATATACTGTGTGTTGTGTGATTTAAAATACCGATTACCACCGTACCTTGTCATACCTATTGTATACAATACAACAACAATAGAATGTCAGAGAGTAGATTCCAAAGCCCAAAATTTGAAAGACCAGAAATTGCCGACACAGATGTGGAAGATGATGTTTTATGTATCCCTCCACATCAAGTTCCAGTAACCAGACAAAACAAAACTCCATACTAGGCACAGTTCGTTTCCTATGCAACCAAATCCAAATGGAAATTACCGGCGATCTAGAATGTTATAACATTTTAGAACCGCTTACCATCAGGTACAACGACATCACTTCCGAATATTCGTCCATCGCGCATCTTACAAATAGTAATAAATACAAGCGTAGCGCGTGGATGCCGTAAAATACGACAATGCCATACAAAACCTGCAAAATAATGAAAAAAGACTGGGTTCATTAATTAAAGAAAACATCTTAGTTACAACTTCTACTTTATCCCAATTAAATGGAAGTTTGCATAAAATAAAAATCAATGAATCCAGACTTAACGCGGGTATCGCCAACCTCGCTCTCAAACTACAAAATGTTTCAAAATTATCGAATGAATTAAATATAAAGTCCAACATTAATTCCATTCTAAACAATTTAGAAGGCACTGTCGCAGCCTTATCGTTTCAGTTGAAAGACGTAATCAATACTATAATGTTGGCTAGTCAAAACATTATCATCAGGCCGTAATTAACCCTACGCAGTTATACAAAGAACTTGTCGATAACCATAGATATCTACCTGTTGATCTTAAATTACCTGTTACTTTAGATTTAAGTCACACTCATCGTTTAATAAATGTATCTAATGTAGTATGTTACAGCCGTAATAATAAATTAGTATATATATTTAGAATACCATTAGTTTCCCCTAAGGGCATTATACATTATATCATAACATAGGTCTTCCTACTCCTCATAATAGCTTAAAACCTAATTCTTTTAGTTTTATAATACCTAGCTCTAAATATATCGCTATGACCAAAGATAGACTCGAATATTGTAATTTGCAATCCCTAAATGAGTGCCGAGTGATAAGCCCTCGTGAGTACATCTGTGACGTCATGACCGTATTCCCATCTAGTGCTAACCCTAGTTGCGAAAGTGAACTTATATCAAACATAGTGAGTGTATTACCAGCTCAATACCGTACAGACTTCATTTACGGACACGTAGACTTATGGAAACCAATATCGAATAACAAATGGATTTATATACAATCACGTAGGAATAAACTATACATCGAGTGCCGCAACCAGAAGAGTTTAGAAATAAATATTATTGGTACATGTATTGTAACTATTCCGTATAATTGTTATGCTTATTGCAAAAATATGAAACTCATATCTAAATTTAATTATTTAAAAAAAAATATTTCTATTGTTCGCCCGGATTTTAACATCATTAATGATTCCTGTTGTAAACTAGATAAGTTCCAAAAATAAATAAGTGGTGACCCTCGTATTAAACTCCAAAACATAGACTTAGATATTTTCCCACAGGAAACTAAATCCAAATTAATATCTTTGTCCGATAAAACTGATGACATAATGAATCAACACCAGATAATCAAATACGAGACTCACTGCTCTATAATTTTAATTTTAATTACTTTTCTTATATTTACCTTTTTGTAATCAAATTAGTTTTATATATTAAATCGCGCTACCGTCTTCCTTACCGTTTCCCTACACATTCCAAATCAGTTCCGACTGTTTTACCCGCCGAAGAACCTTCCAAACCGGAACCTCCAGCGACAGTTAAGCAAAATAAACATCAGCAACGCATGAAGTTATATCAATGAAGTTATACCAACCCCAAGTATTAGAATAAATGATTAATTCCCAAACTTCGAAATTTCAACCCGAAGTTTAGTCTACCCCAGGGAGGTATTACATAGTGTATCTGCACCCTATTCCGCTTACCTGCTCTTTTCCTATTGCATCATCATCATTTCTATCCCGATAATGCCTCGCCTACCGATACGGCTCCTCAGAATTCATCCAACTTCCAAACCCGACAGTCGAGTCTTACATCAATCTTGTTTTTTTTTAAAAGACTCGACACCGAAGGCTCATAACAGCTCCCTTCCATTCAAGCATGCGCTTTCACCCAAAATTCTTCCCTTGCTCCTTAGCTTCTTTGATACTTTCCCTAATATTCTCCGCGAGGGGATGGAGGGAGACACTACTATTGAATGTCTCTAAAGCGGATCTTGAATCGGAATAAATCCCACACCACCTTGCATTCGTCTTCACAATATACCTCACAGCTTCATGCAGAGCCAACAGTCCCACGATATACATTGCCCAATTTTAATCTCCGGCAGTTAGTCTCCGCCCTAGCCACGTGAGGCCCGGCGGAACGGGGGCGGGGCAAATTTTTAACCCAAAAAAATATTTCTGATTATTTTCTTAGACTACAGATTTTATTAATGAAACAGAATGCAACTCTTTTTTAATTGACTTTTATTCGTGGGTGCAATATTAATATTTTGATATATTTGAGGACCAAAGAACTAGCCGAGCTCGGGGCGAAAACTGTCATTGCAAAAATTCACGACCTAGGCTTAAAAATTTAAAAATACAAAACCGAGGCCTGTGTGGTTCCAAATGTACGTCCGAACTAGGGCCACCTGACACATGGGTTCTAATAGGTGGATCTGAAGTCAGGGTAACTCGGTACATGAAGTATGGCCTTACCCTTGACAGTCGCGGGGTTTCGAGGAACACTACGAGCGCCTAGTCCGCCGGATGGAAAGAGTAGCCGGTGCATTGCACTTAGTGTTACTCAATTACGGAGCACCAAGAAAAGAAGTTCGCCGCTTCTATGCGGGCATTGTGCGATCCGTAGCACTATATGGGGTGCCTTTTGGACTAAGAGACTGGCTGCCAGCCAAGATTCACAGCGTGGAGCGAAGCTATAGTACCAGATGACTAGGCCAAATGGCAGGAACGACAATTCGCATTGTCGACGTGGGGCGGCTCGCAGAAGAGCGATATGCGCATAAGCGCGTCGTTCAAGCAGTCCTGCGCCAGCTTTTGAAGCCTGCATGTAGCAACGAGAAGGCAGTCTCACCTACAGACTAACAAAGATAATGATAGGGCATGGTAGCTTCGGGGATTATTTGTGTAAGGACGCGAAGCAACGGCATGGTTTTGTCACTGTGGCGGAAACCAGGATTCTGCTTCGCATACGCTTGCGCAGTGCCCGGCGTGGGAACCGGAACGAATTATCTTGACACAGCGGATTGGACGGGATCTATCCTTACCAGCAGTCAGAGTGAAGAGGAGTATTGTCATTTTATGAAGTCGTGTTGGTTACAAAGGAGGCCGCTGATTAGACTTGAGGGAGGATAGATCCCGCTCGGAGATGTCGCTGCCATGGTCCTGATGCGCCTCGTCATTACGGATCACCAAACAGTGCTCCACTTCCGCGAATGACATAGATTGGCCCACAGGACTTTGAGGCTAACAATTTTGCAAAGCGCATGAGAGGCCACGGTCGGGTTCTGATGGAGATCCCGTGGCCTTTTGTCATCGCTGTTAGCAATCACCATAGGGTTTTGGTCGATGCAAGCTCGACAACTCGTTTCAGCTACCACCTGGTATTCGGTAGAGTATAGGTAAGGCCCCGACGATAAAAAAAAAGGGTCGCCTGCGAGTGTTTCCCCTGGCCTGCACACTACATATATCTACTGCTTCGTAGGTATGTGGGTGATTCGTGTTGTGTGTAGGGTAAAACAAGCGTGGGAGACACGGCTTTAAAAAAATCTCAATTGCCCCCCCGCACCCTGGGCGAATAGCTGGGTACGCCCCTGGGCAGTTATGAACAGAGCATAAATACAAACTTTTACACTGAATTCGTTATACTCTATATCCATCTTTGTAAAATACCACTTCGATTTACGATTTTCCACGCAAATCGATGTGGTTAAAATATACTAACAATTATAAGGTTATAAGTTGGTTTTCTGTTCGAAATAAGAGCAGTGGGTTTATGGTTGCTTTTATCAAGTATATCAGGCGAAGTGATAGTTATCTGAGGGATTTCTGATACGCCGGCTTATCGCCAACATATCCATTAATCAATTTGTTATTCAAACAAGTGTGCTTTTATAGAAAATTTTAATTGATCACTAAGCATGCGATAACAGGAATTATAAATCACATTTTTATTATATATCTAACACTAACAATGTGTACTTTGTTTACACCCAAAGTTGCACTATTGTATAATAAAAAAATTATTCATTTGACCACGATTATAACGCAATGAAAACAAAAGTTAAAGCATGAAAACATCTAATTGCTAACTTAAAAAACTTTACTGCTAGGTTGTTTTACTATGGGTTAATTAATTAATATACCCGCCCATAACTATACGTAAATCTGGAAGAAGTACAGAAGCATGGCCAGCTTTATGTGAGGGTATTTACGAAAATCTGCTACTTGTCATAACTATCAAGCAATATCGATGGCAACAGTCTAAAACACTATATGCTTGCCTACTGACAAAACTGTCCACTGATTTTAACTCTATCGCTAAGAGTGATTGAGTTAAACCAGGGACTGCAGTATTTCTGAATTCAGCCCATACATTTATTCCCATTATAAATACCAATCTAGCGTTTGTGTATAATCGTGGTCATATGCTTAATTTAGAAACGAATAAATTACAGATTTCTTAAATACATAATGAGTAGTATAATTTCATTGCGATGCTGTTGCCCAGTTAACTAACTAAAAACTATTCTTTCAAATCTTTTGTGAATGGTGGTATGAATATCTAAATGCATTGTTATACATTTAATACGTTACATTGGCTCTTACATAAAACAACAGTACATATATTCCGATGATGACATACGAGGTATTTTAAAGATCTGTGCAATAATAAAACATAATTACCAAAAGGATTCGCGGTATATAATATTTATTACTTTAATTTATTATTATTATTTTAGAAGATATTTACATTCCTTGTTGTTTGTTATATTATATTTATGTTTATATACCTAGCATTTGTGCAAACCAAAATTATTTATAATTTTGTCACTTTATAACAATAATATCTTACATCTCAGAAAAGACTAGCTAAAATACACAGACTCTCATAATAAATAACTACATATTTTCAACAGAACACATATGATACTTAGACAACAGGCCATCAATCAGTCTATCATTATAAAACATAAAGCATGGCTACATGTTTATCTTATATATGGTTAATAGAAATATAAGCGAAAAATATATCTTCGTATTTGAAACTTTAAAATCTATGAACTTTATCGTCAAATCGCGAACACAATAATTTGTACTTAAAGTTCGAGATCTGCGAGCCCTTATAATGTAAACAATATCGTACGTTAAATATGTGTACATTCTTAAATTTTTAACATGAATGATTTATTTCGCCACATTTTTAGAACGCAGTATGAAAGTAAGTATTCACAATATCGCTTGCATGTAAACTTGAAATATTATTTTCTTCGGATCGGGACCAAACATAACAATGCAACCATGCCCTATCAATAACTAACATCCATAAAATAAAGCTTTGTACTTTGAAAAATGTGAATTCAAAAATAGCAACTGTTATATAACATAGACACATTTATATATAATATACACATTTTTAAAGGCAAGATATACACGACGATCTTAACCTATATATCTACGCGAAATAATCTCTCATCTTTACGTAATAAAATAATCTCATTCTTCAATTTACGCTCGATTATATTGTTTCAGTTCTAATGAAGAGATTAAGACATAATTGATTTCATCGAAAATACGATCAAAATATCTATTTGACTGTAGAGTCCCGTGTTTTGTGGCGAAGGTGAGATTGAAAGATGTATTGTTAAAGTTGTATGTTACTGGTAATTAAAACGACTTGATATAACGTAGATTGTATTCTAACGAAAATTACTTTTTAAAAGTAAAGTCACAGAAATAAAATGTTGATCCTAAAATAACTGTTATAATGTTGTAATGTAATAAAAATTATTTACCGCGACGAAATATAAAACATATATGTTCCTAATATAATTTTATAAAATTTAATTATAATATTGCTGTATTTGAAAGTAATTAAAGAAAATCCGAAAATGTTTAGCCCTACACAGGTTCAAGGTATGTGTGTGTATATGTCGCCGACCGATTGTAAGGGCAGGCACTTTGTAATCGGGTTAGTCAAATTCTAAACGGTCGGCACATTGTCAGTTTAACGAATTGATGATATGCCGGTTCATTTTTAGGCACTTTACAAAGAGGCGACGTAAGGCAGGCGCATATTTATCATAGACATGTCGAAGACGTCTAAAAACGAACTTTGAGCGCTGATTGGTCGCAAATTGAGACTCGCTTTTTTGATTCCTTGCCAGTCATTCTTTAGTCAGTCGCTAAACGTAAATCTAAAGCTTGCCAGCAATATGAAAGGAGTGGCGCAAGATACGAGTTTCGACCAATGCTTTTTGTCGGACATTTTTATCATATTAACAATATGAAAATGACTGGAAATGTGCCGACCGTTTAGAATTTGCCGAGCTCAATTATAAAATGTCTTCTCTGACAATCGGTCGGCGACATATACCTACGTATTTATCCTTACTCGTATTGAAAATAAATATATATTTAAAATAAGCTGCCATGGGAAACTTGTTGGGTTGTGTATTACGTAAATAAAAAATATGTAAAAATGTTAAAATAAGATAAATCATTTTTCACTTTTACCTCCCTTAATATCGCATTCAAATATGAAATCAACAGTGTCTCACCATTTCGGCACCTTGTAAAATTGATGACGATATACATATATAAGCAATATACAGTTGATAATCCGATTTATATAAGAAAATATTTGACAATTCATGACCAGCCAATTGTACTTTTAATTCATTACAAAGAAGTATCGATACGGCTCCGATGTATACGATAAATTAATAATTAACGCTAAATAAATAATATACTTTATATAAAATTACTTCCGTATTATATATTTTATGTGTTAGTATATTAATGAATAAAGCTTTATCTATTGTAGCGTTAATATGAAATTAGCCAAAGTAGTTAGTTACACAATTCATTCGAAATATTCATATTATATAGAGAAAAAGATAAAGAAGAAAAGCACACTACTGAAAGTTAGTTCGAAAGGAGTGATCAAAAACATAAAATTAATAAATCTGAATATATGCTGTCCATCCCGTTGCTGTTGTGTATATATTACATATTAAATGTACATAAAATGTAATGTTTTAATTAAACTTTGAAGTCGTGTAAAATATCATCCTCTTACAAATATTTTTTTTAGTTTCAATTTAATTTACTTCGCATAAACAACTACACACAAATACATTGTCTCAATTAGTATACAATGTTCATCGAGACATTCAAAGCGATATTACACACTTCATACTAGAAAAACCACGATAAATGTAAACAATATTGCATTCAGTGTCTGCTAATATAATACTTTTAAGTTGATTATTTAGTATTAATGGAATAAGCTCTAATTGTTTATCCAATATGTCAATAATGACAATTTATAAATTCATAGTACAGGTCTTGTTTTATCTGCGTCTAGGTTTATTAAACACCGAAGCGGCTATTTTCTTATTGATGGACGTCTGCCAATAACGATTTAATAGTAATACAAAAATCCACAAACATTTCAGCCACGGAAAGGACAGCAATAGAATTTTTTTGAAAGTAAATTAATAGTAATAAATAAATATTATATATGTTGCCCTAATTATTACAAGTGTGTGTGTGCTCTGGAGGAATGTATGTATATAGGCCATATAAAATTGTTGACACATTATTATCCATGTTTTAAAGTGATGCTATCCGTTTGAATACACTTGTTAATTAATGTTTACAAGCACACAAAAAGACTCTTTGGAAGGCAATCCGTAGGAACGACTTCTTTAAAACTATATTTTCTTATTTTTATTCACGCAGTACGTAGACAGTAAACGCAATTTTCTCAAAAATAATCTGCATAAAAATAATTTAATACAATTTTAAAAACTAACGTCATGATATAACAAATGGAACTTAATTAAATTATATACAAAATTTCAATAACCGTATAATATTAAACATAGGGATTATCACATTTTTTCTTTACAATCTAATTTATATTTAAATTATAATTATTTAATTCTAACTTACAGATCGAAATGATGATAAACTTACTTAACAAATATTTGATATGTAACATTATTTTCAAACCGATATAACAAAGTAAAAATAAAAATATAAAATACTAAAAAACAAATCTCAAACATATACAAACTATTGGTGTTACATGTACTAATTGAATGTAGTCCACCCCTTGGGGACGCTAGAGCCCGCCTCGGCCCCGCCGCTTGAGTTGTGAAAGTCGGAAAATTGGAATTGACTAAAGTCTAAGCCGTACTCATGCAAAAGGGCACTATCCGTGGAAGTTTTGACTGGTTCGAACTTATCAGTACTATCGCTTTGTAGTGGATCAAATTCTTTTATATCTGACGGTATAGCATCCAGATTAATTAGATCCGATTCTGACGCGCACGGCTGGAAAAGAAAGAAGTCAGTTAAACAAAGGCCACTCCTCTGAGTTAGTAATTGAAAGTCGCTGGGCCACGTCGGTTCGAGGGTTTTGAAACGTTACCGCTAGTCCGCTTTACGGTTCACCCTTTTATTTCCAAGTACCAATCGATCCGTTGTCACGTTGACCGACTTTTCTTGCTCCCTTTTCATATAATTAGAAGATTCAATACTTTAACGTTTAAGGGCCCAAAATTAATTCACTTCCACAATTAAATTTGTAATAACATGTTACATTTATGGTAATTTTGCACATAGAACTTATCTAATTTTATGGATTATCGCTGGAAATGTGTATATTTTTACGATATTACAAGCTGAGCCCCGCGGTTTCGCCCGCCGTACAATTTAATTTAACCGACGATTGTGACTCTTCGAAAATAACGTTTTCTACGAAAAAAGAATTTACGAATTTTAACGTAACAATCTTTGTTTACAAAAATCCCATCTTGCTGTGAAACAAAACTAACTAAGTCACAGTGACCTTGGTTACGAAGATCTCATTTCAAACGTTATGGTTGGTTTATGTATTTATACGTTATTGAAGGTGTGACTGCGACAAAAACGATTCACACCTTTTGACTGGGTACGAAATAACTGAACTCCGTTTGTTTGGATGATCCTAATTTAACGATGTCTCTTTGAATATATTGTCAATGGTCAGCCCAAAGCGCCTTAACGCTATGTGATAAAAATTATTCAACTGAATAATATTAAAGCGATAATCCGCAAAACTAGTTATAACATTTTTATACATTGGAATCTTAAATGTACCGTAACCAAACCCGCTCAGACATTAATACGTGCAGATACTAAAAAACCATGCATACACATTTTACAAAACAAGCTAAAATTGACAATGAAAAAACTAAACAAACTATCAGAATAGGAGTGCATGTGCAGCATTTACATGCATTTAATGTGCGAGAACAAGATCTAAATGGATTTACAGTTTTTGATACATATATACTGGTCAAAATGGTTTGTATTAAGAAAAAAACTGTTTACGTTTAAGAAAAATACATTGAACGCATTTTATTGGTTTTTGTATTATATTTTTGCTAAGCAGAATCGTTGTATTATTAATAAAATAGGGAGCTAGATATGTTATACGATTTGAAATCCTTGCTTTGAATAATGCAAAGACAACAGACACAACAAAGTATAATTCCAATTCCAATGATTCAATCAGATTTATGCAATGCAATCGTGAAGCAATCAACGAATCTGCTTGAATAGGCTTTGCCGGTATGATAGAGTGTGACGAACGTAATGCGTTTTCGCTTACCCAGGTCAATGAACCCGTAAACTCACACGTGAACAAGTATAAACAGTCGTAATTCGTAACTGAAGACTATTCAAACGGTGTTATTTTCTCATTATCTGAATTGAATAATTATTGTGTTGATGTACTAGCTGAATCATGCCATTGAGTCATTTACTCGCGCGAGATCTGTATTGCTGTGGCTGAAATGTTACATCGAGGAGTCAGTGAGGTGTGCATCATTCAACAAGTATAATGTGCGTTACCATATAATTATTATTTTATATAAAGTATTATTTCAATTTGTAAAAGTAAAGGAATTTATGTAAAAAATTGTTTATATCAAGTAAAAAGTATATAACGGTGTGCGTATTTTTATTTAAGCCTATACATAATATGCCTATAATGAACTTTTTATTTAGCATTTGTCACAGACGTAACTGTGGTAAGTTGGGTTAAAATCAAGATTCGATAAATTACTTACGTTCATATTTATATATTGTATCCAAAAGTAATAACGACTTAAGGTTCCATTATTTTTTGTAAACCGTAGAAACTGGCATAAAATGGTGTTAATACAAGGTTTCTCTCTATCTTTCTCTTTAAAAAAACTGAGATGACAATATGTTTCACGTGAATGTTTTTGTAATACAGTTAAGCTGTATTACAGCTTTACGAAACCGCTAATTAAGGTACTGGTGTCATGAAAAGATTCAGCGGAGCTTTTACGGTATCTGCAATATATTGAAGTGATACATGTCGATGCACGGCAAAATGTATTGAGTAGAATAAGTAAGTAAGGGTTACATCGTTAAGGTTAGTAAAGTACAGTATAGGGTTGTAAAGTAAAATAGTTTCTGGGATAGCAACTAAGTATGTGCTTATTTGCTTGTTAGAAATATAATGAAAAGTTTGGCCGTCCACGGAGTATTCTAACAAAAAAGGGAACAAGGTGAATGAATGAATTTAAAAAAAATTGAGAAATAAAAAATAAATCATTTGGTGAAGATTTAAATGCAACCACCACGTCGTACGGGTGACTACACACCAGAAATATTATTGACTATATCATAAGTATTACATTGTAATATTTGTAATAAGGGCTTCACTTTTTACATCAAGAAATGACCGTTTTACCATACAGCTGACCATTTTACCTGAACGCAAAGATGATGCGACTTAAAATGCAAAGATATCTTATATTGCAGGGCTCCGTAGTGCATCTTTAGTGCTATTCATGTATTGCCAAAATGCCACGCCCCGGGGCACAACTTAACCTGGACTAAGACTTGTATCATTTGCTCGCTTATAGTTTAACTTGTATCTCATCAATGAAATAAATTTATTCGGTTCTTTAACCTGGTACCCTGTATTTGTCAATTTTTGAATTTCTACCCTCTAAATTCGATAATCATTTTAGTGTGCACTACCATCTGCTACTTTAAATTCATATTTTAAAAAGTACGAGATTAATTTGATTGATGAAGTGTAATAATTAAGTATGTATTATTTACTATTTAATTTATTGTTTTTCCTTCGTAAAGAATATAACTTATTACAAGGCTCGTATTATCGTGTATGTATAAATGTTTACTCAATTAATAAATACAAAGAAATTATACCACAAATGTACATTAGATTATATTTATTGTTGTATATTGCTGGATTGATAAAGTTGAATTAAGATTATAAATACAATTGTTAAAATAATCCGTCCGTCCTCACAGGATGTTACGTGTATATTATGTTGTCATTTTGGAATAAGAGACTATATACAAATATTTAAAAAAAACGGAAATATTTACACTTTATACACTCAACTCATGTTAAAAATAATAATATATTTTTGCCCCGTTCATATAAATCTAAACACTATTCAATTATTGCTAGACTCGAGAGTTGTTACAAACATGTTTTAAAAAAAACTCCTAAGAAGTCTATGCAATATATATAAAATTAATAAATATATAAAATTTCCTCTGAAGCTCATAATGTTATAAAAGTATAATGCGTAATTAATTTAGAACAATCTACGCGCAGACGTAGTCGCAGGACGGGGCGAGGTACATTAAATGCATATATATTACAAACATTTTTTCTAATGCGTTCGTAGAACAAATAAAAATGACTATACC
Organism: Papilio elwesi; assembly: GCA_029849275.1. Taxonomy (NCBI): domain Eukaryota; kingdom Metazoa; phylum Arthropoda; class Insecta; order Lepidoptera; family Papilionidae; genus Papilio; species Papilio elwesi. Next base: position 14,063,025 of record CM056717.1, on the reverse strand, counting down.
TGCACCTCGAAGGTGCTAAATCCTTCTTCGAGCGGTGTATATCATAATAATTTATATAAAGTCCGTAAAATGTTAGCATTACCTTTGCCCACTGACATACATTACACTGACTAAATACATAAAAAGGTGAGTTAGGTATACGTCAATAATTAATGTACACAGCAGTAAGTATTTTAAAATACAATGACACAAAACTTGTGAGATGTTAAGTAATTATATTTTTTGAATCAGCTCCGAAATAGTTAAATATTTACTACAAATTAATTATTCGAAAAGAGTTTTCTTTAATCTCATATACTTAATTCGATAGGATATACAATATTTTGATACATGTTAATTCTGGCCCGATAGTAAAAAAGACGTACCTAACATTTTTTCCAAAACGAATTGCTGCTGCAGTGAAAAAGGGATTATCTCCATTATCATTTATACTTTAACTAAGATGAAAGGACACATTTTGATGGCTGTAAAACGAAACGACATATCTCCGTTGATGAGTCTAGTCTTTCTTAGAATAATTACTTTGATATATAAATAAATAGGCGCATCTATTCTTTAAGTTCCAAGCAGGCAAGAAAAGACGAAACTCACTATTGCGCCTTTCAATACATTTGAAAATTAGGGTTAATACTAGGAGAAAAGAACCTACTTACTGCATCCTTTCAATTTAGTACACCACTTCTTTCAATAGACGTTTGTGGTAGAGTCGTTTTATTTTCCTTCGAAATGAAATTAAATATCAATCAATGTTTAATAAAAAAAACGCCAGTATGTAGAACTGCTTTTTATTATATACCCGATTAAAGTGACTCTGATTAGATCCTTGTGCTTTGTACGGCCGACTATCGTTTAACTATTCGTTTAACTATTAACTGAAAAAGTAAGTTAATTAAGTTTCTCTTTTAAATAATGAAATATATTAACATTACTAAAATATTATATCATAGGAGATATGGGCCGAAGAATGTACAATACATTCGAAGAATTTTGATAAAAGCAATAACTATAACAGCATCGGTTTTCGCGTTATTCAACTTAAAACATTTTTTTTCGTATTTAGTTGTGCTAGTTACGTCTTTCTTATTTTCAGGGGCAGATCTACAAATCTTTCTACATTGTTAAAAGATATTCAAATAACTTTACATGCCTAAAACAATAGTATAAGTGCAATGCAGTCATTCCATTTCGAAACAAGTGTAAGTATGTATAAAGGTAAAAAATGTGTATAAAATGAATAAAAAGAGAAATATAAAAAAGCCAATTTTAAAGCTACACTGCTGCATGCTTTAGACGTGTTAGTGTGATAGCAGGTTGCCCCTATAGGAATAAAGGAACTGATATTTGTAAGTTGTAGAAAATACAAATTTCTCATTCAATAAATAATATTATGCATAAGTTATTATGAAAGAAATTGCAAAAGTACGTATTAGTTAATTTGATATTGTTAATTGAAGACAAGTTTCCATTTAATTTTTATTTATATTATAATTCTCTAAAAACATAATATATAATATAAATTATCACATATGCGCATATCAAAATTACCTCTTTGCTTCTTCCTTCGTAGATAGGGGAAGGTCGAACTACGGGGGTAGCTATGTGGAATGTGCTGCTTGGACCGTCTTTAATCTGCCTATTAGTAATAGGAGGCGGTAGCTTTAAGGCGTTGCCATTGCAAGGTGCGTTTGTTATCGACTTTCTTTGATTTGAGGTACTCAGTTTTAGTTTAGCTTTGTCTTTGCCCTCGCTGAAGCATATAGTGCTCGTGTGGAAATCAGTTGACTTCTCATCACTCTTGGTAATATTAGTTATGAAGTGAGTCGTAGAGGGCCCTGGAGTCGCTCTTGGCGGGAGTACTGGCGCGTCGGACAGATCGACTAGTTTGTTTGTCGATATAATAGGATAACGAGCGGAAGGTTTAGGACGTTCCATTAACCGAGGAGGAATTCGTGGTGGTGCCAGAGGTTTCTGCAAATAAAATTAAATAATGTGCCACGGTGCTCCTAAGAGCATACATGCTTACAAATGTACACATCTATGGACTCTACATGAATATACATCGTGATTACCTTCTTTATATGAAACATTTGCACAACATATAATGAAAATGAATTACGATCACAAATGTATATTTAAAAAACCATAAGCGTTGGTACATCCGTTATCCTCTCTCTCTCTCTCCATCTTATAATTAATCAATAAATAATACCTGGGTTCAATTAAAACTAAACTTACACTGCACTGAAAATTGGATGAAACAGATTTTGTTTGAAAACAGGTTCAGAATGTTCCAAAACTTATGGTATGAGACATCAAGCAAGACAATATACACAAGCAACAGCTAATAAAATTACAAAGATATCTATTATAATTAAGTTTATTAATGACTCACAGGTTTGTTGCGCAGTGTTATATCAGCGTTGCTATCGGAGTTTGTCGAGAACAGGAAATCCATTTCGTTTAACAGATCTAGGGGCAGAGCGGGCGGTGGGTCCTTTGGAGGTGGTACGTCGATGGATGGACTAGCTATGAGCGGCAAATCGGTAAGTGGTATAGATCCTGAAGAACCTGATGATTCAGGGGTAGCTGACCCACATGAAAATCTATTGATAAAAAGGAAACATTCTTACATGAGTATGAATCTGTGATTTTTTTTTTTGAAACTTTTTCGAAGGTTACCTACGTAGGTTTACAAGAAGCAAAGCCATCTAAGCGGTGCTAAAATAGTTGCATACTTGTGATGGATGGTGTTAGATAAATATTTTCAAATACATGGTGGAAAGTTCTTGTTTAAGAATAATTTAGATCGTACCTGAATTTACAGAACCAGTTGAAACCAAATTACACTTTCAAATATCAAATGAAACATGCTCAAATAAGGGTACAATAGATATATACAATTGACGGCAGCTTAGGAGACCATCATATCAGCTACTGCGCATTTATACTTGAGTAAGAAAATGTTTGCTAACAATACATACATTTTTTTAAAGAAAGGTTTATAAATTCCAAATAAGTGGTTATGTATAAACAAACTGTAAGTATTTAACGTGTACGATCTGAGGACCCCCGAATGTAATTTCTTTAATTCGGTTACGCTTTCTCTATCTCTGTCCTCTATGTAACTGCATATCACTCTTATCCCTCTGTACTTATCACACGTAATATTTTATTATTTACTCTTTTTTGTTGTTTTCCAAATATAATACAATAAAGCAAGCAATTCTTGTATATTTGTACGCTGCTATCTCAGAAACGAGTCTAGCAACTTGGATGGAAATTTGTAAATGAAAAAGGTTATTATTTTTAAATTTATCTCTCTAGCTTTTATATGAGTAAAAACGCGAATTCTCATACAAAAAAATTGCAGTAGCAGCCATCTTGGTGCTACTTTACTACAAATATAAAGATATTTAGACAGGCGCAATTCATTGTAGAACAAACAAAACTTAATAGACAAAGAAACGTACCTATTATCATCCGTTGTATTTCTTGAGGATGATCTTGAGCCACTCTTCGGTATTCTGTTTGTCAGTCCTTTCATAGCCGATCTAACATTCTTTCCTCCTTGTCGGACCTTGATAACATAATTAAAAAACAATAATAAACATAGTGTAAAAGTAATGTAGTAAATTAGCTTGTATTGCATAATAAAAAAGTTGTTCCAGTAAAACAAGGAAACTCAATTCAACCCTCACCTCAAAAATCACTCAATGCCTAAGCAAATCTCATCATTGAGCTGATCCACAAACGCAGCGAGCGGAGAAGAATTCTATTATTGCTCTTGGTTTATTTATGGAATAGGAGAGCAATCAAACATAGCTTATAAAGACCATAAGATTCCTGACAGAACTATTTAAATCAATTTAAAATATTTTCAAGTTCACTGTATCATCTCCTGTTCTAAAGTTCCGTAATGGTTCCACCAGAGTTAGCTTAGTCCTAAGCTATTTCGTATAGTTCAGCTATCAATAAAGAAATCTGCTAACTTCCGATAAGGACAGGGTTCTCTCCAGCGCTATTACTATCCCGTCATGGGTATAAATTAGTACACAACAGAAAATATAGGAAGAAACTATGGTGCTGGACTTGCGAACTTTGCTGATGAACAATTTAACAGCAATACACTTACACCTATAAAGCCATACACAGAGAATTTATGAAGAAATGTACAGGCCATTTCAATATTTTTGTAAACGAATTTACATTTACAAAGAATAAATATGGTATATATTTAATAACAAGCCATATAAAGGTAATAAAAAACCATAAATGAAGCGATTGGAATAATAATGCAAGAATTTTTCACACACAATGGTCTTAGTACATATCAGTTGACCATAAATGTTCTTATGTTCAATATGCATATTTTTACATAGCAAGTTACAGTATGCAAATGCATGCAATAAATACAATTCATAATGCAAATAGTGGCGAAAACTTTGTGCGTAATGAATAGACAAACGTGATGGCATTTATTTACTACTTAGTGGAAGACACACTTTGTTCTATCCATACTTCTCTAAAATACAAGCATAAATAAATTCACTATGTATAGTATCCTAATGTAAAACATTCGACAACTTTAATAAAGAATGCAGGGTATGTAGTTTTTTAACAACAATAAATAACAAAAGTTGCCTATACAGTCACTTTCATTAGTATGAAAAGCTGCATGGATGAATGCAATGAAAAAAATGAAAGATGTAGCTGATACGGTTATTGAGAAACATGCTATGTGTGAATATGTTTCAATCGTTTGATTGGAACAAAAGGAGGCAATAGGTTTACATATGTTGACACCATGAGCGTTAGTGTTAGTAAGGGACGGCTAAAGCAAACGCGTTTCAACTAGCTGCCTATTAAAATAAATAAATAAATAAAATATGCGCTCACGCCCGTAACCCAGAGGGCTAAGCAGAGATCATGGATTTCCATTTGGCGCGATCCTGGCACACCTCTCTCGCTTCTTCCACATTCATACATCTATGCATGCATGCTCGTCGGTTATGGGTGCTCCTTATATCGCCCTTTTTTAGTAAGTCATTAATCTGATCGATATAAGTTCTCCTAGGGCGTCTCCTACCAACACTGCCACTCACTTTTGCAACATAAATTTGTTATTCTCTCTTCATTCATCCTTTCAACATGGCCGAACCACAGAACCATACGTTTCTCAATTCTAGTCACAACGTCCACTTTTAAGTCACACTTTTAAGCCCTATAAAAAGGGTGATATTAAGAACAACATAAATGAACAAGCTTTATAAGCATGAGAGGTGTGCCAGGACCGTGTAAGAGAAATCCGTAACTTATGCACAAATTCACTAATTAAATCACAGGCAATTTGATTTGGACTGGATTAATGATTATAAATAAAATTATTATTGTTTTATAATTCTGGATACAAAGAAGACTAAAATACTGAAGAGTTTTAATAGTTCAGAAATTTACGTGGTTAGAATTAAGAACATAATAATATATCAAATCCTATTTATTTATTATTTTCATATCGAAATGTGTAAAAAAAATATCAAAATACCATCTACAAAATCCTTATAAAATCAATGCCCTCTGATTAAAATTTGTTTTGATGAATAATGCGAAATACGACTGTGGACGGTTGTGATTATTTAATAGATTTCGAGCTGCGCTGAAACAATAATAAAACCTAATCGTGTATTAAAAAATATGAATAAAATATAATACGACTAAATTTACTATGTTACAAATATACATATACCACGTGTTTGCAAGACAAGAAAAATTGTTAGGAATGTTTGTTCTCAGTCTATTCAAATCCTGGGTACAATACTAGATTGAGTGCATTGCTCTTGATTTTTCTTTCTGAACCAATCGTGTTAAAAACGCGGTAACTCAATTTAAAAAGAACATTCCACTAAGCAGTGAATAATGTGCATGTTTAGCAATCAACGTTGTTGAACATTACAAATCATAAGACTCACCGTTTTGACAGCCGATTTTACTGCGGGGTTCGCCTGTAAATATTGACAATTTAAAGCAAAAAGAAAATCCCGTGTACTTACAGCATGCTTGCATTGAGTAACAATACCAATACTCATATATTGGCACCATTAGTTATTATTATTCAGAAAAACCCGTATTGGCGATTAAATTAGTCCCAGCTAAGCTTATATGTAATGGTCAGATTAAATGATAGGTTTTTAATAAATCTAATACTAAGCCATTATTATATATATGTAAATCAATTATTTAATTGTATGACTGTCTATTTGTGCCGGGTTATCTCCGAAACGGCTGGACCGAATTTGATGGGACTTTTCCAAGAAGATAGGTAATACGAGCCCCGATACAAAACAGTTCGTCTAGTGTGAATTTTCTCTGTGAGCTTTTTTCTAACTTCATTATTTTTGTATATCTATATAAAATATTAAGCTGTTCTATTATCACAGAAGAAGAAGAAGAAAACTGGTCGACCACGCATCACAAGTGCAGTAGAAAACAGAATCCTGAAGAAAATTAACGAAATAATCGTCGTGCTCGAGCTGGAGAACACACGATGCAATGGAAGGACATGATTCCCAAAGACGTCTCAGTTGATACGTGCAAAAGAGTCCTAAAAAGAATGGGTTACGGATTTTACACCACTAAGGAGAAACCTCTGTTGACTGCTGTACAAAAGAAAAAAAGGCTGAAGTTTGCTCGTGATCATTTAAATTGGACTTCCGATCAGTGGCGTAGTATCATTTGGAGTGACAGTCGGCGATGAAAGGAAAATAGTGATTCGGAACAAAAATGAGGCATTTCAATGAGGCTTTAGCAGAATCAAGAACAGAAGAGAAATTAAAGTATTACGGATTCATCAAGCTTCTGATACGTTCGTTCTTGATAGATGTTGGTGAGAAAAAGAAAAAATAGATCTAAGTCACGAGAGTAAACCAGTCTTTTACCTAAGCCTGCATCTCACAAAGTAAGCGTTCCATCTATAATTCGTTGAAGAATAAGGAATATTAATAAGATTTGATTTTCAAACCGATTTTGTGGGTACCCTTATTTCTATGCTAGATAGAAGTTGCGTAGAGTCTATTACGGATTGAGCTAATTTGGCATATAAAATTATATCAGCAACTTCTTCAAAGTCTTAAGATTAGCGGTAAAAAGTGATATCTTCTGCATCGGGCTTCATAATTCATATCATTGTGCTATGTATATGACTTTGCATAGCAGTATGTTTACATTGTTCATTGTACAAATTTTCATACAAATTTATCGCAGTATAAATCTGTTCTCATTTAAAAGCAATAAATTAACGATAGATAAAATATATTACAATTATATTATATGTCAACCCTGTGCTGCTAGGTGTTATAACAAAAAAAATTACCATCTAGCTCATTGTAGTATTACAGTAGTAGTAGTTGTAGTATACACATGATTTGTACTCCCAATTCTTAATTGTGTTGCAATGACAACATTTTATTGAATTAGTGTGTTGTGAACGTTTTTATTTGATACTAATCATCCAGACCCTTTCAAAAATATAAAAAAAGTTAATATTGGTAAGAAGTGCCAAGGAAGAGCTTGTTAATTTCATGATCAGATAGATTCTAGATCAGACCAGATCAGATTCTACTAGATAAATAACGTAAATGTGTCGCAGCATGCGTTTGTACACAATTTCTACCTTGCCTGCCCTGCCCTGCAAAATCTGTACTATGCTGTGCAGCGGCAACTACGTCTCAGCATACCCTTAAGCTTAATGTCGGCTGATGTGCGCATCGCATAGTTACTCGGTAACGGTAATGATATCTTGAGTTGCCTATTTTACTATATATTCATAAATAAATACTATCAAAATGTACTAATGTTATTTAAAATAATGTTAATTTATTTACCTTGTCTCTGACAGTCTTAAAGAAGGCGCCGCCCTCTTTCTTCACGCTCTTCGCCCAATCTCGATATTGCTTTTTTATTTTCTGACCGCTGCCTGTACTTGTCTCTTCGGCGTAGTTATTGCATTCAATTTCGAATTCATCGCTGAAGCCACGCCCAGAGTTGAGTAGATCTAATCTCTCGTCAATGAACTGGAAACAGATAAATATATATTTAATCTAAGATCTAAGTTTTATCTTTATATCATTAGGTGAAGAGGGTAAAAATACCCTGTATTCAACAATACAGTTACGTCCTAGATTAAATACACAGCATAGTGGTCGGGACTCTTTCATTTTACAAATTTAGAAAAATATATGCTTTATCTACTCTTGAACAGTTCTATGAAAAGTGAATGAACATATCACTTCAGATTCCTATTTTTATCACAGTTCAATGAATCTGCAATGTGACGACAGGCGACGAATACTTGATTGAATCTATATGTAGGCCTCAAGAGGTTTTTATTTTACAAAAGTCCTATGACAGCCCACTTAATAGAAAAGGTTTATATAAGCTATTTAACCTAGCGCTGCGACTCGGAGCTGCGACTAAACAATTTCGAGAGCTAGTAAAATGTATCTGTCTTGCGTAAGAGGGCGCTACATTTAATTTGTAATTGTCTTTGGTACACACCGACCGATGAGCTGTAACGGTCAGGTAATGCGCGTGCCCACTCTGGACTGTCCAACAAGAAAACAAATCTGTATGTTTTATTTAATGGAGATCACATTTTCGCTCGAAATAATAGTATGTAAGGATACATAATACAATCGTGTTACCTTTGAAATCCTCATAAATATTTTTAGATTAAGATTGTTTGTTTGCTATGACTTAACCGATTATCATTAAATTTTGCACACAATTATCACGTGAAAAAGGACATAAGGACTGAAGGACGACAAATATATTGAAAGGGAACGGATGGTGATGCCAGTCCACTGTAATAAGCTGGCTCGCAGATTTTCGCGATGTTGCACACAAGTGAAAATGCGATGGCAGCGCCATGCAGGCCGTTCATAATTTCACCAGTCCTTGTGCTGCGTCCCCCGGCGATGTCTAAAGATTTGCATAATAACGCGTCTTTAAGACGTACTGCCAAACATTCTACACGTGCAATGTGTGGATTAGCTACACGTAGAAGTTTCAACACTCTCTGTGTACTATATAATATTGGTCTTAGGATGTTGCAAAAGATTTCAGAGTTATTGCAGCGCGTTCAAGATGTTTGCGCTAACGCATACTCATGAGTTTCACACCATAATGCGCAAAGGAAACGCTACTGGGTGAGCACTAACACCGTTCTACGACAAATAAGTGATAAGCCCTATTCTGCGACACTGGTTGTGTATACTTGTTCGCATAAACTGCATTAGTACGCCCAAATATTTAAAGGGATTACAGTATTAAATATTATCAGGTAATCAAGCGAGTGGACGTATACGGCAACGGCTCATGAGAACCTACCACCGCAAATTAAAGGTAAACGGCCGTAGTCGTTTCAGCCTATATTCGTCCAATGCTGGACATACGCCTCCACCTTTGATTCGTCACAAAGATCGATCTCCTGCCGCTCTCATTCAGTGTGCTCGCGCAACCTTGACCAGATCATCGATTCATCTTGTGGGAGGCCTACGTACGTTGCGTCGACCTGTTCGTGGCCGCCTTTTGTAGGACTTTTCGGTAAGTAAGGTGGTCGGCCTTACCAAGCTGTAAGGTATTTAAATACTGACCAAGTAAAACATATACATAATTTTGAATTACCAATGTTCACACATGTTACACATACCTGCTGAAATATCTGAGATTGTAACACCTTCTTTAAAAACGGCTGCATGTTTTTTCTTGTTTTAACAAAAGCTTCTGGATTGAAAGTTATTAGTTGACCTTTTTCAATTCTGAAAAAAGAAAAATGTTAAAGTTTAGATCAAGACAAATAAATGTAAGAGACTATACCAATTTACTTTAAATTCAATATAAATAGTATATTTACACAGATAAATAAAATTGAAGTGTCTGTTTGTAATGTCAAAATTAAATTTCCATACTAAATACACACATGACGTACATAGAGTACAACAAAAATACAATTGTTAAAATTTTTGTCGGTCTGACTATGTCTGACCGTCTGTCTGTCTATGTGTTCCAGGTAATGTCCGTAACAGCTGGACCGATTTTAAGCCGTCAAAATCGCTCGACCCAACTTTTAATAGAAAAAAGCTTATATGTGAAGGAATAACATAGTCTTTTATTTTAGGTTTCACTAAAAAGATATGATAATAAATAAAACAAAATGAGCAAGCCTTCAGTAACCACATTGATGTGTAACAACTGTTATCTCACCTTGGTAATAATCAACATTAACATTATGCTATGAAAACAGGTGCCATTATGACTCACTTGTTTGTATCGATAACCGCTTTTCGCCTTACTATGATTTAAGACCCAGGGTGCAGCGAGTAAAGTAATTGTATACCAAGTTCTAGGAAAATAGGTTCATTAATCAAATCAAATAGCGCACATCCCCGACATCCGGTTCACACTTCCGCCCCTCTTTAAAAAATCACTCCCACAGATTGTTCTCCAATCTGTGGAGTGCGAGAGCGAGAGAAAAGATGTTGCACATCAAAAACAATAACTAAATTATATTATGTCTATTTCATTTTCCATAACATACCGAACAGCATCTCTGTAGCCACCTATAAGACAAACTAGAGCTCTTAAAAATGCTCTCGACACAGCGTCGCCTAAAATTAAATCATTCCTATTACTTAAAGCTTTTATAAGTTTTGACACCTGAAACAAAATATTACAAATATCAAAAAAAACCGTTTGTGTACCTTAAAATGTATGATTGTTGCAATTATATATGTGCGTGACTCCTCCCAATAATTATGACTATCATAAAATTATTAACAATAATTATTATTATATTGAATATAACATATAGGCAACATGAGAATTTGAAACAATTGGACTGGAATAAGATAATTTGTGGGGCTGGTTTTTAGATATTTTTTTAAAGTTAGGTATAAATCCTGAAATATACCAAGATGGATACCTAATTACCATAAGCTATTCATGTTGCCACCCAGTTATCAACCGCGCTGATATTTACTATCCATTAAACAAATTACCCCATACCCTCTTTCGATAGAGATATGGAACAAATTTTCAGTATTAGTAATAACAATATAATAAGAATTGCGAAAAAAATAATGTTTATAATATAATAAGGTAATTGTAACTTACTATATCAGGCGGAAGACTTTCTAAATCATTAAAAGGAGATCTCAATTCATTTTTATCTATATCTAATATTACTACATCGCCTATCTCCAACATTTTGACAGTCTGAAATAAAAAAAATTACAACGGTCTAAGAAAATTCAACTTCTTTTTATTACATTTAGTGGTAGGTTACTTTAGCAGTTATTTACTTTAAAGAGGACTCAACAGTGTTAGAACTAGAGGTGCTTCGGGAGGATGCCGATATATTAGTATATTGTCTCACCTACAGCCTCGTGTATCTAGTTCCGCCTATTTTTTATTTATTTCACCTCTCTTTTAAAATCATTTTCATAAGAGTATCGTTAACATATCGACTAAAATCATATCCGTGCATCCCCAGTTAAGCCATTAACAGATTTACAATTTGCCGTTTTAAAAATAAACAATCATTAACACACCAGTATTTATCGTTCACATACAAAATTTACTTTTTAATTATAGCTTTACGAGAAGTACCTTTTTTATGGTAAAAGGTGGCAAACGAGCAAGCGGATTACCTGATTTTAAGTGGCCGCTACCCATAGAAATCCGCAACAAGCAAATGTGTTGCAGATGCGTTGCCTACCTTAATGGGCATAGACAGGAAAAAATATATTTCCTTTCACCCGCTAGCCCCCTCCCCGTCCAATCCTCTTCCCGTTCTCATCCTATCCGTATGAAGAAAGGGTGGCAAGGGGAAGAGGCCTGAAATTAGCGCTCCGGCACCTCACTCATCAGACCAAACGCAGAGTGCTTCTACTTCACGCCTGTTTTCTGAGGTCGTGGTATTTACATTAGCGCAGCAGATGTTGCGGGCTCTACCACTGTTCAACCTTTCTAACTCACTAGGTTACGGGCTCGAATGCTGCACATTATTATGAAATACTACCATGAATGTAAATGTCCAATCACCCCATTTTCTTTCCCTACTCCATTTCCTTACTTATAATCCTTCTCTTTCGTATATTGATGAGGGGGGCAGGCCGTAGGCAATATTTCTAGTAGTTACTTATGAGTAGTATTTATTTTAGTGTTCTTAAACATTATACGTCTGTGTGCTTTTGTCTTGCAAAAAAATTTCAACCTCTTATTTTAAGTTAAAAGTGTCAATGCAATCTGATAATCATTTATGATTATTTTTTTATGTTGTAATTGTACAGGATATGTTAAGGAATAAACACCATATTTACATATAACGTTTGCAGCAGTGAACCGCAACTGATGAAATTACAAACGAAGAATAAAATATGTAGGTAACAAGCATAATTCCTCTTTGCGAAGTTAAGAAACTAGAATCTTGTCTAGTTCAGTTTTAAAATGGCATATAAATAGAAAATCAATTTGCTGTCCTTACCTCCATGACAGGCCTAGGAACTCCAATAAGAAATGGCATTGGTGCCAATAGATAATCTACAAGATGCTTAGGCAGTATAGGTATGAAAATATGCTGCCAAGACATTGGAAAGAGTGTCGCGTTCGCAGCTTGTACACACGCCGTCAGGCGGGATATCTTTGACCCTACGATTGCTATTCTACGCTCTTGCAGTAAAGCTGCCCATAAACCCGCCATGCATTTTGTGTCCACAGCACTGAAGTACTCAGTGAGATTACTCTAAAAGCAACAAAGAATCAAGTATAAGTTTATTTGTTTATTTTACATAAACTAAGAAACTATGTAAACGTAATAACATATAGGTGAGCTTAATAAATAACTAAAAATGAATTTTCTACCTACTAACAACAGTGACATTGAGAGTGGATCAAGTAGTGTATAAGTATTTAAAACATATTACACACTAGCTGACCCGGCAAACTTCTTTCTGCCTTAGAATTATTTTATGTCGTGTTACCTTATTGGGTGTATTAATTGCTGATGATGATGACTTAAGCTTGCCCACAGTGGGCGACAACATGGGGCGCGGCACAGAGGTGGTCGCATCAGGCGAACTGGTCCCAACACATTGCTTTGACAATGTATCCGTGTACATGGTTTATCAATTACCGCATTGTACGTGACCATTTTTTTAAAGTTAAAATGGATATAATAATCTCTCCTTACTTTTTTTAAATAAAAAATTTCTGAATCAATTTTGTTGTATATATATACTATGTAAATAAAAATATAAAATACATGCCCACACAAAAATAAACATATAATGGATAACATAATAATAAAAAGGTGTCTTGAACACATAAATATTGCAAGCAAAATATACACATATTGAGAAACTATATGATATGTGTAAGTACGTGTTCGGTGCAATGACCCTAACACGTGACGTCAGCCGCACCGCAGCATTTAGGAATATGGAATGTTCCATTCTAACACCTTTAGCTGGGCAGTGGTAAGCAATATTAATGAATAATCGTCTTGTGACACATGCGATGTGTTTTCCACAGTCTCTTTCTGTTGCGCTGCTGCAGTCCCGGCACCGTGTATTGTTTTCGACGTTGCATTTGTCAAAGCGTCGTGTACGTGCGTAGCGCGTTATGGTGCCCACACACTTGCGACATATTTTTGAAGAATAACAAGCCATTTGCGAAAATAGACAATTTACGCAAATCTCAAGTTTGTTGACTGTACATAGCCCATTTGCAGAATCTCTTTACAATGGTAAATACCGTGTTCGTATTTACACAATGTTCATTTCATCCCTGATACGTGGAAAGTTTTCGCAACTTGTTTATAACTGCTGTCTTCGTAATTGTTGAAATGATGGCAATGTTTCTTATAATTTGATGTTTGGTGAGGATTTGGTTTTAAAGATAATGGCTCTTGTTTACGGCGAGATGACGTTTCTAGGCTAATAAATTTTATTTCTAAAAAGGCTAAGAGCTCTTACAGAGTTACAGCTCTGGTAGTTCTCGTGAGTTTTTCAACGACCATGTTGCTGTGTCGACTCCGATGTTCTTGATAGCATTAATCGTCTTGAGACATACACCGTGTATCTTTTTAATCTGGGTCACCGAGTTGTATAGCTTATGGAAAGTAGCAGGTGCAGCGGCTCTTGTAGTCGTATGGAGGCGTTGGCGCGGTAGATGGCAAGCATGGACGACTGCAGCACCGGTAGCAGCGGGGCCCCAGCACGCTACCCGCACCATCAACAATAATCAAGACAGTGCGCGAATATCAGTGAGAGAGGGTATTGAAATGGTTGAGAAAGAGCGATGCTTTAAAAATAAGAGTACAAACGCACACTGCGTAAGGAAAGCCGCGTTTAGTAATGAATCGTGGTTAACACTAATCCTTAGCATAAGTTGGCAAGTACTTATATTTTATATACAATATTTTCTGAAATTAAATTACTTACATCTTCAGGGATACTTGGCAGGCTATTATCGGGTGTCTGGTAAGTGAACATACTCTGTCCAGTATTGTAAACAACTTTAAGTGTGTGTCCAGACATAGGTGGGTGGGCACGACATGCCTCTAGAAATGATGATAGCCCCTCTTTTTCTGAACCATTCAATAATTGTGCAATGCTGTCTAACAACCTGAAAAGAGCAAAAATAAACTATTTAATTGACAAATCTTATTATATTTACATATAAAAAACCAAGTCAGTTATTTTAGTTAGTGTCTACAGAAGCATCTATCCAACAACTTTTTTATGAATTGTTAAAAATTCATAGTGACTGTATATAGATACTAATATAGTAGACATATTTATTTCCATAATAATTAATTATGATGAATTGGCATTTCCGCAGCACCATATTCTACTAATTTAAATACTTAATTCTTACGAGCACTGTACAGATTTACTTAGTAATATAAATAATACATTATTTTTCCATAATTCTTTACTAATACATGTTCTTTGGGACATTCGAACAGTATAGTCAGGTCATAAGTTCTGGCCAAACATTTTTTTTAATTGACGAATACGGGCCTAATATTCTTCGACTAATGTAATAATGAAACGTTTCCGCTTTTTCGTATTAAAAAGAAATTAATCTTCATTTGTTACCAACTATGGAGTGGTCGAAAAAGAAGAAAAGACATGGTCACGGCTATCTCGGTCCTCGTCTAATCCAGACTTAAACCCACGGGACTACAAGATATAGCATCGTTTGGAGCAGAATGTCTGAGCTGTATCTCATCACTATTTAGAGTATCTTGGAGCGTCTCTGGTTAAAGCGGCGGCAAAAATAGATATGAGTGTGGTGCATGCTGCCAACTTTAACTGGCGTCGATTAATTGAGTTAAATTATTCAAAATTCATCAAAAAAGGGTAGGGCATTTCAAACTATGTAAAGAAAATTGTATTTTACATTTAATTACCTTTAATTTCATGTATAATTTCTGAAAAATTAACAAAAAGTTCATAAATCATACTAAAAGTTTGTGAAAGAACTCATGACCCAACTAAGTATGTATACATATATACATATATATATCTCGCATTCGGTTATTTTAAATGGTAGCGAAAGTAATAGTACGCCGAGCAGTGCTAACTTCACTTCGGCGTCTAGGCCGAGCCGTGACATAGAATTTTTACATATATATAGGCGAATCAAACAACATAATAATTATGTAGACAGGTACGCGGAGACCCGGATATTCGAAAATGGGCTAAAAAAGTTATTTCTCTATACGCTACTGTGCCACTGCTGGAAGTTTTGAATAATGAAAATCGGTGAGTGTGGCAGTGACAAAATTAAAATTTTAAGCGCAAGCTACTAAGGTGCAATTATTTCATAGATTGGAAATATAGCCAGTTATAGTATACTATATATAAGAGATATATCTCTTGAGCTCTAAAAATTCAAACTTCTTTATTTATCCACAACAAAGTTAAAAAGGGGTCGAAAGTGCCATGAGTTGCTTCGATAAAAGAATGGTTACGACCGTGCTCGGTCCCGGAGATCGTCGGCAGCATTAATATTTTGAAACAGCACAGCACTTTTATATATATTGTACTTTTGTAAAATTTAAAATGTCTTACGCTCTTGTTATATTTGTCTATTGCTATATTTTATATTTATACATGATTTAATTATTGTTACATGGATAAATACCACAAGACGGGGGACATCCGAGGAGAATGTATATCGGTCGAATTAGTAACATACAAGTATTTATTTATGAAATGAATCAAATAAGTAAGTTCCATTTTCCTTCTCTTTTACCTTTTTAGCACAAAACACCAAAAAAGTTTACAAAAAACTTTTAAAAAAAACAATAACGCGCCAAAGATTTAAATTAAATCAACTGCTTTGCAATAGAAATAAACGCATTTAAATTAAAAATAAAAATTCAATCATAGAAATTAGAACAGAATAATGCTATATTTCGCAGACCAGTTTAACCTATAGGTTATTGGCTTTTTTTCAACACACATAAGGTGTACTTTAAATGTAATCAATGTAGTCTAAAACGTATCCCGCTTCTTACCACCATAATTGTTTAAGTTTCATTTTTAATGTGGGCCCCTCCATAGAGAGACAAATAAACCCATCATATCAATCCTTCATAAAAGGTCGCAACGCATATGTTTCTCTAAGTGTTTTAAATGTTAAGGGGTAGCCGTAGTAACTTAATATAAGGAGAATTACATTGCCACATATTGCAAATAAAAGATAATGCCTAACAAATAAAAAAAAATATTAAATATATTTCATTTATACAACATATACAATAATAACAATATATACAATAATACAACTTTGAGACAATTATACTTACTTGTAAAATATGTCATGCCAAGGTAAATACGAGAGAACCACCAATGCCGTATTTGCCTTTGGGTCGTAACGGCAAAAACAAAATGTGTACTTTGAATCAACAGCAGTCAACACAAATGAATAGTGTTGAATGTATGTACTGAAAAATTAAATATAATTATATTAGTAAAGTGCCTCGCATAAATTGATTTTTTGGTAGAAAAGGTTAGAAACAAGCAAACGGTTTAGCCAATATTAAGTGACCGCTACAATAAGCATCTGTAACAAGCAAATGATGAAGATGCATTGCCTCTTTCATGGAGAGAAGAGAGGATAAAGAAAAGAAGTAAATTTCCTCAAATCAGTAGGATTTACAGGACAAAAACTTAAGTAGTTTTATTTTATGTATTTTTCAAATTTATGGATTTATTCTACTATGTAAGTTTTATAAGAGGAATTAGCAAATGAGGAATGCCAAAAATTTCCATATAAGAAAATCATTTCCTATTAAAAAATCCAAGTTTTGATTCACTTTCTAATTCTTTTTTCAATATTTATTATAAAAATAATAATGATACTAACATTAACATTGGTTATCACATTTTCTTTATGAAGGTGTATATAACAATATAACAGACCAACCGCAAAGGGTACATGAACACACATATTTAATAATTTATTAATTATAACACCTCAAACAATTCTATTATAAAACAGATAGCAAGGTAAAGCCAATGTTTATTATTAACATTGAATGCAACTGACTAATCTAATACTTTTGTCAGTATTGGTCATTGTCAAAATGCATAATAAAGATTTCTAGTTTATCAACTCATTGCTTTATTTTGATAAGCTTTTACAATTCAAAAGTACAGTTTTTTTCAATAGAAAGTTATGTAACATAATACTACTTAAATATTTTTGAATTGATTAATGAAATCCAGATTGATATATAATAACATATTTTAGGTTTAAAGCTATATTCCTTATATAATAAATTTTATCACATAAATACAAACTTTGATGTAAATATTTCAAATGTGCAAATTAAAATTTACAACACATTATATTATAAAAACCCATGAAATCCAAGTGATTCTTTTGAAAATCAAATATAAAAAAGGTCGTCATTTTCATTTTGTCTAAATTTTTTAGAAAAAAGACTACTACTATAAACTATGATTGTTAGAAAACAAAATTACACAAATTCAAGGCAATGGAAGAAAATTCACTCCAACCCAAATCTAATTATGAAGGGTTTTATTATAAATTTCTAAAATTACTGCTTTTATTTTATTAAGGAAAGCAGAAGGTAAACTTATTCCATTTATTACTATGCAAAATAATATGTAAATCAATACTTACTTATCTATTCTGCATGGAAAAGTGAACTTTGGGATATTTTTTAATTCCTCCTCTTTACCATATGATTCAGGATACTTCCTGATTATAAAAGGCTCCTGTACACTGTCACCTGGTGACACTTCGCAGAACAGTTCAAACAGATCTTGTACAGTATCTCTGAAATAGACAAAATTTTATAATTAATATTTTAAGAATATTTCTACAATGTAAAATGATTACAGCTCATCTGTACAGAAGAGACTACCATATACTGTTCAGTGCAATCCTGCTGCTTCTTCCATCTATCTATACCTCATGTGTAATTATCAATATTTCAAAACATTTAGTAGGAAAAGTGTATGCTAAGGTACTGATTGAAAGAGTCATGAAAGAAACAGAAGAAAGAATGTGGGATGTGAAAAATCTTCATTATGATGGAATAAGATGTCTGTTAAAGCTGATTTTAGGAAAGGAATAGGTTGCATGGATCAGATTTTTTCTTTACATATGATCACAGAAAAGTTTTTAGCTGTAAACCAAAAACTTTTCTGCGCCTTTGTAGATCTAGAAAAGGCCTATGATAAAGTTAAAAGAGATGATCTGTGGTCAACCTTGGTTAAGTTTGGATTGAATGTAGTGAATGTTTAATTAGAAGGTAAAGACATGAAGATGCATGTAGATAAGAAGAAAGTTATAGTGTTTGAAAGACAACAAAGTAAGACAGTATTTGAAATAAATGTTAATGGTAAAGAAGTGGAACAAGTCAAGAGTTTGTGTATTTGGGGTGTATGTTTAGTAGAAATGGTAGGCATGTTAGAGATTTTGAATGACAAGTAAATGTGGGAAATCAAATTAATGGTGCTATAGCCCCATTCATTTTATTCCATTAGAACAGTAGTGATGAGTCAGAATGTGTCCATGAAGGCTTTGTCTGGCAATACACAATGCTGTACTTGCCCCCTCTTTAATGTATGGAAGTGAGAGCTGAGTTTGGCAGGAAAAGCATGCAAGTAGAATTAGTGCCATAATAATGCAATCCTTAGGAAGTATGTTAGGCATGACTTTGAATGACGGTAAAAAAATAGTAACTACTACTACTACTAAGTATATATAACTACTAAGTACTACTAAGTAAAGGGAAAAGTGTGGCTTATGAGTGGATGTTGTGACTCAAATTGAGAAAGGTGTGCTTCAGTGGTTCGGACATGTTAAAACAACGAATGAAGAGAGAATAACAAAACAAATTTATGTAGCAAAAGTGAGTGGCATTGTTGGTACGGGACACCCTAGGAAAACTTATATCAATCAGATTAGTGACTTACTAAAAAAAGGGCGAAATAAAGAGCACCGATAACCAACGAGCGTTCATGCATAGATGTATGAACATTATAGAAATGAGAGAGGTGTGCCACATTTGCTCTAAATGGAAATCCATGATCTCTGGGTTACAGGCGTGCGTGCATATTTAGTACTATTTTACAAATAAGGGAATGACATATGTAAACAACAAATTGTTATGAAGAGACATCACCACTAGCATTTGGTTGTTATTAACTTATAGTCATAAATATGGGTAATGTTTTTATGGCACAAATTGATCTACATGGAAGTCTATGGATATCAATAAGAATAAGGTGAATATATATATATTACAGAATACAGTTTATAAGTTACAGTATACAAATTACTAAAAATATAAAGTAAATATTTTTATATTTTTTTAATTACTTTTAGGTTCCTAAGAGCCTTTTCCAGCATACAATGCCAGATGTAGTGTTGACCTATCAACTAGAACTCAACAACACACAGTTGATCAATCAATATATATAATTCTCTGAAAATATTAAGAAAATATGGTCAACAATAGCAGTATGTAAAGAAGTCTCATATGGCATTCAGCCGAGATCTATGGGGTTTGGTTGGTATAACCAATATCATTTATAAAGGTTGTTATATCTAAAACATTAATTTGATGTCCACATGGTATGATGACATCAGATAGGATGCATTCAGCTCTAAGATTAGGGTCCCGAGCTCCACTACTGAAAAATGGAGGTAAGCTACAATATAATTTAAAGGAATGCAGATGCAGAATGCTTCACTTTCTGCATTTAGGTATAGAACAAACTATACTATTTATCGTAAAAAAATTTTTTGAGAGTTAAAATGTATTTTCTCTATAAAGTTGGATATTGCATAAATATTT
This sequence comes from Papilio elwesi, assembly GCA_029849275.1. Lineage (NCBI taxonomy): Eukaryota > Metazoa > Arthropoda > Insecta > Lepidoptera > Papilionidae > Papilio > Papilio elwesi. Next base: position 14,042,624 of record CM056717.1, on the reverse strand, counting down.
AATCTAAATTCAAATAAGTTTGTCTAGTGAATCAATTATTCACATAAAATATTATAAAAACTTAAAATAATAATAATTATTGTTGTTTCTTTAATATTGTAGAAGTAATGACTTAAGCAACCCAGTGGCCAGGGTTACAAAGGAGAGGATTTTTTACACAATGCAGGCAGACTTTAAAATTACTGATATAGTGAACCCTTCAACAAGAGCTTTTGAAAAACAGTTATTATTATTCAAATTTATTATATACTATTCAAAACATTTTCAGATAAAACACATTTAGACAAAGTAGGTAGTGGCTCTCTAGAGAAAAAAGGTAGAAATAATACAAGCAAAGTTCATTATAATAATCGAACAGAAATAGTTACTTCTTAATAAGTAATTATAAAATGCTATCACAAATAAAAAGTTCATGGTGGGTGTATTTCAAGACTATGAAATACAAGCTATTACGAATATATACTGAATAAAAAAAATATAATTACTAAAGAAAGTACGGTGGCAACGGATGAAGCTAAAAACGTCAAAATGTTGTTACAACAAATATTGCAACAATCCGATGTGCTCTAGGTTCGATGTTTTACCAATTTTCCTAATTTTAAGCTAAAATAAAAGTAACGGATTTCGTCCTTGTAGTAAAATCAAAAAATTTACAAAATTACCTTAATCGGGAACCCATGACGAACGTGGAGATTTTCGAAACAACTACTTAGTATAATTCTAATACGACACTTTACACACACAAAAACATTACACTGCTGTGGCCATAATTTTACAGATTTTAATTTCAAAGCTTCAATGACAATATAATTGTTGAGTCAGACTTATAAATCACTTAATTTTAACGGAGCACTGGCGGTTGCCGCTAGCGTTCGATCTGAAGTGATCTGAAGTAATCTATTCTAACTAATCTGACCAGTGATGATCGACTCGAGTAATTAACTCGAGCCAAATCGAGTCGCATTCTCGCCGACTCGAGTTCGAAACATACCGTACAACATAATAATGTTAGCCTAATTTTATTTAAAAAAATACATAGTCTTATTGATATTGTAGAAGTAGTGAGTTTCGTCTCGCCAGCATGCTGCGTGACATACTAACGCTGCAGGCCGCACGAGCCGCTAGCATCGATGAGAGTTTTTTAACTATTAATGCGAAGCTGAGCGAATAAATTAGTAAAATTCAAAAAATCACTATTTTCCAGTCAGCTAACTCGAGTTCAACTCGAGTTACGTGAACTTTAATCCGGGTTAAGTCGAGTTTAATTTTATCCGAGTTGGCATGTCACTAAATCTGACTGAAGTGGCAAAGAACAACCGTGCAACCAAATTTGAGTGTCAAAGAGTATGTGTTGCTATGTGTATGCACTGTTCCCAATTCCTGTCCACCCGTCCACAAGCAGTGGTGCAGATTAAATAAAAAGACCACAAAAGTACGTCACTTCGTTCAGCTTAAATTTATATAAAAACCCATTTCTATTAAAAGCGTTGTAAAAAAACCATTTATTATGAAATGCCTGATTTTCTTAAACATTATATTTTTTATTCTCTTATTTTGTATTATACAATGATATTGTACAATTGGTTAGATAGATCGGTGTAGATTTCGATTGCAGTCTTCTCATACGATTCACCATATGATAGAAGTGTTCTCCACAAAAAGAACGGTAGGGACGCCTGGTGGTGGTAGCGGGCATTTCATACAATAACTTGTTACGATCTCGCAGAAATAGAGTAGGAATTTTATGCTTCTGCATTCCGTTAGATAGCTCGAACGAAGCTGGAGTAATGCCGCCTTTCATTCAATATAAAGACTGGCAACTTATCTGTCAACATCAGGTTAGCTGCTTATTATTTGCCTCATTCTAGCGTGATAACGCATACTAACTGTGGGCCGAGCTTCGCTCTGTGTTGTCTTTTATATGCAAGAACGTATTTTTTTTAAATATAGAACCATCTAACAAAAATATGAGATATCGATAATTTAGCCCTAAAACGCTCCAACAATAGATAATGCAACAACCTATCAAAAGATGGCACCATTTTTTTACATATTTTTAACCATTTTATGGATAATACACCAATATATGTAAATTTATAAGTAAAAACGGAATCTAAATAAAAGTAAAATTTCATGAAAATTGTTGGAGCCGTTTCCGAGATTCGGATTATAGTTGGGTCATAAGTTGTGTCACAAATGTTTGTGTAAAAAGATGTAATTAATGGCACACTTTTGTTTTAATAAACAGAAATGATATTAGAAACGAAAGGTAATTAAATGGAGAATTAATTTTTATTTACATTTTTCGAAATGTCCTCCCCTATTTTGAATGGCCTTGATCGACGCACTCACTCATCGACGGCAGCACGCACCACATTGATATCTGTTTCTGTCCCTGCTTTAACCAGAAACGATCGAAGCGACTCCAAATTCTGAAGAGGCTTAGCGCACATTCATGCTCTTCCAAACGTTGCCATATCTTGTAGTCCAGTGGATTTAAATATGGACTAGAAGAGGACCAGTCGTAAGTCAGTAAAATACAGACTGAGGACGGTATTTTAGTACACCACGGCACTGGTTTTTACACCTTTTTACAGCAACGCGTGAATATGAGACTCCAAATCAAAGGAAGTGAGGAGGAGAGAAAGTGAGGAAGGATAATGCCCTCGTGTAACCCCGGAATATGTGAGAACTTCTTCGGTTACCATACTCCAGTGTGGTGGGTATACATATGATATACAATCTTATTTAAAACGAATTCGTAATATAATGTACGTGTACCTTCCACTTTCGACCTCGCAGCCCTCAGATGACCGAAATGTTTAGACCTACACCATCCTTTGTTCATCAATCCTTTGGCCAATTATTAAATATTAAGATTCTTAAGTTGGCCTATTTTTATATTGACGTACGCTTTCATCAAAATCCGTTTAGATTTGTGCGAAAAGGTAACAGACATTAATCCACTCACTTTCCTAGCCTCACTGATCTTTAATAATTTCACAGGACCCACACAATATTAAAATAATATACATGTGAGACATAACTATAATATTTAACACACATTCTAAAATACTGAATTGAAACACAGGTTTTTTACTTAGAAATTTTTAAAAGTTTTTATTACACAAAATACCCATCACTTACAGTGTAAACACATTGCACACGATCGACACAAATATAATTCTTAGACTTATAAAATTTCAAGAAAATTTCATCATAATGTATACATTTGTAATAAAGTTAATGTATGTTTGGTATATTAACAACGAAGTTAGATTGAGTTTCAGTTCCATTTATTATTCTTTTAACACTATAGATTGGGAACCTTCATGTAGCCTTATGGTCTAAAGACGTAAATAAATTAGAACTAATAGGGTCAATGATTCAAGTTGCTATCGTGATCGCCAATATTCGATCGTAACTAAAGAGAAAAGGCACCAGAACGTGAAAACAAGCAATACATGCGATTTCGACCATTATGAGTCAATAATATCACTCACTTTTTTCTGGCATACATAATTATCAAAATTATTTTACAAAGAATTCACTTACAATAAGTTTTACTATAAAAGGTCTACAGCCCATTAATTAAACATACAATAAAGTTAATTTTCCACGTTTAAATCTGTTATCTCGTGCAGTATATAATTCGGGTTGTACAGATCTTCATAACGCATTATATATGTGTAACCTGTAAGAGAAGAAAACAAAATTAATAGCATGCAAGTAGCAACAGAAAACATGCATAATAACAAGGAAGTATTGTTTAAAAATGTTACAGACATGCACATGTTATATAAAGCAATGGAGTAAAAATTTGGAATATACTTGCTTCTATAGGCACCGCGGGGTAACGTCAATCTTCAATTCATCGTTTGACACATATCTCAAATATATATAACAACCAAATCACTTGATCTTTTTATCAACCCAATATTAGTACAAGAACACATACTAATCTCGCAAAGGAAACTATTCAGACAACAAAAATAATAAATCAAACACAGGCTCAAATGCCTACAGTTTATTTCAATCAATAAGTACACTTATACAAGCGAATATAATAGGAACATATGAATAAAATACATGTAAACCGTCAAAAAGACCTCGGCCATTAATATCGAAATCATTCCCTATGTCTAAATTGGTATACAATTAAATCAACGACGAGTCAATAATTGAGCAAAATTATATCCATGTGAAAGTGAGTAGTCTAAAAGCACCAATAAAATAATAATAATAAACAAATATCAATAAACATGCGAAAACAAAACCTTTATAAGGTAAAAACTCACAGACTAAAGTGAAGTAACCAAATTGTTTAATCCAAATTGTATAGGCGTTTTTAAATTCATTAAGGAACCTCTTCGATAAAAGAAAAGCAAATAATAAAACACAGGAAGTCCATAAGGACTGCCGACAGAAGTGAATTATATAATAAATAATCTTTAGCATAACAATTAAATTAAATGCAAGAAAAATAAATGAAAAAAAGTCGAAAGTCGTCGAAACTGTTCCAAATTACGATTACGATTAAATGCATGTCGATCGTCCGAATCTGTAAGATTTTCCCCAACAAAATATTATCGACTTACGCGGCTAAAGAAGTTTTCACTTCAGTAATGTAAGATAATAATAAAAACAGAAGAAACATATTCCAAATTTTTAAAATATTGTTTGTACAATAATTTTATTTGGTTTTTACACAACAGCTTTACTTTTCTTGTGATGTAATGAGTTCTATTTTAAATTATTCTAAATACAACATACATAGTACAATTCAAAACTCTTATTTTAAATTGTTCTACGTAGCACAGATAATATATTCAGCTCGATATATTAATTTATAAAAAAACAACATAAATTAACGATTTCTTATATTTACGCGAATACTACTACTACTTTTGCTCCGATCTTTGCAGAATGAGCTCACTGTATCTTGCGGTCTTGCATCACGGGATCCCAAGCTGGTGGTAGTACCCAGCCACCTTCTCTATTGAAATTAGAATGGTTTTTTTTTAATTTCAATAGAATGATACGCGAGGCTATTGAAATTAAGAAACATTGCACAAACGTGACCATGAGTTCTGTAAGTACTGGAAACGTCGGTAATCAAAAACGTTAAATAAACGCGATAAAATCCGTAAAATTAGTTTTATTTCAATAAGTTAAAGAATTGAAGTATTTAATTTCCCAGATTAATTCGATCCGTAATAGAAATCGATGGCTGCACCATATGTATCTGAATTCTCCAGGACAATAATTAATAACAGAACTGACATATATTAATCAAAATTTTGTGAGGGCTAGCTAACAATCTAGAATCTTGCGACAAAGTCTAAAGTTTTTTATTTATTCTAGAGAAAAATCTCAATTGATGCTAAGAATATCATTGTAAATTGTTTTCTTGAAACTTCAGACAAAGCCTAAAATTTGAACATGGGATTCTAAATTTAAAAACTATTACGGTTATTATCATTAAAAAAATGAAATAAATTATAAGTCATTTTAGCAACATTAACAAATGGTTCAACAATTAAGCAGAATTTTACCCAATGATAGAGAAATAGAGAGAAAATGCAACTGAGAATCAATGAAACCGTAAGGAGTAAGCTTCCATCACATTAATATTGTATGGAGCTGTTAGCCGAATAAGAAAAGATTTAAATTCGAGACCATATAGTATTCGTACTATAACAGTAGCAAAAGTAAGGATACAAACAAAACGGAAATCTTAAGTATTATTTTCCGATTTTGTCACATATTTTTACAAATTGCCTACAAACGAATAATACGCCTAACTATATAATTTGTTCTTTTATTTGATCAATAATTAAAATTGGTAAAATTCTAGAATAAGGATTTTTTTTATGAATAATGGCTAAGAAGCGAGAGCTTCGGTGTTGATAATAATGTTAATAAGGTCATTTTCTATTATTATAATTTTTTTGTGAAAATCCACGTAGTGTTCCTGTTCAAGAATTTTACCTTAAAATTTAAAAATATAATTAGCTGCACATTGTATGCAAGAAAAGAAAATAAAATACAAATATTAAGTATAACAAAATCAATAAAAACACAGCCAATATTGTTTGTTTTTACATAACTACTTCAATAATTACAAAGTCTTTTAAATTAAATTTGTTTATGAACGATAATAAGCAAATTTAATAAATGCATTTGGGCAGTGGTTTACAACTAGTTAGTATAGTTATTTTTATTATAACCTGGAATGATTTTATACTAATCCTAAAAATGTCGTCAGTGGCGGATCCAGGATTTATGGCTATTTTAGGCTAGATAAAAATGTAATTAGAATAATAATTATTAAGTTTTTTTTATTAACTCTGATGATTTTACAATGGAATAAGCCGCTTAGCCCCCTGAATCTGACAATGAATGTCGTATAGATGTGCATATTCTACTTACTGTAAGAGCTTTTATACATATATAGTGTGTGTAAACACACATTATAATATGTAGGGCGAAAAAACAATAAGTGCAATGTAAGAAAAAAAAATAAGAATATATAATTGCTTGAAGTAATCACTTCAAACAATTATATATTCTTCAAGCAATCGCTTGTAGAATTTCATTGTAAAATAGTTAAAGTAAACTTTTTGTAAATTAGTATAAATAAAATACAATTATTTATATTAATTTCCGTTCAACATAATTTTATATTAAGTAAGAAAATACTAGACGGTGGATTTTACTGGGGATCGGAGTCTATCGGAGGCCATCGCAGCCTGTAAAGGTTCTTGTTGTAACTTACTTTGTTCTATCACCTCCGCGACCTTGTCAAAATTACACTCACGGGACGTCATCCGTAATTAAAAAGTTTAGCTAACAAAATAAGAACATAACCCAATATTAATAACACATTTACATCTGTTAATTAAGTTTGTCTCTTTTTATCATCTGATGTTGATTGCTATTATGAATAATTTGTATTGTCTTGTTACACAGGTTAATATTTTTGATATCCACATGTCGTCGTCAAATGTTCTCTATAATTGTTTCGGCTTCGCCTCACTAGGTAGTGATAGGTCACTACTCACTGGGTCAGGCACTCGGCTTTTTCTAGATCATCGAATGCGACGGAGTTATCGACGGGGTTGGTCAGGGGTGGCATTGATGCCCTAGGTTCTGCTTTTAGTGCTCGAGCCAGCCTCCAGTAGGCTGTTTTCGAAGGCTCGAGATCTGAGAGCAGGTTATCCCATTTGTCGTTTTTAAATTGTGTGATTTGTGCCTTGGCCTCTCTCTGGAGATTGCGCAAAATTGATCTGTTTGTTTCCGTACGGATCTTATCGTAACGCCTGAGAGCGGCGTTCTTGGTTCTTATCAGCCGTCGAATATCCGCGGGAAGATCGTCGAAACACTTATTAGTATCGGCGACCATCCTTGTGGAGTTTTCGACGACTGATTGGAGGTGGGATGTAAGTGAGTTTATCGCCCTGACGACCGTGTCGGGGGATTCTATATGGTCTGGGTTATCCTTTAGATGATCGGACTCAGTAGATTCGAGTTTGACCCCGACTGAGTGCCAATCTACTATGGGTTTAGACGCGGGAGTTCTATGTAAGGTTCTACCCAGTTTCAGGATAACTGGGCGGTGGTCCGAGTTAAGCTCGTCATGCGCTTCTAGAGAGGTCACGTCGAGTGTTATGTTCTTTAGAACCGCGACATCTAGGACGTCGGGTCTAAGTCTGTTGTTTTTGTGGTAGTGTGTGGGCGAGGTGGGAGCTATGACATCTATGTTCCGTAGGCCCGATAGACGATATAGCTCCTTGCCGTTTGTGTTGGTTGTTCGTGAGTGCCAACTGTCGTGTTTGCTGTTTAGATCGCCTGCTAGTATAACTGAAGTGTCCAAGTTAAGCAGGGATCTGAGATCTGTGTCTAGCATTTGTTTTTTCGGTGGTAGGTACACCGAGGCTAGTGTGATAGGTGACCTGTGAGGGCGATTTTGCACACTGACGCTTCAATGTTGGTGAGTGTGTGTGTGTCTAACGGAATACAGTGCAAGATCCTTTTGTAGTAGATAAGCGTGCCTCCTTTTCGGGAGGTAAGCCTATCGTTATGATATTGTAATTGGCGATTTTGGGATCGCGATTGCAGGGTTTCAAAAAGGTTTCTTGCACTAGCATTACGTCGATTTTTAGTTGTCTAAGATGGAAGCCTATTTCTTCCTTTTGCTTAAGGAGACCGTCGGCGTTGAAGTACGCGACGGTCAGTGCGCGTGGGCAATCTGCTGTTGCGTGATCACCGGTGCATTTGACACACCTGGGACGCGCAAAGCAATTGCGGGCTGAGTGGCCGTAGTGCTGGCAACGGTCGCACTGTCCTATTATACCCGTTTTTCGCGGGCCCTCGACCGAGATGCCGGTGAGTCCGCATAGTCGTCGCAAGTTATAAATTTGCTTGCCCTCGGGGGAAAGCGTAAGGTTGGCCATAATAAGTGACATTTTTTTTTGTACTTAGGATGAGTCATCCTAGATACAGACAGGATAGGGAATCCCTGGGCTTTGAGGTCATCGCCCACGAAAGCGATTTCCTCCTCGAGTGGGTAGCCACGGATGACTACACGCAAAGTTTTTTCCTCCGGCAAGGCGAAGGTGTGGAAACTTAGTTTTTCTTCTTTTAATTGTTTCGTAACTCTACGAAACTCGTCTACCGTTTCGCGGTAGAATTTGACGCCCTGCGCTGTTGACTGCGCTTTTAGGCTTGTGATGTTTTTGGCGGCCATCCATTTCGAGATGGCTGCCCATTTTCCCTTCGCTTGAAGGATAATTGGCGGAGGAGGCTTTTCTTTGCGCGGCTCTAGCGGCGCAGACGGTTGGGCCGTTTTCTTGGCCGGGGCGCTACTGACATGCGGAGATTTGATTTCCCGCTTGCGCTTCTTAGTGACGACCTTGAAGCCATCGGCGTTTGGGTCCTGCTGGTCGATCTCCATGTCGGGCGCTCTCAGGGAGCACCTAGAGGGCGCGCAGAGGGCGCTGTTTTGGGTTGCACAGAAGGCGCGGGTGCGGGGCGTACGGAAGACGCGGGGGGGGGGGGCACGCGGGGAAGGCGTTGCGTGGTTATTTCGACGGCGCGGTGATGGCCTGTGGCGGCTGAATTGTACGGCGGGCGATGCGGTGATCGCGGACGGATACGGGCATGGCGATGGGGGCAAAGTCTCGCGACTTAATATAAGTTTCCCAGATCGACGGGTGCTGGGAGCGCACGAAGTCGGCAAATTCGGACTCCATAATTTGGGCTGGTTGTCTGAGACAGTTCGCGGAAAGTCGCTTTAGGTGCGCCGGGGTGTGTGCCTAGCGCAATAAGCGGGGGATGTATATTTCTGGGCAAAAAGGACTCACGTGTAAATCCTTGGCTCGCTCACGAATAAGCACAATCACTAACACACGAAATACAGTGACTTTGCCCCCCGTGCAGGAGGCGACATATTCACGTTTCTTACAGCACACTCAAATGTAAGGCTGTCTTAAGCCTTATGCTAAACCCATACAATTATACATAAATGAACATACATGAACAGACAGCTAGGGCTCTATACACTATCAAATGTTATTCATTATTCACACACGTGTTATTTTTACGAGATTATTACATAACGAGTCAACACTATTTCTCACGGTGCGAAATATTTACAATACCGTTAACCGTTAAGGTTGGTGCAATAAGCCATTATACCTGCAGCCCAACCGACCATCCGCGTCCTTTGTTTCAAAGCGGCAAGTTCTTTTAGAGATCCCGTTATTATTGACCCTTACAACAAAATAATAGGAAACGTCCTTGCTTCCCACAATTTCTCCTAAAGGAATTCTAACTATGCGCCCGCACATTATCCTTGGGCAACATGTGTTTGGGTTGCGACGACGCAAATGTTCGCCCTTTGATTCTGTCGCCAACAATAATATAATTCAATCTGATTCTCAAAATGTCAATATCCGTGATCGATTGTAAACTTGAATTTTGTGAAATTTTTGTTATAAAGTATTTTCCGTTATCGTTGTCATCTTTGTAGAGAGTACTCTACAAAGATGCAGTTAACAAGATATCAGCAAAGAAGAGTGTTGCTAACAGTTCTGACTATTCAATGCCACGAAATTAAGTCACCTAAACGGCGACTAGGGCACTAGCAATTTGCGGTGGGTTATATTACAAAATTAATTAATTTAAAAAAGTTCCAGATAATTTCAAAGAAGGTATTAAGCAATAGGTATAGCCCATGATCAGCCCGAATATTATGCAATGTTTTTAGACCGAGAGCCTGAAAATTTTGTTACATTAACATATTTACAAGTTAGAGAATCGAGATTAAAATATGTTTCTTGGTTTTTCATCATGATGCTGTTTTTTCTGGGGCGTAAAGTGTGATCATAAATGTAATCGTGTGAACGGGTGGTTGACCCGTTCACAATGCTAAGTGTTTATGAAAGGGGTAGTTTGTAGTGAAAATAACCCGTAAGAGAATTAATCCTGCCCTTAATTGATCAACAGCTATTTAAAGACGTAAGTTTGTCTCACGATGTAATCTCGAATACCCCCAAGTACAGAGTAGGAACAAAATTGACGTGGCCTCGTATTCAATATATGATTTGAAGTAATACGTCCACGGTAGTTAAGTAGTTAGTAGTAGGAAACTATTTTCCGCAACACCATGGCTAGCGCGCGTTTTGCGTGTGGGCAGCATAAGGATCACTCCAACAAGCCTAGAGCTCCGATGAAAACCTGTAACCCCCTAATATTGCCGGTGACATCCGGGAGAGATCTCGGTGCAACGAGATGTTTAACCCTGTATATATACGTTCACGGTATTGTAAATAAAAAAACAAAAATATTATATTTTTTTGGAAAAATATTTTTTGCCATTAATTTGTAGAACCCACCGTCTACCATTTTCGATTTCTCGCGGTCCTTCGATGATTTAAATTTAGACGATATTTTTGTATGATGAATATAAAATAATCAGTTAAAAAAAACTGATTATTTTATATCCTTTCCTTCCTTCCTTATTCCGCAACCTCTGTCTTATTACCTTTCGTCAACTCAGCTTGACGAACTTTATCCCTTATTAGGTATTGCACGAATACGTGTATAGCGCAACAGATCAGTGAGCCAATTCCAAACCATAGGAATGTACATGAACCCCCGTACGTTTCGTATAAGATGCCACCTATAAAACTGCCCAAAGAAGTGCCAACTCCTTCGAACACTGCCCCGACGAGACCCTGAAAATGAATTTATGAATATATTATACGCAGACATAATAAAGGCGGTAAAAGTGTTCCAAAGATAGTGACAGCAACATTCTCATATGAAAAAAGGATGAGCATTTTTTATGACTGAAAGGTAACTGTCTGCCTAGGGGAGGCATTTACAGCTACACCAGGCCCGAGGCGGCAGGGCGCAGAGGGCGCCTAGCCTTAGCCTCTTTAAGAGCAACTAAGCTCGAGGGCTCCCTCCATAGAGAGAGCCTCGGCGCGGGCCGTTACTTTATTACTATTACCGGATTGGGATAGCGTAATTCACTCGTTATACACTGGGTTATAAAACGTGGGAGTGGTGCAGATAATATTTCACCCTCTCTCCCACTGTTAGGTCTTATGGGCGGGCGCACTCTGCGTATTATTAAATTATGGTAAATATTTTATTTTAAGGTAAATTGTGCGTATATGTTACAAGGCGAGTTAACAAATATAACTATGGTTGTTGACTGAGTGTTTTTTATTACTTTATGTACGTAGATGTTGTACTACCGTTGACATGTTATTTACGACGAAATAAATCCATATATTATAGGTAAAGTTTTATTGTTAAGGACTAAATTCCAAAACCTATCCGTCTCTTTAAGCCACACAAACCAAATTATAAAAGAAGTAAAGATAATACCTGTACAGTTGTTTCAGTTCCCGGAGGCGAGATAACTTTAGCATACGACGCCATTGTTGGGTAAAACATTCCGAAGGTGATTCCTTGCAGCATCTCTATTGGCAGTACCCACCACGCGTTAGTAAGGAGGGAATACAACACAAAACGCACGCCGAACGCAAACAGCACTAGACTCATCATGTTTATATGGCCCAATTTTTTTAAAATATAACCTGTAAATTAGAAAATTACACATGTTAACAAATTACTCTACTAAACTCATGTATTCTAATTAGACTATGATCGTCATCCATCTTCTAATAAATAAAAACACCGGCAGTGATATGTGTTATCATTTAGGCGCGACAATATTTAAAAAATAAATGAAAAATCAACAATAAAATTCTAAATTGAATATAAGAGAAATAAATGAAAAGAAATACGTTGCTAAGGCATGTTATTAACGCGAACCTAAGAACCTTTACTAACAAGTATAAGTATTCAAGCACAGGTTAGACGCGGCTTAGGCAAAACCTCCTACAAGACCGATGATTAGGTCAAGAATGCGGGCGCCCACTGGATGACGGCGGCAGGGGACCGATCGTTTTGGCGATCAATGGAGGTATACGTCCAGCAGCGGACGACCATCGACTAAAAAGGAGATAGCTAAGTGGTATGTAGGTAGTAAAAAGTGTACTCGCCTGATGCAAACATGAAGGGTATTTCTCCGCCGAAGGTTTGAATAGCACTAACCAGTCCTTGCAATGTTTTAATATAATCGGAATTCTCACAACCATAAATATCTTCGAGAAGCCAGAACAAGAATTGCCAGAGAAGCCCTGTACATAGCCCGACAGCTATCGTCCAAACCATGAACACAAGAGTGGGTATCGAAGAAAGTAGAGAGCCAACATCGACCAGGATGTTAACCGACATTGTTGTTGATTCACTCTGAAACAAGTGTTTCATTCTGTTAAAATGTCATGTCGCCCAAAAGCGTTTAGCGGGTAGGTCGGTGAGAAATTATTTGTTGTGGTAAAAAATATCAATTCCTGCGAGAGAATTTATTGTTTATTAACGAATGGATTAAACAAGAGATCTTGTCGGGATAATAAATATATAATAATAATAATAATATGTTTATTTGCATAAAAACACGGTATTATAAGTTCTTACAAATATAACACTGGTCAACATGTTTCGCCATAATATCAGTAGCATGCAAAAATTTTATCAAAATAAATCAAAGAATTCCTATATACGTAATATAATAAAAAATATATAAGTAAATTATGTCATTTTTAAGTTATTGCGGGCTCTGCACATTGCTCTTGTTCATTAGAAAAAGGAGGGTTCGACTATAGTCCTATAAGCTATAGCTTGGTAACTAAAACTACTGCTATATAACATCTTTTACAATTACCTTAATAAAACACGATACAATAACATCTCCGCACATAAATACAAACATTAGTATAAATGCGATAGTGTAATCCTTGTAGGCGCCATCACTGAACCAGTCAATTAATAAACCAGTTAATAATGAGAAAATTCCCCAGCCAACAGAACCCCATAGTCTTTGTTTCCCATACAGAGAAACTTGTGGACCTGAAAGAAATGACATGAATCAATCTTATAGAAGGTCAAAAAGTATTGTCATAATCAGAAGCGAATTTTTGTATGATTGGATTCAATGTTATTCTAGGACAAAAATATATGAGTTGTAACACACTTTTATTAGCTTGTATGTATGTTTATATATATCATCCATCAATTTAACTTAAAAATATTATTATTATTAATTTTTTTTTGTGACTTAATGTATGCTTATATTTAATCATACTAATGTAATCCATCATAAAAAAATGATGACGCAATCTTAACCGACTTGAAGTGTCATAGTATAAATAAGTCCAGTTGTATTAATTTCAATTAGCCCTTGGCCCACTTGGTTTCAGCGATCATCAAACTTGCGACTTAGCATACAACTATAAGATATCGACATTTCAAGGAGCTTATAGAAGAATTAAATTATCGTACCTAAAACATTGAAACAAATGGCATCCGCGAAAGTTACAACAACTGCTTGACCTATCCAACTTATTATCATCAATAGGAAGAAAAGCCAAAACTGTCTTGTGTACTGCGTGGAATTGTTACGACTGTCCGATGCCGATTGAAACCATTCATTAATCTGTAAAAATATAAAGTTTAAAATAAAAATCATCACGTTTTCAGTCACGGCGCCATACGTGTGCGTTGAGAACCGATATCTAGAGACCGAGTGGTTTCCAATGCGTTTCAGTTGTCAGAATTTAAAAATAGTTATCATGTTAAACTCTTTAGTTACTGGACTAATTGCCTACAAAATCGATATCTAGCAGACATATTTCTTTTTTTTATAACTAATAATCTAGGACTTGACCCTGATCACATCTGATGCTAAGTGGTGGCGTGGTCAAAAGATGGTACGCAATAGTTTAGCAACAGCCTTCACTCTTCTCTTTAAGGTACCCACGTCATAATTGGTTGGAAATGCTGATTTCTATCCTGATTATTGTTGTCAGGTCATTGACAAAATCAGTAAGAATATTTTGGTGTTACAGCCGCAACTATTATTAATTGGGACATATCCCCAATTGAGTCCACATGAAAGTGACAGCTGAGTTTGGCAGGAAAAGCATGACAGTGGAGTTAATGCCGTTGAGATGCGATCCTTAAGAAGTATGTTAGGCGTGACATTAAATGATAGGATTAAAAATATTGCTATAAGAGAAGTGTAGCTTAAAAGTGGATGTCGTGACTAGAATTGAGAAAGGTATGCATGGGTGGTTTGGGGCATGTTAAAAGGATGAATGAAGAGAGAATAACGAAACTTATATTGAAAAAGTTAGTGGCAGTATTGGTAGGGGACGCCCTAGGAGAACTTATATCGATCAGATTAGTGGCTTAACAAAATAGGGCTATATATAAGGAGCATGCATGCATAGATGTATGACACTTGACTGTTTGTTGTATTTTTAATTCTCCACTTTTAAGGTTGTTATGGGTAAGTGTTTAAAGGATTATTAATAGCATTTAAATTAAAATTTAGATCAGACCTGACTTATTTTATTGGTGAAAACAGATCTAAGCATCTAAATCTAAAAAAAACATCTAGCATCCTAGTATACTACACACTAATGTACATTTTATTAACATCACAAAATACTTTAGGTAAAATATGATACGGAAAAAATAGTAATGTCGGGGCAGGTGTGTTTGTGTAAGCTAAACTGGCCTAGTAACCACACTAGTTAGGCGATAAAGGTATTTATTGAAGTGAGTAGAATAATAACCGTCACAGTCCAGCAAGCAGTTATCTACTAAGATTAGACCGTCACCTAGCGCAAGCAGTCTAACTCAGTAACATACAATAGTACCTATCTGAATTATATATTAGTCACAAGTCAGCAAGCTTATATAAACTCTTTGTAGAATTTTTTTTTGTGACTGAAAGGTCACTGTTTGCCTTGAGGAGGCATTTACAGCCACACCGGGCGCGAGGCGGCAGAGCGAAGAGGGCGCCTAGCCTAAGCCTCTTTAAGAGAAACTATGCTCGAGGGCTCCCTCCGTAGAGGTTACTTTATTATTATTACCGGATTAGAGCGGTCTCTGTGGAATGTACCTTAAAACTATTTAACCGAAGCCGTGCGGACTCGTCACCGCGTATCAGGATACAAGTGCCGCCATTTATTTGTTACAGTAAAGTTTATTTTGTGATGTTAATAAAATGTACATTAGTATGTAGTATACTAGGATGCTAGATGTTACAATTATTGAAACTATTAAATTGTCTAGAACCGCATATGATTATGTTATTGACTGTAGCCGTCACCACTTAACTACGACTGCCGTGAACTAGCGAAAACGTACTGTTTGTGTGTATAAACCCTCATTTGCTCTTTCTCATGTACGCAACTCAAATATATATTCTAGTGTACTTACAGCTATATTATCACATTCGATGTTACAGTTTGGATAAAACACATCTTTTCCAGTTTCGAAGGCAGCTTTTTCTAAACAATTTGGATAACGAATGGACCCTGTAAGACATCGAAATGTAAACAATATTAAACGTTTTCGTAATGCTCAAGCTGTATATTGTGTGTAATATTGATCTATGGGTGCTTGTATATAACTAGTTGTAATTATGTCAAAAGGATGATCGGAACTGTAACATTTATTCTTTTTCTGTTACCGATCATCTACTACTGAACGTAGGCCTATCCCCAATGATCACCTCTAATATAGGTCCCCTGCCGCCATCATCTATTTAGAATGTTTAAATTCCAATCAGCCTTTCTCACCATCGAAACTTACTACTACTTAAAGACAAACAACACAAAGTTCGAATGTATGAAGAAGCTTGTCCATCTTGAAACCTCTCTAGTTTCTTGGGTTTTAAAAAATATTTTTTTTGCAAAATTTAGGACCAGTTTATTTGCAAAAAGTCTAGAACTGTAATTATGTATTTTTATTTCTGAGTGAGCTAGTATTAATGAACCTTAAATAGACAATTTAGTCATTATTAAGTTGGTTGTAAACGTTACGTTACATATTTAGTTGCTTACCATCAGACAATTTTACATGGTTAAGCTGAACAAGTGCACATTCCTCTTGAGTAATTACTGTAGATAGTAGAATGGATCCAAAGAATGAAAGGTTTTTAGGGAAGTCAGTTCCAACTCTGGTTTTCAGACGGCAAGTTTTGGCTGCATCAGCTTCCCACGCTTCACAAATCTCCATGAGACGCCACGAAGCTGATTTGTCTAAGTTGCAAGACACCTGAAGAGTTAAATAACAGCAACTCTTAGTTTTAGTTTTGGTTTGATTTGGTAGAGACAAGTATTATAGAAGCATGCAAATGATGTTTTTTTTTTCAAATGTGAGTCAAAGCTACTATGCATATTCTGACTCATGTTTTTGATAAATATTTTCCCCCTCTCATGGTGTTGAATGGAGCATTTTAAATTTACACCATTTTAGTTCTTGCTGAACACTAAAGTTATGTAATATTGTAATAACCAGTGATATTTGTAAAACCAATATATAATTCCATGTGGTAACTAAGATAGAATGCTTAGAAAACAAATAAAGTTTTGGATTTAATTCAGTTATAGTTAATCACATCAAGTGTAAATTATATAAAATACCTGGCATTCATCGGTTGTCTGATTAGCAGCGTCTCTGAGTGCAGTTGAATCATTTGAACATAGGCGAAAATTGAGCATTTTATCGGAGCAAGTCATTATTGGTTTTAATTCCCCTATCGCCGCAGACAGCTTAGGGTTGGTGCAGTTCAAGGCGCAAGATTGATTTAGATCGAGGTATCCTTTACCAATGTGGCAGTGTGGTGTATAAGGATATCCTGAGATCATGGAATGTATGATTAATTTGGATAAAGATAGACAAATTTGTAGTCACATTTTCAGATGCTTAGTGTGATTAGGAGAAAATGACAACATATATTAAACAGCAAACAAATTTTAACAGGAGCTAAAAGCTCTAAAGGTTCAACATTACTAGAATAAGTATAACTTGTTTGTTTCGCATCTGTATTCTGTTCGTACACATGATTGTTATGAATAGAATTAAAAGACAACTGAAAACGGAAATGTCGTATCTCGGAAATTGGCATAAATTACTTATATCACCATATAAATGAACAGGAAAAACATGTTGAATGTTCTAATTGCTGCATTTTTTTATTATTTAAATACTCTCCTCATCTTTATAAATTTACGAGTTAATAATATTTGGTGATAGATTAGCACTTTCTTGCATATACATAACTTTATGCTCGACCATAATATACTAACCATCCAATTTTACTGCATCTGCATATAAATACATACACTCATCATCTCTTAGCACAACATTATTAATGTGTGATGTGTACTGTATTAGATCCGTCTCACTGTAACAATATTGAGGCATATGCCAATGCTCACACACTGTTTGCCACATTTTGGGAGAGTTCATTTCACAGCTCATCTGAAAAAAGAATAACATCTTATTTTTATTTTATTCCAACTTCTTTTCTTTCTAACAACAAAAAAGAATGTCTAAGTTGAATGGTTTATGTTTTTTATTTATTTTACTATAGCTAGCTTACTATGATTAATATAAAAGGCGGTTAATCAAATCCAAGGCGAAGGTAGCTGCTAGAAAGCTTGGAGCCCTTTCAAGTTATGGCTGTATTTTACACCGGGACAGCTTTGACTATATATGAAGCACATATTTGACCATGTACTGCTGCCATATCTGGACAGGTGCAGCCAAATACTAGCTCGCGGTATAAGATTCGGTGGAGTGGCGGGCCAGGAAACTGATCAAGATCTGACTAAGACTTTTAATTTGACCAGTCTTGAGCACAGACGCAAAATGACAAGCCTCTCTGTGTTTTACAGATTGCATTTTGGGGCGTGTGTGTAGGAATTATACGAGTTAATTCCCCCATCTCCATTCTAGCGTCCGACCGTTTAGACATACGGCGTTCGAACGAATCTATTCGAACCTTCGTTTATCGTGCGAACGGCAAAGTATTGGAATAAGTTGCCAACATCAGTATTTCCGTCCGTATATGACGTTGGTACCTTCAAGAGTGGAGTGAACAGGCTGTTTCTACTAGTGCGTACCTTATCTTTTGTGTCACTGCTTAACATCGGGTAAGATTGTGGTCAAGCGCAAGTATATATTCAACATAAAAGTTGATGCATGAACATGGGATAAAGTTAAAATGATAAATAAAGAGTTTCTAAGTATAGTTTTGTGATTAAAGGTAAGAAAAGAGCAGAGTAGAAAATAGAGGTAAGAAAACTGATGCTTACATTACACTGAGAGGTACCGTTCAGATTTACAAGTGTATTTTTACTACACTGATTAACTAAATTTGCATCCTGGTAGCAACTCCGCAGGAATGAAGCTCCATTGCCGCACTCTAGTTGTACAGAAGACAGGTTGTTTGTTTCACCAGGTATCGCATATATGGACGAAAAACTCACTATCGTCACAATTTGGAATATAATGAATATTGTTTTTTGTCTTTTAAACCTGGAACGAATTAATATTATGAAATAGCATATTTCATTATACATGAATATACCACTATAAATCATATAATGATAATCATTCATTTACTAATAAATAATTGGCTGAATGTCGAGATAAAGAAAAAGGTTGCAAATATTCAAATGGATATTATTTATTATCTCAATAAAATAGTGCAATATATATGATCTTATCTTAATCCAAATATTGAGTTTATCATTCTGCTTGACAAATTATCATTTCCAACTTCGTTGCCCCAAAAAATATTATACAATACACTACCTAATAGCAAAAACATTATAATTTTATTTTTATCTGAAGGTAAGAAAAAGACTAAGAAATAAATCGTTTTTTTTTGTACTTATTCAGATATGTCTGGCTTTAAATATTTCATGTTGAGTCAAAATAAGATAAAATAAGTTCCTCAAAGGATTCATTTCTTTGAAATATAAAAATACAAAAAGAAGTTTGTGTGGTATGTTGTACAAACTCGTTTTTAGGTGGCATATGGTATGCCGGTTTTGTTTAGTGGTGGTTTTGCTTAATATATGCCATAAGTTAAAGGTATGATAAAATATTTTTACTTACTATAATGAAGAGTAAGATGGTAAATAGATAAAAAAAATGGACGGTATAAATAAACAAATTGAAGTAAGTTTTATTGAGTAATTTAACATTAGTATGAAATCGTAAAAGATGACAGATGAATATTGACAATACAATAGGGTTATTGTAATGGTTTAATGAATTTTAATATACTCAATATTAAGAAAAAGATAATGTAAACTAACATAATAAAATTTTATATGAGTAGTTTATATTAGAAGCCACCAACATTTCTCTGTCATTAATCTTTATTTCTAGCTGGTTGTTCAAACTTAGACTTACTCAGATGAATTTCAAAATGTTTACTGGTGGACAATGTAGGTGCAGTGACATTAGCGCCACCACTGCAGAAGATGACTTACTGACATCACCATCATAACATATAAAATGTTAATTGTAATAGTATTATAATAGCAAATGCATATTAACGAGAAGTAACTTTAGTGATGAGCCCAACATGAGGAAAATTTATTACATTTGGTTCAGTAGATTGAGAGTAATCCATTGCAAGCAAAGAATAGACTTCATCTACAAAAAAGCTTCAGTTTACTAAGAAAACTTTAAATGTGTGCAAGCAATTGATATAAATACCTGTCAGCTATGACTCCAAATAGTGGTTTTGCAACTAGTCCAAATATTGGTAAAACTGTGTAGATTAGACCAACCGTTGCTGAGGAAAATCCCAACTGGCGTGCATATGTTGATAGATATGGGACAAGTGGAGCAGTGCCTGAAAATAAAAAATGTATTAAAAACTACATTGAATGTATAGTGCATTTTGTATATTGTTAACATGTTTTTTGAGCTATACTAGAGGGACATTAGTATTTTTTTTATATCATAAAGGGCCAATTAAGCAAGAGGTTGCCTAAGTGAACATCGACACCCAAAACTATCATCAACAGAACTAGCAGAACTGAACTGCAGAGGCATTGCCAACTTTTAATGAACAAGTAATATCTCTTCTTAAGAAAATACCGCTGAATATAGATCTTTCCAAAATTCAGTTGTGCAAGAAGTTACACAAAGGCCATGCGATGTGAATGGTATTTGGAGCTCATTCTTGTTGAGCAGCGACTAAACTTAGTGGCAACAACCAGCTTATTATTTAGTTATACATAACATGTAAGGTTATGTAAAGATATAATGTGATACTACTAATAAGAACTTATTTCAGCTTGATATTGTAATTGATATTGTCATTAATGCAAAATTTATAATTTATTTATTTACAAATTCAAAATAAAATACTTGATAATACTTACCAGCATTAAAAAGAAAGTAATGTCCTTTTATGGGCAATAATTTTTTATTAATTTTCATGTTTTTAAGCATTGTTTCCACCTGTGAGTCAGTAAAAGGTATTACATAAATATTGTGTACGATTAGATAAATAACTAAACATTATTATTCATAGAATTAAAAAACAAACAGCATTAGGGATTAATTGGTTATGAAAATCATATTTTTATTTATTTATTTAAGTCAAGGAACAGAACAAAATTTAATAATGAATAACGTAAGATTGTGTTAATGACCTATGGTATTACGTAGTTTTTGATTAATAAACTTCGGTAAACTATTTCTTTACGATTGATTTAACAGCAAACACGTAACATAACCAATAACGACTGGAATAATGGTCTTCAAAAAATAGTGCGTCTCATAAATATCAATGTCGAAATATATTTAAATTGAACTTACTATTACTACCTCAAATAGCTAAAAAAGGTCATAAAAAGAATACCTTTTTAAATATGTTAGCATTACAGTGTTGGAGACACGAGTCACTGGTTTAACTTTTTGCAAACTTTTACTGCACTTCAAAGTAAGGTAAATGACGCGATAAACAATAAAATATGATAACTACTACATGTCTGTGATAATTAAGATTATAGTGTGGAAATAAAATGTCCTTATCAATTTGAAATCGTGCAGTTGTCTCGAGTCCACATAAATTATAAAAATAATATTTGTTTATTTTACATTAGATGAGCACCAGGCGGCAGGGCAAATAGGTACAATACTGGCAACAATTTTTAGTCGCTCAAGTTTATAAAGACTAATTATAATTCTGGTGCTGTTACTCTTTTAAGTAAAGTGTGTAAAAAGTTTTAACACCAGCTTCACGGTGGGGTTAAAAAAAATCAACTATATTTTTCTATTATCATACAAATAGCTGTCTATTCAAAAAAATATACGCCAATCGCCAACGATATTTTATACTACTTTTTGTATTATATTACCAACCACTTAAACTTTAATTGCATCTACTTCCAAATCTAAGTTATATACGTGTACGGAAAGATGCTACTTGTAATGTACATATGGGCATTCGAGCCGGGACTCAAAAGTGACCATTAGCCACCTTTAGGCATCAGTTGATGACTTCGTAAAATCTAGCTGTCATTCATTTCCGGCCTTACGAATACGAAAGAATTTTTTTTTATTATGCATTTGTAACAATGAACTACATTTTTGTCACAGAAACCCTTATCTAAGCGTGGTGCTCCAAACCACGGAATAAGAAATGAACTTCCTGTATATCACTTGCAATTTGCAATTCTGGATAGCTACTTTTATTTAGAAGATTTTATATTAGTTGTAAAATTTTGATTTGGTAAATAGTAATAATATTCAGGCCCTGGCCTGGAAACTGAATAACATCGTCGTAAATGAACTACCTCAATGCAGATGACGATCGATAAGATCCTGAGCGAAAATATCAAGCAGTGTTTGCGTTGAGGTCTCGTATAAAACTAAGGACTGAGGGGACCTAGATATTTTTAAAAATAAAATAAAATGTTTTTTAGTTGTTTATTGTGCTTTAAACAAAATGAGTTCATTGTATAAATATTGTACTTTTTTATTTTCTTATCAACATTTTTTGATCTATTCTTACAATTTGTAAAGGTGACATTCTTTTACACACGCACGGGCTTTTACAGAAATAAAAATCCATTTCAGCCCCGTCTTATGCTTGTCCTAAGTGACTTCAATGCTCATCCCAGAGCTTGAAAGGGTCTGGAGGTGATGGAGGTTTAAGTTTATAAAATTTGTGAGTATTAGTTTTTACGCATTACCACACCAATTAGGATAATTTTCCGATATACATCTGGTATCCCTGAAATGTACTAAGCAAAATATAATCCGATCAAATTCAAATTGGCAGTCAAGCTTAGTGAATGGCAATTTAAATTGGATATTTGGTTGGTTAATAGTACTGATTACGTGTAACAAATTTAAAGATTATTCTTTTGTTGTCATCGTTGGTAGCACTAGCACCATAAATCATTTAGTATTAGAAAATACGAATCCACGAATGTTCGCTTGTTATTCATGGTATCCTCATTAATGTGTAATATTAAAAAGTGATATACAAAAATAACATTAAAGACATAATATTATAATAATAGCCAATGATATTTTATGCTATCAATGATATAATACAAAAATTTGTATGTCAACGAAGTCTCAATCGAAAGCGTCTTCATTAGGACGCTTTTTCTCTAGCCTACGTATACGTCAAATTAATTAGGTCACAACGTGTCAGAACACACACGTGTGCGACTAAACGTACAATGCAACTTCAGGTTTTTTAAATTTATTATAAATCTACGTACATATTAACCGTGACTAACCGCCTACACTGCAGAAAACATTGACTTGACATAAAACATAGAGTCAGCAATGGCGTAACTGGGCCGATGGTCGTGTTTGTGTCATCGGCGGAGGATTTGAAACTTATGCTGAATATAGTGAATGATTCATTAGAAGGTAAAGGCATGAAGGTGAATTTAGATATGACGAAAATAATTTTGTTTCAAAGAGGACAAAGCAGGACAATAATTGAAATAAATGTTAACTTTAAAGAAGTGTAACAGGTGGAAGAGTAAGTGTAATTGCGGTGTATGCTTTTCCTTAAAAACGCTATATTACACCAAAAAATAAATCTAGTACTCAGAGCGCCATCTCTTAGTCATGGCTGGCGTTGCACAATACATTGGTCGGCGTCAATATATCAAAATCGTTATGCTTGCGACAGATGACGCTAGATGTCATAATTCGAATACTGAATATCGTCCGAAAAAACATGATGATTGATGACACAAAAGACAATGCAGAGTGAAACTCGTGCCTAGGTTGTTATTAAATTTGTTAACTAAATATGAAGATTGGGATGCAGAGATCAGAGAACGGAAATAACCATTTAGAAAGTAATCTAAACCTTAAGAAGGTTTGACATGGCGTTTCCATAAACATGAGTCGTAAATCCAAGGTAGGTAATAGAAATTAGTTAATAGTAGGCAATGTGATTTTCCCCGACCCGAGTTTGCCGCCTCATCGTCGTGCGACCACTTATTGTGAACCAAGAGGAACCCAGAGCCGGTCCGTGGTGTTCAGCCCACCAGAGGTGGCCGCTCGAGGTGAACTCTTTTGAGTCCACCTTGGAAGCGATCAGGTGGTCTACGGGGTCGGAGGGACCCCTATCCCGCGTCTTCGTAGTCAAGGTGGAGTTGCAGATTGAAAGTAGTGTTGGATTTGCGGTACTCCACTCTAGCTCACTATGTCGGTGCAACTCCGTTAGGTCGCGGAGGATTTCCTATCATCCGTTTTGGGTTGCACCGCAGTTGCGACGGTGGTGGGCTGAGAGGGCGAAGGGGAGACGATGTCCCCTCACGCTGCCTTAGCGTCTGGTGCAGGTGGAGCTGCGAATGTATGCGACAGCGTTCCCGTAGCCCCGCTGATATGCGTGGAAGGAACATTGTGAGGTTTTAGACGGTGCGAGTGCAACATAAGCTGCACTTGCCCTTGCAATGGCGGATATGGATAGGTATAAAAGGCAATGAGATTTGTTCGATACGACACATGTCACAAAGTAATTATCGATTAAAAGTATTGGTAACAAAGTATCAATACTTTTTTCTAGTATCAATTATATCGAACATAGCCTCATGCGCCCTCTGTTGAGTATCAACATCTATTTTAAATACATGTCAATTGCAATGACTCAGACTGAGGTATTCTTCCTAAATTTTGATTGTGTTCTTTGCAATAAGCAAAGAAAACATTGCCATGTACGCAGGTCTGCCTTTAGGGTGTTCAAGAGATGCAGAGCACCCGGGCGGGAGTTCTAGGGGCGCAAGCCGACCGCCATTCCAATAGGTGCGTATCGGGTACTACAATGACATCATACGAGCCGAGCCGCGGGCACAATTAGTTCATAAAACATCATGGTACTGTTTCAGAAAGAAAAGATGCCGCATTCGGCTTTCGGCACGTGTCATACCACTGGCGCTTTGCAAGTTGATTTCACTTTTATTACTGCACAGATAAGAATTAAAATCAACTAAAAACGTTCGCGGCAAACGTTATACAGTTTTAAAAATTAAAATTAATAAATCTTTATTGTTCCGCAAAATGGTTTCTAGTACTCCATTATATACTCTACTATACTCCATACTCCATTATAAAGTGCAATTTCGTTTGAATTTCACATAGCAGACACCGACGGGCAGGCGGTCAAGTAGAGTTGAAACTGACTGGATGTAGTAAGCAAACTATAAAAATTAAGCCTTTAATATTTAGCGTATACAATTTGATTTTGTATAACAAGGTGAAATTGTTTTGATAAACTAATGATTATCAATTACAAGACTCTTAATGTTCAGTAGTTTAACAACTTTAGCCACAGCCGCAGATATGGCACTGAAAAATCTAGTAAAAATTTCATTATCCTCCTCCATCATCGTTTGATTGCGATTTTATTTGTGCGTGCATGTAGTTTCTTTTACGTGACATTTTAAACAAATGTTAAGGAAATCAATTTTGTCAAGGTAAGTCGTTTTTGAAGAGTAAAGTGTTACAGTACAAATGCAATACCTACGAGTATACATGCCTACTGGCTGTTTAAAGTACGTTATCCTATTAATAAAAAATCTAAAGTTAGAGGATGATTGTTAGTATTTATGTTATGTTACTAGTTTTTGTTTTTATTTCACACAATAACTACTAAAACGATTGTGATGAAAATTATATGGAGGAAAGGAAAGAGAATGGGAAAGGTGTTTAGGCAACCGGCTCTCTTCAATTCACCAAACAAAACGCAACAGTTCGAATACCGTTGCCTGACGTCGCTATTCTGTGAGAGGGTTGTGCTTCCGCGGTCGAGTCGGGCTATTCATGCAACGGCCAATGTGATTTAATTACTTAGGACTTATAATTTAATAAATAATTGTGAGTGAGATATTTATTGCGATTTGGTTGACTGGCCGAATTAAAAAATAGTGAAAAAACCTGTTCTGGTGTTCAAAACAGAAAAAGGAAACTAGAGAAAGAAGAAAAAATGAAATATCTGGTCTGGTGTCTCGCCGAGGCTGTCCAAGATAATTTCTGTAGCCCATCGTTACCATCTTTGAGCAGGGACGATGACTCGTTGGCCTATACTGCAAAAGCGAAGGCCGATCTTCAGGTCTCCCTTTTTTCGCATCCAACTCGTCACTAGATGACAAAGGTTAAATTCAAAGCCGAAATTCCCGCGCGGTTACATCTCTATGTCGGAAATCCAGATCTTTCAGAGATCAGTTCGAAAAGCGCTTCAGTATCTGGATATCCATACGTCGAGTGGGCCTGACGGAATTCCTCCTGTTGTGCTTAGCGATCTGATGCCAGCTAATTATCGATCGTCAGTACGGTTTTCGTCAGCGACGCTTAGCTGGTGATCTTTTAAACCGAAACACTATCTTTTTTATAAATAAAAGATACATTTCTGTCCAGTCTTTTACTTTATAAAATTAATGAGCGAAAAGGTATACGCAAGGTCACGGATATGTCTATGCAGCGTAAGAAACCCTTCCACAAGATAAGCAAATGATATAAAAAAGGTTGTGGGAGTGCACAGAATGGCAAGGGCGGGCGAAATATCTTTTCGACGATTAATGGGGAGGCGTCCACGTCCGGCAGTAGACGACTTTGTGGTGAAACAAATGAACGAGACCTTCACATTTACATTAACTTTCAAAGCAAATATTAAAAAGTTTTATTAAACTGTGTGTAATTATTAACAAATCTTTAAAGTTCCGCGGAAAGTATTTTTGAAATTGCTGGCTTAAATGTTACTATGGGTTAATGACACAATTTACATGAATGTAAAGCATATAGAAATGACGATTATCTAAAATGTCTTATGTTGGTTTTTAAATCGTAGTGAAATAGCCTTTCCATATTTAATACGCTCGATCAAAATGGATAGGTGATTTCTATCACTGCAATGCTGGGAGCCTAAACAATATGATCCCATAAGAATTGAGAGCTTGTATGATCGGTTGGTGTGTCAGCTTACAAATATTGGTTTAATTGGTCTTTGCACTCTCAGTGGGCGCTACAATTGTTGTCTACTTGCATTGTGCTTATACCGCTTATTGTATCTTTATCATAGATTCGTTTTCTTGTAATAAGTTAATTCTAACGATAGTTGCCTCCTTTTTAACAGGGAAATTTAGTAAACGTAAAAAGCCAAATCTTAAACGAGAATTGACACTTTATTTTATTGTTAATAGATGGTGCATAGTAGTCGTAGTTTTTTTTTTTTTTTTTTTTTTTTTTATAAGAGAAGGGGGCAAACGAGCGGCGGGAACACCCAGGTGATCAACGACGCCCATGGACACCCGCAACACCAGAGGAACTGCAGATGCGTTGCCGGCCTTTTAGAAAAAGAAAGGCTCGCTTCTTGAAGGACCCCAAGTCGTACTGGTTTGGAAATACCGCCGAGGACAGACCATTCCACAACGCGGCTGTGCGTGGCAGGAAATGTCGAGAGAACCGCACTGTTGAGGAATGCCAGCCATCCAGATGGTGTGGATGGTACCTGGCGGTCTGTCGTGTCGTACGATGACGAAACTCGGCGGCAGGAATCGTTCCAAACAGTTCTTCGGAACACTCCCCGTGGTATATGCGGTAAAAGATGCAGAGGGAGCTGACGTCCCTCCGCAAGGCCAGAGTATCAAGCTGATCGGTAAGAGCTCGGTCGTTGACGATTCGAGTCGCTCTCCGTTGTATGCGGTCAAATGGAAGAAGCTGGTATTGGGGTGCTCCCGCCCAGAGATGCGAGCAGTATTCCATGTGGGGCCGAACTTGCGCCTTGTATAGCTGAAGGCGGTGGCCCGGCTGGAAATACTGCTTCGCTCTACTGAGTACACCCAGCTTTTTAGAGGCCAATTTGGCCTTGTCTTCCAAGTGACCACGAAACTGAACGTCACTCGATATGTCAACGCCGAGAATACCGATGCTGGCTGTGGCAACCAGAGGAGTGCCCTCAAAACAAACATTCGCGACAAAGGGTTCTTTTTTAGCGGTAATGGCGCAGACTTGTGTCTTTTTGGGATTGAAATCAACAAGATTTTGTCTACCCCAATCCGAGACTTCACCTAATAGGATCTCCATTTCAGACACAAGTTTGGTCCGGTTCTCAGCGGCAGTAGCCCGAGAAACGTTAGCGCGGGCCGTGTACAGTGCATCACACGTGCTATCATCTGCATAACAATGGATGTTGCTAATTTGCAGCATGTCATTGATATGCAGAAGAAACAGGGTGGGCGACAGTACACAGCCCTGTGGGACACCAGCATTAATTGGTTGTGATTAGTTGTGATGATAAAATATCTTTCTATGCAGTTTGTCATTATTTTTGTCGTATTGTTTTAATATGTGTCATGTGAGATTATATTTCTAAAATTTACAGCGCTAAAATTAGGATTATTATTGTACTAAAAATCTTTTAGAATAAAAGTAATTTGTTTACACAAGTTCCTTATTAGCCCGTCCACCGGCCGAACGAGACAGTATTCTCCAAGGCCGATGGTTTTCTTGTTAACAGTAGTTCATTAATAGGTGAACGGTACGATATAGCTTTAAATTTTACACGAGAACTATAAGTACCAAATGCCATGTTGGCGCGCTAATATATTAAACACTAGTGACCCGCCCCGTCTTCGCCCGGGTACCACTAATTTTGTTGATCCGATTGCTACCAAACACAGGAATTTGCCAATCTGGACAATACTTGTAAATTTCATCGAAATCCGTCCAGCCGTTTCGTAATCTATAGGTCTATAGAGAACATACATACTTCGCCTTACAAAAAAGTATCCTATGTTACTTCTAATACCTCCAAGAATATGTGTACAAAGTTTTATGATGTTCGGTTGAGTAGTTGTCGCGTGGAAGCGTAACAAACAAACTTACATTCACATTTATAATATTAGTAGGGATTGTATCATATGTATCTGTACATTAGAAGTTTGAAGTAAGATACAGTGGTGTTAGTGAATAAATTAGCGATGTGCGACTGTGTAAGTAAACGCAGGATGTTATGCCCTGTTTATACCCATACATTTCATATAAGCACAATGTTTATCGATGTAGATAAAAACTTTGAGATTTTCGAAAGAACCCGGGAATATCGAAATCGTTCTAGCTGCCACATGTTTGGTTTTTCTAATTTTACTCATATAACTTTTTTATATTCAACTAACTGACCCGGCAAACTTCGTTTCGCTTTATTATTATTATTATTAATTGCTAGACGGGCTATACCAGTGTCCATCACTTTATTGAGAGCATTTTGATCTGGAGCACAGTGGGCATTCGGTGTAAGACACGCGCTTGATTTTATTTTCGCGCGCATTGGTTTTTAACTCCTGAGACAATGATTTAAATTATATGTTGTAAAGGATTATCACCACATACATGAAATACTTATGGTAACTATCGTATTTATGTTACATAGAATAGTATTCTATTCGTCTAAATAGATATTAATAATAAATAACTTTTTAATGACAATGTTCGTGGCCATTTTTTAGACGTTGGAATAGATATAGAAAGCTTTCCTTAAAAGATAGATATATGTCATCCCTGAATTTTTTGTAGATCTTTTTACGATAAATATTCTCAGAGTGAACAGTTCAGTTTTAATCCTAGACTTTTGAAACTTTGTTAGCTAGTTTAAGCCCCGCACCATTGAACATTGTTTAATTGCAAGTTTGGGAGGTGAATCACCGCGATTTTAACAGTTGAAATAACATCCGGCAATGCGAAGCTGCGTTTATATTACAGGTACCTAGAAACATTAAATAACTAGCAACAATGTCATGCCTGCTCTGCTCTATGTACCTACAGTTCACAGAGCTCTCTAAGTTTATACATTAACTGACGTATTAAGCAACTTTATTGTGATTCAGAAATCAAACAAAAGAAGCTCGACGACTCTGTGGTCTAGTTAAAGTAATTTATCTGTCTTAAGTTCGATTCCCTGCTGAGATAAATTTTTTTGTTAGTTTTCCATCGTAAAAATTATTTTTGAATTTTTTCCTCGGTAATAGGCCCACTACGGATATATCCTTGAATGTACGAAGCGATTGAGGTTATGTTAGTACTGAATATAATGTGAGAAGCGAATACTGATTGAACTCTTTGCTTACCCACAACAATTAAAAGATGTGATGCCAATTTTTTGGATATATTTCTTCTTTGTGTGTGTGTGTATATCCGAACTCCTAAACTGCTCTGTCGTGTGAATCCAAAACACTGTATGTCAAAAATGTCTATTTCGTGAAATGGGCTTTTAAAACTTTTTTTGGTTTTTGATATGTTTTAGTAGTATTAGTACAATATAATATTATGTACCATATACCAAATTAAAGGTATTTTTATGTATTATCTAGCCATGTAATACTGCTCATACAATTCAAATTACCTACCTAAACGTGTATCGTCCCTATAAAATTTTAAGAAATGTTGTCGATTGTTTGAGCAAGTACTGTATGTTTAGTTACAGTGTATTGGTTTTATGAGTGCAATATTATTGGATCATGCGAAAATATTCGACGAATTCGACGGGCCGTTTGGCGTGGTTTGTAAGATACTTGCTTTTCACGCCGCAGGTCGTGGGCTCGATTCCCACCCAGGACAGACATTTGTGTGCATGAACATATCTGTCTGTAGTGTATCAGTTATCTGGTTGCCATAGCACAAGCTCGGCTTAGTTTGGGATCAGATGACCGTGTGTGAATATGTCCTAGGATATTATATGTGATATTATGATTATACTGTATTCACTGATACAGTGTATTACTTAAACAATTCTAGGCATTTTTGCATCCGAACGAAAAAAAATGTGTAATTTATATTATTACGTTAATTTATTTAAGGTCAAAGCCAATAAAACT
The DNA here is from genome assembly GCA_029849275.1 of Papilio elwesi. Taxonomy (NCBI): domain Eukaryota; kingdom Metazoa; phylum Arthropoda; class Insecta; order Lepidoptera; family Papilionidae; genus Papilio; species Papilio elwesi. Next base: position 14,011,818 of record CM056717.1, on the reverse strand, counting down.
CAACTTTTTTACTACAATCAATATATAATACCAAATATAACAAAACAAAATGAAATCTTGTATAATCAATATTTACTACACGGAGCGCCATGATACCTCGTGCGATGTTTCCAGTTTGTTTGATTATCCAAAAACACTGTATCTGTAAAAATATTTAAATAGGGATATATATCTCCCTGGAAACAATCAAATGAGCACTATTAAAGCAAAACACTGTATCTCGAGTTACAGTGTATTGGATTTACACGTCAGTGCTGGTGCGATTTTAATGAAATTTTTCGTGTGTGTTTGAGTGGGTTGCGGGATGATTGGATTCACAATTAGATGATAACAGTTCTATCGGTTTCCAGAAGATTTTATTTAAAATTTTCTACGAATAACTGAAACCGTTATTAGTTACTAGTTCATGCAAGACGAATAGACAGCTAGGTACGGTTTGACGGTAGAGCTGTGGGTCGTAATGATGTTGGTGGCTGTGTCGGTGCTGTTTTTGATTAAAAATGCGAATTCTAATAATTCATTACAAAATACAAACAAATTGTACAACATAATATATTAAATATTATAACAGATAAAAATATCATTTGCCTTAATACTTATTTCTTTGGTGCTACAGCTTACGATGTCGTTTACGACATCGTAACAGCCATCTTTTTTGTTATTGTTAATTGCCTTGAATGCGTGCGTTTTGCTTTACCATTTCTATAATTTTAAAATCGAATAGCAACAATACCGGGTGAAATGTAGCTCTGTACCTATAATTATAAGTTATTATATGCGGAATCAGTTTACAAAAATTTCCATTCATCTTCAAAATTCCATCCATGCAAAATAAGAAACGATTGAGTGCGGCGCCGCGGGCAACAGCCAGTAATCTATAGGGGTTAAAAGTGCGAAAAAAATAAGTATACTTTAACAGCCTAGATAAGTTTTTTGTTTTACTTTTCAAAAGCAATTGGAGCAATAGATTTTTTTCTTTTGGTGCATTTTTTATTGATACGGTGGTTGTAATTAGGTAGCTTGACTTTTGGCTTTGTTCGTTAATGTGTCGATCGGTATATGTGTTATTAGGTCCGTATAATGTTTCCAGAAATGCGATTGGGTGGCCCGCCGGAGGGCTATATTCCATCCCGAAGCGAACCCTATTCTTGTAAAATGACATCGAAGAATAAAATACGGGACCTGTCTCGCTAAATTTTATAGTGATTACGATGCGACTCCTCCTACGCGCGCCATTGGCTTTAGCCGGTCGAGATCGGCCAATGGCGCCACGTGTTTCCCCACTCATTTCCATGATATTAACAGTTACGTTTTCCTTGAACGACAGAACGTTACATTTTCCAAAGAAAATTTCATCACAATTATGCTATTGTTATAATACGCATAGAATCTTACGGCAGAGAAGACCTTGACAAGGTGTTCTTCGCTCGGAAGTTTCCCAACTCTCCCTCATTTTCTTTTATATCGTAGAGTACTAATTGTGGAAAGTGGCGACTCGGTTCAGCCGTGTCGCGTAGTGTGTACGCCGGATAAGCGGCAGCGTCGATCTTCATACGTTGGGACCGAGCGAGAGGTGTGCTCAATGCTGCGACTCAGTTCATAGCTCGCCTCGGCCGCGATACACGTCACTCGTATTACGGATCGCTTTGTCCCTACACCGCGACACGCGAAAACAGCCGCCTGCCCATCATACGAATACACCGAAATATTTTTTAAAACAATAATACATAATTAAAAACATTTACAGAGCGGCCTACTTATTGGACTTCATTATTTTTTTCAAGTTCGTACGATATTTGGCATTGTGATAAAGTAACTTTTAGTGTCGAAGAAATTGAGCATGTTCATACAAGTCAAATTTTGCAAATACCTGTAATAATTGGGTGCTGAACGAAGCGGAATATACTCAACAATCGCAGTAAAATCATAAAAGTGGGTAAGTAGTAGACATAAACAGTTTGTAAAGTTGGAGAAAGTATTTCAGAAAATTTATATCCTATAGTCAGACACGATAATTAGACAAAATTGTCCGTAAAAATGTGGCTCTTAAAATTGATTGACGCTGGTTTTTGGTTTAAAAGCTTTTTGTGTTACGTAGTAAATATGTATCTGTGGGTCTGAAAAATATTTAAGATTGAGATATTTTAAAAAAATACTTGAATCCCGTTTTTATATTAAACGGTTAATAACAATTGAAATAAATATCATGTTATTATTACTACACCATACGTTTTTATTACGAGTTTTTTTTAATAAGTAATTTATATATCACATAGCCCTTAGAATAGCTGAGCGCAGTTTTCGTTTTTTTTTACAATACAACTATTCTTTTGCTAAGTACACAAGCTGACATACAAAATTCTGGATAACACAAGTTTAAATGACAATTTTTTATAACATAAGAGGACAACAGGGCAGTGGGTCGCCTGAAATATGAGTGATCATCGACGCACTGATCACACACACACGCTGGTCTTCCTCCTCTTTTTCAAAAATGGCATTTACTTTATCCGCAGCAGGGCGATCTGAGGCAACATCAAAATTGCCGGGTAAATTTTACATTAGCCTTGCAAATTTCTTTCGCAGCTTGTATCGACATTTTTTCTATATATTTCATTTCATTTGTTCGTTAGATAAACACATTTTGGCGGACATCGAAACAATAGAAAATTACGAGGAAACCGCTTATACCTTTTATAGTAGTAGTAGGTAGTAGGTTTCAATGTAATTTTTATTTTATAAATTTGTTAATTTACTATGACTTTACTTGAAAATACGTGGGAAATAAAGCTCAGCTAAGATACTTTAGATTAATTATAGCGATCAGTATTGTGTAAGCATTCTATTGACAATTTAATTTACTCACTTGTAATTTAAGTCCTATTTTTAGCACAACTCTAATCATGTCAAATGTATATTTATAAACATACAAATTTGCTGTTCATGTTATATTGTCCACAAGAAATATTACAATTAATAGTGTTTATTAGCGGGATAAAGACAATTTCGATTGCAAATAAATAATAAGAGAAATAATAATAATAAATTAATTTCTTCGCAACCAAACAAAAATAACAAAAAAACATAAAAAGTCTTGTATTTGGATCTAGCAGTACTAGGATTATATAAAATCGCCTAGAATACTAAAGCGCTATAAACCATGTCAAATGTACAAATAATCAAAGATTACAATACCCAGCAGTCTTGTATTAATTATTTACCATTTTTATGTATCTAAGTAGACAACATGCTACATACAATTTAATAGCTTAACCTACAACTATTACAATTAAAACTTATATAGTTAATGAATCTAAGTTATTTTTTATAATATAAAACAACTTAAAAAGCAATAAGCTGTATTTGTATTAAATATAAATAACAGTTCTACTAATTGACTCTTGAACAGAGGCAAATCCCGCAATAACAAACCAATAAACGATGGAAAGGGGAAGAGGATTTGACAGGGGTGGGGAAAATCAGGAAAAGGACTACAACTCATTAGCCGATGCCTACGGGCAACGGTCATTTGACATCGGGTGAACCGCTACCTGTTTTGCCACCATCTTTTATAAAAAAAAACACTGCGAATATTAAATAGTACCACTTAAACATAGAATACTTATTTTTGTACTGCGTTCCTCCTACCTCTGACCAAATCTTCCGTATCAAATAATTTGAAAAGTTATCTTAAATATAATAAATTTACAAGATAAAGTATGTTAAAACAAAGGCTGTGCACCATGCTCACTTCTTAGTCATAGCTCCCTTACTTTCAATTGTCATTATGATATTAAATGTAAATAATTATTTGTTATTTATAATATCTTTACGAGTGGAAATTATCGTGAGGACCTTGGTATTGTTCCACTATATACGCTATTAAGGAGTGTTCTCACTGCTTCAAAAATAATTAATTAAAACATTTGAAAACTAAAATTTTAAAAACATAAATTTACACCCAAAGATGAAAAATTAAAAGCTAGAGTTTGTATATGGAATACCATGGAGTCATTTTCCATAATTAAAACATATCGAGGTTTAGTTTCTGTGTACATATTTCAATAATATTAATTAAGCGTTATATTAAATTAAAATAACTGTGGTTTAGATTGCAACTTCTCGAAATCTATACTAAAACTGTTTTAATTTATATTATAAGTGCGAAAGTTTTCACGCTAAAACGGTTAAACGGATCTTGTTGAAATTTTGCACTGGTATAGATCTGGATCAGCACATAATTTTTATGCCGGAAGAATGTACGGTTCCCGGGATATATTTATTACATGTGCATATCTACGTATGTAAAAGGCGATGTGTGAATGTATGTATATTCCCTATAGATTCCGAAACGGCTACCCGGGGTGGAACACTAGTCTATTGTAATAATGAAAAACTAAATGCTTGATATAACAAAAACATGGTACCTAGTAACCTATCTATAATAGCTGCAAAGACTAGTCAATAATTTCGCAAATCATATTGTAGAAACTCAGCAGTTTGTATAGGTTTTATTGTTCTATGAAGAATATCATTAAGGAGCATACACACATGTCGCACCGACTTATTTGTTCTTTGTGTTTAATATCGAATTATATACTCGTATTTGAGATTCGAAATGAATAAAAACTTTTTACAGTGTTTCATTGCTTGATTAACGTTGATAATTTATCATCATTTTATTACGTTTATTGGCATTCAAGTGTAAATTAATTAAGGGGTTGCCTAGGTAGACAATTAAGGCTCTATTAAAATTGTATGTGTGTGTTCAATAAAACTTATCTCTTTATTTATTTTATGACTATCAAAAACCTGCAATTTACTATTGGTGTTGTTTTTATATTTTTAATTTCACGTACTCATATAGTTGTTTATTTTTACGGTGTCTAATTTAATCAAAGTTTATTTGTGATTGATGGTATATAAATAATTTTTATTGGCATTACAATCAAAATATGTCGATAGATTATTTAAAAAGAAATACACTATTTATATATATATTTTTTAAATTGTGACATTATTATTTTATTCATTTTATTATATTATCAACTAGCAGTGCCCCGCGGTTTCACCCGCCCTGCAATTTTACTTAAACGAAATAATATTACTTATTACCTACTTAAATACCACCCTAACCTCATCATCACCCTGCCCTTTTCCCGCTCATGGGTACATCGACATGACCGTAGCAAAGCTTAACAACCATATATGATTGTTTGAACTGTGACCATAGACCATACTATATAGGTTCTGGCTACAGTTATTACGGCCGGCCGCCTGCCTAACGCCAACCCTCCTCGGAAATGATAAGCTACTAACCTAACCTAACAAAACCTATTAAAATAATACACACATAATTTCTAAAATCGTCTTCATACGTGTAAACACTATAATTACCAGGGAGCGCCGTGCATCTCCGAAAGAAGTGCGTGTGCTATGAATATCTCAATGCACACACAATCTAGCTCAAGTTTGCAAAATCTCTGACACTGTCCTGTTTTGAGCTTTATGTAAACTTTCAAATCATAATTTTAAAATAATATATAGTATTTTAAAGATAATAATATATATTTAAAAATCATTGTTTTGGGTTTTATTGCATTAATAAAGCCCCCAATAATAGTTATTCTCGAATATCTTCCATGTACGGACAGCGATCAGTAACATTTTTATTATATGTATAGATTTTCTTTCAAAACTTTATGTCAAAAAAAGTTAGAGTATTTATAAAAGTCTACACTTTTTATTAGGCCAATAGTATTGAAAAAAATGTTATTGATCTATAAGCGCCATCTCATTTCCAGCGTTTGACAATTTCTAAGTAACGGAGAATTGATTATCGCACTGGTTCGTATTTTTTCCGCTAAAAATATCAAATTCTAATTTTAATGTGTTGTTATGTGTTATTTGATAATAAAAGTAATACTAAATTTAGTTACTTTTATTATCTTTTGTTTTCTAATTGTATTATGCCGCATATCGTTTCTTAATTTGTACACAGCTACTCGTAACGCCATCTAGTCTTGACGAATATAAACTAATACAACGAATAAAATAATGTTCTTTACTATGGGATAGATCCCCGTGGTAAACTTTCAATCATCATCATCTTAAAGATCGTAATGTAACTTATAACATATATAATTAAAAGTTCAACTTATTCAACTGAACAGTAATTTTATAGCATTTTTATCGAACATGGTCCTTTAAATAGATATATTTTTTGGTTTATTAACCGATTGAGATAAAACAAATACTAAATGTTAAGTGAAGCTCACCACAATACATTAGTGAAAACCGCACTCAAATTTGTTAAGCTGTTTCTGAGATTACAGGTAACAAGCGCACAGATAAACAGACAAAAATTCTAATAATCATTGTTTTGGGTCTTATTGCGTATACTAGCTGTGCGCCGCGGTTTCACCCGCTGTACAATTTAATTTAACCAACTTTTATTCAGCCTACGTTAAACCCTACTTAATATGGTTAATCATATAGATCTGAGGACAACTACATTGAATAATATTACATTGTTTTGTCTCTTCTAGCTTTTTCTATTTGCTAGCTTCCGGAGAGTCAAGAATAATCCGGCTGTCAAAGGCCAAAATATTTTAGTGAAATTTTGTATAGATATCGGGTTCTATTATCATGAAATTTTACTCAAGAAATTAGAGAATATGGGAATTCGCGGAATTTCCTTTGAACTATTTAAGTCCCATCTAGAAAATCAATACCAAGCCACTACCTTAGTGTCCTACAATAGAAGTAATAGGTGCATTGAAACAGTTCACAGTTCAGTTTGTTGTACTGCAAGAAAGTATTCTAGGCCCGGCGCTCTTTTTAATACATGTTCGCAGATGACGCCACTACCTTTTTCAGCGATAAGAATTTATAAAAAATACATGTGAAAATTAAATTAATAATTCTTTAGAACCAATAGCTTGCGATACTTACTGCCACCTCGAGCCCGGTGCAGCTGTAAGTGCCTCTAGACAAACAGCGACCTTTCAGTCACAAAACAAAATGCAACACATTTGCATGTAGCGGTAGCGTTTGCGGGTAGCGTTCACTTAACATCAGGTGATCCGCTTGCTCGTTAGCCACATTATAACATAAAAAAGTGTCGTCTAGCCATTGCTATCATACGGTATAGTATTCTGGGGCAATGCAACTAATATTCAAGAAACCTTCGTGTTATTGAATTTTATAATCTTTAAATTTAAACTGAAGAACTGATGCTGGAACGTTCATTTTAGCCTATTGAGGATTTTTTTAAATAATAAGCACACAAATTAAATAATCCATATATTGAGTTATTGCTCTGAGTTTGCATTGTTACTTGTGTTTTTATTTTGAATTGTAATTTTTAGATGGTCGCATTAATAAAAAATTTTTGGGTTCTTAATACGACACATCTATGTAATAATATTTGTAAGCCTTTTCTTTTAATATATCATGGATTCTTCATATGTTCTAGTCAACTGCCACCTGAAATAAAATTAACGTGAATACATACACACCCGTTCCTAAATATAGTATAGCAGATCTTTTACTCATTAAAACCTCTCAACAATTCATCTTTCAAAAATTCGTGATCTATTACAATTTTTTTTAATTATTATAATATCCAGCGAAGCGGGCGTTTGAAGATAAGTAAATAAACACGTTCAAGTATGATCAAATCTAGAACGTAGCGTCGTAGTAACACTGAATATAGTGTCATTACCTTATAACGCTTTTGAACTATGTTTCTTCGATATTACCAATGTTTTTCCTATATTTTTGATACACGGAAATACTTTAATGTTTTTCTTGTTCACATGACTGCATGACGTTTGATTTTGATCGACAAATGACAATTACGCCATAGAAGCCAACTTTAGAAGTATATGTCATTAAAACGGCGTCGCCAGTGCTATCTACTAAATTGGCTTGTTAATTTTAATTTAACGGATCAGGACACGTATAAATTACTGATATTTTTTAACCGCTAAAGGATTTACTGCCGAAAGTAGAAAAATTATAGAGATTAATTCAATTTAAATATTTGTCTTTATATTTTTTATGTTAAATAAATTGATTTATTATTGGCAACATGTGCATAGCATCGCATCCAATCAAATCACTCGACTGCTGTTTATCATTTTCGATGTGTTGTCTATCTTGGTAAAATATTGACGTTGTTTCAATCCCTTTTCCGCATACAGTTTTTCCATTTTACTCCACTCCTAAGTTTCATAGCGTGATATTAAATAGCCTAGCAAATGTCGTAATAGCTCAGCTTGTTAATACAAAAATAATTTTAAAAATCCGTTCAGTGGTTCCTAAGATTAGCGCGTTCAAACAAACAAACTCTTACGCTTTATAATATTAGTATAGAAGATATAGATGAAGGCCCCCAATGATAATTTTTCTCAAATATTTTCAATGTACAGACAGCGATCAGTTACAGTTTTATTATATATGTGTAGAGTATAGATGTATAGATATGATATATAATAATAATAAATCAGCCTTTTCTAGAAATTTTCTCACTGCAGGGACAAGGGCCTCCCTCTCTAAGAGAGGGAATGAGCCGTAACCCACCACGCTGCCCCAGTGCGGGTTGGTGGATGTCACATGTCTTTGAATTTGGTGGTTCTAAGAGCATGCCGGTTTCCTCACGATGTTTTCCTTCACCGTTTTTGGAGCAGTGGCGATGAAAATAAATTACACAAGGTAAAGCGCCTGCCTGGGTTCGAACCCGCAACTTACAGTACGTTAGTCGGGGCTTAAACCGCTGAGCCACCAATGCTCCAATATGATATATATTATATATTATTATATATAACAAATAAATATTATATTAATATATAAACAGAAACTTGTGATTTTTCATCATGATAAGTGCACTTCTTTAGCCATTCACCAAATATTTAAAGAGCTTGGTCGGTAAGTGTTAATGCAGTCAATATATAGTCGTGATCTTGAACCCTTAGATTTTCAGTCATTTCGGTGTCGTCAGAATTCTTTGAGAAGTGTTAGGCTAACGTCAAGAGAGGGCAGTCAAAACTTATCGCAGTTTCTTCGGTCAGATGTACTAAAATTGAAACAGCAATGCCATTATTTTAATGCTTACACAATGGCAACAAGTTTCGAACAACTTAGCACAAATGTATGTTATTGTAAACATACATTACATATATGCTACCCTCCCACCGCGGCTTCGTTCGGGTAGTTTCTCAATACAAGCCTATTAGACTGTTAGGTGATAGATTTAAAAAACATTTTTGTAGTGTTCGTATACGTAACAACTGAAGTCCCTGAGCAATTTGATTTGGTTGAACACAAGGAGTTGAGGTCAATTTTGGCTTATAATTCTTTCTCCATACAAAGTTTCATCTCCATAATAAAAAAAATACTTTTTAGTTCTCTCTTACGTAGTACCAGAAATATCTGTAAAGTATTTCAAAGTCTCTATTTCAACGAAGGCTTCAAAGGCGCTATTGTAACGGTAACATACTGCGCAATACTTAGTACCAACAATATTACATTTCCACTAAATTTTAAACAATCAATTAATGAAAATAACATAAAGCCTAAATTAAAATATAATAATATAACATATTTTATCGATAAACTCACTAACATAAATAAAATAATTATATTAAGTATACATAAATAGAAATCCGTAATCTCTGCCTACCCTTTCTGGATCAGAAACGTGATATATTTAGTTAAGTTTAAATTTATGTTATATAACAACATGCTTAGATCTCGGTCAAGCAAGTAAGACAAGCTTGCAATATAATTATTACTATTTAAAAAAAATGCAATGTACCCAGATAAACTACTGAGAATGTGTATTGTCCATACATAACTCATCGGGGTTATGGAAGAAATATTAATTTCGCTACACCTTTTAAAAAAATTGACGTTAGGTAAAAGGGCAGTAAGCCCTTTTACCGTTTCAGTGGTCAGACTAACTGTGTAAGCACTACTTTGTAAAATACAATCCCTTAATTTACTATGTTTTGTTGTTTTTGTACTGCTCCAGTTATTGAAGAGTAACATTTCCCCTTATTGTAACCCTCGTTATGCGGACTTACCTAAATATGAACAGATTTTCTCCACTCCTTATTGCTAGTAATTTGGCGCAGATTAGCTTTCTATTTTATAGCTAACTAACTAACTTACATACTTTTCCTTAAGTCTCACTATTGCTATAGATTTTTTTTTATGTGAGAAGGTGGCAAACGAGCAAGCGGATCACCTGATGTCAAGTGAGCGCCGCCCATGAACATCCGCAACAGACAAATGCGTTGCAGATGCGTTGCCTACCTTTAGAGGACAACGGAGGGCATAGACAGGAAAAAGGATAATTCCTTTCCCCCGTTAACCCCCTCCCCATCCTATCCTCTTCCCCTTCCCGTCCTATCCTTATGAGGAAAGGGTGGGAAGGGGAAGAGGACTAAAATTAGGCCTCCGGCACCTCACTCATCAGGCGAAACGCAGAGTACTTCTACTTCACGCCTGTTTTCTGTGAGGTCGTGGTATTTCACCGGTCGAGCAGACCATTCGGCAACAGATGATGTTGTTGCGGGCTCTACCACTGTTAAAGAGATAGCTAAAAACTTAGACAGTCGTAGAGACTGCTCACATAAGTGGAAATTAAAAACAGATGGGAAGGCGCGTCGATGATTCAAAACTTAATACCAGAAAAATAAATGAAAAAAAGTTCGTCGAAAATGTTCCAAGCTGAAATGAGCGACGCGAACCACTAAGGTTTTTTAAACAATGTAATGTCGATTGAAGTTGAATATAATGTTGGTTCGTAACAAGTAGACGTTGCAAATTGCTTGCGTTTGCAACCGCTGGTAATTTAATCCCAGTATTCATTTTGGTGACGTATGATTCACCAACCACACCCTCATGAATGTAAGTTAAGTTATTTATTGGTGTTGTTTACAACGATCTAGCAGTGCTTCACCGACCTTCGTGAACCGACGTTCGTGTAAAAGTGTTGCGTTACCGGAATTACATTTGTAATATAATAAGCCGTTGAATAGTGATTGAAACGCGTATGATAGTAGAAAAATATTTTTATTAATTGTCAATGATAATATAAATCGTCGTTAAGTATTATTGTTACTACGTACAAAAAGTTTCCTTGTTATATTCTTCGTAATCTTTGTAATAAATTAACAAAAGTCAGTGCTAATAAAGTTAGGGAAGATAAGTCGTCCACGATTTTTTTAAATGAGTGAGCCGTTAGTAGACTTTGCAATGGACAAATTTCTTTTTTTTCATTTTAACGTACCCTACTTTATTGGACCCGGGGTCATCATACCCAACCCTTATTATTATATCTTCAGATATGATCTTTTTGCTAGATTATCAAACGGTAAGTACGTTTTCTAATACTTTCTTAGATAGTTTCTGTATATTTGAGTTCTTGAGAACACTAACTTTAATGCCACACTTTTCCCTTATAACGCTATTTTTATTCTTATCTTTTGATGTCACGTCGACTCTTATGGATGACACCTCACTGTCATAAACTCTACTTTTCCTACTAAACTCATACCCCAGTTCCATGCAATAATGTGGGAGACAGTACAGCGTTGTATTATTATTCAAATTAAATTAATTATTGATAGCGTGTGATATCTATCTTGAATAATCTAGACTTAATTGTCAAAGTCAATCCGGTTTCAGTGTATCATTTTACTGTCGGCGGTGGTATTCGCGCTGCGATTCCATAGCTAAGGTTACAACTTATAGAACTATAAATACATTTTTATTACGCCGTGCCACCGGAGCACTTGTGAAATATAGTATATACAGTTACATACAAATAATTACAATCGATGGTACGCTTTTTAATTCACGCCTTAATATATTCAGTTAAGTACAGATATTGTCGACAAACCTGCCTAGTTAGAGAATAATAGAAAATATTACGTGTTTCTAGTGAAGCTCTATGACGAAATTAATTAATTTTTTTAATTGAAATAATAAATAAATAAGCACCCATAGCCCGACGGATAGAATGGAATTATTTCACTATGATCACCTGGTTAATGGTTACGGATTTCCATTTGGCACGTTGCGGATACTCTTAATACCGCCTTTGTTTACTGTCACAATCTGGTCTGTATAAAGCCCGCCCTCTGTGACCAACACCCGGACTACGTCACAGCGACTGCCAGCCAGTCAGTCCAGTCTTTCACAATAAAACTAAAGTCTTGGATATGAGTAGTCTTTTATATTATAGTGATAAGGAATTATGAATTTAAGAAAATTCTTGGTATTTTTTTAAGTGAGAAGGTGGCAAGCGGATCACCTGGTGTTAAGTGAGCGCTGTCCATAGACATCCGCAACACGCAAGTGTGTTGCAGATGCATTGCCTACCTTTAATGGACAGAGGAGGCCATAGACAGGAAAAAGTATATTCTTTTTCCCCGTTAACTCCCTACCCGTCCAATCCCCTTCCTTTTTCCAGCCTATCCTTATGAGGAAATGGTAGGAAAGGGAAGAGGGCTGAAATTAGGCCTCCGGCACCTCACTCATCAGACAAAATGCAGAGTATTTCTTCTTCACGCCTGTTTTCTTTGAGGTCGTGGTATTTCAGCGTTAGAGTCGGCCAATTCGTGCAACAGATGTTGTTGTTGCAGGCTCTACCACTGTTTCTTTGTAATTCCACTAGTTATTGTAAAATTTAATATTTGCACTAGAATTTCATTAATCTGTAGATTTATATATAATATACCAACGAGCAAGCTGTTCAACAGATACTAAGTGTCTGCTACCCAATGGCATCTGCAACAAGCTAATAATTTCCATGTGCGTCGTCTTCATTCATAATTTTTTTCTTGTTAGAAAAGAATCGTAAGGCGAAACGGACTAGAATTAAATTATATTGCACACCTTTATTCGTTCATGTACTAATTAATCATATTTCTCGCTATAAGTCGCGATGACCCAATCTTATAAAGTTTGAAACTAGTCACGTATTCGTACATACGTTGCCGCTAACATCATTTTTTAATCATAGGTATGCTCGACCAATAATTCATCAGGTTCTGATAGTTGTTATTGGCCGCTTTCATATATGGAGATGGATATGAGACATTGGGAAAGGCTAACAAGTAACAAGCAAGTTATCAGAAGTCGAATGATTCATGTAATAGAACAATTTGCAATTGCATTGCAATGTTTCAGTTTTCATTACTGGAGAATTATTGTTGTTTGGCGGTGTTCTATATACAATAAAATATACGCTCATGACTATAGCGTCTGTAGGCAGAGATTACGGACTTCCATTTGTCACAGTCCTGGCACACGTCTCAAGCTTCTTCTACATCCATACATCTACGCATACACGCTTGTCGGTTACTACAACACCCTTATTTAGTATGTCACTAATCTGGTCGACTGATATATTTTACCGTAGTCCGTAACCCGCAATTGCTTTTTTTAATATTTCTCATACAAACATTCATTACACCGTTAGGGGAACAGTTTAGAAAAATCGTATTTTAGTACTCGTCTATTTAATAACAGAAATCTCTGTGCAAAATATCAAGTCTCTAGGCCAAGTAGTTTTAGTTGTGCGTTGATGGATAAGTTAGTCAGTTTCTTCTTTTATGTATGTATAGATAATTTGATTGCTGTTTTATTACATACCTACTGTTAACATTACACCTAGGATAATGGCAGATATCATATGGCGCTTGTAATCTCACAGTTGTTAAGTGTTACAAAAATGCGTAAATAAACTGTTTTATTTATATTATGTTGGTTTGAATTTAACTATCATTGTTTACAGTGGCCCGAATCATCGATGGAGCGGGGCTCCATCGGACATCCGAGGAATCCGTGCGGCTGAATCCTTGCCTGCAGACCGACTTCGACATGAACGATCTCCCCCCCACAGCGTACACAACTGACACGCGCAGAATGCAGCTGTATTCACACGCACACTTACATCCCACGGTGAGTCACTACCCTTTGTTATTTGCTTCGATTTATGACCCAGCGTATGAAGTATGATCCAGTATGAGCGCGTTAGTACGAACAACCTCATATCGTTTATGATAATACCTACATGTACACTAACACGTGTTAGCGTAACGGTCTCTTAAAACGGCAAGTCAAGGCAAGTCTTAAGTAACCAAGAAAGACAAATTGGTGACAGACTAAAGATATGCGATGTTAAGATCCGACGAATGCGACGACCGATTGACAAGCTTGCAATGGAGTTATCGTATTTTGTATTGAAGCATTGCTAGTGTCGGATCTGGTAGAGAGATAGAGACTGGACCAATTTTGATGAAATTTACAAAGATTGTCTAAATTGCCACATTCCTGTGTTTGGTAGCGATCGGATCAACATAATTAGTGGTACCCGGGCGGGTCACTAGTATTTTATAATAATTAGGATGTACATTTCTACCCCACCTCTGAAATGATGCTCTTTTTCTGTTCGACGGAAGCAATGGAACAAGTTAAATTTTTTCAATGTTAGAAAGTAACGATTTTCGGCGAAGCATTGAAACAACTTTATACTTGTGTAATTTGCAATCAAATTACAAACGTAAAGCGACAAGTGTAAGTCCAGTGGTCATAACAAACTAATAAGCTACCTATAAAACTCGACACAACAAACACCTACGTATTTATAAACAATAAAACACCAAAGCAATAAAACGCAAAAATGTGACGGTGCAGAGGCGAAATAAATGGCGTGAAAATAAGAACAATTTAAGGGAACAACGCTTACCACGAGCGGGTTTCAGTTACCGAGCGCCGAGTCGCCATTCGCTTTGTACCTGCCCCGCTACCTTTGTTTTATACGTGTGAATTTAATTACATTTAAATTATATTAGCCGACTCATAATTTTTTTATTTTATTATTAAAATTTATCGATTTATATCCGAATCTATATAACCTTAATCTGGCCATTGTTTAAAAATAAATCATTACCATTCTTTAAAAATAAGTGACTAGGTTTTTTAAGGGACACGCTCCGCTCGCGGTGAAATCACCCAAAGTAATCGGGGAGAATCGCCTAAAACAGATATCAGAAATTAGAAATATGTTGTGTTTTCATTTATTTTTATTTAAAATCATATCATTATTAAAACTATCGTGAGACATTATTGATAAACTTTATATGAAACGGCTTTACTCACGTTCGCGTTTTTCTCGGTGTTTTGTAAAAAGTTTAAAATCATATCGTCTGTATGTGTAGATTTTTTCACATGATTTTAAATGAGCGCTACCCATAGACATCCGCAACAAGCAAAATGTTGCAGCTGTGTTGCCTACCTTTATTAGACTAAGAATAGATAGGATAGACAGGAAAAAGGATATTTCCTTTTCCCTGTTAACCCCTTCCCCGTCCAATCCTTTTCCCGTACCCATCCTATCCTTATGAAGAAAGGGTGGGAACAGGAATAGGACTGACATTAGGCCTCACTCATCAGACGAAACGCAGAGTACTTCTACTTCATGCATGTTTTCTGTGAGGTCGTGGTATTTCACCGGTCGAGCCGGCCCATTCATGTAACAGATGTTATTGTTTCTCTACCACTGTTAACATTGAAAATATCTAAAACATAATACACTTAAATATGGTGTAAACGTTTTGTTGCCATAGTCAACACTTCGCAACCAGTAGGGACCTACACTATTAGACAAGGCCAGCCGACATCCAGCAGTGGGCAGCAGTGGGTGATGGTAGGTATTAAGCATTAAGACTGTACTTATGTGTCTACCTCTAGATTATAAAGGCCCATGAATTATTTTGCTTATTGTAAAATATAGGTATATGCCATCACATATGTAAAACGTTTGTGATAATAAAATATTAGCGTTTGTAATAATTCCGTGACGGGCATGACGTTCGGCTAGTCAGAAGCTCGATATCTCAACACTGAACTCTGCCATCGACCCGTCCCTGTCATTCTCGGTTACATCATGGACTTTGTTAGTTTAATTTTCGCACGAAATTATTTAATATAATAAGCATATACAAATAATTTGACAATAATAAAACTGTATATTTAATAACACTATAATCAATTTACTATTTTACGTACGTATAAAATTGTCTAACCGGTATTTTTATTATTATTACTTTATTTTACATCAAGTATTTTATGTAAAGCGATAGAATTTTGATATCGAAATAAATCGTTATATTCTTCTACCCAGTGAAAATTTTGTGATAAAAATTTATTAAATATTGTTTTCTATTACAAGTAACGAAGAAATATTAACATACAAACTGTGCCCCGCGGTTTTACCTGCCCTGCAATTTTACTTAAACGAAATGATATTACTTATTACCTACTTAAATACTACCCTAACCTCATTATCACCCTGCCCTTTCCCCGTTCATGTGGGGACATCGACATGACCGTAGCAAAACTTAACAATGACATATGATTGCTTGAACTGTGATCACAGTCTATATAGGTTCTGGCTACAGTATTTACGGCCGGCCGCCTGCCTAACGCCAACCCTCCTTGGAAATAATAAGCTACTAACCTAACCTAACAAAACCTATTAAAATAGTACACACATAATTTCTAAAATCGTCTACATACGTGTAAATACTATAATTACCAGGGAGCGCCGTGCGTCTCCGAAAGACGCGCGTGTGCTATGAATATCTCAATGCACAGACAATCTAGCTCAAGTTTGCAAAATCTCCGACACTGTCCTGTTTTGAGCTTTATTTGTTTATTGCATTTATAAAGGCCCCAATAATAGTTATTCTCGAATATCTTCCATGTACAGACAGCGATCAGTTACATTTTTATTATATGTATAGATTTTCTTTCAAAACCTTATTGTTAAAATATTTATAAAAGTCTACATTTTTTTATTAGGCCAATAGTATTGAATTTTTGTTATTGATTTATAAGCGCCATCTCATTTCCAACGTTTGACAATTTCAAAGTTACGGAGGAATTGATCGTATTGGTTCGCATTTTTCCGCTAGGGTTTCAGACATAATAATGAAAAATATCAAATTTTGATTTTAATGTGTTGTTATGTGTTATTTGTTATTAAAAGTAATACTAAATTTACTTACTTTGTACTCGTAACGCCATCTAAAGCATAAACTAATTTTCTTTACTATGTGATAGGACCCCGTGATAAACTTTCAATCATCATCATTTTAAGGATCTTTATATAACTAATAACATGCATAACTAAAAGTCCAACCTATTCAACTGAATAGCTATGTTATAGCATTTTTTTCGAACAAATATTTGACATGGTTCTTTAAATTGATATCACTTTTTTTTTAATAAACCGATTCAGATAAAAGAACACGAGAACCACAATGCATTAGTGAAAACCGCACCCAAATCGGTTAAGCCGTTTCTGAGATTAGCGGTAACAAACGCACAGACAAATAGACATAAAGACAAACCGAAAAACAGACAAAAATTCTAATAATCATTGTCTTGGGTCTTATTCCGTCTATTAAGACTGTGTACTGCCGTGAACGTTGGGTTTACGTTGCTCGATAAAATATCCTTGATTTGACTACTAACAAAATATCGATAGACTACTGTAGTGCCAGTACACTACAGTAGTCTATCGAGTGTACAGTTACACTTGCAACGCATAGACAGCGTAGATCATTAGATCTTATTTACTTACAGGAATAATAAAAATAAATTGGTTTTCTTTTAAGTCCTGCTATACGAAAAGTTATGTTCGGTAGTAATCATTTTATTAGTCTGGTTGCGTTGATTTATTATATTTTTATTACCTGGTGTACGTGTCATATGGGGATGGTTGCTTATAAAAAGTTAAGAATCCTAATAGACCCTCCATTATTGACCAAAGGTCGATAGATTTCTTCTACAAGCAAAAGAGTAGTACTGAGTAGGGCGCTTATACCCGAATTCTTATATTATCAATAACCAACATGTCTATAATAATATTATTGAATTTAATAATAGTAACATGTACACATTAAACAATACACATACAAACATACGATCCGCTTCCATTATAAATAAAATTCAAAGTAATTAAACACCCAGTTAAGTTTTATCAGGGCGTCCATGACATCGCCGGCGACCGAGCAACAGATTGTCAATAAGATTTCCTATCAATACGCACAACTTTGTCTTTTAAAAAAATATGATGAAATATCTACCTCGCCTTTATTGTTGCCTTGTAAACGGTTTAAAAATAGATGTTGTACACCAAGTGTTGACATTCAATTTAACCTTATTTTGCATCAAACCAATGTTTTGCGAAACTTTCTTTATCTCGGTGCATTTTTTAATGTATTGTCACCGAAGTAAATAATTTTGGTAGGTCATAGATAAAGATGTTTGCTGTAGACACAATATAATGTAGGCTAGTATGTAATCATCAATCGAAAAACTATGAGGTATTATATCTTCCTTAGTGCATGAATATTTCTAGCTAATATGTTGTTTTCGCCATGTACAGAATTTATAATTTTTATGATGCATAAGTGTGGTTTACCCCATACATAATATTGATAAAGATTACACCTTGACCCTAAGGTTAATCAATGGAGAGATAAAAACTAGTCAACAAGGAAAGGGAAGCTGCACTGACGCGACATAAATTCTAAAGGCACAACGTATTAATCTGCACGCGTGTAGCATATGATTTTATGGAAAATGAGTTCACTTTGTAATTTAGCCAATTATTTTATGCTGACACTTTTTATAGTGTATTAAGTAGTTGGTTTCCTTAATAATAAAATAGTGGTGGACTTACATCAAGTTGCAAGTCGTTTTGCGTTGGTAATTGGCAATGTATAAGCTCTGTCGAAAATTTCCCTGGTAAAGATTTCCGCCCCAAAAACCAACAAAAAAGGTACAGAGAATATCATAGACTCTGTTATACATTTTGTTATAATATGTAGTTTGTGGCTTTTATATTTAATTGGAAATCATTTACTGGTCTTAGATATTGTAAAAAATATGGAATTGTTACGTGAATGAAAAGATATTAGAAATCGTACATATTTTTGTGGATAGTGAACAATTTTATATAATTTTTAAATCAGTGTACATTTTACGCTTGCATAGCTACTTTGAAGGTTAACTCTAACCAACACGTTAATATAATATAACATACCTACATGACATTAATTAGTTTGGAAGTACGGGCACAAATTCCTTTCAGTTAGCAGTCCATAGCGATGATGGAATGAGATTCGCTGAACTTGTATTTACGAGACGTAATAATTTTTGGAGATGCCTTTTTTGATATATTATAACACAAACAACAAACAATACTCTCTCTACTTCTCTTTCTACTCAATACAGAAGTCAATACTCTCGATATTTGATATCAATAACTTCTCTGTCGTTCTGATTTTTATATTAATTTCTAGGGATATTTGTTTTTCCCTTACAGTTTTTCCAAACCTTTCCTTCGGTGCCTAAATTGACGTTTTTGCACAAATTCTACGTTGAAGGGCAAATTATTTCGTGTCGACTATGTGTAAAATTTGCGATGCCGCAATATCTGCTAACACCCTTCTAACTAGTATTATTGTTCTTGTTTATGTTATTGAATGAAGCGGGAAACACTATACAAGTACATCTTACACGCCTTATCGAAAAGAACTCTTTGTTCTCAGTTTGTCGCAGACTAAAAGTCGAAGTGGATTGATGAAATATTGGCAGTTGGTACAAAAATGGTACACTTTTCACAAGTGGTGTTATATTTACATAATAACTATTGGTCGTAAGCGCTGACGTCGAACCAGGGTTGCCGACTATAAACAGATTAAAACGTTATGTCGTAGCATGATTTATCATATTAATGTGTTTTCAAACATGTTCTATCGATTACATTGTATTTGTAATAAACGGACGCACAAACGTTAAAGTAAACACGTTTATGTACCCTTTCCCTTGGATGTACTTCTAACATTATTCAATTCAAACATATCTAGATGCAAAACGCAAAGATTATTAGAGTATTTGAGAGAGCTGAGAATTAAAGGTTTGTCTCGCGTTTTGATTGTCATTTCTTTATTGTCTTAATAGGTTTTCGTTGCTGGGATTGAGACAATTTGCAATAATTATGAAAAAAAAATGTGATCGATGCAATCAACACGGAATTTGATATAACTATCCGTAGAAGAGTCAGTAGCTGTAAAAGGAATGAGCCGCCTCGATCTGGGAAACAACATGACGTCATAATTAATAGGCGTAATTTTTTAAAGGAATTTTAAAGGAGTTTGTAGGAGCTGCAGATCTCTTTCCCTTCCGATCCTTCTCTTTATTTCCATTATCCATACTTCTCTTTTCTGCAAAAAGATTGGTAGCGCAACTGTTGTTATTACTGCGATTCCTTACTTAACATACTTGATAGGTAGTGGTGATATTTTCTAGCAGGAAAGGTGTATTAAAGATAATCCTCGACCTCGATAACCCTGCTATAAAATATCCGGCCCCGTACGCGGGCGACTTGTATGACTCCTTTGTAATATGACCAGCGCTGTGACAAATGTGTAAAGTATTGCATTTGTAAAGCGCGTCGACGTTTATTCGCTTACTGCCGGCTTCTGACATTGGTTCCAAGGTTCGCTTTAATATTCTTATAGAATTATAGTGGTTTAGCTAAACAATTCCAAACTTGCCACAACACCGTGAAATAGTAATGGTGTAAATATGTGTATTATGAATTAGTGACCCGCCTCGGCTTCGCCCGGGTATAATAATTATATATATTAATAGTTATATTGATCCGATCGCTACCAAACACAGGAACACCCGCTGTACAAATCTGGACAATCCCTGTAAAGTTCATTGAAATCGGTCCAGCGTTTCGGAGTCTATAGGGAACTTTTTATATGCTATTTTTTTCATAAAAAGTATGCTATGTTACTTCTAGTACCTCCAAGAATATGTGTACAAAGTTCCATGATAATCGGTTGAGTGGTTTTCGCGTGAAAGCTTAACAAACGAACTTACATTCACATTTATAATATTAGTAGGGATTTATTTATATATTTAGATTAGGTTATAGAGAATATATTATTTCTTAAACTAAAACTTTATATAAAGGAGACTACCGGACAGTGGATACTGCCCAGAAGTATCCTGTAAAATATCGAGAGGCTGACCACTTTGCATCTGTGCTCAAAACTGTCTAAAATCAAGCTGGTCCTTGGTGTCCAACCAACTTCTTGGTTCTACTGACAATAACAAAAATAATGAATGAATAACAATAAAATGAACATTACAGGCGTAATAAAATTTTACTACTCCACATTCGACCTTCACACACGACGACACATTTCCCTCGTCAATACGATTATGTTGAAACAGTGGAATGCGACATGCAATTTACGTGTTCAATTGCAAATCCGATGGCTCGGTGTCCAATCTTTTAATATCGGATTCAATTCAGCGGCCATTAAAAAGTTCAAATACTGAACCGTGACCATGACATTGAGTCTCTTACTTTTATTTTTTAATAAATTTTATACTATAGTTATTGTTTCTCTATCCATTAAACATTATTTAGATTTTTAACAGTTGTAAATATAGTAATTATCGCACAAATGCACGCTTCGAAGGGCGTGAAGGACGGCGGAGGCATTTTTACTTCTGCGATTCTCTGAGGTTCCACATCGCTAATCGCCTTCTCTTGGTCATTCTCAACTTACTTGTATCATCATCATTTCCTTGCTCTTCTTCCCACTCATGTTGGGTCCACTTAGTATTATATATGATTTGGCTATAGCTTTTATGGCATGTACTTATGTTTTGTTTTATCCGTGCGACCCAAGACACAACAAGAGTTTCTGAAATTATCAAATGAGATGAGGACTGTTATTGGTCTCGCACATCCCTTCTCGTCTGGTTCGCCGTTACTTTTCAATTGTATGTTTCCCTTATTTAACCGCTGATATACATAAAGGTGGCACCACATTCGTAACTATCGCGATTGTTGGCAGATAGTAATATAACATAAAGTGACTTGCT
Source organism: Papilio elwesi (assembly GCA_029849275.1). Classification (NCBI taxonomy): domain Eukaryota; kingdom Metazoa; phylum Arthropoda; class Insecta; order Lepidoptera; family Papilionidae; genus Papilio; species Papilio elwesi. Next base: position 13,989,819 of record CM056717.1, on the reverse strand, counting down.
TCTTCTGTCATTAAAAGATTTGCTACTTTCCCATAAGTCCTATAAAATTAAAGGTTAGCGCCAAATTTTAGCTTTAGCTATTCTTTTACCTACTATGCCTATTATATCTTACACATTAGAACTTAGAATATAATAAGGTAGGTTGCTTTGCTTTGCTTACACGAATGACGTAAATCTCCAATCATTGTGATGTTTTATTACTTTATATTGAATAAGTCGTGTCTTTTTAACTGGCAAATATGAATTCTTTGACAAAATAGAGCACTTCGTAATGAAAGATGTTTTTTTTCTACTTATCCACTAAAAATAATGAAGTGTGAACAATAACTATAGAGTAGGTGTAAGATATTTTTGTTTCATGAAGGATAATTATCCCATCTTGAACTACACATAATATCACTTTTAGTCGAAGGTCTTAATTGTGGAGTCGGCAACTTCAACAACTGTTGCACGAATGGACCGGCTCGACCGGTGCAATAACACGACCTCGCAGAAGACAGGCGTGAAGTAGAATATTCTGCGTTTCGTCTGTTGAGTGAGGTGCTAAAGGTCCGGCTTCAATCCTCTTCCCCTTCCCATAGTTTCCTAGAAAGTATAGATGGGAAGGGGAATAGGTATGGATGGGAGAAGGAAATATCCTTTTTCCTATGTATCCCCTCCTCGGTCCTCATTAGCTTGTAGCCGATGCCTATGGGTGGCGGTAACTTAACATCAGGTGAACCGCTCGCTCGTTTGCCACCTTCTTTCATAAATAAAAGTTTCATTTAATTTAATTAATATATTTTAGCTTTTTCTGCATCTACTCTACGAGAAATTGAAATTAAATGGAAAACTTATTGTACATGTTAATAGATTACTTTAATTTTATAGACAAACACTTCCTACGAGTTTTATTTAAAAAAAAATAGAATGTAACTAGTAAGCGAGTAATAAATCTCTAAACTGAGTGTTGTAAAGAGCGCCACGTTAGTTGAAGCATAAACGCGCAGCTGGAATTTAGTTTGTACGATTGTTCCTTGCGTTGTGTTCGTGGGTGGCCGCCTAGGAGGTGTATTTTTTACTTCTATACCGCGGACGTCAACGCACATTTAACACGACTTCAACCGAAATACGATCTTAAGGTGAAGGCTGGCTACGGCTAGGGGAAAGGAAAGGAATAGGCTTATCGCAAATATTGCTAGGTCGACGAAGCTAAATCGGTCGAGTGTTGCGCACAATGGACCTATTTCACGAACCAATTGACTTTGTTACGTATTTAATTTTTAATTGCATTTCCTTTAAATTATTTCGATAGATAGAGTTATTGTACGTACCTTTTTCAAAGTGATAAAATGTATGCGTTAGTTATAAAAAAGATGTCGATATAAAAATATGCACGTCTTGGTAAAAAAAACAGCTTACATTTTAATTGATTTTTTAACATAAAAAAGGCAAACGATTAAGCGGGTAAACCTGAAGTTAGGTGACCTCTACTCAAAAACATCCGCAACAAACAAAAGAGTTGCAGATGCGTCGCCTACCTTTAATGTTGTTTCCTTTTCATATCCTCTCCCTCCAATCCTCTTCCCCTTTCTATCCTATCCTGATTTAAAGAAAACTTTAGTAATATTTAGATTTTTCTTTGGTTAGATTTGATAACGAAGAGATCTAAATACATAAAAAGAAAGCATTTCTATGCGCAAGTAACGAATCTCACTTAACGATGTTTTTTGAAACATCAAGCTTATGAACTTTTTTTAAGAGACTTTTGAATTTTTTTTAAGAGACTCAATTTTTTTTATGTCGAGAAAAACAAGTATTTAAGTTGTAATGGCGAGGACGGCGTTGCCATTTTCTTGTATATTGCATTTATAATATATGGAACTCTTATATTAATAAAATAAACTATAAGGAATTTGGCCCTTTGCACAAATCTTCTTTGACCGTAATGAAGTTTATATACCCTAAACGTCAATCCTCGGTACAATCGTTTTAAGCTGTAAATTCCCTCTCAAAGATTTCTTATAACGTATCAAAAGGACCTAAAAATATTGTAATGCTACACGGATAAAAAAGTTGGACGTTACTAGATAAATACAAAAATGACATTGTTCAAATTTCAACGATAAGGATATGTCCGATCGTCTAGACATCACATGCATATCAAAAATGTTACCTGTTAACACCCAGGCGTCGGATCCCTTAGAATAATGCCATAAGCAAGAATATTAATCCTTCGTAGCGTAATATTTTATCGACTCTAAAGTTGCTGCGTGAAAAAGAATGACCGAGTTTCTTCCATAATCGAGACGATTAACACGTTTTGTACTACACTAACTATGCTGAAACAGCAGTTAAGTTATCGAATAAATACATGATTGCTTTACTTATAATGTGAAATGCTGACATTACAACGTCATCATATACTTTAACCTTGACTTATATTTATGCATATATTTTTAAATAAGCAGCATAAATTTTGAATTTTCGCAAACCTTTCATTTTAATGAAACCAGAATTCGATAGATATGATAAAAATGCCGGATGAAGGTAAATACAGTCGAGAATGAATGTTGCTCGTGACGAGAATGGGGTCTTTCTGAATGACGAAGATTTGATGCTGAGGGGTTTTTTGAAAGTTTGTTTGAATGTGAACAGGCTTCTGTATTTAACACGGCGGACACTCATGAAGAAAAGTTTTAGAAATTAAGATAATTAAATTAAATTTTAATTGCGATTAAAAGAAAGAAATTGAGTGGAGCACCCGGCTAAAATTTTCCTTGAAATTATGAGAGCTGGAGAGGGTTTGGTTGCAATTCTGGTGTGCGCCTCTTTCATTAAAAATAAATTGTGACAACTCAATTTGTAAATATTTCCGAACAGCAAGGATTAATTAAAAGGAAATAGAAAATAATCGAATAATCGGTTCTGTCGAGCGATTTGTATTCATATTACAATATAATTAATAAATAAAAACATGAAAGTGCCGAACACAATTAAAACTTAATGATTTAGCCGGGAATTATCAACTGTACAACAATTAAAAACAAACCTTGGCTTACTAATTTAAAAGTGAAGGAAGTAAGAAATATATAAACTAAATGCTATATTTGAAGAAACTTCAACTGGGCATCATATTTGCGTAGACGTATAGGAGTACCCTCGTAGATGTAGAAAGAAGCGAATGAAAAGGAAACCCATAATTTCGTTTTTGTATTCATCTTTTATCTAATAGCATGTATTGAAAAATTATCAATGTTATGTTAATGTTTTACTAAATAACTGTGGTTTGTTATAAGAATTGACGTTGCCTTATCAAGGTGACATGGACTTTTTGTTTTGTTAAATAAAATATGTATAGATTTAGAAATTTAAATATATGCGATATTGTAATATAAAGTGACGAGGCAAACAGGAAGTTTAGTAATAAGATATTAATAGGGATAAAAGATTTTTACCTTCAGATAGGAAGTATGGAATCTTGTCTTATACCGCGTTCATTATTGGCAACGTGAGACTAGATGCCACGAGTTCTTTGCGTAGTATTTTATTGCCTATCAAATCTGAACATACAAAAGATTTTACACTACTCTTTGACTGATGGAATAAGCACAGTGAACATAACTGTACTCATCTTTGTACGTAAGATATCGACTTTTTTTAAGACATAAGATGTAGTTAACATTGACACCTTTTACCTTTGCATAGACAAATTCTACGACATAGATTAAAAAAGATTACTTAGAATAAAAAGTATTTCAAAATATATCATCATCTAGCTGTATTCCAATATTTTTATCCATTCTCCATTCGTTCACCTGTCGTTGGCGTGGTCTGCCTGTGGCGTACCGACTTTAAGAGTTATGTCAATTATTTTTTGTTCCTATAAAAATGTTTTCGTTGATATTATATCCCTTAAGTAATAAGTAATTCCATAACCTACCGCTGTGCTTCAATTTATAAAAAAGAAGAGATTTTGTAGTGTGGATGATAATCATAAAACTAACGTATTTGACTTCAGATTCGAGTTTAGCTAAACAAGTGTACGTTATTAATATTTATTTTAGAGGTTATTTTATCTAGCCTAAACATAGATGAACAAGCAAGGTACAGGTAAGATGTTCCTCATCTTTATGAATGGATTTTTTTTATTTTCCTTCGTACGCTATGATGATCATTACTGCAGACAGATGATGATCATATCAGAGCAATTTTGATTTAAACTTATACAGACGGTTGAAATTTAATTTTATTGACATATAATAACATTTAAATATATTCGCCGTAACTAAAACGTTTATAAACCTACTTTATTACAAACAAAACATTTCAGAGAAATAGTGTGAGGTTTCAATACATTGTGAGTTAATAAAACATCTGGAAGTGTTTGGTTTTAGCACTATACACAAATATTATTTATACAAAACAATTAGACGGAATTGGTGGAATAAGGCATAAATATATTGGAAGGAAATCAGAAACGTTTACACTATTTTATTTTGAGCTGGCACAGACCAATATGATATATTTTTTATTCCATAATCAATTAACCATACTGATCCATGAGTGATCATTTTTGAATGTTTATATTGTCTTTACTTCTCGACATATTTTTTTATAGTAATTTTGTTAATGATGCAGGCATACATCTATCAGATAGTTTGAATTAAAAACTCGTTAAAATGTATTTTTATTTTCGTTCCAAGGAATTTGTCTTATTTGTATGTTATATGTCAATAATTTTGGCTTAAACGAAGTATAGCTCTGACCGAGTCACCGTTAAGGCCAACGTTAGAAATTATTTTCGGCGTTCATAAATTCAACAGATTTCAACTGTCCTTAGCCGTTGAAAAATAATTTGTTTCCATGAATCACGTCGATGCCGGAAAAAGATTTTCGGAATAGTTATTAATTTGTTTTTATTTAGATCGTGCACAACTCTTCTGGTTTTTTAAAATAAATGCATTTAAGATGGTGTTTAAGGTTTGTGGAATTCAAGTAAAAAATGTCTACCTCATCAGGGGTCAGACGAAAAAAAAATAATATAACAGTCAGTCATGGGTACATGTTATGAGAATAAATTTAGTTTGTCTGTTGAATACGCGCTACCAAAAGACATACATCATCAGAGTACCTTGCCAATGATAACCCACAAATAGCGTTAAAATAATTAGAGTTAAAAGTAAGAAAAAGCATTTATACATTTATATTAATGCACAAAGAGTTTTTATAGTATATTAGTATAAAAACTCTTTGTGCATTAATAGTATAGTATATTATATTGCAATTGTTTCAGACCTATTCCTCAGGCGATTGGGATACAAATTACAGCAATCAAACAGACTGTTTGGAACACGGCCTAAAGGTAAAGGCAGAGTTACAAATAATAAACTAAAATTCAAAATTAAATTCTAATAATGATCATAATGTTGTTGATATTTGGTTCTCAGAATTACACATATTTATGTTGTGTTTTACGGCTTAACATAGCTATTGATATATAATATTAGATTCTGTAAATGCTGTCAATCTTTGCGTATATCGTCGTTAATATTATAACCATGATTACGTACTAATTATCTTAACTACGAAAATATTTTGTGAGGACTTCAGGAATCACTTAACGCGAGTGAAGAGTCTGGCAACTAACTTACTCTTTCACCACCGAGCCACAAGGACACGACGGACACCTTCTCTTTTAAGAACGATGAAGGATCACCCTGATTAAGTTACAAATTTAAATACCCTTAATATTAAAAATGAGTTGGTATTCTCGCAAGGCGTCCCGTTTTGTGATTGTGAGCTCGGAGGCTAACATTAATTATTATGCTATTTTCGTTTAATCCAACCCTGCGATCCACTGTCGCTTCGTCACTATATCGAAGTTAGCAGATATTTTTCATACAATCACAATCTATTTACTTACGTTAACCACAATGTTCAAGAGTATATTTATGACAATTACATATTGTGACCGCGTGAACTTTGGTGGACGGGCTTAAGAAACAAAAAATTCCTAGTAATACAAAGAGGCAAGTCTATGCATGATGAAAAATTATATTTGTTTTATATTTTTGACAACCCTATTATACATATTCTCTTTTGGATCGCTGTTACAGATCATTGACGCATTGTTTCTTTTGTTGTTTACTATTTTTTTCAGGACGATGACAAGTTTAAAACATATATATATCATAACACTATAAATCATCGACAAGTTTTTATTACTGGAAATCTGTAAAACATAAACGTTCAACGTTCTTCAACTTTTTAATGTCTAAACTTTTAGTTCATTAGCAATATATATCAATTTATCTTTTTATACTAAGATAAGTTAAAGTGTTTAACTTACCTTTGTAAGGTGAAGTATTGAAAGAAAATTCTTTTCATATTTTATTTAGAACTAGCTGTTTCCCGCGACGTCGTCCGCGTAGAATTAAATTATAACATATTTTTCACTTCGCAGGATAAAAGTATATAATTTACAATAAAACGTAAAACATCAGTATCAAAATTATATTTTGACATTACAACAAACAATTTAATTTAATTTATAGATTACCACCAACTCTACCTAAAATCGTCTAACGCAGTTAAAGATGTTTTCAGTTCAATAAGCATGTTGCTGACGCAGTCGCTAACGCATGTTGCGCATGTCCATCTCGCGAACCTGTAATATTTACCCCACCTACTGTCGCTTAACCTGGCTAAAGAGGTTGTTGTTGTTTATGTTATTTTATTACTTAAGGTATATAGGTATACATTTGTGACATTGCAGGTAGCGGGCGGCGCTTTCGATACGGCGCCGCGTAGGTTTTTTCAAAATTTCGAGGGTTTTTCACTTTTCGCGTGGAACTCTAATTATTTTGCTTAAATTAAATTAGCCTATTTGAATCTCGACAATATTAGCTATCTTCCAGTAAAAGTCCCACCCAAATCGGTTCAGTCGTTTCGGTGATTACCCGGAATAAACAGACAGACAGAATTTTTTTAAGAAATTGTATTTTCGTTATAAGTACAGGAAATACATCATGTGTAATGAGTATGGCAATGTTATTTTGATATTACATACAGACACGTCAATTTTATTAATCAGTATAGATTTTTGAACACAACATCAATTAAGTTTATAACGAAATGCAAAAATGATTCGTATAACGTGCGTGAGATATTCACTTGAATAAAGCCATATTTCATTTGTTTTATTGCTTCTGTGTTAGTAAACCAACGTAGTGTTGACAAATTTCCATGGTTAATTTCCAACCAACAATATATTTTGTGTAAACAGAGACATCTAATAAATGTCTTAATGATTCTGTTTGTGTTTAACACACAAGATGTTTATCAATTTTTGTCAAAACGTAATTGTGCATTTCCTCTGATGGAGATTTTATAGACGTGATGTAGACCGACTTTTTTAGGTTTTACGAATCTTTCGACAATATCGAGTAAAGACTAAAGCGACCGCTGGATCATTAAAAAAGTAATATTCCTTGACCGATGTTTCTTTATATAGCAACAAGAAAAATGGCCTGCCAGCGAAGATGTCGCATTTATATTCCAATTCCAATTTTTCTGTACGAGAAATTTTCTCGGATGTCACGATGCAACAAATAAATATCGGTCGTGAATCGGAGAAATGAATCGATCTCGCTCTTTTGTAGATGATTTCAAAACTTTATCTCTTTCACTCTAATAGCCGGCTGACAAACATGTATCAGCGGTTAATAGGTGCGCTCCCGCAGCTGTTGCGAACAAATCAGCTCGTGTGTAGCTGACACTGTCAAAATGCTTACTCCTCGGCGCAAGAACCGAGCGGGAAGTTGGTGCTGTACCAAATATGACGAATTTTGCATTAAATCAAAGTCTTACTACTTTAAGCCCGCATAACCTTAACTGCTCTATTTAAAGATAAACAAAATATATATATATACCAATTTTTTTGCAAAACTTCGTCGTAGACACGTGAACAGAATGAATGCATTATCGTATAATTGGTCGTCCTAAAGATCTATAATATATAACTAACGAAAATCTGTCACATCCCTTGCACTACACAAGTTATAATCTTTTTATACTTACCGCTTTCCGCTTGCCTCTTGTGCCGTCTACCGTCGCTTACGGACACATTACGAGGAGGGTCGCCTTGCCGTTCATTCAAGATCGGAGAAAGCGTCCTATGTATTTAAAAATAGATATTGTTGAATATTTATTGGCCATTTCTTTGAGATTCGATTTAATATTAACATTAGAAAAAATATCGTACGCACGTGCGTTAGTTCGATGGGTGCTAATTTCTTTAAGAACGTTGTTATATCTTAGAGGCGTTTCATATATTTAGGAAATTTAGGAGACTAAATATACAGTAAAAATAGAAAAACAATTGGTACTTATTATTTTCATATGGTTATTTCCAATTCCTATATCCTATCCCATCCACCGTCAAGTTTTCTTCCCCCTCCCATCCTTTACTTATAAGAAAAGGGAGGGAAGCGGGAGAAAACTAGAATTAGGTCTCCGGCACCTCATTCATCAGACGAAACGCAGAATACTTCACGCCTGTCTTTTGTGAGGAAGTGGTATTTCACCGATCCAGCCGGCCCATTCGTGCAACAGATGTTGTTGTTGCGGGCTCTACCACTATTCAAATTGCGTATTAGGTAAAGTATTTTGTGATTAAAAATGATAACTACTATATGAATTTGATTTCTTTATATGAAATATAAAACTAATTCGTGTAACGCTGACGCGATACGCGACGGCACGTTCTCGTCGTCGATCGACGGAAGTACCAACTGCAACTCTGCAAATTTAAAACATAGGTTTTTTTTAAACTTTAATTTATTTGTAGATAAGATTAAAATTACTGAATTTTAATACTATTTACATAATTATAACTCGGTTAATACATAAAACACCTGTGTCGGTGTTCTATGTATTATTCAAGTCACGTTTAGCTGTACAAAATGATATCTATTGCAGAACAAACTGTGTTAATTTCAAATAAATCGATTACGTAATTTTTTAAGTAGATTAAAAGATCAGGCGGCCAACCTGATACTGAGCAACAATCACAAGAGTCACCGAAGTGCTGTCACCCTTGCTGTCAAGCATTGCTCATATTTTTGGTCTGTATAGCGCCTGAGGGGGCGACCTCTGGGTCTTTTCCCTTTATTTTTGTCCGATATGTTGAGTTTTTCCAGATTCATTGGCTACTTTGGAATAATACGACGTACAACCGCTAGAAATCATTTAAATGACATTGACGTCATTTAGTATAGATTCACTTGTCCTGTGTTCAGTCCACGGTATCCTCAGTGCAATCTCCGCAAAAATAGTATCTTCAAAGCGTCTATGCGTATACGGTTTGCCAACTTTCGGTTGCTATATAAAGAAATAATGGTAATAGAATGAGAAGGGACCTGTGACACCTCGCTTATCAAACATAACGTATACGAGAGATATGTAAATGACTCTAAGGTACCCCGAAGAACACACGTTGGTTCATGACAATTTAAAAGACCTTCTTATAAAAAATGTCTTCAAAACAAAGTCGTTGGTCGTCGGTCGTTAATCTAAGAAAACTTCGTAGAGCTGCTCTCATTTCGGATGGCTTTAAAAAAATCGAATTTCGAATCAGAAATAATTGTGTTGTGTACATATCATAAATAATATTCTTTTACTTGGCGACGGTATTGCCTCTTATCGCACATGACACATATCGATGTGCTCCGACTAAAAGTGACTATCTTCCATAAGTTATAATATGTACTCGTATATGATATACTATACTAAAGTGGTGCGGCGTTAATGACGGCGTGGGCGTGATAAATAATTGTGAACTAACCATGCATAGACATTGTAATATTGCCAAATTTCACATACCTCAGTGCTCACAACGTAGTTAAAAAAATTCTCGAAGATTTTACTTGACAACAATAATTTATAGGTAAACCTTAGATGAATCTAACTAGTGTAAAAGTCATAACAGTAGGGACCATAAAGAATTATCCACGATAAATATTTATTTTCTACATAAATCAAACCTAATTGATAACTTATAGAGGTGAGTAGTCTGTGTTGTTACTAACTATAGACAGATAACGCTAACAATACGCCTTTCATTCACTTTCATTGAGTAATATGATGATCTGTTAAAAATGGTAATACAACATGTAGAATATAAGAAAAAGTTGTTATTTATGTTAAACACGATGAATAACTAACTGCTCTTCCATTTGCCTCCTTTCAGTATTTATATATATCAAAAAAAAAACGGGGACAGCCATAAGGGCTACGGACAGAAGTGAAAACTCAAAACAGATGGAAAGGCACGTAATAAAAAAAACGTCTGTGTTCATTCAAAAAATCCTATACAAATATTACGAAATTTATATTCGAACTGTAAAGTATGTAATAAATTTCTTGATTAGACAAGGTGTGTTGAATGCTTTCAGCATTTGCAATTCAGTAATGGGATTAAACATTTTGACATTTCACATTAACTTTGGATTAATCAATTACTTGTATTATATATATAACATTGATATCTTTCAAATAAACTTGGAATTCTAGCATAGTTTGTCACAATAAAACACGTAGGATTATATATCAAAAGATATTTGTAATATTTTTACCCTAACTTTCTAACGGGGAACGTACAAAACATGTGTTTTGCAATGCATCCGTACTTCCTGTGTTAGGTACGGATGTTAATGGGAAGAGTTGTAGAATATGTTAAGAAGGTGACTCACTTTTCCATTTGCTTCCTTCTAATAAAAGAAACGTACGGGCATCGCATTGTCGTGGCTACGTGTGTAATTGCCCTACTTTTATGTCTAGGAGCTGTCTATCCACGCAGTCTCCACGCACGAGCTTCTGAAGCCGAAAGATGAGCCCTCCTATTCACTGGCACCGGCTGCAAATCTATGTACAGTGGGCCTGCAACAGACAGGTGAGTTTCATAAAATTTATATAAATTTGCTATTGTATACCAGGAAAATATATTCGTGAAGACTTCTGGGTATTAAGTGAACTTTGATTGTAACTCCTGTATTAGCACGGCATGTATTATAAAAACGAAACAGTGATCGTCTCTAAATAATTGACTATTTATACATTCAGAGTGTTGTAATTTGATGCAGGATATGGGTAGGAAGAAACGTGCCGATTAAATTGAGCGTTTGTAACCAATTCTGCCTTTAGCCATAACAGTAAACCGCCCCACATATCAAAGCCTTACCGGTTTAAGCAATATTTACTTTATATTGTCATTACATGATATCTTAACAAGAAGTATGTTAAATATTTGTTAGACCAACTATTGGTTTAATAATATACCGTAAAAGAGTATACCACGAATGAAAGTAAATGCCTTTGGTGCCTCCGTTCTCGCCGCCACGTCACAAATTCCGAAGAATGGCAATTCGTCTCCAACAACACATCGTTTTAATTGAATTTTTAAATCTCAGATGAGCACTACTTATCAGCACCGCTCATAAAAAATAGATAGTTAAAGTAGATCTTACGTATCATTCTCAGATCAGATCATTGCGAAATGTTGATTAGATATGTATATTATAGATTGTAGTGAAATTTAGCCTCAATCTGTAAAATGCCAATACTGATCATCCTCACTATCTATCTATTACGAGTATATATCTATATACATAAAATACTTATTTCCCTTGGTCACGGCAACAAACGTGAAGAGCTGGACCAATTTCGATAATTCTTTTTGTGTGCTGTTATTGTCTGAAGAAGGTTCTTATTAAAGAAAAATATAAGAAAGTTGCGTGGAAAATTAGAGTTGAAGAAAACCTAACCGTCAACTTAACGCATTTGACAATTCGAGCTTATGATTGAATAAATAATCAATTTATTTTCATAAATGATACTTATATTACCTTAAAATTTCAGATAGAAAGATAGTATTTAAAAATAATATGTTAAATAGAAAATAGAGGTTTGTTGCGTTTGACAAGGCACGTCAAATAGTAAATGTATCGCACAGTTTAAGATATGCACTCACTTTTTAATATAGTCCGATTAAAAACTAACTAGTGATCTGCCCCGGCTTCGCCCGGGTAGCCGTTTCGGAATCTATACGGAATCGTCTTTTATATATGTAGATATGCATCCTTAAAAAAACAAAACGTATCCCACGGGAACCGTACATTTATTCGGGATGGAAAATAGCCTATGTGCTTTTTAGATTATAATCTATCCCTGTGCCAAATTTCATCCAGATCCGTTTAGCCGTTTTTGAGTGAAAGAGTAACAAACATCCATACATCCACACATATAAACATTCACATTTATAATATTATGGCGTTGAAGTATATAGATTTTTTGATTTTTTAACAAACATTTTTTTTTTCATAAAAAGTATCCTGTTACTTCTAATACCTCCAAGAATAACTGTATAAAGTTTCATGATGATCGGTTGAGTAGTTGTCGCGTGAAAGCGTAACAAACAAACCTACATTCACATTTATAATATTAGTAGGTAGGATAATGTATCTATCACATACATACACTATACACATGTACATTTAGAAAGGATAACTAAAATGTAAGTTTTATTTCGTAAAAAATTTCTTCCTCGCGGCTAGAATCTTGGTCATATAATGAGGCAATGTTGATCTAAAATTCATGTTATCTATACCATAATACCAAAAAATCAAATTTTGGGAATTTCTGACCTGGATACATTTTCCGAACTAATCGCACTCCTTTGCTCCCTTGTTTTGAGCAACCAAACATTATATGTTTACTAGCGGACCCAATATACTTTGTCGTGAATGAATGTTATTGTTTAATGAATGAATGTTTATTCGTTAGTCGTTAAATAAAAAAACTAAATGATTACATCGCACTCACACCGACAGCCATAGCGACAGACACAGCAGTGTAGAAGAACAGGGTACAATGTTCGCCATCGCTGGTGTTTGTGTAATTTGTTCAATCATGTTCTAAGAAGGTTTGGTGTTCCGGATGTTTATTAATACCAAGTACCTGATAGTGTTCGCCCGCTTAGATCCAAAAATATGCGTGACGTATGCGTGAAATATTTAAGACATCTTATCAAAGCTTAGATAAGATGTCTTAAATATTTATGTAAGTGTTGCTCCGGCAAAGATTGTTTTGCATATGATGCAGACTTTTAAAAAATATGCTGATAGTACTGCGATTGTGACTTAGTCAGGCTACCTACAATGGCCCACCGTTACGAACTTAGAAACGTTTAATTTACGACCATAGCAGCATTGTTCATTGAGAACGCGCGCGGGTTGATTGTCGATATTAAAAGTGTCAAGCGTTAGCTGCCGGAAATTCATTGATAGATTTAATCGCGCGCCCTGAAATAACGTGTGCCGGGGTTCGATTCGGCGAGTAAATTGCGAAGTCATTAATGCCGTCCGGTTCTAAAAACTGCCGCTATTTCAGCTTACGTATGAGATCCTTGAAGTTTGAAATAGGATCTAAATTACATCATAAATACTTACAGTTTTATGTATTTGGCTGAAATCGCTTACCGTTCATTAACTGACATACTTTTTAACTTTAATATCTTGATGGTTTAAAACTTATTTTAAATGCGTTTTGCTGCTTCTTCAATTGTTTCTAAGTATAAATTTACGTAGACTTTCTCCGAACCTCTGATTTAGTATCTATCCATTTTTGCCAATAAAAATCACCAGCACATCGACTACTCTACTAAGATATAAATATAGACTCTGTCATCTCTTAGAATATCTCTGTTATAAAAATGTCTCAAGTTAAGGATCACGCCATGGTGTCATTGGTACGGATGTTAGGATCGTGCAAAAGGAAGTTTCTGTGTATCACTGGAAATCGCATATTAATCTTTATAATCTTAAAGAATTAGAGAAACCTTAATAGGTTTAAATCTGTAAACCTTAATAGATTTAAAAGCTAGAAATAGAAAACAAGTATTTCTTATAATTAATCGTTATACCTTATGAAACTCGTGAGTGAACTAGTGCCTTGTCCAATTTTAAAATATACCAATTATATTTCTGTAAACTCTATTAGGAACCTAATACACAATACAAAAAATAAATTATATACAGCCGACATTTACTAAGCTATGCTATTGCTATGAGTAAGTAAGTAGTAAGTTGAGTAAGTTTTTAAATTTGCTCGCTGACTTTACAATGGATTTGAGTACTAAGGTTACAGTAACGGTTAAAGTTGTACGCTTAACAAATTACCAGCAAACATACACAACCACAAGTGCGTGCGTGGCTGGCCATGAAGGAAAATTCACTCTTTTCTTGAAGGCCCTTGAATACCGCTGGTGACAGAACATTACATGTTTATATAAATGGGTATTTGTAATCTACAGACGTCTGCTAAGTAGTAATATCTGCTAGTCAGTAAGTATTTATGATTATGTATATTTCTTGTTGATTGTTTCTGGAAGATATAATTTTTTTTAAAAAACTTTTAACAATAACTGATCGAACAGGATGCCTTTTGAAAATATCTCAACATTAATAGAGATAAAAAAAATTATAAAAGTAAGCAATATTCATTCAATATAAGCCTGGGAAAAGCTTATATCGTTACTGTATGAAAAGAAATCTAATCCGTTATGAGTTATGAAATAGATGAACTTTAAACTGATTAAATAGATCATATCTATGTTTCTGTTCTCGCAGCAAAACTAATTCATATCGATTATTTAATATTGATATATAAAACATAAAAGAAATGTAAAATACTGATTTTAAATGTCTTATACTTGATTTGATATGTCGATAATGTCTGTAAGTCTTGATTGAAAAGCAGTTATAAAGTGAAATATATATAATAATCATTGTAACTTAGAGATGGACTCCATTCAGTTCCCTTATCACTCTCTTTTTGCACGAATTGTAACATCCGTAACTCATTTTGATTGTTACGGTGTGCGGTTGATGTTAACAGGTAGCGATTACTAGGTGAGTCGCTTATTTGTTTGCCTTCTTCTACCATAAACAGTGCATCCCATTATTATGGATAGTTCCTAGACATAATGCTAGTATCTTATTAATATTATTGTAATAAATAAAAATAAATAATATACGACCCGTTCGGGCGGTTGGTGGGGTTAAGGTTTTCGTCACGTAGTGTAAAGGTTTCAAGGTAGGTTTAAAATCATGTATTAATAAGACAAACATAATCCAATTTTTTTTATAAACTTTCGGTTTGTCAAAAGTGATTCAAAACAATATTTATCAATTGCTACGGTGAAAACCAGAGGGGTAGTGGTGGTGGTAGTGGCCTTGGCATATACTAAAAAGTGTCGGGGTAAAATTGTAAGAATTAGGTCATCTAATATGTGTACGTTCCCTATGCTACTTTACATGTCGCCCAGAGTTCAAAGCCCAAAAGCGTTTTATAGACATCACTTACATGGATCACATTTGAATCAGAACGTTAGGTTTTACAGATCATCATAATTTCTGCGCAAACCAAGTCGGGGCAACTGCTACTGTTGACTTTTTCTTTTAGGTTTTGTTACCATTCAGCGTGAATCAAATATCCTACATGGTTGTATTGATTACATCGTTTAATCTATTAGAAGAATGCTGAATAAAAAGGAAAGTATAGGACGATATCGACCCTTGAGGTACAAATGTGGTCGTAAAGCTGGCCGTATCAAATCCAGTACAAATAGGAGCGAACACTTCTCGGTATTAATGTGGTACTGGTATGCCGAGGCTTTTACTGCAGTTTACACCTAAATCGATTGGATATCGAATGAAATTGATTCGGTCTGTGAACGGCGATAATTCGTTTAAGATCCGCTTTATCTTTACATTACATGTCCGACTTGTGTTTCAGCACATGACAAATGTGCGGAAAAATATCGCATTTTATATTTCACAAAAACAAGTACGAATATTTTAATTGTAATTTTTTAAGTGTTAATTCAATATATTCCAAATTACCTTGTCAAATACGGCGGAAAATATTTTATTTATGAATGTTAATTTAAATATACAAGAAACAAAGCAGAATGTCGCAGAAAAAAATCTAAGGACACAAGATTTCATAAACGTAATCATCAAATGTATACGTCTGCCCTCGCCTATGAGGCGTTCCCCGTTTAAATATATTATTATCAGACGAAGAAAAAACTCATTAATTATATATATATATATAATTATCCGTCCGTCCGTCCATCTCTAGGAGATGCTTATATCTAAAGTAGCAGTGCAATCAATAGTGCAAAAACGAGCTTTATATTTTTATTTGTACCGTTAAGATATTCAAAGTATCAATTATTATTTACCTATAGCTTCAGTAGATTGTTAGTGTATGAAGTACCATATAATACTGAGTGTACTGTCGCTTCCAAACTGCAGTTTGGCGACGCGTTATATTTGTAGCCAGGTATTTTATCTTGAAATAAAAAAATATGTTAGATGAGCCGAGCAGGATGTAATAATAGGTACAAAAGTGCTTTAGTATATTGATGTGCAATAACACCATTGAGCATTAAATCATGATATAAATTATACAATGGTGATCTTGACCATTTCGCGCTGTCCCAGAATAATTATAACCTGTTATTTTATCTACTTTTATAAATACGATGTACCGATGATTATAGATATAAGCCGGCGGCAGTTATTATATTATTTTTTATTCCGGCACTTGTTAGATACAAGTGCCGGATAATAATATAAATCGAATTAAATTATAACTATAAAACGAGGACTACGTGATTCCCGATAATATTATTTTTAATTTTTACTTTTTAACCAAAACTGCACATCACAGAGCTATTGTAGGGTAGTTGTAGCCTCAACGTACCCACGTATCACTATGTTGGTTGTATGTGAATGGTTGTTGTAAGGGTGTAAAAAATATGAGGGTAGAAAATGTATTTTTCGTTATGTTATCAATAATTGTATTATTAGAAGAAGAAAAAAATCCAGAGAAGGTGGTTTACAGCTAGTAAAAAATAAAAATAAACAGTTTCGAAATGTTGTCGAACACAAAATGATTGTGGTTTTCTGAAATAAAAAAGTCTTGAAGTATTTTTTGGGCATCAAGAACCTTTTCGAAGGTACACAGAACGATGTACTAAAGTTTCGTCGCAATGACTTAGGAATGCATAGATGATAAACTTGTAATTTATTTTTCGTATAGAGTACATTTGATAGTGTCCATTATTTTTAAGACCGTTGTCTGTCCTTTATGCCCGTAGTAGTCCAACACTGCACGTAGGCCTCGCTCATTATTCGCCACATTGATCGGACCCATGGACCTGAGCCCTCATTCAGTGGATCTGGTCTATGCACGTTCAATTATAGTGTCCTTCACTTTGTAGAAATGTATTTTTTCTAAAGATAATATAATAATATATGAGTTGAGATTTACTGTTATCTAACACAACGACATCGGCGCTATCTAGAGGGCGCAGCAATCGGTCTCGAACCCCTGACGTCAGTTAGCGGTCACGTCCCCTTAACCTCTATGCTCTTGTTGCAAACCGTATATAATTTAATAAGATTACAGTAAAAATGTTCGTGAATATGTTATTGTCAAAATGATTATTGTAGGCATTATAAGTAATGACTAGCTAAAATCGGCATTTAAGTATATACTATCAAACTAAATTTTAACATTGCCAGTCATCATAATGCACATGCGCTGTGCATAATGACCAGTAATCACTTCGACCGTAACATATACTTCAAATTGTATTGACACATATATGGTGTACTGTGTGGGTATGTGGGTGCATATATGTATAGTGGTTTATATATGTATAATATATTTTTACTTAATAATATCATTTACAAATCTAGAATAAAGTGTAAAATTGTATACTACATTGGATTCATAAGCGCTACTATTAAGTAAATATTTTGTTTTCAACTGGAAGCGAGGAGCTATATTAAATAGACAATTTTACCAGGACGGGATTCTAATCGTTTCAAAATTGGATGCTGTGCTCAACAGAGTTGTTATACATCAGTTGGAGGTTGAATTTCGGGACACTTTATATATAGCGTTCAATCGGTTACCTTATCTGCATGAGGGCTGCTAGCTTGACCTTCTTTGTACGACCTACTTGCTTGGCATTAATCGTTAAAGCAATTAAAATACGAGTAGAGCTGAAATGTCATTATTATCATTAACAAAGGATGGTAAACAAGAAAATTAACTTCATCTCAGTATGTATATATAATCTAGCGGCATTTTCCAATGTCAACAAATCTTTATATAGACATAAGATATAAAGAGGTTAATATCCCGTAAAATAAGATTTATCATTCATTATTAAATTAAATTTAAAAAGCTTTTGTTAGCATGCGTGTGTGTTTTATGTATCGGAATATTTATGAACCCCTTCAAAAGTCGAATTAATTTAAAACGCGGCACAATTATCAAAGACCGATGACAAAGCAACAATTTAAATAGTTTCGTCCATTTAGCCTAACCAGGATCCTCAGAGCTTGTGATTTTTTAGGATTGAGAATAATGTCATCTAGGTGTTAAAATGGATGGCAGGTTTTTTTTAGTTTTTAACACTACTAATTATTAAGTATCAATTTTATCACTGTTCATTTTACAATAAGCAAAAGATTTTTATTGTCGCGAATGTTTATTGCTTATGTGCTCTATTGCCATGTGTTTAGGTAATTATTTAGTACTATACAACCAGACACTAATTGGCGGTTTTCACAAGTTTAGTTCAATGTTCACTTTCATCTTGCGGAAACGTGGTTGAGTTCGTTTTTAAGATCAAACTTGTTAGGTAATTATGTAAAAATAAAGAACAATGTCGCGTTTGTTTGTTTGTTTAGTCAGCACTCAGAACGGTATTAAGGACTACAATTGGACCTCTGGCACGTCACTAATCAGACGAAACGCAGAGTACTTCTACTTCACGCCTGTTTTCTCTTAGGTCGGGGTATTTTACCGGTTGAGCCGACTCATTCGATTTCGAACTCTAACACTCTTATGGCGCTGTGAGTGACGAGCTGTTAACATAGTTTTGTGACATCCCTCCTTGTCGTTTTTATTCGTAGCAAACAAAAAAAATATTCAAAAGCTAAAGAGGAGTACAGAACGCGGAAAAGTGTAAACTTCACCTTCTACAATGACGAACGGACCTAAACAATTATGAAAGAATGAATCAGTTTAAAATTGCGGAAGTGTTGCCAATGTTACCTAAGAAAAAAAAAACAGCCGTGTGTACGACGTTATCTAACCAAAGCCTATCGGCGTCAGCGCACCGCTGTTACAATACCCCCCCTCTACCTTACTTAGAACCTTACGTTATTAAACTTTATTGTTTGAGAGAACAATTACCTTTTGTACGAGTGGGTATCGACATTATCAGTAGACGCGTTAAGTAACGTCGAAGGCTCGGGTTCGACTATTTGGCGTAACACGCCAAAGAGTCGTTACCACTTTTTATTAATGCTTTGTTCTCCTTCCTGCTGGTCCTTTACAAAACAGTTAAAGCGTGAAGCATGATCGATTATAGTTGGGCTAGTAAATTACCGCTTAAAAATACTCTCTAATAATACAAATCATACTAATATCAAAAAAAGTGTTTTTACGCATTTAAGTTAAATTTAGCAGCAACAATAAGTTCACTATTATCAGTGACCACTCAAAGTCCGCACTTTGTCTTGTTTTTGCATGTAATTTATTTATACTGTTTATATCAGGGAATATAAATAAGTAAATAATTGGACATTAAAGATATTAACCATAAAGTAGAAAAGTAAAGTAAGCGATTTTACACGTAATATGAATCGCTACTTTGTAATTGGGGTTATACTAATTTAGACTGCACTGTTCAGTAAATTGTGTTAAGGTCGCGTAACTGGTAACTTTGTAAATGTGCAATCACAAGCAATTATAATGCACTTCAGTTGCCAGGTTACACCCAAGTCTATTATGGCTCAGTAGTCTTGGTACTATTGGTCTTGGTTTATATATATTATCGGGATTTAGATATAATCGATTTAAGTTTAACTAAAAATCTAAATTGAACCATAATTAATTATTTATTCCAACTTCTTTGAAAATTGATTATGAATGTTTTATTTTGTTTGCTTTAAATGCCAAATTCCACGTACTATAAATTCCCAAATCTGTTCAGTTCTGAACTATTTACTTATACAGCTGTTTATTTGTTTAAAAAATATTTAGTGAGCAATAGTGACCATGCGGGTCCATTATTGTACGTAGCGTAGAACGTATGAGACAACTAAGGACTAAGCTGTCAAGGCTGTCAATAACTAGCGCCAATAGTGTCATAATACTGCTCTAGACCGCCTCGTCAATGAGAGAGCTCGATGACTCAATTATTTATAAATCGGCATTGTGTCTCATCTATTTGTAGCAAGAAAATAAAATGCACGTAGTCCGAATGAAATAAACATAAGAAAGATGATTGAGGGCGGGGATTGATCAATGAATGACTTATGGTAGTATACCTCTATGAGATGTTATTGATAACATTACAAATAACATCATGTTATAATTTATGTCTTAGTACATATATAACAAAATAAATGCCTTTGAAATGTGATCATCAGGCAATATGTTAGGTGTGAGACTGAATTAAAGCATAAGTAGGGAAAACAAGTGCAGCTCATAGGGTGATTCTTGTCTAAAATTGTCAAGGTTTTTACCTTCTTTTGAAGAGCATTTTGGATTAAAAATCTGTCTCAGTAGTATACTAAGATCAGAAGTTTCTTGTTTATAGCGGTCATGTTGAAGGCGCAAGTATATATAATATATAGCAAAACTGACTTATGAGTATTTAATGACATTAAATATCAATAATATTGGAGTCTGTAAAAATATTGTCAAGCTAAGTTTTGTTACTAAAATATTCACCAGACAATAGGTAGGTGTTTATAAAATTATTGTAAATCTATTAACTATTAGCTTCTCGTTGTTTAGTTTTTAAAGTTAATGTAAATAATAAAATGGACAGACGAGCGCCGAGATGACCTGTCTTCAGACATACACAAGTGGGATTGAACCCGTGATGATGGAGTATCAATTTTTGTAGTGAAATCTTCTTTAGTCACGTTTGACTCGGGGAGTAAGCTGGTGAAAGCGCGACGAGAGCGTTACGAAAAGTGTGGTCGGGTGACGCGATCGGAACTTGTTTGAATTTGAAAATTTAAAAATTCCTTCTGAAGACAATAAAGTCTTTTAAGATACCGGGAATAATAACCAATATTATTTTTTAACTGGTATTTTAATCCTCTTTCACTCCCTTCGCTTCGCCAATACTGTGTTACGTACTACTACGTAGCACAGTACTGGCGAATTTTATCGCTGACCGACATTCAACGTTATTTTTCCTAAATTCTACTGTCAATGTCAAACAAAAATGTTTACGAGATAACAAATGTGCATAAACAAACCTAAAAAAGTGTGTATATATAGTAAGTAGAACTCTGATAATCCGTCTTCTTCAGAGAGTTGGGATGGGAAAGCCATTTTAATCCTGTTATTCAAAGTCACGCCTAACATACTCCTTAAGGATCGCATCTCAACGGCATTATCTCTATTAACATGCTTTTCTTTTCTTTTGACTAACCCAGCTCTCACTTCCATACATTAATGGAAAAATATTGACTCTTTATAGAGATTAAAGTTTATACAATAATTCTTTTAATTAGTATTAAGAACTAAAAAACAGGCAAGTTCAATTACAAAATCGATTAAAAAGTAAGGATAATAGGACAAACTATTTATATTATTCCATTTTCATTGGTCCTTGACAATTGTCCGACATTCAAAATAATCCGTTTCGAAGGGGTTTAAAATTACGTTTCAGCGTTCCGTTACAAACAAACAAACTTATAATATGCACATCAAGCTAGTCAATGCCATGTATAATAATTAAGGTTTCCAATAATAATACAATGGTCTTATTTCTAGAGGTAAATAGAAATCATGAAAAAGACTGTATTTAAAAATTAAAACTATATGTATTATTGTAAATATTGTTACAAAAACAATAAATTGAAGAGGGTGTTAAAATAATTTTAAACTATTATTTATAAGAGTCTGGAGTCTGAACTGTTCGTGCCTGCTGTGCCCGCAATAGTAAAAAAGTAAAGTAATACAGCGTATTAAAAAATAAAATATTTTATTAATGCATCTTGAAAACGTTAATGCAAGAAACTAAAAACAGTACATATAACTTGCATAAATGTATTGTAAGGAAGATATATATTTACAAATAAAAAGCCGAAATATAAATCACAACATTTCACAAAGTCGTCTGTAATGTTTTACTACGAAGCTAAGCGCTTCATAACGCCCTGACCTGGTGTTTGATAATAATGCCTCCAGGTGTTTTTCACCTTTAACTGACGTCAGTTTCTCTAATTGACGGAAAAGATTATATTACGTAGCTCAGGGCTGGAAGGAAGGGAAGAACTCGATCGTGATAAAATTGCCTATCAAATTAAGCTTTGTTTTTCACAAATATAATGATAATTTTAATGTATTTTTTATCTTTATTTTTAAGTCTAACGATATAACTTGTAGCTTATCTCTTTATAACTTGTTTTTTAATGGTTGAAAATATAACCTTCGCTGTTTCCGATCGATTGTGGACTTCGTCAGTTAATAATCTCACTAGCCATACCATAAACTGACGGCAAATTGAGATCCCTTCAAAATTTGATGTGTGTGAAATTTGTATTGTGCGTTTGATACAGCAAATTGTCAATGTTTCGATCAGTTGCTGACAGTTTACAGTCCGATTACAAGTTGCCGAAATTCACGCTGGGACGGTGACATATACCAGACTGGTTATAAATGTGTTGCCTGTTTTCTCGAGGGGGGGGGGGTGAGGTCGTTGTACAGCTGTTAAAAAGGTTTTTCTATCAAAGAATTTCATCATAACTATAATTAATAGTTTTCATAAATCACAATTTGATTGAATAAATAAATAGCGGAGTACGAGGAGACGAAAGCAAAAATAAAAAAATCTGAATCCGGCGTGAAACCCATCTCAACGTCGTGTGGTAAGTTATTCAACGGCACAGGTAATTCACACTGGTCCCGAACTAACGTTTCACAATTGTTATTTGTTATTAATTTCACGAACGATACGCCGGCTTTTAATGTTTTATAAATACGACGCATTGTTCTATAAGCGACACAATACCGTGCCGTGTTCGCGGGCTGCTCGAATCCGATATGCAACTACCTCGGCGCGCGGCCGCTGTCTGACGCATTCTTCGTGACAAGTAAATTGTCCGGATATTTGTTGGGAATTGTAGAATCTTCCATTATTCTTGTCTGATGCTCCTAACAAATCATAAGAAAAAGCTAATATATCTTACCAATTTTTACACTTTCAAATTTCGTGATTTTAAAATTATCGTAACCTGAAATTTCATTATAAATTTAAAATAGTATAATAATTAGTCTCTCCCAATACACCTCTATCAAGTCATAACGATCAGCGAAAACACATCTATTATTACACAATGTGATGTTTACCTCACTTTTTATGGAGGGATGTAAGATCGGCGTAAACAGGAAAAGGTTTTTCCTTGAAGAGGACATTTGAATTAAAAAATGGTATGGTGTAAATAATTCTTGCCATGTAGAATGGGAAATAAAATTGTACGTAAAACAAGGGGGAGAGTATCAGAGTATGTACGAGATAATGCAAAATGTCTCTTTCTAATGACCGCCATAATTTTTTTGTGGATAGTCAATATTTTTTCTTAACGTAAAACTTAAATGTTACATAGTAATGCAAAGCAAAAAAGTGCGAAATTTAATTAAAGTTCCGCCGTCCGCAAGTTTCATTTCGCTCTAAACTTTCAAAAAAATTGAAACTAATTAAAATCGGTAAAATTACTCGAATCGAATTAATACGGTTACATAGATACACACATGAAAGTTAACCCAAAAAAGCGTAAAGCTTCTGAATCTAAAACATTATAATGCTTATGAAATGAAAAAAAAATACCTTGGCCTTGACGACATGAACCGAACACATGGCGTGACGATATGGTATCATTTTTCTTTGCCGCACTTGTAACGTGACAAACACGGACATTGTTTATTTCAATAGAGATAAATCTGAATAATATGTAGCTCAAATATAATATTAATCAAAAAACAAGATTAATAATAAATACATCTTATACAATGTCCATTCTGTTCTTCCAAATTGTCAATCTATATTGATTACAAGATTTAATACAAGAAATTACTATTATAATATTTCCCCTAACATGTTTCAAAATTTCCCAACTAAATCGACCGAGTAACTAATACTACATTTTGTACAAAAACAAAAAAACAACAATATTAAATTTAGTATTGGAGTTAATTTTGAAATGGCTGAATATGTAGAATTCTACAGAGTTGGTACATTTTTTTTTCGTCTTACATATATCAAAACCTCTATGTATAAACGGCGATATGTTCTATGTGTGTTCTCAATAAAATTATGAGGACATCTGCAGATTGCAGATAGCAGGTGATGCAGTAAAGTTTGATAGTGTTTGATCAACATAATTAATGCTACCCGGGCAAAGCTGGGGCGGATTCCTAGTATATAACAAAGATAAAAATCCACTTGTGTTTGTATTTCTTCTAAACAATTTTTCGTCCTAAAACTTGTTTAATGGAAATTCCCGTATCGGTCAATGTGGTATAACAAAAGTCTTTAACGATAAACCTCGCATGTTGATACCGTTTTTTCATTTATGTATTCAATCTACGTACTTCTCCTATCTTAATAATGTATATCTATTTCCTTGACGCCTTGGGTAACACGGTTTTAACTAGGTTACGATCTCGATTGTTGTTACATACAAAGCGAAGCATTCTACGAAACCCATGTCGGAAGTCACGTACGCGTAAGATTGGTTAAATCTCAACAATTAAATACAATAATATAATATGTAACATTGCTTTACAACAAATTGCAGATACAGAGATTGAATACACACATATATTTTATTTTATTAAGTCATAGAACGTCAACTTCGTTAATAAGAGAAGTAGAAGATAATTATCAAAGCTAATACAACTAGTTTTCGGACTTATCGTATTTATTTCCGCGATTTTTGTTCCCGACGTTTCGAGTCCTTTACAGCGTTTATCAATCATCATAATTTTAAATCTATTAAGTGAAGCTCTATCTCGCGCGGTTCTGTCATCTCATCATTAATATTTAACGTTAAAGAAATTAATCAATATCTTAAATTGTTTGATAGGCTCATCGGCATACGACAGCCGTAACTGCATACAGGCAAACAACGGCGTCAATACTAGCTCCCAGAGTGTGAAGGCGGACGAGGAACTGTCACGGGTGTATCAGTCGCTTACAATGCCAGGACTTTCCAGAGATGATACCGCAAACTCCAGCAACAGGTAACATGTGCACTAAGTTATATCACATAGTCACGTAACTTGTTATTAATATCTAACAGACACTTTATAAGATTGAATATGAATTACGGTATCTACAAATTTCGACATTGTATTAGTAGTTTTTAACAGTTTAATAGCGGCCGATGCGACAGGTTGTGTTTATTTTTATTTTCGATTTAAATAAAACTTTCTTGCGTGTTTCTTTGCGAATTTTTAATTTCAATCAAAAACCGAACTTTTATTTTCCTTCATTACTTGTTGTGTTTATTATTTATTGTTATTTTTTGTGGCCGTTCCAGTAACGATACGAACAATAAATCAAAGTCCACGATGCCAACAAGCCCTGGAGGAAGCTCTTCGGAAATACAGCCACAGTCGACTAACCCAACTTCTCAAGCGCTGACAAAGCCACCATTTTCTTACGTGGCCTTAATAACAATGGCTATCGAAAATAGTCAATCTAAACGGGCAACGTTGAGTGAGATTTATGCTTATATCACTAAAGAATTCCCATTTTACGAAAAGAATAAAAAGGGTTGGCAGAATTCCATAAGACACAACTTAAGCCTCAATGAGTGCTTTATTAAGGTGCCACGGGAAGGCGGCGGAGAGAGGAAGGGAAACTATTGGACACTTGGTAAGTTTTATAATTTGTTGATGTGCTTTGATTTTGATTGCTGTTTGTGCTTTCCTATGCATCACAGCATTGCGAAGGTAGCTGGCATATCTATCATGTAGATTGTAGACGATGCGAGATGCTGGCGACATGCAGCTGGCGCAGTAGCGCGTTAGTTTAGATTGACGATTGCGTTTGTGTCACTTGAGTGTTGTTTCAGATCCACAATGCAGGGGCATGTTCGAAGGCGGCAACTACAAGAGACGTCGCAGGATGAAGCGACCTTTCCGGGCGACTCCGTACACAAAATCTTTGTTCGGGGATGGTTACCATGTAACGCATGTCGGCCAACATGCCCATATGCAATCCCTTCCATTGGGTGCCAGGAATTACTTCGGTTCAAGCTCGCCATATCCACCCTCCTATCCACGATATGACACGTAAGTATTCTTTTATTATTATAAATTAAATGTTTGTTCACGCTTTCATTTATTTAATATATAGCGGGCAAGTCAGAAATATCCGGACTTTTTCCGGACCGGAAGTTTTGTGTAATAAAAATTAATTGCCTTGTCTAACAGAATGATAAAGACAGATTCCACAATGCTTCAAATAAGTTGATGAGAACTGAGTCCATACGACTATATATTTATTTTTCTGATCACCTCGTTATATATTTTGGTACTACTTTGTAAGACGTTTTTATTTCCTAAATGAATATTGTACGTAGTTTATTTATATAACTTGACAGTTCTTAGTAGTACGAGGTTTACTTAGTTAATTATTAATGTTCAAATTAAATAATTAAAATATTTGTCATTCAAATGATTCCTTACGTAAACAAAGTGTACCGAAAATATACGAGTATGCTTAAACAACACAACCTTCTTAATATCAGCTATAGGTCAGACCCTCCCGGAGCGACTTCCAATGTTTATAGAAATAAAACAACTTTGTAACATTGCTTACTTTTAAATTAGTTATAGTGACATTTGAGTGAACTTCAAAGAACTATCCCAAGCGAACTATTTAGTAACTTATAATACAAATCGGCGGATATAAAACAGATTCCGTTTTTCGTATTTTTATATACCAATAATGACTTGCTTAGATTTATTACTGGTTTGTGTAAATTTTGATATTTTTGGTTAATGCAAACCAAAATACAGAATTAAGAAAATTTGACTTAAAAATAAGTATATGAAAGTCTATTAGAACAACTCGCTCGAACTGTCAATAGCGCGAAGTTAAAATAGTCGGTAGGTGTTCTTAAATATTCACATTTTCCAAACTTTCTTATTTTTTTCTTTAATAAGAACTTTCTCATGATTACAACAAACGTAAAGTAAAAATAGCGAAATCGGTCCAGCCATTCAGCAGCAAATCGTCCGATTTTTGAAAAGTACACAGATTTGATTACTGGTGTGGGTACTTAAAAGGGTCCAAGGTAGCTATCCAAGGTCGCTAATTAAATTTAACGCGCTCGGGGATGTACAGAAATCCCCGCTTCAGTTCCTCTGAGTGATATCAATTAAAATTTTGTAGAAACAATTGCAATACCTAGCTATATATTTTTGTTATTGTCACAACTTGTTATTGTCACCGGGCGATAACCTCGGATATTAAAATTAACGTGTAGTTTATTATTCCGTCGCTGCCACGTCTGCCTTTTAGTTTTATCTGCTATTGAAAGATAAAAAATATCCTCGATGAAATAATATTAAATTGCGTCTACATTATCGTACACGTGTCTGAAGTAAAACTTTGCATTCTTCCATTCTCATAACATGCCAATAATATGTTAATCTTTAGCCTTTAGCCTTTAGCCTCAACATTTCCACAACATTACTTCTAGCCGTCAGACATGTTTCACATGCGGCACGGCAGGCAAATTACTATTGGCAATTATTATAAATGGCATTATGAATGTGCTAAATAGATTATTGCGTTATTCTGATCTTATTTTCATTATACGAATTATATGGTATTTTATTTGGGACGTGACACATTATTACAAATTAATTATGATAAATGTTTACGTTTCTCATTCCCGTGTTTACAAAACAAACGCTTTTGATATAGTGATATATTCGTCGACCTTACTCTGTACCTGTGCTCCGTGTGGTGGTTCATCTTCTACTATAAAGAATTATATCGATAACTTGTTGCATAACATTGATGCCGCTTTTAAACTAGCTCAGGTGTATCTAAATTTTACCTTGGTGTTATATGTATTATAGTTCAGGCATCGCATTCTGACTGATTGCTAGAACGCGAAAATAGATAATATTCGTTTAATTAATGAGAACCTACTTCTGTTTGCAATCAACAATTTCTTACTTTTCTTTTTTACTTTACTTTGTCATTATAGGTACTTAATAGATGTTATGAAGAATACAATGTATGATTTAATGGCTTAATTTAAATTGCTGATTATATCAAAATATTGATGCTTTCTTATCTTTTGTTTTGATTAATGCCTGCGACCAAATTAAAATAAATACAAAGTATGCCGGTAGGGTCTTAAAGATAACGAATGTAGGGTTATAATTTGAAATGTTGAGAGATTTCGTTTTAATGAGCAAGCTCGAAGTGCAACTTACAGAGTACTAGCAGTAGATGTACTAAGTACCTAATATTTCTTCATTTCGCATGGTCTGTTCGAAAGATCTATATCGATCCCCTACTTTTCTTTTACATTCCTTTAACATTTTTTTTGGTTGAACTCTTGGTTATAATATATTTTATTCCAATTGCAGTAGTGATGGACACGACTACTGTCACATGACTGTATAAACTGTTCGTTTTCGTTAATTCGCTGTAAAACCTGTTTAACCACAAAGCTGTTTACATTTTTTGTATATTTATTTCTTCGTTGGGTCCGGCGCATTACGTGGTACTTAATTACGCGATGTTACAGCGACTATTCTAGTTCTAATATGAAAGTCAAGTTCGCAGTCACGATCTATAAATGGCAAACAATCATACGCAGGCTGCGGTGTGCCATTGGCCGCGCAGGTGCGCTGGGCGGAGTCACTTTAGTTTATCTCTGCCTATTTATTCACGACTTTGAGATAGCGTTTACCTGAACCGGTTCCGTGCCCATGCCCACACGGCCTTGTGGCCGCTCGCCACATATACTATAATTAGCTATCGAGATGTGTGTCGGAGATGACGAAGTATCAACAAAAGGCGTGTTATTTATATTCGTTCGTTCGTTTGTACAGTGCATAACAGTATCCACTTTCGCGGTAATCGAATTCCGGAAAACACGTTCTAAAGTAGGTCACTAAGACGTGGATATACTTAGTATTTCACGTCGTTCTAACTTAGCTTATGTTTAAAAGAAGGTAAAAAACTATATTTGCTTTCCACTAAGATTGTTAATTCCTTGGTGACAAACAGTAAGACACAGTAAGTAAGTCTTGCACACAAAGATGCTGCGAAATTTTTTGTGTTGTGAAAAAATGTAACAAAAACCAGCTGTATAATAGTTACATAGGTACATAGATTAGATCTATGGAGTGGCTGCGTGCCAAATGAACTCTTGGAAAGTAAATTCGCATCCTTGTAGGATATTGTATAAATATTATATATTTTTTACCTTACTAAATATATAAAGATAAAAGGAACAAGGTGACAAACGAGCAAGTTGGTAACCCGAAATTAAGAGACCGCTACCCATAGCAGCACTTGCAGTGCGCGTCCGCAGCAAGCAAATCATTACAAATGTGTTGCCAACCTATAATCTACAGAGGGATAGATAGACAGAAAAGAGATATTTCCTTGGCCCCATTTATCCCTTCCCAATCCAATCCTCTTCCCCTTCAATTACATCCTTGTTAAAAAAGGGTGAGAAAGGGAAAAGAACTGAAATTTGACGTCCGACATCTCAACCATCAGACGCAAAAACATACTTCTGCTTCACGCTCGTCTACTGTGAGGTCGTGGTATTTCACCGTTTGAATCGTTTTAATTCGTGCAACAGATGTTGTTGATGTGTACCACTGTTAAAAACTGCAATAACTTATTGGACCTAAATGAATTTCTCTTTACTCTTATAAATATAACTCCGTCTATTCAAATAGTGTTTTCTTCTGATAGACTGCTTGCTAAAAGAAAGCATTTACAGAGTCACAGAGCTTAAGGTGGCTGAGGGCAGAGGGCGGTTAGATTCTATGTGTAAATTTGTGTAGAATGAAGCCCTCTGGCGATCTCACTCGCAATATATGTGTTCTAAATTTCTTTAGTTTGCCCATGTTCTAGTTCACTTCAATAGTTAAATTTTTTATTTTAATTCATTAAAGAACATGGCTGACACAACCGCCTGGAGGTCTAAACTACACCAATGCGTGCAGTGGCATGGGAAGGAGCCCGCCGAGTTGCTCCACTCACACCTCATTGCCTCATCAGCCGTCGCCCGTTACCGTCAACCCGTTCGCCTCTCATCAACTACAGACTCAGGTAAATTTAAAATGTTATGTAATATAGCAAAATAATCAATCGTCATCGTACATTCAGTACATCCTTTTTTTATCGAGCGTAATCTTCCAAAGATACATCCGGGCTTTGAGTGCAACGTAAGACACAGGCCCTGTAATTTCCTGAGGAACACGCAGGAACCATCTGAAACGCTAAAAATCTACAGGTTTATGCTACGAGTATAGCGCCATGAGTTTGAAATTGCAATTCGGCTATTGTCCTAAACCAATTTATGAACGTGTACTATTAAAAGTAACGAGGACGATGCCGGAAACCGTTGTCTAAGTAGTATGTGTCACATGTCTATCTTCATTTTATCTATCATAAAATATACGACGTTAAGTTCATATGTCATTAATTAAAAAAAACATTACTCATATAAGTTTAGCCATATTCTCTAAAAAGGTTTATAATGAAGAATTTTCCGCTCTAAGAACATCATAATAATTGATGTTAAAGCGGCCGAACCAGTAACGATAAGTAGCCTAGTGTTATGTTCGTTTTCATCTCCTAATCAAAGCGAGATTAAAATTTTAGTAGTGCATAAGCAATAAAACTACGTGCTTGCAAATTGGCGTAATGACTACTTAATCCATTTACTAGCCCCATAAACAGTACAAAACTATGTTTTCTGCATAAAATGTAACGTTATTTCAGATCGTTACTACGTTTTAAACATTAGCGATAACACAAAAGGCGTGTGAAAACCCACTTTTCTCATGGGAGATACTTCACATATTATAATTGAGAGTACAATGTAAGAAAATACTTTGCTAATATTTTAAATTACAAAGTTCATATAAATTCTGTTCTTCTTTCTTAAATTCTCGCGCAAAGCATGCTTAGTGGACACCAAAAGCCATACGACTTCAAACATGTTCAGGCTTAGTTCCATAAGTCAGTGTCTTGAAAAGATATTCAACTCGACAGTGCAATTTATAAGTTACGACATACTTGGAAATCAAATTTGACTATTAACACCTTTCTCATATTTTCACTAAGGTTTTGTTCATCCAAGCCATCATTAAACTTTAATGTACAGTAGTAAGTATAGATTAATAAAGAATCCATTTGTGGCAATAGACCGATCACTGTAGTGGCCCTTGGGAAAGGGCGATTAGAAAAACGTTTACAATCAGCACTCATCATTCGAAGCTTTCAAATCGTTTTAGTTTAAAGAATTGGTTTTACGAAAAGAAACGTTTCCTTTCAGCTTCAAAACTCATTGCAGCCGATGCAGTCTATGTCCATGAACACATACAACCAATTAGGCGTCGGCATTGGTAAGTATCCAATAACCTAGTATTTTTTTAATACAAATACATCCCTCAGTGGCGATACATAACATTGGTAAATTCAGCAGCCGTAGCATCTTTTAGATAATAGACTGGCTCGACAAGGAAGTACAATTACTACTGAAGTCAGTACCAGCGTGAAGTAGAGCGTACATCGCTATATTTTTAACACACTTATATAAGCTTCACTGGTATGTATGTATCCTTTAAGCTTTTTTTCCCTAATTCCCAGAGATCAGATAATCATGAAATTTTGTGTTACTTATTTCTCACCGGGATCATCATCATTTTTTGTTAAGATTGAAGAAAACGCCACTTAGTTTCAAATATTTTTTTTAAGTTTATAAACTATTTATAATTGTCCTGAGAATATGTTGTCTTGGAAATTCTCCGCTCAAGTTCCATATTTTCTCTCCTCTTTAGTGTAGAAAACACTCACAATGTACATTTGACTTATGATTTTGATTATCGGCTCTAACGATTTAGATGACATTTTGTATTTAGATTTACGGTTTTTACGTTAAATCTATCTTTACGCGTACAACGCAAAATACCAAAAAAAAACTAATCTTTAAGAGCGTCATTTTTTAACCATCGCTGTCATTGTACTTGTATGGTTAACAATACAAACTCTTACCGGTGCCCAGGGAAACTATAAAACATACGATTTTTCGATGAAATTAAAACAAGTAACTATTTATTTTTAGCGTCGTATTCTAGAGAGTTTAATATAATTAGAGATGAGCGGGCACGTTTTTTTAATTATACTTTCTATACGTGTATAAGTATAATAGTTTTTTAAACATAAATAAAGCATTATGGTACGTGAGAAAAAATAATCATAACAGTCCCACGCAAGAATCATCGTGTTTTAATTCCAAGCATTTGTGTCACTCATATAGTCCTTTACATAATTACATGATTTCTACAAGAAATAAGGCAAGTTATGTATGTAGATCCTGGGATATTCTAGAGTGTTCATAGAACTGGCGACGCAATTCGTTATTTTATAAAACCTGAACATTTGTCTTTGTATGTCCCTAATAAAAGCAATCCCCGAATATAAAGTTTGGATCATGGTTATTACCTGTCAATGATATAAAGCAGCAGCAGCAGCGGGTGTATAAAACTGCACCACTTCTTTAAAGTACTTAAAATTCATTGTTTCGAACAGCATCTGCCTGTTTCATTGTGGAGCCCGATGTCAATGTGTACATGTTATCTTGTGAGCTAGAAGCGTTACTAGGCATCTATGGATGGAACCATACAGCAGATTTTGAGTTCACTTAATTCTTATTTCGATTCAATTTGTTTTTGATAACTTTGGTTAATTTATTGGTTTATTGTGTTTTTTTTCACATTGTTATCGTTTCCAGACGGTTCTCCGAGTCCAGGACCGGCATACGGGCCACCGGGTGCATTTTCACCGACACGACACCACGACATAGTGACATCTTCCGACGGGGCCGCTGCCAGATTCTCCTTCTGGCCTGAAGGTAAGCTTATCAATAAATCAATCATTAGGTAATAATCATGTTATTATATTATCATCGTAATAATAAAACCAAATTGGAGCAGTTGTGTGGCCTAGTGGTCTATGTTTTTTGGAAAATAGGTTAGGATACATCATAAGTCAATTACTTTGTCAATTCACAAATGTATGTTCCCTACTCGAAAATGATAAAAAAGTTACATCATCTGTTGAAATATACTGTATATTATTTATGCCACATTTTCTACTCAATATTTAAGTATTTATTTTAGTCACGGTACAATAGAATCAATTCAAATAACAAAATTATCATATCCGACAAATTGTTATGTATAGGAATAAAAAAAATCTACACGCACACTTCGCCAGCGATAGGTAACGGACTACCCCTTTTTTATTTTAAAATCTTTAGTACAAATTTGTCATCACTGAAAAACAGAATTGTATATTATTCAGCGGAAGATAATTGAACGATTGTATAAGAATTATAATTTCGCGGAAACTTGAATTTTACGTCAATCATAGTTACGTATAAACAGAAAAATTAACAAGCTGTCATGAACAGAATGGTATTTGAGGCAGCTTTCATCACCATCTTTGTTGTCATCCATGTTAAAAATATTCCACGCGCACAAGTATGGTTATCTCTTACCGCACCGTACCGTACCATACCGATAGATATTAAATACATAAATATTAAGATAAATGTCATGAACCAGTTACCTTATGATTTCTTAGAAGCTAGGCGAAGGACGGAATGTATAACTCAATTTATAAAAATATCTTCCTAACACTTGATCACTTGATCATTAATGGCTTTCAGCGTCACATACAGAACAGAAGAACAGATTTCGGTTTGTCTGCTATTACGTCTTAAAATACTATCTTTAAATATTAAATAGTTAAAATATAGATAGCGAACGTACTATTTATTTCCTTGTGGGTATATCACCAAAGATTCTTTATGCTCATAGTTAATTGGGTGTTAAGTGCAGTAAACTTCAATATTAATAATATTATATATTCGTTGTACCAAGCAGCTTATGAAAATATCTACGATTTAAAAATACTAAATACAATAATAGTATGAAAGCGATACCCAACTAAGATTCGTTTACTTATGTTAGCCGTCAACAAAATAGTTCTACAGTAGATGTATTTCTCTTGGCCACGCAACTATGAAATGATGCGGCACTTTTGTTGCATGCGTTCCGAAAGGTGGACTAAGTTGGCAACAGACTGGTTGCGAGATTCCTGACGACGTCCAGAGAGAGCCCGAAGAAGACGGTGAGATTATTTGAGATTTATGTTTACAAAATTCACTTCTTTGATAAACAGAAAGCAACTAAAAAAACCAAGTAGTATGCACAAAGATTTCGGAATTACATTTTGCACGGTCTTGACAATCTCGTTTCATTTACAACCATACATTACGAATATAATCCTGGGTACTACAGATACTTATCATTAATCATGAAGTATGTCATCGATTTGGTAGATGTATATGTTTTTTTGATTTAATTCAAGTTTACCTTTTATTATTGTTTAGGATCTTAAAAAGATCCTGGATTTAGTTCTTGAGAGATCAGAACCTAAGATTGTTCTATAAATCATATTTTTTTAAGTTACGTACAATGTCTTTTTGATTATACAGGCTATTTTTTCCTATTTTTGTTCATAGGTAAATGAAAAGTAAAATTAGATGACATCTGTTGGCTGGACATGTGAACTGAATGGTTCAAAACTGGTGGTTACGTAAAGGCGTACCTTTTATTCTGTTAGTTCTTATGAACTGACAAAAGAGGGCGTTTTACTTATTAAAATTTTATACTTCCACGCCAACCATTGTAATTTACTTCTTACGTATATTCGCATTCTTATGGGGTATATAGCGAGAACAATCGCAATGAATAATTAATCGCTATAAATAAACTAGTTTTTATTAGAAAATTACCAGACGCGGCGTTAT
The DNA here is from genome assembly GCA_029849275.1 of Papilio elwesi. NCBI lineage: Eukaryota > Metazoa > Arthropoda > Insecta > Lepidoptera > Papilionidae > Papilio > Papilio elwesi. The sequence goes on along the minus strand of CM056717.1, from coordinate 13,954,570 downwards.
AGCAGAAATTTCTCTTTTTTTTCAATAATAATCTGAATAATCATAGTTTGTTCCAAATCGAGATGAAAATCTTGTAAACAAACAAACGTCACTTACTTGGCTGCCGTTACATTTTTTATACTTTCTGGGAAATGTTGTAATTTCATAGAAATCGTGAGATAAAGTTAAGTGAAATGTGTAATATGGGTACTAATGTTATAATGTGGGAAATAGTTGTTTTTCAAATATCTTAACAAACTTTACGTGTTGATTTGAAACAGACTATAAATAAAAGTCCAATGACTACAAGCTGGTGTTGTTGCCTACGTCAGATGTGTCAAATTTCTATCACCTACAGATATTTCAGTAAGACAGTTAAATACGGCTAGAGGTTAGGATGGATCAGACTTGACTAGAAAATCAAGGAAAAATTTGTTAGTTATTATTGAAACATAACAAAAGCATGATCTTTCGGGTCTCATTAGATCTCGCCGTACGCTGACAGACTTAACCCATGTCACGTCTTTACATACATTTCATAGATAGCAGCGAGTGAAGGGATAGAATTAAGTCGTTGACAACTTAATTAAAAACCTAGTATACACTAAGCTGTCATCGTATCATTCCACGACGCATCCTTGTGGTTTCTTATTTAAACAAACAAAATGAGCTTTGCAGCTCAGCTTTGTGTGAATTAAACACATTCTTTGCTATATTAGGCAGGTTTATTGTGCATCTAACATACGCTTATACGAAAACGCTATACTGGATATGTTAAATTATCTCGACTAGAATATTTTAATAGGATGGTCGGAGTCTAAACTATACTTGTGACATTATCCGTCTTCTAAATAGACTTATAGCTAAGGACGTTTTCGTCGAGGTTAAATGTAGGAATGATCAGGTAGTTAAACAAAATTCGTGATTATGTAATGATGCACTTCCTCTATATAATAATTACTTCGAGTAGTATATATCTTTTCTTTGGGTACTTATCTCGGTATATTATATTATACATTTAATACCAATTTTGTTCATATTATTTTAGTATATGTTGACAATAGATACCTAATAAGATGAAAACCATTCAATATATCATCTAACAATTGAAGGATTTATATGTTAGAATTTACGGGAGATTTTGTGTATAATGTGTAAATAAACATAAATGGTAAGAATGTTGAGCTAAGCTGAAAGAATCATTTCTATTCTCAGTTTAAAAAACACTATCGAATGCTTTACTGAAAGGTTGGTATATCTAGGATATTTGTATATTTTAGATCTTTACCACGATGATGTTTATTTTCCGCAAAGGATGGTAGCACTCAACCTTATCTCTTCTTGTTATTAAGTTCTATCATTGAATAGATAATATAAGTATTTGGTAATCCTAGTTTAGAAGTGCTAACAAGTTATATTGTTACTAACAAACTAATCCTAGCTGTCGTTTAAAAAATGACGATGAAACAAGTTGTAAATAGTGAATAACCGCATGACATGGAACTGTCCTTGCTTTTGCAGGTAAAAAAGTACATCAGCAATAGTATTGTTTTATTATTACAAAGACATTAAAAATAACATTTTAATGAAGTCACATGTATTATATTCATCCTTAGATATTCATGCACAAAAAACATACAATTAGTAAGTTTCATGCCGTACATAAATAAATGTTCTAAGTACAATGCTGCAAAAAATGGTTTCATTGAAGGTTCGTCGTCGTCGTCGTCGTCGTCGTCTCAGCCGATATTTGTGCACTGCTGGACGTAGGCCTCCCCCATTGATCGCCACAAAGATCGATCCTCTGCCATCCTCATCCAGTGGGCTCCCGCAACTTTGACCAGATCATCGGTCCATCGTGTGGGAGGCCTACCTACGCTGCGTCGACCTGTACGTGGCCGCCACTCTAGGACCTTTCGGCCCCATCGGCCGTCCGTTCTGCGCGCAATGTGTCCGGCCCATTGCCACTTAAGGTTTGCAATTCTTCGGGCAATGTCGGTTACTTTGGTTCTACTGCGGATCACATCATTTCTGATGCGATCCCGCAGAGACACTCCGAGCATTGCCCTCGCCATTGCCCTTTGAGTGACTTTGAGCCGTCTAATAGTGCTTGCAGTAAGGGGCCACGTCTCAGTACCGTATGTCATCGCTGGCAACACACACTAGTCAAAGACTTTAGTCTTGAGGCACTGCGGTAAATGAGACATTGAAGGTTGTGTCATCAAATAGTTGGAATATTTGTAGAGGTACTGTAGGATCTTGATTCCTTGATGACAGGGATTCCTGGACGCAAGGTACAGGTAAATTAAAAGGATATGTTTTATTCCAGCAGAGTCACCCAGCCCAAATGCTGGGTACGTCCCATCGAGCAGTTACTCTCCCACGCGTCGTAATGAAACGATCACCTCGGAGACCGCCGGACGTTTCTCATTCTGGCCTGACGGTAATGTGTACTATTAAAATTCTTCATTCGTGACAATGCAAGTTGCATGCGTTTGTGCATGTCTTTTACCTATGTAAGATCTAACCCATAGATTTCTTACCTTTATAGATAGAGCACCCAACAAAGCCCTAAACTAAATACCAGTTTATTATAATCGAAAGACACTACAGTGTCGACTTTTTAAAATATTCAACCATAAATTATTTACAAGTTGAATTAAGATAGAAAAAACACAACCATTACCCGACCCTCGCGTTCGAACAGATCGATTTTATAATATAAATGTATAATCTTAATTAATTGATAATTCTTTTCAGTTGGCGTCAAAGAAGAATCTTCTTCGAGTCTCATGTCAAACGGAGCACCGTATTCAAAGTGTTTTATGTAAATTACAAAAACACAGGGGAGCACAAAACTATCCATTGTACTCTGCACTCGTGTGAAATATAAGACGATAGAATGGAACCTTTCAACGACTAACAACGAATTTGTAAAATAAAGTCGTTCTTAGTCGACAATGTAAAAAAAGTAGATAGGGTAAGTGTGCATTTATGTAGTTAGAAAGTTCGCAACTTAAATGCACACATTACAAAATACAGGTTTAACTCTAAAGAAAAAGTGAACATTTCTATAACATAGCCTTGGTTTACGTTGTCCTGGAAACGAAAATTTAATGAGAGATCTTTTGGTACTTAACTTTTTTAGGAATATATTGAAAAATAAACTTCCAGAATAAAATAATTTCATTTAATTTCTTACTTTTCATTATTACTAGAAAGGTTCATGTTATAATACCCCTGTAATAAAATTTTGTATTTTGTATATTAATATTAATTAGAAGTAATTCTTGTAATTTTTTCAGGTTCAGGCTCTACCCGCCTTAGTTTTTATTTGCCAAGTATGCGATCTCAACTTGTTTTAGTCAAACTGGCAAGTTGTTAAAAAAAGCCACTCATAAAAGGGAATATTATATTGAAGGGCACCAATTAATCTATATTTGTGCTAATGCTTTTGCGGTATGGTGACGATTATAACTTTCGATCGAATGCGAACGAAATTTATATTTTAAATATTTAGTTTGTTTCCGTACTCAAAACCTCTTACTTCCCGAACGAAGTAATAAATAGAGTACAGTTGTAAAGAGCATAGCCCGGGGAATTGTATTTCAAATAAATATTTAATTCAATTTTATATAATACAGTTCATTTTTATTAAATATTCGTAATCATCTAAAATCATCTTATATTATGTCTGTAGGTGTTGTGTATCTTTGTAGGATACGTGCCTGACAATAATTTTTTGTCCGTAAACTGTATTCTCGATGTTAAATTAAGACGTTGTTCATGTAACTAAATTTTATTTAACTGATTGTACTTGTAATGTGATTTATATTGTTGTGTACTCCTAAACTATGGAACTTTTGCACTAAGGGCTCGGTGTTTCAACAATGGGTTGCTTCATTTATCTTCTTCACAAATACGGTTTTCCTGAATCGATCGTTCTCAAATTGTAACCCCCGGCCCCATGAAATAATGGAGCAGTGTAATAAGCACCTGTAGATATTTTAAAATTAAATATCATAACCCTGGTTCTATTCATCAGTTGCTTAGATAATTTGAATTGGATAACCGCTGTCAGCGGTAGGGAAGGTGTTTTTACAATATCGCACCTACTTCATTTTTCATCTTCTTATTAAGAACGCCAGCATCCTGTGTGCAAATCCTCTTATATAATATTAATCATTTTTATTTCTTAATAGTTTTTACTATACTTTAAACATTGAGTCAAATGTACGTGTCACTTTTTAATTCGTACAAAACTCTTTTATACAGGTGAGCAATAAATAATTGACTGATTGCAATGTTCTATGAATCCATCCTACATGAAAATCGATTTATTATTCAATCCATTAACTATTTTCACGTATAATAAACGAATAAATCATAGTCAAAAATACAACTCCACCTCCAAATCCTTATAGGTTTATTTAGTTACGTCTACAATCCAGATCTGTCATTTTATTAAAGACTGTCTGTCGAATCTAATATTCGTACAGGCCAGGTAATTTCCCCAAATCGTGAACAATCTTCCAAGATATTTCCAAATACATGTCTCAATATTATCCTCCGTTACCGCGATAATACTTATCAATGTGAAAAAATTCTGTGTCCAAAAGTTTCGCTAATCACATTTCGGGCATAAAAATATTATTTATTATTAATAATTGCTTGTCGTCTTTTAAAAACTGAATTATGAGACCTTTCATCAAAAAAATTGCCATCCCAATACGAAATAGCCGTAATTTTTTGCAAAGCGAAAGATGAAGACTCAGATAGTCTTATAACCTTTCCTTTGTATTAATAGTTATTTTTAATAAATCTGATGCTAGCAGTGACACATGCGCTGTCAAATCCAAATATTTGTTTACATAATACACAAAATGTAAGTCACATATAGTGAGTGGCTAACAAAGCTGAATCTTCATAGGAACAATAATCAGTCAATCACTTATTGCCAATCTTGTATTAGGCTCTAGTTTTAGATTTATCCCTAATCGGGTTTTTATGTTACTTCAATTTATGTTTTTTTCTTATGATATTAATGTATATGAAAAGCAATATCTTGTTCAACTGAATTGGTCGTTTCATTGGCCTGATACAAGTTCCTATTTATTATCCGATCCTATCCGGCGGTGTTTCGGCTGAGTTTTATATAACACGTAAATAATTAAAAAAAAATGAAATTATAACCTGTGAAACGAGATAATGTAGTTTTCTAAGTATGATAGTATCATGACAATTGGTTAGTCATGTCCGAGTTCACCATTATTCTAGTGTTTACACTAAGAGTAGTGTTCCGTTTAAAATAAAGGGGAGCATTTAGAATACCATAAGATCTGTCATAATGTATGGAGAGTGCATGTTGCAGATATGCTAATTTTGAGATGGATGCATGGAGTATCAGGAATGGGGAAGCCTGAAAGTAGGAGCAATAGTGGAAAAATTAGATAGAGCAAAAGGTTAGCACGATATGGGCATGTGGGAGGAGAGTTTTACTCGTAGGTATGAATATGAAGTGATAAGTCCGTAGGGGGTAAGGCCTAAGAAAAGATGGATGGATTGCATGAAAGCTGTTAGATTAAGAAACTAGTGACGACTGAAATGGCAGTGATATGGACGTCAAAAACACATATGACGATCCAACATAAAGCGGAAAAAGGGCAGAGAAATTATGAAAGATTATTTAGAAAGACAATCATAATATATAAATCTGAATATCATAGTGCCAAGCGACAAATATTCCACAATGATACCCACAGAAATGTCAAAACAGAACAATATGTTGGAGACATATCCTTCCTAGTACCAGTAGACTGGTGCAAAGCTATTATCTTCCCTCTATATAAAGGAGAAGGTTCACAGCATGATTATATAAATTAGCGAGGAATCAGCCTTTTAAGGATTGTGGGAAAACTGTATGCTAGAGTACTGACACGAAAACAGGCACGAAAGAAACAGAAGAAACAATGTAGGATGTGCATTCTGGTTTTAGGAAAGGAATGGGTTGCATGGATCAAATCCTTTCTTTACGTATGATCATAGAAAAGTTTTTGGCTTTAAACCTAACCGACCCGACAGTACCGTAACTGACGAGCATGTATGCTTAGATGCATGACTGTAGAAGAAGCCAGAGAGAAATATGCCAGGATCGCACCAAATGGAAATGCATTATCTCTGCCTACCCCTCTGGGTTACGGGCATGAGTGCATATTTATTTATTACGAATCTATGTATTATATATTCGTTCGTATTTAGTAAACTCCGAACGTCGGAGCGGACACACTCACACACTTTTTTCTCTACCTTTTTTAAGAAATAACTTAACTCTAGATTGGTACTGATGTTTACGAGTAGTAATCACTTACCATTGAGTGAATTGTTTTGTCCTTTTTAATCTTCTTCCATAAAAAATAACATCGCCCCACAATAACTATAGATGCCTTTTTCATAGTAAATGGATTACGATAATTGAATATAAATTTTAGGATGTTTTCGGTTCTCTTCGTGCTTCTCCTGCTTTTTACGTGAGAAGGTGACAAACGAGCAAGGGGATCAACTGAAGTTAAGTGAGCGCTACCCATGGACATCCGCAACAAGCAAATATGGTGCAGAGGCGTTGAGAAGGATACACAAGAAAAAGGATATTTCCTTATCCCCGTTTACCCCCTTCCCTGTCCAACCTTTTCTTGTTCCTATCATATCCTTATGAGGAAAGGGTGGGAAGAGAAATAGGACTGAAATTAGGCCTCCGGCACCTCACTCATTAGACGGAACGTAGAGCAGTTCTACTTCACGCCTGTCTTCAGTGAGGTCGTGGTATTTCACCGGTCGAGCCGGCCCATTCGTGCAACAGATGTTGTTGCGGGCTCTACCACTGTTAAATGCTATAGCATCTATAGCAATAGCATCCAAAGTGCACACCTAACTTTTATTGATATTTGTCACCGTAAAATGTAACCAACGCGAGTTTATAGTCTCACTAGAATATTGTCAGCTGCTGTAAAGTTGACAATTGATCGAACTATTCAAAATTTTACGTATTTTTTCTCGACAATTTATAATCCAAGTTTTAAAGGTACTTTTTATTAAAAGAAACCGTCATTTCTCCATACATTTTATTAATCCACAATCGTCAGTCTCACAGACTAAATTAATATATACTTATTTTTAAAGACATATTTCTACACACATTTTTATTATACATATAAACTGGGATATTTTAAAAGTAGTAAAATATATTTTATTTATTTTTTATACAATAAATTGATACATAAATACATTTTACTTTTTTGTGTCAAGAATAGATAATATAGTTATTATTTTTAAAAACCTGAGTAAAAGGTTTTCTTGGTCGAATCGTGTGCGAAAAAAAATGATTGTAATGAAAACTTAGTACAAAATTATGGAATTACTTCATGATAATTGCTATTTATGGTTTAATAAGCAGTGAATTTAGACGGTCAGTAGCAGATAACTGTTAATTAACAGACAATTATAAAAAAAATGTTCTATGAAGTCAATGAGCGTTCGGTAAAAATAGGGCTTTCGATAAATTAAACTGTAGACCTGATTAACACAAACTAAGAAAAGGCTATGTCCTTCTTTTAAAAGCTATTTTGCGAGTGAATTGATATATTTTAGTGCCTGTTGTAAGTACGTTGATTATTATGTGTTTTTTGTGCATTTAGTACATCTTGTTACAGTCGAACAACATAATAATGCCATAACAACTTGCGTCGCTAAAATCTATTGCACGTCTGATGCCAAAGATGATATGTCTCTCGAGTGTAGGAAATTTCTACTTTTCCCTCATTAATCTTTACATGCAGTCTACTTATCATGTATCAAATAAATTATGTATCCTCTAATTACGAAAAAAATTAATAACTTATATTTGTTTCCACACGGATTTTCAATAAACTTGTCAAACCTTGACAAGTGACAATTATACTTCATGATATATTAACGAATGAATTTCTGATAACAGCAATGTACTTGAAAGTCTGGCAAATGATTTGATAAAGAGAATGACATGTGAGTAAATACATTTTAATTATGATTAACAATTTATTGTTCTTACAGGCGCACAAATAAGCATGTAATATATAATGCGTTATTTATTGTCTGTATAAATCTTGCTACAAGTCCTGTGTCACGGGCATGAGTGTATATTTATTTATAATCTCTTGTTATACCTATTACTCGACAGCGTAAAGTTTTCTATATATAAATGTATTATCTGTGTATCTTATACTCGAAAACATAGTAAATACGACAATACCTATCTTAGTTTATTAATAGACTTCTTTGATATACATAGATATTTTGGATAAGTGAAACACGACGACGACGACGCGAACAACGCGAAACAATTACGTACCTAGTAATCTTTGGTTTGGCAATCAAGAATGATTTTTAATATTACTGTCAAATAATTGCAATACTCAATACACCGTTAATCCATACTAAACTTTAGAGAAGCATATATTATAGTAATCAATGTTAAAATTTTATAGTTTTCTCATGATACACTGAGATACGGTGCCAATCCATAAACACGCTCATATAAAACTCTACCATATGCGGTTTCTGCCGTAAAAGTAAAAATATGACAGTACTTAGAGATCACTGAGGAATAAAATATCAACCTAAAATATTTACATTGAAGTAACGAACAAATAAACGAAATCAGTGAATGGAGTTTACAAATACGAGTATGTATGTATTTACAAATAATTGGCCTATTGAACAAAACATGATATTTTAAAAGTTACATAGATCACAATATATACAATAAATCATTTATGTAAAATTATAAAAACTCAATTTATGAAACGGCAGGAAGATATCAGAAATATTTGATTTTCGTAAGCTTTGTATTTAATATAATGAAGAAGAATGCATGCCTCTTGGTTAATTTCCACTGATACTGTCCTATTTGTTTTCACTTTGAAACGTCTTTATGGGTTTTCTTGATGCGTAATGATTTGCTTCGAGGTTCGGGTGGAAAATGCATTAGACCTGGCGTCCTCTCTACACTCAGTGAGTACCCTCGCTCACGTACGGGGTTATTCATAAACATCGTGGTGGATCGTGGAGAACCAAGATGTGGACCCGAGCTTGAAGCATACACCTGAACTACATCGCTCCTTAATTCTGAACCATCTGCGGTTGTGTCGTCTGAATCAGTGTCTTCATCATCTGAGTCGATTAATCTAAAAAATACTTCTATTTTATTGGTGTTTATAAATTAAATTGTATCATTCGCCTTGCCTTATCTTGAACGAGAGAAACAGTCGTACACAAAAACACTTGAAATAAAATTCGCTAAGGGCTATCAATTGCAAATTGTTGAATTACGTTTCAATTATCTTACCTAACTTCAAGCTTGTTAACCCGCTGCTTTATTTTAGCCTGTTCCTCGCCGACATCAGCTAGCAGCCCTTGAAGGCGATTATTCAGTATCTCAACCGTCGTTTCCAGTTTTTGAACAGTTTCTTCCAAGCTTTGTTGTGTGGTTTGAGCATTTTCAAAAATAGTTTCATCTAATAAGCCATCCTGGAAAAATATAAATTGTGATTTATTTAAGATATAAATAAACTGAATAATATTGAAGACAAGGTAGCTAGACCAGGTGAGGATTCCACAGACCATAATTTTTAAGAACAAACCTTTCTCAGTAATTGACAGCCACGTTCCGTAAGAGTAGCCCTTGCATCTGGATAGTCCGCTAGAGCTTCCCAGAGATCTCGTTTAGCCAAGCAAAATAGGTCAGAATAACCAAGAGCGCGAACATTTGCCGTTCTTCGATTCCCTGTACGATTTCCAGCTATCTCCAAGACACTTACTTCCCCAAACACCGATCCAGCACTTAGTGTAGCTAGAACAGTCTTCCCATCGTCAGCAACTACTTGAAGTCGCCCTCTTTTAACTATGTACATTTCTTTACCAACATCACCTTTCCTGCAGATGTAATCACCCGGACTAAAAACTTGAAGCCTCAACTTCAAGACTAGTGCTTCTAGCAATCCCGGTTCGCAATCTTGAAATATCCTCACTTTACGCAACGTATCAAGATGTACCCGTATAGCTATTTCCGCCTTTAGTTTATCGGGCAAAGATGACAAAACGTTTTCTTCATCTAAAGCTCCGCTTTGAGCCCAGGTGTACGCGAACCATCTAATAACTCTAGCCTCGAGCTCACCACTTACTTTCCTAAATGCCATGTACTGCTTGACGCCGTCCATTTTATTCTGAAACTCAACTCTAGCAACATTCATATTAGAAATCATTGATCCGATATTTCCGACAATTGTGGCGAATATTAATACTCCGGCCAAAAAGTCCGCGACGACAAATAAATATTCAGCGTCAATTTCAGGCTGTGGTGTTTCTCCAATAGTTGTAAGGGTTAGAGTGGACCAATAGAAACTGTATATGTATTGATGAGTGAGAGATTCATTCCGTGCACCCGTCAGATTGTACACCCAGTTATCAGTACCGAATCCAATAGCATAGCTTATTGCAAAATAAAGACAAGCGTTCCAATGTATGAGCACGAGAATCGCCATTACGACCTGTAATTTCAAAAGTATATTAGAACCATGTTATAACTAATATAAGCATGTAAACAAATAAGTAACATGTATTTTAATCGACGTACCTTGCATATTCTGAAAGCATTGGGATAACTGGTAGCAGTCTCAGTGCGGTCGAACCACTCCCACATTCGAGGCAGACGAAAAAGTCGATTCAGTCGTACAATAACAGGGCACGGCAAACGTTGCTGCAACACAACCATTATTGACAATTTCAGCAATTGGCGAGATTAGGCTTATTATCATTTCTATGGATAATAATAAAATGTATAAATGAACATTGAAATTGAATACTAACATAGTCGCATGTACCAGGCTTCCACCAATAATAAGCAATGTCCGTTGGCATCAAAGATACTAAGTCGTACCTCCACAAATCAGACTTTAAGTAATGTTTCCTGAGCATTGTCGGATCCTTGACCATGAGACCTTGTTCGAGATATCCTGGAAAAACATTTATTTAATAATAACTATGTCATATCATACATATAAGATCATCATACATAAAAGAACAGTTTCATAAATAAATTCATAATAACTTCAATTAATAATTTTTAAATAAATTCTATTGACAGGCGTAAGATTAGAATAAATTAGGATCTACCATAGACCGCCAGTTACAGGCGATCGTGTCACGAAAGCGACATATTTGTGCGGAAAAAGCAACTAGACAAGGCCGTGTGTTTGTCCACATGTTAGCTAAATTTGATGACGCAAGGCGCGGCCGTACGCGCCGTGTGGGTGTCAAACTGTTGATTTGTGAGTTCATTCCGTAAGCAACCCTCATAACTTGCTTCTCTGCGAGTTCTATTGATATAAAAGCCACTTATCTAGGAACCAAACACAATGCTTCATCCGTTTACAAACAATACATACATTCGATAAAGCCCCGATCGAAATAATCCGTGTCACAGTTTTCGATATGAATACAGATATGGATGGAAAATACACGAAGATTAATTAAGAATGGAACATTCGCACAAAAAACCGTTATAAATTGCGCACAGTTTCGCAAAGCTATAAATGGGAAATTTACAAGTAAGAAGACCGGGATGTTAGGATCTATTCACATACCTTCGTGGATATGAATGACCGTGTCAATAAGGTAAATCGCATCACATAGGTAGTCCAGCACGAACCAGAGTATTGTGAAATTGTCCAACTCCCAGAAGACTGCTCTTCCGATCACAAATACCACGTTGTACAAGATGGCCAGTGACACCACTGCTAACCACTATGGAGTGATAACATTTATGTTACATAAAAAAATAAAAAGTTATCATTATATTTCATATTTCAAGTTAAATCTATAAACTGGTAACCGACATATAGAAAATCACTTTTTAAAGCTTACTTACTTACTTTTAATTGGAAATCGAACAGGTACGCCAATCTGTCAGATATTGTCAATTTGTTTGCTAAAATAACTTAAAACTATTGTATCGATGAGAATCCAGTGATATAGGATACTCAATTTTGGATAATGCTACCGGTAAATAAAATAAAATTTATTCTTAGACCGAACTTAATATCTGTAAATCATTAGATGGAATCGTTCTAAATTTTCCAGCATAAAGCAGTTAATAAAACACCATCTGAAGATTGTGACAAAACAAACATTGGAAACAAATACGTATGTAGGTAAACTATTTGTAAGGTAACTATATAACCCGAACAAAATATATGTGTTGTCCACAACGATAGGAAAAGCTCGATAAATAAAACATTAACATTGAAAATAACTGCATTGAACGCAGCCACTGGATCAAATAATCAACTCAATTCTATATTTTATATTGCACACAATTTTTTATGATAAAAACTAAGCCCGAACCATACCCACCATTCAAGGATCAATTTAGACAAAATCCTTCCATTATTGCTCGCCTACGTAATAACAGAAATCTATGAGTAAAATTTCAAGTCTCTAAATACATAAGTATCATATATTCTGTTTCTTCATTTGTATATAGATAAAATAGTCTCTGCCCACCCTCAGTGGTTATTTGTAATCCGGCAGTTCTTAAGAGTGGTAAATCATTCTGCACTTCAAAATGATTTAAGGATTTAAGCTTACGATTACATCAAGTTCAAATTTACTTAGGCTATCTCTACTTCACACTTTTCCAATTAGGTTAAACGGTCATTATAGTTCTTACATTGTTTTAATGCAGAAATATGAGATAATGAAAATGTACTATTTTTTTTAACCATTCTAGGATAGCTTCGAGAAAATAGTCGGATGGCAGATTTGAACCCACGACCTCATAATCAGTAGCCACCATCCTTAATCATAAGGCATTTTACGCTTAATTTAAAATTAATGACTAAATTAAATGCTAGTATAAAATAATTAAAAAGCTTAATTGTTACTGCTTAATGTTTTATCAAACTGTGCTCAGACGTTTCATTTGTTCACTGAAGCTTAAAAAGATTTGACTAGAAATTTCCTACGCACAAAGAGCTTATCTGTCTGTCCACTTGTTTTTGCATGTGTGTATAATATATTGACATGATGCATTCATACGTTCATGATACTCACTTTAAAACATTAATTCGAAAATGTAATGTGGGAGGAGTAGAGAATATGTGAGATTTTTTTAAATAATATCCTGGGACATTATTCACATACGGCCATCTGATCCCAAACTAAGCAGAGCTTGTACTATGGAAACCAGATAACTGATATACTATATACTATCTAGACTACTTGTGAGAGTTTAACCTTTATCACTCAATAAGGTTCAAATACAGTCTATTTCTATTCTTACAAACCCATCATTCTTTCAACATTCAATTTTCAATTCCATGCTTAAAGTGTGTAATAACATTACGTAATCAAGAACCATCATGTTAATATGTGTTCCTTAGATGGTAAACTAAGAAATTAAGAGGAGCAACAACCTACAGTACGCGAGCGCATAATGTATGTATGTATGATGCGTAAGTAGTGATAAGACAGAAGTGTCAGTATTATATGAAAGTGGAAATTTGTTATCACCACTCATGTTCTTACTCGTATGTGTTTTAAACATCGGAAGAGAAGCCTGACAGTGTCTACACGAAAGAATTCTTTTTAATTATCCGAATATGACTTTAATTTTTCCTAGACTGAATAGCTTTGACTTGAATTATACTGGATCAGTTGAACATGTATGAAGCAAAATATTTAGAAATAAATCTCAATATACGTACATGGTAATGACCTGGTAATGTTGGGTCGAATGCCAACCTTAGTCCGCACAGAAGCTTTGATCTCTTTGTTTGATACAATGGCTCATCGGGGTCAGTGAAGGTCTGTGCTGCAAACTTGTCAAGGAACCAGTCAGGAGGCTTGGTGCGGCCCTCCCCACTGATCCGGTAGCGAAGATTACTAGCAATGCGAGATATTTGCCTCTGCATCCAATTCGGTCTTGGACCGACATCACTCACCGCCTAAAGAAAAATAATGTTTGATTTACTCGTGACAATGATAGTATGATGTTATAATATGGTATATACATATATATATATATATATATATATATATATATATATATATATATATATATATATAAGTACACATATGTTTTATTGTGCGCAAATTATTTTATGCGTCTATTTACATATTTTTATAAGTTAAATTAGTTTTATAATAAGTTAACGAAACTCCAAATTAAGAAAAAACTGTTTAACGTTAAAGTTGCTGTTATATCATCCCATCCAGTCCATTGTAGGCCTAATAATTAGGGTTGCAATGTGCTCATCACATTTGAAAGTGTTCCATATATATATATATATATATATATATATATATATGGAACACTTTCGACGAACTCTCGTCGAAAGTGTTCCAGAATTAAACAACTTCCGATCGTCTCACCCGAAGATGTAACGTAACGTTCTGGTCGCGCATTCACCAGCTTAGTCTCCAAGTCAAGCGTGACTAAAGAAGTCTTACTTTAATTCCTTTGTAACACATGTTACCTACAATTCAAAGTTATTATACGCAGACTTATATTACAAAAATTTTCATCGTGGAATATAAGAAAACAATGCGTGCGAAGCCTCGAACAGCCCGTAAACAACATTTTGTAGAGAAATCTCGGGAATTCATATAGAAGTTATGTCTACGTTCTATTTTTATGTATCTGTTCTGTCTTTGATAACAATTAAATTTAAAAAAAGTTTGTTGGAACCAATATATACAATACATTGGTATGTAATCGTTTAGTATGAGTGAACTTTAACCGTCGAGGGAGTCACTGTTAACAGACACAGACGGGTTAATCGCACTCCAATCAATTTATCTAATCATCAGATATAAACTAAACTTCTTTTTACTTATTTTAATAGAATACACTGAAGCGTTGGAACTTATAAAATAAAATGATATTTAATACAGGTGATCTTGTATCAATGACACATTTTATTCATAGGAAAACATATGTTTGTAAAGCAAACGAGTAACTATGCTAATGAATCAATTTAATAATTGTGAGAACGTTTTTTATTAATAAGGTAGGTGTATTCCGTGATCGTTATTAAATTTCGTATGCCTTCTGGGTGTATTCTGTTATGCGGTATAACTTAGTTTATTGATAAAACACTTCAAGATCTTTTGTCCTCTGAGCTGTCCTCACACTACGTGTTTTCCAAATTAACATAGATAATATATCTATTTATATAAAAAAATTTATACACAAACATTTACTAGAAATTCAGTTCGGTAGAACTAATCACGTTTATTGCTAACGGTGAAATCTCCCCTAAATTCAAGGCTAAACTTGGCTATAACATATGACTTACTTAATATAAATGAAAAAAAAAATGTGTTGATCTTTTCACTGCTGCGTTATATAAAAATACAGCAGATATTTCATTATCGAGCGAAAACGTTTCAATTGGAACGTTTTTACATTAGTTCACAACATTTGTTTTCATATGCTTGAATTACAAACACTAGCTGTCCTCTTTGTTCTTATTATTTTTCTCATCCTATCTACACCATTCGAGATGAGTGAATGTTGCTGTCACTGCCTTCGGAACACTTTTCACTGGTGATTTCGACGCGTACAACATATATTAAATGTTGCTGCCAAAAATATATCATATTTATTATCAACTGCTTAAGCTTATATAAGCTACGATATGATAGCTTCAGATCTCATGTACTAAGACGGTAGATCTAATAGACTTAATAGAATTTGGAATGACATACCGTTCACCCTAGTTGTTTGTAAAACGAAGGCGTAGTCCTTGCCTGGCCTTGCGAGTACGCTACTGGAAACTCTGTACTTATAAGTATACTATGGCTCGACCCCGTTTAATTTAGCTGGGGTAAGTCATAACTTGTATTGTGCCAGAATACATAATTATACAGTGATGGATTCCCTTACTACTGATTACCGACCATTGATCTACAGGTTTATATTTCATTGACAATAAACAGCAGACCGCTTTTAATTACGTGAATTTATGTTTATTAGTGGTCGAGAAATGAATGTAGTTCACTGCTTTTATTCGTTATGTTACAAGTAACAGTTAACTAAAAACAATTAGCAAACTCAACTGACTTTATCATTATGGGTTTGTTCTAAAGTCATGCACTCCGGGACAATGCAGGGAAGAATGCGAATCTAATTACACTTCACTCTTCAAAATCGGTCAAGCCGTTTGTCATAATAGACTGGACAGAGATATAAACATACTCGCCAAAAGGAGGCTAATGGTTTTCACATTACCCTTCTTTTTGGGTCAGTGGAGTTAAAACATGCTAATATTAATTTGCCGCAAATCTAGCAGAACGAAGTAGCATAAGAATGGACGTGCAGCGTATATTAATTGCACATACCCAGCTACCTTGATGAGATAGAATTTTTCAATTCGAAACACGGGACATTTTATATATGGCTTCCTCGTCCAAAAAGGATACGATTTTCCTTATGGTTTCGAAATAGCTTTTCTATTGCTATAAAGTGTGGACGTGATCTGTTTATTATCGCTGCAACAGATCAACAGCTGCACAGTCCGGTTCATGCCTTCACAAACAAGCACCTAGTACAGGTTTTTGCATGTCTATACGTACGTATTATATTTTTAATACAAAAAATAGCAAATATGCCATTAGAGTTCGATAATTGAACACTCGAAATAGTACTCATTGGGACGCTTTTTCTTTAGCTTATATCATTTATTTACATTTACGCTCACGTAACAAACACTAGCTGTCATCTTCTTTCTTATTATTTTACACCATTCGACATGTGTGAATGTTGCTGATACTAGTGTCACTGTCTCTAGAACATTTTTGAAAGGTACTTTTGTATGAGTATAATGTGATATAGATATGTATGTATAGTATTAGTTATAATTGTCATTAGTCAATCAAATGGGTCATTACGGCATTACAACATAACGTTCAGAGTTTGAATAAAATATATTTATATAAGGAAAGAAAATTGTTCAAGGTACTTTGTAATATCATCTAATTTATCATCAGAATATGTGACAGGCCATTATAGCCGGAAAAAGTAAACAAATCAGCTTTGAATATATACATCAATAAAAATACAATTAAATTGCAAGTATCCGCAATTATGACATCAGTACAAAGCGTATGTATACAATGACAATGTACTTTGACAATTGGAACGACGTATTATGTTTAGAGAGTATCTAATTAACCGAGGGTGATCGGAAGGTTGTCGCGCGCGTGGATAGATTTCTTGTTGGTTTAGTATTTATTTGTGACTAACGAATCATGTATGTATAACTATATCCCTAACGAACTAGCCGCTTAACACGGGTATTACTAATTTATCTAAAATCAGAAAAATCAAGTAATTCAAAAAATTCTGCTGAAGGTAAAATACTTTTCCATACAAACTTTAAACCTTTAGTAATAAGTATAAATATAATATAATAAATAGTAGGTCTAGTAGTTTGGGCTGAGCGTTGATAAGTAAACCTGTCCCTGACCACAATACTACACGTGTGATCGGATAATGGTACGCAATAGTTTAGCATTAGCTTATGAGTGCATAAGGAGTACGAAGCAGTGATTTATAGGATATTAAGTTGTTAAGGTTTATTTTTATAGTAACATGTTTTATTTTATATTACATCGGTAAATGGAAAACCATCTAAAAACGATTTGTTTATTCGATTGAATTATTGAAATATTGTTTGTTTTGTAAGTGGATCTTAAGATAATTAAGGCATTTTTTGTGCAATTGCAAGCGGGTAGCGGGCGGCTAAATGGATCGAATATATTGATATTATCTTTTGACCGATACCAATTGCCAAAAACTTATTAACATCACAGTTTGTTTTGGCATCGGTGGGCGATGTTTACACAACAGTTGTCACAAGTGAATAAAAGAACGCAACAGGTTGCGCCACTCACAGTTCGTAAATTAATATTACTTTGACGTTTCACGTTTTGAAGGTTATATTGGTGACCGCTGCGTCAAGTTCGTATGAAAGTGCTTTGTTTTTATCATACCGCCTGCCTGAAGCTTCGGACGTGTTCGTTTTTTTTTCTATATTTATTCACTTCCCATTAAAATGTATTTTAAATATAATTGGTGTTTCTGGAATAACGTACTGAAATGTAAATCAAAGAAAAATGCTTTGTTAGGTTAATTACCATACCGTTGGTGTCAAGCGGTCGGCCGTAAAAACTGTAGACAAGACGTGTATGCAGTATGTACTACGGTCATACTGTGCCGACACCACATATAAGTGGGAAAAGGGCAGGGAGATGATGAAGCTTGGCCCCCTACCAAGAGAGAGATCTTCCAGAGAAAAGATAGAGGTTAAATTCAATCTTTTGTTAAATAATTCTTTTTATATACAATTAAGGAAATAAACAAACATTTCACAAACGGTTCACGTTTACGACCAGATATTTATGATTTTTCTAGTTTCTGTTTACCCCTGCTTCGGTAAAGGACATGAGTTTTTATTTTTCTATATTTTTCAGGGTTTTGCGTCAATAACATTTTACTTAGTCATAAATTGCAAGTATTGTAACAAACATGGCGGTCTGAACAGCAGACAGGCACGGTTCACTTGCGACAGCCATTAAACACCGAACCATTACTAGCGTCGCTATTCTTCTACCCGCCGCGCCGCGACGTTTCGAGTCAACACAGTAAATAATACTACTATTAAGTACCTATCGATTTTACTCGCCATAAGCAATATTGCGAAATAACCGAAGTGTGACAAAGTTATTCTACCACAACTTTAATTAAGTCTAAAATTCACCTTTACTTTTCATCATTGTTATTTTATTATTAGATCAGATAAATAAAGTAAAAATAGCATAGTCAGTATGTATAAAGATAAATGTTGCTACATTTGTATGCTCTATTGCTATAGAGAAGAAAATAGGACATTGTTTGAAGTAAAAATGACATGTGGAAAATTGGGAAACGGAGATATTACACAAATACTTGGACTTGATGTTCGCTCGAGATGACAAGTACGATAAAGAACTAAATCACTGCAGTGAATAAAAGTAAAATTAAAAAAATAGTTCTGATTTGTATTATTGAAAAGTCAGAATGTTTCGATGACGTCACGCTTACTGCGATACAAGCTTTTTGTCTGAAAAAAATGAGATGACAATATGTTTTATGTGAATGTTTTCGGCAGTGGAAGCACACGGAACAAAATTATGCAGATTAGTTCTCTGAGATGTTTAATTTTTATTTAAAACTTGAAACTAAATTAGAACTTTGTAATTTTAAAATTGAGAAAGGTATTCTTCGGTTCTTATTTTGATAGGATGAATACAGAACACGTGAAAGTAAAATTTATATTAGAAAAGTGAGTAGGGTTTAGTAGATGAGTAGTTGGACGCCATGTAATAACTAATATCAATAAAATAGACGTATAAATAGAAACTGCTGTACCGCCTACGTCAAGTGCGAAAATGCTTTTTTTATATTGAAAAAAAAAGGTTTGTTGTCCCTATGTTGAAGCATATAGAGTTGTTTTCATGTAATTATAATGCTAACAATGTCACTTACCGGAGCAGTGTTGTTTCCTAATGATATTTTATGTATGGCATAAACTGGGCTCATGTTTACCAGAAGCAGTCGTCGTCAGCTGACCACTCAAGTCTAATATAAGTAAACACTCGTGACTATCACTACATAGGCTATTTGAGGAGTTTGAACACAAAAGAAATTGAGTCATTAAGACTCGTCAACAAAGTGAACACTGATCGGTATCAGGTAATTGTTTAGAAGGTCCGGTCACGACACCGTCCGATTAAGTGTTTTAATTAAAAGAATTCGGTTTGGATGGTGTGAGGTTGATGATGTAATTAAAAGATCGTCACACTTATCGTTGTAGGAATGAAAAGTACGTTTGAGAACTTCTTATAACCCGGCGGCTGTTGCTGCGACAGTCGAATTGTGAATGAGCGCTGGGACTAAAAATTAATGGGAAGTCGGTGCGTGTTCAAGGCAGCTACGTCGAAACAATAGGCCATGAGGACTGCTACAGCGCTTCCCTATGTCACATTTATGACGCGTTCACCGTAGTTTCTGTCGTAAATAGTGATTGCCCGACCACCTCTGCAGGAGGTAGGTAATAAGCCTAATTGCCCGCTTTAAAACTTAATGCATTAAGCTGATCAAGTTTCGCTGCCTAAACGTTGAAACATTGTTTGCAGTCTTAATTGAATTAAAAAATTAGCAGCTGCCATAAAGCCCTTTTAGCTATAAATTATTTCTTTTTAATCGACTTCAAAAAGGGATAGGTTCTCAATTCGCTTGTAATTTTTTATGTTTGTCACCTCAGAACTTAAACATGTATTGACCGATTTCAATTTATTATAATGATCCCTATTGTCACTCATAAAATACATGGATAAATGTTGTTTTACATAAAAATACTAAATAAATATGCACTCACGCCCGTAACCCAGAGGGATCCTGGCATACCTCTCTCGCTTCTTCTACATCCATACATCTACGCATACATACTCGTCGGTTACGGGTACTCCTTATATAGCCCTTCTTAAGTATGTCACTAATCTGGTCGTAAAATAAACGTCCGTAAATCTTACTTTCGCAACATATATTTGTTTTATTACTCTCTCTTCATTCATCCTTTCATCTTTCTTTCTTTCTAATAATCTAATAATTCTATAAGCTATTGAATGGATCCATTTAAATGGCGATGCACTTTTTGCAACACGTCTCCGCGACCTGCAATTACGCACACAATAGAACGTCTCAATACGTGTCACAACTACGGCCATTGAGAAAGAACTATAATAATGTATGAGAAATAACTAATCGGAAACCCGACGACACAATTTATTTATCGTATCATAAGGGCAATTTAAAATACCATGTGTTTCATGTCCATATTGTGGATATACTTAAATAATTAATATTAACTTGAAATAACAGATATTTCAAAGAAATATATAAATTAAGTCCACAAATGGCTCTTCCAAGTGTCGTTTTACGTTGACCGGTCCGTGTTGAGAGGGCTCGAGTAGCTCTCGATTTTTATTTGCAATAGTTGAGGCTTTCTGCGGACACCATCGGGTCGGGGTCGCGCCCTTGTGTGCGGTCGTAGTTTCGTATGGACGCCGCGTCTTACACAAGGATCGTTTGTATTTGACTGTACAACATCGTCCGGACAACGTTTCTGTGTGTCAATGTCGGACATTTGTTCTATTTTAAGTGTTGCCATTTATTACTTTCGTTAGCTTAAGCTGTTATTAATTAACTGGATCATTGTCTGATAAAAACCACAAAATTTTCGTGTTTCGTTCTTTTTCTTATGCTTCTCTCTTGAATATGTAGCACTAAACGAATCTTACATTCAGGTGTAGATTATTAGATACAATCAGCTTTGCATGTACATTTATGTATTTAATATTTTCTACACTCTTAACGACGCACACGTACATAAACGCGCATGCACTTACACCCCGGCACACATATATAAACCTTTATGAAATATTTACTGTATTTACAATATGCCGGGTAGATAATTCTTAATAGCTGTTAAAATCTTAATGCGTCATTGGCACAATTCCTCAACATTCATTTCAAATAGCCTGTATGATTTTCATCGATGACAGAGAACAACAGTAACCACTTCTCGCCTGGTAACTTGGTCAATTTTGGCTTATCGCATAGAAAGAATATCCTGAATTGGATAAATGTAAAAATAAATAAGTGATGGTATAACAAATAAATACGTTGTGGTATAACAAAACGTCATCAATCTTCATTAAAACATCCAGCCTTCTAAACCATGAAGAAAACCGATTTGTACTATTAACAAATATCAAGGTATGAAATAACATTTAAAACTCTGCGACTATTTCTGCGAAGACTTTATTTATATATTATATATGCGTAGTATTGATCATGCTTAGAATAGTTAATTTAATTCGTTCGTCTGTTATGTCAATTCGATGTCTATCGATTTCATAAGATCTGAGGAAAAGATGACGTAAATGCATTCACCTTTATTCCATTGTTCATTCAACAGATTTGTTTATGAACGTCACCTGTAAAAACTTTCCACTGAACGTGGAACTTTTCATCTAATACAATGGTATACGAAAAGAAGACATTTCACTTACTTCCTCAAAAGGCTCGATGCCTTCTTCTAATTCGTTTCTACAATTGGACTGCATGTGCAAAGGGTTCAGTGGATTCGTGGAGAAAGTTTTCTTAATGTGAGGGTACGTGGGAGTCTTGATCATATCACGCGTATTTAACCCAGAGGGCCCCGGGTGTGGGCCGCCAGAGCTCGACAGAGTGAATACCTTGCCATCGCGATAGCTGGAACAAACAAGAAATACTTATATATTACATAGAGATAAAGTTTTTCCCATCCCTCCAACTGCTTCCACTTTCCATAACTCGATACTCCTGAAATTGGTACGTCCCCGGTCTATAACTTTGGCAGCTTGGCTTATTTTATTTGTCAATTTTATAATTTATATTTATATACGTTAAAAGGATGCACAGTACCCAAATACATTGCAGCACAAATCAAATAAAATAATGTATAAAACACAATAACTTTAAATTAATGTTAGTTTTGTAAAGATATCGAGTAAGCTGTATGAAACACTTAGTGTTCTTATAATTCCTAAGGCTAATATTTCGATGAGAATATATTCTCATCATCATCAATATAAGAATATTTCGATGAGAAATGAGAATGGTTGATAATTAGTATGTATGTAAGTAATTGAGTCCGAGGCATTTATTCAACGCCGACCCGGACATAGCAGAATATCTAATGAAATATTTTAAGGGGTTTGTTTAATATCAATGTTCATTGTATAACTTGTAATTAGTTACTGGTAACAGTTTACAATATTTATTTTTTATAATTAAAAAAAACTTTCATAATAAAAGTTTTGTCGTAAGGATATTTTGAGTTGTTTCAATGAACTTATTACGGTTATAGCCAAATATTCCGTATAGTCTTCACATAGTTTCTTACAACAGGGGTTTAGGTCTATTTTAATGTACACCATCGTACAAAGCAAGAGAAGTGCGTATCTCCGGCATACACAAGAACAGAAATACATAGATTGTTAAGTAATTTAATAATTCAAAGACAACAAAAGTACAAATTATAAATTAAGTATTAAATTAATAAATAGCAAAACCTCATCACCGGCCTATCCCAGCCCACTTTTAGCCATTGGCTTTCCTTCATATATGATGGGTTACCCTCATTCCCACCACGTCGGGAAGGCGGGTATGCGAGTTCAGTAAGCGGCCTAGGTCAGCGAGGCTACTGCATCTTATTGTATAGCATTTCACCTAGACAATCAGTTAATTGATGATTATCCTACCGTCAGTCGTTCTCCTTCCTTTTTCTTAGTCAGGATGGGAAGCACACACACACAGTGCCAATAATATGTATGTTGTCAACGGGCCCGATTACCCCCTTTCTCATTAAAACAACTACTCAGATTACAGACTTAATATCAGATGAGCCACTTGTTTGTATGACCACTAGACACATAGAATTAAAAACAACGATTGTATTTTAGATATAAATTGAAGTTCAATTTAAAAGAATTAAACAAGAATAAAACTCAATTACCCCCCGAGAAGATATAGACCACAATATATTTTTCATTTTTCTTTTTTTTTGTGGCTGACTTGTCACTGTTAGCCTGGAGGAGGCTTTTACAGATTCACCGGGTTTGAGGCGGCAGAGCGCAGAGGGCGCCTAGCCTAAGCCTCTTAAAGAGTAACTAAGCTCGAGGGCTCCCTCCGTAGGGGGAGCCTCGGCTCGGGCCGTTACTTTCTTAGTATTACCGCTTTGGGAGGCCGTCGATCTCTTAGGTCGCTTCGGCGGACGCTCCATGGAGTGACACGGCTCAAGGGCCCCCGAGAGGGGACCTCGGCTTGGGCTGTCACTCATTACGCGTTTAGCATTCCGATTCGAGGGTGCCCGAGATGGCCAAGCCAATAGAGTGTCACCTTGTTCCGGCGGGACATTTTGCTCTTTTTGTTGATTAATGGGAATGGGTGGCCTAGTACGAAGGCCGCCCGGTTCCTGACCCGGGTAACGTGAGCGGCGAAGTTAAGTTTATGGTCAAGGATGACACCTAGGTATTTTACCTTATCTTCCCAAGGAATTGGGCTGTCCATGAGTTTAATGGATGGGAGACGCGGAAGGTGAGCTTATGTCGCGAAAAGAATAGGTCGGCGCTTTTTGCTGGATTTATTTTGATCCTCCATTTCCGGAACCATGCACGGAGAGTGGTGGCTGCGGTCTGGAGGCGTCGACATATAGCGTCAGGCTGAAGGCCCAACGTGAAAATGCAGATGTCATCGGCAAATAGGGCAAGCTCTACACCGCGTACGCGTGGTATATCATTGGTGTAGAGGGTAAAAAGGACTGGGCCTAACACCGACCCTTGAGGCACCCCGGCTCGAACGGGGTGTGCTTGAGAGCACACTCCCTCGACATGGTAGCGGAACGTTAGTTCACTGAGGAAGTCTCGTATTATGCATGCGAGACGATCGGGCACTCCGTACTCATACAGCTTGTATATGAGCCCGTTGTGCCAGACTTTATCGAACGCCTTCGCCACGTCGAGGAATAGTGCTCCGGTGCTAGAGCCGCGTTGACGTTTTGTAAGAATGTGCTCCGTGATACGGTGCACTTGATGGGTACATGAATGTTTGGCACGAAAGCCGAACTGTTCGGGGATTGGTAGTCCTTTGGCATTCATAAAGGTACATATGCAGGCTAATATTAGGCGTTCATAGATCTTCCCAAACGTTTTGAGAAGACTTATGGGTCTATTATATATGACGTGGGGTTTGTGGCCGGCTTTGAGTGTTTGAGGAACCCTATGACCTCAGCATCCTTCCACTCGCTGAGAAAGACACCTTTGGTCATTGCCGCGTTATAAATAGGAACTAATGGCTGTATAATAGCAGCAGGAAAGAGTTTGGTCACCGTATTAGTGATACCGTCTGAGCCGGGAGATTTCCGTGGACGCAAGTTTTTAATTAAATTTAATTTTTAACTTCGTCGAATGTTACCGGAGGAACGGAGTCGCGTAGCGGTTCGTGTTTCCTTCGATCGACCTCGCTGTCCACCATTCGGAGGTGGGCAGGGTCGACCGGTAGGCTACTGGGAGAGCACTGGGCTTCGAGGCTGTCAGCTAGGCATTCGGCTTTCTCTTCGTCCAGCATGGCTGGGGTCATGTTCGGGCGTAAGAGCGGCGGCATCGTGGTATTCATTTTCCCAAAAAAAAACCCACAAAGCTCGGGTATAACGTATCAGACGCAACAGGGAATTGTACAGATCCAACATCATTCACATTTGTACACACACACACAACACTGTTGATATTTTTTACGACAATCGTTTGAAGCTCATACCACATTAATTTGGTGCAGAAGAAGTTGTTTAGCTACAGAACATACGTGCTTTAATTTGCTTGCATCCTAAATTATTAATATTGCAAATGCGAATGAAGGATTGTTTATTTATTGGTTTTTGCAGTAAACAAATAAATGTAATAATAATCTTCACAAGTTACTAAAATAGTAAACTAACATAAAGAAATATTTAGTACGCCATTATTATTTTGTTGGCAACATCTTAATGCCTTGAGGGCTCATCTATGTGTGCAAGACTTCATTGTGATCGGTCCAACTCAAATGAAAAAAAAAATCTGGATTTAGGGACATCATTGACCGAAGCCGTAGGTGAAAGCTAGTTATTTACAAAGCTAGCATGGCAAAAACAAGAACTTAACGTAACTTTTTTTTTAATTTTATTTCATGTATCCGATGCCATGTTAGGATGAATCGAGTGATCCAGTGCCTAACATTTCCCTAAACATTGTGGTCCCCTGAATATGGCTAAAGCAGGATAAAGTATTCCAGGTTGCTTTGAGCAACATAAGTGTTATTTCCACGGATCGATGATAATACAATAATTTGACCTATTTATATAACAGGATATTCTTTAAGTATTTTCGATTTTCTTTAGAGATCAACGCCATCTCGTGGTGGTGGTGCCAATTTCGATTATACAATATCTAGTGAGGATGAAGCTAATTAAAAAAAGACAATGAAATATCGCGCCCTAGTTGAGTTGAATATTATTTAAAAACCCTAATCATTGAATATTTGTTAAGGATTTATGTAATAATAAACCGTATGATAAATTTTGTGACTTTTAATATTAATAAAACAAAAGCAGTGTAGCCATAGATACGTGTACAGACACAGAGTACGTGCGCTTACAAGAGCATGTGTAGTGAATCCTCTAATCGTAACACGGCCTATTCAAATCGAATAAAACTTACGAGAAGAGCTGGTCGTCGGAGTTGTTTTGCATGGAGTTACTCTTGCCGACGGTTTGTCTGGAGTCGCCTCGGGCCGCCGCTACGATGTAGGCCCACATTCCCATGAACTTGTCCTAATGTCTCCCCACATTAGGCTAGAGTGAATTAATCGACTACATATAATATATTTAATTCATATTCTTTTTAGTTCATAATAATTTTGAATTTTAAGCCTTAAAATTATTTTGTTAAAGCTTAGTTTCAGATAAATACTAAACGTGAATCGAGAACCTACTACCACACCACTAAGCGGTACGATACGCGTCAGCGGCATGCGAGCGACAGAGCAAGTGAGATTCAAATATTACACTAGTTAGAGCAGCGCAGCAATGCCAGATATCAGAATAGAAGATTTTTGAACCGATTTTGCCGACTCACTGTTATGAATAAACAATTTTAAGCCCTAAATTTATGACATTACAGCTTAGTTTCAGATTAATACTAATCATAGTATCCAATGATGTGTTTAAATGTCTATTTAGCGTTGAACGCAAGCACACTATTTTAGTAATAATAATAAATAATTAAATACTTAAATCATTGTATCGGAATAGTTGCGGACGAAAGTTTCCTTCGGTTTTACAAGTTAGGAAGTTTTTTTAGATATATAAATATATATTAAAATATAAATATATAAAGATAAATTTGACCTGATACGAAAAAGTAACCTTTAAAGTATTAATATATTAAGTATTATACAATTTTTTCTTTCTGCTATTCGCAATCTCCAGAATGATAAATAAAGAAATGGCACCTACCAAGTTAGATACACATTCTCGATACCTAATTATATTGAAACCTATGATATCGTCGTATCATAGGTCAAATGAAATCCGTTTATTAAATCTATGAATCTAAGATTCATACGCGTACGCAAAATATTCAGAAAAAGCGATACGACCCATGCCTAGTATAGAGTAGTTCATCCTCCATTATCTTGTCATTCGGGCCACTATGAATATTAATGAAGTTTCGTTGTTTATTTACGCCGCGCCATACACTAGTAGGCACAGTACGCAAAAATAGTTAAGTATGTTAGTTTCCAGTGGGCGCTTTGCGGGATCCCGCGGAGCCGGATGGGATTGAGACTCGCGACGGAGTCTATGTTCGTACCTGAAACATTATAGTGTGATTTATTATTTGTGATTGATACACGTAGCTCCATCTACTGGCGGTCGTAAAACGTCTGTATATACATTTAACTAAGATAGAATCAAGCAAGGAAGCAATTTAAAAAGATTAAATCTGAGACCATGGGATGATCTGAGACTATTCGTCCTACATAGGAAAATTGTACCATTATTTTTACGCGATTTCCGAAAGGAAATGTAAAGTTGGAGAAGTAATAGTATTTTTTAGGATGACGGTTATATTGTGTCAATTTTTACCACTTATAAATTATACCTTTAGCATTTTCTTAAACATTTTGCGTGTCACACACCTTTAAAACAATGGTGCTTAAGAGTAATATAATAATATACGGATTTCATAAGCAATTTACTTGGCCACAGAATAAGCTGAAAAATGAATAGATGGTGAGGCAACTAGAATTCACATCTCTCCTCCTCTCTCAATCGCTTCTTTTAGTCTTAAATTTAAGAACTTGTAATAAAATATACATTTTTTTGTCAAAGTTGTAAGTGGTTGTTCCGGATAATCTCGGAAACAGCTAAACCGATTTGACAGGCCTTCTACTGGACGATAGGTAATATTATCACTAATAATACAGGCTGATTTGATTTTAGCATAAGAAGAATCACTTTTTGCGCGGACAAAAAGTTAAATGGTTAAAACCCTCAAAATTATGATTAAAAAACACTATACACATAAATAAATAAAAATAACCTAACAAAACAAATGTGCGCTAATGCGTTTTTTTAATATAAACAATAAACATTGTATTTTACACCCGATGTAATCAATAATAAAGTTTCGTTTCATATCACAAGAGAGAAAATTCGTAATTCGTATCACAATTAATAGTCTCAGTGATTATTCAGCACGCCATACCGTAGTAGGCGCGCAATTGCAAAAATTATGTAAAACATTTATTGTAACTGTAGTCACGAATAAATGTCTCAATGTTGCAGACCTTAGAGAAATCGCGAAAGTCGCGAGATACCATATGTTCGTACCATACAAACGATATCGCAATTTAAAATACATGTAGCTCTATCTAGTGGCGGGCGGTCTATGTATGGTGTATTTGCGATAGGGAATTAGTCATTAGATAACATTATATTTTAAATTATTGTCTGTGTATCTGTTGCGTATAATCTCGGAAACAGCTAAACACATTTGATGGACTTTTTACTGAAAGATATGTAATATTATAAGTAATAATATAGGCTAAATTGATTTTAGCATATAAAAGTTTTGCGCACACAGAAAGTTAAAAGCACTCTAAACTATGAATAAAAAATACTTTACACATTACATCAATAAATAAAAGTAATATCAAAACGAATGTATGCTGCGTTTTTTTTTAAATAAACATTTTATGTTTAATCGATGCATTCAATTCAATAATAATAGAATGTCTGCTTGTCATAGGAAATTCGTATTGCAATCAATCTTAGTGAATCTGTAGCGCGCCGTACAATAGTAGGCACCGCAGTCAAAAATTTCAATCATTTGTGTGAAAACGATTTGACAACTATTTTAATATAACTTGGGGCAAATGTGAAACTGCCGAGATACCCTATGTTCGTACCTGACAAAAGATATAGCAATAAAATATACATATAGCTCCATCTAGTGGCGGGCGGTCTATGTATTTGCGAAAGGGAATTATTCATTATATAATATTGTATTTTAAATTATTGCTGTTTACCTGTTGCATATAATCTCGGAAACAGCTAAACCGATTTGAAGGGCTTTTTACTGAAAGATTAATTGTTTATAATTTGATTTTAGTATATTAAACTTTTGCGCAAACAAAAAGTTAAAAACACTCAAAACTAGGAATAAAAAATACTATAGACAACACATCAATAAATAAAAGTAATATGAAAACGAACGTATGCGTTTTTTTTAAACAAACTTTTATATTTAATCGATGCATTTAATTCAATAATAATTGAATGTCTCATTGCTTATTAAAGCAAAATCGTATCGCAATTTAAC
Organism: Papilio elwesi; assembly: GCA_029849275.1. NCBI lineage: Eukaryota > Metazoa > Arthropoda > Insecta > Lepidoptera > Papilionidae > Papilio > Papilio elwesi. The sequence goes on along the minus strand of CM056717.1, from coordinate 13,924,996 downwards.
TTAGTGAATATGTAGCGCGCCGTACAATAGTAGGAGCCGCAGAAAAAAATTGTAATCTAATGCGTGAAGAAGATTAGATAACGGTTGTATTTGATCTTGGGGCAAATCTGAAACTCCCGAGATATCATATGTTCGTACCTGACAAACGATATCGCAATATAAAATACACGTAGCTCCATCTAGTGGCGGTCGTAAACGTCTTAAAAGTTTTTTATGATGTCACTATTGTTGTATCAGTTTTACACCCTTTTATATTTTTAACGTTTTGTATGCCCTAATACTTTCATAAACCATAGTTTATGAAAGTTTCACCTGACCTATTTAATAATGAATTTAGAAAAATCCTATTTTATTGTTCGCCTACGTAATAACAGAAATCATTGTGCAAAATTTCAAGACTGTGGGCCCAGTAGTTTGGGCTGTACATCGGTCAGTCAGTTACTTCTTTTTAGTAAAAAACTAAACATTTTTTGTAAATGAATATATAAATTATAATAGACGTCCCTATATGAGGTAACAATAGTCCAATTTTTCAAGATTGCTATCAAATATGTCATATACCTCCAGATAAGGGACTCGGGGCCCAAAATTGAAGTCACTTTAAGTCGCCAATTGGCAAGTTATGAAATCGCGCTCAGTCATTCGTCATTTTAAAATCTCTGTTTTTTATTTAAAAAAAAATTTTCAATGAAATCGTGTACAAAGTGTGCGAATATTACATTTCACAAGTAATTAATTATTATTATGATGTATCCTGACAATTTTATACACAATTACATATAAAATTTTAACAAAAACGATAAGAACGAAGCGACGCCATAACATGTTTTAATTATAGACAACTACACTTCAAAATTATATTAAACTAAAAATACAACGAAATTTAAAAGACAAATATGTTAAAAAATTGTTTGTTAAAATATTTTGTAATTCAATCTAATTTCTATTTAGATCAAACGATATACTAAAATACAAATGTATATCGTTTAAAGGCAGCTATTAGTTATTTGAAAATTAAAATACTCATTATTATTTGCTGTGCTTTTTTATAAATAACCGCACAAATAAATATTACTTATAAAACACCAAAGTAGTTTTGTATACATATGATAGGCATACTCCCCATTTTAACGTATCGTCGATACGTTGCAAACATTCGCAACAAAAAACTTTAGTTTTGAATGTTGGATTTGTATGGAACGTGTTAGCTGGTTTTATATAAATCTATTGTTGCTATTTAAAAACTATTGTATAGTTATCGTTGGTCGAATATAGCACGAAGAAGCAGTTACACCAGGTGCAACGAATGTTTACAATTTAGTTTATTTACCACTTCACACAATTCCTTTTATTCAATTAAAAAGGCGGAGTAACTAAAGGAGCTGTTCAGACGGAACCATTAATGAGTCACTTTATAGTCTTAAAGTATCATTTTGTCTGCACGAGTTGTAGACCAATGTTAATTACTGTTTTTTTTTAATTAAACTTTTAATGTACCTTTAGTTAAGATGATGTTTTAAATATTCCATGATTGTTGTCACTGGAATGCATTTTAACAACAATCAAATCTTTGAATAATTTACCCTTGTTGTTTCTGTTCTTTTATATGTATAAATACAAAAAAAAACTTTTTTTATAACAAGAAAATAGATTCCGATTATTTTAACAGGCAACAGTCATCCTATGCTTGATCACCACAAAAATTCAGTGTACTCCCGGAACCTTCACTGAACCGTCGGTCCATCTTGTATGAATCTATCCATGCCAGAATTATGTTTTAGTTAAATTAAACTAACCAACTTTTTAATTATATCCTAAGCTTTATCATTTGTTGTACGAATGGGTGAAATGCCAAGATCTCACAAAAGACACGCATGAAGAAGAAGTATTTTGCGTTTCGTCAGATGATAGCCCTATTTTCTTTCGTTTGCTCTTCCTATTTTTTTTTAAATATGGAATGGAAGAGAAAGGCAAGACGATCGGGTTTGGGTTGTAGGAGGTGGGGACGGATAGGAAAAGAAAATATATTTGTCTCTGTCCTCTGCGCATTAAAGGCAGGCATCTGGAAGGAACTAGTTTGTTGCAGATGCACTGTGTAGCGATCACTTAATATCGAGTAAACCGCTCTTGCCACCTTATGCTATAAAAATCTGAATTTGTGCTAAAAGATAAAACACGACCTTAAATCAACGGCGAAGTCAAATACACGTTCGTACTGGTCGCACTTCGCAACGCTAGGTTAGGACCTAGTCTAACTAATAGTCTAGGACGATTTAACACTAAATGGTTCTCTTAAGGATTTTATTTATTATTTTTGATCAAAAATAGATTGGAATAGGTTCTGTTGAAAAGTATACTCGAAAAACATAAACAAGGTAAGGTTTTATTTATTATATCTTTTGCATAGCATTGAGATCATTAAATGTATTTTAATGACTTACATTATTACCATTAATGAAATGTTATTGGATTTGGCATAAACGTAAGCCGCTGAATAAATATGACCTGATGAATATGTTGTACACGTATCTAATTTGTAAGATGTCTGTCGTTGGATATTTCAATTTATATTTCTATAATTAACCTATTTTATATTTAAGCCAAATTTAATGCGCATATTTGAGGGTATTTAGATAACATGATTTGATTTTATATTCCTTTAAATCTTATCTTATATATTTAGCTATTTAAAATCGGTATTCAAATTTATATCTACCTTGGTAACCACATAATTTATTTGACTACGAAACGTCTTTTTACAATTTTTTTAAATACGTATCTCTCTCGTATCATATCTCATGCAACATAATTAACTTATTGAACCAAAAGTTGTCACACGCTGTCTTCTCGCAACGACACCTGTTTAGTATTCTTGACTCATCGACTTAAAATTGTGAGGGCTTTTCATGGCAGCTGTGGGTATCGATTATCGCGTAAAGAGCCATTTTACTGAGCTGCATTTTATGGGAGTGTCACCTTCGTTACCGTACACTGTGCTCGCACAATTGTTTCCCTTTTATTACTGTCAATTTTAACTGCGGCATAACTTAATATTCCTCCCTGATAACACTTACAATCATAAAGTAAACAAGAAAAAATAAGCATTCACATTAGGAGGAAACTTCATTAAAAAATCATGATCAGTAACCAAAATTAATCAGATAAATTAAATTAATAAAGTAACCAAGGTTGCTGCACCAATGGAGCCACAATACAATACAAGCTTTGACCTTGTTTGGCAATCGACAGAGAGATTCGTTGTGTAGCACACATAGTGGGGCCTTATTGCTACGCCGTGTGGTAAAGTCAAATACTTTAAAATGAAATAATAAAACAATTTGCTTCACAATCAGATATTATGAGGGTAAACAGATTTAGATTAGACTAAGGTTTCAAATAACATGGGATAGGATAGGATTGATCCTGCGTCGACGTAACAGGAAGTGACCCGAGCAAGTAAGCAAATATTATAATTACGCATACAGAGAATTATACAGAACCCTTAAAGCGTATAATATGAGTAAATTCTTTGTTTTTTCTTGTAAATTATATACGCTTGCGTTATACCAAATAAATACTCAAATACATATTCATATTGTATGAGAAAATGTGGTGAAAATTTACTTTCTTAGCAATTCCATTGTAATACATATACTCCTTAAAGCACTATCAAATTGTAAACTGTTTGCGTCTGTTACTCGTATGTATCGAAAATACAAATCCTACTCTTAAGAGGTTTCCAATGAGTTTAATATGTTATTGTAACATATTTAACGTAGTAAGTGTGCGATATTGTCGACTGAAATAAAGACTTTGATTTGGTCGTCAAAGCCGCAATACGATTACGGTTAGCTCAATTGATTAATTCGGACAACCGTCCCCTGATAGCAAACCAGAACCAGATATTTCGGTCGGCGCGACGATAACATAATAAGGTTCGTTTATCTAACACAAACTTATACATACCTGGATTGTAAATAAATACCATAAAATAATAATAATGGAACACTATTCACACACACGGTCATCTGATCCCAAATTAAGCAGAGTTTGTACTATAGAAACTAGAAAACTGACTCGTATAACATGTACTACTTTTCTTTTGTAAATACATACTGAAATAAATAATTATTACACCCAGAATCAGGTCAAACAGACATGTTTATGCACACGAATGTCTGTCCTAGGTGGGAATCGAACCCACAACCTGCGGCGTGAAATGCAAGTATCTCAGTAACCATGCTAAGTCGGATGGAAGAGTTGTTCACGATGAATACTTTAAAAAATGGATAACTGTAAGAAACTCTTTAACTATTGAGTACCTAATTTCTCTTGGTATGATCGCATTGTCTTATGTGTATAAAAACAAAAAACCAGCGTAGCGTATGCAGTGTTTGCATCTAACTTTGTTTGTAAATAAAAGAAGGGGGCAAATGTGCGGCGGGGACACCGCGACCACGACCAACACCAGAGGAACTGCAGATGCGTTGCCGTTTAAGAAAGACATAGGCTCGCTTCTTGAAGGACCCTAAATCGTACTAGTTTAGAAATACCGGTTAATATTTATTTTTATTTGACTTGCCTGAACGAATTGCGAAGAATCGATCTGCACTTATAATGACGTCAATATGATATGAAGTCGTCCAATTAAAGTAAGTGAATGAACTTTTATTTTATAAGTTCAAAATATTAGCGAAATGCCGTACCAATTGACTGAGCACGCTTAAAAGGTTCCATTGTACCTCAAGCATTGTATTGAATATTAACCACCTTTTACGTATGCATGCCTTGTCTCCCACTCAAAGTGGTCACATTTTAATATTACCCTATAATACCTACCTACCTTCTTTATTCCCTATAATAATATCATAACGGTGTAAAGTCGAAACTAAACCAATTACATTTTTTTACAGAAAAGTAAAACAAATTGTCCTTATAATTTTAACTAATAATTCCATAAATTAATAAAAAAATCAGAAGAATAAACAGTATTGTGTTAGGTTAGTTAACCGTAGTATTAAAACGGCGGAATCAAATTTAAATTTTTACGCTTCTAATCATGAACCGTGCCCCCAAATCATAAATCGTTGAAACGTGCATAAAAATACTCTGCCATACAATTTCGAAATGCTGAGGAATGAACAGAACAGGACTGGTAACAAATAAATCTTTGTAAGAAGGTTTGGGTTTGTTATACGTATTTTTAGTAAGGGTTCATACGATTTCACCACCGCGAAAAGTTAATATTACTTTCCATTGGTACTTTCTTGAATAAGTTTATATGGTTGCCTTATTATTCTGAGGCAGGTGTTTTTTATGGTCAAAAGGGGCTATGAAGTAGCGGGTCACTTGATGTTAAATAATAATCACCGCTACCTATAATTATTCGCCAATATCATTTAAATTACGATTTACCGTAACATCCTTCCTGAAGCAACAAAATAAAGGCAGATTTTTTAAAGCTTAAAAAGCTGTACAAGATCACATTTAAGATGAATCCCTCATCTTCACTGCGAGTCCCTGTTCCTATCTCAATTTAATTACAGGCAGGCAGTACAAACGGTCCACGACTTAATATTAAAACAGAAAGAACTATATACAAAAAGTTGAAAAATGCAACAATCCGTTTCTGCTTCAACGTGCCTAAATGAGAGCGCATTATCCCATATCTGAACAGGAGAGGAATACTCAACATGAAAGCAGTAAAGGAGCTACACCATACCTGCACTGTTCACAGGGTAATTCGGAGTAAGAATCCAGAATACCTGTTTGAAAAACTCGTATGGCAATAGGATTTTCCACGCACAAGCCGCCACGCTATGTCGAACCTCCTGCAGATAACCAGAAATCAGCATGGTATGAAGGATGTTTTAAGTTTGCTGCAGCGAGAATATGAAATGAATCCCTCCCCCCTTAGAAAGAATGTGAGCACTGATAACTTCAGATTCAAATATAAATCAGCATTAGTCAAGCGCCCACTTGCTGCAGTAAATGTGAAACACTCATACTGGAGACACCTAAATCTAAAAGATTTTTTCTTGCAGTTAATTAATAATCCTTAAAGTAGATTATATTAACATAAATTCAATAGTTAATTTCCATACACAACTACAAGGCACACCACAGAAACACACAGCGCGCCAACATACACGCACAAGAGCGATGGAGCATTTTTTAGCATTTCTTTATACATTTTTTTCTCCTTATATTTTCCCATATTTTTTTTGGAATCATATTTTGAACAAATGCTTATCTGTCAATTTAAATGTAAGTGTAATGTGAGATGTTCGCTATGGTGTATGGCGACCCCTCGTACTCTATATTCCCGCAAACATCTTAGGGAAAGAGGGGTGACTGAAAACTAGCGCGACACGGGATCTTGATCCTAAGTCGGTAAAGCTGAGTCACGCCCTTTTGACATAATAATATTACAATATTATCTTACGTATTATGTAATTTTAAATTTTTAATGGCAATTAATCATTTATTATTATTGTTATTAACTTGTGTTGATTGAAAAATGGAAGAGGAGGAAAATGGATAAGTTTCGGGGCAACTCATTTAACAGCCGAAATGCAATAAAATAAATTCTTCTGAGCCTTTTTACACATAGAAACTTAGCACCTCTGCTGCTGTTTCGCTCTGAGCTGTGTTTTTCCCGGAACTTTAACTTTACTTACTCCACTATCGAAACTACCGATTCTTGGCTTACGACACAAGAGAGGGCCAACGCCGCCTGTCTCTCACTGTCTCCTACCAATTAATTGCTAGAAGCTCAAGTATATCCTGTTCACAGCGTCTTTTCAGTGTCTGGGCTGGCCGATAGGTCGGCTTGGAATTCCACGATACGCTCTCTTGACATAACGGTACTGTCCCATCCTCAGCAGGTGGTCCATATAGCAAAGGTTCGCCTACTAGCCCTATTTCAGGAATCTCCACTCTGGGTCGCGACCAGAATTTTACGCATGTTTTCGGACGACGGATCTTGTTTCTCATGGTCAAGAGTTTGGACACAAGCACTTTGTGCTGGGCCGCACTACTACGATGAACCTTATAAATCCAGATGTCGATTTTCTTTTCACGTTCTTTACTTTTCTCTCACTTCTTTTATTGTGTTTTTCATCGTTCCTTCATTTTGTCCCAAAGATCCTCTATACCTATTCAAAATTTCGTTAACTTTGAATAGATAGTGGAGTAGTGTTAAATAACACCATATCACAGAATTTATAGGTACTATGTCATCCATTGTCAAAGCAGGAAGCTTATGATGGCAATATTAGAAAAAAAGTAACTAAACGTTACATTTTTATTTAATTAAAATGCATATATATATATATATATATATATATATATCGAAATATCGTGTACGTAAATAGTCATTGTAATGTGCTCCTAAGTTATTTTATGTTTTTTTATATTTACACTTTATATTTGTTATTATAATTCTAAGTATTAGTATTTTTCTTTCTATGTTCAAAATTAATAATTATAATTTCTTAAAGATTCTTAATTAATAACACACATGGCCATCGAACCTATGTATAAGGTTTCAATTTAATTAACACAATTGAACTTTAAGTGTGTAAATCGAAAACTTTCCGACGCTTACGGTAAATATATTTAACACGAACAAAAATTGTAATTTGCGATGCAAGAATAGATATATGTATTAATTAGAGAATAGACACTGAACACTAAAACTAATTGCTTTAACGACGAGTTTGTCCTGAGGACGTAATAAATGAGAATTCATCTTTAAAAGTAGTTGCGATCGTTAATGAATGTTGTCTTTCCGCTTATAAGTTTCCCAGAAACAAAATTGAAAATCTATTTGATACTGTTAAGGTCTCCAGCTGAGGTAATTTCCATTAATTGTGGGCTTAATTCTTTTGTTCGAGCGAGACGGAAGTACTCCGTACTGTTAGGACTATTAAGTAATTAAACGAAAACTAAACTTAGAATTACGTTTTAAGCATTCTAGTTTCATATTATCCTTTAGCACACATAAGTTTACTATACGTGTAACAAAAAGTTTATATTTTATATTACTTATCTCTTCCAAAAAAAAAACTGTAAAAATACTGTTAAACGCCAATGACGTAGTAACAGTACTATGATATTTTTATTGGATCTACGTACATACTAACACTACTCTACATATATATTTAACTACCGACTTGATGGATACTTACAGCATATCTCATTCGCCAGAATCTTTACTACCATCCTTTTATTATCGCAGTATTTTATTGAAATGTTAATAGATCATAGTGTGTGTGATGTTATATGTATACTCACCTATACGGGGTACACGCACGATACCACGTTACAGTTTCGATGCGTTCACGAGTGGACAATTAGCGGCTACACATGTTCACGTATCGGTGGGCTCAGCGGGCGGGCGGCGCGACAGTCTCGCCTGACGCATGAAAAGCTTCTGGCATCGTTCCCTCTCCCGACAATCAGCCCGCCTAATATCACAACGCGTCGTGGCGCCAAACTAAACGGCTCTCCCTCGTTTTGTGGCGTGAAGATGTGTTTGATTTTGTACAACTCAATTACTTTGCGCGCCCCAAACGTCAATACGTTGCTTTTAATGAAGTTATTGGAAATTATTTATCGTGGTCCAACTCGTAGCCCAAAAGTTTAGGAAATGAATGATGCTACGTAACGAGGACGAACAACTTCGCATACTGTTTTCATTTCTCTGTCTCAGGTGCTTATTTTTTTATTTTTCTTTAGATATTTTTTTAGATTTCGTTTTATGGTAAAATTAATAATAATAAAAAAAACAAACAGAAAATTTAAAACAGCTACACAGCAGCTGGACAGAATGGTTGGCTAAATCTGATATCAGATTCGGTTCGAATCTGAGAAATTTCTTAGTAAATAGTGTTCATATACAAAGACATACCTGTGTATAAATTTATTTGTATAAAGTATTACTAAAAATTTGTATCTAATATGAGAGGGGTACCTCAGGAACATAATCGCTTTGATGAATAGCGATAAAATAGGAAAAATCATATAAATAAAAATGAAGATTGATCAATTGGCTGGCTGTTTTTATAAGTAATCGATTTCAGACGATCATTGTTGCTAAAGAAATATTATATCGATTTATCTATAATTATGTACAATTATACATAAACTTAAGATTTTGCTGTCCCGGACAGGAGGCCTGTGTCGCTGCAGTGGGCAACATTTTACATAAAAAGGCCGATATTATTTCATTATTATGCACATAAAAACTATAAACAGTTAAAATTATTTACATAATCAACACATTAACGGTGACACAAATCTTATAACGCCGTGGATTTATTTTTCTCAAAGCAGATTTCAGTTTTTTGACAAAGTGTTTCTTGTCTGGCTTTTCCATTGAGGAGCGAATAACGTAATTATTCTAAGGGTTGGGGCAGTATATGAATAATGTTTTGTCAAATCCGCCATTCGATTATTTTCGTGAACCGTGTCCTAGCACAGTAGCACGTAGTTTGAATGCTCATATAGTACCTTAGTGAATGACTTACGCCTTTATTTATTTTCCGGTATACAGACACTCATCATATTAACTCTAATGAGCACGATCACGAGTTGTTAACGTCATTAGCTTCTTGTTTTATTTTTAGTATCTCTTTAGTAAATGTGGTGCTAACCTGGTGCCAGCCATTAATCTGACAACATTTGATACGTATGATGGTTCTAGCACCGGTAAAATTTTGTTCTTCTAGGGACGGGTCTGGAGTAATTTAATAATTAATCAATAAATAACATTTACATGTGTAATCGTCGATTAAAATGCGGACACCGTGTGTAGAACATACCATGTGAAACTACCCTTAAACGCCAAAACAGTGTATATGACTTAATTAAATATAGAGATGGAAGACAGTGTTATTTCGTCGTAATTCGACCGCCTACTGTGGCAGCTGTCATCGCATAATATTGTATACTAACGACATAATATGACCGAATGTCAATTGCGCTTACGAATTCCGGCGGCGGCGGGGAAATTTTTTGTAGATAACAATCAATTCGATCATTGACGCGACCTTGGTACATTTTTTGTGACCGATTTGTCACTGTTTGACTGGAAGGGGCAACTACAGACTCGTCTATCGGGCTTGAGGCGGCAGAGCGCAGAATGCGCCTAGCCTAAACGAACCACGCTGGACCTGTGAATCTGTTTTGGATTACCTGAAGTCTGGGCGCTTTATAAAGTGTCACCTTGGTCCGGAGAGACATTTTACTCTTGGCATTAATTAATAGGAATACGGCCGCGACTTCAGCTTCAGAAGGATGACGGATAAGTATTTTACCTTATCATCCCGGAATTGAGCTATTCAAAGATTTAATGGTTCGGAGATGGGCTTTCTATGTCGAGAAAAGAAAAGGGACGCCTTTCGTTGGTTTATTTCGATCCTCCATTTCCGGAACCAGTCACCGAGAGTGGCGGCTGCAGTCTGGAGGCGCCAACATCAAGAAGGCCTGGTATTATAAATGCGCACTTCGATACTGTTCGCTTCGTACAAATTATATGTTATAATGAACACTGCAATCCCTTTGACTTAAATATTTCCAGCGCACTGCAGAAAATCAAATTAATTTAATGCTAACTAGAAAGAGTTTGTGATAACTACGTTGGTTACTGGCTATATATATGGCTGTATACTTATTAATTCCGCCCACGCATGTTTCACGTGCTGACACCGAGGATGTCACACATTTTGACAGTTTATTATAAGTTTACATTGTGATGATATTTCAAGCTGTCTTTACTGTTATAAATTCATTTTACAGTGTACATTATAATTTCAAAATTAAATTGATTGTTTGAACGACATTTAAAGCAATAAATGTATAATCCAAACTAAAATAATAAAGCAGAAGACTTTGTTTCATTTAAAAGCTTTATGACCTACCTAATCTATGTTAAATATCCCTAGTTTTCAATTTAAACAATAATTTACACCCAATAACAAGTAAAAAATATTTCGCACGGCGGGTGAAACCATTGGGCATAGTTAGTATAGTATTAATATGTACTTTCGCCTCAGTCGAGATGATCTGCCTAAATAGTCATTTTTGGCTTTTTCCGCATGGTAGATGCGGGTATGGATAATTCTAATCCCTGCTTAATATTATAAATGTGAAAGTAAGTTTGTTTGTTCATGAAACTTTGTACACATATTCCTGGAGATACTAGAAGTAACATAGGATATGTTCCGTATAGACCTATAGACTCCGAAACGGCTGGACCGATTTCGATGAAATTTACAGGGATTGTCCAGATTGGCACATTACTGTGTTTGTTATTCTTTCACGCAAAAACTACTGAATGGAATGGGAATTTTAATGAAACTTTACAATAATATAGCTTATACATCAGAATGACATATAGGCTATGATTTTTATATATTTTCAATATTCAGATAAATAATTGCAACAAAGTTTTTAGTAGTAAAGCTAACTAAAAGGTAAAATAATTCAAATTGGCATGGCCATTTAACATAAAAACATTTCTTTTTAAATTTTCAATTTAAGATTATAATTTTGACAACTCAGAAGATTGGCAAAACAGAAAAGATTCAGCTTTTGTGAGTTATAACGAATAGTGGTTTTTAAAATTTGCTGAATAATGCTGGTAAAACAGTGATGTAAGTTTTTTGCGGAAAAATACGCAGTGACGTCATATATGAACCATTACCTACTTATAAGTTACCGGCTATCATCGGTCATGTCGATTTTTTTAAATGTAATACCGCGACAAGATATCCAATAAGAAACGTTCATGTTGTGTGTCTTTAGTAGCTCAGATCCTACGAAATGAGTACCATTCTCGCAATATAAGTAGCTTTTTTCCCTACAAGTTTGCTTTCGTCTGGCACATAATTACAACCATCAAAATAAACTAGCTTTTACTCTTAAACATATGTAATTTACAACATATTATCATTGCAGCCTTGTGGGAGTTGCCTGCCAGAATAGTTCTGTCTTAATAGAAACTAGCTGAAATAGTGGATTCATCCCTCGCCACGTGTCTCATGTATATTGATCATTCTTCTTCAAAATGGTTCGCATTTGCACTTCACCCTCCACGTTTCGTAATTTAACCCATTGAGTTGATCAATTTTCACAGAAGCTGCTACTGTGAACCTTAAAATAATTATTTACTTTTATTGAAGCCAGTTTCTTATTGCTTTCCCACTGTTCTAAGGCTAGCTTGTTGGTAGGCTGGCCAACTCCCGCAACTATGACCAGATCATCGGCCCATCGTGTGGGAGAGACCAACCTGCTCTATTTATTCTTAATACCCTTTGAAGTTGATAGTACTGCTTTTTTACTTAATTCCTTTTTTTTTTTGATGATTGAAATCACAAATTTCTAGCACTTTCTGATTTCGACAGCTCTTTTTCAATAATGGACCTTGTGGTCCCAGCGTAGGCGTCCGCTACGCCAAGAGTATAGGTTTAAAAATTGTTAATACGGTTACTTCGAAAATTTGATTTAATCACACAAAATTTGATTGTCACACAACCAGATTTGAATCTACACCCCTGAAATATGTATTGATTTAAAAGAAGAGAATATTAGATTCGGAAATAAATTTATGGGGTATTTTTTTCTATTTAGTAATGTTAAAAGTTATTGATAGCTTATAATGAATTCACAACAATATATCTTGCAACGACAGGTTTGATAAGAACAGGATCCATTAATAAAACAATTTAAATGATTTAATCTCATTTAATTTATTTGTAGGTAAATACTATAATAATATAAGGCAAGGCAAAGTACACTGCCTTGTGTCACAGCAAGATTTAAACAAAGGCGTTTACGTTAAAATCAGTAAATTCTAAAATATTTTCGAAAAACAACTTTCACATATATAGAGCTATCTGTATTACACAGTTTCACTTCACTTCATCACAATTACACCCTCTGTAATGGCGGGAATGTATGCTAAATGACGTTTGTTTGTTTACAACAATCATTACTTGCTATGAAACAAGGTATAAGGCGTTGACATACGACATACGCCACGCGCTGTTAGAAAGGATAGTCACTCCGCAACCACCGAGAAGACACAAACATATTAGATGTAATATTGACATTACATGCATACAAAATAAAGGTGGAATGGGACATATAAGTTATAATAATATCCTATGACATATTCACACACGGCCATCTGATCCCCAGCTAAGCAGAGCTTGTGCTATGGCAACCAGATAACTGATATACTACATATACTACTTTTCTTTTGTAAATATATACTTAAATCATTACAAAAATTAAGTTATTACAGTAAATCTACTTTATTCATCATAAGGGGTAGCCTTTAAAATGGAATGTAATATAACTCAACATGGGTTTTACTTGTTTTAGTAAGCTGTATTAATTTCAGTGATGAAATCTACTGCTATCACATTTAAGCCCTTATATGGCGAGTCATCAGATATATGTGCTACTAGTGTCTTTTTTTAACCCGGGAAGGATTCAAGACTTCCAAGGCATTTCATAGGAATACTAATACGGAGACAGACCAATTACTTTAATTTCGCCACATATGCACTTTTATACAATACAGGTCAAGTTTATTTTGCGACGGCTGTGTTCCTGATCTAGTAATGTATTTAATTGGTTGATAATGCATAGAATATACTAATGGAATGCTTAAAAAACAAAAAAAAACACTACTGATTTACAAAAATCACATATGGAGTTACACTGTGTAAAATTTGAGTTTTTAACAATTATTTTAGTATAGTGTGGAACTGTGAGCCTAGTTTGTGCCGCACCATGCATGCTGTACGATTACATATACTAAAATAAACACTAAACCAGTGTTTAAACAATAATTCATCATTAAGGCTAATTACATTTTTATTGCCTATATTTATCGTGTCCACCTTTCCTGCTTTAGATACAACTCAAGTGTAATATATACAATCATTGACAAGATCAGCTTTTACTTTTTGTAATTGTTTTGTATTACTTTATGAGCATAATTATAAACATGAATCGCAGATTAAATCGGAGAATCGTGCGAATACGATTGAATTTGTAAATTGAGACTAATATAAATATCACTGTTAATTAAACGTGAGTACATTTCTTAATATAAATTTAATATTTGTAATACTTATATATCGCATTGATTAAGTACAATGCGAGGCCCGCTGTTGTTTCCACGCCGAGTGAAAGCCAGCCGCGCTGTCAGAATCTGAGTCCCTTTCTGCGTTGACACCGATTTGCGCTCGGGGCTAGAACAATGGAAATCAGAAATCAACTAACAATACTGTACTATTATAATATGTTTGCTTATATGTCTAAAGTTGTCTCGCAGTCATACGAAAAAAGTTTTTTTGTTGCTATATTCCAATATAGAATTTAACGGATTTTAGTGTATTTCAGAAAATTAAGAAATAGAATAGAGTTTATTATAGAATTAACGTTATTGTGACGTTAGTGAGACATACGCGTTACAAAAATCGCAAACTAATTACAATCTGTTTACAGATTAGCAACGATTTGCACAATAAATGTACATTACAAGGGGCGCCGGATTACCTTGGTCCAAGGTATATTCGAATTACCCTCACAATAGCTAAACATATAAATACCTAAATAAATTTTCAACAAATTAAAAAAACCTATATACGGAACACTCAACTAGGTGTCAATTTTTTCTATGTATAAATCGTACTTTTCGTTATTACCTAAATAAAAAGGGCGAATTAAAAATACAATAATAAAACGTAATAAAAAAAAATCCTGAAATAAACGATACATTTCATTTTTTAGACCTAGAATAACTTCGAAATTTATACAACGTTGCTTAGTGCGGCTATTGGGCGCTAGAGGGCGGTATACCAAAAGTTGAATATGGAAGTTCAGTTATAAGCATTTACATATGTAAGCGATATATTAGAAATAGTACTCTACTCTACCTTAGATAGTATCCCCAGATATCCTGAACCTTTAAAAGGTCTTCGACACTTGCATTAGAAAGTCGCCTCCCTCACGATAAATATGTGCGCGTTTTCGTTTAGTTATAATTTTAATTTCTATTAAGTCAACAGTTTCGACAACATCTAATGTCTCAATAAAAGATATGGTTTTGCATCAAATAAGCACATCTATGGGACACGCGAACTGTCATTTAGCGCTAAAAGTCCGAATATCGAGCCCCTAACGTTTAGGGGCCACCTAAGACTTTACCCATTATGCCGAATTTTTCTATTGATAAATCGTACTTTCGTTATTATGTAAATAATAGAAGGCGAAATATAAAAGACAAAAATAAAGCGTAATGAAAAGAAAACCCGAAATAATTTTTTTAAGGCTAAAATAATTTGGAAATTTATATAACGTTGCTTGATTTGGGTTTTCGTTACTAAGAGGGCTTGAAAGCAAAGACATAGAATATGAAAGTTCAAGGTCATGTATGAAGGTACATCTAAATTATGTAGGATTAACGTATATAATGACAATTATTGTAAACAGTCCAGAATAAACTGTGCTACTAATACGTTGTTATATCTCGTCTCAGGACTCAGGGTTTGAGATAAAAAGTGCGAGCATTAAGGAACATAAAGTGTTGAAAGTTGACGGGAGCGAAGGTACTACAACCATAGCCCAGAACACACTAAATAGAAATAAGGTGTAAGCTGTGATACTTAGTTTAGCATTTTATTTGTATTTTTAAAATTGTAATTATTATTGTATTTTAATTTTCTTTTTTAGCATTTTTTATTAATATTTTTAATTGTATTTTAAATAGTGTCTTTTTAAATTGTAAATTATTTTAATTGTATTCAGAGTAAATAAAAAAAAACTAACTGAAAACTCATTACACCCTGGTCGACAAGGTCCCTGACCTACAACATGTTAGGGGAACGCGAGGGCGGCATAGCGCCGCCAAAAAAAAGGTACTAGAAGTCGATTGCGCCGGTCATAAAGGCGTGCTACGCGAGCGCGTGCGGTGTGAGGCGGTGCAGGCGCAGTCGGAGCGCGGCGGGGAAGGAATTATTCGCAGATACATCGTAAAACGTTTCATCCCTTTTTATACGGGCGGAAATTTATATTGCGCACATATCACAAGCCATTAGTGTTATTAGGTAATAATAAGGGTATACCAGCGATGACTGCGAATCAGATGCAACGCTGGGCGGTGATACTTTCCGTATAGGATTTAGAAATACATTACATAAAAACAACAGAAATGTGCGGACGGATTGTCGCGATTACTGAAACATAGTAAGAGATAGTAATTCATTAACGCCATCAGATTCGATTCCTGATCAGATCTTCTTGCATTTCACACAGGATGCTTTGTTGTTAGACTGCAAGGCGGTCAAAAGACAAACATCGAGAGATTCCGAATTGGCTAAGATACTAAGTTATATACCTGACGGTTGGCGCGAAACGTGTGAGATAACAGGCATGCAACCCTACTTTTATAGGAAGTCCGAATGGTATGAGGAGTTTGGTTGTTTCATGCGGGGTCATAGGGCGGTCATACCATCGTCGGGTACGGGTCGTCGAGGTGTCGCGACAAAGTTTTGAGGGCAATCCACGAGCTTCACATGGGTATCATGAAGTCGAGGGCATTGGCACGCAGCTACGTGTGGTGGCCCGGCATTGACGAGGCGGTTGAGCGCGAGTGTCGTGCGTGTGTTACGTGTGCCGCACTAGCGGATGCCCCGACGCGCGCAGCGCCGAGCCGCCAGACCGGCGAGCCAAGGCCACGGTCAAGGGCAAGGCCTATTGGATTCGCTTTCATGGGGCCGATTGCAGGTATATTGTATTTAGTAATTATTGACGCTATGTCTAAATGGCTCGACGTGTACCACGTCCTTAGTACGGCGGCAAGCGGTACTATCGCGAGGTTGAGCGAGCTGTGGAGCCGAATCGGTGTCCCGAAACAGAAAGTGTCGGATAATGGACCTCCGTTTTCTAGTCAAGTTTGCGAAATTTGTTAGGCTTTGCGGTCCTGAGTATATTTTACGGCACCTTATCATACTGCGTCTAATGGCGCAGCGGAAGACGCAGTAAAAACATTGAAAAGTGTGATTAAGAAGGCTATGTTGGAATGTAAAAACGTTGAGCAGGCATTAAACGCATTCTTGTTACATTATCGTAATGTAGAACACAAGAACCGCTATGCTTTCTATGAATAGGCGTCTAACCTCCGTCCCGCCATTAAACCTGCATGGGGCTGCAGAATGATTTTTAGTTGTACATTACATTTCATGCCAAATTTTGTAAACCTACTGTTTGACCTAGGAAAAACTTGTATCGTAAAGTGTGTGTATCAATATTTTTTGTTCAGTATGATCATTAATCAATTTCAAACAAACCTGGTCAGGAGTTGATGGTGTGCTCCTACTATGAGAGCCTACGTTACGACGACAACTGGCTCCTCGCCGACGCACCTTATTGCTCATCGGGGGCGGCATTTGCTTATCGTTTTTCTGTAAATAACAAGTTAAAGATTTAAATAATACTTTAGTAACTACCTGATACCATCGACTTCGTCCGCGTGGAATGAAAAAAAAACATATTAATGACTTCGCAGATTAAAGCTTATAATCGAAGTTTTTACATTCATTGTTTTAACTGCATAAATAAAACATTGAAAAAATATTTATTTATAAACTCACTACAAATAAAATTTAGCATATATATCAAACACAATAGTTTCTTGAGTACAAGTTGCCGATACTTTTTATTAATAAATGTAATATCTGTTGTCTCCTCACTCCGTAAGCCTGTGTCGAGGAGACAAATATCAGTATCAAAATAATATTTATTATATTTTTAGACTGATGTTTATTGTATTATATATGTATTGTTTAAATTTATATTGATATTACAATTAAATTTTAATTATCTGTATAGAGCAACATTTAACCCCGTGTTGTTGCTATTCCAAAAATTGTAAAGTTACAACGCGCGTGTTAAAAGCAATTAACAATGAATAAAAAAGACGTTTACGACCTCTTGAGCTGTGGCACCAAAAAAATTAGGATTAAGAATTTCCAAGTGATATCTTGACTGTTATAATATTTATTATATTATACTGTATACTCTGTTTATATTTTGAAATGAATTTATAAGATGCGCATTTTTATCAAGAGCAACGACACCAACACCGACACCGATATCGTCACCACCACCACCACAATGACCTACCATACCACATCATCTCCACCACCACAACATCACCACACCACCATTATCTCCAATACCACTACATCACCATCAACGCTACCACTACTCTATCCTCACCACCACCATCATCACCACTGTCATCACCACCACCACCACAATCACTACCACAAACCCCACCACATATCATCACCACCACCACCACCACAATCACTACCACAAACCCCACCACATATCATCATCACCACCACCACCACAATCACTACCACAAACCCCACCACATATCATCACCACCACCACCACAATCACTACCACAAACCCCACCACATATCATCACCACCACCAACCCTACCACATATCAACACCACCACCACTAACCCTACCAAAGATCGTTTCAGTTCAATAAGCATGTCGCTTACGCTGTCGATGTCGATCTCGCGAACTTATACGATTTTCCCCTACCAAATATCATATGGCGTGGCTAAAGAAGTTAACACTTCAATAAAGTACGCAAGCGAAATGTTTTTATTGCGCGGAATCCTAATTCTTTTGATTTAATTAATTGATTTAATTAATCTGCGATGGGGCTAAGCCTCGAGTGCGTTCTGTCCTCTCCAGGCGACCGGTGTATTGGTGGTCCGAGGAGCTGACCATGTTGCGTAGTTCCTTCGTGGCAGCGAGACGCCGTTACACCCGCTATCACCGACGGAGACGACAGAACCCTGCTGAAGTAGAGCGGCTCTACTCCCTCTATAGAGATGCGGTGAAGGCGTTACGAACGGCCATTGGCGTGGCCAAAGACCGCGCGGATGACGAGATGCTGGAGACTCTCGATAAGGGTCCGTTCAGGAGGCCCTATAAGGCGGTGAGGAGGAAACTCCGGTCAAGGGGTCCTCCCATCACCCAGAGTCTCCAGCTTCTCGTCGTGGAGTCGGTGGTCGCGGGGCTGTTCCCGCATAGAGCCGATCATGAGGCACCTCGTATGGCGCCTCCTACTGTGAAGGGAGAAGAAGGCCCGGGTATCCCACCGGTTACGGAAGAGGAGTTCAGGGCGGCGGTATTGCGCATGCGTGCGGAGAACACCGCCCCAGGCCCCGACGGAGTCCCTGGCCGCGTCTGGGCTCTAACACTAGGGCCGCTCAAACCGTGGGTTCTGACTCTCTTTCGAGCGTGCTTAGAGCAGGGCCGATTTCCAGACCCTGGAAAAAGGGGCGACTGGGCCTCCTCCGAAAAGACGGATGCCAGGCCCACGAGCCGTCGGCATACCGACCGATCGTGCTGCTGAATGAGGTGAGCAAGCTTTTTGAGCGCATCATAGCAGCTCGCCTCGTCCACCACTTGGAGACGGTGGGGCCGGATCTCAGTGCCAACCAGTTTGGCTTCCGCAGGGGCAGGTCCACCATCGACGCAATAGCGCGGGTGAGGGCCCTTGCGGACTGTGCAGTGACCTAGGGTGGGGTGTTGGTGGTGGTGTCTCTAGACATCTCCAACGCTTTCAAAACCTTGCCCTGGAGATGCATCAGGGAGGCGCTGAGGTACCACGGCGTACCTCGGTACCTAAGTACGACCGTGGCCTACCTGTCCGAACGGTCGGTTGGGTGCCCGACCACGGAAGGGTGGCTCGAGAGGGCAATGTCGTGCGGTATTCCACAGGGGTCGGTTCTCGGACCACTCCTGTAGAACATCGGGTACGACTGGGTGCTGCACGGGTGCGTCCCGAGGGGTGTTAATGTCGTGTGTTACGCTGACGACACCCTCGTGGCGGCTCGGGGCAGCACAGATCAGGAGGCTAGGCGTAGGGCCACAGCCGGAGTGGCCGAAATCGTGTCCAGAGTCCGAAGACGAGTGCGTTCTGTCCTCTCCAGGCGACCGGTGTAGTGGTGGTCCGAGGAGCTGACGATGTTGCATAGTTCCTGCGTGGCAGCGAGACGCCGGTACACCCGCTATCACCGACGGAGACGACAGAACCCTGCTGAAGTAGAGCGGCTCTACTCCCTCTACAGAGATGCGGTGAAGGCGTTGCGGACGGCCATTGGCGTGGCCAAAGACCGCGCGGATGACGAGATTGTGGAGACTCTCGATAAGAATCCGTTCGGGAGGCCCTATAAGGCGGTGAGGAGGAAACTCTGGTCGAGGGGGCCTCCCAACACCCAGAGTCTCCAGCTTCTCGTCGTGGAGTCGGTGGTCGCGGGGCTGTTCCCGCATAGAGCCGAGCATGAGGCACCTCGTATGGCGCCTCCTACTGTGAAGGGAGAAGAAGGCCCGGGTATCCAACCGGTCACGGAGGAGGAGTTGAGGGCGGCGGTGTTGCGCATGCGCGCGAAGTACACCACCCCAGGCCCCGACGGAGTCCTTGGCCGCGCTTGGGCCGCTAGAACTGTGGGTTCTGACCCTCTTTCGGGCGTGCTGAGAGCAGGGCCGATTTCCGGAGGACTGTAAAAAGAGGCGTCTGGTCCTCCTCCGAAAAGACGGACGCCCGGCCCACGAGCCGTCGGCATACTGACCGATCGTGCTGCTAAATGAGGTTGAGCAAGTTTTTTGAGCGCATCATAGCAGCTCGCTCGTCCACCACTTGGAGACGGTGGGGCAGGATCTCAGCGCCAACCAGTTTGGCTTCCGCAGGGGCAGGTCCACCATCAACGCAATACCGCGGGTCAGGGCCCTTGCGGACTGTGCGGTGACCCAGGGTGGGGTGTTGGTGGTGGTGTCTCTAGACATCTCCAACGCTTTCAAAACCTTGCCCTGGAGCTGCATCAGGGAGGCGCTGAGGTACCACGGCGTACCTCGGTACCTAAGTACGATCGTGGCCTACCTGTCCGAACGGTCGGTTGGGTGCCCGACCACGGAAGGGTGGCTCGAGAGGGCAATGTCGTGCGGTATTCCACAGGGGTCGGTTCTCGGACCACTCCTGTGGAACATCGGGTACGACTGGGTGCTGCGCGGGTGCGTCTCGAGGGGTGTTAATGTCGTGTGTTACGCTGACGACACCCTCGTGGCGGCTCGGGGCAGCACAGTTCAGGAGGCTAGGCGTAGGGCCACAGCCGGAGTGGCCGAAATCGTGTCCAGAGTCCGAAGACGAGTGCGTTCTGTCCTCTCCAGGCGACCGGTGTAGTGGTGGTCCGAGGAGCTGACGATGTTGCATAGTTCCTGCGTGGCAGCGAGACGCCGGTACACCCGCTATCACCGACGGAGACGACAGAACCCTGCTGAAGTAGAGCGGCTCTACTCCCTCTACAGAGATGCGGTGAAGGCGTTGCGGACGGCCATTGGCGTGGCCAAAGACCGCGCGGATGACGAGATTGTGGAGACTCTCGATAAGAATTCGTTCGGGAGGCCCTATAAGGCGGTGAGGAGGAAACTCTGGTCGAGGGGGCC
The DNA here is from genome assembly GCA_029849275.1 of Papilio elwesi. Classification (NCBI taxonomy): domain Eukaryota; kingdom Metazoa; phylum Arthropoda; class Insecta; order Lepidoptera; family Papilionidae; genus Papilio; species Papilio elwesi. The sequence continues at coordinate 13,903,441 of CM056717.1, read as the reverse complement.
TCCCAACACCCAGAGTCTCCAGCTTCTCGTCGTGGAGTCGGTGGTCGCGGGGCTGTTCCCGCATAGAGCCGAGCATGAGGCACCTCGTATGGCGCCTCCTACTGTGAAGGGAGAAGAAGGCCCGGGTATCCAACCGGTCACGGAGGGGGAGTTGAGGGCGGCGGTGTTGCGCATGCGCGCGAAGAACACCACCCCAGGCCCCGACGGAGTCCTTGGCCGCGCTTGGGCCGCTAGAACCGTGGGTTCTGACCCTCTTTCGGGCGTGCTGAGAGCAGGGCCGATTTCCGGAGGACTGTAAAAAGAGGCGTCTGGTCCTCCTCCGAAAAGACGGACCCCCGGCCCACGAGCCGTCGGCATACCGACCGATCGTGCTGCTAAATGAGGTTGAGCAAGTTTTTTGAGCGCATCATAGCAGCTCGCCTCGTCCACCACTTGGAGACGGTGGGGCAGGATCTCAGCGCCAACCAGTTTGGCTTCCGCAGGGGCAGGTCCACCATCAACGCAATACCGCGGGTCAGGGCCCTTGCGGACTGTGCGGTGAGCCAGGGTGGGGTGTTGGTGGTGGTGTCTCTAGACATCTCCAACGCTTTCAAAACCTTGCCCTGGAGCTGCATCAGGGAGGCGCTGAGGTACCACGGCGTACCTCGGTACCTAAGTACGATCGTGGCCTACCTGTCCGAACGGTCGGTTGGGTGCCCGACCACGGAAGGGTGGCTCGAGAGGGCAATGTCGTGCGGTATTCCACAGGGGTCGGTTCTCGGACCACTCCTGTGGAACATCGGGTACGACTGGGTGCTGCGCGGGTGCGTCTCGAGGGGTGTTAATCTCGTGTGTTACGCTGACGACACCCTCGTGGCGGCTCGGGGCAGCACAGATCAGGAGGCTAGGCGTAGGGCTACAGCCGGAGTGGCCGAAATCGTGTCCAGAGTCCGAAGACGAGTGCGTTCTGTCCTCTCCAGGCGACCGGTGTATTGGTGGTCCGAGGAGCTGACGATGTTGCATAGTTCCTGCGTGGCAGCGAGACGCCGGTACACCCGCTATCACCGACGGAGACGATAGAACCCTGCTGAAGTAGAGCGGCTCTACTCCCTCTACAGAGATGCGGTGAAGGCGTTGCGGACGGCCATTGGCGTGGCCAAAGACCGCGCGGATGACGAGATTGTGGAGACTCTCGATAAGAATCCGTTCGGGAGGCCCTATAAGGCGGTGAGGAGGAAACTCTGGTCGAGGGGGCCTCCCAACACCCAGAGTCTCCAGCTTCTCGTCGTGGAGTCGGTGGTCGCGGGGCTGTTCCCGCATAGAGCCGAGCATGAGGCACCTCGTATGGCGCCTCCTACTGTGAAGGGAGAAGAAGGCCCGGGTATCCAACCGGTCACGGAGGGGGAGTTGAGGGCGGCGGTGTTGCGCATGCGCGCGAAGAACACCACCCCAGGCCCCGACGGAGTCCTTGGCCGCGCTTGGGCCGCTAGAACCGTGGGTTCTGACCCTCTTTCGGGCGTGCTGAGAGCAGGGCCGATTTCCGGAGGACTGTAAAAAGAGGCGTCTGGTCCTCCTCCGAAAAGACGGACCCCCGGCCCACGAGCCGTCGGCATACCGACCGATCGTGCTGCTAAATGAGGTTGAGCAAGTTTTTTGAGCGCATCATAGCAGCTCGCCTCGTCCACCACTTGGAGACGGTGGGGCAGGATCTCAGCGCCAACCAGTTTGGCTTCCGCAGGGGCAGGTCCACCATCAACGCAATACCGCGGGTCAGGGCCCTTGCGGACTGTGCGGTGAGCCAGGGTGGGGTGTTGGTGGTGGTGTCTCTAGACATCTCCAACGCTTTCAAAACCTTGCCCTGGAGCTGCATCAGGGAGGCGCTGAGGTACCACGGCGTACCTCGGTACCTAAGTACGATCGTGGCCTACCTGTCCGAACGGTCGGTTGGGTGCCCGACCACGGAAGGGTGGCTCGAGAGGGCAATGTCGTGCGGTATTCCACAGGGGTCGGTTCTCGGACCACTCCTGTGGAACATCGGGTACGACTGGGTGCTGCGCGGGTGCGTCTCGAGGGGTGTTAATCTCGTGTGTTACGCTGACGACACCCTCGTGGCGGCTCGGGGCAGCACAGATCAGGAGGCTAGGCGTAGGGCTACAGCCGGAGTGGCCGAAATCGTGTCCAGAGTCCGAAGACGAGTGCGTTCTGTCCTCTCCAGGCGACCGGTGTATTGGTGGTCCGAGGAGCTGACGATGTTGCATAGTTCCTGCGTGGCAGCGAGACGCCGGTACACCCGCTATCACCGACGGAGACGATAGAACCCTGCTGAAGTAGAGCGGCTCTACTCCCTCTACAGAGATGCGGTGAAGGCGTTGCGGACGGCCATTGGCGTGGCCAAAGACCGCGCGGATGACGAGATTGTGGAGACTCTCGATAAGAATTCGTTAGGGAGGCCCTATAAGGCGGTGAGGAGGAAACTCTGGTCGAGGGGGCCTCCCAACACCCAGAGTCTCCAGCTTCTCGTCGTGGAGTCGGTGGTCGCGGGGCTGTTCCCGCATAGAGCCGAGCATGAGGCACCTCGTATGGCGCCTCCTACTGTGAAGGGAGAAGAAGGCCCGGGTATCCAACCGGTCACGGAGGAGGAGTTGAGGGCGGCGGTGTTGCGCATGCGCGCGAAGAACACCACCCCAGGCCCCGACGGAGTCCTTGGCCGCGATTGGGCTCTGACATTAGGGCCGCTCGAACCGTGGGTTCTGACCCTCTTTCGGGCGTGCTGAGAGCAGGGCCGATTTCCGGAGGACTGTAAAAAGAGGCGTCTGGTCCTCCTCCGAAAAGACGGACGCCCGGCCCACGAGCCGTCGGCATACCGACCGATCGTGCTGCTAAATGAGGTTGAGCAAGTTTTTTGAGCGCATCATAGCAGCTCGCCTCGTCCACCACTTGGAGACGGTGGGGCCGGATCTCAGCGCCAACCAGTTTGGCTTCCGCAGGGGCAGGTCCACCATCAACGCAATAGCGCGGGTCAGGGCCCTTGCGGACTGTGCGGTGACCCAGGGTGGAGTGTTGGTGGTGGTGTCTCTAGACATCTCCAACGCCTTCAAAACCTTGCCCTGGAGCTGCATCAGGTAGGCGCTGAGGTACCACGGCGTACCTCGGTACCTAAGTACGATCGTGGCCTACCTGTCCGTACGGTCGGTTGTGTGCCCAACCACGGAGGGGTGGCTCGAGAGGGCAATGTCGTGCGGTGTTCCACAGGGGTCGGTTCTCGAACCACTTCTGTGGAACATCGGGTACGACTGGGTGCTGCGTGGGTGCGTCCCGAGGGGTGTTAATGTCGTGTGTTACGGAAGCCCTAAATAAGTCTGAGGCCCTATGCTTTCACGGGCCCCGTAGAGTGCCTCCTGCCCAGTCCGATATAGTGGTTGGCGGAGTTTCCATCGGCGTCCGTACGATGAAGTACCTGGGACTCGTCCTCGACAGCCGGTGGAATTTCGAAGAGCATTTTCGGCGTCTGGAACCAAGGGTCGTGGGCACGGCCAGAGCCCTTGGTCGGTTGTTACCGAATTTGGGTGGCTCGCGATGTCGCCACCTGTATACAGGCGTGGTGCGGTCCATGGTGCTCTACGGAGCGCCCATTTGGTCGGACGCTCTGACCACCCGCACCAGACCCCTGCTGCGAAGGCCGCAGGACGTCATGGCGGTCAGAGTGATACGAGGGTATCGCACCATTTCGTGCGAAGCGGCATGTGTTTTGGCGGAGACGCCACCTTGAAATTTCGACGCCGAGGTGCTCTCGGAAATTAATTGGCAAAGGGAGGATGCCCGATTTCGGGGGCAACACTCTCCTCCAGAGGAGGAGCGTGCGTGGCGGAGAGCGGAGGAGGCTAAGCTCGTCGCTCAGGGGAGGGAGCGGCTTCTTTCCCCGTCTGCCGGCCACCGCACGATTGAGGCGGTCCGTCCTGTTCTAGGATGCTGGATAGGACGGAAGCACGAGGCCCTGTCCTTTCGACTTGTGCAGGTCCTCTTGGGGCATGGTTGTTTCAGGGGGTACCTGTGCAAGATTGCAAGGCGGGAGCCCTGCGCGGTGTGCCACGAGTGCGGCCATGCGGATGACTCGGCCCAGCACACGCTGGACTCGTGCGTCACTGGTCGACCCAGCGGGCCGCACTCGTGGCAGAGATAGATTCCGATTTATCGCTGCCCACTGTTGTTAACGCGATGGTGAGCAGCGAGAGATTGTGGAATGCTGTCGCCTCCTTTTGTGAGGAGGTGATGCTTCACAAGGAGGCGGCCGAGCGTCAGTGGGAAGAGGACGCAATAGCGGACCCTCTCCACCGCCGCAGGCCTGGAGGCGGGCAACGCGCGTCCTGAGACGGCAGGCGCACCTCGGTGTTTCGGGTGCGCCTTGCAAGACGACCAGGGACCCCGTCCCCAACAAAGTGGGTCCGTATCTGCGGACGACGCTGGCTGGGTCGCGGAAGATTGTGCAAGTGTTCTCGTAACACAGCCATCGGCGAACTGAAGGAACACCGCTGAGTTTTTAGTGGTTATTCCGACCATTTTTTTGGCCAGCGAGCCCCACATAACCCCTGGTAACGGGGGATGCGTAAATTTGAAGCGTAAAACCCTCTTTAGCCACGTTAAACGCCAGTAGGTGGGGTAAATATTACAGGTTCGCGAGATCGACATGCGCAACATGCGTTAGCGACAGCGTCAGCAACATGCTTATTGAACTGAAAACATCTTTAACAGCTTAATAAATAAAATTAAATTGTTTGTTGTAATGTCGAAATATAATTTTGAGACTGACGTTTTACGTTTAATACAATTATATTCTGCGAAGTGAAAAATATTTTTTAATTTAATTCTACGCGGACGAAGTCACAGGAAACAGCTAGTAGTTAACTAAAATTTGAACCAATTCAACTAAACACCATTTTCATCGAACAAATGTTTGACATGATTTTTTAACTTTATATAACTTTTTTATTTATGAACCGATTGAGATACAACAAACATTAAATTTCAGGTGAAGCCACATCACATTAGTGAAAACCGCACCCAAATCGGTTTAGCGCATATATACGACCAAACGGACAAAAATTCAAATAATCATTGTTATGGGTTTTATTACGTGAAGGCCCTCTATAATAGTTTTTCTCAAATATCTTCCATGTACAAAGAGCGATCAGTTACATTTTTAGCAGAATTTGACCCTTACCCGTGCGCCCCTAGTCTCGGCTTATTAAAACTAGAAGTGGATGCAAAGTGGATCGAAGTTTCATTCTGACGGATATCTCGGCGAGCTATTTTATTAAGCGCTTAAATTAATTATTAGTAGGTACCTCATACCGAGACATATCGTTAGGGATAACTAAGCGCTGTTCACCTCGAAAAAATTGGAGTGTTTTAACAAAGGATATTGAACACATTTTTACGCCTCCATAATCTCGGCTGAGGAATAGCCTGGTCGGACGTTTTATCCGAATGATTTAAAAACACTTAAGCCGGTCATAAAGAAAGCTTTACAGGAAAATTAGAATGTAAATAAGGCGTTACTGTCATTTCTATTATATTTCATACTATAGGAACATAGACCAATCTACGAGCGTCGAGGGCCCGGCAATATCACTCCTCGGCAGGCGGATTCGGACTCGATATGACATTAAAAATGCCAGCACGACAAGGCGCCCGGAGTCAGTAGAAATCTAGTAAAACGGAACAAGTCTTGTATAGACGATCTTCTATCTTAGGGGAAAAAATGTATTCCTGGTCTAATAGTAGAAGTCTTAGGCAGCAGTAATTACAAAATTACAAACAGTAATTACAGAAATGACCGATAAATTTCAATAGACTATACAATAACTATATAAATAGCTACAATAACTAAAGCAAAAAACAAGTATGGAGAAAAAAGTAACTGACTATCGAAAGAATATAGAAAAAACAAAGTGAACTATTAAATTTGGTTTATACTTATTTAGAATTTGAAATGGAATGTTACCGGTATATTGTCAGCAGAGCCCCAAGACTTATGAAGTTGTTCGCCATCATCAGAACGCCGATCCAAGTCCCTTTCCTTGATGGACTTGGGCACATACGCAGAAGACCGTGTCGCTCCTACACCTAGAAAATTACTGAAGGCCTCCGTCGTCTTCTTCACTCGTACGTTGAGAGATCCGATACGTAAAAATCCCTCTTTTTCTGAAATTTATCAAAAAGAAAAATTTATAAATTATATTATAAATTAAATATATACTATACATTTATTTTTGAGTTACGGCATATAAATGCTGTATCAAATTATTTAAGACGTCCTCAATCGTTATTGAAGTTGTAGAAGGAGTAAGCTCAATCGTTTGGCTCTATTGAGGTCTTCAAGTATTGTACCGAGTTCCTGCGTGGTCTTGCCAGCCATAACCACGATATCATCGGCAAATCACAGGTGGGTAATAAAACTAAAATGCGGAAACAGTGAACAATTATCGAAGTAAAGTTATGTTACCACGTCCACCACGATCCGGATGAAAAGAATGATGGAAAACAAAATAAAAACGCTAATTTGGACACATATAAATATGAAATTGGTCACTGGCGTTGAAAAAAAGTTTTTTTTACTCTAGAACTACCAAGGGGGGTCAAAATGACTTGTTTGACATTTCTTATAATTACAACTCATTTCAGGTACATTTTGTTACTGAAAATTTTGTACGACTTTTTCTAAAACATACAAATAATTAATTCTGTAAAACGGTTTTCTTTTTTTTATTATTTTGTTGTAAAATTGTATGCAGTATACCTACATATACCGAGATGAGTCATTTTGACCCCCCCACATAACAAGGTTTTCAGTGCATACAACAGCACTGAAAACGTGGAAACTATTTCTGGCACGTAGCCTGAAAGATACACAGAGAAACCGTTATTTTGTCATAATACCTCTAGAAAATCGAAAGTTTATAATTTTATTGCGTTACGCACGCAATAAACCTGGGCACTCATTAGCGTAGCAATTTATCATCTAGTCGTAAAATAAAATATTTTCAAACTCAAACATATGTCAACAACCAAGAAAATGTTGATCCCACAGCCTGCACTGTTTGCGCTTGTTCCTTATTGCGGTATTTACTTCAGCCAAGTTTACTCAGATAACTGTCAGGCTGTAAGCGCACGCACATCGATTTCGATCGTACGGAAAAACATTGTACGATCAAATTCTTTTAGTGGAACAAAAGATGCGTGTGCACGCTCCTATGCTCTTTGTTTACGATCGAAATCGATGTGTGTGCGCTTAGCATCAGTCGATCAGAAACACTGCCATATACAACTTAGTCGTCTATCAGAAACATTGTAGCGCTGTAACCTCATCCTAACTATATCTGAAAATATTTGTAAAGTTTTAGAAGTATATCATCACGCAAACTGCAGAAATATTTGAACCCATAGAATTACTTCGAAACAATGGGAAACATTTCACGAAGCAGTAAATTATTGTAAGAAATAAATAATTTGGAAGAAAATTGTTCCGAAACGTAACGTAACGTAACGTAAACGGTGTCGAATAGCACAGTGTACTAATAACAAAACGAAAAACATTTGTAGCACATGCCATAAACGAGTCTGTGGTAAATGTTCTGTTAAAATATCTGTAACTTGCAAAAAATGTTTTTGACTATTATGCATAATTATTTAAAAAATTACTGCTATTATATTACTATTATTATTCAGATTATATTCAAGTTTTGTTCATAAAATTACAAAATATATAAAAACGTAAAAATTGCTGTCTTTTCTTATATGTCTCTTAGTAATTTAAGAAACAAGTCATTTTGACCCCTCCGGTAGAAGTAGGTAAGCGTCAATCGTCGGTAGTTCTAGTGTTAAATTGATGAAAAAAGAAATAATATAGGTTGCTACATATACTATGTAAGCTAATTTAATAATTACTTTTAAAAATAGGGCTTTTATACAGTTCATTTTTCTATCAATGATTACAAACATTTAAAAGATTTTATTTCTTTCTTCTCGCCATGCTATAAATTGGTATTGCCTTTGACGAAAATTGGGCAAACAAATAAATACTTACAAATAATCATAATTAAAATGTTATTATCAACTATTATTCTGTCGGCTTAACAACTTCTGCTACTTTTAGTCAGTTTTCTCGATTTAAGCACGCAGTTTCGCTTGAAGTGTCAATAACCAATGGTGGTTTACGTTAGCGCCATCTATTAATTATTTCTTAAAAAAAGTGCCCTCTATTGTAAAGTCAATGAAACACACCTTCAATTATATTAATTTTAAGAACTATTAAAAGAATTATAAGTACGTAAAATTATCATAATATTTTTTACTAAATCGACGAAATACATTAAATGTGTACAACGTGATGCTTGATTATTTTGATACGAATTATGGTACAATCTATATCCTGTTTAAAATTGATCCTCATTTAGTTTATTTTATTAAAAAACTATGTAACGGTTAATACTATTTAGATGTTATTGAGAATCATAGAAATATTTAATTATTATATTAAACGTTGTGTTTGTAATATTGAAAAGAGTCGTTATGATGGAATGATGACCGACATAAATAGTCGATTGTCAGAATTATAAATAAAACAGATCCAATATAGCGCTTGAGGCATTGACTGTGTGTGAAAGGACACGAAATCCAACAATGAATTGGCATTTATAAAAACATACTTGAAGAATGTTAAACAGTATCAAAGCACATAAGCATTAAGCGACTAGCCATTATCTAAGGACAAAACTGTTTTCCAATCAATAGTCAATATATGATTGACGCCTAATATTTATAGTTAATTAAAAAATATCCTTATTAACTCAACTTACTTCGATAGGAGCCGGGAGACAACGACGTGTCCATTCGAACTAAGTACTGCCTGGGTTTCCTACCAGACCAATCCCTCATATTTGGATCGGCATCTGTAAAGCAACATTTGTTCATCGGTTGAGAGAATCACAGAAAGACACATAGGATGATAGATAGATAAACCCTTTGTTATTCACATTAAAATAGGTACAGTAAATTTACAAAAACTAAACATATAACCTAAATGTGATGAATGAAAACATGTCCAGGACAGCCTTATAGCTATTAGCGATCTATTCCAGGCAACCCTATAGGACAGGCTATAGGCAGGCAATAGCAGGGTAATAAAAAAAGTCAAGAATAAATAAATAAGAGCAAGTATTGTTTATGCAAGATACACTTACTGAACAAGAAGCCTCCAGATTAGAAGAAGACATAAGCAAAGGCTTTTTTAAACAAAATTAGCAAGGCAATACAAAGAACACAGCAACAACAGTCAAATTACATTATGAAGGAAAAATATGTAAATTAAGCAATATTTCCTCTTAATATATTTAGTAATACTTGAAGCGATCGTTTTAGGAGCAATTTTAGAAGATTGAAAGTAACTAAAGTAACAAAAATTGGAAATAAAACAAGCAAAGTAAAACTTTAACATGTGTTCTCTCTCACATATATGAAAATTAAATTGTTCATTGTTTTCGTTGATCTAAAAAAAAACAATTAAATTAATTACAAAATCTTAAAATTTTGTTTAAATTTTAAAATTCAACTTGCAGTCGTTGGCCACGCGGCGTAATTATCTAGATTTAATGTTTGCATATAAAATAATACACAATTTAAGCGACTGCCCCCAACTACTATCGGAGTTTAAATTGAGAGTTCCTTCAAGATATCCTCGTAAGATAATAAATGACCTATTCTCATGTCCTTTTCGTAAAACTGTTATGGGTCGCAACTCTCCTGTCTGTAGAATGTCCAGGCAACTTAATGCAATCGGAAATTCTTCAGATATTTTTTCGATTCAATAGATAAGTTTCGCCAGACCGTCAAGTCGTATGGATCGACCGATATTTGCAACTAGTTTCTATAAGTAGGTGCATATAGACTATGCTTACTAAATTAATTACTAAATTGTACTATGTTTAAGGCATGTTGTGTTCGTCTATAAGTAATTGTGCATTGTCAACCATGTATCCTGTGTTATTGTGTTTTGCTCTAAGTTAATGTACAATTGTTGACGACCCATTAAATAAATAAAAAAAATTGATTGTTATACAATTGCTTACCTTAATTATATAATTTAAATCGGAAGATTACTGCTATTATGGATTCTGCATAAATAAATGAAAATACATTTGGTACTAGGTATATGTTATATACAACAATCTCAGTAGTTGTCGAACTCACCATAAACATCTACCAGGAGATTATAAACGTTTTCATTGTGGAACTGGATTGCAATGTGGAGAGGAGTGTAGCCCTGAAATTGAAATAAAAATACCTTTAGATGGATGAGGGAACACATTGACATGTGAAGATAAGTTATTTGATGGTATAAAATAGAAATCCATAATCCCTGTCTACACTTGTGAGTTGCGGGCGTTAGAATTATTTTATTTGTTTATTTCATTCATATTTTTTTGATCGCTCTAACTAGTAATAACTGAACGCTACAGCAATGCACAATATATGCATAAATAAATATATACATTGGATCATTGAAATAAAATCGTCAGATTATATTTAATAAATATACGAATATTTGTAAGCAATACATATCAAGTATAGGAGCAGTAACGTTCATCTCTAGTTTCCAATAAATTTGCAGTACAAATAAAATTAAAAACAAAACTGCATACGAGACCAAGTATCACATCCCACATGTTTACCCAAGGCGATCCTATCTCACACGTGCATAAAATATTTCAGACTGTAGGCCGGACCGGCCGGAGAACCATATGGTTGTGCCGAACCAGGAGAGATAGGCTATGTAAGCAATTGAGTGCATGCATATCTGACGACAGTACGGAGTGTTTTATTTTAAAATGTTTATATATCATTACTTATTAAAAGACTAAAAAACAATATGGTCTTAAAGAAAAAATGAAACACGTAAATTACAATACAAAAAGCATAATTATTATATTTTGAAAAATAACGGTAATATCCCCATAAACTGGTATGTTCTCAAGCTATATGGGTCTAAGACGGATTGAGGCAATCTACCTGAGACCACTGAAAGATCACTCATTATAATTGGTGTTAGTTTTTGTAGTTCAAATGTTCTGATATTATGAACAACCTATATTTGCTTTCTTTATAAAATATTTAAAAGCCTTCATAACATAATTTTTCTTAATGAGATCTTTTTTTGCACCAATTATGACAATAATGTTAAGTTACAAAATTTTAAAAAGTAACCAACATACTAATTTAATTTACAAGGGCGGAAGAAAAACTGTGCTGGATCAAACACTGAAACAGATAAATATTCTTTGGAAATAAAATTAAAATAACGAGTTACTCAGGCGCGGATCTCATCAGATGGTTATGTAAATAATGACACAGACTATTACTTAATAAACAGAAGTAGGGTTTTCGATGTTTGTAGCACCATACATCAGTAACTTGAGTTTTCAATATATATATAGCAATTACAGAACGCCAGATCGTGGGAACAACATTGATAAAATTTTAAATACAAGCCAAACGAAATAAAGAAGGCATTTCTAAGGGTTGTAGTAACAGACCAAGCCGGTCCGTGTCTCTGTGCAGCCTCAGCATTGAATTGCAAAGATTACAGTTTCTATATCTCAATTTTTTTTACATCTTTTAGCGTATTTTGCTTTATAGTTAAAAGTTTATTTATGAAAATTTCTTTGGTACTTGCAATACAGATGGCTATTGTATGTATGTATTACCAAATTATACTTTGTCAATATTATACGGTAACAAAATTCCGAAATTTATTTGCGCAAACCCTTATCCTGAAGAATTTTGATCATAGAACTACGCATCTGTCACCTTCATAACGTTTGCGATCCCGTCTCAAATATGTATATCGAATAATATCCCGGATATATATTAAGCTCACTTGAGCAACTCTCGCGAAATATTACATTGCGACAGATGTACTTAAACTGAGTAGAAGTTTGCATTGGAAATCTACGTCTACTACTACCACGTATGTGTGTAAACGTTTACATTTTATTTTTATATACAGATATTACAAGCAAAGTTGTCATTAAACTTTAATACATACCTAAATAAAACTGAAAGTGGCAGTAGCCATGCTAAAAATACGAAACAGAAATGAAAGACATTATTATGCAGGTTATTAGACAGGTTTTGTATTATTATAAATCGGTATTATATAAGTACCTCTGCGAGTCGGGTCATACTTCCACAACACAAATAAAACCCGAGAGTTAGAAATTTTAACAGGTAAAGAAATTACTTGGCCGTATACAGCTCATGTTAACGGCTTTAGGCGATGAACATAGAATAGTCAATCATTATCAAATGCTTAGATCCAGGATAGGAGAAACCTTTTGTTTATAGATGAAAGGTACTATTTATTTTAGAATTTTATATTTATCAACATAAAGTATATTTAAGAGTTAAGACAAGAAACAATGTTTTTGAGATCAATGTTAAATGCGGTGGTAATTTAACAGACGCGCTTCCCTAGACTCTACAAGTAGCGGGAGTCATAAAAACGACCTTACCCCATTCTGCATCCGCCGATGTCGCCGCCGAACGCCACATGAAAAAGAGTGCAATGAAACTTTAACGGCCGCGTAAAACAGGCAAAATAGCCTCGAGCAACTAAACTTGATTGGACATTAAAACTTCTAGGTAAAACGGGCAGAAGTGCCCGGTTACGACCCTCTAAATGTAAACAGTTAATTAGTGCGACTACTTGTCGGTACGTTCGATTTAAACGATTCTCTGCTATCGATATTACTGTTTTATTCATTCGACGATATAATTCGGTCAGATCGGTTCAATCAATGAATGATAACGCCTTCACAGAACACATCTTTGTTCTTTTAGCTAGTTTAAATAAATAACAGACGGGAATACTTACAGACAGACATACCTTATTTTAACTAGGCACTAGGCTTATTTAATTGAGAAATCTGCATCTACTACCATGGAATCAATTAGTATTTGTTATGTACAATATGGACGGACCAAGGCGACACTCTACTACGTAAATCTTAAACAGTATTCAAAGGAGATCAAGTAATATTAGCTAACAAATATTGTTACCATAATATTTAATAAGATACAATTATGTATATTAAGTTTTACAATACAGCCTGATGGAGATTCAGTTTTCAATTTTAAAGGACCCTTAGTAAGTCTGTGTTATTTTCGACGTTGAAATTGAATGGATAGACCTCGGATGAAGTTAATTATTCCATTCCTTTACGGTGTGCATAATGAAAGGGACGTCCACAATAAAAGTATGGAAGCCCGCCGTGCGCCTTGACGTTCGTTTATAGAAAATGTATAGAGGAATTAAATTATGCATATTGAGGGCATTTTCCAATGGGTATGTCGCCAATAGGTCAACATTTTTGAAATCGACGTCTAATCGAATTTTAATCGATATCAACCGACTCAATGATAAAAGGATATAAAATATAGGGTTTACTTTCGCCATAGAAATCTAAAACAAAATAATACAAATATACATCTAAAAAAATTGTCTACATACATTTTTTTAAGATCGACAGACTTTAATTGAACTATCTACTACTCACGATTAACAACTCCGTACACTAGGCAAATTACCTTTTACTGTGCCGTTATTGCGTGTGGATTTTATTCTATACTATCCCGAAAAACAAATAATAATAATCTTGATAAATAGCATATACTCACCGAACGTTCATTGACGACAGGCCGAGCGACACCAGCCAGTAATTTGACTAAATTCTCATCACCTCGCTTGCAGGCCCAGTGCATTGCAGTCTGGAATATAACCAATATACCAAGTGAATTCAAGTAGCACAATACTATTTGTAGCAAAAGTTATTTAGAGTTAGCATCTCATTCTTATACAAACAATAAACAAACACACACACACACATTTGCATGGTTGCATATTTATGAACACACTCGCAGTGGGGAAACATACTAAAAAAGGCTAATTATTACTAATTATTATTATCACTTCCATCGCTCCCGCAGCAGTTGGTCACCTAAAGCTTAATTAAACAAACATACTTCTACTTTTTGGTTGTGACCTTCACTAAAGTCCCCGGAACCGTAAAAAAGGAGCGAAATCTTTTAAATCTAAAATCAAAACACGATTCTATCACGAAATGAGTTTAGTAGGTCGAAGAACAAATTACTTGATTGCCAGCCTTTTATTTTTATATATGTAAAACACTTTGATGGACAATATAATGTCGAAATTATAGCTCTTTATAATCGGAACGTATTAGGATGATTTGCATCCAGATTAAAGATTATATTTTGGTGAAGGTGGGTGCTATTAGCATAGTTATAGGAATTAGCTTGCCATCATCAGCCGTCATTTTAATTTTAAAAACAAAAAGCACTGAAGTGCAGCATAATATTTCGGGATCGGAATGAAGTCCATCTTTTTAACATAACTCTAATAAGGTGCTTACCCTATGTACAAAAATGTTGTCTTCATTAAAATTTTAGAAATAATATGGATATACTTTTGGGTAATGTTTCTGTGATGTCTAATTATTTTATTACACAAACATGGAATAACGAGTAAGCAATGCAGGGGTCGGTTTAGAAACCAAAAGATATATATTCTTTGCGCCGAATACGGAATTGGATCCCTCTATCAGTTTGGCAACGTAAACATTTGATATTACTTTATCCGAGGGTACGAGTTACCTACCAATCGAAGTATGGACAAGGTGTAGGCGTGATCGTCGCTGATTCTGTGGGGTAGTTAGTGGCGGGCGGTCCTAGGTTCCCCGTCGCATGGAGAAATATTGGCGCCGAGGGAAGCGCTGTTAATTTCAAGTGAGTGCTGGCTGCCGCTACGATTTTCCACGTATAAATTCGAGTATCACATTAGCAGCGGAAGCGGGAGCGACCGTACAAAAGTTGAATTTATTATTGATTCAGACACCTCATACGATACGACAAACTTAAAAACACAATTATAAAGAAAAAACAATCAATAGAGGGTGATGTCGGTAGGTCTAGGCTTAAGAGAAGGTGGATTGAGTTGCGTGAAAGATGACGTAATTAAGAAGGGAGTGAATAGTAATATTATAAAAACAGGACATGGAGTTGATGATAGGAAAGCGGTAGGCCAATAATACTATGCAGGCAACAAGTTAAGAAATATTGACGTCGTATCGTATCAAGAAGAATGTGCAACGCAGGAAGGACTGGATGTTTATCGACGTTCTTCTTCATCTGATTATATATTATTCAATGGAAAGTCTCCAAAAATTTGATACATTTACAAGTAAAAATCTATAAGAATAGTGGAATAGAATAGTCACTTACTTGCGTAAAAAGTACAGTAGTGACAACTTTAATTTTGATCCTATGTATTTATTTAACAGTGGTAGAGTCCGCAATAACAACATCTGTTGCCGAATTGGCCGGCTCGACCGGTGAAGTACAACGACCTCACAGAAAACAGGCGTGACGTACAAGTACTCTGCGTTTCGTCTGATGAGTGAGTAGCCGGAGGCCTAATTTCAGTCCTCTTCTCCTTCCCACCCTTTCCTCATAAGGATAGGACGAGAAAGTGAAGAAGATTGGACGAGGAAGAGGTCAGCGGGGAAAAGGAAATATCCTTTTGCCTGTCTGTGCCTTCCTTTATCCATTAAAGGTAGGCAACGCAACTGTAACACATTTGCCTGTTGCGGATGTCTATGGGCATAGTTCACTTAACATCAGGTGATCCGTTTGCTTGTTTGCCACCTTATCATATAAAAAAATGGTCACAATTAAAGTGTTACAGGTATTTTTATATGACTATCTAGCTAGCGTACCAGGAAATCATCAAAAAATGTTTAAGTTATAATGCATTACAAGATCAATCACTTTACAGAGACGCTTTGTTCTGAATCAATAAATTGCTCACAAGTACAACATTATTGGTAAGATCAGTGAATCTTTTGGTGAACCTATATTTACAATAAAAACCTTCGTCAAAAAGTTTTTCACGCGCTTACGGCGTCTATTCCATCGCCGGTACGTTTCGAGGGCTTCCAAATCCATAAAATCAATTGAGTCCATGTTCATTGTCGACATTTAAAATAATAAATACACAAATGTGACGCAAATGACAATTCCTAAATTTGAAGTTTTGAGGTTAACACCGAAGTTAGACTAGGGATGACGACAGTTTAGTATTATTGACAGCTCTCGAACTAGTGCTAAACTTCTTTTTATAATAGCGTTTATTTTCGTTCATTGTTTAAGCCCAGAAATTATTTCGGTAATATATTCAGACTTACTTTAAGACACATAAGAGGGTGTCTGTCTAATAAAATGTAAACATCAAACAAGACTTGTAATTCAGTAGATTTAAAATGAATAGCTTAATGTATATCCCATATATAATATGCTAATAATGAAATCGCTACCGCTTACGCTATCTCGTCGTATGTGGGCAGGTCCTTAGTTTAGCGCGGTTGTCGGTATTGGTCGAGGCATTTTCGGCCCATGTATCGATGGGGCTATGCTGTGTCCAATATCCTAGCTAAATTATATCTAGATAACTTGCTGGTTCGAATTAATGTCGGAAAATCTACGAATTTAGGCTCATACATAAATCGTTGTACCTTTATAGACTGAGAATGCTCTGCGTAATTTAAAAATTTAAAAATGGATACCTGTAATTATATTTATCCATAAATCGCCTTTCTTTACTGGAAAAGTGCCCCGATCCTGGAAATTAGCTAACGTGTAGTTCTTGCGTAAAAATGGCAGTCGTGCCGACCTAACAAATTACCGCTCCATATCAATAACCTCTATAAACGGTTAAACTATAGAACGTATATTCAGCTCCTGGCCCATTTCCTACCTAGAACAAAATGACCCTTAGCGACCGAAGTTGAGTCCATCATCGGTCGAGAGGAGACCTTCTAGTATATGCCATTTACGTGTTTAGTGAGGCCCTAGAGAAAAACGAGCAATTGATGTCTCCCTTTGATAGGGTCTGGCATGCTAGTCTCATAAGCAAATTTCAAGTACATGGCATATCCCCTGGTCTGATTGAGTGGATAGAGTGGATATTAATTTTAAATAAAGCACAGATCCGACCGTGTATGGAGTACTGTTGTCATATCAGGACAAGCGATGCCAAATACCAACCTTAGTTGCGGTGGAGGGGCCAGGAGGTTGACTTTTAGTTGAGACTTTATTTATATTTAGTCAGTTTTGAGTATAGATGCAAACTGGCATATAGGTTTTTTTCAGATTGCATTTTGAGGCGAGTGCGCAGGAATTACATGAGTTAATTCCCCATCTCCATTTTACTATCGGACGCTTAGACACATGGTTGGTCCCCATCCTTGTATAGTACGTATACCACGCGTTCGAACTAAGCGATTCGAATCTTCGTTCGTACGGACTTCGTACGCGTACGGAGAATGATTGGAACTTTTTGCTAGCGTCAATATGACCACATATCCACTTAAATTCAGAGAGATTCAGGAGACCGGCTGCGGAATCTATTGCTATTAGGTCAAACCAGTGTTACTATGGAGATTGGTTCACAAATTTTTCGTTTCCAGTTGTGAATTTTAAAAATTATCGTCGATCGTCAGATAGAAGTAAAAACCTAAAACTATTTATTACATATGAATAGTTTTTAGATATTTAGGTTAATCAATTAAATAATAAATTTAGAGTTTTTACTTTAAATTCGAACTTTTACGAATCAGACGTTTGCTTATCAGATTGACTTTTATTTTTAAAATGCTTAATATAATCTGTAAAAGGCCGAAAATTAAGTGTCAAAAGTATATGATCCTGATTGATTTGGGTGAAGTGGAAAAAGAATTGTCTAAGTATGTTACAGACAAAATGTCATTGAAAGGCTGTAAAGTTTTCGTCGCTTGAGCAGAGATTTTATGAAGCGACATAAAAACTCAAGATGTCGCAGTAATGTAGTTTCAAATAAACATTGTTCATAGAATTCTACACGACATTTACGTCCTCATAGTACTGCGTTATAACCGTGTGGAAGGGATCTAAAGAACGATCTCTCTTCGACGTTGTTCGCCGTGATACTTTGCTCGTGTGGGTGGTGAATTAAATATGCGCAGTTATTAAGTAAAATATAGTTAAGGCATACTTACGTACTGCACAGGTGATTGCGTTGTATACATGTAAAGAGAAAACATTGATTTATTAGTTAGATATCGATAAACAAAAGAGAAACATCGATATAAAACGGTTTCTAATCAATACGTCCTAATCAAATGTCACGTATTGATGTCGACAAACAAAATGACAGATTGCATAGTTACTCAGTTTTTTATAATGAATAATATATTGCTTGATCACAATATGCTTAACCACAATCTAACCTGATAAGTGGTGATGTGGTCTACCGATGATATGTATGTATTAGTGCAGTATCAGCCTATTAACCTTCTCTCGTAGCTACCATTTTCTCTCAAAACTACAATTAGCTCTATGCATTAAAATAGTGATATGTGAACAGTACCAATATCATGAACTGAATCCCAATTCAACAAATAAAACTTATATGTAATTGCAATTTTAGGAGTTGATTTACCAGAATAGGTATTGAAGGTGTAAATTTATTATTAATAGGTAATTTTATTGATACATATGTACCAATACACATTTCCCCCGTGTGGCGTACAGAGAACTAATGATCTATTTAGATATAAGGATTTAGTGTTTATATGTTATCTATATTCTATGAAAAAGATTAGGATAAAAAAATTGCGTATAAATATCTAAAACCGAGGATTAAAGATTAGAAAACGAGCTACTACGAGCATTGACTGATATTGTGGGATTACTTAAGCATGTCAAAAGTCAAGTATTTTTAACTAAGACAGCATATCTTACTGTCGTACGTGAAAAACGTTGTAAGTTGTACGAAAACAACCGTTATACTGCAGGGGCTGAATACTTTGGATGTGTTGTGGAACGAAAGTCTACCTCGAGCAATATTTCCGGGTCACCCAGCCGCCGAATTTACTAATTTATCGCCCGCTAAGCTAATAAATTTAAAACAGGATTACGTGGTTCGTGCACAAAGCAAAGCTTTATAATTTGCCTGATATAAATCTCCTCTCCTTTGACTCTAACATTTGAGACTAATTTAAAACATGAGGGTAACGCCTACAAGTGGGTGTTGCCGAGTCTTAGTTGATTTTGTTAAAGCTTGTACTAGCTTTTAAAGTCGCGCAATACACAATAAAATTAAAAGTAGTTCTATTGTTTCCGTGATAAGGGAATATAATGCATTGCGAATAATTATTCTACAGTATCCAATTTGAAAGTAATTCTTTTCCTCTCTTCTTTTCAGACAATATTCGTTTACAGCTGGATATAGGCTTCCCCATTTGATCGAACCCATGGAACTTCGCCCAAATCTTCGGTCCCTGGTTTGGGAGGCCTACCTACGCTGCGTCGATCTGTCACAATGGCATTCACATATATAAATATAAAATAGTAACTTTTTAGTTCTTATTTTTTCAATAAGATCACTTGGCCATAGATTATTTTCGTATAAACTATACAGGTTTATATAGTACACAGTTCCAAAATTATGACTAAGCAACCACCACCAGTAGCAACCTCTTAGTATGCAGCCTACTGCGATCGTCAACTCGTCTGCCAAGTATGGCACTTTTGGCAAAGCCCCTTAAGGTGGCGACAACAAAAGCGTGGCCCCCGGTGCACGACAGCCTACCTGTTACTAGCTATGATAGCGGTGCAGGGTGACGGCGGACGGTTGCGAAGAATGTTTGATGCGGACAACAGAGTACCGATTTTTGAGGAGGTCGTGCAGTAGACGATTTTAAACTAACCCAAAACTTTAATAGATTGTATATATTAACATTTATCATGAATCACTCCGTATATGTGTGAATCGTATAAAAAACCCGTTAGTATTTGAGTGTATCTCGTACGTATGTCGTACACAGAAAGACGTAGGGACTTTGTTTTATAATTTGCAGCGAAGAAGTTTTTTCTAATTGATTAAAAAAGATGTTTGTTTGTAAAAAAATGAACCTTTTATTACATTTCAGGGTCGACTTTGGGCCACCTACACGATGCGCTCACAGACGATAATAATAGGAGAACAACGCTAACCAATATTATAGCACTCGCTCACGCATGACAATATAAATCCATGATGTCCAACCGTTGCATTATTACCATCGATATATAGTATACACTAAATTCACAAATATTTCGGCTACCAGTTTTTTTAGTGTTAATAAAATTATACCAGCTTCCGTCCCCGCCGACGTGTGAATTGTTATAGGTCACTTTATACTATGCGTTTAAAAAGCAATGTTGTGTTTTCTGTGAGCGGACTGGGCTTCCTCAGAAAGTGTTCGTTCATTTTACCCACTGATGCCAAAACGAATCTAATGGTACTAATGTGAGTGATTTTAGTTAACGCCCAGGTAGCATATATTTTTTAAGTTTTGATAAATTGTTACGTACATACACACAAACGCTCAACCCAGGATCTACAGGGGTAGACGGAGAATAAGTTTGTGTTTTGTTCGAACCTTGCATACCTCTTACGTCTCCTCAGTATATAGGCATCGGTTCTGAGTATTAATTAATGTTTGTTTTTCATTAAATCGTCAAGTTTGTATATGTTACACTCAAAATAATTGTTATTATCCACTATGAATAAACTAGCTAAATAGAGCAAAGTAATTATTCATTATCTAAACGTCATTATTTATCACATTGCCGGTCATTATGAGTATTGCTACATGGTCATCGGCCAATCAGGTACAAGATATACCTAACCAAAACTAATTCCTAATGCCTTACCTTATGAGTTATACTTATGAGTCTGATTATTCAAATTAATTCATTGAGTTGATTTTAAGTTTTGTAATTATAGATCAGAGCATCTACAAAACGCAGGAATTTTGTGTTATTTTTGTTTTAAACTAATATTAAAATAATTTGTTGGAAAACATAATTATAAAACATGTCTTTATTATTTGACCTAGCAGACATTATTTGGAATGCTCAGGCATTATGTATATTATCTATATATTTTTAGAAATAAAGTAAAGGAGGAGTGTTTGACTCGTTCTCTACACTGCTTACTCTGGGTTCTTATTGATCAATCTTAAGCATTCCCATATCTCTAGAAATTATAGTCAAGAGGTATTTATTAGAATATAAACATTTAGTTTGGTAAGGTATCCATTGTCAATAATCCTTTTCATTTTTTTCTTCTTAATACTCTTTTAAAATCTTCATGTGTAGAATCAATTGAGCTCTTATACTAAGACAACACTACTACACAGAGATAATTATGTGACGATCCATCTTGATGATGGAGCCTTTCAGCAGGAACATCCACAATTGTCACTGTCAAAACTTAACAAATTGCTTTGTGTGCGTCGTATGATGCAGATGCATAATCTATTATTTAACATCACTTTGGAGCGTGTAAATGTGAACCCGGATTGTTTGAGGGTACGCAACAACTGTACCGAGCTGCGCACAAGGCATGTCCCGGTGTTCGGCCGACATCCGTTACCACGTCATATTGATTGCGTTTGCATGTACGTCAATTAGGGTCCGCGGAACGATGTGTCTTCAGCACGACTAATTATCGTCTTGTCAACTTGTATGTGTGTGTAATTATGTATATGAGCTAACAGCGACTTTAATATACATGTGTGCGATATATACCTATGTAATTTCCAATTATTTCGCAGTTTAATTCAATATTATTATATGTGAAGTGATACTTACGCCCTGAGAAACGGCCGTTGGTTGAAAGCGCCAAATGCAACAGAACCGAAAAAAAACCAAGTTAAACATTAATACAAAAAATATATTTCTATTTTATTGTAAATAAATTCTCAATTGGTTTTCACTACTTTACTACCGTTAACATATTTATTAAGGATTTTACTTGAATATCTTGGGATATTATTCATACATGGCAATCTGATCCCGATCTAAGCAGAACTTGTACAATGGAAACCAGATAACTGATATAATACTTTTCTTTCCTAAATAAATACATAAATAGATAATTACACCCAGACTCAAAAGCAAAAGCAAGCTTTTCATTGAACATGTCTGTTTGTCCTGAGTCTGTCTGTGTCATGTCCCGGTCATAGAAATACTTACAATATTTTCAATAATCACTAACAAATCAAAACTTTTAATAGAAAACTGGTACTGAGAGTATATAATCTATCTATTTTTATAAAATAAGAAACCGATTGACTGATACATCAACCCACAGCCCAAACTACTGGGCCTAGAGATCACATTGAACCGCGAGGCTCACATTCTTTATTTTATATATTATCAATAAATAATATAATATAAATTAATTAGAAGAGAAAATACAATAACAAAAATGAGGATATCTAATTAAAATAATATAATGGTTTGTATTTGTATCTTTGCTGTCGCTTTGTTGAACGGTGTAAAATTATATAATTAATAAAATTTGCAATCTTACCGTGAAAGGATCCTGTAACAAAAGAAAAAAATATATTAACAACATATCTACGTAATACAAATTTGAAGCATGTACATATTTACTGTCGGTATTTTATATCAACAACTTAATCAATGTACCAAACTAGTCTCGTCCGGCGGTTTTGTAGTGTCCGTACTATGTTAAGTTCTCAATCATAGTCCATACCACAGTCACGGAAAGCTGTTCTTATGTAGAACAACAGTTGCTGACTTCTTAATAGTGGACAGGAATAAACCGCAAAGTATCGTAAATATTATATATATTTCGGTAAATTATAGGATTTTATATTGCTTGATTTTGAATTAGATTCAGTTCAGTTTTGACCCGTCCTTAAAATGTTAAAACTGATATTTATAGCAACACGTAGCAACTGTAGGCACAGCGAATCCGCAACTTTTGTGTAAGGTATATTTCACGATTAGCGGCGATTTAATTTGTTTAAATAATGCTGATATATCCCGATCAATACAAAGTAAAGGTGGGTGCCAACGAAAGAGAACTGTTGCTCGGTACCTATACTGAGAATACCGATTCTGGTTGAGGTAACCAGAAGGAAAGAGTACTAGAACTTAAGAAATAGACCACGCTAAATTGTGTCGTTTTGGAGATGAACTTTACAAGATTTTGAGATGTGAGCTTTTAAGGTAGGTATTTTCGTAAAATTATCTACATATTCATAAAGCTGAAGACTGTTTCGATAAGCACGCACTATGGCCGATTAAAAACTAATAGGAAGCAATAAAAATACACATCATTAATAATATAAAATACAATTAATCCTAGTGCTGTGCTAGAGGCTAACAAAAACGCCGGCAGCCATCAAACCTCGTCTACATTCCCATAGCGTACTCGCGTATGTACCTCGATGGCCGAATCACAAGCTAAACTGTAATAAAAACGTGAAGCGAAGCGACGGCTGCGCATATTCCCATGGTCGGGAGACGATCCTACTGCGTTTTAATACACCTATAATCGCCGGACGATCAGGGTTCGTATGAAATATGTAATACAGCTAATAGGGCTCGCTGGGCAGCTTCCTCAGCGGTCGCGGCCAATTTCGCCTTTGATAATAACCTTAATACCCCAGCGATATGGCCATGCGTGTACAATGAGGATAGCTAATGATGCGACCGCCTCCGCCGTCGATAATTCACCCGTTTTGTGAATATGTTTGAATACTGTATTGGATTTTAGCGATTAGGTCGTTCGATAGCAACCGTCTGCCTTTATATTTTTATTTTAATATAAAGTCATATTTTTTTATATGTACCAAAAATAAATTTACAGTAAACGCTGTGGAGTTAAGTTATCTCGAAAATGGCTTCAACGATTTGTATGAAATAAAAATTGTAAATTAGTACGGTTTTTATTTTTAATTTTATCTACAAAGGTGTCTTTTCCGTAAAGATGCCAATTTCCTCGAAAACAAAAAGGATTTATTTATAATTAACAACGCAGAGAAAATTGCGGCTAGAATAGTCACGGAAAGTTAAAAAGTAAATAAAATAAGAAGCATTAGTATTATATATAATAATTAGGTAATTAATATCGGGTCCTTCCATAGACGATTATACATACATAGTAGGTCGGTCGTAGGTCTATATATACATACACGAATTGACGTTTCATCGAACTGGCTCTACTTTGGTCTCAAATATCTGGCGATGGTTAGACATTCCAAATTAAAAATTATTTCAACTTCAGAAATGTATATTTGTGTTTGAAACTGATTGTTTGTTTTGTTTTAGCGCCATTTGAATTTTATTTGACATGTTCTTATCACAATATGGAAAATTTAAAATATCGCATTATTTATGGATACGAGTTCCATCAACGCTGCAGAAACAGCTAACAAACGAGCTACTGTAAAAGAAAACACGGTACGGTTTTGGGTTCAACGATTTTGTTCTGGAAATTTTGACTTACAAAACAAGCCTCGTAGTTGGTAATAAAGAATTAAAAGTGAAATACATACCACATGAATTGACTGAGTCCTCGAGTCGGAAGCTGCCTTAAATTACCTGACCATCACAATAACAAGGGGATTTTGAATCATATTTTTAATGACGTTGAAAAATAGATCCCGGAATGATAATCAGAAAGACTTATCGCAATAGTTAACCACGGGAGACCCAGCCAAATCCTGTTACAGTCAACTCAGGAAAAGGTACTGATGAGTATCTTGCGGACCAGTGCTGGTGTCAGTCACTACAGCGATCTAAGATCTGGCGAGACGATTGCGGCAGACCTGAATTGTCAACAACTACAGACCATGACGGAAAATACTATTTAACGACCACTTAAGCAACCAAGACAGGTCAAGACTCTAGCCCACTGCTGCTTCAGGACCACGCTCGACCACACGCGGCAATGAAAAAACGCCAATTTAATATGACCACTGAGATATTTAACGACAGGTCCATATCAATTATGAGGTCTAAGAAAGTTTTTATTAGTAAAATTACTATCTCCATCCAAAAAGACAACTAAGATACCATGTAAGTTCATTTTTAATCATTATTTTACTGATATAAACAAAAAAAAGGATTTATTAATTATTACAAAAAAGCGATATTGCCACGCTTACAATTTGCCAGACAAAAAAAACGTATAATTAATCACAATCTTGCAACACAGTCAACGCCGCACAATTAGTCATCGGGTGTCATTACGACCGATGTGTGCTGGCCGTGTAAGTGATACGATGCCATGGCTATAAGTGTGGTGAATGAGGATTTCTAAAATAAGAGGCAATTTATTATCGAAAGCATTGCAGGCGCGGTGACGCAAACATTCGTCGACAGATATTAAGCGGTTAAACTACTGCATTAGAACGTAGCGAGAACACGAGAGCCAACTATATCATCTCTTCTGTGCTACTATGACATTTGAAACTTCAATGCATCAAAAAATCAAACTGTGGCGTCTCTTATTTAATAGACAAACACACACGCACACTCGTAGTAGCCCAAAAAAAAATTAAATTTGTAAATCGATTAGAAAATCGCACATTCATTAAATACTACTGCAATAATATGGCTACGACACGTTGGTAATTAACGAATCGGAAACAAGTTCAGGATTGTCTCTAACATTGTGAATTTAATTGCAGGCCTGTTAGTGGCTCACCCCGTGGATGTGTCGTTAATAGAGCGTTGTCTCTTCATTTTGTTTGAACGTTCACTGACTCTGTTATTTCGGAGCGGCTAATAAATTGCGCGATGACAGGTGTCAGCTGCTCCAACGCCTCTGCACTCTTGCGTCGATGTCTCATTCCTCACGCTCTGCTCCTAAATTCTCTTATTTTATCAACGCTTCGTTCAATTTTCGTTTCGTTCCTTCGCCATTCTATTTGTTTGAGTTCGCATTATAATTTCAGTACGGCTTAATACGTCTAGACTATTTTTTTTAAGAAAACGAGACGGTAAACATAATTCACGCACATGTACACTTATTTCCGCAATCAATGTATCTTACATGACAAATTTCAATTCGTATGATTGTAGTCTTTTATTTTTCCCGTCGCTACCATGTTAACCGTTTTATTAATGGCTAGTATGTTTCAAAAACTTTAATGTATGTTTTAAAAGCGAATGTAAGGGTCGCTTAAATGTCGTTTCTTCAATTTATTAATACTAGTATCTTAAGCTTGCAGGTGCTTTTGATGTAATTATGAAACAAAAACGAAATTTAATGTAAATTTATATATAGGTAATAAATATCAATTATAAATGAGACGGAAAGGAGTCGACTATTTTAACTCGAATAATTTATATGACTCAGTTGCTGACAGTAGTAGAATAAATGGAACAGTAGAAGAGCAATGAAGCGTTTAGTAGTCCGGTAAACCGCTGCAAGATTTATGCGGTGCACGAGGAAAATAGCTTTCAAGTAATATTACTACTTTTATGGTTCAGTTTCGTATTTATTAGAAAAAAATGCACTTATTCATTGCCTTCTACGATTTTTAATTTACAAATGGATTCCGTGGAGTTATTGAACCAAAGTAAAAAGGAAGAAGAATGCATTTAAAAATAGATAACTGTAATGAAGTAATGAAAAAATGGCTGTCTCACTATTTGTTTTGTCAAATTGCAATGTGCCTGTAAAAATTAAATCGTATGCCGCGCATTCGTTTCTTATCTTCCTCGCTTGATTTTTTTGTAATTTGAATTCGCGAGACACAACTTGGAATTATAGTTAAACGTCAAAAAGTTGATATTGGTTGCGATGACAATGTATGTCATGCCAAACAACAAAATATCAAACATGTTATTGTCACACATTTTCACATTACTATGGCAACCTAAATTATTTTTAAGGTTTTTTTCCATGATAAATGGTACCTTATGACATTAACGGTATTCCTGAAAATATGTGAGTAAAGATGTGCATTAGTTAGCGGAGAGGGAGTATACATTCAATGTTCAATTTTTAGCAATATTTTAAAGAAACCAATCATAATATAAGTGCCTGTTAAAAATACGTAAAGATTACTTTCTTCTAACACACACGAATAAAGTTAATCATCGTTGACCAAAGGAGATATCGAAAACGTTTTGTTTAAAAAAATAATTATAACCGTCAAGTATAAAGTTCCGTTAATAAATTACCGTATTAAAAACCAATAATAATAAAATTAAGAAGTTTTTGGTATGAATATTATATTATTATAGATTAAACTTATTTGAAAGAAAATAAAGATTTTTTTATAAAGTAAGAATTCAAGATTTACAATTGTATTTCTTTAATAAACTATTTAAACAATTCAACAACAAGAACAACAGCTTAGAGCCCTAAAAAGATCGTATATAATAAATCAGTCATATATGTATTTCTTTTTACTATCGTTAATTACAGAAGGGCGTATATAAATAAAGAACGAGCGGCCATTGAGGCGGGCTGGAGGCGATCGCCGCGCCTCGACGTGTTGCGACAAGCAAATGCACTTATCTCACCGGCTGTTGAAAAACTGCCCCAGCCCGCTGTCGTCAGTTAGTTGCACCAACAACGTCCTATAACCGGAGTCATTGCCTCCAAACTTTACTTTAATACAGCGTTTGGATACCGAAAACGAACAAAAAGTAAAAATCACAATCAAAAGGACAGAGGAAACAATAAGAAATTTACTTTTGTCCGTGTTCTTTCCGTTATCGTTTCTTTTTATCGTTAACGTTCAACGCCAAGATCAATGAATGAAAATTGTAATCCCACGAGTGTTTAGAATTGATCAAGAAATAATTAGCCCGGAGCAAATATACGATCCCGAAGCGCGCCCTTTCATAAACACGTCGGTAGCCGGACGATAAAAAATAAACAGAAGTCATTGAAGTATTATCGGTACAAATAAATTGTCCGGCCGCGAATGAATATCAATAAATTGAAAATGTAAAAACATATCATCGATTATTGTAAACAGCTGGCGGCCATTTATGCAAAACCACTCATTCATTGGGCCAATTCAACAGCGGTAGCGAAGGCCGATGAAATTTTAATTGAAACTTAGAACGAGATGCACGCTTTATCCTTGTCAGAAGCTTAACGCTTTTGCACGAGAATTATTACTTTCGATCTTACTGTAAGTATGTTATATAAATGCATTCCATTTAAGATTATTTAGTGTTCTTCCTTCCTTCCTTTTTACATTTTAAAATGTTGAACTAAAATATAAACACAAATGTCCTTTGCAAGAAACCGAACTTAGCAATTTACATAAATCCAAAACTTTTCCTCGACAAAGGCCTTATTAAAATCTTAAAGAGAACTTTAATTTGCGTTGACAGGCACATCATTAATCTTATTACATTGCAACCTCCCAACTTCTCTATTACAACAAAGCAACAGGAAAATACTCGGAAGTAAATAACGTCAAGATAAAATCAGAGTGGACTTTTTTGGTTGGCTAAATATGTAATTTTATAAGCAAATGTCAGTTAATTAGACAATATTTAAACACACAATAACTGTAGGAAACTTATTTTATAATTGAAATGTAACAATCAATCAATTATAAACATCAAACATATCGTACAGAGAGATAAGCAGAGTATAACGGTACTTTTAAAATAACATTCTGAGTAAAATCGTACATTATAAGTTCTCTGGCCATTTAATTTAAATGAGAGAGAGACAGCAATCGCAACCTCTTATCACCGACGTGG
The DNA here is from genome assembly GCA_029849275.1 of Papilio elwesi. Classification (NCBI taxonomy): domain Eukaryota; kingdom Metazoa; phylum Arthropoda; class Insecta; order Lepidoptera; family Papilionidae; genus Papilio; species Papilio elwesi. The sequence goes on along the minus strand of CM056717.1, from coordinate 13,874,749 downwards.
TTAAGTCTTAGAATCATAATTTATTATTTAATCATAACAATCAATATTTTTTATAGGAATGGAGGTTTTAATTGCAAATCTTAGCCATTTAGCTGTCATTTATGTACAGCAAATATGCCAGTATCAAACATCCTGAACATTACGTATGGACGTTGAACTTACTGGTATGTTCTACGTTTTCCGAAGAGTTAAAATAGTAGCTAAGTTACGACAAATTAAATTTTATTTCTTAGTTTTGATGTACATACATACTAATTAATCCTACTAAAGACTAATAAATTATGGTAAAGATTTACCTTTTACAAGTCTACATAATAGTTTACTTTTCTGTTTGATCTACAATTGATTGTTACCTTAAATCTGTCTCGCGTCTTGCCTTGAATATTTATACCTTTAAAATTGTTGGTGCATAAATAAAGAACTTGTCGGGAATTCCTTATGGTAGGTTATCGCAGATCCCGAATCTCCCTTGTCTTTGCATTTGGTTAAACAAATACTGGCCTCGTGGATCGGTGGGCAGATACTAATTAAAAACTATATAGGACCCGGGTCGTATATTATAATGACAGAGGCGCTGTGCTCTTGTGCATTCGGCACGGTCGATTCAGTCGTTTAACGTTTATACGAAAATCGATTTATTTTAAAGTAAGTAACATAATTGGTAGTTAAAAATACTGTTACGTGAATTATTATGGGAAATCGTTTAATGTTTTTAAACAGCGTTAACGCTAACGAAATATTAAAGCACTCACTTTTGAGAAACACAACGGTTAGGCAGAAGTACTATGGATCAATTCGTATGATCTTGACTCACCCATGCTGTTAAGTCTCGTTGGTTTAAAAGAAGACAAACGAGTAACGTTATGTATCAACAATCACGAAAAGCAGATGATTTATGAATGCGTTATCAGTCTTTATGGAGGAAATAGGAAAGGAGTATACAAAGAAATAAATGAAAAGGATGGGAAACGTATCAAAATGCAGGACTATAAATACCTATTTTTTACACCCTTATATTGTGAGGTTGATACTTCTTCAGTCAGCTAATTCGTGAAACCTGTTGCTTCTAGTGCTGTACCACTGTTAAAAAGGTACTCTTAATTATATATGACGATATTCACACGTTGTCTTATTTCCGTCATGCTAAACATTATCTCGCCCAGTTTATATGTATAAAAAATAATAAATAAGATAAATATCAATTGTTAGTAGCAACATTTATAGCTCAAACTATCTGCGTAGCCGGCACAGATAGAGGAGTATGGAAAGAGTATTCAATAGGGGATGGGATCAAAATATTTTTTTTGGTTATCCCTTTCCCTGTCCATTAAAAGTGCAACACACACCACGCAATCAACACATCTACAACTCAGCATGTTGTGGATGCCTATGGGTAGCGTTCACTTAAGATGAAGGTAATGGCTTGCTTGTTTGCCACCTTCTGTTATAAAGACTCGGACGAAATGACAGAAACTACAAAGAGTTGGTATATCTATATATATAAAATTTTCCTGTCACAGTGTTAGTTGCCATACTCCTCCGAAACGATAACCGATTTCAATGAAATTGACATTGGGAAGGTCTGAGAATAGGTTTTATCTTTCTATCTGTCTATCTATCTATCTATCTATCTATCTATAATCTAAAATATTATAAATGTGAATGTAAGTTTGTTTGTTACTCTTTCACGCGAAAACTACTCAACCGATCATCATGAAACGTTCTACAGATATTCTTGGAGGTATTAGAAGTAACATAGGATACTTTTTATGTATAAAAATAATATATAAAATGCGAAGTATGTATGTTCTCCATATACTCTAAAACCGCTGGACCGATTTCGATTAAATTTACAGGGATTGTCCCGATTGGCACGGCGGGTGTTCCTGTGTTTTGTAGCGATCGGATCAACATAATTAGTGGTACCCGGGCGAAACCGGGGCGGGTCACTAGTAATTTATAAATTATACAACAGAATGCAAAATGGTGTGTATCTCAAGTTGTCATTGAATGTCCCTTCATTCTTCTTCATCAACCCGAGTGCAACCCATCCATCAGTTAATACAAAATTTCAACAGCTAAGAGAGTAACACAACATAAACTAATTCTGAGGCGAAACAAACTTGTACGGGTCAGCTAGTTATCAATAATATAAACAGTAATTTGTCTTTGTATAAATCATTAAAAAATGTAATTATCCTTTCTCGCAGCAAAGAAACAAAGTGCGGTGTTGTTAGGTTTCGCCTTGAATACGGCGGGAGTTTGCGTGGCTCGTTACAAAGCAGAAAAGCGAAGGTGGGCGTTAGTTAATCACTATTCGCATCTGTGATGAAGTGTTGTGCGCTTGTAATTACTTCGTGTGTTGATTTAAGCTTTATCACCGGCCCGGGAGGTGGAAACCGCGGCCAGCTCTCGCGTCGCTATATTGAATTTATCCTTCACCAGATAACTACGCACAGTTACCGGACCGACGCTGAAGACGCCACGGAAACCTATTAAAATATGAGAGATAACATCGATTTTTAGTCCGGACGAAGTGGGCCGGGCTATACAAGAATCGGATGCCGGCTACTTCCAACACGCCCGATATCTCGTTTATAATTTTTGTATATACAATTGTTTCTAATTATGTATCAGACGGACGTTCAACTCGATATTGTCTGTAATTATTTTTCGTGTGCTTTCTCATTTTATTTGTAATTTGTTCTTTAATTGGCTTCTGATTATGAAGTGGTTGTAATATTTTTAATTATAATCTCGTTAGACGCCGCGATGTTATCGAATGCTTCTTATTAATTCATGCGATGGAACGAATGTTTGTGTTATCGTTTCAACACTAAGTACATATTGATGAAAATTTGTTAATATGTTTTCACTTACTACTATTTGCTTAGGAGCTTGAATGAAAAATAAAAAAAAATCTTTACCCATCTGAGCTACACACCTTTTAATACATAGTTTTTTCCCTTTGATATTATTTTCCTTAAAAAAAGGTTCATCTAGTGAAGTTAAAGCGGGTGATTAATAGCAGAGCAAATGTTCAAAATTTGCATAAAAAATGAAATAATTTCACTAATAGGCAGTTTTTTTTAAAAGATAGGAGGGCAAACAACACTAGAGTGTAATCATGAATTTGAACGACTCATGTATCGATTCTGTATTTAATTTACCCCTCTGGGTTACGCGCGTGAGCACATATTTTATTTAAATTTTTAATCCATAACATTGAAACTTCATAGGTGCTATTGTAAGGTAGAATCAATCGATAAAACATTCAAAATCCATTATGATAACTCAAACCGTTTAAATGAAAAGCGGAAAAAGCTTAGTTATATAAAATTTTTAAGTTTCCCAAGTAAGCCTACAACGATTTTAGGTTAATTTTAACGCGAAATATAAAAACTCCACAGAACATTCCCAACGGGGTGAGGTTTAGGTAGCACATCCTCATCATTCCCCTACAATTTGATTAATTAAAAGTTTCGCATGAAAAACAGTAATCTTAGCGCGGGGGCTGTACCGAACTCAAGTTCCTTTGTATTTTATTCTATAAAGAGAAGTTTTTCAGTAAAACAATGCTCAATCTGCAACAAAATATAAAAGTTTCACAATAACGTATACGCCTCGGGCGGGGAGATCATCAAAAACGGGATTTATTCCTCTTTCTAAAATTTACCCGTCTATTTACCAGGAGAATTATTACGAACTGCGGTTTTCGATGAGGGATATAAAGAGGGAGATAAAGTTAATTTGACCAACATTAATTTTTAATTAATACTTTTTGAAAACAACCCGTAATAGGATTGGGAATGAATGTGTTTTATTGGACAAGTACAAAATAATTTTAACTATTTTTTAAAATTCAGTTGTGAAAATTTCTCCCTTAAATAAGTACTTGCCTTAAAATACATTATTCATTAATAGACTTTACTTTAAGTAACAATGAAGAGTTCTATCAATTAAATCAAGATAAATGTGTATAACGGGGCACATGTTGTAGTTCAGCTTAATGCAGAAGAAGTGTCTATGTGTACATATGTGTTGGCATAATGTTGCTGTTATGTGGCGCTCCAATTCGGTACTGCCGTGGGCGGGCGGCGTGGCACTTCGCTGCAAGCGGCCTCTCCCAATTAGCCTTAAAATAATGAACATGTTTTATATTTCCACCCGACTGCGGCGTGTACTCATCCCCGTTTGCCCCGGGAGGTCATGCGGTTGTGACCCTCTCGACTGTATCTTCGAGCGGGTAACATAATTACGAAGGGACACGTTGCCGAGTTGTGCTCAAAACGGCGGACGGACGGTGCAACGTTTCGTGTGTTAATGCGATGTTCAATTGTTGAGCGGTAGTTATGTAATAATGTTTTGCGGTACCCGTGGCCCTAGATCGTTCCCACGCTAATCAATTTAGGGTGGTATTATTAAGATTTTTTTAATGTACTTTTTTCACAGACTCAGACACTAACTAATATCTTCTCAAAATTAACTAAGTGTATTTTTTCATTCGAATAATGCGTTATATCTTGATCGTCACATTTGTCCATTTTATGAGTATATAAGAATATTCGAAATGAGATGAGATGACATATAAAATCTGTATAAAACGAAATTGCGAAAGAAAATAAAATGATAACATTTTCAATTAGCCGCGATGACAAACGAGAAATATAACGTTATACAGTCTCATCTCATTTTAATAGACTCTTAACAATTTCCTGCCCGTTTAGTCTACAAATAACTCGACCGCTTGCGGAGATCTAACTAAGCTTGAATAAATAATGAATTCGGTGAGCGGGCTCGCCGGCTTCTGATCAATTGCCACAATAGCGGCCGGATGATATACTCTGCGAGACGCGGCGATAAATATTCCAAGACAAATGTTTGGAGCGTCTCCGGAGAGTTGCGGTGACACTAAATTTAAAAGCTTCAATTGTACAGAAATAACCGAAACACGGTTAAGATCTTTTGAAAACAAATCGTGTATCGGGCGGTTGACGACAATCGTGATTGACTGCGCAAGTGAACAACTCTAATATAAACAAATTAATAGGGAGCGAGCCTGTCCCGCTGTGGCGGTGGCGGGCATAATTTAAAGCCGGAGCCGTGTGGCGGGGCCCGTGAGGAACGACGCCGGGGTGTCATTACTGTATTTACGAAAAAATATTAGACGCGAGAGCTGTAAATCAGGTCGTGTTAGCTTACATTTCGCTCAAAACACGCTTCCTGTCTAGAGCTGGCACGATCATATTTTCGAGGAAACATAATTCTCCAGTGATAATTTTTAAGCACATCATAATTTTCATCATGTCCCGAGTTTTATTATATCATATGGAACGTCATATTTCATACGCCCCGGCAGCTCTATCTCAGCTCCCGGATTCCATTATCCATTAGCGTTGTACACGTGTTAATCGCGTCATCTTAGAAGAGCGTATTATCAAAACGAGAGCAATTTTAAGAATGACTCGAGCTATAAATAAAGGAGTCTTTACATTAATTATAAGCTTAATTATGTTTGAATCCCTTTGATTTACAAGCCGCTCTTTGCCGCCGCAAACGAATTGTACTGGCTTAACGGAGTTTCTCGGGCTCTGCCTACCGCTTCGCTGTTATAATTATTTTTGTCGTTGAATAACTGTCTGCGTAGAGCTTACAGATCGAGATGAAAGCGAATTGAGACAAGTTGACGCCTGTAACGTTTTCGAAGATTAGCCGGATAGGCCGTTTACGTCAAGCGCGGTTTTAATGTTATTTTAAGATTTAAGAGTGTACAATGGGGTGAACTTTGTATTAGAGGTAGTGTAGTGATGGATTATCTCTATAGTAGTTTCCTGTGAATCATAAATAAATAGCGGTGAAAGCTGTTAAATTTAAGATTGCAAGTGGTGCAAGAGTTTTTACTAGATTTCTGCCAAAATATATTTAAAAATATTCTTTTAACGCTATTAAAGTGCATGTCATCGAATATTCATTTAATCAGATTAAATAAAAAAAATATAATTGTTGTACGAACAAGATAAGAGACGCTAAGACCGGATTATGCTTCAATTTCTCCGCGGGAGGCGAATATTGGCCGAATATCTTGAGCGTACAGTGTTACCGTCGGGAGCGGCGCGTGTACGCCGGCGGCCATCGCAACGACATGCGCTCCCCCCCCCCCCTCCATACACTTCCCTCGCCGCAACATACCTCCCCCAACCCTCACAGATTACTGCCGCTATACGCAACTATATTTCCGGTATGTAGCTCGGAATCTGACATCATACGTGCGATATGTTAGATTTGATATTTTGTTACGTTTAGTAGTTAACTGTATAATCTCCTTGGGCTGCCGTCCATAACTGCACTTCATGCAACAACTGTAGATTATAGTGTTGCAACACTAAGTTAAAAGATTTTCATTCTTGGCATAAAGAATCACTGAGTATAAACAACTTCTGTCTTCTAAATAACTTCTGGCAAAACAAAAAATTCTCAGTTTAAAACGATACTGTTGATTACTTTTAGTTACTAATAAGTAACAAACGGACTCCGGAGAAAGGAAGAATCCTGACTAGTATTATTACTTAGGGTTCCTTCTGCATTTTGTCTAGTGGAACAGTTTTGAACTCAAAATTACAATAAGGATACAGAGAACGTCTGCAAAACAAAATAACATTTAAGTACATTAAATACATACATAAATGTTTTGAGCTTTCTATAGTTTTAATAGTTTTTACACAAAAAAGCATAAGAACCGTAAGCGTCACAAACAGTGCAATTATTTTTACGTGCCCAAAATAAATCTCTTATGTATCCCATTTATCGTTTGGCTGTCGAATTTTAATTTACCAAAATTGGCGCTATCGTACATCGGGGAGATTGCTGCGCAATTTACGGAGAGCCCGGCCAGGGGATGCGGGGGTGTATCCTCGCACTTTACCATGGCACATTAATTAACCGAACCGAATCTACATACGGCGCGTATCCGTGCGGTGCCCACTGGCGGCAAGAGAGTAGATTTACGACTCGTTCGACCACCATCTATCCGATAAACTAATTGCATCGCACGGCTATTGTTTCTAAACACTAGGCAGAAATAGAGCTAGCTGCAGTGTCAGCGACCGCCAATTGTACGCGCTTGTGGGACAATTATTCGATTGTTCTGTTGGAGCGCTTCGATCTTGGCGTCTGCCGCTCCGATGATAGATGGTCTTTTACAAAGCTGTTGAATTACGTCTATTTCATGGTGAAATTACTCGCTCGCCTCAATGGAACGAACTCTGCTAATTAGGGACCGGGACGAGTATCGTGTGGTTTCTTTTTTATTTCGGATTGTTTGCGTGGAAAACATATAACTATAATTTGTGGACTATTTTTTTTCCTATCCATCCTCACTTCGCTATCCTATCCTTATTAGAAAAAGATGAGAAGACCAAGCGTACCAGATGCGTACCATTGGTCCTCACGGTATTTTATTTTTATAGTATATGGTGGCAAACGAGCATGCTGTACACCCGATATCGAGTGATCGCTACCCATAGACATCTGCAACAATTTAATGAGTTGCAGATGCGTTGCCACCTTTAATGGACAGAGGAAGGGATAAACAGAAAATGGTTGTTTCCCTTTGCTATTCATCCTCTCCACCGTGAAGTCCTCTTCCACCCCTGTCTTCTGTGAGGTCGTGGTATTTCCCCTGTCGAGCCAGCCCATTCGTGCAATAAATGTTGTTGTTGCGGGCTCTATATTGTTATTGTTGTAAATAATTTTATTGTTATAGTAAAAACAAAAAGGCAAAAGGCATGGTTTCGGAAATACATCATGAATAAAGTAAGAAAAAATTGTTTTGCCGAGTATCAGTACATGTATGGCTCACAGCGAAATGACAGACGCCCAAGCTATAAAAGGTCTGTGGGCGTGAAACGCCACGCGATTCCAGTATTAGTTAACAAATTAAAAAATATATAACATCTTTGAGTCCATGAATATTACATTTCAGTATAAAAATACCTTCGATGTATTTTTTTATTTTACAATAACATAAGATTCTTGGTTCTGATTTTCATATATACTTGTATCTTTTATACATAAGAAATATTATAGTAATAAGAAACACTTTATCGCTGTGAAATCATTAACAATTTTTAACAAAAGTCAGGACGAAAAGATAAGTTCGTTATCAAAGCCACGTTTCCGAAAGCGCAAGTCTCCTATCTGATTGGATTGTTCTCAATAGATCGTACGGCCGATACTTAGATCAAGGCAGGGTAAAATGATGCTCCTAATTATTTTAGCACCAATGATATAAAGGTGACTCTGCACCTGCTTAACTAAATCCAATTACTTCGATCAGGAAGTGAATTTAAGACGCAGTTAGTAAATTTTTTGGAATGTAACTTCTATATAGAAAAATCCTAATGCCCTCCGCATTAGGATTTTTCTGTCACGAAAAAGAGTTACGGCCGCGTGAAGAGAGTTTTTTTATGGTTGTTAATTCGTAGCTACCGCTCCTGATTTACCCATTTGAATATTTTTTTCATTCGACAGGTAGTGCTTGTGGTCCCATTTTTTTAAATCTAAAACTGACAAATAGGTTTTCAGTTATTCTAAATAATGCGTACCAAGAAGTCGGTTTGAAATATGTCAATTTTGCTTTGTTGGCTTACATAGGCTACTACTAAAGGACTTACACTAAAATTATGTATGAAAGAATCGTAGCTCTTTATACAAGCTAAAAAAAGCGATCCGCGATGGCATATATCTATCTTCTATGGTTATCCTCACATAATTAAAACGCATGCGTCACTTCTACGCTATTATTCATGTTCGGTGTGAAAACTTATCCATTTTAATGTGTTAATTATCAAGAAAATGAATTGCATATTATAATTGTCTTTTGAACTTTATCGTTCTGATCAATTGTTTAGAAGATATACAAAGGTTAAAAATACGCGCAGCCGAAAAATGCATTAACACTTGTCCGTTGATGTTTCATTTTTACTATGTGTGCACACATTTAGATTTTTTAACTCTAAAGACTACTCTACCCATATCGGATTCAGAGTTTTTTAAACTAGCTAAAATAAAAGGCGCTATTAAAATGTAAACAACAAACCTGAACCTGTCTTTGCCCTACAGAACCATGTTGGTGGTTTGACTGTGGGATCGATAATCCGTAAAAACATTGTTTTGTTTCGATATGTTTTGTAAATTGAATATCACATTTATTTTGTCCAAGTAAAAAGAAGTTGAAAGAAGTGTTACTTTTCTATGTTGAAATGTCAATCATTGCTTCTCTTGATAACGAATAGTTATTTCGAGAGGCTCCATATATCACCAAGGCATGTTAATGCATGAATATCATGACTACTTAAAGATTTTTAAAAGGGTCGATCAAGGTGCTCTAAAATAAACATGTTTAATAATCATTGGCTACTTTAAAGACAATAATAAAACCAGTATTAAAATAAATTGTGTCTACAAATTTAACAATGTGTAGGCCGTATGTACCGGCCTATGATGTTGTATCTTGTTAGTGATGTTAGTATCTTGTTAGGCCGTCGATTCTTGTTATAACTCTCAAATATTATTTTTTCTCCACTTGACTTACTACCTAAGTTGACCCAATTCTACGGAGTCGGTTCGAGGCGTATGCATTATGAACTGTTTGGTACTGGCAGCTCGTCATTCGATCGCACAACGCTTGCGCAGCCGCCGGATCACCGTATGTACCCTTCGCCCTTATTATCCCTTTCATGTTGAATTTCAATTAGCATGCCTTCGTGTTTTGCAATAACAAACCGAGGCCAGTTTGCCGAACACAATGCCCGCGCCTATGGGCGTAGGACGCGGCTATGGGGTCTGGAAAGCCCTTTGCGTAACTACAAACCTATTCTCGAATGAATTTACAAAGTTGTACGTCGTTACATCAGTAAAGCTCTTAGTGGCTTTTAGCTTTGCTGCGAGAAACATATATCTCTAAAATATTGATGGGAAAATACGCAAGAAATGCTTACCATTTTTAAAAACCGACAATATAGAAATGTTAACCGGGCCATAGGTGAGTGATTTCAAATATTGCAAAATATAATTCTTGTTTATTAAAGAATAAAAATAGCATTGCAAGCCATAGAATATATAATTATTAAACGGTTTTATTTTTAGATTTTAATTGAAAATATTGTTCGTAAATAAAGTCTAAGTAAAATTTAACGTAGAAGCAATTTACAAGTGCCAAAAGTAATTCCATAAAATCACATTGATTGCATTTGATTGATTGATTGCTCAAATATAAGGTACAACGTATGGTGCTGAATCGGTTACGTAGGGTATTTCATTTTTTTTACAATTCGGATTAAAAAAACGTCTTCATTAATATATGTTGTCCGAAACGATTTAAGAATTGCAAGGAAAACTTCTTGTCAAGGAAAACATTAAGTTGTGTTCATTGATACTTGTCAATAAGTATCCATGAACACAATTCATGATTCTGCAGTTAGTTACTCATTATAAAAAATAATTCATTGTTATAAATATATTTCTTTTCTAACTCTCAATCTGCCTTCCTGTCTTTAAATCTGCTGCAAAACGACCGTAATAAACATTTCACTTGACATTTATACATGGAAAAATTGACAGTGAAGATGCCATAGAGCACTTTTTCAATTTAGCAGGAATTACTAAATTGAGCAGCCTCGGCTTGAGGCATATCAGAAATAAATTATAAGAATTTCCGTAATAAGGACATATTTTTTGGCTAATGTTATGTAAGGAGTTTTCCAATGTATGTCACACACGTTTTAGACACAAATTTTATTAATCGTGTTGTTGCTACGTGAGAATTTTAAAACGTATACAACGATAACTAACTAGTGGTTAGTCACGCTTAGATAGTGAACTCTCGTCGTTTTAAATTACATAGATAATTTATAAACATTTGATCAAACGACGTGTAAGAAAATATACATGTGAGATACAAAGTTACGCTGTTAATTTGTCATCACTATTCACCTGAAACACAATAGATAGTCTTGTTTCAAAGCGACGTGCCGTTCAAAGGCACTCCGCCCGTTCCCATATCATTTGTTGCACATTGTTTTAAGTTGAATCAAGGCTATCGAATTATTTGTTTTCCAAGAAGAAAAATTATATCATCGTTTATAAAAAATCTGTATAACACATACCTACTACCGAACATCATAAATGATAGCGTCATAGCAACTATTTTCTTACAATAAAAATATAACATTGTGACGGTCTAAGCTACAGTATTAATAGTGGTATAGAGTAGAAGGATACAACGAATACACAGATGTTTTGGGATCGAAAGCTCTAATATGTTATTTGGAAAACAAATTCAAAAGTCAGTTTGAACACACTATTTATCCCCCACTCTGAACGACAGACACGGCCGGTCCGAAGGCATTACACCCACACGCCTCTATCCTTTTGGGAAAACATAAATCCGTCCAATAAAAAACAATTTCTTCCTCAATTCGGGAAAACATTGTTTGATGTGAGCCATTCGAGAATTGATGAGGATTATTAAGCGAGTTTAGTTTTTTATTGTGCAGCGGTGTCGGCGCGGACGTTGCGTTGTCCGGTTGTGTGGCCGTGATATATAGACAGCTGGATAGCTACACGGCCGTAAGATGAGTTGACCTCAGTTTGGCAAAGTAAAGTAAAAATACAAATGATTATTGGTGATAAATCAAAACAATCAGTGATCGCTATCTAAGGTTATTAATTAAAATAAAATATTATCTACTCAAATCAGATTACGTGCTTTGTTACTCAAGGGTAAGGTCCGATTTCCGTCTGCGCATATCTACTCTTCGATGACGAGTATTTTTAATCTTGCTTTATATATTATACAAGCCTCAAAATAATCTCTTTCTCTCTCACACAGTTTTGTATTTTATTACTTTCTTCATTCCCTTTCTTGGCGCTCCGACCTTTACACTTGCACTTTATAATATCACTAAAAGGAATATACAAATAGAAATGAATTTCATGAAAAGATTGACAACAAATAACTTTATACCAGCTTTTGCTCTGAATAAAACAACATAAACGTTTTGTATCAAAACAAAGGAGAGGTTGTATACGATTAACAGAATTAATGAAACCGCAATTCAGTGAAACAGTTAGGAGGAAGTGAAACACGATAGTAGCACGATGCAAAGCAAGCCCTCGTTCACCGCCTCTCCTCGTGCCGCCCGGGACCGAGCGAACAAAGCCACCGCGGGCGAATATTAAATGATAACAAACGGAACAATAGAGCCCAATGATAAAACTTTGAATGAAGTGCCAACACCTCTCTCTTGGCGCCAGAACTAAATTACCAAAACGACTATAACCTGTCTCCTTTCAAATTTGATTGTGCCCAACATCACACGCCCATGAACTCTATAATGAAACGGCCGTATAAAAACAAAACTATGGGCATATATGATTAGGTCGATACACGAGTAAGGTAGAACCACTAAACAAACAACCATTACAAAAACGCCACATCACCGTGTTGGAAATCACTTATTGTTGGATGACTTGCACTCGCGCAAGTGCCTTATGCCAAGGCTCGCGCTATTTGAAAGGCGCCCAACGGTTATATTGTATAGTTTTGATTCACGTTTCATATATGACAACATAAATATTTGTAATACGTACCATTCATCTTAAGTTATTCCTAAGTTTACTTTTAGTATACTCGATGCTGCTCACAAAACCGGTGAAACTGAGAATACCTCTTGGCAAAAGGAAAACAGTGGCCAACTATAAAAAGGATATATTTAATACCGCGCAAATTTAAAAATAAGTTATTTTTATCCCATTCGGTAATATCTAAATAACAATCCAAGGGCCTGCCTCTGAGTTTCGCTACCTTTCAACAAAACTGAGTTCATCAGGTTTTCGTAAGAATTCCATTCTCGCACACTTGCCATGTGAAACAATGCGTCTCATGTGGTACTTTTAAACTGATGGGCTTTTTGGCTTGGAATTTTAGAAAAAGCGTATGCGTAAATCTGACAAGGTAACTATAAGACGTTGCGGATGTTCACGAGCAGTAGCCATCAATTAAAATCAGACGACCTGCTCCCAAGCGTTATGAAACGAAGTTATGTATATTATAATAATAAAGAACTATACTAACAATAAAATAAATTATATTTTAGTATATTTGTATCTGTAGCCTACTAACTAAAAAATACTAACATAAAATTTTACATACCTATATCCCAATTGAAAATCGATCTAACATGAAGATAGACACAATTCTCGAATAAAAGTACTACTTGTCAAGCAATTATTCGGCTTAGAGGAATTTGAGAAGAAAACATTTTTTATAGGTAGAAAATGTTTAGTAAATTTTATTCAACCGTGTATAAGTACATACTTTCTAATGAATAACATAACTGAACGCATTCCAGTAACCTTGCTTGACGTTTAAAATACAATGTCTAGCTTACTATCCGCGCGAAGTTACTTTGCCGGTGAGTACCCCTCTCCCATCCGGCAAATATTCGATGGCAAAGTTTCTGAGATCAGATAGTATATTGCGTCTAAACAAACATAGACTTTATTAGTTATTCGGTGTAAATATATTATATTTCATATACATATTGCAACAAATTATTACTTCTTAATCGAGAATAGCAGTAGGAGTTATTCTAACCGCCTTGTAAAATGTCACAACAGAGATACGTATAGATAAATCTACGGAGTACCTACCCGTAAATGTATCTTCGTTTGGGTGTTACCTGATTTCAATCTTAACTTTATGATGAGGTAAGTGACCATAAAATATACAAGCTTTTTAAATATAGAATGTAGGTATTTTGTATTTATCTATTATATTTAAATATTAATGGGGGTGATATGATAAATTATACGCAGAAATATTTAATATTTTAAGTGGTAGCAATAAACACTTGCAATTTTTCAAAAAATATATTTCAGTATTAACTTTTCATAGTTTTATTGAAATAATTTCGAACCCAAGGCATTTAAAACCGAGATATTCAGAAGCTCAACATTGAAATAGTCAAACTCAATATAGCAATTATCGATATTATATCCGGAGTTTATCGATACATCGTACAGCACAGAGTATGTTATTATACAATATAATATAGTAACGTCGGTCGGCTCGACTCGTATCCCACATGCACAAACAATAGCGCGCGCCTTGGGACGGCACAAACGAGGTGCGGCGTCAAATCTCGGGTTGCAGCGGCTTGGCGCCGGCGGCCGAAACATTTGAGAAGTTAGCAAGCACACCCATTCAAAAAAAACGCACAGAATACACGGCGTGAGCGTGACAAACGAGTCGGTCGGTTTCTTAATGTATGACGTCATATTTTAAGTCGTTTCTAGCAACTCGTAATCTAGCTAATACGATGCGAATCCGATTACAGTTTCACATACCGAGAAATGACTGTTTGTCGTTCTAGTCAAAGTCTTGAGCCAGCTGATGACATGTTTGTACATTCCATGTCACGTTTCGAATTTAATACGGCATTTTAAATTTATGAAAAATGTATTATTATATTTGAAAAGTGAATGGCAATTGATTCCTCTGTGTTCCCAGTTCGGTAAGAAAGTTTAAGTATATTTTCTCAAACAAATGACCTATGTCCGCTCAGCTTTCCAGCTATCGAAATATCTTGTATTACGACCACAATTAATTGGCCAATAAGCGCGTAAACCTCAATGACTATAAATCATTAAGGACTATCGCCGTCTTAATTAGACTGATGTCGACGTGGCTTCGAAGGAATAAATCAGGATTTGAATTGCTTTCCGCAGGGACACACCCACCGCGACTGGGCGTTAATGGCGCGTGCAACCGAAATCTTAGACGAGTGTTTGGGAACATTTTTTATACATGTGTCTAACATGATTTTTTTCGACAGCTGTTCGTAGAAAATAATAGTTTAGGTTAATAAGTTTTACACTGGAATAGACACAGATTGTGCCATTGTGACAACAATAAACCTATTGTCATATATCAAAAACGCCAAATTTGTTTGTAACACAGGTCATTCAGTACTTACTTCAATAACTCGATACTCTCACGGGCTCGTGAGTGACACACCTCATGAAAGAAGACGTACGTAGAAAATCCTAAGTTGTATTTGTAGGTTGACTATCGAAGGCATAATACGGATCTAAATAAACGTCCTTACTCCTTATAAAACGTAAGACACCATTATTGCAATCTATTTTTAAAATATAGCGGCAACTTAAATTGAATAGACCATTGAATACAGGCAATACTTATATTTATAACTGAACATCAAAATAATCGTACGTTAAGCAATTAATCGAATGATTTCGATTTAATTACTCGGATCACCGAGTCCGCCCCGTTCGAAATGGAAGAATCGTAAATCAACAATAATAAACTCTGAGCACACACTCCTTTTTTATCGACAAAACAAACCTTTATCAATACAATTACACGGTCGTTAGTGGGCAGTTAAATATTATTGATTTGATTTTAAGAATCAATGTTTATATTTTTGGTACCTGGAATGAACGGATTTAATAAATACTGAAAGTCCCCGGTGTGACGCATTCGTCAGTCTCGAAAAAAGCTTTTTATCTTAAATCGCATTATCTTAGTTTGTAATACGAGAAAGGCATTTTGTTACCCTAAACCTATTGGGACGAAGAGGTCAGGAAAAAAACAGCACAAAATGTTTATCTTAAACAGATAAATTACAAATCTCAAACATATTTTTTTGTATTTGAAAAATGCATGTTTGTAGTAGAGTTTATTATCATTAGGACAAATATATTTATTAAGTAAGAAGTTTTAGAATGAACGATATCGCAACGATAACGTCGATCTAAAATATTTTACTCTGAATACTTACTAGGTTAATGAATGTCTAATAAAACTTGTGCTATATTTAAGTAGAGCATCATTATCAATAAAAAAATGATGTATTAGTCCAGCTTTAGCAGAATCAATATAAAAAGTAAATAAAAAAAGAGGATTCGCTACAGTAAAATCTTAATAATATTCGGAAAGGACATGAGCGACTCCGCAGGCGGTCCCCTGTTAATTAATAAATAATCGAGCTCTTTAGATCGGAAGCAATGATGACATATTTAAGTACTCATTTCTATAACATTAAAGTGATGTGTATAATAAAAAGATTCATATTTATATCCTTGTGTTTGGGTCCACGCAACGATATTTCTCGAAATCGATAATTCTATCAGCAAGCGAGGGAAACGAAAATAAGCTTCAAAGTGTTTTTTATAAGCCAGACGACAAATGTCAAGCAGCCAGCCACCAGTAGCTAACACGTGTTACATATTGTTGGACAATCTTTACTGTTGCTTTATTAGCCCACAACTCGGATAGGAGAAAATGGAAACATGCCCCATTCGAAATTTCAAAGCAGATGTTACACGCAATAGACTCAGTGACGGACTAATTGGGGACAAATTCTATATAACGTTAGTGAATAATTATATCTGTCTCGAGACAACGGCGGTTACATTAAAACGGCGTCCAGACAAAAAGCGACGAGAGACAAATCTCGAATAATTCTAATTAAGTTCATTTAACAACTATTCACATGCTCACGAAAGGATGCCAATAAAATTCAAATCCAATTGCGTCGACCCTTGATTTACAACGGATCAATAAAAGTGAGGTCCGTCATTACCTTTTTTATTGCGTATTCGATAAAAGTTACGTGATGACCTGGGCGACAACAGAACATTTATCAAATAAAGACTTACAATGTCTACTACTTGAAACCTAGACGACGATACCACATTTGGAACCGAATCTTAAACGATTTTAAAATGGAATTAAAACTTAACTGAAGAAAAAAATACAGTAAGACTATTAATTTGATTTACAACATTTAAATGTCTTAATGAAGACATACCTTTACTATTTGTTCAACCTAAGTGACCTAAGAAACTTTATTATGAATGATATTGTTGTATAGATAAATCAGCGTAACGCATTACGAATTGGCGGTCATGTCCAGTTTATATGACAACTATATATCAAGAACAGAGTCGAAACAGCACAGACACAATAGTTGGACGGGAAAAAAAGGACGGGGTCTGAGAGATGGCTCGTAAAATAAAACAAGGGACTACGTCCGTAAGATATGTCAAGATAGCATGCGGCGGGGGGTTGAGGCCGGCGCCGGCGGTGCATCCGAGACCCAATTAGACGCACACCTTTTGGACATGTGCTCTCACTTGGCGCTAACTAACGCCTAAAAACTTGGGGATGTGGGCACGCTACATCCGTTACCGTTTATCACTTTTTTCAACAAAAAAAATCGTGGGCATTGGCTGATCATCGCATTCGTCTGAATTTTTTGTGATGACGATCCAAGGAATGCTAATATGATTTGATTTATTTACATTTTTTTATGTAAGAAGACGACACAAAGGCAAGTTCATCTGATATTAAGGACCATCGCTATCCGCTAAATTCATATGATTTATAATATCTTTAATATCTATAATAGTTCTTCTGTAATTTGCTTGCTTGCAGATTGTACTGTTCATCTTACTATTTTGCATATGAAGTACATAATTTATGTCTAATATGAATGAATCTCAATTTTAGCACAATGCTTTAAGACTAATATTCACTTGATACGCAATTAATCCTAACTAATATTAAAAATGCTTATGTGACTTTGTTACAATTTAACTTCTTAACGACCCAACCGATCATCAAGAAATTGCACACACATTATCGGAGTACAGAGAATGATTAACCTTTTTTGCGAAAATAAAACTGTTCATCTACCTAAAAATATTAACAGATTGACGGCATTGGTTAGATGTAATGTTTCATAATCTCAAGATAAAATACCGGACCGCGCGGATAATTGTAACGTTTGTTAGTCAGATATAATTTGATTTCTGGCATAATTATAAATCATATTGTTTAAGCGTAGGTGTTGGTTATTTAGTTGAAATAATTATTGAATAATATGAAATATTTTTCGTAAAGTATTCCAGTAAGAAACAGAGGTATTAGATTTTTTTAATTGATACGATGTGCTACGACAAAGTTAAAAAAATGCGTTGCTTTATGTGAAATTATCAATTTCATGATTTTATTTGTTTCCATAGACAAACAAAAGCCGCTTTATAGTGTCCGCTATTGCAAGGTTTCTGGACTTCTTTCAACATATACATTCAGAAGAAGCAAGTAAAAAATATATTTAAATAACTATCCATGTATCTTATGTCAGATGTTTGAAAAATAAAATATTTTACAAGGGCACAGTACCTTAGTTCTAACGAGCTTCGGATTATCTTTGCACATCTTCGCAAGGGAATGATATTCGCCTCTAGCTGCGCATAAAATCCATTGCTTCTGCTTTGAATCCAAAGGGTCAGATTCACTCTTGTGGTCCAGCTACAATAAAAGAAACGCATCAAGAAATTGCACAATAATTTAAACCGATCAGTCATTCAAATTAACGTTGAGTTTACTTACTGAGACTTTGTCGCCTTCGTCCACACTCTGCGAACAAAGAAACAACAATCAATTAACAAAATGATTGACCAAATGACTTACTACGGCCAGTTATTAATATAAAAATATTTTTTGTCTTAATTATTAAACACTCACAAGTTTTATTGATCTAAAGTAAGTAAACGTATATAACATCAGTGGCTATTGCAGGAATTGGCCAGCTCGAGCAGAGCAGAACCAAGACCTCAATTGTAGACATATCCATACTTCTGCTTTTCGTTCGGTGCCTAAGGTTCTGTAGGCCTTGTCTATCTCCTTTTTGCCGTCCCAAAAGAAGTCCCTTTCCGTGACTATTTTTCACGGATTAGCCAGGACGGCTACGGATATGTAATTATTTTCGATATTTGATGGCAAACAGTGATCGCTTAATATCAGGTTAGCGCGTTAGATTAAACTCAATCAAGTGAGGTTGAGAAAGTGCCTGTACGAAAAATATTTCCAATTGTATATCATAGATCATTCTAAGCTCTAACATATTTTAAGTACGATGGTGGATAGATAAATATCTATTCGCTTGTCATGGTGCTTATTCGATCCTTAATGTGACAATGACATGAACCCATGCGGTGGAACCGCCTTGGGTCTAATATTATATACTCTAATCCGGCAACCGATCAGAAACGGCCATAAATACTTTTATTCACATATTTGCAAAACATAACTTAAGTTATCCCGGACCTTACAGTTAAGTAATCACAGTCGTTGTTGATGATTATCGACTAGTTAAATTCGGAATTATGTTTGAAAACGAATTGCTGACAACGACGGCTGACACACGAGCACCACGTTTGATGCCATGCCAAACGTCCGAATTTGGTTTGCAAGACACTGAAATTGATGTGTAAAATTTGAAATTCAAAACCTATAGCAAGCATAACATTTATTTTCGCTACATGACTAAACACCTTATTTAGTGAAACCTAGTTAAAGAGAAAATAAATCATTTTCTCTTTCATTACTCAAAAACTATTAATATACTATTCTTTGGTGATGATTTCTTGTAAACTAAGTTGATTTTTCGTGAGAATATCGTGTTGGCGTCTGGCAAATTATCAGGTATACCGGTATGAAGTGAGCGTCAAGATACAAATGTCTCAATAGGGAACATTTTTTTTGTTTGTTTGCTATGACATCTGTGAAACATATTTAGTCTGCAACAAGTAATTGAACAGACAACATCTTATTTTTTCATCGTGTTAAAAATGTCAAATTTTGTACCAGAAAGTGATGATTTGCGGAAAGCATTAATTTTTTGTTTTCATTTGATGAATAGTGCTGCAGAGTCGCTTCGAATGCTTGTCGAGTCATATGGTGATCATGCTCTATCAGAAGCAACATGCAAAAGATGGTTTCAATGGTTCAGAAATAATGATTTTGATGTGAGAACTGAAGAACGTGGAAGACCACCAAAAAAGTTTGAAGACACCGAATTGCAAACGATATTGGATGGAGATGACACTTTGAATCAAAGGCAAATGGCAGAAATGTTAAATGTTGCACAACAAACAATTTCTAACCGTTTAAAAGCTATGGGAAAGATCCAAAACTGTGGAAAATGGGTGCCACATGAATTGAATGAAAGACAGATGGAAAACCGAAAAAACACTTGTGAAATTTTGCTTCAAAGTCACGAAAGAAAATCTGTTTTGCATCGGATTGTTACTGGCGATGAAAAATGGATTTATTTTAAGAATCCTAAACGGAAAAAATCATGGGTCAATCCGGGACAACCATCAACATCGACTGCAAAACCATCAACATCGACTGCAAAACCAGATCGATTCGGCAAGAAGACAATGCTGTGTGTTTGGTGGGACCAGAAAGGTGTGGTGTACTACGAGCTCCTAAAACCTGGTGAAACCGTTAATACTGATCGCTACCGACAACAAATGATCAATTTGAACCATGCATTGATCGAGAAACGACCAGAATGGGCCAGAAGACACGGCAAGGTAATTTTGCTCCATGACAATGCACCTGCACACAAAGCAAAACCGGCTCAGGATACAAAGAAAACACTTGGCTGGGAGCTGCTGCCCCACCCGCCGTATTGACCAGACTTGGCTCCTTCAGACTACCATTTGTTTTCATCGATGGGACACGCATTGGCTGAGCAGCACTTTGATTCCTACGAGGAGGTCGAAAATTGGGTGGTTAGTTTGCTTTAAAAGACGAACAACTTTATTGGAGTGGTATCCACAAATTGCCAGAAAGGTGGTCAAAATGTGTAGAAAACAATGGCCAATACTTTGAATGAAATGTTTTTTACTTTCCCGTTAATAATTAGTGTTTTATTTTCACAAAAAAACGCTCATTTCATACCGGTATACCTAATATATATTATTATATAATAATGTGCTAATTTGCCGCAGTCACTGCGGTTTTAAGGATGGAATTGGTTTTAATATCCCAGTGGAAATACTGGACTAATGGCATGTTTCGCTTCATATTTCAGGATGTGTCATGAGTAAGTACTAAGGCTAAATACCTAACTAAATTTATTACTACGAATCAATTGAAATTCGTGATTTGTCGATGCGTACATAAATGTAATGCATAAAGTTTTTTGGTTGTCCTCGCATTTAACATTTTTTCTCATTCTCATCACTTTCTTCATATTTATATTTGTAATTATAGTTAAGCAATGAGATAGCTGACTACATTGTACAATTGTGAGAACGGGTTTTTTTGTTTTGTCTTTTTTGTTTGAATTGATGATTAATTTTATTACGACATTAAACCGGAGATAGCATTGCTAAAACACCTTAGCGAATATAGGCAATCGCGGGCGTCTCCGTTATTTATTGTCTTTTTTAAACATAGGCCCGTCATTGATAGCGAACAATTTATTAAATAAAACATATCCGCGCACCTAACGTATGAAAACAAAAGATTAGGACAATAAATAAAGCCGATATTTACATACATAATAAATATCTTAAAGACACATATAAATTAATCGGAACCTAATATTTCAAAATTAATAAATGAGTACTTATATTGTGAAAATAATATTTTGAATTAATGGTCAATAAATTCGAATTCTCCCGTCTTCGGGCTTGCGCTGCGATTGTACGAATGGCGTATCGGTCGCAATACACTTTAATAAATTAAAGTAATTAGAAACTTTATTTTTAACCAAACAAAGTTCAAATTGGCGTAATATTTGTTGGCAGTTGTTGGTTTTAGCGTCCATGGGTCGGGCGTGCGCTTCTCAGCATGACCACTTTACCACCTGTCGTTACATATTTATGTCTACACTATTGGCCTCACTGTTAGGGACTTTGATATTGACAAGATAACATCCTTAATGTGATGTGTTTGATTTAATAATAAGATTAAGTTTGTACCTTGCCGGCTTTTTTAAACCGCGGGATCTACAATCGACCATTAATTGACAATAAAGTGTTACTGATTCATTAATGTATTTAATTAAATACAAATAGTTTTGGGGCTCCTAATAAGAATTTTGATTTTCTTATTTATTCTCTAATTTTACGTCAAATAACCAACACTAAAATATTTGGCACGGAAAATAACAATAATGCGTTAACTTTTAGATTGATAAATTTACTAGATTATTATGAGCCTTAAACGCGCTTAGTTTGATGAACATATGTCTAAGACGTTCATAGATAAACTATTAAGCCGACTCGATTTTTTATATTCTTCCCAATCACGTTTAATGTAGATTTGGTTAGGTTTTTTTCACTACAAAAGCCTACCTATGCGTTAATTGTTTCGAGTGAGTTATAATTACAAACAGAAATCCATATTGCTACTACTCCGACTGCCTGCTTCAGGAATCCGGTAGTCTGTTTAATTATTACTATACTCCGTTTTTAAAATTCATCTGTGAAATATATTGTTTTTTTTTACTATTTGTGATCGATATAAGATAATATGGCCAAGAGACATTTATCAATCTTTGTTAAATATGTAAAATCTACCTACATACCATTCGCATAGTTCGGTACTTTAAAATAAAGTATTTTTACTTATATAGGGAGTTTCGTTCGAAGTTTGTACAGTTCCAGTTGAAACAACCTATGGAGACAACTTAAATTATTTATACACGTTATCACATACTTTAGATAATACTCAGGGCAGTTAACCAACTATTGGGAAGTAATGGAGCCTGTTAAATAGTATGACACACAACAAGAATTTAAATGATAAAAGATTATGACAATTTAATTACTGGAAATGTGATTGATACACCGACTCACAATAAAAAGCTCGATGTAATAAAAATTGGCATTCAGCAAAATGGTCAAGCGTCGCTGTAAACAGCTGCATTCACCAAAAGAGCACTTCTTTAGAGTAGTTCTTAAAGTACTTTTAAGGTAAGCCACTTACAATGTGAACTTTAATGCCTTAATACTTAACATGCGAAGAAGCATGACAGAGAATACCATGTTTCAATATACTTTCTTTGCAGCCATAGGAAATAACATTTGCTAAATGCAGCGGAACGCTACTTGAATAATGCAATTTAGTGAACTTTAGTAGGCAACAGTTACAATCGCCTTCAGAATCCATTATAAGAGTTACATATATGTCACCGTCAGATTGTAAGCCTCGTTACTTTATATATCTGTATATCTATCTGTCTATTATAAATTTACCCATATATAATTGTGAACTGAACTAACCATTTCACTATTTGTTTACAATTTGCAGTCAGTTTATAATATCACTTTATAATATAAGTTTATAGTCTGTATTAGTATGACGGGGACATATACATAATAAGGTTAAAGCCATACATCGAATCATTGTACGAATTCAAAGTAGTTTCCATAATGCACACTATTGTACGAGACACAATAATTCCGTCTTACATTTGAATTCGATTACATGAAACATTTACACTTCAATGATAACATGAAATACGAATGTACGATTAATTATTTATGTAATGTATTTATCTCAATCTTCATCGTTTAATAGACATATAATATTTATAATGCTTTGATTTTAAATCTGTTGTCATTTTTAACTATAAAATACGAGAACAATGTATTAAGAAGTTATATTCCAAATGTCTTATATTTGTAAAAGATCCCTTTTATAATAACCAGAAATTAAAGTAACTATGTTACATTTCGTTGAAACAAATTCCCACCGAGTATTGACCGAATACGAACTTACAATCAACTAAAACAATTGCCGGTGTCACTATTTTAATAAATTTATGGTAAACGAAGTGACTTCTAGGGAATGGAGTCGGTGTTCGAGACGGTCGCCTCTCCGTCGCCGTAGGGCTCCGGCGAGCGCCCCGGGACGTCGGCGGGCACCGTCAGGTTCGCACTGGGCGCTAGTAGGCAACGGAACATTGTGACGCATACGTCCTCAATACTCTTTGAAACATTATGTTATAAGTCAAATAATAAACTTTCCCGAGAGATTCATTTCGTATTTTGTTATTTACGTTACTGTCTTGCAATTTTATCATTATCTTATGCGTAAATTCCATTACGTGTAACGCAATTTTTTTTAGTTTGCATAGATGTTATTTTTTGAGTATGCTAAATGGTAAAACAAAAGATATGGTGCAACGCGTTTGACGCCGCCATAACTAATGTAACTGACCTAATGGAGGAATGAAATAGTAATGTATCTTAATTTCATATTTTTATGGTCAAGGTTGGTACAGTGCAGTCGGCTAGATCGTGATCAAATACTCCATCTGTTATTTGATCAGGAGCTACATTATATGTTAGATAGTATTTATTCACATTGAAGACTTGTCATTTAAGTAGGTTGCCGAGATAAATCTGCCAACGCTGTTTAATCATAAAAACAATTAAGATTGAACCCTTGGGGTTCTTAAGCAATCTCTGTCCCTATCACTTCTTATTTCTTCACGGTCCTGACCGTGCCAAATGCCATAAACTCAGTCAATTCTCTGAATTACGGGCGTGAGTGCTTATTTATGTATTTAATGAGTACAGATATGTATAATATGTTGTGTCGACCAAGTAACATTGTATTAATATGTTGTCAGTAAAATAGGTTGCGGGGAAAAATACATGAAACATGCTTAACATCTTGTATTGAAAACGAAGTATTTAATTTTCTAAAAAAATAATGATAAAAACAATACGACGATAAACAAACGAAACTACTTACAATGTTGTTTAATAGAAATAATTTTAATGAATGAAAAGATAAAACATGTTGCAAAAGAACCAATTATTTTTACATGACAAAAATATTGGCATTAAAATGGAAGAAAAAATATCTTAAAATCATTTACAGATTAAAACCTCGCAACCAAAATATTAAAAGCAAGTCTGTTAATTTCTGCATCACCATTTTGCACATTCTACAACCCACACACTCATCGGTTATCTATGTCACCGATCGATTGTAAGGGCAGACACTTTATAATCGGGCTAGTCAAATTCTAAACGGTCGGCACATAGTCAGTTTAACGAATTATTAAAAATATGTCGTTTATTTTCTAGACACTTTACAAAGAGTCGACGTAAGGTAGGCGCTTATTTATCCAATAGACATGAATCCTCTTCGTCTACAGAACGAACTTGCAATTGGTCGAAACTGGGGACTCGCTTTTTGATTCGTTGCCAGTCATCCTTTAGTCAGTCGCTAAACGTAAATTTTATTTTCAATTATTTTCGTAGCATTAGTAACTAAAATATACAAAAAACAAAGTTAACTTAACTTTGTTCAACTATGAATGTGCCGACCGTTTATAATTTGCCTAGCCCAGTTATAAAGTGTCAGCTCTGACAATCGGTCGACGACATATAACATTCCATTGAGATCTGGTTTCGTATGTCACTCTGTTAATGTAGCTCTATCACTGTAAACCATAGGCTTTGTACTACAATAAATACAATTCACAATCCAAAAAGTATGATTTATGAGTCATTAAAATAGGCCACTGTGGCTACAATGACTTCGTCATTTGATCCAAATTCACCACCAGCCACAGAGCCATTTTTTCAAGTGTGAAAACAAAAAGAAATCGTAAGGGGCCAAATCCGGAGAACAGAGGAGGAGGGGGGGGGGGTAAAGCAGCCGTTCGTAGCGTTACTGTGTTAATTTAGTTTATTCTTTAAAGGGGATGGTTTTTCCTTCAACATAGCCTAAAATATATTCTAATAATTTGGCGTAGTGCTTGCTATCGCCTTGTTATCGTTTAAAAAAATATTAAACCTTTTTAAAGAATTTAATATAGAAGCCAAAGAAGTTTCACCTCCTCTGCATGTACACACTGTACACATGCCCTGCTTTTTTTATTCTGTTTTGTACTGAACAAAATGGGACAAAAACGTTTTTAAGGTTTTTCGTTTATTCTACGAAATTTCTTTTTTTTTTTTTTTTTTTTTTTATATATTACAAAGTGGCAAACGAGCAAGCGGCCCCTGGAAATAAGTACCGCTACCCATAGGCATCCGCAACAGGCTAATGAGTTGCAGATGCGTTGCCGACCTTCATGGACGAAGGAGGGGACAAACAGAAAAAAGGATAATTCCATTCCCTGTCCATCCCCTCCTCATCCGTCAAATCCTCTTCCTCTTCCCATCCTTTCCTTATTAGAAAAGGGTAGGAGGGGGAAGAGGACTACTATTAGGCCTCCGGCACGTCACTCATCAGACGAAACGCAGAATACTTCTACTTCACGCCTGTCTTCTGTGACGTCGTGGTATTTCACCGGTCGAGCCGGCCCATTCGTGCAAAAGATGTTGTTATTGCGGGCTCTACCATAATCTTAATGCCCGAATCAATTTAATCTGTTGAGGTACGCATACTATCATTGTAGCGTTTACTTTTTACCTAACGGCAAGAAATCCGATGCAATGTTCGATACGGACATTCAATTGTTTTACCCTCACGGAGCGTATTAAGGCTCCTTAGTTTTATCTCTCGTCAGCTGACAGCTAATTCATCCGCACCTATTTTGCGTCGGATCGACAAGGCTCGTTGATCGTGGCATCCAGTCGATGGCCGCAAGTGATTCTCATGGCTCGGATGGCGGCCGGGGAACAATGAAATCGGTCATATTTTCCTGCCAACTGGCATCGGACCGTGACCACTTATGTATCTCCCGCATCGCGCATAATAACAACGATACGGTTGTTCAACGTTACGATGACGTCCTAATAAACAATTCATATTTTCGTTAACTTTTTGAATTATTTATACGCTTAAAAATGTATATGTATGTATGAGTTGACGTACGTGATAGCATACCTGCCCGAAGAATAACTAAAACTTACATACAATTCATTTGTTTGTTGTGGTTTATTATAACTGAAGTTATTAGAGTGTGTGTCAAGAAATAGTGAAAATAAGGTTAGACTTAAATTGGTCCATGCGCGGACAAATGCACAATATTACGTTTACACCAGTACTTCTTAAACAAGTATAATAATAGGGGCTTTTAGGATCATGCATTTTTAGGTTTACTTCCATAATCTGATACAAAGGTTATTTCTTATCTTCCTTAAAATGAAATGAGTATAATAATTTTAAAACCCCATGTCTGGATAAATCCTAAAAATATAATTTGCCTAGCTTTTTTTAAGACAAGAAACATATTCTAGTGCTGATTTACGTTTATATCACTGTTAGTTAGGATAGGCTTTTTTTTGATCAAATTAATGATAGACGGCCGGTTAGCCTAATTCAAATACCAGCATGCCGCGGGCAGGCTAATCCCAATTAATAATATTTCATTGTATTCGGTATTCGCCTTGGGGACATTAAGGCCAACAATGTTACAAACTTTTTCCTGCTTTACTTTATATGTCTCTGATAAAATATAATCTATATAATACTAAGCAACTATAGTTTAGCTTCATACAGATATTACCATACGTACATATAAACCAGTGAACTGAAAAGAAACATAGGAATGTAACCTCTAACAAAATTCTCTTATATAAACGGCCCATGACGTTTATTTTTATTTCGCATATATATTATTATATTTGCCTATTACTTACTATCAATAGAGTGCATCATTGTATTCTAAATATAAGGGTACTACGGTGTAAAAATAAGCATAAGATCTTTTGGCTTCGAATTTTTACACTTTGATAAAATATATTTTGTTCAAAATTAATTATATTTTCTAATATTATTGACATAAGAGTTGAATTATCAATAGATACATCAATGAATTAAAATTACATGGTGAGAGGGAGTGTATTTTTACAATACGTGTGCACGCGTTTTGCAGAACACTGTTGACGTAACTCGAGTTAGTTATTTAGGCTAAACTCATTAGAGACATAAGGTATTTCTCGTATTATCTCGTTATAAAATATTTAAAAGCCTTAAATTTTACTTTTATTTTTTATAAGCTTAATAAAATTATCATAGATTCGTCTAAACAGTAAACAAAATGACAGAGAAAAATCTCATTGTATGCTTTTTAATGGCATTATGTGATTAAAAACTATAAAGATTTACATTT
This sequence comes from Papilio elwesi, assembly GCA_029849275.1. NCBI lineage: Eukaryota > Metazoa > Arthropoda > Insecta > Lepidoptera > Papilionidae > Papilio > Papilio elwesi. The sequence goes on along the minus strand of CM056717.1, from coordinate 13,846,775 downwards.
TGATTAGCTTCTATCGGCAAAATTAATTTATAACTTTTTGAAAATATAGCTATAACTATGGAAGATTATTGTACATTTATGTCTTTGTTATGTTAATGTATCTTTAAATCTCCATCATTTCAACTTTAAATCATATAAATTTTAATAAAATGGGATAGAAACCCCTACCTACTTATAACCTTAACCTCCTACTACTACTCCTACTGACCATTACCCCTACCAACTACTACACCTACCGTAACTGAAGTGCAAGCTCATTTTTGGACACGGTGCGCAATACAGTGATAGACTAGCATGCAACAACACCTGTTCCACTAATGGGCCGGCTCAGCCAGTGATACACGACCGCACAGGAGAACAAGCTTGAAGTAATGTGTTTCGCCTGATGAATGAAGTGGCGGGGAGCCTAATTCTTCCCTTTCCCATCCCTTTCTCTTTAGGAAAGGATGGGGAGAGGAAGTGCATAAGGAAGGGAATGAATAGGAAAAGGAAATATCTATTTTTCTGTTTATCACCATGTTGCAGATGCCTATGGATACGGTCACATGGCATCAGGTTAACCGGGAGCACGTTTGCTACGTTTTGCTATAAAGAAAAGGTTAAGGCGGACCTGGTAGAGCGTACACTACAATGAGTAATGGCTGTACCACAAATTACCTTTGCTTTTTTTCTAATATTGATGACGTAATCAACAATGCAATTTAAATGATATCGTTTTAGTTTTACCCACTTTTATTAACTTACTAACTTAATTATTTTTTTTAATAATGAATGGATTTTGTTTTCTTCTTTATCGTTAGATTGCTTTAAAATTAAAAATCAAAAGCGTAACAAACAAACTTACATTCGCATTTATAATATTAGTAGGGATATGTCGAGAACAGTAACAAGTACTCAACTGTTCAAAGACATAAACTCGAACAACATCGTTGATGACCCAAAGAATCAAACAGGTACTACAAATTTTTATTTGTTATGTTCATGACACATATCGCTTCAGCATACGTATAATGAACAGTTACAACATGTTAGACAACCTACCTGTCCGTCCGTCCGTCCATTTTACTACTATAAAATAAAATAAATATGCGCTCACGCCTGTAACCCTGAGGGTTAGGCAGAGAAATAGGCATTTACTACTAATATTCCTATTTACCATAATAAAATTAAACTAAATGCTTTAAGTAAAAGATTATTTTTATAATAGTAATAAAATATGTCATAAATTAATCAAAATGAAAATGTTATGTCTAGTTAAAAGATGACTTGATAAAACGAATGCAAATTGACGTACAGTAAACAGAGTTCCATCGGAGCTAAGAGTATGCAATCAGTTAAAAGGTAATTTGTCAACGACCCCATACAGGCTAATTGGTGCGAAAACCTTTGAGCTTTTAATAACGGATGTAAGTAGACTTAAACACAGAATAAGACGGCGAAGGCAATAAAACGTTTACTGAGTGCTTAGTCAATAAAAACGAATTGAATTTCGCGTTTATCACTTACTTGGAGAATCTTTAAAACAAGACAATAAACTATCCGAGAGAGCAACGCCCTTCTTATTAAATGAGAATAAGGAATATTGACAGAATTTGTAGTTTCGTCGAAGTACGCCTCGTTATTTTATGGCGCCTAATGCGGAAACTAATATTACACGGAATCAAAGGAATAATTAGCAGGTGGTTGGAATTTTTAAAAAATAAGACAAACACGGTCGACGTGGGCGCCTAAACGCACGAATGGCCTCGTTTCGAGCTTTAATAGCTCACGTGCGGTTCGGACACGACATCGGTCGTCAAGGGACAATCGACCACGAGTCACGAGGACGTATACAATACGATATGCACCATGAATAATGATGCTAATATTGACTCGTACGGTTTCGTACCACGTTGCAGTCCGGCGGGCGGCACTCACTCCCGACAGGCTATTTAATAAAGTCAAACTGAATTCCCGACCGGTTAACATGAGGATCAGATGTAATTATTGTTAGTTTAGTTAGTTTTACACTGATGTATTTTACTGGGTAAATAAACACACAGACGGTAATTTTAGATACGTGGATTTGAAAGCAAACTACCATACGATATAGTGAAAAGGTTATTTAAATAGAAACACTACCATGAACTATCGTTAACCTCGACAATAGGTTAAAGATATCGCAAATTTCGAACGCTTGTATTAAATCAACGTAGAATGTATTTAAGAAATTACATAGATACATACATACACACACACACACACATATATATATATACGTGGACCTGGCAAGCCCTAAACTTTTGCCTAAAGCCCTTTGCGTGAAGGGCGCGAGTATTTTTATATTTAATCCTTACTTTATTAAAGTACAATATGTTAGGTCTTATGTGTGTACAGTAATATGTTTGTAATCTGTTTTCTTTCAAAAAAAGCGGATGACGGATGAAGGAACTTAACGTTTAAGTTGCTTGAAGTTAAAGTATCCCTTTTATGGTGCAGTGGAAAAGGAATACGCACTTCATAAAATCTTTGTAGATTAATTTTTTTGAAAGTATTTCAAATGACGAGCGGAAGCGGGCGTCGTCGGTCTATTTCAGTGTTGATTTATGTGTCAGGATCGCGCCCGGACGGGTGGCAATGTGGCATATTAGTGAGAGACGGATTGGTCTTTCATAATTTATTAGCTTCCGCGGCACGTAAGTGAATTTCTATATAGCTGTAACTCTTGTCAAACGTGTTTGAAGACTTGTAAATGCTGCACTAATTGTTCACGCTGGCGTTAGTTAACATCAGTTAACTATTCATATTGGTTTATTAAAGCCCCACTCGTGTCGACACAGTCGACGATGCGATCGCTCGTATTGACACTTTCAATATTGTTGATTCTACGGTAAATTAATATAAATGTTTAAGCGAGTTCCACGTTCAAAAATCCGTGCACCAGTACAACGGTGTACATGCCTTTACAGCGGGGTTAATGTAAAAGCTCCCGTGCTGTTAATAGGCTACAATGTGTCGTACGTGGTATAAAGCAATTGTAAAGTCCATTAGGTACGTGGAGGCGTATGCGTCGCAGTCTAATATTTGTCATTAGGAGCTTTTGTTGTTCGTGTTGTAGACTACCCTCGTTGGGTTGTCCCGTTCGCATGAGCCCCAAATTATTTATTGTATAAAATTTTGTTCCCGCAATAAACATGCATCATAGGTTATTTTTTTAATGTGCCCGTTGGGTGTAGTCTGCTGATTATTAGGATACGTTAACGTAATGTTTTTAAAGACTTTATATTATTGGGGTTTTAAAAATTGATATGGCCCTATTAGGATGTTTTACAAGGATATTAGCAATTTCCCTTTTCGTCTCAGTACCCAGCGTGATCACGAAAAATGATTATCGATAATAATTAGATTGGACGTCGTTTTGACCGCCAAGGGTCTTGACGAAGGTTTTACAATTCAATTAGACGCGCCAGGTGTAGAAACTTTTACTCAAGCCTCAACGCAACATTTTAATATTCAGGGGAGTTTTATTAGAGCAGATAACGGATTTCATAGTTTTATTATACTAATTTACAGTTGACCTTTCCACTCGCTTTAGTTTTGAATATTATTTAAAGTAAGGTTTATCAAGATAGTATAATATTTAAAGGCCCTTGATGATGCGACTACTCTGTCAACGTTAACAAAGGCGTTATAACCGTCGTGGTGAGTCAATAGACTGTTAATTCTTTAGCGATAAAAATGTGACGGATGACATTATAATATGATTAACATTTCCGGCTAACGCGTGCTTTAAATAAACAACATATAATTTATGTCCGAACAATTTTTTACTAAGTTATTTATATGATATGATGTTGAGGTACAATCACGCTAAAACTCCAATGGTAAGCAAAACAAGTACTGATGATAAACTGATCAATCTTCGTATAGGAGGTAACGCGTGGGGAAAATATCTAATATATGTTTCTATATGTTTTAGAGTGTGAACTAAGAACTACAATAGCAATATTAATATTTCTAAATGCTTGAGATAGGTTTATGTTAAACTTAATTAAACTAGATTGGTGGCTTAATAAAACGGATGGCATGATGGATGTAGAAGCGATAGAGGTGTGCGAGGATCGCGAAAATGAAAATCCAAGATATTTGCCTATCCCTCTGGGTTACGGCGTGGGCGCATTTTTATTTACTTCCACGAACTACTGTACTTTGTACTTTTACTTTTTAGTACAAAATACGGAAGAGAGAGAGAAAAATTTCGATTTATATATACACCACTCACGCCAGTGGTAAACCTACACCTAAACAAGCGGCGTAGGCAGAGATTACAGTCTTCCATTTGTCACAGTCCTGGCATACCTCTCTCGCTTCTTCTACTATCATGCATCTACGCATACACGCTCGTCGGCTTTCTTTAATATATCACTAATCTGATGAGTACGCCTAGAATACTTCATAATTTTAAAATGTCGATAACCAGTACGAAATACCAAGCGAAGAGTAATGCCTATTTTTTCTGAAATTACATAAGACAAAAATTGTTTAGTGTGATGCTGCCACCCCATTACATACTTATTAATCCTTGGTCATTACGTCTCGTCAAATAATAACGCCATAGAAACTGCACATTATTTTGGGACCTAGACCGCTGGCAAAGAATACCACTAACATTTGTAATACAGTTATACGAAAATTAAAACAGTGGTAGTGCCCGCAACAACATCATTTGCATGAATGGGCCGGCTCGACCGGTGAAATGCCACGTAGTCACAGAAAACAGGTGTAAAGCAGAAGTATTCTGCGTTTCGTCTGATGAGTGACGTGTCGGAGGCCTAATTGTAGTCTTCTTCCCCTTCCCACCCTTTTCTAATAGGGGGATGGACAGGGAATGGAAATATCCTTTTTACTGTTTGGAGAAAGGCCCCTCATTTATGGCCAAAGGAGGGTCCTTTGTCCATAAAGGTAGGCAATGCATCTGAAACTCATTAGCTTGTTACGGGTGCCTATGGATAGCTTTTTTCAAGCAATTTTCAAGTTTAGCAAGTTAAATAAATAAATAAATATGCGCTCACGTCCGTATCCCAGACGGGTAGGCAGAGATCATGGATTTCCATTTGGCGCGATCCTGGCACACCTCTCTCGCTTCTTCCACATTCATACATCTACGCATGCATGCTCGTCGGTTATGGGTGCTCCTTATATCGCCCTTTTTTAGTAAGTAATTAATCTGATCGATATAAGTTTGTTATAAGTTAGGGCGTCCCCTACCAACACTGCCACTCAATTTTGCAACATAAATTTGTTTTGTTATTGTCTCTTCATTCATCCTTTCAACATGCCCGAACCACCGAAGCATACCTTTCTCAATTCTAGTCACGACGTCCACTTTTAAGCCACACTTTTCCCTTATAACGCTATTTTTAACCCTATCATTCAAAGTCACGCCTAACATACTTCTTAAGGATCGCATCTCAACGGCATTAACTCTACTAGCATGCTTTTCCTGCCAAACCCAGCTCTCACTTCCATACGAGCCTTCATAGACACATTTTGACTCATCACTACTGTACCTATAGCCCCATTCATTTTATTTCCCGCACTCACTCGTCGTTCAAAATCTTTAATATGCCGACCATCTCTACTAAACATACACCCCAAATACACGAACTCTTCCACCTGTTCCACTACATTTCCGTTAACCTTTATTTCAATTACTGTCTTACTTTGTTCTCTTGCAAACACCATTACTTTCGTCTTATCCACATTCATCTTCATACCTTTACAATCTAGTGAATCATTAGCAAGTTACTTGAGTAATATTCTTATATGAACCTTAAAGAGAAGATTTAATGGTCTACTTTGCTCCGTCGCTTGTTCGAACCATACGTAAATAATGTGTCTTATAACACTCAAACGCTAAGTTATATATCTTGTATTTAAAACATACTAATGTTCCTCCCCTGCTTCACCCTGGTAGGCTAAATATGTTGATTCGATAACTACCAAACCACTAGGAACACACGCTAGACAAATCTGAACATTTCATGAAAATTTCATCGAAATCGGTCTAGTAGTTTCGAAATCTATAGGGAACATACACACATCGCCTTTTATATATGACGATATATATTATCTATATATTAACGTATTATATAAACTATAAATATAAAAGCCTGAAAAACAATAATGATCCAGTTTAATATATCAGTCCCATAATTTGTCTCTGAATCTGAAATATCAGAATCCATTGTAAAATTTATAATAACGCGGCACGCCTTACATTGTTAACGTCTTGTACAAATTACCAACACTTAGAGATCGTCGCCGGTGTTGTTCGACAACGTAAAAACAACGTACACCCCTCTCTAATCGCACTTTAATTATGACGCTTGTTTCTCATACCGTCGTGAATTGTATTTACTTACGTAATTATTACTTTGAACGGTCGGCTAATTATAAAAATTTTCGGGACCACGCCGCGCCGGTTGCAACAGTTGCACCTGCCCTATAAAAATATTTTAGCTCGGTAAACGTCGTGAATGGTGTGTTAACAGCGTTGCTTTAATTATTGCGGTCTATTTCTAATATACACCTTATTTCTATTGTATAAACTTAAATACATTCACTGGTTACTCGATGTCTAGTTTAACGCAGGTGCTTATTAATGTTAAATTATACGACTGGCACTTGATTGTTTAGATATTTATTGGTATGATAAATATTATATATTTAAATAGCATCAAATTACTATTGGTTTTCCTTGAATTACGACTGTCGTCTAACGAAATATTTTGCGTTGTAAAACATATTTGGATTACGTTTATATAAAGTAATTAAAATAACAGAAGTTGGCTATTTGCTTGTTACATTTTCACCGATTAATAAGCCGCTTGTATATCGATCGATCGTTGGTGCATTTTTCATGTATACAACCCGTAAATATACACAAAGATATTTAAAAAAAAAAACAAAGAACTACAACAAGTTGGCAGCGATAATTTTCCGATTAATTATAAGATGAAGTTGTGTGTATCTTCAAGAGAAGCTTGAAATTGAAAAAGGTGGCAAACGAGCAAGTGGATTACCTGATGTTAAATGAGCGCTAGACTAGATTAGACCCATAGACATTCGCAACAAACAAATGTGTTGCAGATGCGTTGCCTACCTTTAATGGACAGAGCACAGCATAGACAGGATAAAGAATATTTCCTTTTCCCTGATTGTCCCTTCCCCGTCCAATAAACTTCCAGTTTCCATCCTATCGTAAGGAGGAAAGGATGGGAAGGGAAAAAGGACTTAAATTAGCCTCCTCCACCTCACTCATCGGACGAAACGCAGAGTACTACTACTTAACGCCAGTTTTCATTGAGGTTGTGGTATTTCACTGGTCGACCAGCTGCTACCTCTGACAGCCACATTGAGAATGATCTGTCACTAGAAATATTTCCAAACCAATACAACTTAGAGTCCTTCAAGAAGTGAGCATACTCCTTCCTTAAGAGCCGGCAATGCATTTGTGGTTCCTCTGTTGCAGATGTTCATGGGCATCAGTGATCACTTATACTAGGCGAGCCGCTGCTTATTTGCCCTCTTATTGTAGAAAAAAAGTTTTGTCTGTGTAAAAATGTGAGATTACTAAAATGGTGAAAACTATTAAATTTAGTTTTTAATTTATAATTATTTGCAATGCCATTTTATTTGCTCGCTTGATATCAGAAAACTGCTTCCAATTATTCTATTAAAATAAATTTACTTTGCGAACAACCTAATACAAATATCTTAAATATATCAAAATGAAAACATTTTCTTAGGCCAGGGTCTATCTCGGTCATGTGACATTGTTATATTGTTATAACAGTAAACGACAATATTGTATATATTAATAAAAAACTTCTGTACTGCTCCCCACAGTCTAATTCTCAAATGGGTATCCATTAGACACCTTTGGGGTGGGTACTATACTCAGACCTTTTACAGAAAATAAAGTGCAAAAGTATAATTATTACACATTAATATTTTGTAATAGTCCTTCCGAGGTTGAGCTAGTTGCTACTACATAGTACACAGTCTTAGCATTGTTAAAGAGCCAAACATTTGATATGAAATAAAGAATCAACAATAAATTTGAAGAAAACTGAAAAAGACAAAAAATTACTCACCAAATTATTGAATCCTATCTTTTGCTTGGGTACATCACTCTCCGAAGCCATCCTATTGAACATTTGCTTTCTTTCTTTAACAGAAATTTTTTGTTCACTGTTTACCAACATACTTTCACTTCTTGAGGGTGACAATGATGATGATAATGCATCTTCTTCGGTCTGATCTTGATTTGGAATTGAGTTTTTCAGCTCACTATCACACACTAAGCTTGATTGTTTCTCCAATTTTTCAGTAGCTTTTTTTCTTGGATGAACTTTAGGAGGAATATCTTCACTTGAAGCAAATAAACTTTCTTCAGAGTTACTTTGTGGTGTTTCATGGCTATTTTGGTAATCCAAAGTGTTGTCTTGAACTATGTTCGCTAAGATATTGAAATCTTGATTAAGCTGAAGTGGTGGTGTAGGTTGACATGTTGCCAATTGTGAAACATTAGGATCGACTGTGCTTTCAGTTAGCACAACATTAGAAGGAGATTCCGATACTTTATATTCATTTTCATCGTCATCGTCTTTAACGTTAACCGGTATATATTTCTTTTTAAGAATCAACCATTTCTCGTTGTTTTGGTTTTTCATAATAGCCAAGGTATTAACATGCTTTTTGAAAGTGTTTCTTGCTTCATCTAAAATTAACATTTTCATTTTTTTTAAGATAAGTAAACATAAGCACTTTCTAAACAAAAACATTCGATTATCCACAATGTCTTACTCACCTCGCATATCAGGATTCATCAAAAACATTTTAAAATGTTTAACTAACTCAAAGTTTGTCACTTTACCATTGTGAGCTAGCATAAATTTTAGTATTTCATCAAAATTTAATTCAGAAGGTGCCGACATTTCGATGAATTATTAGTCACGTATATAAGAGAAAGGAACAAACAGAAGCAGTCAAAAGATTGATGACAGCTTAGGTTAATTTGACAATTGGGTTCACAATTTGACATTCAATACAACAATAGACCGATTTTTGTGATGTTTAACGATAAACGTTCCTTTAAACGCAATTGACTTTTGTCAATACAAACAGCCTCAAAAATTATTGAAGTAAGTTTAAATATTCATTTAAATAAAGGTACTGGTTTTTAATGCTAGTATTTTTATGGAACAAAGGTCACCTTTGCCGTTTGCCAAAACGAGCGTAAGCAGGTCGAGTGATATTAAGAGAGTGATTGAGAGTGAGAATGAGAGTGATTTAACAGTGGTAGAGTCCGCAACAACACAACGTTGCACGAATGGGCCGGCTCGACCGGTGAAATAGCACGACCTCACAGAAAACAGGCGTGAAGTAGAAGTACTCTGCGTTTCGCCTGACGAGTGAGGTGCCGGAAGCCTAATTTTTGTCCTCTTCCCCTTCCCACCCATTCTTCATAAGGATTGGATAGGAAGGGGAAGAGGATTGGACAGGGAGGGTATTAACGGGGAAAAAGGAATATCGTTTTTCCTGTCTATACCTTCCTCTGTCTATGAAAGGTAGGCAACGCACCTGCAACACATTTGCTTGTTGCGGATGTCTTTGGGTAGCGCTCACTTAACATTAAGTGATCTGCTTGCTCGTTTGCCACCTTATCACATAAAAAAAATAAGAGACCGCCACCCATAGGCACCCCGCAACTAGCAAATGAGACGCAAATGCGTTGCCTACGTTTAATGGACAGGAGAGATAGACGGTAAAAAGGATATTTCCTTTTCCTCCTCCCCATCCAATGTTCGTCACCTTCCCGTCTCATCTCTAGTAGGAAAGGATGGAAAGGGGCCTCATCCCCTTATGAAATAGGCCTCTGGCAACTCACTTATCAAATGAAACGCAGAATACTTCCACTTCAAGTTTATCTTCTGTGTGGTCGTTATATTTCACCGGTCAAGCCAAGTCATTCGCGCAACAGATGTTGTTGTTGCGGGCTTAACCACTTTTAAATAGGTTCAGCTTAGGCTGGACAAACGTTATTTTGATACGACCAACGCATAACTATGTTATTATACATGCGTAATTGCGCATTTTATACACTGTATAAACCGAGCCATTTTGTATTGATTTATTCGCAACTAATGCACGTGTGTCGGACCAACGATGTTCTCTGGTAACATCTTCCTGCATTCGGTAACGCAGCGTTTACACGTAGACTATTTTATAGTATGTTGCAAGATGTTGTCTATATTCTTTTGTAATATAATTAGTTTGTTAAGTTTTAAATAAAGTAGTTATCCAAAAAACGAGAGAGTGTCTCACGGACATCCTTTTGACAAAATTATATTTTTTATTTATATTAATATAAAATGATATTTAAACTTTAAAATTATAAATACATTTAAAGTTTTGAAAGTATGCGAAGTATAAGAACGTGCTTGTGGCGTTCCCCTCGCCTCGTGACATTACTGTTATACATTTTCGCTCTGGGCCCTCAGCCCGCAAACAATGCATAAAAACAATGATAACGCGCGATAAAAAAACTCCGTTCAAAAAAGGTCGCAGTGATTTAAGTATATAGGTTACAAAAATATGAGCGAATATATTCAGACCAGGTTATTGCGCATCCTGTTATTTTGATGAAAAGAGCTATAAAAATATTTACTTTACTGGCACTAAACTGTAGTTGAAAATGAAAAAAACAAACCAAACAAAATAATAATAAATCGTAGTTACCTTTAGAGTTCCGCTTCACGCTTACTTTGTGCAACTTTGTTTAAAGGTAAGTTGAATTAAATCATCATAATATCTTCGGTCAAGGAACTTTTGATGTCCTGTTGCACACGTCATCTTCGTACGTCTTACATAATTTTACAATTCAGATAAAGTTTACATTCGACATGAAAACACGTATATTAATACTTTTCTCGTACGTCACGTATGAGTTATACGCTCTAGAATGGAGGGCGATCGTCTGTTACATGAATTGGATTGATTTTCATGTTTTGTTTTCACTGCTCTCATCGCAGATTACAATATTGCACAAAGCTGTGCAATATTGTAATCTGAGATAAAACAACAAGATGCATATAGGGAACAATTTTATATTTCAATCTTTTCATGAAAAAGTTGTTTAATTTTCAATATTCTCGCGGAATAGATCAAACAATCAAATATCACAGGAGTAGTCACGTAGATACTTCAAACTACCGACTGGTACAGACTGATGTGACGTTTTCGTTGAAGAACAATTTACTTTGCAGCGTAAATTGATTGCAGAGCGGTGGAGAGAATCCTTTGGGAAACTTTAATAACCGTTATTGTACGACAGATTCAAATAATATTTTCATGCACGAGTGACTATTTTCATATATTTGAAAGCACTTAATGTTTTTTCAATACCTTGATAAAACAATTAACAGTATCCCGACTACGATTTTTTTCAATTATATCTTGACCACTCTGGCCAGCCCCTTGTGTAAGACATAGATAGCTGCGACAATGGGCATGAGAGTAATTTCTTTTTTTATGACCATGGAAATACTTTTTTATTACTAACATAGCTTTGTGTGCTCGGTACAGCGAAGCAGTATAAGCAGAAGCCCATCGCTTACAGCTATACTAGCCGTATGTCTCGTCTCATATGGTTTTTCAGTCTTAAAATACTGCTCGCATCTCTGGGCTGGAGCTCCCAAATACTAGCTTTTTCCATGGGACAACGACCGTGCTCTTACTGATCGACTTAGCCACTGGCCTTTTTTATCCCTACTAATATTATAAATGTGAATGTAAGTTTGTTTGTTACGCTTTAACGCGAAAACTACTCAACCGATCATCATGAAACTTTGTACACATATATTTGGAGGTTTTAGAAGTAACATAGGATGCTTTTTATAAAAAATAGTACATAAAAAGCGAAGTATGTACGTAAGGATCGTATAGACGTATAGACCTATAGACTCCGAAACATTCCTGTGTTTTGTAGCGATCCTAAATCCGGGCGAAGCCGGGGCGGGTCACTAGTATTAAATACACCAGCGCTTGACCACGATCCTACCTGATGTTAAGTGGTGATATGGTCGAAAGATGGTGCGCACTAGTTTAAAGTAACAGCTACTTCACTGGGTGGGTGGTGGGTAACCATGTAAGAGAGAGAGAGATGGACGGAAACACTGACGGTGATAACTTGTTGCAATCCTTTGCCGCACGGTGAACGTCGTTTCGAATCACTTACGTACGCGTACGAACGCGCAGTATATCACTACAAAAGGACGGAGAGCTGCCGTGTGTCTAAACTTCAGATCGTAAAATAGAGATGGTGGAATCAACTCATGTAATTCTTGCGTACACTTGCAAATGCATTCTGTAAAACACCGAGAGGCTAGCCACTTTGCGTCTGTGCCTAAGACTGATTAAATTAAGGTCTTGGTCACCGATCAACCTCCAGGCCCGCCTTTCCTGCCAATGAGTACGTCTTTATAGGGGATGTAATACTCCATAGTTTGACGCATCACATCGGCTGTAGCATCCGCTTACTAGAAGTGAAGTTGACCTGTTGCCAAGAGAAGTTGTAAAAAATGAAATTTTTTCAAATTATTTTCAAATTTCAGTAAATGAGAGTGCAAAATCTTCGATCGCTGATCGCCGCAGCGCGTGCAAAAAGCACGAGCATAAATGATCTTAACGATTACAGGAATCGTCCACCATAACCCAAATTATGGAAAAGGCGGGGTACTCCAGATTAGAAGATCTCACTGCGGATGTACACACAGGCTCTTAGTAGTAGGTAGTCTTAATACGCCGCTTCTGAGGGACAATGAATTTGCATCTTCATAAAAAAAGAGCAAGAAAGAGTTCGGGGAACTGAAATGAGTGTTCCGTATAATTCTCTGAAACAATTTCTTGCGTTTTCCTACGATCCTGACGTCTTAGCACTACACGACGGAGCCACAAATTCAATCCACACACCCCTGACGGTTAACACTCCATTGCCGCGTGGAGTACGTGGGGATAGTAAGCAATACAAGTCTGAGTTAATATAAATAAACTTAAGCGTGACAGAGCGACCTCTCTAAACTAGATACTAATGTGAGCCGAAAAACAAACTGATATATTTGTGATTTAAAAAAAAAGCTCACCCTTTTCATCACTAACAAACATTCTTTATATGTTACACAGAATTATTACTTGATATACATGCTTATGACCCAACAAGGGATATTCTCTATGCAAACATTCTGTTTGCCATTCACCGATGATTCCTCGCGCCGATATTGCAGCCCTAGGAAATGAAATTTTTTCTGATTCTTGCTTAGGAAAATGTGAAATAAATGGAATAGATGGATGTGAGGCATAGTTTTATCCGAAGTTCGTATTGCATATCGTAGCTTTTGTGTGCATTAGAAGTGTTTTATCGTGTGCTCAGGAATTGGAAAATATTTTTTTTGTAAATGTTATTGCATAACTGGCTTTCACCCTTTTGTTAAGTTGGACCATTCCACGTATTCCGAACCAGCGTTTTATATTCGTCGATATCCTTTTTGTGTAGCGAATAGATATTATAGCGATAGAATTTACTTATATATGTACGGGTGTGTATACATATTTTTTTTGTACTTGTAAACTTGTAATTATACTTTAAACGATTACGTGATACATAAGTCGGACGTTCGCCTTAATGCGAAAAAGCGATTAATTATATTACTATACCTTTTACATACAATATTGTTAGTCTGTCGAACAAATAGCGTAGCTTTTTTATGCGAAAGGGTTGCCCGATGTTGAAAAATCACCCCGAAACCTCAATAACACCTGTGGTGCGTTTACCAATTATCTTGTAACACCCTAAGTTTATCGGTTCGGAAATACCGCTGGCGACAGTTCACACAAAGTTGCACGTACACAATAGATACGGTTATAGAATGCTACACGATGTTCACAATTAATTTATGTTGTTCTGCTGACGCTTATTCTTAGATGGGTTGGTACTTTGATAATTTCTAGGAATACATACATAAAATGTTATTTGAAACCAACTTGGAAATAAAACTCTAAGTATCACTTATCGTTGTACGTGTCAACCGGACCTTGAACCCTCTGTAATAAGTACTGCTTACGCTTATTTTACAACGAAGGAAAGGACTTACTAATAGTGTTGCGCTAATTAATCTTGATTATTGAAAGATTTTAGTTTACTATATATAACATTTTTTTTTCCTATATATTATAATGATGTCAAACGTCAAAGGTATTTGCTATTTTAACTCTTTGTAAGTGTGTAAAGTAAAGTGTACGAACCCCGAATCTAGATCTATATATCTAGATCCGCTACTATGAGGTTAAAATGCAGGAGACATCCAGGTGAAAAATTCAAGGGTCAGTTATTCGATACAGCAAAAAACATTGTGAGATTTCAAACGATACAAATTTGATGTTATATGCAAATGCTCATTTGTTCACATTAAAATAAAACATTGTCCTCAAAACGTATTATTGAAGAAAAGAGACGCAAGAAAAATTTGTTGTTAAGAAGATGTTAAATAGGAATCGGCACTTGGTAATGTGAAGGAGCATAAATAAGAGCTTTGAGGCATCTTGTTTTAAAATGCAGCTTTGCATCACTTATACAGGTTAATAATTGAAGGCAAACAAATCATACCTATCCGGGACCCGTGGCGAACTTTCAATTCACTACCTAACCTACTAGCTGCGGACGTCCCGCGTCTAACAAGAATTAGACATTTAACTTTTAATTGGCCGCTTGTACGTTCTTCAGAAACTCCGCTCGGTGTAAGTGTTTAACTATGTTACTCGCTTCGCTTTTAATAATGACCTAACTTGCTTTAGGTGGTATGTCTGTTAGATCTACGTCACTGGGAATTCATTATTTCTAATTTATTTAATATTCTAAACTATCTATTTTTTCAATAAATGTAAACTGTTTTTGTTGCACAACTTATAAGTCATAAGTTATTTCATTAAAGCTGTTTTTTGAAATTCGTAGCTTATTTAAAGGTGGTAGTGAACGAGAAGTAGCAGTAATCGGTAGTTGTTTCATAAATACATCGGCTCGATTGGAAAAGTACCAAGAAATTACTCGGCTACCACAGTTTCGCCTCGACAGAATAGAATTTTACTACAAAATGAGGTACTGTTGTACCTTAATGCGTTTGTATTAGTGACCGCAGCGACTCAGGACCCAGTGTCCTTTCCATACGTTCTTTCTCTTCTTTTCCTTACGTATGCTTATGCGAATTTATAATATAAAATAAATTGGGGTATTGAGTATTCATAGCATTCATGATTAATCTTTATATTTAAATAAATAAATAAATATGCGCTCACGCCCGTAACACAGAGGGGTAGGCAGAGATCATGGCTTTCCATTTGGCGCGACCCTAGCACACCTCTCTCGCTTCTTCCACATTCTACGCATGCATGCTCGGTTATGGGTGCTCCTTATATCGCCCTTTTTTAGTAAGTCATTAATCTGATCGATATATGTTTTCCTAGGGTGTTCCCTACCAATACTGGTACTCACTTTTGCAACATAAATTTGTTTTGTTATTCTCTCTTTATTCATCCTTTCAACATGCCCGAACCACCGAAGCATACTTTTCTCAATTCTAGTCACAACGTCCAATTTTAAGCCACACTTTTCCCTTATAACGCTATTTTTTACCCTATCATTCAAAGTCACGCCTAACATACTTCTTATGGATCGCATCTCAACGGCATTAATTCTACTAGCATGCTTTTCCTGCCAAACCCAGCTCTCACTTCCACACATTAAAGTGGGGACTAGTACAGCATTGTGTATTGCCAGACGAGCCTTCTTAGACACATTCTGACTCATCACTACTGTACCTATAGCCCATTCATTTTATTTCCCGCACTCACTCGTCGTTCAAAATCTTTAACATGTCTACCATCTCTACTAAACATACACGCCAAATACACGAACTCTTCCACCTGTTCCACTACATTTCCGTTAACCTTTATTTCAATTACTGTCTTACTTTGTTCTCTTTCAAACACCATTTCTTTCGTCTTAATCACATTCTTCTTCATACCTTTACCATCTAGTGAATCATTCACTACATTCATCATAAGTTGTAAGTCCTCCGCTGATGACGCAAACACAACCTGTTTATCAGCGTACAAGAGACATTTTACAACTAACTCATCCATTCTTAATCCACAATCTTCGACTTTCAAAGATTTCAAACAATCAGCCATAAAGAGATTGAACAGCCACGGGGATGCTACACAGCCCTGTCCTACACCTTTATAGATGCTAAACCAGTCTGAGTAGGCCCCGTTAATCCTAACACAAGCTGTAGAATCTTTATAAAGAGACTTTAACGCTTGTATTAGATCACTGTTCAAACCAAACTCTACCAAGGTTGACCACAGATCACCTCTTTTAGCTTTATCATAGGCCTTTTCTAGATTTACGAAGGCGCAGAAAACTTTTTGGTTTAGAGCCAAAAACTTTTCTATGATCATACGTAAAGAAAAGATCTGATCCATGCAACCCATTCCTTTCCTAAAACCAGCTGCACCCACACTCTTTCTTCTGTTTCTTTCATGACTCTTTCAATCAGTACTTTAGCATACAGTTTCCCCACAATGTTGAGAAGGCTTATTCCTCGATAATTCTTACAGTCATGCTGAGAACATTTCCCTTTATACAAATGGACGATGACGGCTTTACACCAATCTTCCGGTACTAGGCCATGTCTCCAACATATATTGAAAAAGACCCACAGCAGGCTTGCAACTAGACCTTCACCAGCTCTCAGCATTTCAAGGGAAATCCTGTCATACCCGGGTGCTTAACCCAATTTCATTCTTTTCGCCCCAATCACAATCTCATTCAAAGTTATCTCACTTTCCAACTCCTTTTCTTCATGAGTATATGCCGAGTTTGATGCTGGTACCTCGTCACATTCAAACAAATTTTCAAAATATCCCTTCCATCTGTTCGGAATATTTATATTTAGTTCATAATTAAAAGACTAAGATGAGAAATAACAATAAAAATCCTTTCTTAGTACTTACTCATTTTCAGTTTAAATAATAATCGTTTAACATATTTGAAATATCAACAAAATTAACTAAACCAAAAAATTAAAGGCGACCTTCTAAACTCCTATTTAAATTAAAATGTCTACTAAAATTCTGTTTTTGTGACAGGAAAATGCGTGTAATATTGAGGCACCCTTACAGCAGAAATGAAAGTACGCTGCAGTTGCTGTAGTTCGCTCGCTATTATTGCATTTCCATTTTAGATGCAGGACGGTTTATTCTGTAGGAAGAATATTTAACTAACTTAGATTGTTATCGTTATTAACAACGCACGTTCCATTTTGCTTTACGTCGAGGACATAGAGTATTATTATTTCGTTTTACAAATAAAATATGTACATGTCGTTTGTTGATGTCATTTCATATTCTGGTTTCAGTTTCTTCTTAATGAACTAAATTTGTGTTGATATATTTCGTATTTTAATAGAAAATATTTTTATGCATAATCTTCTCTTAGGGTTTTTTTGACGGTGCAATTTTTAAATAAGGATGAATTAATTTTTTGACCGCTAAACAAACTTTTTTTAACTTAATCCTGCCAAAAAAAAATCTTTACAGGGTAGTTTTCAGAAACTACTTGATGGTCATTTCATGGTCCTGTTGTCGGTGGTAAGTGGTTGTCAGCTTAGGTACCTACGGCCATGTTGCGGATGGTCGGTCGGCGGGAAATCGCGGCCGCCCATGGTAGGCGTGAGACGCCGAGTCGCGAGAGAGGGACGCGGGTAGGAGGGCGGCGAGAGTGCGAGCGGGAGGGCGGCGGCGAGGGCGTGCGGGCTCGCGAGCCGCCGCACACTCCTGTTCCGGTCGCGTCGACGGGCGGCCGGGAACCCGCACCTCGTCATACTGACTACGCTCGCGCTGTTTACACCGACTTTTCCCAGTGCGTGCCGCTCGTGCCCGCTCCAGCGGCACGTGATAGGCCGCAGCCGTTTTTTCCCGCTCGTTCGTCTCAGTGACAGCCGAAGTCATTGACGAGACCTCTTCCCGCCACTTTCAAATAAAAAGTGCGCACCGTTTGGCGCGAAATACCGCCTTGAAACCCGCCAAAGATTATCAGTGGCAGCCAATAAACATTTGCTTGTGAAGATTAAGCTGTGATTTTCGGTTCGCGTTCCTCTGATTAGGTGTTGATTCTAAAAAAATGGATGACTGGGAGCGACACGTGACTCCTTTACTTCAAGATATGGGCTGCTCGAATGAGGAGGCCCAAGATGACTTCTTTAATCAACAGGATGTAAGTTATACTTGATTCATTACCATTGTACATTGATTTCAAAATCAATTAGTTGAAAATCCGACAAATCATTTAGCATATTTTATGATCACACAAATTTACTAATAACACAAAGTTTCAACATATTTCATGCCATAGCCACTTATCATCAAAAATTTAAGATACGCAAGAGTACTTACTGTACTCTTTCCACGGTTTTTTTATGCATCATAATATATAACAATCTAGTATGTAAATGCACATCATATGCATACATTACTTATATACGTACTTACCTAAATAAAAACGTATATGTATAAATGTATACACATGATAAATTAAATATAATAAGGTGTTTAATCCTTACACTTATATCTCTGAAGATAAATTAAGACTATAATTTTATATGGACGTCAGAAGTCCAACGTCTTCCGCATTATTTCATTATGAAATGAACGTACCAATACGCGATAAAAAAATAAAACAAAGGAGATATTCAAGTTGAAGGATAAATATAGATAACATACTTGTCCGGTTAATTATTAAAGTATTGCGAATAAAAATAACCACGCAAATAATATTTATATTTTTTGTAACCATAATTGCGTGACGTGCACAAATGCATCATATTTTTGCTGATGAAGATGCAAATATAATTTTATATTGCCATTAATTTAAATTTCCAAGTTATTCATTATCTTCTTACAAGGTATTTATATGGTGAAATAAATCCTTTATAAATGTTATGGATTTAAATTTATGCATCAGGATAAAAGGCAGTGCAAAAATATTTCACATTTGATTTTTCATGACGTCATTTTCCAACAGGAGAGCTCTGTTAGTGGTGTTTATATTCACTAAAGCATTTTAAAAGCGTTTAAAGATATGTGATGTACTAAGATTCTAAGGTAATATAAAGTAAGAAACTGACTGACATATCAACGCACAAATTACTAACTCTGAGAAATCTGTAATTACGTAATCGAGTACAAAAAAGATTTTTTCTAAATTCTTTACATATTCATTCATGTCTAAATGTGGGAATAATAGTTAGTATGGAGGTACTACCCGTTGGTGGCCTGGGCAGATCGCTAGTATATTAATTAAATCAGTTCGGATTACGCTTGCCATGTTCTTAAATATAAATATTTTTGAGGTACGTTTTGGTTAACATTTACCGCGGAGTACGTATTAATAGCTATTATTTGACAGTCATGCTATTAATATAGCCACTGGCGAGGGAATTTAAATGACCTAATTAATACGTTGAAACTTAAGGCAAGCTGATCAGTATCCGTTGTTATCTAAAATATACATTCCGTGTTCCTTCGCTAACTGATTGGTTCTCTGGAATGATTCCATTCATCATGTTGTATTTTTATTTCAATGAAGATGAATTTTAGCAACGTTAGCAATGATATGAACATAAGACGAGTACATCAATGATGAATATATCATCAAAGACGCCTTTGTCTTCTACGGAATATAACATATAGAAGGTGTTTAAGCTGTTCATCATCTCAATATTATTTTATAATAAGAACGTGTCAGAACATTTGGATGATTTTGGTAATTATTATCATCACGCACAATAGACGTCTTCTGCAAATCAAAACCTATCCTTCTTATCCTGGACCCGCACAATCATGATCAGGTCGTCACTCTACATTATGGGAAGTACATATACGTTCAGTCGTCCTGTATATGATACATGTCGGTCCTGATAATGAGTGAGTCGACTCTATATTTATTATTCATTCATTTAGTTTTTCCTTCAAGAGAATGAATGATATTAAAGTGGGGCCCGCAAAAACAACATCTGTTGCACGAATGGGTGGACTTGACCGCTGAAATACCACGACCTCAAAGATAACAGTAGAAGTACTCTGCGTTTCGTCTGGTGGGTGAGGTGGCGGAGGCCTAATTTCAGTCCTCTTCCCCTTTCCACCCATTCCTCACAAAGATGAATGGAAACGAAAAAGGATTGGACAGAGAGAACATTCTTGTTCCTATCTTTGTTCTCCTCCGTCCATCAAAGATAGGCAACTTATCTGCAACACATTTGCTTGTTGGTGATGAATGAACGGGAAAGTCTTTATAGCAGCCTATTCTTTTTTTATCGTTGTACACATGATATGGTTTTGTAATCAACTACAATTTTTTTTATAAAATAAAATTTAATAGAGGAAACAATTATAGGGCTCTTACTTTTAATCCTTGTACTTTGTCACACATCTGCAACTCATCTGGCTAATTTCCTACGAAAACTCTTATGTTGAACGGTGAGAAGTTGTGTGAACAAATAGCGCAGGTGGGTGTCAACTTTTTAACAAGTTTCATGAAATTCACAAAGTCACCCAGGGGAGATTTTATGGGACTACTGCTAGCGTCATGTGTAAGATGTCTTGGTTTAGTCACATTTGTGTATTGACGATAAAGGTTAAATAACTTTCTTAAAGCCCATTCTATATAAGAGTATAAAGACACTTATTGTAATTGATTTTTTTGACATTGAATATCTTATTATTTAGTACTTCATTGTATTGCACGCATTTTTTTAGTCTACTACTACTCTACTGCTACTATCCGCTAGGCCCCTAGCTCATTTGCTTCTTATATCGCAGTGAAAAAATGACATAACTTTACAATATCTTTAGAGACAAGCCGAACAAACAATAAGGATGAATTTGTAAATTCTGTCGAGGAATAAACTATAAGTAAGTATAAGATTAGTTTTGTTTTTAAAAGCTGGACGACCAGGAGGACGACCTCAGTTAGCGTCCGTATGGATGTTGTTTTACACGCACTTTCACGACTATCTAATTAACAACAATATGGAATACCGTCTGGTCAGACAGAGATAACGGATTTTCATTAGCATAGTTCTGGTGCACATCCCTCGCTGTCTATCGCTTCTGAATTTATTTATTTCCGTAAAGGTTCCGTTAGGGTAATCGTAACTATTTTTATTATGTCATAATTTTGATACGTCTGTCGTTCGACTAGTGTATTCAAAATTTTTCTCACTAGTATATTTTGAAATGTCATTTTGGTGTAACATTATTATTAAATAAGGAGTGCATATTATTGATCGTAAACCTCGCCTTTTCTAATGGTAGTTTTAAAAGTAGAAATTAAACTAGCTTATAAAAATTAGACCTTACAATGTTTGCTAAAATCTTATCTATCGATCTGTTTCACGTCGTTACCCGATTCATTAAGAGGTGCATTATATTTTATATTAATTCAATATTATAACAGTAAAAACAGGAATGACAAGTTGTTTGTAATGTTAAGTGGTTCTCCCAAATGCCACATCGAGCTAATCCATTATGACTATAAATACTATTATCTGATTTCAGTTTACTGACTATAGTGAGCCACATGGTAAATTGTAACATCTGTTAAATTGGCGTTTTCTAGATTAGATAATAACTTCATAGTCAACATTAGTGCAAAATGCTTAATGCAAGTCATCAAAATCATAGAAAAAAAACAAGTTTTGTCCGTTTTTATTTAACTTTTATGTTGAAAATATTTTAGATGCTTAAAACAAAACTTATATTATTTTTTATAAATATTTAAGGTCACATTATATTCTAATAAGAAAAAATCGAGCAAATCAAATCAAGTATTCATTATTTTCTAATTTAACTAACGCACTGATCTACCTATACTTCCAAATTGAGTCTCCAAGAACATTATCATAGAGCAAGCGGTGTAAGATTTAATTCCCCACGGTATAGCTATTGTCTGGGACGGTTTTGTTACTGCACGCAAAGGTTATTACGATTGCAACCAAGCCGATCTTTAATTGTATTTAAAATGGTTGTCGGTTTAATTAATAATTGTCTATCTTATCTTATTCTCTTATTTTGTTTGTTTATGGCAGAGTCAGCATCAGAATCAGTTGTTGGATGAATGGGTCGGTTCCGGCAGGATACCACGATTGGACAGAAGACAGGATTAACATATAGTCTTCCGTAAGGTCGTGGTATTGCAGATTTTTATCTTAGTACATCTTCGTTTCGTTTAGTGAATGAGGTTCCAAGGTCCACAACTTTGCTCCTTTCCACTCTTAATTTCCTTTTCCAATCCTCCTTAAAAAGGGCTCACAATGCATTTATAACTCTCGACAGCTATAAATGCATTACCATGGATAAAGCGCAAGGAGATGATGATGTGGTTGGGGTTAGTATTAAGTAAGTAATATCATCTTGTTTAAGTAAAATTGCAAGGTGGTGTAGTAGATAATATTAGATAATATTGTTACTTGATGTTGTATACTTACTATTACTTGTTTGATCTAATTTGTAAAAAATAACGACATGACATTATTTTAATTTGCATTAAAATTTTGATGATTGCGGATAATCATCAAAAACAGTGTTTCACTTTATGTATCTCTATCTTTAGAGTTACATTTATAAAAATCCTTTCGTAGTGCTTATCTTATAAAAAATATTGTAAGTGTCAAATTCTAGGGCAATAGAAGAATTACACTGCAACGGCATGCATTTAATTTGATGCCACTGATATCACTGACTTAGATTGTCCGTATAGCACTCCCAGGGAAGTCTTGTGTCAGACCTTTTTTACGAACGCAAGCAACGTCGCGTTCGTTTTATTACAATGATGTAAAATTGCAAGGTGGTGTGCTAGATAATATTAGATAATATTATTACTTGATGTTGTATACTTACTATTACTTGTTTGATCTACTTTGTCAACAGAAACAACGAAAACAAAGACAACAACATTGTGACAGTAATATAGATTGATCAGTAAACATGAAGTTAGTAGTGCATTTGATGAAACAGGATCTGTAAATAGCTACCGAGAAGTAAATGTTTAATCGTCGATAATGAGAACGTATGTGTATAAACAATCAGTACAATTGCACACTACTAAAAGCAGACATCAATTTGTAATTAAAATGCGCAGACCCCATTAGCCATTACGAACAAACAGCCTAAGGCAAAATTGGAACACATCAACTATTAAATTCACGTACGTAGTATTTTAATTGCAATGTAGTTTAATGAAACAGTTTATTTCTGATTTAGAAATAAAATGTATCTCTTACCCTAACTAATGAATTACACGGTCGTTTTATTTATAGAATGACACATAATATATAATAATAATAATACATAAGTATATTTACATTATAACGAGATAAAGTAATTTGATTTCGAAAAACCCGGTTTCTGAAAGGCTATAATAAGAAATATTAGCTATCTAGCTGCAAACATGACCGAAGAAATATCAATTAATTAGCTAGAAACATGACATGACTTTTAACTTGACAGGAGATTTAGTTGAAGAAAATATTGTTAACCCTATAAGACACAGGGCGTTAGTGGACGACTCTGAAAATCGAAAAAATAACTTTAGTATTGTAAAACATAGATACACTAAATAATAACAAGACGTTGAATTTCCTTCGAGGACAACTTTCGACAACTTCTTGGAGAAGAAAGTAGTCAATTAATTCGATATTGGAAAATAACGTGTACTTCTTAGTTACTGGAGAAGATCTGGAGACTTCACATGGATGAAGTTCAATAAGATAAAGTTTTGCAGCTTTTGTTCTGAAATGAACAATATATATACTTAATTACTTGCTCCCTCTTTAATGATTTTTATGAAATACCACACAAGACAGGGGTGAAGTAGAAGTAATCTGCGTTTTGACTGATGAGTGAGTTGCCTAGGCCAAATTTCAGTTCCATCAATTCTTAATAGGATAAGATGGGGAGAAGAATAATAGGAACAGGAAAATAAATCCCTATTCCCGTTTATTCCATCCGCTATCCATTAGAGGCAGGAAACGCATATGCAAGCTGCGAATGCCTATGGTAGTAATGGTAGTGGTCAGTTAGCTTCATCATCAGTTGCATCGTTTGCTCGTTTCGAACCTTCTCCCATAAAAATAAAAATGATTAATAATGTATTTAAAAACAAAGCGCTCAAAATTTTAAGTATAATGTGTACAGTAAAATATTAAAGCAAATTGCTGGCGTAAATGTATCTCTGTTGTGTGTATCTTTAAAAGACGAATAAAAAGGATAATACTCAATTCCTCTCCTCCTCTAATATTGCCACTGTTTCTAGCGTGATGGTCAAACATTTTTTTCAGTTTAAATGAACTTTTCATGTTACGAGCGTATGACAGTGTTTTTTTATCATTATTCGTATCATTTATTATTTCTGTAGGTTTAACTAGACAAAACAAAAAGTCATTAAGGTTACCTAGCATACCTATGCGAGACAAATTTGCCCTCTACGTGGTATAAACCTTTAACAGGAGTGAATTACTTATATAAACTTTATTATTATAAAAATAATCCAATGCTAAACTTTTCTTTGTTCGAACTCGCTGATAGTAATCAGCTGGTAACTAATGTTGTACATAGTTAATTCGATTTTAACCTGAAGCGATATGCTAATTACAATTATAATATAGTGAATGCATGATTTGCTAATCATACATAATGTATGGAGGTAATATTTATGTATAAACTTAACGCTGAGTACGTAGGCAGGTGTTTTGCGATGCATAAACGGTGCGTACGCGGCAAGTATCAAAATCGCGTGCCAACCAAAGTCAGTTAGCCCAGGAGTTAGCTGTGTGTTACAAGTTTGAAATGTGGAATGAAATGCGACCTGCCTGTTTAAAAGGAATTGCCCAAAACGTCAAGTTGACGTTTAACACGTGCTTAAGTTTTAAAAAGACAAACAGATTTTCTACTCGATACGATCGTGAATTTTGTAATTTATGAGGCGGGCTTTTAAAATTGCAGCTGCTGTTTAGATGACGCAGTAGTATTTTATAACTAAAATTCAATGTTTGTATGTATGTATTACTTAATTCCACATTCGTATCCACATTAATGTATGGGAGTTCGAGTTGGGTAAGACAAACAAATATGTAGTAAAATTAATACAGTTGATATGCGGTCTCTAAGAAGAATACTAGGCGTGACACTGAATGATAGGATGAGAAATAGCGTTGTAAGAGTGACTAAAATTAAGAAAGGTATGCTGCGGTGGTTCGGGCATGTTGAAACGATGAATGAGGGAAGATTGGCAAGAGGAATTTATTTAGCGAAAGTGAGGGGCAGAGCAAACCATACTAAAGAGAGTGAGTAGTGTGACATACTAAAGAGAGGCGGTCTTAAGAGTACCAGTAACCGACGAGCATGTATGGTAGATGTATGAATGTCGAATAGAAATCTGTTATCTCTACTAAGAACGCTGGGACTTGACTATGTATAATGTATGTAGATACATTTGTTTATCCTGTATGTGTTCCTAAGCCATTGATCATATTGTAGATGCTCATGGCTTGTGGCCAAAAAGTCAACGAAAATGAAGTAAAAATATTTTAGATTTTGGTGATTAATGAAACTTGTTGCACAATGCTTTGACTGATTTGAAACGAAGTCAATAAAATAAAATTGACTTTCTTTGTGACTGACTTGTCACTGTGAGCCTGGAGGAGGCTTTTACAAATTTACTGGGTTTGAAGTGGCAGAGCACACAGGGTGCTTAGGTATTTACTTTAAAAAATATTATCAACTTTGCGACCATATAACACCATGTTCACACTGGCTGAAACATTCACATAAAATGCTGTTATCTTTATCTCTCTGAAAAAACTGAGACGATAATATGTTTTATGTGAATATTTTCGGCAGTGTGGACTCACGGTGAATCAGGAGGATATTGAATATTTTTCCCTTTCTCCTGTATTTGTCCTTTTGTTGATATAGAATGACTAATATCCATCTGTCTACCTACCTATCGGTCTATATTACGATTTATATTTTTCAAGATTATATTCTCTTAAGATTGAATGCAGTGACACGAAAATAAGAGGAAAGATTTAATTCAATGCTTTTATACAGTTGCACGGTCGTTTCCTGCGAATATTTGATGTTGATGACGTTGGTCTCTTGCTGTTAGCGACAATTTGAATAACTATATTATGATGCACATACACTTAGTTTTGCCTGAGAGTACGGTCAATGTTATTGTTTTTAAATAGGATCGCAAGAATACTTTGCCTGACGTACATATGTCTGGTCTGGGTCGATACATTACGTCTTGTCACATTTTGTGATGATTGAGAAAGCTATGTTTCTGTAATTTGGGGATAGTGAAAGGATGAATGACAGTGACAAGACAAAGGCAATAATTATTTTGCAAAATTAAGAGGCAGTATGCACGTTCTAGTTTGACACAATTACTATATAACGAACTGGCGTAGAAGAATTTAAAATATGAGTAATATAATAACACCAAGCTTTGTGTTAAATGCAATTCCGTGTAATTTATTTATTTATTAGAGGTACCAACAGCTAAGTTATCTTAGTAAATAAAAATTATAACATGATATTCTTATAGTTCTATTGTCTGTGCCTCTGAAGTCGTAAGGTTATGTCCTGTATATAGTTAGGGGCATGTTGAAGATATCGATGTTGTTTTCGTCTTTGCAGAGCTCATTGTATGTCCTACACATTCTGGAAATTGGAGAGTTTTGAAAGAAGAGAGAGAGAAACTTTACTTTTTAAACCGCTGCTCGTACGGACATCGGTGCATTATACCTTGAAATATAAATGCTACGTGTTTTGTAAAGTTCCTCTGCATTATTTCTATTCTTTGAAAATCCACTGAGTAGAGAGGAATCCATACAGTACTGTATGGATTCCTCTCTACTCAGTGTGCACTCAAGCTGGCTGCGCACCAGAGCTTTGAAAACAGTAATTCTTGTTTTATTATGTTTGAAGCCGCGAGAGTTGCGTTTTATAAAGCCCAGAAGTTCCGCTTGCTTTTGCCAGAAGATTGCTTAGTTATAATATCATTGTGACTTTTAAAGTTCAGTGATTTATCTAATGTGACCCTCAAGTCAATAATCTCTGTAACCTAAGTTGATTAGTGCCGCAAAAGTTATAGGTAAAACTAGACGTAAGTTTCTTTTTAGAAAGTTTTATATATAAACATTTGTTTACATTTAATGTCATACTGTTGACGTTGCACCAGTCTTCTTATCTTTGTAAGTCATTTAGTGGTCTCTGATAAATAATACTATTAACTTAAAAATATATTTTTAAGTCATCCGCAAATAGTAGAACGTTGCAGTACTTAATATGTGCTGTAATATCATTGATAAATAATGAAAATAGGATAGGGCCAAGATGAGAGCCCTGGGGGACCCCCGAGTGGGCTATATAATTCGTAGATGTGTAACGACCAACTGATACAAATAGGGAACGGTTCTGTAGATATGACGTAAACCATCTAAGAAGCGATCCGTGTATACCAACACCTGTAAATTTGATCGCGAAGTTATTAAAAATGCTTCCTTATAACTAGATAAATGGTTGTTAAGCAGTGATTCTATATATACTCTTGAGTGGTATAGAAATAAGATGTTTGAAATATTTAAAACAAAAACTTACAAAATATTAAGCCAGATACTAACTTTTGTTGAGTCGTTTTCCTAGTTATGTTAATTTAGCTATGATTAAATTTATTATAACATAACATACATTGTATGGATGAAGTTTATTTAATTTTTCACACACACATTTTTCTTCATTCAGAAAATCAGTTATTAATGTAACTTTTTTATATTCTTTTGTTTTAAGAGAATAATTAATGACACATTTGACTGCTTCATTCAAAAAAATCAGTAAAAATTTAACTTTTTCTTCTTTTGTTTTAAGCGAAATTATTATTTTATTACTTGTTGTAACTTGGTCCCGTAACATTGAGATTTTATCGACAAATAATTTCAGTGATGAATGATCATGGAAATAATTGTTACTTAATGATTTATATTTTAATACTTCCTATAAGCTCTCTGTTGTAGACAGGCAGTCTATAAAAACGACAACGGCTAGTGTTTGTCATTTACGCGTAAATGAAAACACAAGAAGTTAACTTAAGGCTGATTCGATTCTTCCGGTTTCATATCTAATGGCATATCTGCAAAAAAATTGTACTATAAACCATTGGGTTCCAGTAAAAGTTTGCATAGTTATCCCAAGGATTTCCATCCATGGCCAAAGAGCGCTCTAAACATTTGGTTTCTTCTGTGGAACTTTACGTGTTACGGGAAAGATATGAATAAATCAGACAATAAAATTAAAACCGTATGTAAATTTAAAATTCTATCCGAATCGTATTGATCAAATTAAGTCGTGGAAGTCGAGCCTTTTCCGAGACAGCCGAAAAATTATATAATTTACATAGAAGAATTGCTCGCTTTATACAATATACAATAATTAGAAGTTATGGTATTAGTTTGATTTGTAAAAATAGGTAAACCTGCGCTTTAGGTTTTAATAACAGCTAGCATTTACTAACAAATAAGACACTTAGTAAACTTTTAAATTGTACGTTGTTAATTAGTCGATTATGCTGGCAAACGTAACACGCATTTTTATTGTTGCAAAACACGAACGGAACGTAAAAACCTTTGTAAATGTGTACCTAAAGCTAAAGAAACTGATTAAAATTCTTACGTTATAGGGTTTACTTCGTTGGCTACTGCAAGGAGCTGCTTTTTGTCGCGTCCGGTCTTTGTGATTCTCTTTTAATGGACCCTGACCCTGTCTTTGGATGTATTTGCAACAAACACCTAACGAAGAATAATTAAATGTCCGTTAACTTATGCGTCTTTACTTTTAGTTGGTGTTAAACTTTGCGATGGACCCATTACAGTGTTTCGACAGTCGAATCTTTACTCGATTTTTCTTGAGCGTTTTAAGTGCTGACCACGTTTCCCCATTATGTCCGACCCATTAGCTCATCCGCGTTTAAAAGTGCGTTGTCGTGAGAAAGTCCAGAGGTTGTTACGTTCAGGTGGCTTTAGGAAATGTTTCCTTGGACACGTGTGACCGCCGTTCGCCAACCGTTCCTCTACCCGCATTATTTTACTCAAGAAACCGGTAATTTTAATGAAATTCTATACTAAAGTGCAGCTGTGCCACACACCGCTGGGTACCTACGTAGACGCGCAATAATTTTGTTTAAATGTATCAAAAAGCATACGAAACTTTAAATGCTAAATCTAAAGCAAGTTACTTTAAGCACATCAAATACACAGCTTCCCAATCGGTCAGAAATATTTGTACATTGTTTAAAAAAAAACTATTTTTGGATACATTAATTTGAAACTTTATTTCAATTTCTTTTCGGCATCCTTTGCTTTGTTTTGATAATATATTTTAAGCTGCGGATTTTGGTTAATACTATACTATAGTCTAACACCATTAAGTGTTAAGGAAATGATCGATGTTTTTTTTATAGAATTCATGTCTGTTATGAATATTCTCATTAATTGTTTTGAATTAGTACAAATAAAATTTAATAAAGTAAATTAATTTCATATTATATGCGACACGGATGACACGACTGAACACGTACAAAGCGTCGCTCAGGACGAGTTTATCAGTCTTTGAATGGCATTGGAGCTTATGTTTGTTACTATAAAACATGGATTGCGTTGTCGCTGCGCATTTATGCGCATGCGATTATTTGGACGCTCCGTGTTGATGTTGTCTGATTTGTAACGTAAAACTACGCAGCGACACCGCTGCGCCGTCGTTGCAGTCGAAGCAACGTCGACCCTACGTAGATGCATAAGTGACGCAGTGATTTAACCACTATGACTGCAATCAGAACAATAAAAAAACTCTGAAGTAAATACTTGTGTTTGTGCATACCGTTTCAAAGTAATTTTTCGTCAAATATTTTTCTTTTTGACTTTAAAATGTTAAGCATAATTTGACGGCATTTTAACATTTTTTATACACATAGATGCTCATAGTTATTGACTTCACACCGTATAGAATTACGACAGGTGTAACAACTATAACCTGTACAAGACTGTCAACATCGACAAAAGACTACAAATTGCGACTAAAAAAGATCATTGTGTATTCATTGATACGGGGGACATTGCCGAGTGGCGTATTAGCATGTCTGGGCTCGGGATAAACGGGATCGCTCATTAAGGGTTCCTTACGTTGTCTCACTTATCGAAGCCTAACCTTTCCGTGGTGTGTCGAGAATTATTATAACGTTTAATATAATAACATATATGATAATAAGGCAGCCTGCATGATAATCATACTATTAAAACTATAAATAATTCAAAGGGCCATCGATGCTAGCAGCACGCGACGTACTTCCGGATACTGGTGTAATTAATGCTCGACCCGTCTTCGCATCGCTTAATGAACTACAAAAATTATATAATTATCGATAATAGAAAACTTGTAATTTTGATTTTGTTTTTTCTATTAAATTATTTTATAGAACCTTAGTAATTCACTAATTACTTAAAAAATGTTTATTGACTTATCTAAGTTAATAAACATTTTTTAATTACTTTTTATTATGCTTTGGTTTTTTAAGATATCGATCAACCAAATCAGAATTATAATGCCCTTTGATTGTAATTCATTAACTTGAGGTTGTTTTAAGTAATAATACTTAAAATATCTAGTCGTGGAGTTGTACCAGAAATAATTAGGTCTCCTTTGTTGAAGTAAATAAAAAATATGTTACTAATGTAAAGACATGTCTAAATTATTTTTTTCTGTTCATTGGCAGACGAATCAATCATCATTATATTACACCTAGGAGTGTCTGAGTTGGTACTTCTTTGTTATTATTATTTGCATGTTTCTTGCATCAACACGATTAAGCTCAGATAGAGAAAACATTGTTAACGACCACCAGTGTTTTATTATTATAAATATATACACAAATATTTTATGATACTGTGTGTTAAGAATTTAGTACACTTATTTCATGCTTAAATTCGAATTTCCGAAAAAGCTAACACATTTTGGCGATTTTGAAACATTTGTGTTTTCCTAAATTATTAACGTTTCAAAACATCGCTAAGTTAGTTGTAGGTACAATTCGATACAACACATTTACATTTGTACTATACATGGTAAAAGTAACATCAGAAATATATGGCTTCATGCAGTCACACACACAAGTTGCGTGCAGTGGCGTTTACTGCCGCAAATCGCGAGTACTTTGTTCGTTTGATATCGGACGATCCATCTCACCCTGCGGATGGCGTTAAAAAATTGAGTCACGCACACTTTCTCGAACAATGATTTTATACGTAATTATAACGAGTCGCAACGTTACTTATCAGCGGTTTTTATTCCTTTATCTTCATTTGAAAAATGAGATTTTTTACGTTGACGAGCTTTTATTAGAGTGATTCTATTTCTCATAGAGAATAAAAATGTAAAGAGGTGGATCTATACAGCCTAGTTAAGGAATAATCATAATTTATACTAATTAATCCACAACGGAATTGGGAAATCTTAATGGAAACGGATAATCATGTCATCAAAATCTAGTCATGTTGTGCATACATTTATGTCTGACATCTATACGCAGTATGGCTACTACGAAGTGCATTCCTCCACATCCAGGCTGGATGGTCGGATGGATCCAGCATGGTAAAAGGTATGCTGTGTATATGTGGGCTGCTGAGAGCTGGTTTACTGTAAGTGATTCAGCTTATAATTTATCATGCTTGCATAATGCAATTGGTGTACATCCTATTTGTTCATTGGTTACCTTTTACCATAAAAAAGATTTGGATTTTAAATAGAATTGTTGAGCTACTACTAGCTAACTAGTATTTCAAGTTCAGAATGTAGTTAATAATAATAAAACAAAAACAAATACCATTAAGTTAATAATACAACTGCTATGTACGATTTTATATATTTCTTCTTAGAATTATATTTTTGGAATGTCACTGAAAAAATATTTGTCAGAAATATTTCAGTAATATATAAAATTTACGAATTTTAACGTAATTTTTTATAAAAATCACATCTTGTTGTGAAACAAGGTACCTTATCGATGCTAAATACTTTAGGTTTCTTACTGTTTACAAAATATTTAATACCTAACCTTTATCTTCATTTAACCTCGGATGGCACTGTAGTTAGTGTGAACTCATTTATTAATAAAAAATATGACTGAGATGTGTTTAACACTCCTTCTGGTATTTGCAATCGATTTCGTAAGTCAACTTTATATTTACGTATTTGTTTTTTATTTGTGTTTTTTTAGCATCATCTATGTGATATGTCGATAAACTTTTGATCTCTCCGTCGTTCTATAAATTGTATCGGCAAACCGTCAATTTTAGAGCAGCCGCAAATTGGAATTAATTATATTAAATTATTCGACAGTTGTGGATGCTACAAATCGAAGTAAAACATTATTTCGGATGTGACTTTGCGACGTATTCATTTGTACGTAAATATATTTGGCTGACTGACAACGCAATGAGTATTGACACTAATAAAAAGGTTTTGGAATTTGTGTTTCCCCAAGGATTAGGAGTCTGGTTTATGATTTCATTATAAATTACTTTTATTGATTTTTTATTTAATATGATAATTACGAATGTATGTTTTTTGTTACGCTTCCATCCATATATATGAAAGGTGATTTGTGTGTAGGTATATATTGTTGCATTTTTTCTATTGGAAAAGAGAAAAGTGTGGCTTAAAAGTGGATATTGTGACTAGAATTGAGAAAGTTATGCTTCAATGGTTCGGGCATGTTGAAAGGATGAATAAAGAGAGAGTAACGAAACAAATATATCTTGCAAAAGTAAGTGGCAGCGTTGGCAGGGGACGCCGAAGGAGAACTTATATCGACCAGATTGGTGACATACTATATACACGATATAAGGAGTACCCGTAACCGACGAGCATGTATGCGTAGATGTATGGATCTAGAAGAAGCGAGAGAGGTGGTCCAGGATCGCGCCAAATGGAAATCCATGATCTCTGCCTATCCCTCTGGCTTACGGGCGACAGCGCATATTTTTTTTAAGATGTTAGAAACCATAAAAGAAATGATCTATACCATGTAACTATTACAAAACTCTGTTGCATTTTATCAGCAATGTGCTCGTTAAAGTACACGGATCTCTTATTACATACGGCATAAAAATACCACTTGCAAATCATTCTAGTTAAAACTCACGTGCAATACTTGTGAGAACTCTTTTGATATAACAAATCCATTGAATAGGCATAAATACTTAAATTCTGTATTAAATTGCTACTACTGCCTGTTTATTGTTACCTCACGTATTGAATTGTATACGAACATACATAACAATGAGGTACAATTTGTTGAGCAAGTTTTATTATAAAAAGGTAAAATATTATTTTCCCAATACGAGGAAAATAGTAAGTATTGATGTCAACTATGTTAGTTGCGATAGAGAAAAAAATGAGTGCGCTGTTTGCGATTCCATCCAAATAAACGTGAGTGGCACAGTGACCTAATGTGGGCTTTGGCCTCAGACTTTGAATCTGCACTTTCTTCGATTTCGCAGTCAATCATCTACCGCCAGTCTTGAATAAGCTTTTCAGCAATACTACTATGTTCGCTTCACGTTACTTATGTCATCGGTTCTTTTTAGGCGTACGAGCCATCGGAATCTGTGCTCTCTAACGGTGTTGGGCTCGGCCACTAGTTTCTTAATTTCTGCGTTTTTCTAATTCGCCATGTACCACCCTCTCCCCACACTGTATCTAGGATTTTTCTAAATATTTTAAGTTCTGCCACTAACAGTTTCCCGTCTTTCTTTAAGGGCAGTGTCCAGGCTTCACATTTACGATTCAATCCAGCTTCGATAAACCTCTAAAGTTCTAAAACGCATTTGTTTAAATACATATACACAAAGAAGCGCACGGAAATTTTAATATTATGACTTGACTTGACGAAACATGAGCCCGTTGCACCTGTTCGTATCCATACATAAATATGCCAGTTTTTGTATGGAAATACAGCTGATAAGACCTGATGCTTAGTGGTGGTTATTTATTACCTTAGCAAAGCCCACTCTTCTATCAATATCACGGAACCTTTTCGCGATGAATGCGAGAAAGGTTAACATCTGCTAAGTGCCTAGACTATCTATTTTTTACACATAGCACAAACTAACAGCCGGTCGCCTGATATCAAGTGAAGCCCATGAAATATCCACAACACCAAGAGCTGAAGGATTGTTGTCGGCCTTTAACGAAGGTCTAAGATCTTTCTTGTAGGACCGAAAGTTACTCACGAAACATCGCCGGAGAAAATGTTCTCTCTTTCACGATTACCTTTAACGATTAAAATTAGGCTATAGTAATTTTTCACACCTTGTAAATTATTTTTATGCGATAACACTATCCTATGGTCCCGACATGTGCCCGTGGATTTTTCCATTTGTTAACTAGAAATGTGTGTTGGATGTGTACAATAAGCCGCCGCTTGTACGGTTTCAATTAGTTAGCAAGTATTCGAATTGCGCTTCGCTAGACTTAACCTTATACCACTTGTTCGCGGAGAGTTCTATTCAGTATTTGTTACCGCTTTGAAATACGACACAGATTAAAAAAAAACGTTATTTTATCAGTACTTCTATATTTACGTGTGATGTGCATTTTTATGTAAACTTGACTCTCGACTGG
The DNA here is from genome assembly GCA_029849275.1 of Papilio elwesi. NCBI lineage: Eukaryota > Metazoa > Arthropoda > Insecta > Lepidoptera > Papilionidae > Papilio > Papilio elwesi. Next base: position 13,811,885 of record CM056717.1, on the reverse strand, counting down.
AGTTTTCCTTGCATGGGCTGTAACTAAATCACCATTCGAGGTTAGTCAGGATGATAGTTATTATGGTGTAGGTCAGGGCCAGATCTAGGTGGGCAATCCCCCATAATATATTAGGATATACAGAGACTAAATTCGCGCACCGTGTTTTATATTCGTATTTAAGATAAGCTGGACAAAGGCTCGTTATCATGTTTCTGCCCAGGTGCAAAAAAATCTAGATCCGAGGCTGGGTTATACAGTAATATGAACTGAAATATATGGTTAATGGCTCACACTTTGACGTTATAAATATATAAAAAAGTCACAGAATATGATATATATGTATATGTCCCCCAGATAAATTTACATAGTTATACTGATTAATTTACCGAGCGGTTCAGTTCTTCATATTGATCTATCTATGTTTATAATATAGTGCGGTACAATGTTTTTAAAGGCATCTTTCTCAAATTTGAAACTACCTAATTAAAACAATATGAGGCTTTGTATGTTTTTGTAGATTTATAGTTTTTAGTTGTAGTTACTTTATTATTATTTATGGTCATATATTTGTAGTTCTATAGCAGATGGTGACTACAATGAATACGACGATAATTTAACTTCATAAATATGTATTATTTACTTAAGTTTTTAACTCGACCATTAGAGATATATAGATAAGAAATTTTATCGTATACACAGTGGGCAAAAGCGGAAAAAATAAATGTAGGTACAAGAATCCGTCGCAGCTTTTATAGTAGTACAAAATTACGAGTAGATTTATCTCACGCTTGGTGTCAAAGGGTAATAAAATGCATTCCTGTTTTTTGTTTCGTCTTAATAATTTACAATTTTAGATACCTATACAGCTTAATAGCGGTATACCGTATAGTCCGACATCAACATCTGTTGTACAATTACGTACGTACGACAGGCGCGACCAGTGAAATGTCATCATCTGCGTTTCATTTGTAGATGGTGACAGTCCTCCTCTTAGAGGCATCCATCAACGGCGACCCTGGCTAGATTCGAAAATGTGACGGGAGATTGCTGGCGAAAACAAAATGCAATGTCTACGATCCATTATGCAAGTGGCATGTCCAAGTGGCAAATCCAAGTGGCTAGATCAAGTACCCAACTCTGATGTACGTTACACGTACTCTCCGGCATAGAAACTATGCTTATCAAGGGCCTAATGAGAAGGTGCGATCATCTCGTTCGTATAGGTCACGCCAGGCGGCCATAATCTGTATTTTGCTGCTGAAGGAGGGAAAACGTAGACCTGGAGGTCAGTTTCTACAACACAGATATGTTATCTCACTGCATGTGAGTTAGTTATCGTTAAATGGTTGGATAGGTCTTGCGCAACAGAGACGAGAATGGCGCAACTCTATTAATACGACTGTCATGAACTTTGAAACCCGTAGTTTGTAAGAACTGGACGTCCTTAGGCTGCACTGTGCACCGTGTCATTAGATTTCATCCCTTGAATGAAATGCTGGAGCCCTAGTCCTAGTCTCTTCTTCTTTCTATCACTTTTAAAGGAGGAAAGAATGGGAAGGGGAAGAGAATTTAACGGGGGAGGAGATGCATAAGAAAAGGGAATATCCTTTTTCTGCTTAGTTCCTCTTATGTCCATAAAGGTAGGCAACGCATCTGAAAGCTTTTTCATATGCCTACGTAGGTTAGCGGTTACTTGGTATCAGATGAACCGCTGACTCGCTTGCTATTTATTTAAATATATACTATATTATATTATTCTTTTAAAAAAAACGTTTCAGGTTTGAAAATGGAATAAGATTACTCATACGACTTTTATGGCAACTTATACACTTCTAGCGTTTAGAAGTTTCTTTGGTTATGCCTTGTTTACTTATTACTCTTATTATAAAGCGTAATATTTTGTTTATTTTAATGTTCTGATCTCAGGAACTAACTATCGGATTTAAAAATATATTTTTGTATTGCGTAACTCAACTATTTGATACGACACGTTTTAGTCTGTTTAATAATAACATAACGCCATGAAACTTAGATGTTTCAAGTTTCAGCCAGTTTCAGCCAGTTCAATAGCATCCATTAAAATGGCAAAAACTGCTATGCGTAAAAGTGACACGACAAAACCGTCGAGAAAACACAACGATAAACGAGCGATGCCATCCGAATGTTGCCTGCAGAAAATATAAAATTCCGCTTATATACAAGGTTGGGGCTTACAAAATATATAATATACACCCAAGTTGTCAATCACTTCAAAGTAAGTTGACGTTTTTATTATTATATTTACCGAATAAAAAGGCCCAACTCTTTTTAGCAATTGTGCAAGATCTAAAAACGCTTAAAATTTCCCAACATGAAATAACATTAGAATACATGTTTAAAAAATTTGGTATAATGAGTTATAATTTATTGATCCATGCTACGGGGTCTCTTACACCTGTACTAGCCGATCCACTTTTTTGCTTTGGCCATTCAAGTTTTGCGATAAGCCCGATTAAATGAATACGAAGTGTTATTAATTTTAAAGTAAAGATTAATAAATATCACATTGTTAGTTGTATAGGATATACAGGATGTTTTACAATCGCGCTCTACAATCTTATATATACTATAATTTTATCAAACATACATGGTATTCATTTCGAGATACCATTGCGTCTTATTGTTTGTTCTTGCATATTTAGTCAACAGCAACATTTTACTACACTTACATTAATGCTACCTACTTTTGTTAGATATGATCCGTATCAATAATTGCATAACAGTATAAGGTAGTGTAAGAACATTTGATGATTTGACATTTTTGAACATCATGTGAATCACCATCATGTCTGCGAGTATAATTAGATAGTCATTATAATTCAGAAAGTCATAAATACGGCGTTATACAAGTTTTATCACGTATCATTAAACGTGAATTTGTTACTTCCACTTATTACAAATCTATAAACATATTAGTCCAAAAAATGTGGAAAATCTATGAAGTTATTTCGAAGTAAAAACACCTTCAGTTTTCCACAAAATTTAAAGCCTCTCTATAGAAGGAACAGTCATCCCAAAGTGCATTTGCAGGTATCTGAATAATATGTCCTGACGGATATACTCATGGTTTTATTTGACAATTGAAATTGGTCAGTTTAAAGATGGGGAACAAACATAAATCTGTTTGTCGATTTGATGTTGTTTTTTAATTCATTTATTTCTGAGACTGTTTTATTAATACATTTGGTTTGCCAAATGTCAAAGAAAAATCAGAGTTTGGCAGGCTTCTAGAGGGACTGTGCCTGTGTGCATTACCAAATCGCTCAATTTATTGACAAAGACTGGACGATGCTACCGACGAGAAAATAGTTCGAAAGATAAACGTTTTGTTAAATGTCTACCGAATGCGGCATTCTCACTCTGAAGTCGGTTGTTTCGAAATCAACAAGAGTAAGCACGTGATTTAGTACCTACGTCACAGTACAGAGACTAGCCGAATTCCATGAAGACAAAAGACGGCGCTGGTCTATTAGCATGGGATTATTATAACTGAAGAGATGCACCCATCCAATAACAGTCCTCGCGAGATTTAACTATCTCGGCAACGGAATTGTCTTTGATCATAGGGATAAAACAAGATTTAAGTACAACCAATAATTACCGAAGAGTGTTGGCGTCAGGCAGGCGGCCGGCCGTAAAAACTGTAGCCAAAATCTATACAGTATGGACTACAATCATACTGTGCCAATCCCACATGAGTGGGAAAAGGGTAGGGAGATGTATTTGGTTTTTCTTTCTCTCGATGAAGAGGTTCGAATTCACCATCTCTTCTTTTTTTCGTAATTATATTGCGAAACTAGTTTTAACTGGTTTATACGTGCTTCTACTATAAATCTCATCATCATAGTCATTAATATGACACTATGACGACGCTAGGTCGACTCTATAAATGTGTTAATATTAAATAAAAAAATATAATTGCGCCACTGTATAATGATAACATAACTCCTACAAATGATTCCTCGTCTTTCTGACTTTAAAAGGGTAAAAATTCATCTCTTAAGCTTTACCCTGTATCTGTGAGTATCTCTATCAAATAGTAGTAGTTAGTTAGTAACAATAGTCAACTACTAGGCAACTCCTAGATTTTACGTTGCATCTGCATCTTGTTTCGATTTATGTAATAGATTTAGATACATATATAAGCGATTATGTTTTATTAAATCTCTTAGCAGTAGCAAAAGTAAATAAAATAAATCAACACAATACCCGTAGGTAGATAGAGTCATAAATGCTGTAATAATATTTTAATACTGTGTGTATTTAACTAAAAAAATAAATAGATAAATCGCGTCTTACGTCGTTGTAAGTTATAAACGTCCGTTACTTAATGAATTAATAACTAACGAGAAATCATATCAAATAATGAAATCAACCTATTTGCGCCCGGATATTTGCTTTGCAATCAATATTTAGATCAATAAATTGGAAAGCGATCGAAACGGTGTGAAGGTGCGTTAAATGAATTCATATCTTGAGTTTGAGTAGAGGACTGATAGTCGGCGAGAGATAACGTCCAATTAAAACAATTCCATCAAAACATTTTGTGTCAGGTCATTCCACCTGCCGGCGAGTAATAATTTATTCACAAGGAACCGACAGCGCGGAGTGCGTTCGTACTCATCGGACGCGTCGTGAGTCGCCCGAAAGCGCGTCGTTGAGTCGCGTCGTACACAAGTCGTTTTGCCGTCATCGCGCTGACACGCCGTACTACGTTTTTAATTTAAATTATTCCCTTTTTGGAATTACATTGCTCATATTAATATTAATGTACCCAAGTCGGCCGTATAATATAGATTCAGCAAAAACTAAACATTAATTTCATTCTCAGTATTGTGAAAAAGGGCGACAAAATGCTCGACCTTAGCTTAAAAACTATACAGGGTCTTTTATTGGCAGAGGATTTCATCAGTTGGTTATCTGGATTACACGATTTGTATCTTACATGGAACATCGTGGTCCACAAGCACAAGTATTCAATAAATTATTTCATGTAATTTTATTTACCGCCTCTCATCCTTAAACTGTGAGCCACCTTTAAGCTGTGAGTACGTTTTGTACAGAAGGTAGCATTTATTTCTTACTCTTTATTCTTCACGTCTTTCAAATCCTATTGGAAGACACAGACATAGAAATTGTCATCATTCTTTTTTCAAAGTCAGAATTTTGTTTATTGTTCAGCTTTGTAATTTGAACATTTTTCATCATAACGCATACTTTAAAAAATCGTGTAATTATGGAATATGAGCTCCGTCGTTGCATCAATGCGGCACAAACACGGCACAAGCGGCACGTAACATCAACAACGTTTACGGAGAGAACTTTGCATACGAACACACAGGTTTGCCCGGTTCCGTTCTGAGACACTTTGATCAATGATGATGAATTATAGGCGATTGTGGAAGCTGATGATACTCAATCTACAGCCTAGCTAGCTGCAGCTTCTGACGTCAACATCAAAAGAAGTAGTAGTAGTCCATTTGTCAAGGTAAAAAAGCTTGACAGATGGGTGCCCCACGTACTTAAAAAATAAAATTTAGCTTACATTAAACTCAATTTCAAAATGAATTGTGATATAAACAAGCAAGAGAATTTCAGTGGAATTCAAACACTCATATTAGATTGGAAATATCACAATGTAATGAAGATAAGTCTAAGATAGTAAATAGTTAAAAAAAATTGCACCAAATTTTAGACTACTTCACCCAAGTTCCCCTTCATCACAGTCTGAACAGTTGTAATAAAATATTGTATTTCAGTTTGATTTGTCAAATGACAATTATGAAGACATGTTCTGCGCTCATAAAATAAGCATTTTTTTACGATGTGACATTAAGTGTGGAGTGAATATACATCTGTTTGTCGTAACTCATTTTAATGTATGTATTTGTTATAATTTCATATTTTATATAATAAAAAAAATAAAAGAAAATCGTGCGTAATGTACACAAAGCTGAAGTATGCCGATGTAAGCATGAGTTTAAGAAGTGGACGTATATCTTAAAAATAAAAAAATATGCGCTCGAAACCCGAATATAAAATAAAGATATATGGGTTTCGAGCGGGGTAAGCAAATATTATGGAGAGATTTGGCGCGATCACCTCTTTCGCTTCTTCTTCTACATCCATACATCTACGCTTACATCCTCATCGGTTACGGGTACTCCTTATGTCTCCCTTCTTTAGTATGTCACTAATCTGGATGATATAAGTTCTTAATCGACGTTCCCTACTAACGCTGTTATTTACATTTGCTACATATATTTGTTTCGTTATCCTATTCTCATTCATTCATCCTTTCGACATGCCGAACGACCGGAAGATACCTTCCTCTATTCTAGTCACAACGTTTACTTTTAAGCCACACTTTTCCCTTATAACGCTATTTTTAATCATATTATTCAACGTCACGCCTGATATACTTGCTAAGGATTGTATCTTAATGGTATTACTTAATGTAGTCTTTTTGTCTACTGCGACTTCTCGTCGTCGTTCGTCGTCATTTCAGCCGATGTTTGTCCACTGTGTTTTAAGGTCGGCCGCCTGTCTGACGCCATCCCTCCTCTAATCCAAGCGTCCAATACTATTTGGTACGTCACAGATTCTAATTACAATTTTGAGTAGTAATTTAACAACGTAATCCTTAATATGTAACAGAATTATATCATACATATAGCTTAACAATGTTTTTTTTATCTGAGAAGGTGGCAAACGAGCAAGCGGATCACCTGATGTAAAGTGACCCATAGACATCCGCAACAAGCAAATTTGTTGCAGACGCGTGGCCTACCTTTAATGGACAGAGGAAGGCATAGACAGGAAAAAGGGTATTTCCTTTTTCCCGATAACTCCCTCCCCGTCCAATCCTCTTCCCTTTCCCATCCTATCCCCCTAATGAGGAACGGGTGGGAAAGGGAAGAGGACTGAAATTAGGCCTCTGGCACCTCACTCATCAGACTGTTTTCTGTGAGGTTACCTGTTAAGGTGGTATTTCACCGGTCGAGCCGGCCAATTCGTGCAACAGATATTGTTGTTGCGGACTCTACCACTGTTGAGACAAGATACTGTTTAGACTATATCTGATGCAATAATTTGTGTAAAATGCTGCCTCAAAATATGGGAAAACACCCCTAGCTCAAGAATAACTAATTCACCACATATTGGCTTAGTAAATTCTTTTCAGATCTGACTACCTATTTGGTGAAAAACTTAAAAGCGTTTTGTTTTTTGAGTTTAAATTTAAATTAAAAAAATCGCGGCTTAAACACGTTATTTTCTAATACATAACAATTAATCCCATTGTAAGTTAAACACTAAGTTCCCTTGGAATTAGTTGACCTTTAGTATCACGTGTTAATTAGTAGTTTCCACGTTCAGTACTGATACACATATTACTCGTAACACGTGAGAAAGGTTTTTATGTCAATTATAATGAGGCAATAGGTTCGTGTTATTTAGTTCGAGTTATTTAGAGATCAAGCAAAGTAATCCCTTTGGATGATAACAAGGTAAATATGATACATCAAATCTATATTATTAAGACCAATGAATCGATATATTTGTTAGTGCTTGGATCGCCATGAGAAAGGTACATTTATCCAAAATAACACAGCCCGTATTATTTTTTTTATTAACCTGCCATAATGAAATTTACCTATAAAAATTATAACCACTTGGAACACGCGTAATATGCACCTAATCATTAGACTGAAAAGTTTTATATGCTTAATAGCCATATATATATGTTAGGATGTGGAGTAACGATAGCTTTTAATACCTATTACTAACAGAGTAATATCATATATAAACAAATATAAGATGACAAATTATGATTGGATTGATTTAATTTTATTTAAATAAATTCGCAATTGCGACTTAAAAATATACTACAAAAATCATAAACGTTTTAAATTATCAATCATATTCGTAAAAAAAAATATTTGAGAAAAAAAATAATAGCTATATTTCTTAAAAGAAATCTGTTGTGTAATATTTGAATAAAGTGACATAGGTTTGTGACCGTTGGGTTAACAAGGTCAACATATTGTTGCGAGGTGTCAATGACGAGTCGGGTCTTGGTCACCGACGGCCTGTCGAGATTACCATCGCACGAGTCCCCGACAACTTGGTAACGAGTCTGACGTTAGTCTTTAGTACAGGCAACGAGACAAGTAATTTTTGAATCAATTTAATCGTGAAAATATAATTTCAGTATCGGGTGGTTAGAAATTATTAGGGGTTTAGAATAAATTTGTGAGAATATAACAATTGAAGACCGAACTTCAGCGTTACTTGAATACTAAGAACCAAATGAAACTCTTCCTTTAGCTTTATATTACGCATTATTTTATATTTTTGGTACCTATACGCTATTCCTAACACATAATTGTTCTCAAAATAATGAAGATACTTTGCTTAGATTTTTTATAATAATTATAAGAATAAAATAAAATACAAGACATACGTGGAAACAGATTGTCTAAGACACGGAATCCGGTAGAGTTTTTTTTTCTTGAAACAATGTATTCAACTGTTGTTTTTATATCTTGATTTTGGAACAGAATAGAGAAATTATTTGTTCTACAACCATACAATAAGAGAAGCGTTTCTACTTTCCATATTATTTACAAAATAACTATGTGAATTGTTATTATTATAATGATCATTTCAAAAAGGCAACATACGTTAGAAACAATAAAACCGAATTTCGAAACAAGGCTGCAAATTAATTCATATCACATCGGGTTGATATGAATCTCTTTTGAAATCAACACTATTAATTACATTTTTACTGCCGCGATTCCATCGTAACAACGCAGTTTTGTTGGAGATTGTACCAGCACTTATGGTCGATTGTAAACAGCTTTTAAAAACTCTGTTGTCCCGACTTTATATTTGTAGCAGGTAGATACTAATTATATGTTATTATTTATTACAATGTTATTAAGTACCATAAGCCAGTCTCCCTTACAAATGAATTTGAGACCAATTAAAAAGTGTGAATAAGTACGAGTATAGCGTTACGTTCGGTTTGAAAATATTTCAACGCATATGGACTTTTTAAATGTAATTATTTGCAAAGTATTATTTGCTTATTTTCAGTAAAATTTAATGGTGTCTAGATCCCTCGGGCTACCCGCCGTATTTATTATCAGTTCTCTTTTTAAACTTATTAAAAGCTATTACTTTAATTTTAGGAGAATAGTTTATTGATCCATTTCCTGTACTCAAGGACTGATGTGCTATTGTTTTCTTAACTTTAGTTTATAAGCTGTTTTTATTACAAGGTTTATTGTCTTGATCACATAAAAATAGTGCATTCAGTCAATACGCAGTAAGGAATAATAGTTATGTTGTTTTTTACAGCAAAAAGTGACGAACGCGCACGTATTGATATACGACCCGTTTCCATTAACATCCACAGTTATTTGTGAATGAAGGCTTGTGCTAGCCTTGAGGAGACATATACAGTTTCTGGCACTAGGAGGCAGGCTCCAGAAAGCGCATAGCCTCAATCTCTTTTAAAATAACAAGCCCGAGTGCTCAATACAAACATCCATACACCCATACTTACAAACTTTCGCATTTATAATATTAGTAGAATGTTACCTCTACTGGGAAAGATACACGATACAGGGATCCTCTGCACAGTTGATGTTGAATAAAATGTAGTATATGTGATATATGTTTGTTTTACTTTTAGTTGAATTAAAACTAGCAACCACCCCAGCTTTTCTCGGTTAGGCAGATAAAAAAATATAGCCTGGTGAAAATACACAAAACAATCAAATATATTTTTTTTATCATAATATATTAGTATAGAAAAAAAGCGGTAGTTGAGGCGTCTATATTTCTTTTGATTGGATTCACTATAATAGGCTCTCATCTCTTAAAAATAGGGCATAAACAGATAGCTATTAATCCACTTTATAGGATATGAGGTTGTGGGCCTGCCTTAATATAATGGGCAAAGAAGGGTTATACGTGAATTCATAGCTACTATCTATTTCAGAAAGAAAATTACGATTTCAATGTTAAATTTTTATCATTCGTTTTTTGAAGACCCAATAAAAAGTTAAAGCAAATATTGACATATGCGTATCCATACCAAAACTAAATGATCTTTTAAATTACGATTGGTACATTTGTAACAGAATAAAAAAAATGTACTCGCGATGTTACACAGAAATTTATTTATGGAGAAGATGAATGTGGGTGGTCGAATATATTTTTATTTTAAATATCACGCTGATGTGATTAGGCTTGAGGCATTTATTGCTTAGTTTTAGGAGGCATTAAGAAGAATCATTAAACACACAGACTAATTACTGTTATTACGAAATGTTATCGGCAGCACAGAAGCCAATCGAAATAACGGAGGTATTTCATTCCATTATAACGCGCCCGAGGCACGAAGCGGCCAAAGACAATCCTTAACTCGGGGCCTTGTGGCTCGGGGCCGTTTTTATTTGAGAATATTTTCCTAACTAATTAAAAGCGTTGAAATAAGAAAATAAAAACGGGCTCGGTTATCGATGGCATCGACCCCCTTTGTGTAGCGGCCACCAGCGAGGCAAGGCGTTTGGCTGCGCGCAGTAATTAACTTAGATCGAAGAGCGAATGGCTACGTCGACGCACTCTACAACAAAGGATGCACACAACTCTCGAAAAATGCATGTCGCGGCTTCAAGGATCGCGGACGAGGCGAACGGCTCTCGAGAAATACCACTTACATACCTTTTTCTTACGGACGATGAAAGGAACAAGGATTAGTGAGGATTCGGATCGATGCTCTATATACTCACCTGCAGATCTCTATATGACGAGCTTCATAGAAAAAATATTCAGTTTTTGATATAATTTAAAGTCCTTGTTTGGATCTATTGCATAAATTTTCCTTTTGTTTGACTTTCTGATACATGTTGTTAATTGTTGTTTATAATCATATTCAGCATGCAATTATGGGTAATTAGAATCCAGTAATTTAAAGGGCCAAGAACATGTAAGAACCTATATTGTACGTCAATACGTATACCGCATTTAATCGTTTTTTGTTTGTTTACAACAAAGTGAAAGATTTATGTTAATAAAGACATTGAGGATTGCGGTATCAATCGGCCCCCCGTACGAACAAGGAACAATTAGCAACAAGCCCCTCAGTGAGGCCTAAGAACAACGTAGTTAATTGGCATCGTAAACTGTCTCCGAGTACCCACGCTTAAATGGTTCGTTATTCAAATCCTGTCGACTGACCAGATACCACATCTAAAGTGTTATTGAAGCAATTGCTCGTTGTATCCCAGCTTGGCAAATGCAGTCCGAAGCTATAATGTCAACCATAGCGGAAAATATCTTTGAAGGGATTTATTGCGAGTCGAGTCGCGAGTTTGATTGAGTCCTTAGAAGTTACTGAGATTTGCTGTCGTGTAAATTATATTTTACCGTCGTCATATTCTTGTTTGTAGTTTCTTGTTACTGCGTCGCGATAAAACCAGTACAAATAATAGTATGCACGCTCGTAATCCAGAGTGATTGATAAATATTTCGCATTTCTATTTGGCGGAGCTATGGTGGCTCAGCGGTTTAGGCCCCGACTTACGTACTGTAGGTTGAGGGTTCGAACCCAGGCAGACGCTTTACTTTGTGTAAGTTATTTCATCACCACTGCTCCATAAACAGTGAAGGAGAACATCGTGAGGAAAACCGCATGTTCCACCAGAACCACCAAATTCGAAGACATGTGACTTCCACCAATCCGCTCTGGGCCAGCGTGGTGGATTACGGGTCATTCCTTCTTTCGGAGAGGAGGCCTGGGTCCCTGTAGTGGGAAATATTAAAAAAAAGGCTGATTTATTATTATTATTATATTTGGCAAAATCCTGGCACACCTCTTTCGTTAATCCTACATATGAACTTGTATTAAAATAAGTTCTGACTTTGTCAAATGGTATGTCAAAATAACCTGAATCGTAAAGTGTTTACATTTACTAGTAGAGATTCGCTTTGGCTTCGCCCAGGTCGCACTGATTATGTCGATCCGATAGATACCAAACTTTAAAGGATTACCCGCTAGGCCAATCAGAACCATTACGATGTTTATATACAATAGGCTTTTATAAATAGAACTAGATGACCCAACAAATACACCAAAATAGATTGATTTGACTATAACTTTTCTATAGCGATTATCAATCCCATTCGGCCTTCGAAACACTATTAATTAAGATACTATTCGACAATATCGGCGTCATCGTGTCCGGCTTAAGTTTTGTTTGTGAACAAATGAATGATATAATTTTTTTCTTGAAAAATAAATGTAGTTAACGTTTTCAATGCGAAGCTTTCCCGCGACATTAGGTAGATACGAAGATGCTACTCAAAGGCTTACTCGATAATTGTCGTCTTTTTGACGTATCTTCATAAGCCGATTCTTGGTCAGTCTCCTTTCTCTGCATAGATGAGACTGATAGATGTTACAACGTACTAAAGAGTGACCGTGGTTCTGATATTTACCAGTACATATGATCATTCACGAAACGCAAAGCATAGTCTTATTTCACGCGTGTCCAACGAGGTCGTGGCATTCCACCGGTCGAGCTGGCCCATTCCTGCAACGGATGTTTTTCTAGCTCGAGATCTACCACTTTTAAGAATAGAGTCGAATGTACGCATTCAAGACAACCGTTTACGGGTATGTTAGTATTACTTCTTACTCACATAGTAAACGCGAATTTAAGAAAAGTAAGGTGAATTTCAACAGTGAATAACAATAATCCCTACTAACTACGCTTTCACGCGAAAACTATGCAATTGATTATCATGAAACTTTGTACACATATTCTTGGAGGTATTAGAATTATTTTTATGAAAAAAATAGTACATAAAAAGCGAAGTATGTTTGTTCCCTATAGACCTATAGACTCCGAAGCGGCTGGTCCGATTTCGATGAAATTTATAGGGATTGTCCAGATTGGCACATTCCTGTGTTTGGTAGCGATCGGATCAACATAATTAGTGGTTCCCGGGCGAAGCTGGGATGGGTCACTTGTGATAAAATATTTTATAGTAATAAAAATTCGAAATTCGCAAACGCTTAATTCAATTGCATTTACGTCTAAAAGACATCGCGATAAGCGTTTCCTCTATTCTCTAATTTTGTTGTAAATATGATAACCTAATGTCAAAAAATATCTAGGACATTGATAATTCTTAAAAAACCCGTCAACGTAAATATCTTGATTTACCTTTTCAAAAATTCATCTTAAGTTAGGGTAACTCTACCTTTTGATATTTATTTTTAATTTAAGGTAAACACACAGATATAAAAATGACACCCTCTCAATCAAAGTAAAACTCGTAAAAGGTTCATTTTAGTAGGTAATTCCGTACTCATTTGTTTTTACCAAAAAAGTGTATTTTTTTTATAACCATCTCCGGGGACGATGGTCGGTTTTATCGTGATATAAATCCAGATAATTAAGTGGCGTGACAAAAAATTGAGGCGCGATGTGTTTTCGGCCCGTCGACTCTCATACAACTAGATGGTAATGAATGAACTGAGATAAGCCAAGATGAAGAGGATGGGCCGAGAGGACAGGGACATGTTGGCCCCTTTGTGAATGAACAATTTCGTTAGTTCTACTCTCGTAAGTGAACGTCGCATTGTGGGTGTGTGCGTCCAATGCCTACACGTAGAACTGACGAGATCGTTTTACATTATCGAGTTCCGGCTCTTAACTTGCTTTGGTAAAGTGGATGCCGTTATATGAATATCTAGGATTAGATTATTCACAGTTCACTTAAGAACGTACAAGGATTATAATACGATTTTTTAATTCGATAATGTTGCTTTTAATTCTGACCGCTTGTTGATAAAAAAATGTACTCAAGAATATATTGAATGAAAAATGGCAATTAATATTGAGACTATTATACGTACAACAGTATACTACAATGACATCTATTTTTAGCGCAATTATAACTGTGCAAACATTGATTCATCTTGTCGACGTACGCCAGAAATTAGTAAAATTAAACCTTCTACCTTTTGCCAAGGCTTTTCTCGTGCAAACGCGGTCCTGCGCAATTATTTTTCTCGAAAATTTTCTGAGGTAATCTTCCTTTGGCTTTACTAGCATACTAGCCGTTGCCTATGATTTTGCGTAGAATTGTTCTTAAAATTTCAATTAGTCTATCCGATTTCATTTTTATGTTTTCATTACTCCAAAAATTATCTAAGTCACGCGGTTCTTGCTTAGATAAGTTGCTACTAGGAGGCCAGCTTTAGATTTTACAACCTACATAAGTTGTGTTGATATATCACCAAAACATTGTTCTGCGGTATAACTTGAAATAATTTAGCTATTAAATAATATTGTAAGCGGAATTCATTAATCTACTTATTATTTTCCAGTTTTACAATCGTCAACATTTGGATACGGTAAGCATCTTCTGTATTACTTCTCAGCATTACTTTAAAAATAACTTTAAATCTTTATAATTTTAATCTAAAAATTAAAACATATTATTTAACTTCCTGTACTATATAATTAAAAAATATAACGAAGGAATAACAGACATCTGTTGTACACAACGTTTGTATCGCTATCTTAAACCACTAATCTCCAATTATAATTATTCGTCAGTGAATAGTAAGCGGTAGATTTCTACAGGCCAATCCACACGGCGCAACCTAGCGCGCCTCGGCTCCTTAATATTATAATCTTATTCTAAACACAGAATATATTAAAGGAACAGTGGCGGCCCAAGTTGTTACCCTCAGCCTGTCGTCGAAACGGAAAGGGGAAATGTGTAAGATATTAGTTTAACATCTCCAAGATATTTTTGAATCCTAAGCGGATATTTAATATTTTTATACATAGTTACTTTCGTCTGTAGCATCAAATTTAAAACAATCTCTTGAATATTCCTATAGTAATTGCTTTATAAAAATCAAATCGAATTTGTAAGATGTAACAAAGATATCGATCAAATATATAGGTCTGTGTATGTTTAATAAGATCAGTAAATTAGTAACAATATTCACTTTCAATGTTTAATATTTTTAGCTGGAGCCGTAGAAAACATAATGCATACGATCTACGTTATCCCATATCTTCTACGTTCATAAACGCATCATTTCTATTAAACTCTGTCACTTTTATTCATGGTATTCATTCTATAGTATCGTTATTCTTAAGTAAACTTTATTAAATCATAAGCAATCTTTATCCTACTATTTAATTTAGTTAGTTAGATTAATAGAGCTGATAATTCGAATACCGTCATATTTTAACACTATTGAACGATAGAAACACTCGTAGACGACTAAATTGCACATTCCAAAACTTACTTTGATATAAGTGTTTATTTTTTTGTACTTAACATTAATTATTCCCATGGAGGGTTGTTCAGGCAGGCGGCCGGCCGTCAAAACTGTAGCCAAAACCTGTACAGTATGGACCACAATCATACTGTGCCGACCCCACATTAATGGGAAAAGGGCGGGGAGATGATATTTTCTTTGTTTTTATGGAAATAAATAAAACAATTCGCCAAAACAATTGTCGTTTCACGAATATGATACGGCACTTCGCAGAACTTGGGTACGTGGAAGTTTGAAAACTAAAGTTTAAATTTTGTGCTTGACACGTCTATAGGTTCAGTTGATAGGTAGAGTTGCTCACACGCTAAGAGCTTTCCGAGATGAACTCCCGGAATGCATTTACATGTCACAAGACACTGTGGGAGTTTGAGCACGTGCCGTTGATTGTCTCATGTACCTGCCTGTACCTACTTGTTAGGTATGTTATTGTGGAATCGATCCCCAGTTGAGAGTTCAATTCAACGACGACGACGTTTGATCTCGATACGTGCTTATTAGGACCTCGTATTTACTCACAGTGGTTTGTAGATTTTGCCGCTGAGACCGTCGCTTGAATTTCAATTAAGTAATGCAGTTAGTTGTGTGTTTATTTTGTATAGTATATTTCAAGTGTTCTAAATACGAGTAGAGAATGTTTGTATATAAATGGTATCATGTCTTGGTAGTCCCTGATCGAGCAGGTCGATACTCTTTGCTGAATTACATCTTAGTTGGCGTAACGTAGGATACGAGCAACAACGAAACACTTTTAAACCACAATGAAGTTACATTTTCACAAGAACTCAACCCAACGAACCGCACGACATTATGTTAGAATGACTTTTCACTGTTTGCCTAGAGCAGGGACCTAGAGTTACACCGGGCTCGAGGCGGCAGGGCGCAGAAGCCACTTTAAGAGTAATTCAGCTCAAGAGCTCAGTTCGGGCCGTTACTTTATTAATATCAACGGATTGGGAGGCCGCAGAGCTCTTCGAAGTCACTACGGCGGATGCTCCATGGACTGACTTGGCTCAAGGCACCCTGAGAGGGGACCTCGGCACGGTTCGAAGCGTGCTATAACGCTTCCGTCGTCAACTTCGGTTGTCGCTGTTCACATTGTTCTTCAAGTCGATGTCCGTACTATTAACATATCTCCGATATATAAGTATATAATAACGCAGTGTATATTATGACGATTACAAGACCTAGTGGTTATAGAACCTGGACGACATGTCGCAGGCTTTTAGTTCGGTGGCCCACTAAATTTGAAAGTTGTTTTCAATATATAATATATAATAGAGAGCAAAGTGGGGCTCAATTTATTCTCATTCGCACAAGGATAATTCAAGTCAATGAGGCTAGAAATTTAAAAAAAACTATTGGGTACAATAACAAAGAGATAATTTCCGCAAAATATTTTTATGTTTCATGGTAAGAAATATAATAATAAACATGTGTATTATCAGACCATGTGTCCGTTCATATACATAAAATATGTTTCTTACTGAGGCGTTAAAGGTCCAAGCTAAATAAATAGTGAAACTATGTAAAAGTGCAATTCTTTACCGCCGGAAGTACTTCGGTGAATACATTCCAACTTACTTATGACAGTTGTATTGCAGCTGAAGACGTAATTAAGGGTATATTTTGAAAACACACAGATAAGAGCGAAATACATCGCTGTAAACACAGACGACACGTGTCTAGCAGATAGGAGGCCAACATGGGCCAATACGAGTGGCTCGATGAGCCACTTCCGTCCGGTCACGCCGGGACTTTTTGTGTGATGTCAAGTGCCAACAGCAGATTATATTGAATGCTTTTGAATTCTTACTTTGGCATAAGAAGATTTTAACTTCAAACTATTAATCTATTTCGTTTCATATCACATTTAATTTAAGATTTTAAATTAAAACTGTTTAGTTTTGTAATTGTTGTTTCTTTTTTACTAATATTTATGTGTAAGGATTAAGAATTGAATTATTTTATATATAAACAAGCAAGCAGTGCAAGTTCAGGAGGTAGAAACAAGGTGATGGCTTAAGACAATAATCGAGGTTACTCCAAGAGCAATGAAGATGGCAATGGCAGAAATTATGGGATCTGCAGTGGAACCAAGGTAACAGACATTGCCCCAAGAAGTGCAGCCTTAAGTGGCAATGGGCCGGACACATTGCTCGCAGAACGGACGGCCGATGGGGCCGAAAGGTCCTGGCGGCCACGTACAGGTTGACGCAGCGTTGGTAAGCCTCCCACAAGATGGATCGGCGATCATGTCAAGGTTGCGTACGTCGACTGGAAGAGAACAGCAAGGGACCGGGATCCCCTATTGATCGTCACGAAGTTCTACGTCCAGCAGTAGACGAATATCGACTTAAACGTCGACCACGAGTTAATTTAACAAACAATTCCAACTGTCATTACCCCTCTATATAAACCACAAGGAAGGCAAGGTAAAGAAGGATTCGAAACGATTATTTTATATGATCGCGCAATCACCTAATTATTCGTTAATTGATTATTTACGTTTATTAGTTTTTAAGTTTATTTTTTTTATTTAATTATAAATAAAAAAATAAACTTAAAAACTTACTCCAGCATTTTTTATATTTCTAATCTTTAATATCAAATTTTTACAATTTTTTTACTAATATCAATATTCTAGAAATAACAGCGTCACAGTGTAATTGCCTCTATGATAGAGAAAATGTTATGCTTCGGATCCTTGGCTCGATTCTCGGTCGTAGCAAAACATTTTTGTTGAGTATTTTTTTTTAAAATTAAAAAACAATATTTTCAAATCTGGTTCGTTTCCAGTCTTTCGCAATATCAAACTTAGACCCTGATAAGTAATGTGTTCCCGGGGTAGGTATTTGAACGAAATGACCCATGATTAATGGCTGTCGAATTTAAAACATAGAAAAAAGTGGTGTTTTGTTTTAGATAATAAGCGTTGACCTGATAAATAATTAATGAATCCGATCTTAATCGATAGACCGTTTTCGTGAACAAAAAAACGTTCAAGTGCTTGTCGTTTGATATATAATTTGAAACCTGTCCCTCGGCAGATGCCGCTAGCTTTTAATTGACTTATCTCAAATTACATGTTTTTAATATTATGAAGACCGAAATTATAAGGGGGAATTTATTTACATAATCACGCTGATAGACTTTGGTTGTATGCTAATAGAAATATGATTGTGCTATATTAAATGACATAGCTATATACAAAATTTCAATCTCGACTTGGAACAAACTATAATTTTAACTTCGCCTATGTCACCAATCTGTTCGATAGAAGAAGTTAGTCTAGTATGTCTCTTACCAATAATGCCACTCATTTTAACCGTTAACCTACACCGTTCACTATTCACGCAAGTCTTCTACCGTCGAGGTGCTTATATGGTTATATGAAAAAAGTTGAAAATTGGTTTGTATAACAACGAGCATGTATGAATATAGAAAAATTGACAGAGGTGTGCCAGGATCGCGCCCGATGGATATCCCTGATCTCTACCTACTCTCCTGTTTAAAATTTTACCAGACTGACCCAGAAGGAGGGTAATATTTTTCGCTCGCATGAAGGTATATAGTGAACTTCTGTAGTCTAAATACCGTTAGACCGATTTTAATGAGTGCCATAGGTAATATATAAAGCCCGTGTGGTGGACGGAAACCACTAAAGAATAATAGCCCTAATACATTCAGTTGTTTTTTTTAAATTATCAATTTATTTTTCAAAGTAATCTAAGCGTCTTGCTATGGTTTGTCGCTCAACCAAAATACATCAAAACAAGCTGTATTACGTAATAAAAAGGTCTGCGGCGCGCGCCGGGCCACGCCACGCATTCGGAAGACGCGATAAACGGCCGCAGCGCAATTCAGCCAGATCCTATCCTACAGGCGAATTCAATTAACTGTACAAGGCGCGGGAGTAATAAATTCTCTAAACAATCAGAATTCGAGCCCTGTAATATGTCCGTCCGGTTGCATGCGCAATGCGGCGATGCCGCTGTTTAATCAACGTATAAACACGCTGTACCTACGACCGTCCCTTGCGGACCGATCACGTGTCTGTGTGAGTGGGCTCTTACTTTTTTTTTACGCTAACCGTAAAAGGTTTGCGGACTCGTTGTCGGATTGTTTTTTGGCGACTTTCGTTTTGGGGCCGAAGTGGAAATTAATGCAAATTTTTACGCGTACCCAATAAGTTGTGCGGAGTTTGCAATAATACCGAGTAATTGATAGATTTTAAACCGTTATCTCAATTTTTTTACGTTGTAATTTCAATTTTTTATTGTAATGGAAAGTTCAGAGTATATCTGAGTTCATAGTTTTAAAAGTTTTAGTTTACAATACAACTTGTATTTCTTTTTTTCTTCATGTAACTAATAAACTAGCTCTTGTACACAATCACTCCTGGTGCTAAGTGGTGACGTGGTCGAAAAAAGATTATGTAGAAAAGGTGTCATACAAATAATACTTTAATATTATCTTTCTTTCCGAGTTGTTTTCGCAGCCGTAGATACTGCTTCTATATAACAATTGGCGAATAGAAACCTAATGTTTTATTTTTTTTAAACAGTTACATTAATATTAGTAATGATTACATTAGTCATTGGCTTAATGCCTCTTAAAATAAAAATAAATAAATATGCACCTACGCCCGTAACCCTGAGGGGTAGGCAGAGATAATGGATTTCCATTTGGCGCGATCCTGGCACACCTCTCTCGCTTCTTCTACATCCATACATCTACGCATACATGCTCGTCGGTTACGGGTACTCCTTATATCGCCTTTTTTTAGTATATCACTACTCTGGTCGATATAAGTTCTCCTTGGGCGTCCCCTGCCAACGCTGCCATTCATTTTTGTGACATAAATTTGCATCGTTACTCTCTCTTCATTCATCCTTTCAACATGCCCGAACCACCGAAGCATACCTTTCTCAATTCTAGTCACAACATCCACTTTTAAGCCACACTCTTCTTTTATAACGCTCTTTTTAATCCTATCATTTAATGTCACGCCTAGCATATATACTTCTTAAGCATCGCATCTCAACGGCATTAACTCTACTAGCATGCTTTTCCTGCCAAATCCAGCTCTCACTTCTTTACATTAATGAGGGGACTAGTACAGCATTGTGTATTGCCAGGCGAGCCTTCGTAGACACATTCTGACTCCTCACTACTGTACTGTACTGTGTTTCCCGCATTCACTCGTCGTTCAACATCTTCAACGTGTCTACCATCTCTACTAAACATACATCCTAAATACACAATGTCTTCCACCTGTACAACCTCTTTGCCATCAACATTTATATCAATGACTGTCGTACTTTGTTCTCTTTCAAACACCATAACTTTCGTTTTGCCTACATTCATCTTCATACCTTTACCTTCCAATGAATCATTCATTACATTCAGCATAAATCGTACGTCCTCCGCTGATGACGCAAACACGACGTGGTCATCGGCGTACAAGAGACATTTTACAACTAGCTCACCCATTCTAAATACTTAATGCTACGGAATTTGATTTCTCATTCTTTCCTAATAAGGATAGGGAGGGAACGGGAAGAGGATTGAATGGGTAGGAGATGAAGGGAAATATCCTTTTACCCGTCAATCCCGTTATCTGTCCATTAGAGGCGGGCACCGCATCTGCGACTATTTAGTTTGTTGCGGATGTCTATGGGTAGCGGTAGCATTTAACATCGGATGAACAGCTTGCTCGATTTCCACCTTTTTTCATAACATACAACAGCTGCTGTCGCTGCCGATGACTAGATATCTTATATTAGTTTTTTTTTAATAATGTATAACCTATTTTCACAACTCACAAAAATAACACACTCAAAACTTGAAATCTCGGAACTCATATAGTAGTATTATTATGTACAATTACAGTATACAAAATATGTGGCAATAGCATTCGCATTATATTAACGCCCACTTGAGCCCGTCTTACCTATACATATCTGTATTTATAGATATTTCAGATTCTAATACATGGATTATTCTGCTAAACGGCTTAACTCTCTGGCCTAATTTATATATCCCCCACTCCACTTTTCCCGTTTACACAAGAAACTAATTTGCTTTGAAAGTGCTTTCTATGGAAATTCATTTCCGAAACGTGTGTTGACACTTCGTCTAGGTCGCCTATTGTTTGTTCGGGTCGTAGCCCCGCGTCATTACCATTTCGCAAAGACCCTGGTATCATTTTATCGTAAAGGGATACGAAACGAAGAGTTCAAAATTCAGCCTTTATTTAATGGAGCCGCGCTCCTCGGTTGAAATTTACCCAGGATAGATTACTGGACTTCGATCGATTATATTACTGTGCTTACGCCTGAGGTCTTATGGGGTCAAACTTTGACGTGATAAGCTAAGGGTGATTGCAAGGAACTGACACAGTGACTACCGCAGTCTAATTCAGGGCTAATTAACCTTTAGGCAGTCTCGGTGAGACACCAACGACAAGCGTATCGCTCCAACGAGCGCGTTATCTGATCCATCGTAAAAATTAATTACGTACACATGTTCATAAATATCTAAACTGCTAGCGTTTACTGGCAACGTACGGGCGTGCTTCACGCGACCGCTCACGCACCTACCCGGGCTCGGGTAATTAGTAAGGCAGGCAAAAACCCTACATGTCAACCACTACTTTATTTAGTGTATGTTTTTGTGGCACTTCCTGCCTCCAGTGTGAGACGCCTGGGCGCTCTCGTATATTCCAAAAATGCAAAATTGTCTCAAATTGCTTGTTATTAACGATGACAGATGTCTTGGCGCCAGCCCTGAAATTATCCCGCTTTTAATTTGAACTCTGTTAGAATGCTTTTAAGATGTAAGATCATTTGGGACCGCTTAAAAGTCTTCGAACGCATGAGATGGGATGTGTTGATACTGGAGCTATGGATATGCAATTAGTGACACAGAATTTTTTTTGTTATACTATAAGAGTAAGATGTAGTGATATCATTATAATGGCGTGGTCAACGGGGCGTTTATTATGTAAACGTTGCGGTCAACTTAACATAATATTATAAAGCGTGAGTTTCAAGTTTTGCCGTGTTGTTCGCTTTCGTTAGGCATTAACTTAAAGATGAACGATTACATAAACACTAATGTTTTCATAATGTTCTACAACTGTTCCATTTCACACGAATACATTGGCTCTAAACATTAAATGTATAACAGTTAAAGTACTTAATAATAATCAAAATATTAATAAAGCACCATTAAATTTAAATCATTATTAATTTTTAATCTACCCTATCTACCTACACCATATATGAACAATATAAACCGCATACACTACACATATACTCGCAGTACGTTTAAGTCTGTAAATTACTGTTTTTACCTACTCACTTATTACAGGACCTTATTTGAATTTTAATTTTATCTACAAATAGATTTGAATCTCTCACTGAAATAATCACAATCGGAAAGTTATTTTTAAAATGTCACGAACGGATATAGATCGATACTCCAATCAAATGGCTTAAGAGTGGCATTATGTGTATTCTATAAAAATAAGAAGTCATATTTATTCATATAATACATCGGCCGTTCCCGAGTGACGTGTGCTGTATAGAAAACGACGGGGTGGAGCCACGGGGGGTCATTGATTCGACTATAAAATAGCTTACCCATGTCCGTACACGAGTAAATGAGCAGCCTTGGACTGTACAGCTATTACTTCCGTTAACAATTAAAACTAACGATAATTTTCCACCCTGAACGACACAACTATGTTTGTGTCGCTCTTTATTTTGTATTTACACGAATAAAAAACAAGTTGTCGTATTCGAAATGCTTTCTCCTTACTAAGACTTTCAAAGTCAATTAAAGTGAAATATGTGTGGATTACAATATTTTATCATGCATGAGTATACACTGTATCTTTATTATGCATGATATAATGTTATTCTGAAGTAATTGCTTAGGGCAAATAAAAACTCCACGCGTTCAAATTTTGTAGTTGTATAGATCCCATCCCGTCCCCATCCAATTCTCTTCACCTACCCGTCCTATCCTTATTAGGAAAGGATGGGAAGAGAAAGAGGTCTGAAATCAGGCCTCCAGCACCTCACTCACCACACAAAACGCCGAATACTTCTACTACACGCCTGCCTTCTGTGAGATCGTGGTATTTCATCGGTCGACTTGGCCAATTTATGCAACAAGTTGTTCATCTTATTTGATCACAATCGACCGTGGCTATTAATATTACTTTAATATAGCGCGAAACGCCTCAAAAAATTGTGAATTGGCCTTTGTTACTCAGCGCCGAGACATACCCATCACACTAACTTTTTTCCACGCGCCGATGATTGTTAAATAAATACATGCAGTCTTAATTCCTCTTTTTGTTTTTTTTAATTTATTCCCTAAAGTCCTCTAAAAATCCTGTAAATTACGAGATCATAGTTTATATGGTGGTGTACCCGTACGAAGCCGGTCGAGGCAGGCAGGCGGTACGAAGCAGGTCGCTAGTGTACTATTTAAAAAAAATTGAATGAATAATGATTGCGACCTTTTCTGAAGTTGGTACGGGTATGAAAGCGGTAATAATTTTATTTTACAGTTCTTAAGAAGTTTCCGCCTTCGATTAAACTGCTGAAGGATCAGGGTTTGCATTTATCTGTATACCTTAAGTAATAGGGTCTGGATAAAATTTAATTAAATAGTTACAAGTGGCTTGTAGAAATTACGAAAGGGCTTGTCTTGTAAATAATCTTGGTAGCATTGGGGTGTCCACGGATATCACTTCGTATTGAATAAACACGAAGTGAAATCGTTAATTGCCTTGTTAAACAGTACAGCCATAATTCGGTAACATTTCTAATCCGCCTACAGTCGAAATTCATGCTCACTTCACATTATTTTATCTTAAGGTTATCCACAAATCTAATTTGCACAAAAGCAATTTCTTCGTTTGCCTATTTCTTAATCGAATGAACAAAAAAACTTCTATCATAGTTGTCGCCAGTTATTAAAATAGACAAGGATTTCCGTTTAAGGTTTTAATTTAATTAACAGCGTAATAGAATAACAATAATTGTACGTATAATAAATACTAAGAATTAACTAACTAACTAAATCCAGACTAGTAATCAAACCGCACTTACGGCGCTCAATGTCCGCTTCTCTAATATGCTAATTATATATAACTACATATGTTACGTCTGAAAGTTTATCCCAGAACTAACGATACTCGATGATCTTTGTCATTTAGGTCAATAAAAAAATAAAAATACCTACCCAATAAATGAGGAGTACGACAACAAATAGTAGATACAAAAAGGGAAACAATCACGTATCTAATTGACCTCAAAAGTCCCCAAAAGCCATTCTTTATCATTAAGCCTGTCTATGCCGATCATGTGATTTACATTGAACGTGCTCCTAATGAAACGAAAAAATATGTACCTATGTTTTGTTAATGATGCCAACGCGTATCGTTTAGACCGATTTACTTTTGTGTCTTTGTGAACTTTTGTTACTAAAATAAATAATATATCTACCACACATTCGAAGGCGGTTTACCGCTCTTCTAGAAATTATGTTTCTTATTTATTATTATTATATTACATAGTTTTCATAGCTAAGGTATCTGAAATCAACCGGTAGCCCATAAAGTTTCACACGTAGTGCACCTAATAAAACATTTTACCCACAAATAAATGTAATAGTATATTATAGTATATTAGTAGTAGTATAAATTTAGTTTAGTTTCAATTGTTAAATACTGTTCTCTAAATAGAAAGCTTTAGTGCCTTAGTATTTTTGGAAATGGGGTATTTTGGATTTCCTAAAAACTATTATAATATCAAAGTTCTCACTTTTTGAGTCAGTCGTCAATGACTCCCTATTTATATTATTTATGATGTGATTGATCAAGTTCGCCGACCTGTAACAGTGGTGGAGCCCGCAACAATATCTGTTGCACGAATGGGCCAGTTCGACCCGTGAAATACCACGACTTCACAGAAGAACGGCCGTGCCGGACGCCTGATGTCAGGACTCTTCCACTTCCCTCCCATACTTACAAAACATAATCCCAATAAGGATAAGATCTGTATATTAAAGTTAGGTTGTTGCGGAGGCCTATATTCGTATTCAGTGGTCAATTTGTGTCTCCAAACAGTCTAAGAATCTATTTAAATATACACATAAAATTTCATCGGCTTAGATCGAGCCGAATAGGTCGAAGAAGAATAGATTAGGAACGTTATTTTATTGTTTGGTCGAAATACTCGTAGATCAACTCTGAAATTACTGAAACGATTTGAGCAATTCTTTCAACATTAAAAATCTTCTTTACCAGAAGTAAGGTTGAGTTTTTATTATCAAACTGCAATTATAAATTTCACCAAGGCAAGGCTAGTTTTAATTAAATACTAAACTCGTAGCTCAGGTATGAATTATCTGTTCATAACTTTCACTCTTGTTTAAATCGCTTAACATCTGCTGACAACCCTCGAACGTACAATGTTCATATTAATCGAGAGAGACGTAACACTGAAAATTCCGTTGACGTATAATATCGTAATATCAAGTAATTGATATGTTATACCAATGACTTTGCGTTAATACCTGGGTATTAAACACTGCTTCAATTACCTGTCATAGTATTCAGGAACGCATTTAATAATAATCCTTATTAGTATGAGTCATTAGATTTAAAATTCGTTATGAAACTGGGATGTCACGTTGCAACATTATACATTATTGGTTGATTTATTATTGTGTACTAGTGATATACCCAGGCTTTGTCCGGGTAGTCGTTTTGGAATCTATAGGGAACATATACACACATTTTTATACGTAGATATGTACCTGTAAAAAAATGTATCCCACGGGAACCGTAAAATTTTCCGGGATAAAGAGCCTAGCGTATGTGCTATTCCAGATTATAATCTATCTCTGTGCCATATTTCATCTAGATCCGTTCAACCGTTTTTGCGTGAAAGTGTAACAAACATCCATCCATCCATATTAGTAAGATTAGTTAGAATTTTTATTGAATAACTTGTCGATTCGAATTTGTTAATTTAATCCGTCACCACTTGATCATTCATTCAATAAATATAATATATTACATTTATAGTTATTATAGATATTAAATGAAAGTGAATGATAAAACGAGTTAAAAATGTCAGAGTTTATTATATTTCCGTGTTCAAAACCGCATCGATAACTGTTAATTTGTGGACATGAAAGTTTTATAGCAATATCGGAATTGCAAACTGGTTCATTATTGATGGATGGGTGCACTTCCGTCGAATAATTTAGTGTTGGACTTCAATTGTATTTTCAAAACAATACCGTAGTGTTCCTTCGTGCTACGAAAGTTTAGACTATAATTTAACGTTTAAATTATACGCACGTAATTTTTCTACGGATTTTATAAAATTGAATAATGTTCAGTTTTTGATTTACTTACTGATAAAGTGCAAATAATATACGAAATATTCAAACAGATCATCCGGAAAAAAAGGAGGGCAGGAGCAGCGGTGGCTCAGTGGTTTAGGCCCCGATATTTATTACGTACTGTAGGTCGCGGGTTTGAACACAGGCTTTACTTTCTGTAGCTTATTTCATCACTACTACTCCAAAAACGGTGAAGGAAAACATCGTGAGGAAACCGGCATGTCCTTAGAACCACCAAATTCGAAGACATGTGATATCCACCCACCCGCACTGGGCCAGCGTGGTGGAATACGGCTCATTCCCTCTCTCGGAGAGGAGGTCTGTGTCCCTGCAGTGGGAACATTCTAGAAAAAGGCCGATTTATTATATTATATTATTATAAAATAATTGACATTTAGAATTAAAAATATAGACTGGACTATGTTCTAGACCAAAACATCTTCTACTATTGCAAGTTTTGATATTATAATAAACCCAACAAATCTAACAGACCACTCTATACAAATATTGATAATATAGTTATACAAACTGTATTTTTATTTAATTTTAATATGAGATGTTTTTATTTTTATTCGCTCATATGTGAAATTAATTTTCGAAGTGTATAAAAATAATAATTCCCTTGTTTCGTTGTAGCTAGCAAACATCGAGAGACAGTTTAGTTTAAATTAAATACCTACCTAAGAGATAAGATACACATATAAAAGTAAAATAATGGAGCTTATGGGGATGGCTGATGGAAATTTAGGGTCCAGATAGTTTAGCGCTTCTTCCACATATATGTACATACGTTCACGCAAGCATGTATAATGTAGGTATACTTCAAGTACCAAAGTATCTTCGTCTTGCGAATATGATCGATACACATTTGCCTCAGGCCTCTACCTACACTGTCATTCACTTTGGCTGCACAGTTCCGCTATATTGAAAGGGGAAATACTCCAGTGGTTGTTTGCAGTCTCTAGAAGATTTACTTTAGTAGTAGTTAGTTGATATAAGTTTAATTAACATGTTAGGTAACCGATATCTTAAAAATTTGAAGGTAATAACTTTTGACCGAATAAAATAATTTATTAAAGAATTATGTAACTAGTTAATCAGCTGTCAGTTTCCGAGTGAGAATTTAGCACTAAAGCTTTAGGTGCAACTAAGAGTGCACACAACACGCGTTTTTGATGAGCGCGTCCTCTGTGTATCCTCTGCGCGTTATCTGCACATTTGTGGCGATACAAAGTTACAACGCGGCGACGATTTTGCGTTCGCTAGGCGTCGTAATGGCGTTCATCGCGCGTTAGCAGCGCGTGCAAAAACTAGGTATATATTACTAAAATGAATTACGTAGGTATTTAAATATCATTCGCTAAGTTTAGGTACTAATGACTAATCTTCTGTAACAACATAACTTATAGGTATAAGTGGATAGTGCTTGTATATAGTTATGTTAAGGTGGATGGTGGCTTTGTATTTTAGATGAACGAAGGTATACTTATAGTTACCTATAAGATGAGGCGTAAGAAAGGCGTAAGAAATTCATATCCACATTTGTTGATTTATCAGTACTTAGACTCGATGTGTACGTCAAATAGAAATTGAGTCTTGAGTTTCTGTTGTTCGACGTCAACTCAAACTTGACCCCTAGAATCGTCAATGGTAAGTAACGCAAGGGTTCAACCTAATTTGGTGTTTTGGACTTATATTGAGCTCCGCAACGCACTTGTGATTTATCGATGTAGGTACATATTATCTAATATAATCTAAGTGCTATCTTAGACCATTAGTGACAATTTTTGTTTGCTTAAGTGAGTGGCGTAGTAACGTTAGTGCCCTTTTTGTGATATATGTGTTCCATCGAGTGTCAAGTGTTTGCCACCAACTAAACCTAATCATATACCTATTTCTAGTATTCATAACGTAAAGTAACGTTATTGAGATCATTTTCGTTTCATCTTTCTATCACAATTTTAGATAAGATTGCATACGCTATTGTAATGACACACAGAAAAAAATGTTTTTTTTATATTACGTAGATATCGACATAGGTATAAAATTAATTAATTAAGTTAATCAAATAATTCATGCCTACATTCCTAATTTTTTCCCTTTGAAACTCGAATTGCTTAAGTTTAAAGCTATTGATACATTATTATTAGTATAGTAGTTTTATCTTGCAAGATGTAACAATTTAGCGGTAGTGAATGAAAGTAATATCTACGTGGTTAAATATTTCTTTTTGTGAAATGTAGTTGTATACTAATAGTTAAATGTTACCTCAAATTAAAAGAGGATGTCTTAAAACGCCTATATAGATATGTAAATATGTGAACAATTAACGTGTCTACGGGACGTTAACCACGCTTATCACCCCTTTGTTCTACTAACATATAGTGCAGTGCCGAATAAACATCGATAAAGTACATCGTTCACAGGTGGTCGAATCGATAAAGTCGATTCTCGGCACTACACGACGCTGTCTGTAACTCGGACGTGGTGAAACAACTTGTCCCAGGCCAAGCCGTTTTTTGCCACAAGAGATTTGTTCGCCCGCGGTCGAGCGCGACTGTCTCGCCGAAAACCCATAAACATGATCAAGTCGAGCCGACTGCCGTTTTTTTCTTTTGCCCCACTCCTTTTTAGGCGTAGTTTATATTGTAGGCGGAGTCATGGCAGAGAGGGGATCGAATAGAGGAACGTACTTCGTGTTTGAGTTCGGAGAAGGGTAGAGAATTGTCGAATATATTGGCCGGCGGAAGCAGGGACCGCCTTAGGGGTGGAGTGTAGTTGGCTCAGTCCTACGTCGGAGGGGCGTTAGGCGTCGGGCGCGCGCCAGTCTGTGTCGGGATTTGAACGTGTGAAGGTGTTGTCCGGTCGGGCAGGAGCACGAGGCATGCGAGGTGCGCTCGCCCATGCTCCCTGACGTGCAGGGATGGCAGCGCGCCGCGCAGCCGCCGCGCATACAACCAACTGTGATACCTCTCAATTCGTTAACGTAGCAACTCTAGGGAACTTTTAGTTCGTGCTGTAGACTTCTAGAGACAGTGTTTTGTGTGAAACCGCCCATATGATCGTCCCCATGGCAGCGTACGCACAATTCGGCTACTCATACCCGCCCGCCTCACAGGTTAGTTAAGTCAGAAAAGTTTCAAAAACTTCTACTTGAAAGTTATTTGTTAATTTGGTAGGAGATTTGGCCCTTTTATACTATTTAATATCTTATACCGGGCATAGGAATTCTGTTCATAGCCTTAAAAAAGTCACTTGTAAAAAAATCACTTCGAAAACTAATTTAAAGTTACGACACTAAAATAAATAAAATTTTACAATTGTGGATATATCAAAAAAGATACAATTTGAAAAGAAACAATGTATATAAATATCTAAACATATTGTTAATACTGCTAATGATAAAATATGATCTACACTTATCATCAGTGTACATTTCCTTACGCTAGCTAGGCTAATGGGTGCCGTCGCAAGGAATGCTGTATGTCTTAATTATGGTAATAAAAAAGATTACGATTTTAACTGTTATAAGACAATAAATATTAATTATAATAACATAAATTGTATTAAATTAATTTAATATGGGAGTTAACAATTAATATTATGTGTTATTATGTATTATGCAACGCACAGAAATGGCCTACAACGAATATCAAACATGGTTCGTTTCGTATTAATATTTGGATATGTACATATATATTTGTATTAATGGAACTGTATTATTAATAATAGTATATAAATATGGTATTAAATATATTTTTTATTAAGTTAAAGACTATTGTGAATTAAATTGTTGCATTCTTATTCTTGTTTAGATAAAGTTACACAACATTTATTTGAATGTGTATGGTTTGTTGTCAACTTTATACGTGATATTAGGTTGGAAAAATGATCTTGTAATATAAAGGTGAAGGTAAACCTATTTGAGTTTACTTATACTTGTTGTTCCTTCAATTTCTTTTCATGTAATCAAAGGCTTTATGGGCTTATAGGTTATACAAAATTTTTATATGTTGTGTAATCCTGAGATTTTGAAATGATGTGTAATAAAATTGATGATCGTGAAGAATATAATAGAGTAAAAGATATGCAAAAAACGCCGTTCGAATTTATGTAATTTCAATTGTACTCGTATTTATTGAATATGCTTTAAAATAAAATAAATGGCAATATTTATTATTTCTTTTTAAATTGTATTGTGAATATATTTTTTAAGAAAATACTGAGATATAATGAATTAATGCTATATTTATGATTTTTAAAAGATTTTTTATAAGAATGTATTAGTTTTTCAATGCCAACGAGAATTCACGCGTCTGTTTTACGCCTACTAAGGATTATATCCAATTGGCCTCTTACTTGTAATCAATCTGTAATCCTTATTTAAAATATTTATGTATAGATTTATATATATATAGTTTTCGTTTGCGAATATTCTTTATAATGATAGAAAGAGAAAAAAGAAATAGGATTCTTACCACATCTACCCCATCATTTTATAACACTCATTGAAATAGGACATCACCTTATCTATGTATTACATAAATTACATTAAATAAAAGTCTCTAAATGGAAAATGGTAGAATAAGAACGTGGAGGGTGTATAGATACATGTAGGTGTTAGACATCCATTTCCGACGGGAGCCCAAGAGAGGTTAGCGCGTGGTTGGCATATAGTAGGGGGCTAATCTACGCACCTCCATGCCAACCGCGTGTTTTGCGTAAATTAAGTTAAGTTAAGCTTAAAGTAAGTTCAATTCGGACATTTCTTTAAAATACTAAAGACAAATAATAAAATGACATTGATGAAACAATCAATCTTTTGAAATAGATAACGTAACAATTCAATTCGATTTTTACAAATGAATCTTGAAAGAAACTCGATTCGTAATATTTAGTTAAACGATTGATTACCTGTTGCAGCATTGACGTGCACGAACTATAACTCGGAGCAACTACGATGTGAAAACTTCAATAACTAAAAGCAAATGATAAAGTTCCAAGTGTTAACTTCACTTGGTTTTGTTTTAAATTAAATAACTTATTATTGATATAATGAACTTTAAAACATTGAACTAGGAATTTTGAGTAAAAAAATGTTAATGTCGTTACAGCATTCAGGTCCTATCAGTCGAATGATCACAACTTAGCGGAGAATAAACGAGGTTGGTTTCAGATGTTAATTAGTCGCACAGATATAGAATAAATATTTGATTCTTGTAACACTTTTTTTTTCGTCGTTTTGAGTTTTAATAAGATATGGAAACATCGGCACTTATTTCTATAAAGGGCAAACGAGCAGCTGATCGCCTAATGTAAGTGAACACCGACGCCCATGAATATCTGCAATACTAGAGGCTCTGCAGATGGGTACGCTCGTTTCTTGAAGTCCTTTTGGTTTGGAAATACAGCTACAGATCATTCCACAAGGCGGCTGTGTCGAGGTAGGAAATTACACAAAAACCGCACTATAGTGTATTGCCAACCACCGAGATGAGGAATGGTACCTGGACTTCTGTCAAGTTGAGCGATGAAGAACCTCAGGTTTGTTTGTTTGTTCCGAACAGTTCTTTGGAACACTCTCCATGGTACAAGCGGTAAAAAATGTAAAGAGACGCCACATTTCTATAAGTCAAGTTATTGGCTAAATTGTCATAATTGATGTATCTTTAATAAATACACATTATATATATACTACAGCTAGTATGCAGAAAAGTTGAAAAATTTGAAAATGAATAGGCTATATCAGGCGTACCTGCATATAGCTATGCCGAGTAATTTTAGATATAATAAAATGTAATTTAAGATAACTAGTATCCGGACAAATGTACTGATAAGGCATGTCTTTAGAGAAAGCCAGATAGCGTGTCAACTCAATTTTCTAATCTCGAATGATCTATGTTTATATTTATTAAATTCTGTCGTTAGCAACAAATTCACAAATCTTATTTAATTATGTATTAATTTATTATAACACATTCAAATACTTTTGTATATGTATGTATGTAATTAAAAAAAACCGTTAAATAAATCAGAGATATGCAAATATAAGTAGGTAGGCACCTATTTAGTAATAGAATTTCGTCTGGTGAGTGAGAAGTTCCGGAAGCATTATCCCTTATTACTTTTTGTCCCTTCTTCTCTTTCCGTTGCAATTGCATTTTTTTGCTTGTAATTTGTTAAAAAAAACTTTGAACAATTTCGTTACCCTGTTCATACGGACAAATTCTATAATCATATAATCACAAAATAGGGATAATTAAACTGATCCAAGCTAATTAACCAATAATACACGAATGATAATATTTATTTTAATGCACATAATAATGTGCTCGTAGACGTTATTAAATTGTCGCCAGCAACGAACAAAGGCTGGCGATTTTTTCTTTAATTGTACTTACACATTCTTGACTCTGTCACAGTGAGACTTTATTGCGTGACTGTACATAATGTTTTACAAGAATTTGCTTGGACAAGTAATAACAGTGTTTTGAGTCAAGGTACCTGTTTCAAAAAGTAAACGTAAAAAATGTCTTTTCTTGTTGTTGTTCCTGCGAGTGTGCACCTGTTTTTGATTACGAGTGCTATTTATGATATTTTATTAAAGTTAAATGAACAATTAAATCGTGAAGAGACAAAATTAGGACATACTTTTGTTGAATTCGTGGGCGCGTGGGGCGTACGTATGAAAGGTTGTATTGGAACAATATCACTCTTTAATGAATCCTCTTTGTAAATTTTACTATAAAGAAATCAAAGATGTTGCGTGGTGATCCACCACAGGTGGATAGTCCGGGACCCAAAAGTAAAGCCTTCAGCCATCTTACTGGCGACTTCCAAAAATCTAGCCAACTCATTTGTTTGTAATTTAAAAAATGGGGTCTTGTGCCATGAAATCGTATAAAAATTATACCTCAAAGAAAGATAAATGGGCGAACGTTACATTTCACAAGTAAGTAATTAATTTTATGATGCAAATGTTTATGGTATAAAACAAAGCTTCCGCTGTCTATTCCCATAGATATTTCAAACTACGCAACGGATTTTAATGCAGTTTTCATCAATAGCCAATTCAAGGACAAGGTTATAGTATATATATATATATATATATATATATATATACTATACATATTTACGTATGTATATTATTGCGGAGAACGCAGAGAATTTCAAAAATTTGTAATAAATGTAATTTGTGCGTGTATGAAGTACATTATTTGTCCAATATGTATATATCAAATGATCTACAAAAATCCACGGTGGCATACAATCTATCTATGTTATAAGGATAGCTTATTATACCCATTCTATCTTGAAAAGCCCTTTAGACCGATACATAATTAATACTTTTCATGTAAAGTACGTATTTACCTAAAGCATTACAGAATACATTTTGTTTTATATATAGTTTTGTTTATGCAAACACATACTTTATGTACGCTGTGTTTATCTGTAACTGAGATTACATGTTACTTCTTACATAGGTTTTATATAATGTATACTCTGAAACTAATTCATGTAATTTTGTAGATGAACCATAATAAATAAATAAATAAATAAATAAAAAAAAAAGAATCAAAGAAATGTCTTTGCTATTAGTTATTGCGTTCCCAGGTACATATAGTGATCGAAATTAGTGAAGGTGTCATTGCCAATGTTTACTGAAGCTTGGTGTCTTCCTTAGTGTTTGGTTGCCATAAGATACTTTGTCTTCTGACATTTTTCAAGACATATTTCTGTCGATCATATGTCTTATGCCATATTTCTTCGTTGTTGTCAATGGACGAAAACTTACTGGTTGGTACGTTGAAATTCTATGAGACGTCGCTGTAAGACATTATTAGAATATTAAATATGTTTCAAAAACCTCGATCTTGTGATGACAGAGTTGACGACGCAGAGCGACTCAGTCCACGGCTGGTCTCAGTAAATATAATAACCTTAAGAATATCATACAATATAATATATACAATCATTTTCGAAACATGCAATATTAAATAATTAGACATCTTATAAAAGCGTTTTGTAAATGTAAAAAAAATACTTTACAAAAAAGAAACGTCACACTTGTATTTCTCAAGCGCCATCAATCATCATTCATATAACACACTCGCAAACAAATTATACTAAGCGTAAAGGTACACACATGGCACACACATAGGTATGAATGCAAACATAGACACAGACATAAAAACGCGTTTATATATGCCTACCTCACTCAATCTTATAATCATGCTTAAGTTTCCTGAGTAAATTATATATTCAACATTGGCTAATGAAGACAACATATTCAACTCTTTTATGTACTTTTGTTTTATCTTATTGAATTTGATAATAAATGTAGAAATAAATTATGAAAAATATATAAAAATTACAAGAAATAACGAATTATTCATAACGATATTTTTAATAGTTATTTTACACTCATAGATTTTTATATTTTACAATCTGTCAATAATTTTGATTTCATTACTTTGTTTTATTTAGATCTGAATCATTATTTATTAAATGTAATGATGTACATTTTTATCTGCTGATAAATAACGAAATTATGGCGTCACTGTAATATATCCAGTCATATTTTGTTTACGCATTTCGCGGACAAAGATTACTTGTATAATGATATGTATCAAGTTTTATTTACGTAGTAGAGTCTGTATTACAACCATAAATCGATGCTTAAGTCTGAATCTTACACGATAAAAGAAACATATCATATGTAATAAACATTTTCTTATATATATCTATTACTTAAAACGTTTTTAGTTTATTTAAATTTAGTTAATGTATTATTTTCTTATTGTCTCGCAGTGGAAATTCGCTGCCTTTCAAAGCCTCTTAAAACAAAGTTTTAAGTCTCGATCGCCTATCGGCTTATCCATATACCTAATCAAAAAAATATAAAACTCAAGTGGACACTAGAGTCCCTTAAAGTGTTTCGTATGTAGCCTTTTACGAATCCCTACAGAGATGAATGTAAAAAGGTATTTTATGTTACAAAACACTTTTTATTTTTCATTTAATTATTCATCAAAATAATGCCAATTCAGTTTTTAAATATTGTGCAATACAGTTTAAAAATATTGCTTTAATTATGAAGATACAAATATCACTGTGTTTTCCGACTAATGTATTTTTTATGAAAATATGATATTTTATATCAATATTAAAGTAACATAAAGAAGTCGCCGTCATGGGACGTCACATTTTCTACTGTTCTCTTACAATTAGGCGACTCGAGTTCACTTACTC
Organism: Papilio elwesi; assembly: GCA_029849275.1. Taxonomy (NCBI): domain Eukaryota; kingdom Metazoa; phylum Arthropoda; class Insecta; order Lepidoptera; family Papilionidae; genus Papilio; species Papilio elwesi. Next base: position 13,775,794 of record CM056717.1, on the reverse strand, counting down.
GAAGAAAAAATAATATATACTCTGCGAATTATCGCATCGGTTAATATATAAGTAGTTACTAATGCAGTCTTAAATAAGGGAATGAACGCAACGAATTCGTAGAATTGTATTTCATCGTCGTAAGCCACACAAAATCAAATTTCACGAACGAAATAACTACACCATTGTATAACTCCGCAAACAACGTCCTATACAAAACCGAATGCGGTGCTAGTATCGCGCAGTTCCACATCAATTTTCCGTCTAATTGAACGAACGCAATTGACCATTCAACTTGACTGGAGGTAGTTAGTAGTTAATAGCTTTCTGATATGGTAGCGTAGTTTTAAAATCAAACAAATGCCAAGAAATTGCTCCGGCGCGGCGTAACATTCCTCTCCCCTTCCGATAACTTTAGCGAACTCAGACCTCACTGAGAACTTATACTTGTTCTCAGTTTTTATTGCGACTTTATCAATTATAAGCGATATATTCCATGCGGTGTGCACGGAGCCTTTTATTGTTTATTTTTAAACAGTTTACTATGTAAACGATCGCGTGTACATTCATAAGTTTGTTTTTCTAATGATATCTATGCTCGAGCGAGTCTTAGGTGTGAATGTAGTTGTAGGCTATTGCAATATTTTAATGAGTTCTTATGTACGTCTTAAGTACTATTTATTGAAAAAAAATCAAAATAAAACTCTACCTGAGAAAAGAAATTAGCCGTTACCGCGAGACCGGTCTCTGTGAAGTAGGAGCGCCAATAAAATTTACCTTGTTCTGTCTACGTACAAAACAAAACGATATTTTTTACACGAATCAATATTCAATTGTTTATTTGTAATTACCCATATCTCGTTGCGTACCGAATACGCGGTTTTTCTCACTAGCTAGACCGTTAAAACACCTCAGTTCACATTGCTGTATACCTAATTTGAACTGCGGCAGGTCTTTATAGATGTACTCGTCAATTAGTATTACAAATTTGCTTTTAAACAACTTGGTCTGAATAATTTAATCGACCGTTAGGTCTAGCTCGTTTACAATTGAACATAACTGCTTGTCTAGACATATTTATCTACAAAAGGTGGTTAATTATTATTAATAAATTCATGGCACATGTTACTGGTGATGCGATAAAATATAGTACGCCTTTAAAGGAATCAATGATTAATGTACATTAGCGTGGAAACGAGCCAGCGTAATCGAATCATTACAATTATACTGTCTGAGTGTAGCGGACTCGAATAAACGCGATATATTTATCTGTAAATTCGGTGGGATGTCATGGGAAACGTGCACAGTTAAAGTCGGGTCCGGCGCGGTTTAATTGAGTCCTCCGACCTCATAATCCGTACCTCCCTCTCCGGCCGCTCCTAACATTATACGGTTCACGCACCTACCTATACATTTTAGACTTATTCACCTCACCGATCAGTTTAGGGTTTTCGGAGTGAATAAAACGATGTTACTTGTATTTAAAAACATAGAATGTTAACAATTTATTTATAAATACTTTACTTTTACCTTAAAACTAATATTATAGGTAATTTTTTCACCTTGGGTAGGGAGATATTTAGTAGTGTTGTAGCTTATCAATAGCAAACAAATGAACAATCAAATCTTTCCTCCGGATAATACTATCATAGGTATAATTTCTGTGTGAAAGCAGACAATCAAACATCATTTTTTATTAATTTATTTAGAAGACATGCGAACAGCATTTTAAATACTATATTTAAAAGATATAAAAAAGACACAGACAGTCGTAAAGATTGCCGATAATAAATAAATAATCAATAAAAATAAACCCTTGTGCCTTAACAATACAAATCAAAATTGAGTTTAAGAAAAATGATTCCGTCAAAACTGTTCCAAATTCAAATATAATTGTTGCTAACGCATGAATTTAATACACTGAGCATGTGTTCCACTAAATGTCGTCCAGCACGGCTACAGAAGTTTCCACTTCAAGAACAAAGGCATAGTGCCTTGATACAATGTTAACGCACATAAAAAGCATGTACGAATTTCACAATCATAGAAGATACAACCAATAATTACCATACAGTCAATTAGCAAGTCAGGTCAATAGTTTTGTCAGATGTGGTAGTACGATTATTAGCAGTTAATTTATGTAATGTTTTTAGTAAAATGTTACAGTAATTTAAAAAATATATTAAGTAACATAGTATTAAGTAAAGCATAGTTTTTACATAAATCAAATAATTGTGTAAAAAGTAATTGAATGTGTTTAAAACTATGTACGCAAGTATAATTTAATTGGTACATTAGAATGTATTAAATTAAGCAGTTCACGTTATCCCACTAGCAAGTTAGTATTCCTTAATGATTTTTCTATTAACTTCAATACCCTATAAAATTTAATGATCGATTGTTGATATAAATGTTATGAAAATATATATTCAATACCAATCGTTCTGTAAAGTTGACGGGCTATTTTTTGTCCGATGGCAACCCTATGGGCCGCTGTTTTTCTCCGGCGGTGGCTAGTGGGCAATTAATTTGCAGCGATTATTGCCATTGCGTTTATGCTTGTTATTAAAGTTGTCGACGATTTAAGATGGAACACGGATCTCAAATTGCTGCGTCGCGGCCGATTGCCTTTTAGCGCACGCTTAGATTGTGTACGTCGCTATCGATTACTCGACGCCTTTCCATTTAATTTGTTAGCGATGTTCGGCGCGAACACTAAATGTTCCCGATTTCATAAACCAGTGAGTATAGAATGTTTTTTTTGCGACCAAAATACAAAATACACTCTGAATTGTATCAGATAACATAGAATCATGCGTGTTAAAATTGATTTGAACGTAACAAGCGTCAACGCTTTGCTGAATAAATGAACGCCTGATGGAACGTCCCATCGTAGGAACGATTCTAAATGGCACGTAAATAATCTATCAATCAGGTGTTATTTTTTACTGGGAATTCGACCGTTGATTCGGTGCAATCCAACAAGAGATAATTGAAGGAAAGTATGTTGAACGACCATTCATTGTTGTCACTTTTAATACATAGGTAAAACAGTTAGATCGAGTGTTTCGGATGACGCCGATGCACCTCGTATTCAAATAGAGTGGGAAAAATAAGGTTTATATCGAGAAAAAAAAGTGATTTTTGTATTGAGAAAATTAATTTCCATATTTTTAACATGAAAATTTTAAATTTAAACACCAAAGTTCTATGAAAACGAGCTTGTACAATTTTATTTCGATTAGCTAATTGATGCCTATAATATAATTACCAGCAGCACAATACAATCCGACGAAACCTTGTCAAGCGGCCGTCGGCAAGGTCGGTTCTGTCATATGTTTACACATAAACAATCAAAAAATGAATATTTTCCTTCAAATAATTGTCTTTTCGTCGTTGACGTGGCAGTACAAGCGGTATTTATTAGGCAAAAAGATTATAAAGGTAAAGGTTGGCTATGGTAACTAAGCTCATCCATCTTTAATGTTTTTAACTTATGTTATAATATTTTCAAACACATATTTTAATTAATATAAGAATATTTTAATTTTTAAATCTAATTTTAAAATAAAATAACGTATATTTTCAAATTGAATTCTTATTGTTTTTTTACCAATAAAAACAAAGACCATAAAAAGCTATACTGAACAAATATTACAACTTGCTAAATCGAATCAATCCGCTAGAGACATCCCACAATATACGCAAAAGCAACAGTTGTCCATCATCACATTTGGCAACTATTGTTGCGTGATACAATAGGCTAGCTGACAGTTGACAGTTCTGTATGACATCCACATCTATCTAAATAAACATTTTATAAACCGTAGACATCGCTTCTTAAATACTATAACCTAATTGTTTTACTTAACTTTGGTGTTTTGCTTCGGGTCCCTCCATTCCCGATTGGGTTTAGTCGAAACGATGATGCGAATCGGACGCCTTATCAAAAAGAATATATAAGATAAAACTCGAAAAAGAAAGCATAAAAAACGTTTCGCTTTTGAGAGGAACTAACTTATAAGTGAATACTTTAATTATAAAAACAACCCCTATCTGATCCATAGACAATATTTGATTTGCTTTTCATTGAACATTGAATTCGCGTCGTAAATACTTACGCCATTGTCAATGATACGAGTTAGGTGAATCAACAAGCATGTCCACTACGTGTCGGATTCATTGAAAGGCGAGAACATAATCAATGCCCTCATTTGCAGCCCGTTTATTATACGTTACGTTTTATAGTAAGTTCGAGGGCGTTCCGCTTTGCTATCAAAGTTGTATACAGTATAATTTTCTTTCCGGACGGTGATTGTTAAGGCGAGAGAAGCTTATTTGTGCGCCGACGCCCTGTCGGTCAATTGAACACGCATGTACAATCCGGCTCGAACCCGTGTTCAAATTAAAACACGACTCCCGTTCGTCAAGCGTCTAAAAAGCGAACAAGACTAGCGTTTACAGCGCAATCATTATAATGATCGGTTATCGATTTGCTGTATGGCGTGCTCTTTCAAAGGACCAACATTTAGTGCGTCCGATTACGCCGTCGCCCGCCGGCTATTCCGTAATCTATGTTCGGGCCTACCGTCGTCACGATATCGCTGACTTATCTCCGTCCTTCGTACTTATAATTTTTGAAAATTCATATAATAACATCTGATAACAATCTAATTATTATAATGTCCTCTTTAACATATCCCGTTGGCCGGTCAAAATTGGTCCGGGCGACTGGGCGCCGAGATGAGATAATGCCTTTGCTAATGTAATAGGAGTTATGAGATCCTCTTGATACCGTTTAACTGTGCTTTTAATATGAACACATTTCGATCCGATCAATATATTATAAACGAAACTGTTTGCGACACACACACACCTTGTCACTTACACAATAAAAAGTAGACTTGATAATGGCTCGATACTTAAAGTATGTCGAGGAGTTAGTAGCTATAGATCGATTATGTCTGTATTTATAATGTTCAACGTGGTCGACGTTCAACGTTCTGGTCTCCGGGGTGATGAGGGTGCGACCCCGTAGGTATTAATGAGCTGGACGTCCGCAGCCAATGTCCGAATCTCATCGAATATTGAAAAGCGATTGAAAGCCTCGTCCATTAGCTCGTTTACCCGTATCTAGAGAACGTCCGCACCACATAGATTTACTAGACGCATACTAAATGAGCTCACGCCCATTTCAATTACGTCAGTTTATATTGAACTATTTCAATATATAAGACTAATTCTAAGCGATATTTCTTGCTTATGATCTTATTTCTAATATTCATGTTATTACTACATACCGCTAGGAGGTAAATTCAATCTTATTTCCTGCAACTTGTAATTCAACTAGGCATCCTAATCATAATCATCGGCTTCCTACTCTTTTTCCCCCAGGTGGGTTCGGCACAGTATGATTGTAGTCCATAATGTATAGGATTTGGCTATCGTTTTTACGGCCGGTCGCCTGATTGCTCCCAACGCCTTATGAATAATTATGATTGCATTTACGTCTTATATTGTGATATCCAGTGTGATCAAAAACTTTCTTTGCCGAACGTCAATTGTCGGGAGGACCATTATTGGTCGGGCGCATCCCTTCTTTTCTGCGTTATAGTTTTCCAGCGATTATTTTCATTCATGTAGAACCAGCGGCCTTTTCCGTCTTCAAGGAATGTCCATTTTTACTTTTCATTATTTGTTACGAATAATTAAAACATCAGAATACAAACATGGCATAAATATTAGCTACAGCCCCCACGAGTTGATAAAGCACTGGGACCTTGTCAATTTACAACCACCTGACGTCAACTGTAACTAAAGAGTATACGAGTAGTTAACAAAATAATTCTCATATCTATCCAAATATTTATAATTAATAATCTGTTTTCTGCTTACTTAAGTCTGTTAGTTAAATTGGTAAGTGTATTTTTATCATCCGATGTTAAGTACCATGTAATGATGAAGAATTTGTACTGGCTTGGTGAGTAGGTAATATTTTTGATATCGCCACATGCCAATATCAATGTTTTGGTTAAAATTATTGAATCTCATTCTCAAAATTTTCAATATCAGTGAACCATGTGACATTGACTGCTTCTTCATATTTAAAAATAATTTCACGACCACAACTGTAGAGTATTTTCCTACTTACTTTAAAACAATATTTCAGCAAAAACAAGATAACGTTATTGAAGAACTGCTAACTGTTCAATGTCACGAAATTACGTCATCAAAATGGACGTAAGGCGCAATAGCAATTTGCGTGGATTTTATATGGTCATCTTTTAAGGTATTTTAAATCAAGATAATACTGTTATGTTATCAATCGATCCATCAATAGCTGCCAGTTGGTGTTTAATAGAAACAGTTGTTTTAAATTTTAAATTGCACTAATTTTGCTACGAGAATTAAAAGAAGAAACATGGCCGGAGGTATGCACGTCTATATAACGTCCAATAAATTGCGACACATTCTTTATTTTTTTCATTCATAGCTCGCAGCATTTGCTTCAATCCATGAATATGCAACGTGCAGAGTGCCTTAGGAATGCATGAAGAGGTATTTGTTTCCAAGAGAGTACTCGGCGAGACCTGGAGTGGACTGAGCTCTTTACGCCCTCTTTTTATTAATATCCTTTTTGTATTTCTAGTTGGATATACAAGACACTAAATTAAGTCGATAAACGTGACAGTAAAAGCAGTTAATTTGCATTTAAATTCTATTAGTTAATAGACAATCAATGTTTTTTTGCATTGGTTAAGCTTATTCGTATGAACGAATAGTAAATAAAGATTGGCGTGCGCAAACTTTTGTTTATACCTAGCCAAAAACAAATACGCCTTCCAATTAGAAAGGTAGACAGAGATCAGTATTCTGGACATTGGTCCATACTTAAAAAAATTGATAAATATAATTCAAGCAAATGCCAGTAAAGCAAACATTCGGCTGCTTAAATGTGTTTATAATAAATAAATAAATAACCGTCCAGTCCGTAACCAAGAGGTTGGGACTAGTGATTTAGTCCTTCTGATAATATTAATTCAAAAGATAGTATTAAAACACATCGGTTTCAGTCATACAAAGTGGTAAAGAATAATGTTCTTGTTTGACAAACTTATTGACACTCGTTAGTCCAACAATGTAAGCTCTTAATTGAGCCAATACTCAATGTGTACCACTCTACACAATTGCTTGCTGAACAAATTTATACTTTTGTGAAAAAGAAGACGCATGCACAATTTAACCCATTGATGTATACATGTTTAATAAAACAAGAATAGTATATTATAAAAATCCGTTTCGAAATGCCGCGATGACGGTTAGCAAGATGATAAATGATTTCTTATATAAACGATATCGTAAAAACGTGTATATAATGATTATAAACTAAGGACGCTTATGATCTGACGCTGACAGGCATATTTCAACACTGACGTCATAACTCTTTATCAATTTATATAATCCCCAAACTTTATTCTTACCTTTCAATTACACTAGCTTATCTAAGTTCCACCGAAAAATTACAAATCCGTGTCATTTATTCATAACATGGGAAGTCTTTTACGTATAGTCGTTAAGAGATAACTAAATTATCCGTTAATTATGTACTTACTTAGACCTCGGTCGGTTACGGTTTACGTTCATTAGTGGTGGGCATTAGAAATTTACGAATTGTGGATGGCGGTATACTCATTTAAAATGCCCTCTCGTTGTAATTATGTTAAGTGAGTTAGACTGTATTTACTTTCCAACTGAACCACTTTCATTTTCATTGATATATATACAAAAAAAACTGTTCTCGACGCGCGCAAGTGTCCAATTGAAGTCGACTCGTGCAAGTGTTTTGATATAATTTTTTATAAAAGTAATAGGGACTTTATACTAGTGGTCAGCACATTCAGTTATTACTTAGAATCCTTTTGAAAAAAACAAAAGTTCTATAGGAATCGTGTATAACACCACTTTTGCATTTATCGCTATTAGACTAGACCTTGTTTCTTCGATATATGTGCTTATTACATGCTCTAGTATGTTGTTACCCTTAAATGTGTGTTTGTGTTTGGTATACCTTCAGTGTTGTACTTCGACTTTCCAATATCTTTAATCTCGTATATCATTGGCACGCTTACGCAAAATATCAATCTGTAACTCCCCTTTCTTTGCTGAACACTTTACATTTGACAGATTGGACTAAATTACTAAAGCTTTTTTATTTAATTTGAGGGTAATAGAGATCGTAGGAGTGTACGTTAGTGTAAGTGTTTGCATTATCATCCCACAGTCGAGGTCTTTCTCCAAGTAGTTTTTATTGGAAGTTCTGTTTGCTTACGCAGTCAAGCGGTAGAAGCCTCGCCCTCTTTGTACACAACGACAATAATATCGCTTATATTTGATTTTATCCACCCTCCATATTGTAACTCTTCTTGTTATTTCTGTTCAAATCGTGTCTTCCTCTAATTGAATATCGAGCAATGGACGTTTTGGATTAATTTACCGAGTTTTTGTAGACTATTTATAGTTTCTAAATGTTCAGTATACAGATTTTGATATGGTGACTAAACTACAAAATTATATAAAAACTACTGTAAAAATAAAAATAAAATAGTTTTGGTTTAATATCTAATGGATCGTAATGAAACACACTACAATATGTGATAGAATATTGAACAAACATCGATACAATCACCTACAATGCACGTATCAAATGTACAAGTATAAACGCTAATGGCTACGTAAATTACCGTCCCAACGAAACAATTTTCACTGACGTACTCGCACATGTAATTATCCGACATGCAGGCACGTGACGTTATATTCCAAGATATCCAGTAGTATTTAATAAATACGTTACAATGTTTTAAAATTACATTCATAAAATTAGTAAAAAAAATTGTCTTCGCCGACATAAAGTATGATACGTAGGCGTGATGTACTCTGAATTTATGTCAACGACTCTCTCCCTTGCGGTCGGCATTACATTTCTGCACGAATACTGCGTCCGCAAAATATTGCAAGTGAGATGTTCGTTTCGGTTCTTTTTTATCTAACCATAAATATGTTCGTTCAATTATTCTTAATTCTTTTGTTTACATTAATATAAAAAATTGCTATTCGTCTAAAATAATAAATAGATTTTTTAACAGCTGTCGCTATTATGACTATATCCTAATAATACCATCGTGTGACAGCGATTTCACAATTGTATACTTGTCGTTTAACTAATCAATTTGTTTTATAACGATTTGTCGTTTGTGAACCATTATGGCATTGACCATGTAACGACTGAAATATGAAAATTGCCTTCCTGACGTATTCTTTTTGAATTGCCAATATATATATATATATATATATATATATATATACACATTGTGAGTATATATATATATATATCACTCATCCACACTTAATCCTACTTTATTGCCTACATCATTCTTTAAACCGGAACGCAGTTTGCAATGTTAATTACAAAGCTTTATAAAATCAGTTTTAATTTCATTTATAAATCAGAAATGGTGCGAATAACATCGCAATGATTGTTTCAATACTTGAACACGGTTGTAGCGAGTCGTAATGACACAGAGTTTGGGCCGACACGTTATCGCTCCCTGTTACTAATTACCGAGGCCCACGCGAACCCGACAGATAGTGTTGTTTGGCATCCGCGAACTAATAGCGGCACGCTCTTTGAAACTGTATACACAGAGGTGCAAACGTCTGTACGCTTGGCTGGGCAGGTGACTCCGATTTCAACTCCATTTTATGTATACATTCGAGTGGACCTTTAATGTCCTCTAGTACCTAATGGCCGCTAATGCAACGGAAAAAAACAATGGACAATACTATTTAAATAACCGAGAAAATAAACAGTAACATCTTCACCACATACTTAGAGTAACAGTTATTCATAATGATAGAACGATTTCAAGGTAATTTTAGTCTACAATTTTTTTTCTCATTATCCCTTGACACGGGGTGATGTACTGAGTGTCATTATCTCAGCAATTTTACTCGATTACGACGTCTTACGACGACGAACGCGAACGAATAGACACTTGTATAAATGGTTGAATATCATTAATAATTCATGTTAGAAACGGCTCTACATGAACTAAACGGTTATCCATTCGAAAATATATAGAATTAAAAAAAATCGAAAGTATATACTTTCGAACGGATAACCGTTAACAATATATGTATTATATAATGGAAAATATATAATAATGTAGAATAATTAATAAAGTTAATACTTTATTAATTATTTTACGCAGTACATTCAAATGTTTGAAAATATGTAACATATTTAAAGTAAACAGATTTCTAATATAAAGAAATAATCCGTTGCCGGGCACAGTTAAAACCGCATTCACTCACAATGACAATTTAATCTTAACCACGAAATCTGAATGGGCACGCGGCTACTTGTCTGCCTTGAGGTACCATTCATGCCACGATGATTCTATAACTACATGTATCGTTTATTTTAAAACATCGATGTATATAAATAGAAACTTGCGAAATGTCTGTGCGAATATATCAAATGCAAATAACACGTTATCTCTCTATCGAGTGGTGTAATCTAATAGGATTATGACGTAGTCGAATTATAGGATTGCACTATCAGTATGTACCCACACAAACGTTAAGGTATTACGTGCACTGACGCTAATGTTTACGCAAAGTTGCGCGTTTAAGTGTGTGCGTTTCTGTTTAACGCTCAAGGACGAACCATTGAGCTAATTATGGAGATTAATTTTAATACAATAATGCCAGGACCATGTGTCTGGTGATGTTACTTAAGTGTTACTCTGTTAATTTTTGATGGAGTCCTAATGAAATCTCTAAATTTGTATGATATTTTTGGTTATAACAACGAACTTGTGGACGTATCTGTACATATTAATTACCGAGTACCATCATAATGCCAAGGGGAATGGATATTACGTGTACGCTCTTAGAAATTAATCAACTTGTTATAATAAATAGAAGCAACTCGGCAACAAACTAATCAAATTTTGCCATAACTGAAATGAGCTGTTGAGCGTTAGCCCCTTTGAAGCGTTGACTTGACTTCGCCTTGTTTAAAGAAAACAAGTTGGTGCACTCAAACGGAGCATTAGTGGTTGAAGTGGGGTCGTGTGTGCACAGTATCTTATGCTATTATTTCTAAGTCAACCTCGGTCCAATATTTGATCAAATCTTTGACGTACCACGGACCTCTCCACGTCCCTTTAATCTTTTACCGCTCAAACCGCGTCAGAGTAAATTATATAAACATGGATACCTGTTTACTTTGAATATAATATAGAAAATTATATGGGTACTTTACCGGTATTAAAGCTTTATTTTTTATCTGATTACGAATTTACAAAGTGTTACTACAATGAAAGCAAACGCTGACTTTAATTCGATTCTTTCTTATTTTCACATCTACGCATGCTTCCCTGTCCACAAAGCTCACACTTTTACAACACAATTCGCAAAAAATTGCTGTCTATTTTAAAAATGAGCTGCTACGTCAAAAGCTTTTTTATTTTATTATGACGGTAAAGCGTTAAAACGAGAGGAAGTTTCATTGCATAAATTGAATGACACGTTGTCAAATTGATGAATCGCGAATGTCCATCATCGTTCATTTAATTGTATTGTGACACCTTTGATGTTGTCAAATATTGCAATACAGAAAGTTAAATCGTATCATTAACATTCTGGGGTAAAACAGACTGTGAAAGTTTTAATAAATCTTTCGCGCTGCCATTTCCCTTTGAGGTTCGAAGGTGCGAAGATTCGTTTATTGTAGCCATTTGATTTTACGTTCTCCGACTTTAATTTATTTAACGATATTCAAATATTCACACCAACATCAACACTACACTACATAGAGGAAGTTGGTAATATTTACCTAATTATTATTATGGCACAAAATTGTCAAGCAAAAAAAGATGTCAAAAGGGCATTCACTTTGATCAAATGAGGGATTATGATTCCCTGTATAATAACCATTTGATACTCATTCCTGTACGATGAAATGTTTACACACGCCAGGAAATGTCAAAGTGGCTGATCCGATTTGGGTTACGATCGAAATTGCTGACATTTTCTGTTTATAGCTGAAACTTATTACGCCATACACGTTGAAAATATTTTATGTTATTCTATTTAAAAAAAACTGCATTTATACAAATGTTACATGTTTATGAAAAAAATAAGGACTTTGTTTTCTGGGGTTAGGGGATGATTTACTGTAATGGTAGTAAATACATGAATAAAGTCCCTTAATAATATTTTTTATGGTGTAAGAGACCAACAATGTTAGTCATCTAGTAATATAAAGCCCGGTTTCTGAAAGGCCGATTAACGGAAGAATTAGCTAGCTAGAGGAATGATAAAAAAAAATTCTTTTATAAAATGAAATCGGTTTGACAGGGAGTTTTGGTTGACTTAAAATTTGACAAACCTTTAAGAAACCTGGTGTTGTACTACCATTGCGCATGTACCGACATGTAATGTAATCTGTTGTCAAATAAAGTAGTAAATATTAGCTGTGAAAGATCGTAAATGAGTCTTATCTGCAGACTTGGTACTGACTGATGTGACGCTTAGTGCTTTAAGATTTTAAATAGATAATAATTGTTGTTAGGTACTATAATAAGTTGTATTGTTGTTTGTTAATATTATAATTTGACAGTAGTAGGTATTTATATGGAGAAATTACCTCCGATTTCGAATATTCCTAGAAAAATTGACGATCACCAGACGGGCCACTAATTGATAGAATGTTATTTCCAAGAATAAGTTTTTAATGTCTGGGCAATAAACATGTAGGTTGCTATGTTTTACAAAATTATAATTTTTTAACAATATTGAATTACCCTAAAGCCTTACAGCGTGAAAGGTTAGATCGTATTAAATTCATTCACATCATATTGATGGCTGGCATTCCACTACGTGCGGTTTTCGCGTAATTTCCTGATCTGTAAAAACCACCGTGATCTGTCCACGGCGGTATTTACAAATCAGTATAATTTAGGGTCCTTCAAGAAAAGTGAGTACTCCTTCCTTAAAGGCTGGCAAAATATCTGCAATTCTTCTGGCGTTGCAGCTGTTCATGGGCGGCGGTGATCACTTAATATTATGATGAGCCGCAGCTCATTTGCCCCCTTATGCTATATAAAGGTACAGTCTGCAATAAATATTATTACTTTTTTAATTCACACGTGACAGAAATAAACACGAACAAAGAACACTCCGCCTCATTTTAACGCGAGGCAAATCCACAATAAAAAGTGGGCTATTCGAATATATAAACGTTTCAAGTTTAAAAATATGAAAAGTTGATAAAATGCTTTATTACTTTACGCCTTTACATGTCAAAGTTTCCGCGTGTTCTATTTACGCTAAAATTTTAGTAAATTCAACAAGCTTTTGTATAGGATTAACAATTCTTCTTTGATTTTCCCGATCAATAGGAACGACATGCAACTGTAGCTCGCGTGAATGGATCCGATGCCTTACAATGACAGCGCGCGGGTGTGCGTGCCACCCAGCTAAAGTTGCCCGGCCGTCGCCGATACACAGTTTAGATTTATTTAATTGTATTTTATCATAATTACAATAAATTCAAATTATTTATATAAATGTTACATTAAATCATTATTTCAACTAGTGCTTCAAAAGGAACGAATTCAGAGCTATAAGCACTAGTAATTTTCACAAAGAAAAACATTTAAATGAAACATTAATAAAATATTTCAAGTAATTAGTACAAATAATCCATAATACTACTAATATTATAAATACGAGAGTTTGGCTTTATGGACGTAGGCAAAGATCATGGATGTCCATTTGGCGCGATCCTGGCACACTTCTCTCGCTTCCTATACATTCATACATCTATCTCCGCATGCATGTTCGTCGGTTATTGGTGCTGTTTATATTGCCCTTTTTTAGTATGTCACTAATCTGATTTATATAAGTTCTTTTAGGGCGGCCCCAACCAACTCTGCCACTCACTTTTGCAACATAAATTTGTTTCGCTATTCTCTCTTCATTCATCGTTTCAACATTAACCGCCAAAGTATACCTTTCTCAATTCTACTCACTACGTCCATTTTTTAACCCACGCTTCACCCAAATGACGCTATTTTGCATCCTATCATTGAAAGTCACGCTTAACATACTTCTTAAGGATCGCATCTCAACGGCATTAACTCTACTTACATGCTTTTCCTGCCAAACCCAGCTCTCACTTCCATACATTAAAGTGGGGACTAGTACAGCATTGTGTATTGATCGATATAAGGCCAGACGAGCCTTCATAGACACATTCTGACTCCTAACTACTGTGCCTATAGACCCATTCATTTTATATCCAGCATTCATTTACACCCCAAATACACGAACTCTTCCACCTGTTCCACTTCTTTACTCTTGACATTTATTTCATTTACTGTCTTACTTTGTTCTCTTTCAAACACCACTACTTTCGTCTTATCCCCATTCATCCTCATACCTTCAATGATCATTAAATAGTCCTACAAAAAATCCCGCGACGGCATATATCTATCTTATATATGTAAGCCATTATCGCCAAAATAGTGAACTATCTATTAAGTAAAGGGCAGAACGAGGTTTACCGTGTCAGCTAATATATTATAATTTACAAATGTATAAATGAGAGATTGTAAGTACTTGCGTTTCTATTTACAAGATAACAGTTTTTACCTATAAATCAAACTCTATCGCGCTTTCCATTTCGTAAGGGGTAAGTTGTTAGAACAACAGTTTTCGATAATGTAAATATCGCATGCGATCCGATGTTCGCTGTTTATAGAATTTATGTTTTGCATTTGAATATTCATTAAATTTGTCGGGTATTTATCTTATCTGCAACATAACCACGAGCAATCAACATACAAACAAACTTTTGATTTTTAATAACAAAAAATACTTCAATTATAATATTGACAAAATTGACAAATATTGACCGCACGGTGCAACAGATGGGTGCATCCAAATTGTCTCTATATTTGGTGCATTGAGTCCCAAAAAAAAACACCCTTACGTCTTTTAAAATTAAATTGAAGTCTTGGCTTATCCAGGAGGCTTTTTATAGTTTTAAAATTAAGATTTTTTTAATTTTTCAGTTTCATTTTTAATTTGTGTAATTCAATTGGTTGTTTTTTTATTTATTACGTGTTTGTTCCTTGACTTGTATTTATTTATATTATTTAAATTCAATAAATCTGTATTTATGTTATGCGTAGAGTGTCTAGGCGTGGGACTTTTACATTCAGGCAATAATAGTGCATCTTATTTTTGGCCCTGGTTGTTTCAACGCCACGGGAACGGTAACAAACTTTTTATTTGTAGAAAAACCTTTCCTGGTGAACGTATGAGTGTAGCAGTTCTTAGCAATCCGGCTTATAGCAAGTTAGAGTTTTAATTTAATACGCTTATCATAAGAAGTCGTACTTCTGATGCATATCAAAAAGGGTAAAAACGCATCATATCACTTTAAGCACGCCACGACTTGTATAAATGTCTCGGGTTCAATGCTATTGGATGAGTAATACGCTAGAATTGCGTGATGAAACGAACCTTTGCTTTTTTGTAGCAAATAGTAAGTAGCTTTAAATAGTTGGTGATGTGCTAATAATTAATGGTCGACTTCAATACGAAATCTGAATTAGGTATACAATTTATGTTAAAATATAAATATTATAAAAGAATAACTTCTACGATAGATGAACATGACCCCAGAGATAGTCAGAGGGTGTTTTTCTATCATCGACCGTTCTTAATGAAGTTCCAACAGTTAACTGCTTATAGTTCTTAGGAATCTTCTTGATTGATCTTCTTGCGTCAATAAATGTCAGGTTTAATGTTTACATTGAAGAGTATAACATTATCACGATTTAAATTTATAGTTTATTTTTATAAGTTGATGTTTAAAAGCCTATCAATATATTATTTATTTGCTACTAATTTGAAGTGTCATGAATTTATAAGAATTATTTTTGTTATCAGCTGTTGGTCGGCGGAGGCAGCGGCAACGGTGGCGCCGCCACCTCGCCGGACGGGGGTTCGAGCTCTGCGCCCCCGCTGTCCCCAGGCGGCTCGGGCGTAGCCAGCGGCGCACTGTCGCCCGGTGCGGGTAGCCACGCTAGCACCCCGGCTGCCTCCTGCTGCGACACGCCGAGACCCATCATCACCGACCCGGTCTCGGGGCAAACCGTCTGCTCCTGCCAGTACGACGGGGCCCGCCTAGCACTCACCTCTTACCCACGACTCTCCAGCGCAGCTGTCAGTGTCTACGGAACGCCCTACCCATCTTCAGATCAGAACCCATACCCAAGCATCGGCGTAGATAGCTCTGCCTTCTATTCTCCACTGGTAAGAAGCTTAGCTTGATTTGAAATTTAACTAAAACATTTGGTATTTATCGTGAAACATTCGTACTAATTTACTCAACATACTGAGAACAAAATCGATGAATTGCTAGAAAGTTGTTTCGCTATAAGGAATAGCGAACATTGTTTTCCTTCCCGAGAGCAAGAGAAGTTTGCCGTTGGATGGACTATCAGTTTCTGTTTCCACCTAAAGCAGAACAAACACGAGACTGCAAATTGATACCAATAGGTCGTTTGCCGTTTGGCCGTATACGAAGCAAAGGTTTATCGCTCTCGACTGCGGGACAACGTGTTTCGCTTTTCTGGCGTAGCGTGTGAGCCAGCGGTGAACCGGTCCCTGTTCGATGGGCCAGAAAACCTCCGACGCCTCGCGCACCAGTGTTGCCGCCCTGTCACGAAACATTAATATTAAAACTCGAAAAATGATTTTAAAAGGAGACCGCTATAATTACTGCAATTACATTTTATCTCTGTTCAGGCCTGAAGGATGTCGTTATACGAATTGACGCGTTCCGTCTTTACATTATTTTTTTACTGAAGCGTTTATCGAAATTAATTTAATGTCATATGTTGCGGTTACGTTAACATCGGGCCCACAAAACGCGTTGGTTTAGCACTTTGTATGGCACAAAGGCGGACAAATGAGCGGTTGTGGTACGTGGCCTCCTTAATCCATAAAAGGGATCGCAGAGGGAAAGTTTCTATCTTTAAAATATCTACCGACCGTAACAACGCGAGATTGAAAAAAGACGAAATTATAGCAATTCATTCAAAATGCAATTCGGTTGCGTGCGATTGTAACGTCGTACGGCTTAAATGTGTAACACGAGGTACATGTGAAATCCTTTAAGCCCAGAAAATCCTATCGAACGGAAGATGATCCATTTCTTTCAAGTGTTAAGAGGAAGCTCGTCGACTTAATCTGCGGCTTTACAAATGTTCTGACAGGAAAGTTTCATGTATGCCTATTGGATTGCGACGTAGATTTTTATTTGATATTTATTCAACTTTGGTTCGGTGATTTTTAAGCGGTCGTTCAAATAGTGTTGCATAGTGAGCTCTAATGTTTGTTAGGTTCATTCCACTTATAATTATTTGTGTAGCCGCGTGTAGTGGGTAATAATGGATGCATCCAAATCGTCGTCGGTAAGATCTTTATCTGTCATTGTATTTAACGAGGTTTGCAGTAGGTAAGCACGCTCTGTGCATGTTTAATAACAGGTGTTTAAATCTATGTATACTGTCATTGTGTGCCGTGCGCTCATACCTAACTCACGACAAGCCCGGCCGGTTCCGTGCAAGCGACAATTTAGCGAACAATGACGGAGCTCTACCACAAA
Organism: Papilio elwesi; assembly: GCA_029849275.1. Taxonomy (NCBI): domain Eukaryota; kingdom Metazoa; phylum Arthropoda; class Insecta; order Lepidoptera; family Papilionidae; genus Papilio; species Papilio elwesi. The sequence goes on along the minus strand of CM056717.1, from coordinate 13,758,066 downwards.
TACTCGCTGTCTGTGGATTCGTAAGTCTTCATTGTCTGCCATTTGAAAGCCAAGTCTGGAGCGACCGCAATAAGGTTCATTTTCAAATTGCGTCCTTGTATTGCCGTTGCGGGTGAAAATATCCAACTGCCATTTTAGTAAAGCAGCGACTCCGGTGGCGCCGTCTGTTCGAACTAAGCGACAATACACACAGCGCCATCTTTCTATTGTGCGCTTTTGATAATCAATAAAAAAGTATCGTTTTGTGGCAACGTTTCGCCGTTGTCGACATGCTGTGTTATGATTCAGTAGCTGTGAAATCACCGATGACGTTTAAATTACTTTTCGATGTAAATAATTTTCTTTTGCGTTTATACGACTGACAAACACGGTCGATGATTTATATTCGAATGTTTATGTTTCGAGCTTATGCTTTGACAGCTAATGAGGTCTTTCCGATGGTCTTACTCGAAAGATTGTTGTGACAAAAACTTACAAAAAGTAATATTTATAAATCAGAAACAGAACAGCTGTGCGGTCAGAACGAATAAGAAATACTATTGACTAAATTACGAGGTTGGTTTTATCTTTGTTTATTTTTTAGCAATCATATTACACACAATAAGCAACCATAGATTAAAGCTTAGGTCGCTTATTGTTTATAATGAAAGGTGTATAAACGTGACATTAATAAATAGTTGAAACTAAACATAAATAATCTCTTACACAATTCAATAAAATCGGGTAATATGACTAACAATCGCTAAACGCGTTTAACCAATTTTTTTATGATCAAAATTTGCTAAACAAGCAATCGGTCCATCCTACTTCAAAAGCAACCGCCACCCATAGGCATCTGCAACTGTCGTGAGTTGCAGATGCGTTGCCTACCGTTACGTTTAATGAATAGAGGAGGGTAAAAACAGAAAAAAACGACATCTCCTTCACCTACTTATCCCTGGTCAAATTCCCCGGTCCCTCCCATCCTCTCTTTATTAGTAATGAAATGGGAAAGGAGAGAGGAACCTCACTCATAAGCCGAAGAGCTTCTACTTCATGCCTATCTTCAGTTCGTGGTATTTCACCGGTCGAGCCGGCCCATTTCTGTAACTGATGTTGTTGCGAACTCTACCTCTGATAAAATTAAATTAAAAAAGTGTAACAACTGATAATTCAGATATTTATAAATTATCTTCAAGTAAATTAAGTTGGTAAAATTTTTACGACCACATCAAAGGAAAGCCTTAAAATAAGCAGCGTTAAAATTATCAGAAATCGATTAATTATTAATTTTATCATAAACATAGTTTAGTCATCTAATGGTAACATTACTTTAAGATAGACATCAATTAGTCAGAGCATTATCATTGTACAACTGATAGACTGATTTTAGTTTTTATGTAAAATGCATGTATGAACATAAATTGTACATGTAATTTTATCAACGAAACATATTCTTAATTATTGTTTATATTTGGATAAGAGAATTTCGCGTTTATTATATCAAATGTATTTAGTGTCGTGGTGAACACATGACGGGGAGGTATAAAATCTTTCGTCGGTACAGCGGTCACATGCGGGAATCGTCGTGCATTACATTTCTCACTCGTTTATTGCGAACGGAAGTCTCCTGTGAACTCTTCCCCGGCGTAACAACCGATTGATGGACTTACGACGGCAACATCCGAAATTAATTCCTACTAATGTTCAAGGGAGACATTTAGTAAGTGCTTTTGTTTGTTAGGTTAGTGTTTGCCGTTTGTATGTTTGTAATTCAAGATAGATTAAAACGTACAAATAATAATATAGGTATAGTATAATATGTAGCCTTATATAGAGATCCAATTGATTTAGTAAAAACTTAAGATTTACCTTTCTAATGTGACTTATTTGTTCAGGTATTTTTTTTGAGAAATAACTGATAGAAATGATGGTTAAAATTGCAATAAATTATGTTCTCGATTAATAAGTTAATTTTGATTTTAATATTCAAAATTATTGTTGAATTGAATTAAATTATAACTACATCGAAATTTATTTCATTTGCATCTATAGTCTAGCAATAGAAACAGAAACAAATGAAATTAGAAGACGTAAAACCGGTAGACTGATGAGAAGTATTTCAATCGAAAACGATTTTAGGTAACAGTGTATTCTCAATGATAAAAAGCACCATTTAGAAACAAAATCATTGATGTCTCCTTCAAAGCATCAACGCGTAAGAAAGCCCTACAGTCGTTCCATTATCGCGACTAAATTAAAAGTTTCGATAAGAAATCGGGGAGCGAGGTTAGAGGCATAAGAGACGCTCCACGCCGACTATAAAAACGTTACAAAACGCCAATTTAAATACATCACTAATCTTAAGTCAAAGAGAATAAGTTTAGAAAAAAGGAGAGCAGAAATTCAATTAGAGAAGGGCGACGGAGCGTACGGCCGCTGCGCGGCCTCCTCGCGGCCTCCCCGCTTGGAGAAAAATAAAAGTCGAGCGAAATCAGGCGAATTGAGAATAGCCATTAAGGTGTTAATGAGGGTCTTATTAAGCCGTCTACTCCCCGTGGGTGGTCCGTCTGTACTGTTCGTTTTGTACATTAATCACCGCAGTTTGAACTCCGATCTAATAATCAATTTTATATCCAGCGTGCAACAATAGCGGTTGTCTTGATTAATCAGATATAATCTTAGTCTGGTCAATTTAAATGGTAATTTCTTTGTCCTCTCTTCACGAAGTAGATTTTAAATGTGCTCTTGAAATATAATTGCTATAGTAAACATTAATTGAAAATGTTCATGCAGTAAACCGAAAAAGAAACAAAAAATAACTTCTACATATGTTTTACTTTCAATTTTTTAAAGTACTTTATTTTCAGAAATTTCATAAAAAAACATTTACGGTAAAAATTTTTGCCCTGTAAAACAATAGAATCAATCCACGAAATACTTACATGGAACAGTAAACTGAGTGCATATTTTTGATAAGAATTTATACATTTTCTTGTAATTAGTATAGTTATTCACTTTAATTTATTTTATATTTAATTTAGTTTTATTATGTCACCTTTGTTCCAATTAGTATCGAATTAGTTACAATTATTTAAACTACAATTGTGAAAAACGCTAACACTCTTGCTAAATAGCTAACATTTGCAATTGTCGTGTTAGTTTTTGTATGGCATTCTACACAAATGTGAAAATGATAAGCATTTGCTTCTTTTAGCAAAACGGTTGTAACCACGTTTTTTGTATAATTCTTTTAAAGCAGTTTATTTGTAATGTTTTTTTTTATTAAAAATTTATCAAGGCGACGGAAATCTGAAAAACTTCACGTTAATAACTAGAACCCAATACCCAAACTTAATTGGCTAAGCCTAGGTACATTCGGTTGAAAAGTGGATCGCGGATGTTATCGCTGTCTGCCATGTTTGATTAAAAGGTTGTAAATTACATTATTCTGCTTGATTTGTGCAGTTCTGTTACGATTCCAACACGTTTTTCTTAATGCATCGTAAATTGAAAGGGTCGTGATCGTATTTACTCCTGCACTCGGAGCCATCTAATACCCCACCACCATCACTCTTTCGCCAATTAATTAACCAGTTGCGACCTTGCTCTAAGTAACGACCAGGTTTATTTTGTTTCCTTTCTAATTAGCTGGAACGGGAGAAAAGAGGGAACGATTTTAAAGAAGTCGAATCTAGTGAAATGCTTCTTAATGTAATGGGTTTAAGGACTATAATCGAAGTTCATTTTGTTATGGTCTGTTACTTAATTTTTGTTATCTATTTAAACCGATGTGACACGTTCAGAGAGTTTAAGAGGTTTATTTGAATAAGGGATTGGGTGCCTTTAGCTTAAGTTTAGAACGTAGATGATTTAGAAAAATAAACAACGTTCTCTTTGTATGAATTGAGAAGTTATTTTTAATTTTGTAGAATCTTAATCTTAAGAAGAAAAAACTAGTAAGATTAAAGGTAAAGACTTTATGCTATTCGACGTCCGCTAATTGTACATATCCTCAAAACCTGCAGATGAGTTCTGGACCTTTATGTAGAAGGTAGTTAGGGCTTTACTTGACACGTAACTAGGTGTTAGATCAAGTCCCACTGCTAGATGTAGTGCAGCGCATACAAATAATAGACCAAGTTGAGTGATTTCCAAGCTAGAAAGAAAAATAGACTCTATATTATTCTAGATAATGTGCCTTCCGAATGGTGAAAGATTTGTTATAAGCGGTTCAGATATTTTCAAAGCTTACTCATTACGATATGCATTCAAATTTGCACATAATAACTTCAGTGGTATGTGTCATGTTGAAGAAAGAATGACAAAGAAAATTTTCAGTGCAAAAGTGGGTGGCAATATTAGTAGCAGACGCTTTAAACGAACTTACTTATCCACCATAATGGAGACATACTAAGGAAAGGAAGTATTAGCTTAGGAATATAGAAAACGGCGAGGAAGGTTGTGTCCTTTCATTCAAACTCACAACTAACAAACTTTTTAAGGATCTTTCATATGTTAAAGTAGAGACAAGTACAGTATTGTGTATTGTCGTGACGTGCCTTCACTGATACATTCTGGATCCTTACAACTACAGTCATTCAATTTATTTTCCCTATTTACGCTTCGCTCAACATCTTTCACATGCCCACTATCTCTACTGAACATGATTATAAAATATACAAGTTCCTTTTAGTTAAGTTTTAACATATATGTATTTCTCCTTTACCGTTAATGTTTAATTAAATTACTTGCGCACTTTAAATTATTTCCCTTTCAACCACTTTAATTTCATCTTGTCTATGCTCGTGATCATATCTTTCACCTTTCAATGAATCATTACAGCATAACTTGTAAGTCCTCCGCCGATTGTGTAATGCGAGCTAATAATTAACTTGTAAAACAAAACGTTGATAAGGTATTCGATGCTGAACCGTTTTCACTGTCGCTACGCGTTCATTAAACCGACACAATAACAAGTTTCCATATTGTTGCGATAAATCCACGAGCAACATATGTAATTTTGTGTTATTACCAGGGCCAGCCTCTAAGTTCACCCAAACCAAACATTACATAGAGAATATCGGCCGCCATCATGATGCAACGGAATAGCGTGGGTGGCCTTATCGATAGGTACATCGGCGATTTGACATAAATGTGTTATACTTAGATTATGTGACAACCGATAAATGTTGTAAGGCACCGCCTCGCCGTGATTGACACCGTGCGTGTTTGTACAGTGATATCCCCACACTTCTGTAACGTTATCTACCGGCCATATTCACAAGTGAAGATAGTAATGCACTCGCTCCTCTACGTACTAGCAGCGTATGACGATAATAAAACGGTGTTTGCGGCGCAACGCCTTATGTCAGTTTTGTATTATAATCGTTAGTAAACAATGAGCGCCGGCCGGCTACCCTCGTCTCACCTCCGATGCGTTAATTACTCCGCAAATATACTCATCTTGGCGGCGAGAGTTCCCGCCGACTTTAATGACTGGGCAAACAGCGCGGCCGTGGTCAACCGCGTCCAGCACATCGGCCGGTAATAAATCTTCGGATTTTCCCCCGATTTCCCGGCGCCCCGTGGCGCTCGCGGCGGCTGGCGGCGCCCTCACTCCGCGCCTCTTATAAATTACCAACACGGTTTTGCCATAAATCAAACAATGGTCAGGATAAATGCATTTACTATTGTTTGAACACGATTCGTAACGACGATAGAGTGACCGCAGCGGATGATGCTGTCGGTCGAAGTGATGGTAACACTCGGTATACGAGTATACATGCAGACGCGGTTTTGTTGCACAAATACAATTATGAATATCAATCGCAATCTACATAATATTTTAGTGGATACGATATTGAGCATTAAATAATACGATTTAATTTTAATAATAACAAATTTAAAATTTAATATCGAATAGACAAGCTGTTTTATACTAACTTTATCAATTATTCACTTAATCATTATTCTATCTGTTACATAATAATCACCCAAAAATAACTTTTAATAGACTATTGAGGATGCTTAACAGTTGAAGTACAAAAAAAACAAAAAATTGGTTGCATCAGTGTATGTTATCATTCGTTATTGAAGTCGGCCGGAGCTGATCAGAAAACGATAATGTAAAGGCTTGTGTACGTTCGATACTATCTATTATAGAATATCTTGTCGGCCGCCACTACTGCGACACCAATCTCTAGGCAAAATCTTTTCATCCCTGCGCTACGGCCCGGAACTGAGGATATCGATGCTGTTCTACGTCAGAACATTAAAGATTTATCGGCGCAAGCGTACGTGGCAGAAACGGCCGAGGAAATGACCTAATGCGAAGCTAATTGAAAACATTACGTCGCACAGCGAGGGACGAGGGCCCCAACATGTTAAATAAACAATTATATCAGACGTCGCATTCACTAAGCGATCTTCGAACATTAACAAGGCAAAGGTGCTTATTCTGATCGTTATCTTAACCGGAAGTTAAAAAAAACGTGATCCAGTCTTAATTTTCGTCGGACTCGCACGAGGCGTAGCGCATTAGTCGAATAAAAAATGAGGTGTCGATTTAACTTGAGATAGATTTTAATTTGTATGTCACAATTTGGATGGTTTTCATCCTATTTCGATTTAATACTTAATAAATTATTAAATACTTTAACGTTTTAACCTTTTAATCTTTTCTAATGTCTCATGCGTACATACATCATGTAGAAAAAGAAAACGATAAGGGTTTGGTAATAGCACCTACTTTATGAATAATTGTGGAGTTAGTTATTAAATGGGCAAAAAATAAATAAACAAACCCCCTATTTAGCTTAATACACCGCCAGGAACCCAAAAGTTAATTTAAACAACAAATTCAATTGTACGAACCTACAGAGATACATAAATATATCTTAATTAGAAGCGCCGAGGAGAGTTTAGTGCTTTAATTACTACAAACACTTTTCTAACACACATTTAATATAAGCTCGCAGTTAATATTATGAACCTTATGTTTAACGAATCTATTTGCAATCTAATGGAGTCCCAAATTAAGAGAACTCATATCAGTTTCATGAGATTCGAATGCTAAGGAAAAATAAACTGTTTGTATAATAGAAATAGAAATAGTAAATTATTATTTATCTTTTATTGAGAAGATTTATAAAATACCAAAATGCTTAAACTGTATAAAATAGGATTGTCTTCGTCCCTTTAATAATAAATTCGGTAATATTGTTGCACAAAAAATGAACACAATTGGCTTGAAATGGCAGAATTTAACGCTGCTTATAATATTATGACACAACTGTTGCTGAAACTTACTCCGACGTAGTAAAGGGCCACCGGGGCTACGTGGTCCCTAATTCAGTAGAATAAATGATACGTCAGTGACACAATGGCACCGATGAAGACGTCTGTTGTCCGATGCACTTTACATTGTACATTCGATGGAAAATATAGAAGTGTAGCTTTATAGTGAATTTAGAGTGAGTTTTTTGCGACTTATTGTAGCAATTCGGACAGATGTCACGGGCAGGGAATCCGCAGCAACAAAAGCGCCCCGGGGGCGCATTGTCCTCTCCGCCCCGACCTCCCCTGCCGCCATTAACACTGACACCTCTAACGTTCGCTCCTGTATCAAAATACACATAATTTATTCACTCTATTTATAGCTATAGCGTAATAGTTATTGCTCTAAATGGTTTTTAATGGCCTTATTTTATATGTAATTTATACGTCGAGTTCTTTTCAGCTGCATTACACCCCCCAATTACGGTTATTAGCGCGGCGTCAGGTAAATGCGATAAGCGCCAGGAAACTTGCGAGCTGCATTCCCCATCGAGTTATAAATTTGAATCGTTAAATATTTCGATCGATTTTAATTAGAAGGGACATAGGCTTGTTTATCGATTATGCACTTTACTTATTAAACTATGAAAAGTATGTTGTCAGGTGTTTACTGACGATCGTTCCAAAAAATAACATATCCAGACCGACATTGTTTGATAAAAATTACGCGCAATGTAATAATTATTAATGTGTGCATGAGGAGCATTTTAAAAGTAACCAGTAGGTAAGGAAAGTGTTGGATGTTGAGACGGAGCTCAAGTTGGACGGCGCGGTCGCATCAATCACACAGGCTCAATAATTGATCACTCCGCGGCGGCCTCCCCCGACCTAATTACCTCTCTCGCCCTCCACACGCGCACGCCTCATTAAAGACCGTCTGCTGTTTGTTCTCCTAATTAAAGCGGAGCTTTATCGGCCTCGGGACCCCGTCTAATTGATATCATTGCGAGCGTTTACGATCATTGAATTACGGCCGCGATTGGTTACCGTCGGGCGCGGCTATTAAACGTGACCGCACATTGTCTGCTTCTGAGCTCCAATTGACTTGTTTAATCCTAGTTTATTGTTTATTTATTTATGGGCAGCCGACAGAGCGTCGAGCGTCGCGATGCGCCGACCTCTATTCACCAACACACCTGCACACATTATCTGCTTTCTTTTATAATTATTTGACATGAAGCGATCAATGAAACCGTAAAATCGAACACGGGGTTATATAAGCTATTTATACAGATTGACACGTGTGTGAGAACGTACAGATTATATTATCTATATCTACCTAAACTATTAAAGTGGAGACATTATTATATATGTCGTCGAAATAAGTGGATCAATTATTTTTCGACAGTAAAAATTCTCCTGATGTTGGACACAATATCACGCGTTATAAAATAATATCAACCCGACACTACGAATCAAGTGGGTACATTGCGACCCAAGTGGAAAATAAGCAATTCCGTTTAAATCACAATCTAGCAATTCTCTGATACCCGTGAAATTGCCGTAACGAAATAAATGTTAAATAAAACGTAAAATAAAATTATTGTGCCTCCACAAACAAATAATTGGAACGGGAGCATACCTACCCAGAGCCAGCGCCCGTTGCTCGTTTTATGGCTTATTTGGGGGAAAAGCTTTATTGAGTTTAGCCACGTTGTCTCCTTGTCCCGCGAATGTGGCTCTTAAAACTTATTAGGCAGACTACAAAATCCCTTGTTGGACATCGTTTGCGTCACCACCGTGCGGCATGAAATGACTTTTTCGTTTGTATTCGCTCTTTATCCACTTAGAGTCATTCTTTTTTTCCACTCGCTACAATTCACTTTCGGATTTCGCTAGTCGTGCTGAGTATCGTTATTATTTTATGGCATGAATAATAACTCAATGGTTTACTTTTTGCTTGTTGCATTCCTAACCGTAAAGCTCTACATGAGCTATGAAAGACAAACAATCGAGTAGAATAGCTCACTAGAAAACATTATTACAAATCGTTTCGTAAGGCTCGATCTTCCTGTCATCTGTCATCGTGAGACCTGTCTTTAGAGAAAAATAGGTTTTTTTTCTAAAGATATATAGAATTCAAGATGAATAATGAAAAAAATAACATCTTGCGATATCACACTGATGGTTTTCAGTTACAGTAAGAATTAAGTTAATAAGCATTGTTGTCAAGGGATCTGTTATGCATGGCCTAATTTCAAATTATTTTTAATTTTTAATTCTTGAAAATTTCATTCAAATCGTTACGTTACGTTACGTTACATCCGCTACTGGTAAAATGTCAAGAAAATAATGTTCAATAAGTACATACTATGTTCTAACGGAATAACATTTTACACTTGGACTAGCCGAATTTGTAGCGAAGTAAAAAAATTGACCTTTTGTACAAAACATTCTACATAAAAAGTAGTTTGTAAACGTGAGAAGTTAAAGACTACTATTACTTACATTTACCAATTTTTACCCCTCTTGGATTAGAATCAGATAGATAGAACATTTATAGTTTAGTCATTAAGATACCGAAAGTTTAGTTTTTTACGGGTATCTATTTTAATTAACTAATCCAATTGTGATAGAACAATTGTTGTATTCAAATTTGTATCAGTTATTTTCTGCTTTAAGATATTATTATTTAAACTAATTCGTCATCAATCAACGGTCACATATTTTAAATGTGACACGCGAAAACTGGTAAATTTGAAAATATCTCCTCATTGAAAATTAAACGCATTAATGACAAAAGAACTTACGAACTCACGACTGTTATGTTTCCAGTCGGACCTTTATAATAGGTACAAAATAGCAACAAAGAAACTTAAATTTTTATAAAACAATTTCAGTTAAAATATCAATATAACGTTAAGCAGATGTGCCACGATATTGATAGCTTCAACAAAGAACTTTATATTAGTCCCTTTTAATGCGTAGACTATGCAAAGGTCACCAAACCTAGTACCCCGCGGAGTTACAGCTGGTAAGATAATACTTAAACCACCGCCCACTAACCACCTTTTATACTAATTTATAATTCGTAACTATACATTTTTATTGCAAGAGAATAAAGTTGAAATTTTAAACACGCATTCATTTTATCAGTGGAAAGCATCGATTTTACATAGTTTGAACGGAATTCTTCACTTTTTGCTGCTATCATGCTATCAGAGAGATGTCTATCGTTCTGAGGTCGGTACATAATAAACGCAACATGTAGTTACAAGACATGAACACAATTTTTCGGTCAATAATTAAGTTTTAGATATCACTTTTGAATTTTCCAGGTACAACTTTTCACGGTTGTCAACAATAGGTACCTATGAAGATATTGTCATCCATATCTCACAGTTAAACATACTTGCCACAAAAACACTTTTTGTCGAAACAGAACAGAAAACCTTTTTCCAAAGTTAAGTCATTTTAATATTTCACCACGCAAGAGACTATCTCTTGTAGTATCGACAAACTTCACACAGGGCAATTAGGATGAGCGTATGCGAAAGCAACGCCTATAACGGAACTCACAACTCTGCCAGTACATCGGACTTGGCTTGCGATACACGTAGCGATCATTATCAGAGCACTTTATGAAGCAGAAAATGGTATCACACAACACGGTCCCCAAGTGAATCGGCGCGCACAGTAGCCAGGAAGCTGAGGCGGGGAATGATGGAGAGGCGTCGATTTGGCAAAGTGGCGGGCCGCCTCGGCGCCTCGGGCGATGCCGGGCGCCGAGCGCTAGCGCACGCCTCCTAACGCCGGCGAATTTTATGAACCGTCAAATAACTTATCACCAGTTTAATGCAATGAAATAAACGAGGCATATTTATGAGCCGCGCGGATCATTGCGACGTGAACTTGCGTTTTTTTTTCCTACTTTCACTTCAAGGGTCGTAGTTAGCTCTTATTTATGGATCTAGCGGCGCGTGTGAATAACGCTAATAGTGGGGCCGTCCCCTTTGCTACTGTTTATATTTATTTGGGGTCGCTGTAATGAGTCTATCTGGCGCGCTGACTCGCGAACTCTGTGGAGAATTGATTAAAATGTTGTTAGATTCAGTCTTACGGAAGAGAGGGGGTGAATTGGGCCGGATAAGATTTTTAAGGGTTAATAAATGAGCTTTATCGCATAGTTAACTTGGAATCACGGTTCAGACGTAAACGACCTTGCGGTATTAGGGCTATGTTAATAGCTCTTAAAAACAAACAAAGAAAACCCTTTATTGACCCAGTTATTAACGTGCCTTGTAAAAATTCCAAACTAATTAGTGAAACCAAAATCGTCCATAAACTGTTTTTTTTATTGATGGTCGTACGTGAATTAGTATTAGGAAGAGTAACATTACTTTTTTAACGTAGCTACACCGGCTATAAAAAATCAAATCGTATTATTTCGTTTTCTTTTAATAATTATAACGAGGTTTGAAATGTTAAAAGAATATAAATTTAAATATGCCTTGTCTGTAATCTGTATATCGAATTAATAAGTTTTTTAATAATAAGCGCATTGTACGATATCAAGACGAGGAATTTTGTTGGTCCCATTATTTATATGTTAGAAAGTGAGGTAAACAATTGAAGGTATAGTGTTAAAAACAACTAGAAAGAGTCGTTTCATAATCTTTATATTGGGCTGAGTAATAATGATTAAGACAAAACTTCCAAATGTAGATTACTATGGATTTGCTTCTCCGACGCAAATGTTGGCCACCAGATTGTGCTCTAGCAATCGTTATAATCATCAAAGCGCGGTGGGACACGTGTCTGACAGGGGTCTCTAATGCGGGGGGCGCACCAATCATCACTCATAGTTAACGGACACCCAGCTTCGAGCTACCACTGTCACGGACAGGAAAAGCACAATTTTTATCGCGGCCCCACAAAAGAGTTGTCGTTGCGAATTTGTCACCGGCTTATTTGCCGAAGGGAAAACCACAAGAGCGTAATATTCTGTTCTATAACGATAGATATTAATGATTCTGATGGAAGTGAATGAATGGTCCATTTTTCGCCAATATCCGAACTCACGTTACGAATAGCTCTTCTTGCCTATTTATATTTATTAAATGCAAACTTTCTACTTTAAGACGTCTTAAAAAACCTACACAACACGCATCAGCAATATGCGTCAGCTACATACATATTTGAATTTAGAACAGTTTCAACGAACTTTTTTCCATATATTTTTCTCGTATTTAATTTTGAATTTTATTCATTGTACAAGAGTTTTTTTTATTTACTATTTATTTATTTTTGCACTATAATCGCGCCTACCAACCTGTTTTGATTTTTCACTTCAGCCTGCAGTCCTTATTTTGACTGCCTTTATTTTTTCAATTTTAGATTTATTTCTTTATCTTTGTAGTTTTGTACGAATAATTAGACAATAATTATTTCTTATAAATCTAGTTTTAGAAACATTAAGTGATCAAAAAGTTTATCACGTTCATCTAAACATGAGAAGCCTAGATTTCATTTTTAAACAGTCGGTATCATTTGTTAAATTCTATGTTTAATAATAAGGGAGGATGTTAAGTGGCGATCTGATCGAAAGATTTTAACAGTGGTAGAGCCCGTAACAACAACATCCATAGCACGAATCGGCCGGCTTGACCTGTGAAATACCACGACCTCACAGAAAACAAGCGTGAAGTAGATGTACTTTGCGTTTCGTCTGATGAGTGAGGTGCCGGAGGCCCGGTGTTAGTTCTCTTCCCCTTCCCATTGTTCTCTACGAAGTATAAGATGGGACGGGGAAGAGGATTGAGCGGGGGAGATTGAATAGGAGAAGAAAATATCCTTTTCCTGTCTATCCCCGTCCTTTGTCCATGAAAGGTAGGCAACACGTCAGTATCGTTCACTTAACATTAGGTGAACCGCTAGTTCGTTTAACATCTTCCATAAATAAACGTTACCCTTTAAGTCATTAGCGATTAAACGTCCTATGATTGTCCATTGGCGCACTATCATGTTATTGCAAATTAAAAGTGAGTTAAGGTTATTTGAGTCCTCTTAACGTCCAACCACTCAGTACAATACAGTTTATACTTATAGTTTCGTACTTTTTAGTGTACGTATAATCCAAATTTAACGGAGTAATAAACGGTATTTCAGTCCTAAAAATTCTTAATTGAAACGCTTGTCAACTCTTTTTGGACGCTTAAAACGTCATTATAGTAAAGTTTCCATTGAAAATAACCCACGTACGTCTATAATTCCCGACGTAATCGCTGCAATGTACTATGTAAACGTTTTAAAAACGCTAACGGAGTTACTAGTACGTAACGAAAGAAAAATCACTGCGACAATAGGTTCACGCTATTTTCTCTTGGTTAAAAAAGAAGGGGACGACAAACAGGGCCAACACCTCTATTCAGTTATCGCGTTGCCTCACAACCAGTGCTCCATATGTATCGTAATGCATTTCGTTTTATTATAGGAAGACTGTGCGAGACGCGTCGGGGGAGAAGAACAAGGGTCGCTATCCCGAGGCGCGGAATCATTCACACTTTTAATTTAGTTGCTCCTAATGTATGCGAATAACTTAGTAAAGAGGGTCGGGTTCACCCTCTCTCTGTATCCCACACTCACTAGCTCACAGTTAAACAACTATCACGCATCGGGGCCCCGTAGGTCTTAATAGTTTTCCCCTCTGTACCCATACATTATGCAAATGCTCCAGTGATATGTCAGCCAGTACACTTGGGACTTTTATTGTTGTTCGTGTGTTTATTCCCTTTTATTAAGTCGGCTTTAATTAAATTTAAGCCAGCGTATTTGTTAGGCCGATTGACTGAATGGAATTATACGTATAAGATTTATATCCACTTTGGCTCGTGCTTTGTTAAACGTTGTACTTAAATCGCCCGAATTCTGTTGTTAGTCGTGTTGTCTAGAAATTACCAAAATAACTTTATTTTAACTTCAAAATGTCTCTCTCTGGTATGGTCTCAACAGTGTTTTTTTCTGAAATATCCCGGCATTGTGGACAGTGTGATAGGTGATTTCGTTTTAATTTCGTCTTTGGTTTTAATCAGACCCTTCATCACACCCACAATTTTGTACTAAATATATATTATTGTTATTTGGTGGATGATCATTGATTTGCTTAACTGAAATAAAAACCAAAATTATTTAGAAGACATTGCTACAATAATATCCATGCTATAAATATTGAAAAGACATCCGAAGGCTCCTGTCCTGTACACTACACACTGGGCCTGTGTAGGATTATTCTTTAAGTAATTTGTTAACAGTATGTCATCCGAGTTACCGACACTTCGAGTTTTCGATCTCATTGCGGCATGTCTTTTAACTTTAATGCCGGGATAGAGGCAAATAGTACAATATATTATATAAATATATTGTTTCCATAGATTGTTTATTTGTTTGGTAGTACTATTTAAGCAATTAATGTATATTTAGTAAAATTCTTTTTAGCTCATAAGGATCGTTTTGTATGGTATTGGGGAGAATAAAAAACTGTCTCTGTATACATCTAGATTTGCTTGTAGATAATAAATCTTTTAATGAAATAAATGGTTTACTTTAATATAGACAAGTAATTGAAATGGTGTGTCACTATACGGGACTCATTCTCCGGTGTTATGTTTCAGAGCAACCCTTACGCGTTAAAAGAGGGCAGCGGTGAGATGTCGGCTTGGACGTCGGCGGGACTGCAACCCTCGGGTGGCTACTACCCCTACGACCCCACGCTCGCTGCCTACGGGTAAGTCCCATGGGTCCTCGGGACTCGAGGTCTAGCTCGCGCCACTTTAGATAAAGCCAGCGCCGTACACGGATTAACATAACACCGCCCTATCGGGACTTATCTCTCTCTAATAGATGGCTATGCGAAAGGCTCGTGTTTGTATTAAGCAATTCGCTTGACACTGGTGGCTAATGTATGTCGTGCATATGTGTCCTCTGTTTGGATCTGTTTGTACGCACTTCTCTATGTAAGCCACAATGTTTTTGGAGACTTCTAACTTCTTTATCTTAACGTTATCGATATTTTTAATCAACATAAATATGTAAACAGATAATATGAACAACAGTCAAGATGCTTAAAGTAAAATCTAATTAAAATAAAATTTATTCAAGTGTAAAACAACCTTGCCGTAATTTATCAAAAAGTAAATATTATTATATATTAACTTATCTTTTCGTTAATAAGATTAAATTGAATTATGATTGGCTAATTATTAAGACAATGATTTATTCTAAACTGATATAAAACATACGTCCAACGAAATGAATAGGAAATATATAATAATAAAAAGTTGTAGTATGCATATTTTCAGTTAGGTGCGTGGCTAGTAAGTTATTTATACAATATGTCGAAAAGCCTTAATGAGGCATTTATAATACTTTTCAAATTAACACCGTGCTTTGGGTTGAAGGACGGGCGCACGCAACTAACTGACCCCATGTTTAAAAGTATACATAGGTACTTACTGCGAACGACAAATGTCCATGGAATCGCACCCGGTTTTTCATCACCTCTATTTCTCACTCGCACTGGCATCAACGCGTCGTAAGTGTGACAAAGACAAATAATAACCACCACCCATAACTATTTTCGACCGGACTTTTATCAATTCACAGTTTTTCATCGAAAACTCAATTACCGAAACCCGTTGCGTTGGTGTTTTCATGCACATATCAAATGGCCTGTCGCCTATGTATTTTATTCCACGAAAGGTATCCACAAACCATAATAGTCATACATCGTCAGCAGCGATCATGGCGCTGTCATAATAGGATATAATGTGGACGCATCAATTAAATGCAAGTTTCACGGCGCACTAGAAAATTTATCCGTCTCATGAATCAAGCTGGGAGTGGCTGGAAATAAAAACAAATCATGGTACATCAAAGCGGAGTTATGCTGACAATTCGGCTCCGTTGGACATAATATATAGCAAGCGGTGCGTTATAATCTAAAAATAATTAGAGACGACATTAGTTTTTATGCGTAAAAAAGACGGAGAGATAGCGTTAGTAGGGTCGGGACGCGCACGGAAATACACCGTGATATATTGCGACGCCAATACGCACACAATTGTTCACTACGCGTCCCACACATTGGATGCTATACCGTTACCTGAATAATAATTTATTACCCGACACAACTTACACAAACAACTTAACAGGCGATACTGTAATAAATAATAATAAGCAAAAACAAGCGTCCGCCCGCGAAACGACAAATTCATGTTGCAAGTATGAAATACGATCGCGAACAAAATTGTTGTACATTCATTTGAAAAGAAAAAACTTCATACGAGGCTCATAAAATGTAACGGCGGCAGCCGCAATAAGTTAGTCAGGTGAAACAAAAACAACTAAACAAAGAAACAAATACGAAAAGCTTGCAGAAACAACAAAACTTGGCCGCGACTACGTAGGCTCACTTCAGTTAAGGTACCGTTGGTGTATTATTTGGAACTGTCTGTAATCCGCCACGCCCGTCGCACACCGAAATGAAAAATTACTCAGCTATTTTCAACACAAGTCTCGAGCACAGAAAAAGTACAAAAATTAGAGAAAAGAGACGAGGGTGCACTTGTAACGTTCCATTGAGATCAAAATATGCAGGAAATTACGGCGCCCCGAGCGGCAACCGACGCTCCCGCATTATTTTTGTGCCAACGATTTGGGCTGTTACGTTTTAAATCAACCAAATAAGAACTTCTGTTAACGATACGTAACATTTAAACGCCTGCGTCTTTTAAATTTACATTCCTCTTAATTTTCTTTGAGAAATTAATACATTATTTGGTTTAACTAACAAGCGGTATGTAATAAATCTATCTCAGTGATTAACTGCACTGAGACATGGTATTAAATCGGACTTCGCAACGCTTGAGCGGTGCCTAAACGGTCTAGGTAATTAATGTCAGTGCATGATTATGTATTAGTGGACATCACTCAAGCTCAGTAATAATGTATGTAGGTATGTCACATGTACTACTAATCTCGTAGCAATTATGTATCTGAAATGGTTACTCGCCTCTCGGTTCTAATTCGAAACGACCCGAGGCTCCCTCGGTGTGGGGAGGTTGTACTTATGTACGTGAAACGAGTACATAGAGGTAGGTTCGTTGATCGGGGGAGGGCACGGAGAAGCCACAATTCCCCCAAGCGGCCAGATCGTAAACCTCTGATACCGCGAATCGAACGCATGCTCTCTCAAATATGTAGCGTAGCTATACCCGCCCGCCCAACCACAGACGCTCTACGCTTTTTGCTTTTTCTATTGATATTTAATAACATTACAAATTATGGAATTAAATGATGAAAGGTCCAGTTGAAATGACCAGCTTTGTAATTAGTAATTGTAATTATTAATTCATCATATATTAATTAATTGAAACAACTCTAAGCCTTATAAATAAAGTTTAACGTTGAAATTAAATTAAATTAAAGATTATAAAATATTTTTGTTAAATAATACATGAAATAACAAAATATTTCTAATAGATAAATATTAAAAATAAAAATATTACATATTTGTCTTAATTATGGCAGTTCGTTTTCTTTCATTTAATATGTGCCATTAAAAAAGTTAAATTAATAATAATTTAATTCTCCTTTAACTTTTTTTTTGGTTCACTACTTGCACGGATTAATATCAAAAGCGTGGGCTGTACATGGCTGCCACTCTAGGACCTTTCAGCGCCAAGGAAAATTAGATGGTCATAATAAAATCATCATTGTAACCCAGCAATCCATACATATTATATTTAGCTAAAGCGTCAGTAACCTAATGGTTAAGGGTACGGACTGCGAATCATGTACAACATGGTCGTGGATTCGAATCCGCCATTCGAGTATTTTCATGAACCCACAAAGTTTAAGCTTGGTTAGGAATGGTTGAAATCAATATAAGTGAATTATTTCTATAATTTACTACTATTTCATAAACAAATGCCGGAGAAGTGTTGCCGTAAAAAAAACTATATCTCAAACCTATTACAGATTGGACTACGGTCGTACTGTGCCGACACCATATAAGAAAAAGTGGGAAAAGGGCAGGGAGAAGAAAGTCGGACCGAAGATATTTATTTATACGACAATAGTTTTCTACCGGCTGCGGAGTCCTATGACTCAAGTAACCAGTGCTCATTTTGATAGGGCATAATTTTTCGAGGATCTGTGAAATAAATATTATAAATAACATTACATAACAGTGGTAGAGCCTGCAATAACAACATCTGTTGCACGAATTGGCCGGCTCGACCGGTGAAATACCACGACCTCACAGAAAACAGGCGTGAAGTAGAAGTACTCTGCGTTTCGTCTTATGAGTTAGGTGCCGGAGGCCTAATTTCAGTCCTCTTCCCCTTCCCATCCTTTCCTCACAAGGATAGGATGGGAAAAGGAAGAGGATTGGACGTCGAGGGGGTTAACGGGGAATAGGAAATATCCTTTTTCCTGTCTATTCCCTTCTCTGTCCATTAAATGTAGGCAACGCATCTGCAACACATTTGCCTGTTGCGGATGTCTATGGGCAGCGTTCACTTCATCAGGTGATCCGCTAGCTTGTTGCCACCTTCTCATTTAAAAAAAATCTATACGTTCTACGTTCCAAGGCTCACACTAGTCGTAAAGTAGTAAAAGAAATTAAATCCGTATAAGGAAATTGGATGAGGTGCGGTGGGCAGAGAATACGAATTTCCGTTCGATACGAACCAGACAGTCGGGGTAAAAAAAAGGTTTTTGACCTTATAGTCGGCATTTGGTCGCACTAAGCACAATGACGATTAAATAGGACATATGAATTTCGTAATGAATAGGTCATTAAAAAGGTATGATGTTAATAAGGAACTAGATTATATGATATGCTATACTGACCTTGTAGTCATACACTGGAAGCATAATTTTATATGCACGTGTACACAGTTGTCTGCTTATTACTTTAGCTTAAAAAAATATTAAGAGTTATTGACTTGATAAAGGAATGAATTTGAAAACTTACAAAGGTTTTCTTACACCGACTGTAATCGCTTAATATAACGCTTATTAAGCACCACTTAGTCGATATATGTTAATTTAGAATGCCAAGAGGATCGCATATCGCGCCAAATGTACAGTTTTGAATTTCTTTACTCCTCCCACTTCTACGTCGGGGTATTAAGATATGATTTTACGTTTCTAAAAAATAAACGTAGATATAGTTCAAGAGATGTAAGATTAAAAAAAATGTTCATTCTAAAACCGGATTTTTCAAAACAAATTCTCAACTAATTTATGACACACAGACAACATAACGTCTCTCCAATAACACGTACAGTACGTCATAACTTCAGCGACTAAGAGGGAATCTGTGTTACTTCAAATTTATAAGGGCGCTAATAAAGTAACGCATGCGTCTAAAACTAATGAAAGTTTTTTAAATTTGGAATTATCGTATACAGGAAATGTCAAAACGAATTAATCCGTCCATTTGTTGGCCGCACACATGTGCACACACTCACACAACTTTGTGTCGTGTACGTTTATTTTTCATTCCCAAATTAACAAGCATAGAGTATTTCCGTTGGTGGGAGATAATTTTATACACTACTTTTTTAAAGCGGGGTGCAATAATTATCTTCGTTAGAACTCACTTAAGAATGTTTGTCGTAATTTTTATTTTAATAACAAAGGTTTATTTTTAATTTAATATCCTATTAGGCCTTGAGACCTTTGTACAGATATTTTTTTTATTATAGGCCAGCAATAAAAAGGATTTATCTAAATTCATCCCCTGTCTAGTATGAGATGAAAGTTAGCATGGAGAAATATTATTGGTTCAGCAGAATTTCTAGTAAATTTACATAAACAGAGTACAAATAATTGAAAAATTATATAGGGATTTTTGCATATTTATCCTCTAAAGTATAGGATTTAAGTTTGTATACAGTAAACGGCACGGCGCGTAAAACCGTGGGGACAGCAATTTGTTTAATAAATATCAAAAGAATTAAAAATATCCAGGGAAAAAGTACTAACTCACTACTACTACTAACTAACTTAATGTACCATTTTTTTTCTTGATATCTTATTGAATTATTTTTAAACTTAATTATTGAAACCAGTGGAGGTACATGCGTCAAATTCAAGATAAATAAGTCTAAAAAGACGAATGTTCAGACAACAAACACCTTAGAACTGTATCAAGGGTCTGTCAATACATATTATTAAAAGTATTATTTATTATTATTATTTTATTAATAGTATTTCTAATGAGTTTTTGCATTTTTATTGAAGCTAATCAAAATATATTAAGACTACGGTTTTGTGAGAAAGCCCGATAAGGAAATAAATACTCGTTTTCTTTCACAATAATAGTTACTGTGTATTAATGTTAAATAGTATTATATTTATATAAATAACGCTACTGTTTTATGCAAAGAGCGGGCCGACTTTAAGTGGAGTGTCTAAATTAATTAGGAAGCTTACGAAACAAGCATCCCTTCTAGCAGCTTGAGCGCTGAATTTTATTCGATTTCTCCAGGTTAGTAAAGCGATACTAGCGCGGCAAAGCGCTGACTTCTTAGTTCCAGACGACTTTGTCAACCGCAGAGGATTTTCAAGAGCTTATTCGTGTATAACTAATGCGGTTTGGTTTCAAACGTTCTTTCTAAATATACTTTTCAGACAGGTACCAAATGTACATTTTTTATTTATACTAGCGACACAATCCCATCCCAATGAATTAATTAAAGCGAGGTCAGCCTCTTATGTGTGCTTAACGAGTTTAAATTTGTTTGTTTTTAGATGAGTTTACTCTGTTTAATTTGATCAGTACCTTTTATTTTACCATTACACTTATATAGTTAAAACAAAAATAGGAGCAGTTTACTTTAGTTTGCATTATTATATGCAGTTTCTCTACAATTTTTTTCACAAATTTATTATTGTTTGACACGAGTCCCCAATTTCGTAATATTCTGAAAGAGTGTTTATAAGTAAATTAAAAATACAGCTTTACGTTATTTACTCGAGCTTTACTAAACTAATCGTGATCACAAAACATATAGACACACAAAATGTCATTAAACTTTGTATAGAAATTCAGATTCAGATCATTTTATCCCTGCCCTTTTCCCACTTTTTCTTTTAAGGGGTCGGCAGAGTACGACCGTAGTCTATAGGTATAGGTATGTAATAGGTTTTAGCTATATTTCTTACGGCCGATAGTCTGCCTGACACCAAACCTCTTCAGGCATGTATATGAAATATTATTAAATTGTCCAAATAACTTACTAATATTTCTTAAAGCCTCTAGTTCTCAACCAAGCTTAAACTTGCTTGGAAATGGCGAATTCCAACCCACAACCATGTAGTGCATGTTTCGCAGTTCGTACCCTTATCTTAAGAGATTATATCAAGATATAGCGATTAATTTATATTTCATATTAATTTTGAATTTACGATGTAAGGAAGCGCCTAGACTAGAATTGCCTAGTGGTTTAGGGCGCCGACTACGAAACATGAGGTCATGGGTTCAAATCCGTCGTATGACTATAGGTAATTGTGAACCATGTCCCACCACAAGCTTAAGTTTATTTATTTATTTTAATTCATGTTAGTAAGTAATTTCCATAGTCAAGAAAAGTAAATATTTTCGATTAAATAGTTTGAATTAACACAATACTAGTTTATAAAACTTATAATATGGACTATAAATCTGCGCTAATCTCTTAGCAAACAAAGTTCATAACTTATTTTTTATCCTTATTTTTTTAAAACTCTAAGTACTTACATAGGTACTTTGTCAGTAGCTTTGAAGGGGCTATTCACAAAGCAATATCATGTACAGGATAAAACTTAAACGTTTTAGTTTTTAAGGAAAGCATAAAATTATCTTGATTTGTACTACCCATAATCTGTACTAAAATAATTTAAAAAAACAATCGGTTCGCTATGTTTTCGTTTCCGAAAACACTTAAACAATTTCCATGCCTAGCACTAAATGCTTAGATATACGTATGTCCCATCTAAAAACAATATTAGCTTCCATTCATTGTTAAAATAAACGTTGAAGCAAGTAAAATATAGATTAATTAATTCACGTTTCTATTATTTTTATCTTAGCTTATTTTTTAAATCAGATAACTGCTACCTACCTAATGAAGTTAAACAAATAGCTTATTCGAATCAATTATAACTAACATCTTCCTACATAACGAATAGGTATCTGAATAACCTATAAAAACGATCGATAGGCGGATACCCAAGGATATCTTAACATTATGTAGATAAATAAAACCGTAGATGTCTTAAATAACATTTATTTTACTACGATCATGAAATTATTTTTTTCAAAAGAAAACAACTACTGTCGTAGATTTATAACAAAATGTTAATTAATAAGCATTACAATTAATAATTTATATATATTAAAACTAGTTTTATATCATGCAATGATGCCACTATAAATAAAACTTTAAACGAATAAATATGTACACAGGGACGCGTAACGTAATTCAGGTAAATAAACTTGAGTCGTTGGTGTCTACAATCCGAGATTCGCATTTTAAACCGCAAAATCGTTCGGCGTCGTACGATGCCGCCGCGACCGCCGGCCGTCCGACTTGTAATACCGGTGTTGTCCAGCAAGATGGCGTCGCAATCGATAGCACCACAACGCCCACGCTAACACGCCTGCGCTGCACCGCCCTGTGCAATTGCCCTTTGCAACCGGTGTGCACCGACACCGGCCCGCCCTACACAGCCGACAACCTTTCCCGTTTTACGATCGCCCTTAACTACCTCACCTTACTACTTAAACTTTTATCAACTTTAAAGTACGATTTCTTAGTTCAGTTTTTTACAAACTTTCTGTCAGATTCATTTAATGATTAATAATATTATATATCAGAACATTAAAATAATATCTTAATATATCGTATAAATTAATATATGTTATTTTTTTGAACAACTTCGGAACAGTTCTGTCACATCTCTTTGGCATCTTCTGAATCAATGCATCTACGCATTCATGCTAGTAAGTTATGCATAGTTTAAATTTCGCCTTAGTGTTTTCAATGTTAAAATTGTTCAATCATTCGAATAGGTTGTAATAGATAAGAAATATTCTAAGCATAGCTGTTTATTATTCTAATGCTATATGAATAGGTTTGTTTGCATTCTATCAATCGCGTCGATTGTCAAACAATTGACAGTCATGTCAAAACCGCAAGATTACATTAGAAAAGATGGAAAAATAATTAGCGAAATCGGTCCCGTGATGCCGTAATCCAGAGATATACGGTTACATTTTCATACATACACATAGGTGCTATGTAGGGTACTAGAATATTTTTATATACAAAAAACAATAATTTGAGAAATTATACAAAAAAGCAGATGGAAAGATTTAATAACATTTTTATTTTTTGAAAATAAAAATGGACTACTACTTTCTACCTGTTCATTATATTTGTCGTATATAAGTAAGAGTAACGTAACAAAGAAATAAATATAATTTGTATGTTTTGTGTTAAATGGTTAATAACATATGACTTTGTGGCTTGATAAATTTAAAACAATAGTTTAAGTAATAAACAAAAATTTCCAACACAAACTATGCTGGATCACTAAGTTTTTGCTCTCTTACTTTCCCGTGTTTCACAGAAATTTATCCGAAGAATTCCTCTGATGCTAAACTTTAAAAGGCGCCCAGAGTGCCGCAATTTGCGTGAACATGCACTGACGTGGCACGTTTTTTAACTATTTCTACGCGAGAAATATATTTATTGGGCCCCTCAGACCGCGCCTTTGTCGTGTTGTCGAAATCGAAGTCAGGTAAGCTACGGAGGGGAGAGGAACGTTTCGCCACAATTACTCTCAAAATGAGCATTCAAATGGGATGGCGGGCCCTAAAAACTGTACCGAACAGCGCTCGATTCCGCGATGGCTTTATTTTTGCTGCCATTACGAGAAATCTATTGCTTCAAATAAAACGCCTATCTGTTGCGAGTTCAAACCCAGTTTATTGTTCGCTGCTAACCGCTTGACGCATGACGTCGAGATTCCATGTTTCATTGCGGTACTAATACTTTACGGCTATTGAATATTGCTATTTAAACTCTAGATAATTAAACAAAAACCTTTATTGCACTAAAATAAACATTATTTTTATTATGAAACATCTAAATGATAAACAATTTAACAACTGATAGTCTCCTTAAAACACGTGGCTTTGTTAGAAACGTGCTACATATACCAGATACATAAAGGCCGGAAGCGTAATATCTCTCTATCCCATTAGGTATATGTATAAACGTGTGTTTGTTGACAGATACGGAGCGGGTTACGATTTGGCAGCCAGGAGGAAGAACGCGACGCGAGAGTCGACTGCAACTCTGAAAGCATGGCTTAACGAGCATAAGAAGAACCCCTATCCGACCAAGGGCGAGAAGATAATGCTAGCGATCATAACAAAGATGACGCTGACACAAGTGTCGACGTGGTTCGCGAACGCGCGCCGGCGTCTCAAGAAAGAAAATAAAATGACCTGGGAGCCGAAGAACAAGACCGACGAAGACGACGACACCATGCTGTCTGACGAAGAGAAAGAAAAGGACGATCAAGAAGATAAAATCAAGCCACACAAAGGTTCGTTGAGCTGTTTATTAAAACAACCTCCAGTAGTCAATCCAAAGTTTTCAGACACCGTTAACGAGTTGACTGCCGGTTGTTGGATCATGTTTAATCCAATTTTGCGCCCTCTGTTGTGATATCACCCTGCGAATTGAATTTTCATGTAGTGTTTTGTACCTGTATGATTTTAACTGCAACAGCGAATGCGAATTGCTTTTTCGGTTAATATACTTTTAGTAGATATGTGTTATTTTCATGTCCGAATTGAGCCGGCGTTGTTAAACGTTTTAAATTGCTTTAATTTTGTCGGTGTATAAATCGTCGAGTGAATTGGCATAACCCGCCTGAGCCGGAGGGTGTGCGGCAACCGGTAAGGAGATAGAAGGAGAGGGGAGCCTCGCGTGGGACGGGGGAGGGGGTGGTCTCAGGCGTGTAACTGTGCGTAACCGCTCCTCGCTCTCGGATTTCCTATTCGTAGTAAAGTGGGCGGCGCCTGGGACCAAATTTCATATAACGCTTCTTCCGTTCGTTGGTACAAGGGGCTCGGAGGTCGCAGTGAGCTTGTCTGACGATCTGCCCTACTTCATGTTCTTGCCAAAGGATTTGTCGAGTTCGTGGATCGTTTCTTTTATGAGGATATTTCGGCGTAACATTAAGTAAGTACGATTTCGGGGAATTATAACATTCCGATTTAGTATCGAGCAGTACGCTATATGTTTACTGAAGCTCGGTCATTATATAAATTCTCAGGGCGGGCGCAATATGAAATAGATTTATGGACGTCACAAAAATCGGCCTGCAATAAAATGCACTCGCGTGGGAGACCGCTCGGCTTTAGTCGTGGTTGTCAACGACGTATAAATTATAAGTAGGTATTGTTACAATAAATATGGTTTGGAGCGAGAGTGTTTTCATTGCAAACTTCATGGGACTAATGGAAGTGCGAGGGCGTCACGCCTAACGCGCGGCGCACGTCGTCTAATGAAGCCGACTATTGTCGAGATAGGAGTGTACTTAATTCGTGGTCTCGAGTAGCGGCAGCCGGGGTCATAAAACGGCAACAATAAAGTGGCGAGATGCATGGGAGCGCTTTAGGTCGCAAAATGTAAAAATACTGGAAGTGTCTCCCAAAAAAAAGATAACAAGAATGTAGAATTGGGTACTTCGCGCATTGGATGAACAACAGGTTTTATGTAGGTATTCACATTTCATATAAACCGTGGCGATAAAATTGACAAAATATCGTTATGCGGTCCACCCAATAGAGTGTTATTTATAACAAAATTTTATTTCTTAATTTCTGTAAAAAAAAATACAAAAGTACTTTATTGGGTTCAGTATCTAATATTAATTAACTTGATTCTGATATATCCGCAACTGTGTACTATCCGGTACTGATAATTTCGTGTTGAATTTTGTTTTTGACCTGGACACAGTAGCCTGTAAACAAATGGTTAAACACGAAAGCCAATTGTATACTTAAGGGCCCTTAAGTATATTATTGACTTTAAAGATTGCTCACATTTTACTGTCTTTAAGTGTTCCTGATGGCCGACGGAGCCGAAATGTCTTGAAATGGCGGCCACATGCAGAATCGACGAGCATAGGTAGGCCTCCCACATGTTGAAGCGACGACCTAGTCGAAATAGAAGTTTTAGAGTCCGCTTGATGGGGGACGGGGGGGCAATCTTTGTGACGATCAAGGGGCAAGCTTACGTACAGCAGTGGACGACGATCGGCTCATAAATGTTTCGGAGCCGTCCATATTATAATCGGAGTTAGATTTTGTAATAAACGAAATGAGATGAAGTTACTTCTAGTTATTTATAATCGATGTTAACTAAACATCCCTCTTCATTTGCGACAAAAATGTTGCAAGAAGGCTAAACATTCAAAACAGGATAAGAGGCACGCACTCTAGCTTCCACTTCCGAAGTCTACACTTATTCATTACTATGAAGGAAGCAAGTTGTCGGCAATCTACCAATTTTTTTAATAAAATTCAATGATTTACATTTTTACTATTTATGATTATTATCTGTGTCTAAAACGATTCGTCCAAGTTAGGTTAAGCCTAAACGCGGTAAAATCTTTCTGATTTGATCTTTTTCTTAAATTTAAATGTAACATGTTTTATTTATTAGAAATAAAATCATTTTTCAAATACGAATAGTAATAACGTCGCCTTCAACTAAAAGGGTAACTTAAACTTTAGGGTTAACTCCTAGATACAAACGGAAGTAAAGTCGATAGTTAGGTACTGCGGTACATGTGTATCATCTGGTATAAAAAAGCGGTTTTTATTTCATTTATATCCAAGGTACATAACTAACGAGAATAAAACCAAATACACAAAAATCAAACCAATAATTTCAAAAGTCAAGATGATTGTCATGTCGGTTTTGGGTACTTTTTCTTTTTCTCATTTTACCCTTTGCATCTTTGTAACATATAATTTAGAAATAAGTATTTATGTATATATTTAATTTACGAGGATACCTATATACCTCTTCACTTAATTATACACTTAGATAATATTTTTAATTATATTTACATGATGATCATGGACTTAGTATACGTGTACGTCAGGGACACATTACCATATAGGGAAAATAACCTTTTTATTCATCATTTTTTTGTTATTTGTCCTAAACAAGCACCAATAGATTATTTGACTTAGTAAGTCTCTTATCCAAATGTTTTATGTACATTTTTCTACGAAGCAAGCATTATAAGTGATAACGTCTAAACGAGCGTCGTAAGAGGTTTACCGACTAGCAACACCGAGCGTGCTATTAATCCCCAATAAACAAAACATTACATACCTCGCACGATATGCCCGGCCAAACTAAAATGTCAATGTAAGCGACGTGTAATATATCATTTTAAGTCACGGCAAACAAAGCCAATATAAAAGCTTTCTCACGCGATCCCTGCCGCCGTCGACAAACAAACATACAGAACTATCCCGCGCTAAGCCGCTCATGAATAAAAGCTCATATTCGGACCCCACCAATAAATGTTAATTTCAGTCGTAAGCGCGCGTCGCAAACAAAATATTAATCCCGTGCGCGTTAATGGAAAACGAGTGCAGAAGTAACACAAACAAGTGTGTTTCAGAGAAGTAATAAATTGAAGTGAGCTCCTATGAAGTGCACGCTGCGTCGGAGTGCGAGTGAGAGGGTCTTAGAGGGCTCAGTGGCGCCCCTCGAGGCCGAGACACATTTTATTATGCGCCACTTCGCCCCCGGCTTTGGTGACTAAAGGGGAAAACCGCTCGACGCGAAGCTGAGTGCACGGCCTGTTACAATTTCCACGACCCCGCAGTGATGTCGCTTCCAGACGAGATAAATCTATCGCTTTCATACACCAATACCGATACTCACACTTCCATACAAGAATCTGGGCTTTCCTAGGGAGTGGGGGAGTAAGCTATATACATACAAGTATTAAAAATAAAAACCATTTAAAATACTATCACGATTAAAGCGTAACATACGGTCCTTCTCATTATTATGCGCTAATGTAAAATAACCACGTTCAAGGTATATATTAATTGATAGTCAAGAAATTAACGGAACGAAGATATCGTTAAGGTATTAAAGCATCGTTGAACTCCCTCTTATCTGCATCGTTGTGGCCTTTTATTGCATTAATACAATTAAAATTAAAACAATTTGCCGGATAAATATCTTCGCGCCGGGTATCAGTGGCATCCCTATTTATCCCTAGTGAAGGGCAACGCGGATAACCCCTCTTAAAAGCAATGAGCAGTCAGCATTAAATGGAATAAAGAGAATGAAGTCGACCGCTCGCGCCTCCCGCCCGAGCGGGCCTCTGAATTTCATTACGCGCGTCGGCCCCCTCCGAAACCGACTTTACAACAGAAAATACCATTGTGATAATACTTAGAGACTTATAAAATTTTGCTGAATAAATATTATTTTTGTAATTGCACAATAACAACGCTTTTTACAATTGACCGTTAAATTAACTTTATTGTTGTAAAAAAAATTAATTTCTTCTTGAAATTCTATGAACGTAGGTAGATATAGCGTAATTTATACACACGATGACGACGTCAACTGAATATGTTGCTAGTTATATAAATATTCAGCTATGATCGTCAACCGTCTATTTATGGGCTACTAATGAATGGGTTTGGGTTAATTCTACTAAAGTTTTAAATTAGGTCTCCGATAAACATATGTATGTATCTAGTTATTGTTGATCGTATATTAATGCATTGTACCTTCGATTTGTTTAAATATGGGTACAAGAAAAACAACGAGAAGAAGTTGACCATTAATTGTGTGGGTCGCGCATTCGTCGGCAAAAAGTGCGGTGCCGCGGGCGCGCCGGGAAATGCGAAATAAATGCTCGGCTTAAATGCGAAAGGGATCGCTATGCCCGGGGGTAGCCGCGCCCCAAAGTGGTATTTTCACTTCGCTAATCGGATAACCACTTAACGAATGGGTCACTGCACGACAAACGTATTTTCACACGACTTTCCCGAAGGGAGACGGAGATTTCGCTCCGCTACAACTAAAAACTTACGTCGCCGGTGTAATGGTCACGTCGACACGCGTATCGATCGCGAAATAAACGATTTAAGCTTTTTTATTATAGTCATAGTCGATAGTTGCTCTGCAGTGGTAATCTGCTATCACGCGTGTCGAACATTAAATATGATCAATGAATGCGTAATCTTTACAGATGAGGAGCGGAAGAGCGATGAGCTGCTGCAGGGAATGCATCATCAGCTGCTCGGCTATGGGATTAAAGAGGAATCAAAACGCGGGGCTTCAGATTGCGGAGTGCCGATTCCTGCATCGAAACCGAAGATATGGTCGTTGGCAGATACGGCTGCATGTAAGACGCCTCCGCCGGCCGCTCAACCATGGCCGCAGCACTCATATGGACCGGGACCGGAGCGCGCCGCTCCTTTAGACGGCAGCGCTAATGGATTTGTTCTGCCAGCGACGGCGGCAGCCAGTCCGGCCAGCGGAGTTTACGGCCGGTACGGTGGCTTCCCTAGCGGGAATTACGGCCAGCACCCGTGCGTACATCCCGCAGCATTCCCAGATGTTCAAACCGACACGCCGCCACAGACGCCACCGAACATGAAAGTGCCGAGCGTCGCAAACCCGCTCGGCAGCGGCGGCGGCTCCGGTTACTGTTTCCCGAGGCACCAGCAGTCGCCGCAACGCGACCCATACCACAACCCCCACCACTCTAACAACCATCAACCCAACCAGCCACACCATAACGAAGGGTCAGCCGCATTTAAGCCGTTTTATAAAAGGTTATTATCACTTTTTATATATTTTTAGTTCAGTAAGGTCTCTACGCGTTTAAAATCAAACCGTAATCAATACAATGTCAAGGAGCTTCTAAAGATCGAAAAAAAAACGACAACACGTGAAAAGAGTGAATGTTTCCTATTACAGCTCGCACTACTCCAACGGTTTCGTGTCAGCCGTCTGAACGCGGACCGCGCACCACTAGCGGTGAGTTACTGATTGATTCAAATTGATGACGCTGAGCGCTCGCGCCCGGACTCTCATGTAAATGAGAGACGCTGCCGTAAATGGATGGTCGTAGAAAAGATATCGACGAAGCCATATAGTTGCGAGACGGCGGCGCAGGCTCGCGTCGGGGTGTCATGTCGGTAATTGAAAACAATGGAAGCAAGGCGGAAGGGCGAGCGAGGCGAGATTGCAATCTTACGTCATTTGTCAGTGTCACTGGGACGCGCAGCACACCTACGTAACCACGCTGACCTGTTCAAATTATAACCTAATATTAAACAGACGTATTCTAAATTAATAGTACGTACTATTAATTACGTATTCTGGTCTCTTTTTAGGTTATAACAAATGTACAACCAATATTATGATTTAAACTAAAATTTTGAAAATTTGAATGCTCATCTAATTAACTAAATTTTGTCAATATAACTTAATTTATTTCGGTCCGTTTAACTGTCTACATATCGGTTTACCTTTCTGTAAATATCTGTGTTATAAAGTTCAGATCTAAATTAAGGTCGAGTTATACTTAAAAGAATCAGACCCTTAAATTGGTCAGTTTATTGAGAAGTCATTCGAGAAATTGATCATTTTAGTTTTATTTTTATTTAAAAATGTTTACCCAATTGATCCTTACAGACATATATATATATATATATATATATATATATATATATATATATATATAGCAAAACCTTGTGAAGATAAATTCTCTTCATCTTCACTTGGGGTCATTTAGAAGCATTTTTCTAAGAGTCCTCGAGGGATTTCTAAGAAGGGGCAGAGGCATCCACGTCTCATTACAATAAATCGCGACTTGGCGGTCACCGCACAGGGCGGTTGCGCCAAGAATTCTGTTTTAGCCAAACGCTCACAAATTCACATCTATAACCTTTTGTATTATTTTCGTTTTCACGCTTTTTTGTCCGTCGGATTCCTTGACGCGAATATAATTCCTTATCGCGGCATTCCTTAAAAGGACTCAAAAAAGAATGAATTGAATCGACAGTTCTTGTTTTCTGCTTAAGTAACATACCTGTGTCGTTTTTATTTGCCCAAATAATATCGCTACTAAATCGGAGCGTCATTCTTTAATATAATTTATTTTCAACTTACGGCGTTCATTATTCTTTGCTTATTTGGAATATTTATAAAGTAAAATAATTAAATTAAAAAGTTATAACATAACTTTTTAAATCTTTTAAGCTTTTCATGTAAATTAAGTAAAGACATAATTTCGACAAATCGCACATATGACCCCGTGTGTAGTGGAGGATAACCTAAGAAAAGGGTATAAATGATATAATAAATCATTACAATACGATTACTCGCCTATCACAAGTAAAAGCATCAGTAATTGTATTGTTATTCGTGGCACACCTCTTCCTAATTCTGTTGTTCACTATATCTAATTTGAATAATACGGAGCCGGAATTGTGGGTAAGACAAAAAACTTTAATTTATGAATGCACAATGAGTATTGTTCACGGAGTGGCTAAAGTGAGGTGAGGAGATGCGGCAGCGCTTGGTCCTTCGAGACAGATAACGCACGGCAAACGTGCGTGGGCGCGATCTCAATGGAGCCTCTTCATTCACCACACTGCCTCGGCATTAAAGCCGCTTTACTTTTTTCAACAGCCTAATCTTTTCTCTTATCTGTTGATCCTCGGGTCCTTCCCTGTTTCATTCAGTCGTAAGTTGCCCGGCTAACCTGTCCGACTTCTTTTTTCATTGACGCCGTACAAAGCTAAGATGACCGCGGGCGAGGTCGAATTTTTATTTCTTTCACATTTTGGTTTTCCGGTCCGAGCGATTCGTTAATAAATTCTCAGATAATGAGACTGAACGTTTCGTCACCTCATCTCGATTGGCTTGGATTTTTTCTTTTTCGGCCGTTATGTGTGAACGCCGCGGAGGGCTGACTTCGGCGACGGCGAGATAGAATCGGAACACCTATCGATTCGGACCGTCTTTTTTTAGATAATTTAAATACCGCTATTCTTTATAGAGGAGACCCTTATCTTAAAATAGGCTGCCTTCGTAAATAGACAGGATATTGTGGATTCGTTCAATGTTTTATATTTAAAATAATTTCTATTGTTACAGGTAAATCACGTGCTATCAGGGTCGCTGCTCTGCCCACCAACCCATAGGGACTATTGAATTTTCGCTGTGGCAAAAGTGTATTGTTTCATTTGTATGATTTACTAAGCAAATTGTTTTCAGGATATGTTTGTCAGATAAAATTTTCGCAGATATAGTTTTTTTATGATTATTTCGATAGACATATTTTGGTATGGTTTTGATTTATGTATTATATTTTTTTTCGTTAAATTGTACTTAAATTGTGTTTAATGTGATTTGAACATCTCGACAGCTGTCTTTATTACTTAAAAATCATTGTACGAAATCAACGTTGCTCAGTATTTTTATAGATTTAAGAATATTATGGAAATATTATCCAAATTATTTATAAATAAAAAAAATAGATACACCGAAAAGCGCAATTAAAGGTAAGTAAGCCGAAATTAGTTATTGGATTTAGTAAATTATAGTGAATATCTGACTGCAAGACGGAATGTCTTTAGTTAAGTTAAAGTTTAATGGTTTCCTCTAGTTTTGTTCTTCCAAACTTTGTTTCGATTGTAAACGTTTCTTGGCACATTACTCAATAGTTAATGAGTATAATCGTTTTGGTCGTAGTAAGTATACTTTAACGATGTAGGCATTGAATCACTAAGTTTAATACACACACACATACAAAATATATACAAGTAGAACTATATATGTATATGTATAATTAAGAGTGACACCAGCCATGTGTTTATTTTTGTTAATATCTAGATCAATGAAGCGATTAATAGCTATCGATTCTTTATTATTGTTGTTGTCCCTGTACATATAATAAAAAGTCTTGTAGATTTTCTATGTTTAGTTTCACAAAATGTGTACAAAGTAATTAACTTTTTTCTTGCAATTTCGAAGTTGTTTGAAAAGACATCGGAAAAAAATTATAAATATTGTTTTAAAATAGTATTATTAGAATACCTGTAAATAATATATATTCTGCATAATACTTTATTTTCAAATAGACCGCAATCACTTTCTTTTGTATTAAGAATAAACAAAAGCGAAACGTAATGGCTATGTATGGTCCTACAATTGACATTTGAAAATGCATCGATCCGTAGTATGTTTAAACGTGGTCATATAGAATAATTTA
Organism: Papilio elwesi; assembly: GCA_029849275.1. NCBI lineage: Eukaryota > Metazoa > Arthropoda > Insecta > Lepidoptera > Papilionidae > Papilio > Papilio elwesi. The sequence goes on along the minus strand of CM056717.1, from coordinate 13,724,403 downwards.
AACCTCTGCCTACCATCATTTGACGAGTTTTTTTTAATAAATATTGCGTTGTCATTCTACTTCCACATATACGTGGACTGTACACAACTCTCGTTTCCCCGGAGCAAACCTGTTTTATACGGGAACGAAGTTGACCCTAATATAAGACCCTCTTAGTTTGGGGTTCTCATTGACAACTAACAGGTAGTGTTAACAGGTTGAAACTGTGAAAGCTAAGATTTTTGATTTTCACCGATGCTTGTTTTATCAAGAAAACAAAGAAGCACATTTGTACATCAATTGATGATAGATTTTTTAAGATAATTTATTATTCACTAACGTTAAGGTGTCTTCGTAGCAATAAATATATAATTTCACATTTAAGGTGTGCATGTTTTGTTTAGTAATTTTCCTTTTATCCCATTGCAACTGTAGACCACTATACAAGTTAATATAAAACAATATATCAGAGGCTGGTCATTAACAGGTTAATATAACAACGACACGTTTAAATAATGTGACCAAATCGAAAACATTCGCTTAATAATAAATGTTCTATATAGATATTTATAGAATATGTAACTATTAATAATTATTATGAGTAAAATTATGTAACGATTGTAATTAAATCTTTATTTCAATCTTATATATTTTATTTAATCACCTTTACCATAAACTAATTTTATAAACATTTAATAATGTATTTATGTCTTTTTAACTTAATTCCAGATACTAAACTTATTGAATATTCTGTTTTTTATCGAATGAAGAACAATATTCGTAAATAAAAACAAAACATAACCATTTGAAGTGTAATAACTTCGAGTGAATTAAGAACAGAATGTGGAAAAAGTCGATAATGATTCGGTAAAACTGGAATATTCAACGAGGGTCCCACCCTACAGCTCTCAACTCTTAAACAATGCTTAAAGGCTAATAAAAGAACCACTTTTTTCGACTTTTAAGAGCGAGGTTAGATACGAACCCCTCCATACGACGAGTCGTAATTTAAATTAATTAAAAGGGAAGTTTAATTAATGGTCTCGACGAAATATCTTGAAGATAAACAGAGCTTTTGAAACTTAATCTAAGCGATTGACAGTAACTAAACGTAGACCTGCTACTGTGACAAAAGATACACACTTACTTAGAGTTAATTGATCGTGAAAGCCAGAGGGATGAATAGACTGTGGACCAACACATCATCGCTGTATTTCATTCCTCACCGAACTTTTAACACTTGGTAAATAATTTAATAATTTGGTTTATATATCTAACGAACGTTTCATAAATATTATTACTTACTTTCATGGACTACATATAAATAAAAGGTTTCAAGAATAAAATAATAAATTGAAAAGCTGTTTCATTTTTTTTAAATAATAACGCCAACAATTGGGAATGGTGACTTTTAACAAGAGTTAGTACTACTATCTCTTAGAATGGTCTATCTACAGAGGTATTTTTAAAGGGTCCTTGGAGAAAAGACCCTAAATATGTTGAATGCCGGCAACGCAGCTGCAACTCTTCTCATTTTGTGGATGTTCGTGGGTGGCGGTGACCAATTAACATGCAACAACCCGCTGTACATTTGCTATCTTTTCCTATTATAAACGAGGATATAGATATAAGACTTTATCATCTTATTTTACTACATAATAAACATCTTTACAACTACAATACATTAAATAAAATGCGAGGAAGTCACACATTCGATCAGTAATTCGGCATTACGACTTGCCCAAAAAGAATATTCAATATCTTTATTGTTAAAAACGAATAAAAGTCAGATACACAAACGTAAATTTATAAAATGTCACCTAACGAATTGTACATTTTATTTTAACGTTCAATAGTAATAAAAAATATCAATGACACGAATAAAAGTCATAGTAATATTTCTATATAGCTAAATACAGACATAGCAGATGTATCATTCTCGCATATCTCAGTCAATCAAGAGTTTTAAAGAAAGATTGATAAATGCTTCATTCAAAATTATCTGAGATTTTTTTTAATTATGAATCTCTGCTTCAATAAATCTTTGTAATAAGTGAATTTCCTTACGTTAACAGGTATATTATTATTATTTAGATATATTGAATATAATTATATAATATTACCATAGATAAATGGGAAGAAACTGTTGATTGAAATGAGTTAGCTCCGATCGGAGTGTTAATTATTGAGGTTGCTCCATATCCTACGTTTGATTTTTGAAAGTGACGGATGACAAGCAATTTTATTCTTTGTAAGAATCTCTACCCTAACATTTTCACAAAAGAAAATTAATGAACTTGATGAACAGTATATCTCAGTTTCATTTAGTAACAGTAAATTGTTTGGAAATTAAAAAGAAAGAAAGAAATAATTGTAAAATAAGTCCATTCAAAATACGATCACTTCCCCACACTTAAGGCAACCAAAGATCAAATTTGTTTTATAAAAGAAAAATAATGTTATAATACAATTGTATCGATCATATCACATACCAATAACATATTAAATACGGAAACGATGACATCCGAGAAAAAAAACAATTCTCGATGACAAACAAAACGTAACTACGGCTTTACTTAATCAAATCCGTCACTATGGCAATTGAATGCGTAATAAAACCGCCAGTACACATAAAACAGCAATAAACATTGACAATACAAATAGGGGCTAATAACCCGAAACCAATCAAACGGGCCGGCCGAGCGGGACCAATGCTCGAATACATTTTATAGTTATGTGCCCACCTTTATACAGATTAGAGCTTGCAGATGATTGCCGCAATAAAATTGTTTGCCAGAGTCATGGCTTTTAATTAGTTGACACTATACAATAAAGTTCATAAGTTTACGGCCTTATAAACGACCTAGAACTTGTGGGAGGTGGGCAAATTAAGGTCGTGCTTGTCGAGAAGTTGGTAAATATAAAATATCTAAGGACTCTAAAAGTATCTTTGTTAAAATATTACGGATGGTTATTAAATAAATTGCTGTTTCTGTTAGAAATATAGCAAGAACAACATTTTCTCAACGGTGGAAAATTACACAAATCTATTATAATAAATTATCCTCAAAGTACCTAACAAAAAATTATGCGATAACCCTAATTTAAATATATTTAACAACAACGTTTAAGTGTGCTGTTTGATAACTAACAGCAAAAACTAACGTTTGCGACGTTCTGACGTATCTGCTGTTAGGTCTAGCTTCCAATGTTTTAAGCTTATAACGCCAGATGGCACACCGTGTAGCGTTTAAAAGCCGCGCGGCGATTTTGAACTAAACACTAGTTTAAACCATTTTAAAATTTTCCTTGCTCAAGATCAAAATTAAAATAAATAAAGATAAATATATATTATGAAACAGATGAATAAATATTTTCCGGTACTACATACATAATACACCTACACTCTATGGAGCAGTAATTAATATAAAATAAATTTTCACGAAAAGATAACAAAATTTTAAACAGTGGTAGAGCTCGCCACAACATCTGTTCCATTAATTGGCCGGCTCAACTAGTGGAATACTACGACCTCGCAGAAGACGGGCGTGAAGTAGGAGTATTTTATAGTTCTGCGTGTCGTCAGGTGGCAGAGGTAAAGATGGCTGAGGCCCGGTGTCAGTCCTCTTCCCCTTTCCATCAGTTCCTAAGAAGAATAGGATGGGAAAGAGGATTGGACTGGGGATGGGGTGAAAGCAGAAGCAAATATCCTTTTTCCTGTATATCCTCTGTTCATTCAAGGCAGGCAACACATCCGCAACTCATTAGCTTGTAACGGACGCCTATGGGTAGAGGTCATTTAACATCAGGCGAACCGCTTGCTACCTTCTTCCATTACAAAACTTTTTTTAATCATAGAAGGTTGTCAAACTATATATAGCTTTTACTATTTTTATAGACATTCATGTAAATAATTTTAAGCTAAAGCTATGAGATGGCCTACAATATTAGACGAATAGTGGATTCAAATCTACAATTATTTTCTCATCCCCATCCCATCTATTTATAATCAGGGAAGGATGGGAATGAGACGAGCATTTGATCCTGGAGGGGATAAATGGTGAAAGGAAATAAATAAAATGTTTATCTGCAATTGATAAGCTTATGGCAGAATTGCAGACGATTATGGGGCTCGGACATTCTTGCATTAATCCAAGACCACAATACGTCATTTATCTTACTAAATGTAATAAGTAATTAGTAGTTATAATGGATTAACTATTAATTTAAATAATTGTTTCTAATATATAAATCACATAATTAAGTTAAGAGTTTAACAATATTAATGCACGTCATTGCTAGGTCCCTAAACCTATTGAAACATTTAAGTACTGTCCAGATGTACAGTAGGACTCATCTTTCAGATAAACTTCAAGAACTGAAACACCGATCAATTGTAATATTGTTAATAATATAATTCGGAAATCATAAAGCAAAGCACAACTTTTTTGGTCTCGTACAAGTAATAAAATGCCGCGGTCGGTTACAAGCTAGATTAATATGCTAAAAATAAAACGATTAAACAACCTTAAAGGTCATGTGATCTGATTTGTGCTAGAAGGGTCTGATTTGTGTAAAATAAAACAGAAGCAATCGGTGGTCTCACGTCCATAACCCAGGGGGTAGGCAGACAGTACGGATTTTAGCACACCTTTCTGCTTCGCTTACATCCATATACATGCTCGTCGGTTACGGTTACTTCTTATATCACCCTTCTTCAGTATGTCACTAATCTGATCTACATATATAAATGTTCTCCTAGGACTTCCCCACCAACACTGCCACTAGAACCACTGAAGTACTATTTTCTCAGTTCCAGTCAAAAAATCCACACTTGACCTTTTGTATTTTTATTGTGAATATTATATAACTGCAAAGACAAAGTAAAATATTATCAAAAAGGGTTTCAGTCTTCTGCCAAAGCGTGCCTCTTTCACCTTACTTCCACCGACGTTCAAGATGTACCGATGAGCCGGTCAAGGCCGTGAGTGCACACTGTATGAAGGCGACAAGCAGTAACCTTTGTGTCACAAAAAGTTTGGCGTTCCGACTAAATAAATGAAGAACGTTTTGCAGTTGATAATGTTCCTTAATTTCAATATGATGTGACTATAATCGAAACATATTTATGTTTCAAAATCAATAACATATAGATACAAATATGTTATTTCTTAAATAAAAGAATTAAATTACTATTTAATATCGCATGTCACGAATAATTTATGAGGTAGCAAATTTTAAGCGCTTTAGTACAAAGGTGCGAGCAACTAAGTCAAGCCCACCTGCTCCGGCCAAGGTGTCGAACCTAATCACTTCAGATTTCTGCGCAACCGGCCAAATTTATTCATACCTTCCCTCACATTTATCACCGCCAGCCTATCTCAGTAGTTTTTCGCATATAAGGAAAGACTAGGGGTTACTCCCTTGCTTTACTGATCGCTTAAAATATTTTTACCTTAAAAGCTTGATAAATAGATGGAACTCAGTTAGGCTCTAAAAAAATAATTGGCGGAGTTTTGTTATGTATCAGTCAATTACCGTCTAACAGTCAATTAAAGTAATAAACATGCCAATGAATCAGAACACACACACACACACACACACATATACATTTATACTTTTTTACTGAACAACACATTATAAAAAAGAAAAATGAAATAGTTATACTATCAATTGCTTTTTGAATGATTTAATAAACTGGTTAGGAACTGAAAGTTTGATATAGATTGAATACACATGTACAGACAGGATTTATTAACAAATCCATGGAGAATTTGCCAGCGAAATTCTATCACGCCTCGGAGGGAGAGCCGTTAGAATTTCGTGCACCTTGCCGAAACTAATAAATCAAACTATTGCGTAATGCCGACGCTATATGCATAGAGATCTCCCGGGCCTTCGAATTTATTTATTATCTGTTTCGTATAAAACAGATTTCGAGCGATTTACGAGATACGAAGCGGCCGCCGGCCATATTTATCTTGATTCAAAAGCATTCCACGCGTGTTAGATTTTCGAACGGACTTTTTTAACAAACTGCATATTAAAATTAGGCATTTAAACAGTTTCAGAACATTTATGCTTATTTCTTAATTATTTAAATAAATTAATAGTACTTTACATTTTACATTTAAAATAGTCGTCAACATTTTTTTTGCATAATCTTTGTAGGTTTTATCAAAAAAAAGAATATCTAGAGGTATTTCTAGTCTTCGAAAAACATGCCAAATGTATGCCAAAAACACATTACCTTTGAGTTGAGATGCCTGTGTCAGTGATAAATTTTGTCTAAACATCATTACAACACTCGTATTCCGGACACAAGTTTTTCCAAGTTATTTAGGTCTAGGAGTAATATATAAAGCTTTAATAATGTATCTAAAAGAACATCCTTAAAAGAGGGCATTTAAAGTGCATAATCACTTAAAAATAACATTTTTTAAATCAACACGCCCTCTTTCCATTTATGCAGGGTCGGGTCGGGTATAATATGACTATAGTCCATTCTGTATGATTTTGGTTACAGGTTTTCCGTTCGGATGCCTGCCTGGCGCCAACCCTTCTCGGGAATTGCATTTTTCAAAATTTTTTTTTTTTTTTTTTTTTTTTATAAGAGAAGGGGGCAAACGAGCGGCGGGAACACCCAGGTGATCAACGACGCCCATGGACACCCGCAACACCAGAGGAACTGCAGATGCGTTGCCGGCCTTTTAGAAAAAGAAAGGCTCGCTTCTTGAAGGACCCCAAGTCGTACTGGTTTGGAAATACCGCCGAGGATAGACCATTCCACAACGCGGCTGTGCGTGGCAGGAAATGTCGAGAGAACCGCACTGTTGAGGAATGCCAGCCATCCAGATGGTGTTGATGGTACCTGGCGGTCTGTCGTGTCGTACGATGACGAAACTCGGCGGCAGGAATCGTTCCAAACAGTTCTTCGGAACACTCCCCGTGGTATATACGGTAAAAAATGCAGAGGGAGCTGACGTCCCTCCGCAAGGCCAGAGTATCAAGCTGATCGGTAAGAGCTCGGTCGTTGACGATTCGAGTCGCTCTCCGTTGTATGCGGTCAAATGGAAGAAGCTGGTATTGGGGTGCTCCCGCCCAGAGATGCGAGCAGTATTCCATGTGGGGCCGAACTTGCGCCTTGTATAGCTGAAGGCGGTGGCCCGGCTGGAAATACTGCTTCGCTCTACTGAGTACACCCAGCTTTTTAGAGGCCAATTTGGCCTTGTCTTCCAAGTGACCACGAAACTGAACGTCACTCGATATGTCAACGCCGAGAATACCGATGCTGGCTGTGGCAACCAGAGGAGTGCCCTCAAAACATACATTCGCGACAAAGGGTTCTTTTTTAGCGGTAATGGCGCAGACTTGTGTCTTTTTGGGATTGAAATCAACAAGATTTTGTCGACCCCAATCCGAGACTTCACCTAATAGGATCTCCATTTCAGACACAAGTTTGGTCCGGTTCTCAGCGGCAGTAGCCCGAGAAACGTTAGCGCGGGCCGTGTACAGTGCATCACACGTGCTATCATCTGCATAACAATGGATGTTGCTAATTTGCAGCATGTCATTGATATGCAGAAGAAACAGGGTGGGCGACAGTACACAGCCCTGTGGGACACCAGCATTAATTGGTTTCGGGTCAGAGCATGCACCGTCGACAACGACCTTGATGCTCCGACCCTCCAAAAAGCTGGAAATCCAGGCGCATAGTTTCTCGGGCAGCCCGTAGGAAGGCAACTTCGAAAGAAGTGCTTTGTGCCACACCCGATCAAAGGCCTTGGCCACGTCCAAACTAACCGCCAGGGCCTCCCCCTTGCCCTCGATTGCCACCGACCATCGATGCGTGAGGTACGCAAGAAGGTCACCAGCTGAGCGACGCTGACGAAAGCCGTACTGACGATCGCTAATCAGCTGGTGCTCCTCAAGATACCTCATGAGCTGGCAATTGATGATCGTTTCCATGACTTTCGAGAACAAGGTGGTAATGGCAATCGGCCTGTAGTTGGACGGATCCGAGCTATCACCTTTCTTTGGGATCGGGTGGATTGTGGCAGTCTTCCATGACTTCGGCACAATGCCTAAGGAGTAGGAGAACCGGAACAAGCGCGTTACAACCGGTGCCAACTCAGGAGCGCATGTCCTAAGCACGATGGGAGGAATACCGTCAGGCCCACTCGACTTGTGAACGTCCAGAGATTGCAGCACTTTACGCACTGATCTCTGGCGAAACTGGATCTCGGACATGAAGGTGTCACCGCACTGGATATTCGGCGGTGAACTACCATTATCCTCCAGCGTCGAGTTGGCCGCAAAAAGAGAGCCTAGAAGATCGGCCTTCTCATTTGCGGTGTGGGCTAACGTGTGCTAACGCTTACAGAAATTCCCCTGGACAGCCTTGGCGAGAGACCAGAACGCACGAGTTCCCGAAGGAAGGTGAACCAGTCTCTCGCCAATGCTGGCCACGTGTTCCGACTTTGCCTTAGCAATAATTCTTTTGAAGGACCTGGAGGCAGAGTTGTACTTCTTTTTGAGCAGGCTGGTATTTACATCCCTAGCCGCTGACGCCTCAGCCCAAGCTCGGTAACAATCCTGCTTGTAGCGCGCTGCTAATTTGCAGGATTGACCAAACCAGGGCCGAGAACTGCCTCCGATGGGCACGACAGAGGATGGAATAAATAGTTCCATCCCCTGAATCACCACATCGGCGATAGAATCGGCAACGGCATCGGGATCGTCCAGCTTGAAGCAAACTTGCTCCCATGGGTAGGATGCAAAAAAGGACCGCATCTCATCCCAGTCTGCCGACCTGTAGTGCCACACTCGGCGGTGGCCATTCGGTTTGAACCATGGGCGACGCGAGATAGGCACTTTTGTCCGGATCAAGCAGTGGTCCGACGAGCCCAGGGGGGCGTCGACGGAAACCAAGTAGCTGTCCGGATGTGAGGTCAGCAGAAGGTCCAACACGGAAGGTGTATGATCTTCCACATCTGGAATTCGCGTGGGCGATGTAACCAGTTGCGTCAGATCATAGGACAAGGCAAAGTCATGGACAGATCTCCCCGCGTGATCGGTGGTACGTGAGCCAAGCCAATCGGCGTGGTGGGCGTTGAAATCGCCAAGTACCACGATCTCGGCGGATGTAATCTGCTCCAGAACGGAATCTGTAGCCGTTTGGACTTGCTCCATGAGTCGGTCTGTTTCGGCATTACCGCTATGGGACCTATAGAGGCACGCGTAGACTCGCGGATGGTCGTCGCTATCTACGCGCAGCCACAAAGTAGATAGGTCCCTACCTTCAAGAAGGCTGAGGCGACGAGAGCAGACATCCTCCCTGACGTACACGCACACCCCGGCCCGGGGCAAAAAGGAATGCTCCAATTTGTAACCCGGGCAGGATAGATACGATGTGTCTGCCGGGGAGGATATCTGCGTCTCAGTGAGGAAAAGCAGGGCCGGCTTAGCCGTCTTTAGGTGGAAGTGGACGGCCTCCAAGTTAGAGTGGAGTCCCCTGATGTTACAATAAAATAATGTAAAAATAAGATGTTCTATTGTTCCGTCGTAGTTGAATATTAATTAGCGTATTACAGATTACACTACGGAGTTTTCAATATCAGTGTGAAAGAAAACGCTATTAAATGCAAATACTTCATGTATGTATTGTCGGTTGAGGCATTTGCACCACCTGTAATAGAAACCTTATCAATAACTTCAAAAGAATCAATTCCATCTGACAGCTTCGGATCTGTACTTCGAACTCAGCCGAGAAATAATTAAATTAAATTTAAACATCACAAAACTCTTCAGTTCTACCAGTTCTGTCTATGTATATACAGTGCGTGAAACACGTAAGAGCTTCTTTAATTTATTAAAAACGAACATAAGAAAGCTATATAATATGAAAGTATCAATTCAAGTTTGAAGGGCCACTACTAGTTGCATTGCACAATACGAGTAGAAAGCTTCTTCCGTATTCTTTATATTTTGCACAATATTGACCATCACTCCTCCAAACAGAATAACATTTTTAGCACTTCTAGCAGACGCACTAGAAATAAAGACTTCTGTTACGTTCCACGTCTAAATTTGAGTCAAAGTTATATTTTTCGCTTATGGAGTATTTTCAAAATGAAATGACTTATTTAGTTTATGAAAACTGTTTAAGTTAGCGTTGTAGTATTTAAGATTTAATTACTTATGAAAATGTAACTTAACACAATCGTGTTGCTTTGTGTTCTTGTAATAATTACCTTATCTTAATAATTTAGTTTTATTGAGATATTTATTAATATTTCTAATGGAATCAAATATAGAACTTGCGAATACTTTCACGGCGCCGACAATACGAGCCGTGCAAATCAATGAAGAGAAATTCCAACACGACCATGGCTGCAGGATTACGTCGGAGTTTGAACTTCTCTAAATGAATTCTTCGTTTGGAGCCGTGATTGCTTTCCGATATCGGAGTTTTCAAACTCTAAAAGTATTTAGCGTGGCGTCGTTCACTCACGGACTTAATTGATAGAATTTTGAACACGTGAGGTTTACATTAACGTAGAAATATTTCGATTTTAATTTTGTATAATATTTGAGATTTTATTATTACAATGTTTGTTTAAGACCTCATCTGTAGTTAGTTAGTAAGTAATACGAACCAAAACTTTTGTAGTAAGACCTTTTTGAATGTTTTGTACGTACTTAGAAAATAGCTGCTTTATTGAAAAGTCCACTAACAATTGTAGTTCATAACATTAATAAGGTCTTAATGCTCACCTGTAAACACGATTTATTAAAGGTACTCAGTTAATATAGTGTTATATGAATTCTAATTTACATTTTTTCTCTTCATATGACAAAAACAGATAGATAGGTGTAAAAAAATATCGCTTGTTTATACTCTATTGAATTAAAAACTGATAGCACAATCGTTTTGAACGCCAATAACATTATTTTATGAGGAAACTTACTGATATAGGAACACACAGCCGCACAGCCGCAATCTACAGGGCATAGAGACCAGAAAAAAATCTGCTATTACTTATGCAAGCTCTAAAAAAGTGTTCGCCTAAAAGTCTAAATATGTGACGAAACTTTATATAGAAAAATATTTGTTAGTCAATGTAATTGTACCTCTGATCTGTACGATCAATCACATTGAATGTAGTTCAGCTTCAACTGGCAATTTTCATATAAATTCAATTGCAGAGTGAAACCGCGGGACACAGCTAGTAATAAATAAAATAACTTGTAGGTAGTCAAGAAAAGCATGTACGAAGCCGAAAATCTCGGACATGAAGGTGTCACCGCACTGGATATTCGGCGGTGAACTACCATTATCCTCCAGCGTCGAGTTGGCCGCAAAAAGAGAGCCTAGAAGATCGGCCTTCTCATTTGCGGTGTGGGCTAACGTGTGCTAACGCTTACAGAAATTCCCCTGGACAGCCTTGGCGAGAGACCAGAACGCACGAGTTCCCGAAGGAAGGTGAACCAGTCTCTCGCCAATGCTGGCCACGTGTTCCGACTTTGCCTTAGCAATAATTCTTTTGAAGGACCTGGAGGCAGAGTTGTACTTCTTTTTGAGCAGGCTGGTATTTACATCCCTAGCCGCTGACGCCTCAGCCCAAGCTCGGTAACAATCCTGCTTGTAGCGCGCTGCTAATTTGCAGGATTGACCAAACCAGGGCCGAGAACTGCCTCCGATGGGCACGACAGAGGATGGAATAAATAGTTCCATCCCCTGAATCACCACATCGGCGATAGAATCGGCAACGGCATCGGGATCGTCCAGCTTGAAGCAAACTTGCTCCCATGGGTAGGATGCAAAAAAGGACCGCATCTCATCCCAGTCTGCCGACCTGTAAACACGATTTATTAAAGGTACTCAGTTAATATAGTGTTATATGAATTCTAATTTACATTTTTTCTCTTCATATGACAAAAACAGATAGATAGGTGTAAAAAAATATCGCTTGTTTATACTCTATTGAATTAAAAACTGATAGCACAATCGTTTTGAACGCCAATAACATTATTTTATGAGGAAACTTACTGATATAGGAACACACAGCCGCACAGCCGCAATCTACAGGGCATAGAGACCAGAAAAAAATCTGCTATTACTTATGCAAGCTCTAAAAAAGTGTTCGCCTAAAAGTCTAAATATGTGACGAAACTTTATATAGAAAAATATTTGTTAGTCAATGTAATTGTACCTCTGATCTGTACGATCAATCACATTGAATGTAGTTCAGCTTCAACTGGCAATTTTCATATAAATTCAATTGCAGAGTGAAACCGCGGGACACAGCTAGTAATAAATAAAATAACTTGTAGGTAGTCAAGAAAAGCATGTACGAAGCCGAAAATGGCATGACCGTGCACGCTCTTCCGCGCTTCGGCCTGTTTGACCTGAGGGTCGGTGGGGCCTTGGGTGGTGGTGGGTTGTGTTAATCGCGGTTGTTAATTAATATTACCAAATTATGTAAATAAGATTGGGTAGTATTTTTATTACATAATAGTATATAATTAAAATCATCGAGGAAATTGTTTCACGGCGATTTTTAAACCACTATGTGCAAATACTAATACTCGTAATATTTAAAACTACAAATAAATTTTTATTACATTTTAATCTTAAAATCAAAGAGCTACCGTTATTAAAAATATCCGCAAAAGCGTTTCATTCGTTGAACATCCATAAATTATATGTCGAACGGTTTTACTTGTTATACAACATAACTTAAAAATTTAATTACAACGGTAATATTACTCGGCTTACGTAAATGCATCAAAAATTTACAATGGTCGAATTTTGCTATAATTTTAATGTCGGTCGAAATGAATATACCTTTGCAATGAAGTACAAGACCGGGTCTAAATTAAGATACAAAAAATATGCAAATATTTCACATGCAGGCGGTAGTTCGTCTCTGTGCAGTGCTCACGGGCCGTATACACTGCAGCCAGCGATACTATCTCGAAATATATGCAGCATTAACATTACCAAAAAGTACTCCACGAGCTTGATTGCCGGTTGCAAGCCGAGAACATTAAAATTGTGCGGCGCCCGTGTTCTTTCTTTTAATAAAACAAACGCACCAGTTCTGATTTAATTTACACATTAACAAAAACGGACAAGCTCATATAAAACAACATAAATCGAAACCCGCCGTGCGGTGAACCCTCGCGCCGCGAACACGGACGTAAGTGTATTTTATTGCGCGCATCGGAACACGGCCGGGAACACGTACCGATGAGGCATGGTGTTACGTAGCTGTCAATTTCGCGGTATAAAATTCAACTTCGGACACGAGCAAAAGCAGCTGTCATCGTCGCCGGAGGGGTGACCGCATCCCCCTGGGGCTAAGCTCCCGCCGGCCATAGCAGACACGCACGCCATCCCGCGCCGCCTAATCCGCGTCTACTCCACACATAAACCTATCTAATTGATAATAAAAGGAGGTATTCGGAAGCGTGCGGTTACATAACATCAGGCCGGCTAATTGATTTTTACGACCCCTGGAACTTGACGTGACTTTATAGGACACTTCGACTGCAAATATTACTTAATCCAAATTATTTTGCACTTGTCATTGTGCCATCGCTTCGATCGCTTCGCCATGGCGACCTGTACTCCAACAGGCGCGTAGACATGACATTGGAATTTATCGCAATACTGGATAATATTTCAGAAGTGGCAATTCACTAAGGGTAGAAAGTGACTTCACAACTTAAGGACGCAAGCACGACTACTTACGATTTGAATCTATTAATACAGTAAAGAATCTACATGGCAACATCATGATCTATCTAATTACTAATTAAACCAAAAATTATTTGAACTTAAAATTCGCATGACATAAGCTTCATAATGAGCAGCATATTTTTTATTGATGCATAAAATTTTGCTTCTGAATGATCTTTGCCGATGTCCTCTTGCTTCCGTCTCTCCGTGCTAATTTTATTGAACATAAAAAGTGTATTTTTTTACTTTTGTATATATTGTTCTAAAATGAGACAATTTAGAACACAATTTCTTTGATATTTTAGTCGAGGTACGAAATGTTAACATCTTCGTTGTTCCTTAATCCGAATTCATGTGACATTAGTCATGTAAACAAACACAAAAGGCACACGGTGACCGCGGGACGACATTAGAATTCCACGTTTTATTCTATTTTTGACTCATCTTAATAACTCGGACAATATTTTTTGTGAAACGTCTTATTTTCTAGTGAATGAGAATTTGTTGGGACTTCTTGAACGTGTACAACATAATGTTATTATAATTTATGTCATACTAAGCAGGTGAAGATATACGAGCGAGTCATTCGTTTTATTAAACATGTTTGCTAAGAAGATTTTGTTATTTTTTTGTCGCTTGCCCGTGGGGCATCTATCACGCAGCGTGCGGGCGCATTCTACCCAGCTCTTTATTACTCCAAAGATTTCCGGACAGCACCGAGCTTCTCTCACGCTTGTCCATACATACAATAATCCACTAACATCTCACTTACTACTTACACGCCAATATAATTTTGAAACAGTATCGTCTGATAAAATCGGTTGAATCTTAAACTAACTGGCCCTTTTTTGGTTTTAGTTTTTAAATTGCAACACTTGCTTCGAGTATTTAAGTTTCATTATCTATCTTCAGTTTTGCTATCACATGTTTTGTCTTTCAAGATTTTGTGCGTTCAACATATAAAGGGGGGTTATTTTTTCTTAATGCTTCTTTTGTTTGTTTTTTTTTAGTTTTATTATTTTATATTTAGTTTTTTAGTTGACTAGTGTTTGATATTTCCTAACTTAAAAATATAGGGAAGATTGGTTTGTTTGATTGTTAAGAAATCTCTACTACAGAAACGATTGTTTTATTTCACAATTATTCAGACGTAAGATTGAAAGTGAACGCCTTTTTTAATTTTGAACGAATTGAGCGTAAAAAGTAAGGTACAATAATTTTCAATAGTATATTATTAACCGACGACCTTGTAACATGGTCTGGTTATTGCTGTGTTAGGCTTAATTATTTACTTGTGAACTAAGAATTGAAAAGGGAACCTAATAAAAAAATAATGCTGCAAATAAAAAGATACAAAGAAACACAATAATAATAATAATATTACGTGATTTTTAATTTTTTAAAAATAACATTTGATGTAAAGATTCCATTAAAAAAGCTTATATTGGCATTGTGTCGCAAAGTGAGTGCTCTGTGAATACTGTGTACCGCAGTGGTCTCGCCGGCACCCACGAGGTGTCGAAGCTCTTGGCAGTCTTTTGTTTTTGTTCGAATACTGTCCGCCCATAAATAAGTGGCAGCGCGAGCTAGTTGCCTTCCAATACTCCACGGTATTCAATATTGATTCTATCATTTTTGTATAGTAGATTATGCTCTCAACGTGTACATATATCGAATGTCTGAATATTAATAGATTACATTTTTAAAAGACTATGTGTACTCAAATGTGACGCTGATCAAGTTTGAAATTAAAATATACCTTTGGTTACTCCTATGACTTTATAATTTGAGCAGAATGTTCATTCAATGACTGACTGACAATGATGAATGACAGAATCTTTCATGTAAGTTCTTTGCCTTATCACTATACGATACTAAAATAATGACAGTTCCATCTTATAAATTGTTCTTTCCTTTTAAAATTTAACACCCTAAATAAGGGCACGATTGCCCTTACTTAGGGTGTTGAATTTTAATTTAAGTTGCAGATAGGACACAGAATACCAACAATATGGAGTTGTGTACTCTGGTGTAGTTATGTTAAAAAGACTAGAAATTGTACTGTTTTACATTTAGCCATACCTTACGAAAGTTTATTCATAGATTATATATATATATATATATATATATATATATATATATATATATATATATATATATATATATATATACTGAAAATGCTCTGCGTTACTCCTGTTAGTCGTTGATTGACTTTTGATTGTTGATTATTTCAATTCTTGTATTAGATAAAAAAAATAATATATAATACAAGTTTATATTTTTAATATATTTCCATACCTTATCCAATCGACTACGACATTTTCATCGGATTATGACAAGATTCATAAGCTGCGTATAAAGCTGGATTAAAGTTGAGCCAAAGTTTGCTATCGACTACACATCTCAGAGGTTCGGCTTCAACTAAGTATATACAGCTAGTAATATTTTATCATATGCCTCTTAAAGAATAATCAGTTTATAAAAAATTATAACATTATTTGTAACGATTCCGTCCAACTTTCGGCAATCAAATATTTGGTTGACAGACAACGGCCTTGCATAGCCTGTATTGAAGAAACAAGAAATAGATTTTACCTCTATTTGTCTAGGTAATGAGTTTAATGTTTACGTTGCTCCCTAGCCACAATGATTAAAACAGGTTTGCAATGCACCATAATCTTATAAGATAAATATTTAGATAGACGTAATGAAGCACAACATCGTTTATCGACAAGTTACACTTATACACATAGTTTGCAGATGTTTATGCCGTAATGTGACACGATGAAGTACGAATTAAAAATGAACACATAAAATATTAGAAACTTTCAAGTTCATAATATAAGTTTATAAAGTATAAACTTATATTCCATGACAAAATCATACTTTTATGATAGAAAAAGTGTTGCACGAACAACTCCCGTTCTTTGTAAATTTATTCACTCAAGAGTCTCATATAGTCTTGTGCAACCAAAACGACAAGGCTTATGAAGCATAGGTTAATTCTGAGCTCTATAATAACCCCATAAAGACAATGCAAACCATGATACTCGAAGATAATAAATTTTACGATCTCTAAATAAGAGAAGCATTTGTGCAAAATGCGAATGTCTGGCCATCCATTATGCGAATTCGCCGACAGAACGGCCACCTCACGTAAAAGCACTTTGTATTAAGTCAACAAATCCAAAAACCATTCAAGGGACATTTGTTTCCATGAATAATAATATGTAAATACTTTTATTATGTACGCAAGTGGAGTGCCCTCGTGCTCGAGACGAGTTTATTCATTTGTCGTAGTTCGCTCTACAAAGAATAATTAAAGTAAACTCGGCGCAGGGACATGTTCCCGTTTTAAATGTGTTTAATTTTGGAACAGATATTGCATTTTTTAATAACCAGGGCTTGTAGTATTAACAATTAACCTTCCAATTGATTCATTAGTGAGTGTGCTATTCCTAGACGTTTAGGATTATTCCTTAACGCTACAAAATTGTAACTAGAGGGAATCAGTGACCATGTGTATACATCATTAACTTTCTGCCCTTTTTTTAACCAATATGGGGTCGGGCAGTATATTCTTCTCTTCCATTACTCTCTATCGGTTGTCATATCTACATTCGCGCGCTTCTTACTCATATCATCTTTCACTCAATCCATACATACTTTGTATGGCCGTCCTCTACCATCCACATTCATTCTCATTACTTTCTTCGCTATCATCTCTCCGGTCACTCAATCTCAATTTTATCCATCTTCGTCACACCATACAACCATCTAAACATCTGCATCTCGACCACATGTAACCTCCTTTCATCCGAATGGCCCAACACTCACATCCATACAGTACGGTAGGTGCTACGACCGACTTATAGATCTGTCCCATAAGCTTTAAGGGGCGTTCGTGGATCAAGTTACTGTGAAATAGTAACAGTACTAATAATTAATATTAATAGCTCACTCCTGGTGATATTTTTATTGGATTACTTTGTAAAAACTTAATACAGATATAAAATGCTAATATGGATATATATATTAATTAAAAAAATTGTTACAAGTGAATAACAACAAGCGGACACTCTAATTTGGCATCAGCGACGCTCGTGTCTCCATTTCATACCGGCAATATGTCCATAAGAGCGCGCAGCTCGTCCCGAGAGTTTTACAGATTTTAATTTTCCTTTTGTCTTTATGGATCACGAAATGTTTTGTGTACGCAAACCCCATGGGGCTCGGACCGCCCGCGGCGGCTTCCTTCCTACATCGACTCTCCACAAAAACTCTTGTTATAAAAATGCAAGACAAACAAAAAGCCCTTACGTCGGGTGACAAGTGGCTTTTGTTTACAGTATTTTGTTGATTTGTTCAAGTTGTTTATGAATGTCTCTGACACATGATGAAGGTGCACTATTACGACTAGTTGACACTATTACACTATGTCGAAACTGTGAACTTATTATAAATACATTTTAATTAAATCCACCTGGTTCTGAGCGATATCGCATCGTGATGGTTATGGTATACCAACATTCAATAAAAAATTTACATCATATTTCCCTTCTTCGCAAATATAGTGTGCGAAAGCAGGTAAATTGTCTGTTTTATCTAAGTCGTTAAATATCTCAATTATACAAGAAAAAAATACTAGAGTCTGCCTGTCTGTCTATGAGGAGGTAACCTCACTCAAAAATTGATTAGGATTTAATTTAATGTTGTCTACGTTAAATGAACTGCAAAAGTTATCAATGAAACATTTATAAACGACTTTTTCTGTACGTAAGTTAATTTCATACTTGTATGAGAAAAACAAATACGTCAGAATTATGTATTTTACAACCTTACAAAAGGTTACCTTACGGGCGAACACGTATGCAAGTTAATCAGCAAAGATTAGTTTAATGATTATGCCGTATGAGAATATGTAGGTAATATGTTGTTTTACCTTGGACATAGTATATAGTATCATTAGATGTAAGCGATTCTTCCTCAATAGCATATACAACCTTTAAGAACATAGAATCGTTGACCTCAAGTTGTCATTTGGTTGGTAATCATTCCGTGACTTGTACATAATTACCAAGCTTAGTATGATCACAATGTTCTATAAGGTATACAATAAATTGACACAGCTTTTTTGTTATCAATTGTAATATCTAACATCGAAAAAAATGCACGATATTCTCTAGCGTCATAAAAAGCGCGTGAGACGCTGAGAACACCCGGCGTTGGGCTTAATAACCGACACCTTTAAAACACGCGATTATCGAGATACCGTACTAATGTTGTTAAGTAAAAATTTATCAAATATATAGCCCGTATTCGGATGAAAATGTACAAGTTGACAACACGTGTAGCCGCTATCTACGCGAATGTATCGGACGCCCCGGGGCGCGGCCGGTCCGGCGTCGCTGCATTACTCACCGTGACCTAATGGGCGGGGATAAATCAAGTGAATATACGTACAAAAAAGGTAGAAAAAAACAAACAAACACACGCACACAGAAACTGACCTTATACTGTTGAATAAACAAAATTCATGGAAATGGGAACAAATCTGACAATGCCGAATGCCGGTGGTCCGCGAAACACCGCGGAGCCCAGAATATCGTCGCCGGACTACCGGCCCCTCGCCCAGCTACTATCTAACTCGATGTGGATATATAGCGATCGGAAATGGCATTATCGATACAAACACATTATGATTTTTAATAGGTTTGATATATAACTAATAGATCTCAGTCAGTTGATTTACATCTATCAATTTAAATTATTAATTACACAAAATAAAATTGACATGGACTCGGATCAAAAACATTCAGATCACATTATTAAGTTTGCCCCGACAGAGAATTGATTCCAATACCAGTGCCTTTAAAACAATACCTTAACCACTAAGTCATTGGCCATAAAAAAAGATATAAAATCTGATACTATAAAGAACACATGTAACAAATAACTCAACATTCAGCTAAGGGAAAGGACGCACCGAAAATGAGAATGTAATAAATTGTAACAACAAACTGAGAACAATCAATTTAAAAACATGAGACCGAATCAAACAAACGGCCATGCAAAGCGACGATAAGAGAGAGGACCAACGCGAAACAGAATAAAAGATATGAATTTCGCTTAATGCGATTAAATGTAAAGTGCAACAAATTAAATTCTCCCACGCAAGCACGTCAAATAAAGAAAGACATTATGCCGCGCCCTAAACCCGAGCAATTCATGAAACTGAGGCCCTTTGATATGAAAATGCATCTAATCCATGGCACGCGCTTCCTTCCCCGGGTGGCGATCATTGTTTGTTTGTTTGCTTTACTCCGTGTCATGTTGTATTTATTATAAGTTATAAACATTTCACTGTCCAAATTATTAATGCACGCAGCGCACCACTAAATAAATTATGTTATATCCAATGATTAATGAACGTAAGTTGATATAATTAACGTTGAATATTTCGAGGTATGCGCGTTTGAATTTGTGGAATGCTTGTATTACGCTATATTGCTTGTCGTACAATGATTTATCATTACTTTGTGCACACGGGGAGTATTATCCAGCTGAGTGGGACCTCGTCCGATTAGTCCTCATATTAATTTCTTTGTTTGTTTTTAAGATTCATTTAAATTGAATACATTCTTTAAAACTACATTATCGATGATTAAAAGGTTAACTATTCAAACGTATGGAAATTATTTGCTTTTAACACGACATCATTCAATTTAATATTTACAATTAAACTCACATTGACATGTGTTAACATTGTAGGAATTGGAGATAGCTCAATGGATAAGCTATAATCTTATAGTCAGTTCTTAGTTTGGCTGGTGAGAAATTGAAAAAAAAGGTTGGCAATCCCAACATAGGTGACAATAACATACCTTCTTGTTGTGGATATCTATGGATGTACATAGTGTAGTGACAACATCAAATGAACCGCTTGCATCCTTCCTTCCATTAAAAATATTAAGTAAAAGAAAAAGCAAATAAATATGGAAATCAAGTAAATTTGTTATCAAGAATAAACTCTAACCGTTATTCAACGAGTTTATCAGGATCGAAATGGGATGTTTATATGACAGTGGAAATTCATTCAATGCAAATAATTACTTTTGATATAATTACGTAATATCTTTGCCTTGACCGGGTGACTAGCCGCCGAGGACAAGGTCATTAGTGTTGTGATCGAAGGATATCATTTAGTCTTTACACCAAAGAGGTTATAATCCATTCCGTTGTTTATTACTGTTACTCGTTTAAATGAGTTTTAATAACACCCCTTTTAAAGAATAACCCGACCCTTTCTCTGTTATCATAACGTCCATAACGATGTGTCTAACGAAGGGTATAAACTCGGTTTAGTGATTGTTAATGCAACACGATACGATTTTTGCTCCTATTGCGAACGATATAAAGCTGTTTAATGTCTGATACGAATGCGATGGGCATGCATATACAAGTATGTACGTAAATGTATTTTTGAATAAAGCTATTACGATTGTTTGGTTGATGCGATTGTTAACTCTTATTAAATGAATAAATTAATCAATATTTTCGTCTGTACTACAGAATACTCGTCGTCCTTCGGAAATACTTGGCGTCTTAACACATCTTGTTGGATACAAGCTCTCTTATTTTTGAATATTGAATAAACTGGTGATAACGATCAAAGTATTGTAAGCATTAGTATATCATTACCCTATTGGCTGTTATCTTCACAGTACATAGGTCTAATAGCTGCAATCGAACACGAGGTATACACATCTACATTCAGTGGAAAGAGTTTAGTAGTCTAGACATCAGAGCACGCATGAATATACATATAACAAAGACCGACCTGTTCTCATGGCTTTGCCTTATTAGGTTAGGTTGGTTAGATTATCAGATAGATCTATGTATATCAACTTTCCAAATAGGATCGGGGTGAGCTTATTGTCATTCACCAGGGATCGATGAGGAAGGAGATATGCGATGGTGATGTAACACATCACAATAATTATTATACTTTTACTAATGACCTATAGTTGGAACAGCGGTGAAATATCCCAGAAGATACATGGAGGAGAAGCTTTTTCGCGTTTTATCTGATGAGTGACGTGACGTAGGCCTAATTCTCATAATATGAAAGCATGGGCATGAAATTCTGACACACTTGTCTCGCTCCTTTTACATTCATACATGTACATCGGTTATAGATGCTACTTATATCGCCCTTTTTAGTAAGTCACTAATCTCATCGATATAAGTTCTACTAGGGCGTCCCCTACCAACACTTTTGCAACATACATTTGTTTCGTTGTTCTCTCTTCATTCATACTCTCAACATGCCCGAACAACGGAAGCATAGCTTTCCCAATCCCAGTCACAACACCCACTTAAATATAATTGCAGTTACATTAAAGAATGATGTTTTAATTTGCATACAAATTTTGAGAACATTTCGGAAACAACAGAGTTCATGTAATGTGCATGTGAACCTGTAGATATGGATGTCAAAGAAACGAGAAATCACTGAGATCATATTAATTGAAAATAAGTAGTCTGTGCCTTCTGGATCTCTAATGATAATCGATAAACGGCTTAAAAATATTAGAGAATAGCTGAATAAAGATGTTAACAAAAATTAAAACTATAATTAGTGCTATACAAATTACAAACAACATTTTTGGCCCGCACTCTATTTATGGTCATATTTTATGTTTCGATTTGTTGTCTAACGATGAACTAGAGACAGATGGAAACGTCCCCATTAACTCCATTAATGAGAGATGAACAACATGGGGTGTTCATGTCTGGTCTAGTCAACATGACGCTAGCTGAATATCGCGCCACGATCAATGATGTATCGAGATGGGTGTCTTACAATGAACACAAACATAAACCAACTAGAAGTGACTATTAATTTTATTTGTTGTGGTCTTTAATATTTTTTTAATAAATTCAATTTAATTATGAGAAAATTATTAAAAAAACACTAACGACTCGGCTTGCTTGTTTTTCAATAATATTAGATATTTCGATCGTTAAAGAAATTACAAAACCAAATACGTCCATAAGTACTTAAGTTGTAAAGGCTGCTAAGGAAGTTGCTGTTTAAGAGTTAGGTACACATACTTTGCAAGTTTGCAACATTCACTTTGATTCCCTGAGACTACTGCCACAAAAATCATTTTCATCACTGCCAAATATTGGATGTTGGATGTTGTTGGAACCCCGAACTAATGGAACCTTCAAGAAAGAAAAGCGCTGGACGTTGGAAGAAATCATGACGGCCAAATATCAGGGAGTTTACCTGTATTGTCAGCGCAAAAGATTTATTGCGCTCGGCACAAGATAGGGATAAGTTTGCTGAGCCGAAGTCCAACCTCAAGTAGTGATCAGCCACTTAGAGAGAGGGAAAGAAAGACATTTTATTTTCTTTTGTGATATATGGTGTTCTAATATGTTACAAAGTAAAAAAAATATGAATGCTTAAATCGAACCGAATGTGAATGAGTCACGTTTAAATCATAACTTCAGCCGATGTTTTGTAAATATATTCGAAGTATAAGTGCCAACTACACTGTGATGAAAAGTTTTTCAATGGCTTGAAGAAAAATTAAAAGAAATCCATAATAGGTGTACTTACTCCTTTTATCTTAATATTGACTAATTGTGTCTAAGGGGTTACTTAAGCGAAGCAAGCTTGCGCCTAAAATGTAACGATAAGAACGACATTTGTCCGATCAACCGCTCAACTGTCTACTTTACGAGGGAAACTCAATGATCCCTATTTCCGTGAATTACAAACTATTAAGTAGTTTAACTTTAGTTTTTTAATACATATATTCGATTATACACAATGAAATTTTGTAGCCATGTACTCCTATAGAGTTCTATTGGGCAACGCGTGGTGGATCATGGTATTGTAATTTCAATTTTATGTCGGCGACTTTTTTTAGAATAGGGAAGCGAACAAACAACTAATTGTTAGTCTTTGGACGATGAGAGAAGAAGACACCACGAAACGAAATGCTTAAAAATGTCTACTATACTCAATATATATTTAGGTCGTGTTACTTTTTCCAGTAGTTGAGGATTTCCCGATATTGTTTAGCTTATGTATTATTCTGTACTTTACCATGTACTACTATCACTTAATCGCTCTCTCAGAGAGGAGGCCCGTGTCCCTGCAGTGAGAAACATTCAAAAAAAGCCGATTTATACATTTATATATTATTCTGTACACAATAGTAAACAAGGCACTCCCCAAGTCTAGAGAATTTTTGATCATCGTTACGAATTTTGCTACTAAATAATGTATCGTTGGATTTCTAAATTCCACGGCGAATACTCTGTGTAAAATGTGCATATCTATATCTAAAAAGTACAGCATGTAGAGTAACTATGAAGAATAGAGAATTATTCATGCTATTACACAAATTAAATAATGAGCACAAGTACAACCACATGTTGAAACAAGTGTAATTAAATTATCATAATTAAAAATCAAGTAAATTCAAGGTTGCGTAATAAGACAGACATTTAGCCGTTTGTTCCAAGTGCGTAAACATAAGTAATGGAAATAATTTAATTGGCCCCGCTTTCAACACTTTCTAAAAATATTTCACATATATTTAAATATGGCGCATATTCATGAGCTCTTAAGTTCCATAATTCGAATAATTTGTCTATGAATATTGTGAGTGACACAGGTGATAACTGTCGTAACATTAGTCTAATTGAAACAGTTGAGTTTATTTGATATAAATTACTTACTTAAGGAATGTTTTAAAGTTTTAAGCAAATATTAGAACATAGTTTGCCTTATTAATAATTGACACTAGTTTAAGAACTTTTAATACTTCACCATCTTCTAAATATCATCGAACACTGTTATCAGTCCACAATAATCTGTTTACTGTATCTTACTTTTATGGAAGGTAACAACGAGTTACCGCGTCGCTGATCACTTATTAGGTATGCGACCTGCTGCTCGTTTACCCGTTATTATGATATAAAGTAAAAAAACAAGCTGCTTAACTTATTATGAACAGAGTTTGAAGGGTGGGGAGACAGTGAGGAGGAAGTCACGGAACGGGGATAGAGCCTGCGACACTTTTACTAATCAAACTTCACAATGTGTTCTACATGTTCATGATAATTCTACGCTAAAATCAATGACCTTACCAATAATAGTAACTACTGCAGATTCTAGCGTTATTCAGGTCAAGTCAGTTTAAATACGTAAAAGTTCTTATAGCTAATAGCGGCTGTTAACTATAAACATGACCACTTAAACATATTTAAACAGCGGTAGAGCCCGCGGGAACAACTTCCGTTGCACGAACGGGCTGGCTCGATCAGTGGAATACAACGACCTCAAAGAAGACGGGAAATAGAAGTATTCTGCTTGTTTGATGAGTAAGGTGTCAGATTAAATCTAGCGCTCGAATTGAGAAATTTGACCCCAGACGAAGAGAATTAGATAGGCGAGGGTATGGATAGAAAAGGATATTTAATTTTCCCATAACTCTGTAACTCATTAGCTTATTGCAGATGCCTATGGGTAGCGATTACTTTATAACAGAGGACCCGACAGCTACTTTGCCATATTCTTACACAATAAATAAGTTAAAACAGTCATTAATTAAGTTTACCAAAAATAAAACCTTAAATTATGACACAAGTTGAGACATGCCACAGAGAAAAGCTTCGGTGGTTTGGGCATGTCCAATGGATGGATGAAAGGAGATCGAGTTTATCATGTGAAATTTATTGGCAATGTTGGTAGGGTCCGTCATAGTCAATATTGTACCGACTAGATTGGTAACCTTATAACCGTCGTGCATGTATGCCAAGATGTATGAATGTAGGAGCGAAGTCTCGTGCTTCTACAGTACTAGGGCCGTGCCAAAAGGAATGACCCTGTGTTCAGTGCTTATTTTTATTGTTATTATCAAGCCTTTAATTTTTAAACCTCTCCTTCTACATCATAAAAAAATCGTAATTAAGTTAAGGAAAATTAATAAAGTTATCAGTTACAACTTTTTGCAGTCTACATAATGCGTTATTAGGTCATTTTTAATTACGTATGAAATACCAGTATCTATACAAATCTTAGAATAAAATCATCACACATTCCAGAAAAATGTAAGACATTCCGTTATCCAGGACTGCAACATGCATAAATATCGAATTGATAGCAATAAATAATTTCACATATGCATGAAACAGTTGACATAAATATTAAAACAACATTTAACATTATTAGTGTTAGAAATTGTTTTTGACTATTCCAGCGGACAATAGATCCATTAAGGATTTCATGTGGGTGTCCTTGCTTATGCCAGTCATCGATCATTACCAAGTCGTGCTTACTATCGATACTTAGTACGACACCACTGAAATCCTCTTTACCCAACCCATTTATGGATATTAGAAGTTATAAATGACGTCATAGGGCTTACTTTGCAATGACACTGCAGATATTTAACATATTCAACGTGCATTGTCCGTTGATTCTTTAACAGATATGAAAGATTTTGGATTTCAAAACTGTAATTATAAGATTTTCTTGAGAACATTGCCAAAACATTCATTTCATTATAACTGTACCTTAATAACTGTATACAATTGTATTACAGTTACCGTCTGACGTCTTTGAATTTATTGTCTCAATTTATTATAATATAGTTATACTAATACCTATCCTCGAAAGAAAGAATCATTTTATTTTGACAAGTATGTAACTTTAGTCTTGGAGCCTCTGCGCCTAAGATATAGGGAAGTCGACAAGATAATAAAATGTTAACCATGAGCACGACAATTTCTTTCCAGATATACATTTAGTCTCAATACTTTTAAAAGATACATTAAATATCATTGACAAGATTATTATTAATTGAAAGTTCACCGTAACCAGTTTTGTACGTGAAACTTACAGATGAGCTTGATATTTAATACTCATTATTGAAGGTGCAAGGAGTTTTCCTAATGATCTTTACACAAACGTGTAACATAAAATATAAATCTCACAAAGCGCCTGCGCTTGCTTACACCGCAACAATGTAACGACACACGCGACTCCTTTCTCCTTACGCAAGGCGTTACGAACGTCAAGTCACTGTACCGTATCAAAGACCCCAAACGTAAGCTGCGAAACGAAAAACACTAAACACAAAATTTATTCTAATTCCGTACATTTGTATCGGTTGGTTGGTTTATCGCTTAATCAAATTAAACTGTTTTAAAATACCATTCAACTTATTTTGTTTGGTTAGTTATTATTCTTTCTTTTCTACGGTTTTATGAGTAAGGTATTACTTCCTTTTAGCGTACTCGGGTACAAGGGATGACATCATCGTCTGTCTTGTTTCATTTTAAATGTAAGTGGTATGTGAAACAATAAAATGAAAAGAATGGAATGAGTTCGAGGATTGTAGTTCACACGGTGTTACAAGGTATCTTCGGTGGAGGGGAGAAAATGACTGGTACATTTCAACATGACATACGTACTAAGAAAAACAATGTTATCTGGATTATTTTTTCGCCTCGCACATTTGCGTTGCGAATCTATGGCCAATTTTTGGATTGGATTTGGAAATAGTCTTTGGCTTCCCAAAGCCTATTTCCAAATCATTACAACTTAGCGAGCGTACATCTTCCTTAAGGGCCGGCAACGCATCTTCACTTCTTGTGGTATTTCGGATGTTCACGGGCGTCGGCGATAACTCATACTAGGAAACCCGATGCTCGTTTTCCCCTTATGTTATATAAAAACAATATTTTCAATGTTGTGATGAAGGTGATCCTTATCGCATAAACAAATCGTAACATCAATACATTTAAAGCGAAACTACAAATTATTATGAGTAATAATAGGTATAAGTAGCACTCTCCCTAAAATATTCGAGGTCACAGCTAATTTAATCTAGCATAGAATCTGACAGCTTAATGTTTTTCGAAGTCTTTAGTTTTTATATGAAATTACATTCGTCCTAAAAATAAGAGAAAGAGCAGTTAATGCGATATGAACAAAATAACTTGCTGCAGTACTTAATGTTGTCGGTGTAAACACAGATCTAGTGACCTAGTGATCAGTCTGTTGCTATCCCCTGTTTCTCAAACAGTCAAAAAATCCAAAGTGATAGGGGTGTCCCCATATTAACGCTTTAATATTTTTATTATATATTGTACTTTATAACGAAAACTAGTTCTAAATTGATCATCGACTGTTAGATTGCAAGTAAGGCTCTTCTGTCAGCAGTAGATCATTTTACTTTGTATTATACAGGTTTCTTACGCAAATTATCACGATGTCCTGTCACGGATAACTTCAATTTCAAATTTCAACATCGAGCCTTAAACTTTGGTTAAACAGATGTTATTGTATTCAAAGTGATCGCTTTACTATATGTTCCAAACTGCCTACAATAGGTTTATAACCTTACCAACGATACGAAAAAACAAAATTGATACGGAACAAACTGAACACGGTGACTGGTTCAGCGTTTTTATAGATGTTTAAGTTTATTGATAATGCCAAGGTTTGAAGGATATGCCTGAATATAATATTGTTATTTCCGTCAGTATACCAATACCTGTCTACTAAGACAGAGGTGGGTAAATTTTGTGGTTGGACCTTATAGCACGTGATTCAGTATCACCTAAATAAGCAACCCAGAATTTGCGCGTTTATTCAATATAAATACTGTAACTATTCTTACCTTCAAAACTACACCCATTCTGATCGAAATGAAAATTTTCCAGTGTTATACTAGAAAATAATCTTAGCCAAAATCGGTTTACTTTAAAGCAGATATGTTATGTTAATAGCGGACTAATTTAAATAGATTGAAGAAAATATTATAACTAATAATATGTATAACATAAAATAAAACGTATGGCCATTGTATTCAGATCTATAAAAACACAATAACCACCATAAATGCAACACGACTTTTAGTATCGAAAGAGATAAAAACATAATTTATGACATGGCGACGAAAAAAGGTAACATTTTGCGTCCAAACCCAATTCCCGAATTGATATCTTACTTTCTGTCAGTCTCTGGTCAGACATGAATCATTTATTGTCAGAGTATTTTGCAATAGAACGGCTGAGTTGCATTAAAATGCGTTCTCACCTCAGTGGCCGATACCTCCCGCGTCGTCACAACCTAACCTTGGATATATAATTGCCAAATACGCTGTTGTAATGTAAGAAGAGACGCTCGTTTCACGGAATTCAAACAGACAACAGGCGGACATGTAAGCAAACATCTTAATGTTTACTAATGAAACATTTCGAGGTACATTGATTGATGACGCTGACATCGCACGGGTTTTGTGTACGCTCGCATTATTCTATTCATAAATCGCACTGCGGGGTTCTGGAGCGACGGCGTTGGTGGCTTCGCTATTGTTACTGTTAGATACATTTCGGCAAACATTTCTGGGTGCGACGTATTTTTTTTTTGCCAAACGGTTACATCTCGAGTGGTCAATTTAAATTTTATACATTAGCTAATTTGTTTATAAGCGCAAAATGTATAAATTTTTTACTTAACATTTCACACTTTCATTGGAAATGTTGTAGTTTTTTTGGAAAGCGTAAGATACAATGAAATATCCGAGAATTGTCCAACAAATATCAATGAACATATAACTGGAGGTCAATTTACATTGGAATGAAATTATTTCTCCACTCAAATTTTCATCCCCTTCTTTAGACCTTTGGGGATGAATTTAGAAAAATCCTGCTTAATGCCCGCCTACGTAATAACAGAAATCTCAGCGCAAATTTTCTAGTACTTCGGGCTATGTGTTGATATGTCAGTCAATCGGTTACTTTCTTTTTTTGTATATATAGTTCATCCGTAAAAACCCCAATTTCTACAACAAATAAACTAAATTTTAGAGTGCCATCTCTTAGCAACAATGCAAATCTTACCGTTGTACAAATGGCATTTCTTAATCTCTGCCTACCCCTCCGGCGTATACATGCGTGATTGCCTGTTGTTTTATAGTAGCAAGTAGACAATGTCATCTATCTTTTAATACTACGCTAGATAGGTCGATACAATTATCAATTAATTATAACAACTCTGGCTTTTTTCAACACGTATCGATACTTTCAACCAAGCCACACGTCTCATTGTTAATCTAGTGTGGGTTTAGAAGCAAGATACATTTCACGCATCACTAGATGCGGCAGCCGGCGGACGTCTCCCCATTAGAAGTAAATGATTAAGAGCTCGGCTGTAGAGACGGGGAAGGATTCCTCGGGGGAGAGCGTTGCTTCCCTACAGCTTGAACGGTGCACGGTACGCAATTAACTCCTGTGTTGGAGAATTATCTCGGCATTAGACAGTCGTCTAGGTAACGCGACCCTCCGCAGACATATGTATATTGTTTGTTACATCATATTTCAATTTAATTATAAACCTTTATTAAGTTACTTGTACGTTATCAAATTCTGGACTAGTTCTAGTTCTAGCAATATTTGAAAATCAATCATGCACAGATTTTTAATTTATTTGTGTAATAACGTACCAAATTATTTAATGTTTATGTTTCGGTAATTTGTACCTAATCCGTATTTAAGCTTTATGCGTTTATACTTTAAGGGATGGGCAAAATGACCAAAATGGTAACAAAATGAAGTGTATCTTTATTAAAATTAAAAGTTTTAATTAAACTTTTTTTTTATTTACAAAGTTTTGACATATATTTCAAAAGACATTTTTGGAGTTGTGGGCGAATTGACAAAAAACAAGCAGACAAAACGCATTGCCACTGCTGTGCATAAACTTATCTAAATATAATAATATACTGTGCAAAATATACTACCACACACTTCTAAACAAGGAACAGCTAGTTTTAAATAAAAACATTGCTTACAAATTATACATGAGAAATTGAGAAAAAGAGAAAAAAATTTACGCCAGTGGCCACGATTGGCAATATAAAAGTTAATCATGTTAGAGCGCCGGGGTGGGCCGGCTGCCGATGCTATTGTCCCAGGTTCGAACCGAGCGCCCCCCGCAACGATTCGTTGCTTATTTAATGCAACGATGCACACGTAAACATCTAAATAACTTTTGTGTGACACTTCTCCCCTACCCTCTAATTTTACTAAGTAACTGTATCTTAACAAATATTTATTACAGATATAAGGGAGGGAATATCAGTGGATGCTGTCAGCAGAGATTTAAATAATTTTAATTTGTGGTAATTTGTGTCGATCCTAAGTACTTTATTTTTATTAACTATTTCGTGATTTACTAAATGGACTTACATTATGGATGCTTCAATTGTTTAAACCTAATTACCGAATTTAAATTACGTTTAAAGGTAATTTAATTAATATGCATTTCGTTTTCGTCGAGTTTATTTTATATCGACGATTTGACCACTGAAACATTCATATATCGACCAGATTGGCGATATACTAAAGAAGGGCACTAGATATTAAGAATACCCGTAACCGACAAGCATGTATGTGCAGATGTATATTATAAATGTGGAAGCAAGAGAGGTTGGCCAGGACCGAGCCAAATTGAAATCCGTAAGCTCTTCCTACCCCATTGAGTTACGAAGCGAGACTTGACTATTTAATTTTATTTATCTATAGAATAAGGACGATGTTTATCGAGCTTCTGAAGTGGATTGGATAATGTACATGAGCCATTTCAAACTACTGAGAGTTGATAAAAGCGGTAAATCTTATGGACGGGTAACTACCCGCATAACTTGCACTAGGTCATATCTTAGGATGGAGAGCCATGTACTAGTATCCGGTGGTAACAGCAAGCTATACAAAGCCCTGTAAATACACGCCCTCTCCCCCCTTATTAAATACTAAATGAGTTCGGTTCTTGTATTCCACGCCATACATTTTTGTATAATTAATGCACTTATGAAAACTTCGAATTAGTACCAAAACATTACCACGGCAACCGATAGTGTAAGTTAAAGTTTTATGTATTTTCCTATGCCTCGGGAACAGTTTTATTTTCGGGATGAAAGGTAACTTTTTGTACCCCTCACAATGTGTGTGGAAAATTTCATGATGGTCGAATCGTTATGGAGTTAATGCGTAGCAAAGAAACTCACATTTGCATTTATAATATTAGGATAAACTAGTTAGTGCGGAATCGGTGAGACTATATATAGTTGTATCGTAAAATAATCGAAGTTTCTTTCCCACTTCTCATAAAGCATACACGTATTATATTGTAATCTTATTGGTTCGACCACAAAAACTGCAATTTTTCTGTTAGACCAAATAATTTTTGGTCAATTTAAAATGATCAATTGAAATGATAATGAATTTAAAAGTTTTTTCCGTATGGTGTTGGTATTTCCATGGTATTTTATCAAAAAAAATTTAAATAACATACAATTTCCATAAGCTTATTCATTTTATTTAACTGCGTAAAATGAAACAAAAAATATTTTAATTATAAGAATAATAGGTAAATATTAATATTATTTTACATGCTAAATTAATTACCGTACTTAAAAGGCTTGTCTTTGTTGGAAGCAAGACGTCGTTGCTAATAGGGTTTTGATAGCATCGCTGACGCTGGTTTTAGTATATAATTAATTCCTATTTATATGTGTCGAAACATTAGATCTCTACATCCGTCTGAGCATGAAGCCTGGGACTACAAATAAAGACATTATTTTCTGTATAAAAAAATAATTACAGTGTTTTTATAACAATTCCAATAGACGTTAAATGCAAATATGTATTTTAATATGGTGTATAATAAATTGAGGTCATTAGAATGGTGCGTCATATAATTTAATTGTAAGACAAACATTTGCGATTGTACTGCTACAGGTATACAAAAGATAGGAAAAAACCGGCCAAGTGCGAGTCAGACGGCACGTAAGGTTCCAGGTACCATTATCTATAAAAAATCACGTTTACTGTATCGGAGCCCCTTTAAATATTTATTTTATTACTGCTTTTTAGTATTTGTTGTTTTAGCGGCAACAGAAATACATCATGTGTGAAAATCTTAACTCTCTAGTTATCACGATTCATGAGATACAGCCTGGTGACAGAAGGACAACGGAGTTTTAGTAATAGGGTTTTACCCCTTGGGTACGGAACCTTTACCTTATGTGTGCAAGGCAAAGTATATATTTTTGGCTTACAACCATGACCAACACACACACACACACACACACACACACACATGTGATAGAGTTGTATCTTTATTAAACGTCTAATTTCAAGCAAATAAGTTCTGTTGAAAGTTGGGTTCAGATTTTAAAATCTGTGACCTCTTAAGTCATACGATCTTTAAAGTTAATTCACTCTTTAATTTTTGGACCCTCCATTTCAAAATCATTTTAACAAATTGAAAAAAGGAATAAAACATTAAACAAGGAAACTACTACCAAAAGGACCAGTGTAAAATAAAAATATTGTGTCTACGTCATTCTAAAGGAATAAATGCGAGGTTTTTTTAAACATACATATTTATCAAACCGTAAAAGTTTTTAGCTACTGCGTATCCACCTCATAAAAGAATTGTCGTGTTACATTTTATAGTATTGTGACCTAAGTGTTACATCAAACATTCTAAACGATACTAAAGTATTGCTCTAAAAGCAAAACTGTTAATATATATATATAAGATAAGTATTTAGTGTTATTATTTGCCTTAAATTCATCAAAAAAAACATGAAATATGGACAACATACAAATGTAATTCATTATACGCAAGTCCTATCTCAATTCCGTTGAATGTTTCATGTTATTTACATGTTAAGCGGTTGCAGCAACAGACAACAAAATGTGAGATGAGTTGCCGTCCTCTAAGCGGGTTATAGACAATGCAATGGCAGAAATTTTTTGAGAAGACTAAATCGGCACAATCCACGCATGGGCGAGTAAGACTGGCTGCCCCGGATTCGCACCCTCGGGCCTGCCACTCTCCTGTCACGGCTTACGCAAACCGGTTGACAGCCTCCAATAATTCGTCACGAAAATGTGTTAATCGCGCGCCGTACACTTTTACGCTCGACAACACTAAATTAGATTAGGCCGATGACAATGGAGACATCTGTACCGAAACGCGAGATGTCATATTTTGACAGGTAAAAGTCACACATTCGCGCAGAATGTACCCTCGTCTGCCCACATACACGTGTTAGTCGTATCCCACGCGAACGGCCGAATCTCGATGCTACGAGTGAGCCTTTTTTGTAACAAAGGAGCTGATTTCACGCGGCGCGAACACTCATCCGATTGTCGCGAATTTCGTTATCTCGTATTAGCTAGCGCGCGGTGATATTGAAAAAATAATACGTTTGGGATTTGACGGCCCCCATGTGTGTACGGCAGCTTCCTTTTCACTGCGACTATCTTACAAACGAAACAGGGATGATAAATTTATTTAATGTATACAAATGTTTGGACATTTTTATTTTGCTGTCGTTTAGACATAGGTAACATAATTTAGTTCGCCATATGTTTTGACGGCACAACGCTCCGTGTAGGAAGTAGAAAAAAATGTTTTACGAGTTGTGAGAGTATGACGAACCGGTCGCTTTCCGTGTGTCATCCTAGCTGGTTCGAAAAATAGCATTTTTTTTATGCACGCAAAAAGTTATTGATAAATGCGACCGGCGAACGAATGCGACGACTGAATCACTTCAATTACTCCACGAATGTATTATCGCGCTCGTAATGTATTATAATTTTAACAAGACTAAAATTATTAGTACCATGTGTCTGTTGAAAGAGCTTTCTTTTTCGCTAAATGAGAGTATCTTTATTCAGTATCTTTTTCATTTCGCGTGTAGCAATGATCAAATTTAAAAAGTTAAATTTGCAATATCGATTATTTTTTCATATTTTAATCGATATTAAGTCGAACATTCACCTGATAAAGCAACTATAATGATCGCATCGATTGCTAATAAAAATTTGCCAGCTCATTAAGCTAGAGCTGTGATAGCGGGTCGCATTCTAATTGATCTGGCCGAGGGTAATTATTCACAGGGGGTACGTAACGTAATTATTGCTCGGGTAGCCCTTTTTCCTTGTCGTTCCCCCCCCCCCCACCCGTTTCGTCGCTAATCACCGCCGACGCCCGGTGCCGATGACGTGCCGCAACTGTGTCTTGGATGCGATGACAGTATTTTAATATATTTTGCTGTCGTATGTTAATTCCGCGGCATATGGCGCCGTAGTGCAGCGGCGGTAAGCTTCGCGATATGTAACATACCGAATATGCCGTATTCGATTTTGAATTTTGTAATAATTAATGGATACGTCTTCGCACAGACGTATTGCCAATAATTAAAAAAGATTTTACTCCCGTACCTTCTGCTCCGTATCCCGTACCTCACAGTACTTGTAAAAATGGCAGGTTTAGGATCATAGGCACTCAACAGGTTAATATGCTTCATCATAATGTATATGTTTGTAATATGTATGTATATATGTTTCCTCAAAGATATGAATCGTTATACATGAAGTGTGTGGTTAAATGAGGAACGCGCCGTCGAAATGTCGAATTAAATGGATCTTGGAAGTTAACGTTCAACATATTTGACTATTGTGATATTACAATTGCGGATACCAATTGCGGGTAAAATGTGACGTTCGATCAAATAGCCTTCGTCCTCCTTCGTCTCTATACGAACTCAAGTGTAAACGAGGCAAGCGAAAACGAGTTCTAGTTTCTCAGTTCGTTGTTTGACTGAATAAATATATTTACAGTCTTCATTGATACAGATTAGATGAAACTGGATATGATAACTAATGCTAAATGAGCAACTGCCTAGTTGTAGAGATTTTGTTCATTAATGGAAGAAGGTGGCAAACAAGCGACTTATTTTAGATATTCAATATTATATCTGTTTCCTGTGAGATCACTATACTTCCCCCGCAAACATTCTATCCATCCATCCAAGCAAAGATTGTCCACTGTGCAGCTCTACCAATACAATTCTGGTCGTATCTTAAGAACGATTTTGGGTCAAAATTGCTTTGAAATTTCTACGCCCTTATAGAAAATAGGTACAAAAAAGAGGAGTATTAATATCAGAATTTATATACAAAGTGTATTTTTCCATTTATGTTGCTAATGCATTTGCGGTAACTCGGTAGTTGACCATGTGCCACTGGCAGTCTTTTATTTTATTCGTTGCAGAGTATAATACTGTGAAATAAATGAACATATCTAAGACAGTGTGCCCGTAAAAGCCATGCTACACAGCGGCCAAACTACATTGATAAAACGCGCACCATAAATAACCTTTACCCTTGACTGTTAAAGAACCTACGTAGGATGAAAAGGAGATTTATATTTGTTAAGAAGTTGTTCGTCTTCATAAGGCCTGACGTTTCATTTCTGTCTAGGCAGGCTGACAAGTGCTAACCCTCCCACTTTCCCTCGTACTCCCCTCTGAAGGGAAGGGCCCCCCTTGTTATGCATAAAATTTTGTCTTATTACTTTCAACTTTTGACGGGACAAAGTTACCAAGTTATTTTGTTATTAAAATTTTTGGTCGCTGCCGACGGGTGGATCTTGGTCCGGGTGTAGATGCGAATTAAATTATAAAGCAAAGAACTTATTTGATTGAACAAACCTTGGAATCCACGGATTAGTGTCGCGAATTCGCCGCCGACTCGTTGTCGTGATTCGCGCTTTGTACGTTGAACTGTCGGGAACAAAAGGGACGGAGCGACGAGATAGAGCAGGCTTACTTTGTAAGTACCTCCTGGCGTTATAGGCGGCGCTTAAAACTTATCGTCTTCGGTTTCGTTCAAATTGCGAAGTCGGTGAAATAAAACTGGCGATTTCGAGTCGGAAAAGTAAATTGTTGTCAGGTTTTCATGCGAATGAATGTGCCCTTTGCTTGCGAAGGGCGGCGAAATGTATTCAGAAATTCTTTTTATATTCCTTTGTCATGAGACCGATAACTTAATTTTTATACTTAACGGTAATTTTCCACGATACACGGCTAGAATACGATTTTTATATTGTAATTGTACGACTTTTCATGACCGAATTTCTAACAGAATGCGGGGATTGTTTTTGATACTTTAATATCGAATGGAAATTCATTGTATGAAAGTTCTAAGTTACACCGCGCTGCAATAGTACCAATATAAAATTTAACAATTCAATCAAATTAAAAACAGCACGCCACATCATCTGTTGCACGAATTGGCCGGCTCAACCAGTGAAATACCACGACCTCACAGAAAACAGGCGTGAAGTAGAAGTAGTCTGCTTTTCGTGCGATGAGTGAGGTGCCGGAGGCCTAATTGCAGTCCTCCTCTCCTTTCCACCCTAATCTTTTAAGGATAGGATGGGAACGGAAAGAGGATTGGACGGGGAAGGGGTTAACAGGGAAAAGAAAATGTCCTTTTTCATGTCTCTATCTCTCCTCTATCATTAAAGGTAAAGGTAATAGAATAAAAAACATTTTATTTATTGTGTGGCTAATTGCTTTTCTCAATTGTTAAGTAGTTATTTCTTTTTCTCTGTAGAACCTAATATAAAAAAACAGTGAGACCTATACCCACATTTAGCATATTGTGTAGGTAAATGTCGACCACTGTCGTTGCGTATATATGTACATATAGTTTAAAATCTAAAATATTTATAAAACAAAAAAACCCGCATGGATTAATCTTCACAAGAAAGCTTGCTTAAACTTTGATTCATAGTGTCCAGGTTAACCTCTAGCTATATAACAAAACAAATTAAACAGCTTTAAATTTTAAAGCGTCCCGCTTGATAGAGAATTGCAAGAAGCGAAGAGGCTGCAGAGATGGAGGCGGACGAACATCTGTTCCCGGCATCGCGACAAATTAACACGATCCGAGCAAAGTGTGGCTCGCAACTCGCAACCATTGCCGACGCGAAACGGCCGCCCTAAAGCCGCCCTTAAGCGAAACGCCAGATGGTCGCTGCACTAAATTTCACGTAACAACGGTTTGTTTTAAAATTTGTAATCATTCTCACATTTTACGACGGCGTACGGTCCGTTTCGGAAAATTTGATACGACCGTAAAGCCTGTTATTGTGTTAGAATTCCAGTTAATTAAAAGTTATGAATTTTGAACGCGCGACTTTACGAGTATTGTGCCGTTCGTCTGACGCGCGGTTGAAACGCTCGTTTGAATTCACCTTTTATTTTTTTGTATGAACGTTAAGATAGCGCCTTTTTACTGTTAATGAGCGAGTATAACGTTTATTAAATACTATATTCTTTTCTTGTATCAAAAATTCACAATAGACAATTTAGCTTACAAAGTTGTGTTAGTTTCAAATGCACTCGTCGGTAATAAAGATAACATAGTTCGTTACAGCTC
This sequence comes from Papilio elwesi, assembly GCA_029849275.1. NCBI lineage: Eukaryota > Metazoa > Arthropoda > Insecta > Lepidoptera > Papilionidae > Papilio > Papilio elwesi. Next base: position 13,686,338 of record CM056717.1, on the reverse strand, counting down.
TAGCATATTTCATTTATGTATTAAACTAATTAAAATAATACAAAAAGTATACATTTTTAAAGACGTACCAGTCATTCGTCGATGTCTACGAGTACTTGAATACGTCTGTGTTTCAAATGTCTAGCTTTATTATATTACATTGCCTTCTAGTTAACTTCTTAAAGGAATACAATGCAAGAATTCCCGTCGGAAGCAGATAGCGTGTGCTACAGCTTAGCTGTTTTTATATACATATGTTACCGTCAGATTGCAAATTTAGTTAGTGACATATACCGGCAAATTAAGACTGTGCCTGAGGTCTTATATAGTTTTGTTAGAACCGTCAGAGACTAACTAAGCACATGCATTTCTGAAAAGGAAACACAACACGTGTCGAACTATGAACGCGGTCGAAACGCGCTATGATGGCGACCCGAAATATTTGCATTTTCAATTAAAACAGTGGTATGTGTAAATTTGAGTGTTTAAAAATTCAGGAAAATATATATTGTAGAACGCTATGAACGTAATGATAAGGTGAATTGAACTTAATTAATTTATATCATAAACAAATCTTCAAACTATAGTACTTCATAACAATAAAAATAATTAAAGTATAACAAAAACATAAAATTAGCTACCATTATTCAGTTTTTTAATCAAATAATTTAATCACAATTCAACATCTCCGTTATGCCAGAGCTAATCCCTACTAATATTATAAATGTGAATGTCAGTTTGTTTGTTACGCTTTCACGCGACAACTACTCAACCATCATATGGAAACTTTGTACACATCTATTTGGAGGTATTAGTAGTAACATAGGGCACTTTTTATGAAAAAAAATTAAAATAGTATATAAAAAGCGAAGGAAGTATGTTCCCTATAGACCTATAGACTCCGAAACGGTTGGACCGATTTCGATGAAATTTACATTGATTGTCCAGATTGGCACAGCGGGTGTTCCTGTGTTTGGTAGCGATCGGATCAACATAATTAGTGGTACCCGGCCGAAGCCGGGGCGGGTCACTAGTAGTTAATATGTATAATGTAACATTCTTACCCTTATAAAATTAATAATTTACTCGTTAATATTTGAAGAAACAAACGTTCTAAGAATGAGTGCAACATATTAAAGTTGGTGCTTATAATTGGCCATGCACCAACATAATCTACCAAATCTAGGAGTTATTATTTAAAGTAATTATTTAATTAACGGCGTGTAGCAGTGTTACCCTCTTAAGCGAGTTTGGGACAACAAGGAATTAAGTACGGGGTTAATGTTAACAAGAGCATACGTACTGGTTATTGTCTCGACACTCGGGGACCCCCCGTCGAGGTATTTATGGCTGCTATACCCAACTTTTGGCACACACAAGCGGAGCCGCTACCAGCGCAATTGAAAAATTTAAACAATCATCGACAATATCGAAATAATACTCATCCATTACTGTTTTCTGTTGAATCTTGTCCGGTAAATTTGATCGCAAGCAAGTAATGGAAACTGTCCTACTAAAATTATAACATTAGTAAGCGCATTATGTCATGGACGAACTATGACTGTTAACAATGTTACTCTTACCCTACGCTTTTAACATCATTAGTTGTGCGAGATTTCGTACGAAAGCATAAATGTGTATTTGTTTTCTTAGCTCAGTATGCCATTTCCACTCGGCTATTATGCCGCGACGTCGCTTAATCGTTGTGGGAAAATATTTTGACTAGCTTTCTTTTGGTAATTTATAGCATTTTGACCAGGTTTTTAAATTATAAGTCACTTTTTTATGAGGTAGCTGCAGCTGTGCTATATCTTAAATAGCTAGCTAGAACGGAAATAAATAACATACATATATAAAATGTTTGGAAAGATAGTGATATTGCATAATCAAGTGTCAAGTCTCGCGAGGAATTAAATTTATTATATTGGCTCGATATTTGTCCGCATGTAAAATAAACAATCATATATATAGCTTAGGAAGTTTTCGATGCATTTAACGTAATAAAATTGAATATGCGATAAATGATATAAAAGAAATATGTACAATATTTATCAGACATCGTAAGATAACAATAAATAAATAGGCGCTCACGCCTGTAACCCAGAGGGTTAGGCAGAGTTCATGGATATCCATTTGGCGCGATCCTGGCACACACCTCTCGCTTCTTACAAGCATGCTCGTCGTGTAGGAGTACGCCTTAATATCGCTTTTTTAGTGTGTTGTCAATGATTGATATTCGTTCTCAACACTGGGAGTGTTTTCTCACTTTTGCATAGTAAATTTGTCTTGTCGCTCTCCCTCTATTAAACACGCTCGGATCACCGAAGTGTGCCTTTCTCATTTCCACATTCACAACATTCACTTTAAGCCAAACTTTTTCCTTATTAAAATAGAGTTACTATTTTTAAACCTGGTATTTGGATGGGTTACACGAATTTAACAATGAGCTAGTTTTGTAGCAGAAAAATGTTTTGTATTTAAAAGAAGGCACATTCACTATTTTCATAAAATAATTCGAAACTAATTCTTAAATCATTATTTACCAATTTTTTTGTAATTGTAAAAAGCGAATATCAATATTAAACTAACTGCTCAGAACAAGAGACAACATAATGAGACACGCCAGCTACAATACCTAGACAGGGACCAACATTATGTAATGTCAGGGAAAAAAGTCGAAGTGTAATTTTAATGAGCATCCAGAGGGTTGCCCTCCGGCCACTTCGGAAGCATGTCTACGCACACAAAGAGCCGGGGCTCAGTTCAAGTGACTCTTAGGAATCTAAAATGTTTCCGCAGATAGCTCCAGGCGGATTGTCCCGTTATATAAATGTTTTCTATTGTAAATTTTTACATACAGAGTCCGCCCGGCGTCAACCGTGGACAGTTCATAGGGGGCGCAAACTTTTATTTCGTCGTTTTTTTTATCTGTGTGTCGGCGACAATTCTTTAAGATGTCGCTTTTATCACATCCCTTTGTGGGGAATTCGGATTGTTGCAAATCTGTTGATGACGGTCGCTAAGCCACATTATTTTTATTTCTTTGAACTGTTGGGAAGCTAATAAGCATTTTTATTTTTTAACGCATGCTTTATTATCCATCATATACTTCTACATATTTCCATTTAGAAAACCGAACTACATAGGTCTCCAATGTTTGACCACTAGTAATGAAGTATTGTGAATAGTGCGTGTTTGAAAACGCAATAGGTATAACAGAACACTCTTGAAGTTGTAGTAGTTTCGTTTTAGGGCTTCTCGGTAGCGCTGCGATTGTACAATTTGCTTAGATGTCTTGAGATTTAATATAATAAAAAATGTTATTCTACGAATGCGTAGAGTATAAAGTAGTGGGTTCGAATCTATCATTTGACGTCGGTCACAGTTGGAAAGGTTATATAACTGTTAACAAAATAGGTTAAAAGAATTGTTAACAAAGAAAAAATACTGTCGTTAAATTTAACTTTGGCCATAAACAAAACAATAAAATATGTCCATAAATAATATTAGGTGGGCAGAACTTTTACGTATTTTATTATGAATGTTCCTAATTATATTACAAATTAAAACGAAACGGGCATTGAAGAAGCATAGCGCAAGCGCCTCCACTACAAAGGCGGGCTTTCCCTAAGCCCCCTTGCGTTTCAGGAGTGACACTGTAAACAAAAGTATCATATAAGTTTATTAATTACACGGCCCCTCCGTTGCGAGCCTTCATGAATATTAATTACTGAATACCGAAAGCTTTAGAACGCTCAAGAAGGGAAAGTTTTACAAAGAGCCTTTATTATTTAAGAAGTAACGTCGATACGGCGAAACGAATTATGCTCACTTGTACTTGTTAAACAAATAACGACTCTTTCATACCAGATGTAGTGTTTAAATTCGTTTGTTATTTTAGCCATTTATCATAACTCCATAAGAAAGTGGCGGAAGAAAGTCAATAGAGTCGGTAGGAGTTACTTGAGGGTAGACTTTTCGTTTGGTTACAGCTCCGCCCTAATCATTCCTTCTTGTGCGTTTTACTTATGTTAATTAAAACAACGACATTCTGTTTGATATACTCTAGCTTAGACGGAAATCTATTGAACAGGAGAAACCAAAACATAAGCATTTCACCCGCTTGAATGGATAGTATGTATGTCTTTTATTTTCGGAAAGTCGAGTCCATTCAAAGCCCACCGATATACACAATATAACGTATACAAATATGTGGTCAAGGTCCAGACTATTTCTTATTTGGAGCCCAACAGTTTTGGTGAAAGGCCAATGGTTTCTCTTTTTATCTACCGCATTTGGTTCAAATAATGATGAGAGTTTACGTTTTATTGTATACATTTCTTACATAATCTTTCAAGTCAAGAAAGCAATTAAAAAAATGGGGTAAGAATTACATTTTGCTTTACTAAAAAAGATAACATAAATTTCACATTTTCAAAATTTTTCATTTTTCTTATTTCATTTGCGTATTTTATTTATAATGCATGGTTTTGAAAGTCCAGATAAAATGAACTTTTGTTTAAGAGCATGTATTATTACGTTTTTGGGATTTGAATGTAGAAATTAGGTACATGCTTTAACATAAGGTTGTTTTCTTGAAGAATCCTAAGTTGTATAATTTGAATTAGACCGATGGAGATATATTATATTGTAAGTCGTTTGCTCGAGGCACGAGGGTGCCCGAAAACATATATATTTGATTGATACTCCATATTTATATAGCAGCTTCATCACAAAATCTGACAAACGTGCACCTGCTCTACTACGCAGAATCGAAACAAACTAATGAACAGAAATTAACCTTTCAAGTTGGATATCGAACCTAGGCTACAATAACTTTTTAACTATTTTTTTAATTGTGTGTACAATCATTTACATAATTGTAAAAACTGTATTATCGTAATTCAAGATATCCTATTCACTAGAGCCGACATGCGGCCACCTGTCCAACATGCTGCCTATGTCGGCATACAAAGACATTATCTTATCTAGTATTATAATTTTAATACATCAACGTATCCATTTCATGAACTTACCATACAAAAACGACTCGGCGTGTCCATTAAGTGGGACGTTATTCAATTTTATTCAAAGAAAAGAATCTTAATTTTTATCAGAAATACTTCGTCTAATAATATACTACATATTGATATAGATAGTATAATCCTATTTTACTAATAACCTACTGATATTACAAAACATATACATACATATTTATAGAATTAACGGATTACACGATTATGTTTTCCTGGTAGTTAATAAGTGGATCAAGCGAAGGTCTCGTTGTTGTGAATTATATGCATTCAGCATCAATTCGTTGGTGAAATACTTTTCTAAGCAATCTCCTGCTCGGGCTGACAGTTCTGTAAATTACTGATCTGTCATTCGTACCTATATTTATTCTGAGATTTTTTTGAGTACTTGTAGGTTAGGACAGACGATGAACGTTTGATGATTAATAAATAGAAATGTAAATATTACATTATTTATTTAACATAAATAGCTTTCAAAAAGAAATATTTCGTATGTCTAGGCGATATATGTTTTGAACAATGTACACGATGAAATCACGATGGGTATTCGAAAACCATTACGACGCACAGCGACAGGCCCATATAAATTAATTCCTCATATCAACCACGGACAAGTATCGTTTAATTTAATTTGAAGGCTCAAGCAATTTGACAAAACTTCTGTAATAAAATTATCGAACATTGACCGTGGTTTCTGATAAAGCGAACCGAGTGGGTGTGGACCGGGTATCGAACGCGCGACCGGACACAGCTCCACATGTTAATACACGTAAAACGAAGATTATCCATAAAACCCACAAAAGGTGCCGAGTTGTCTTCTTGATCCGCCCCGGCCCGGGCGCACGTTGTTGTAAACTTTAGTTTTATTTTAAACCACTTCCTGTTTCTTTAGTTACTCGTTAATAAAAAAACAGTTAAATTTAAACGGAAACAACTTTTTATTGTCTTTGTATTCAAATATTATAAATCAAATTTTTGAATAATTTAATTATAAAATTATTGGTATGGGTGTCACACAAACAAACAAGAAAAAGTTATTAATTATTTGTTTACAACCTTACAACTTTAATAAATATTTTCTGTAAAACGAAAAGCTTGTAATAATTTAATTAGCAGTCGGTGTGTACTTGCTTTGGAAGTTAGAGGACGCGACTTAGGAAACAAACGTGGATTGCTTATTCATTCATCAGTGAAATGCGATCCCCAGCAAGCACTTAAGCACTTAGCGCAAACATATCGATTCTCAATACACGCAGCGCCCTGGGGACGAGACGACAATGTAAAAACGCGCCGATGCCTAACGCCGCGCGATTCACTTATTTGTTCTCTTGTGCGGTGAACGCGAGTTAAACTGGGGTTAAAATCGCGGAGGGCCGGCCCCGGCTTTATAATATTATAACGTGTAAGGAGTAAAAGAGTCGACGTTATCTCCTACACGAGGCCGATTCCTGACCGCTTTAATGGGAAAAGCATGTTAGAATTAAACTAAACAAAGACGACGCATCAATTAGGGGCGCTCCTTTTTTTCCTCTTCGAAAAGGGCTTAACTTTTTAAAGATTGTACGTTGACCGAGTTGCGCCCACCGTTCCTTATTTTTTACTGCCCACTTTGATTAAATCGATCTGAATGACTCTTGTATGGATTTCAATAAACTTGATAAAATGATAAGTCCGTACAAACCTTTTACTTACTTCTTTAGGGAAAGACCATTATAGACAGAAAAAAATGTAGCATCCCTATTCTGAAACCATTTTCTCAATTTTTAATTTAAGTACTCTAGAAGTATTCTCGTTTATCGTCTCTACTCTTAACTTATTCTTATTCCTGAGATAAGATATAAAGATAATCTTTAAGACCGAATCGGACTTTTGAATGTTTTATTGAACTTGCTTTAATTACTCGAACATATCTCTTCACCATCCGCCGACGTTAACGTAATTAAACTACGGCGATTTCGCTTTGTTAATAGGTAAATAATGAACGCCGATTGGTTCGTCACTAAAACTAAAATTGCGTAGCGCCGTATCGGAAATACAAACATGCAATACAGTAATTGCACAATCAAGTTTATGACATCTAGTTAACATCGTGCCCTCGCATCCTCTCTGCCCGGCCAGCTGCTTAACAGCTTCACAACAATGCTCTGTAAGGGCAACGAATTAAATTCTACTATTGCGCATTGCGACAAGATGCACCTTATCGCGAATGCCGCTATACGTAGACTGGACTTTGATCGTACGAAAAAATGAAACGCAATAAACGACATCGACGACGACGTCGATAAAGTCGGTGTAATTAAGACGAAGTAAATATATGGAACGTATTGACGGATCGTAAAGTTAAAGGATTCAAAACAACACAAACTGCAAGGTACGGTTTACGACGGCGACCAAACTGCTTTTATTGTTGTTGTAAAATTCACGATCCATTATTAATTATTACAGACATCATTAATCTACTAATCTATTTAGGGACGCACGATAAGAATCTCATTTAAAGTATTGAATGAAGAGTGTCCGTAGTGGACTCGAGATAGCCTTAAATTAGCTTCTTCGGGCATGTCATAAAACAGCGTTGTATACTATACAAAACATACTTTATGCGCGGAAACGTAAGGTTGTGTTTCTGTTTATTTGTTTTGTAACGTACGGCATAATGTTATGAGAAGAGTGCCGTCTGATTTATTACAGGTTGGTGTTTAAACGACAAATGCATCGAAACAGATAGGAGCGACATGTCCGACATCGGAGGACCGATGTCGACCACTATAAGCGTCGCATACATTGCATTTTCAACTATAGACGTGACAGAGGATATTTCAAAACTTAAGGCGACTTAACAGTTGTAAAGTTATAGGAATAATGTCGATGTTTTTTTGTATCTATAAATTAGTTTTTGATCATTTCTTTTAACAGTAATAGGAAATATGAAAATAACAAATCACTCAAGCGATCGTAAGAAAGTATGTCTGCCGTGAATATGAATGGTTGGTTAATAGCAAAGTGTACGAATGAAAATTTAAGACAAATGCAATGGTGATACAAATCCGTAAAAAGGTGTATACTTTCATAAAGCATTTCTTAAGAGACAAAATACTTAAATAAATAAGATTTACGATACAAAAGTTTATAGCGGTATGGACGACATAGTTTTATTACATATGTGTACCTATTTTGATTTATTAAATTTTAGGCATCGTTAAAGAATGAGAGGATTAGTCTACTTGTTTGGATCATTCCCATCAGTTTATTTATTTATTATAATTGATAATAATTAATATAACAATACATTTCAAATATATTAAAATTTTTGACCAAATTCAACGTACAAGTTTTGTTATTTATCTATTAACACAATCATTTAGTATTTCATTTAAAATGTATTATAGAAAACAAAAATTGAAAAATGCCCAGTGTTTAGTTCTTATGGCGAATTACGGTGAACAATCGTAAGATCAACAGAAGTATTGTATCTCGTGTGCGTCGAAATCGTCCAAAAACCGGATGAGGGTTTCTTTAGGACATAATCTTTACAACAAAACTGTGATCCGATCGCGCACTAACGAAGCAACAGGAACATGTAGATAGATTTAAGTAGCGTACACATAAAAGAAATCTGGACATCGCCCATCAATATTCTGCCATGAATTCAACTGCCTACAAAAGAAGGAATTTTTCAAAGAAGATTTAAAAAGTGTTATTTATTGCTTCCATATTGTAAGGTATAAAGCAGATACTCTCTAATATAATGTACCTATCCATTATTACGCCTTAAGGTATCCCCTATGGACCCAGCCGTCTCCGTTTATGAGTAGCAGTCTCTTTAGGAAGAGAATCATTGTGGACGCAAGAAGTGTTACTCAGAACAGTCCTGCTTCACATTCTCTATCATAGTCTAGTCCTCTCATACGGTATGTTAAGAAGCTTAAGCTTTTTGGCTTGTAATTAATATTGTCACGATTATCTTTGATAAAATTAGATTTATTTGATGGATATACATTTAAATACAACGTAAACAGTGCTTCATACAATCACTAAATTAAATAACGTAAATTGATATTTAATCTTTATTAGAATATTAAAAATATGCTGTATATTATTTCCTAAGAAAAGATTATTAAAGCTGATCACATCCTAAAGTAACCTGGAGCTTTACCGCTCTAGATATATACGTATTTGCTTTTTACGGCGCTCGCTAAGAGATTGTATTGTATCTGAGTTGCACCTATACGGGTGAGATTGCTGTTCGCCTTTGTACATACCTGGTCCGGACCTCTGGGGGGAAGGGGCCTACGGGGGAGTGAGCATTAGTACACAGCCTGCTGCGCTATTCCCCGCCACCACATAGTTTTGTTCGCAACCTCTCCGCGGCCCTCCAGCTCCCTGTTTAAGGCCTAGTTATCACTAATTGGATATTTTCGAGTTATTGTTGTCGGGTACTTAAGGTTTAACAATGGGACACAATACCCCGGGTACAACGGTATCACCGAATTAGCGTGAAGTATTGTAACATTAATTGTACATCGAGTACGCTTTCAGCAAACATTACAAGAGAGTGCATATTTAATGAGCGAATATAATATACACTGTAGAGTACACAATGTATTAATAAAGTGTCTTTTGAAAGGTAAACCTACTTTTATTCACAATGTTTTTCGACTATAAGTAGCTGTATAAATGTTTTCACCGCCATTACTAGGTACACATTCTTCCCGGCGTTGCCTTGTCCAAATTGAAATTTATCTGATACTCCTCACTGAAAACATGACGTCAAAGAAGAAGGAATAAGGCGTTAAGCAGAAGTATTCTGGTTTCGTCTTAATACTGAGGTGCCAGCGGCCTTATTCTGGTTTTTATAATTTTATAGTAAGGAAAGGACGGGAAAGAGGGCAAGAGATATGACGGGGAAGGGGAGGGCTTACAAGAGGTTATATATTTTTTCAGTTTATACCCTACTCGGTCCATTATATGCAACGCTTCTGCGACTAGTTGCAGATGCCTATGGGGGGCGGTGACTTACCTCAAACCCGTTTTCCACCTTCTTCTATCAAAAAGACACCACGGGTAGATGTATTATGGACAATACTATTAACGTGAATGTTAGTGAGGATTGATGTGTGGCTTTATATTATATTTACGAATCTTTCGCGTGAAGCCATTATTATTATTATCCATTTACTAAATAATAATGATTCATCAACCTTTTTAAATTTATTTTCTCATTGCAGGGACACAGGCCTCCTTTCCGGGAGAGGGATGATTTGTTTAATGGATAATAATAATAACATAAATAAAATAATAATAAGCTTTTGTAGTTTATTTATAAGTAAGTCTGAAAAATGTTACCAAATGACAATATAAAACGTGATAGTTAGGCTTAATTGTTTTTCTTCATGAATTCGCATGAATCACATGATAATAACTGAAAAGACAAAACGAACTAACTAGAAACTAAGATATAATTTCAAGTTCTTCTTTGTAGGTGAGGTTTAAATTTTTATAGCGGAAAGGCAATATATACCTTTTTGCTTATTCTGTGAGGTCGATTCCCAATTCCTATTCGTGCGACAGCTGCCGCTAGCAGTAGTACAAGACTAAAGACTAAAACTGTGACTGGACTACTGTCCATTACGAAGTACCCGGGTAAACATGGGTCTTCTGACTCATCGTTTTCCGGATTCTTATGGGCTGTTATGATCCCTAAGCTCAATAACAAGCTACAAAGTAATCGGATCTATAATAAGTATGAAGATAATTTAATAATTTAAAAAAAAGTCGTCGGTCGTTGCTTGGCCTTAAGGAAGCGTGGCGGAACTGCATCCGCGCACGTTCTTGTTAACCGATGCCGCCTTGAAGCTTAAAGCAATTTGCAAGAGTTCATACCATCGCCGACCTGTTTGTTCCATAGTTTTATTAAACGCATCTAGTGAATGCAATTGCAAATTGCTTGTGATATTAAAATTGTTTAATTTTGAATAATTCACTCAATATACTACTTGTTTTGACGTTAAAACAATTAAATTTTATGAGTCTTTATGACATGTGTCCTGCAGTTTCACACATCGTCCCGGTTAGTTTAAACGAAATAATGTTTTCTATATATATTTTTATAAGATTTTAGTAGAAATTGTTATATTATAAGAATTAGAGTAATTCGTAATAAACAATATTTACATTTTCAGCAAACGATTATAAAGTTGCGGCATGCTTGCGGTAGAAAGAAGACTTTTTTTCGAATCCGGCCGCTAGTTTCAATATAGTTAAATTAGCGGGTTTAAATAAACTTTTTTTACTTTGTTATATTATGATTATATTAAATAAATAAAATAAATATGCACTCACGCCCGTAACCCAGAGGGATACGCAGGGATCATGGATTTCCATTCGGCGCGATTCTGGCACACCTCTCTCGCTTCTTCTACATTCATACATATACACATACATGCTCGGTCGGTTATGGGTGCACCCTATATTGCCCTTTTTAGTGAGCCACTAATCTGATCGATATAAGTTCTCCTAGGACATCCCCTACCAACACCGCCATTAACTTTTGCAGCATAAATTTGTTTCGTTATTCTTTGTTAATCGAAGTATACTTTTCTCAGCAACTATTATTATATTAAAAAATATATAAACACCTTTATAATTCGAAAGCGGAAGAGGCGCCTCGCTATAGTTCAAAAACAATTTATAATCAAGTATAGCGCCCACTGAACTCGTCACGCAAATGCTTCAGAAAAATATGTCACCCAATCGTGATGCTTTGAATTGCTCGAACGAGCTATTAACTGACAAATCTATATTACGCTTAAAGTCTATTTTTCCATTTTATCAGTACCCAAGCTTGTTAAATGAAAAAAAATGTTTAAATTCGATTGGTAGTTAGAGCGTTCAAACAAATAATGTGTTATTATGATTGCGATATGTATATTATATATGATATTAGATGTCTGGTTATGTAGAGAATAACAATGAAATAGATAAGAGTACGAAGTAAAGAAGTGCATGAGATGGGGCTTGCGGCACATTACTTAACAAACAAACGCAGAAGTGTCTCTGCTCGAGTCATTTATTTCAGAACGAATTACTTAAATATTCAGCATTTAGTTTTGATAACTAGTCTCTGTATTTTTAATGAACACACCACCATTACACCAACATTTATAGCCTTCCACAAGCAAACCGCGTAAATAAATAAACCGTGAATGTTAATGGTCTTTTATTGGCCCTACAAGTAGTTACTTAATAGCGTACGTCTGACATTTAATAGTTAATGAGTTGGAGAGAGAATTTAAGCACATTAACATACAATTGCAAATTCAGATGTTGACTGAAGTTCTATATAAGAGTATTAATAGTGCCACTGTTTAGGTGACAATACATTATATACCTAATTTCACAGCTAAACAAAGGTTTACAAAAAAATCCCATCTTGATTTTACGTTAAAATTCTTAAGTTGCAAAGTATGATAATTGAAAATAAAAACAATTTTTTCTCACATTTCCTTGTACCGTTTGCTATCATATATTACACAGTTTCGCATCAATTTATCTCACAACTTCCACAAAATTACAACATTTATAATGAAAGTATAATTGCCGCCGTATATGGTAAATGATATTTGTTTACAACAATCATACTTTACATGAAACAATAGTCTAGATGATTAGTTTATGAATTATGATAGGAACGACGGACACATTATGGATATTATTTCAAAGTAGTCATTAGTATCTTAATCGAGTACTAAAAAATAGACGGCTTGATTCGTCATTTTCAATAGAGTTGAGAACCGAAGCTACAACATTTAATGAACTGAACAGCTGTTTAAAAGTCATAATTTAAAAGAAAATTAATTTTTAAGCAAAAACGCTTTATTTAATTCGTATGTTTCGGCGAAACGTTGACCTTGAATTTGAATACATATAATCTATAATTTATAAAGTTTGTAAGCTTTATAAGCTTACAAACTAGTTTAGTATATATAGAGTATTATCAAGATTAATAACAAATAAACCGCGCAACCTAGCAACCTGGTCCGTTACACTTCACAGCTAATCCCCATTTCGTGTAAACCTGAAGACAAGACTAACCGATAGTTTGCGCCTTTGATATAAAACAAAGGAAAACAACCCTTGAATATAAAACACTTGGAGTTCAATTTCGACTGTCTATCTATTGTTTCCGCGTGCGGGGGAAGAACAAGCCCCGACAAGAACTTTTCAGATTCGCAATCAAGCTGCGCGAAAGTTTGGAGCGAACGTAAAGTTTAACGTTGCAAGGTGGTAAGAGTTTGCCTTCTAAACGAACGTGCTGAATTCCACAGAGCAACCGTAAGGCTAAATGTTACAAATAACAATTTTAAATTATCGTTTTTGTTGAAGACTTATTTTTATACGATGATGTTTATTATTTTTAACACGTTAGAACTCAACACAGAAGTGGAGCTTGTTACATAATGAAGTACAAAAATAATACAAAGTATTTAAAATTAAGTTTAAGAGCAGCAGTTGCTTTCGAGATGTGGTGTTACCGTAGAATACTACGAATTAGCTGGACACAGAAGATGTCCAATGGGCGAGTACCCTAGTGTGTCGGTATTTACGCGAATTATTGCAGACCGTCAAAAAGAAAAAAAAGTCGCAGACTTAGGCCACGTCTTGCGACACGAAAAATATGGGCTTCTTCAACTTTAATGATGGGCAAAATCGCAGGCAGGAGATGCGTTGGACGTAGACAGAAATCGTGGTTGCAAAACACCTGGGAGTGGACTAGTATTGCCAGCGTGGACGAACCATTTCGGTTGGCGCATGACATGAATAAGTTCGCTGAGCTGACGGCCAGCCCACAGTGGTGGAGATGAAAAATGAGATTATTTCATTCTCGATTCTCACCCAAGTGTCGAATCACCCTACCGAATTTATACCCTACCTACCCTAGAATTTTACAATTACATTAGGATTACAAATATATACACCAAATTTTCTATTAGATGCCACGTGATCACAAATATAGAATCACTATTGCTTTATTATCAAAGGTAAGAGGGGTAAAAATCTAATTATGACTACCATCATTGGGTTCATAAGCATAAAATACAGAAAAAAATAAAGTTAACAAAACGGCACCCAATTAGAGTATTATGTATGAAAAACATTAAAGAAATTTGTCTATACTGTCTCATATTTAGGTAATTTTGTTTATCAAACAGGAGGCATTCACATGTCGACTTATCTCAGCAACATGTTTAGGCAGGTGTTATTGTGCGATTAAATTAATTACACTTCAGAGAAGAGAGTGTCACTCTTATTTCGATTAAGCAACTTTGTGATTTGAGCTTATACAACATATACATATAATACTAGTGATCCGCCCTGGTTTTCTTCAAGTAGCTTAGTCCTTTATGTTGTTCCAATCACTACCAAACTTCACAGGCTCACACTCTAGGCAATTTTGACGTTTTACTGAGAATTTAGTGGAAACAGTTCGAGCCGTTTCGGAGCCTATAGCGAACCTAAATACATACATACATAGATATGTACATATGTATATACATCCATACAACCAACATCTACCGCAGTGTCTAAAGACAAAACTCTATGAGCAGTATGTGTTGCCAGTGATTACTTAAGGAACCGAGACTCGCAGAACTGTTGGCCGATGGGGCCGTAAGACTTTGGAATGGTGGCCACGTACAGGTCGCAACCTAGGTAGGCCTCCCACAAGACGGACCGATAATCAGGTCAAAATTGCGGGACTCAACTGGATGAGGGCGGCAAGGGATCGATCTTAGTGGTGATCAATGAGGGAGGCCTACGTTCAGCAGCAGAAGACTGTAGGCTGAAAAGATAAAGAAGAAGACATACATAAATACACATATCGCCTTTTATATATTAAGATATGAATATAGAACTAGTAGGTAACTGCAAAAGAGTCAGAAATCTTTTTTCTTATAGTAGAAGGAGGAAAACGAGCAAGCGGCACCACTGGCAGGGCTGTCTTGTCCCATTCCGAAATCCGAAGGCTAATTAAATTACGGGGACTGTGTTAAAAATTATGCTAAGGTTAGGCCTTGTCTTGTCAGAAGTTGGTTTTCCTAAACATATCCTCCTTAGTCAACTGAACTGGGTGGCCTGAGCGATCCTCATCAAAGATTCTTCCACGCTTAAATTCGTTAAACGTTCGTTAATATCTACTGGTTGTCATAGAAGGTCCACGCAAACAATCACGGTAAACCGCACTGATTCTTACTTTTACTCCACCACACAGTTTTCCTTTCAAAAACAGGAATCGAATTTCAAACCTGTGCTGTTCTTTTTACGTTTTGAGAATTTAAAGTTCGCGCTTTCACTGAATTGCTGTTTAGTAAAAAATAAAAAAACAAAAATAATTCTGAAAAAATTCTTAAAATGGCCGTATACATATTTTAAATTTTAGTTATAAAAAAGTAAAAAATAATGGTTTAATTATAAAAACTTTACTAGTCACAGACAAAAAGTAAGAAAAACAAATAACTTCAATGTATGAAATGGCTAGAAAAGTTATAAATACATACATATATGTAAAAGTAGGTTGAACAGTCACAACAAAATAATAAGGCAACTTCATTCTAGCATCTTAACAAAAGAGTCTAGAATAAAGTTTTGTAAAGCTCACACTCCGAGGGGCCCGCCCGATTAACTTGAGGCTTGTAGACGGGGGTTTGTCTGCCGTAGAAACTAGCCGTCTCACTACTACTCTTGTAGAAGCTGTGCTGCTGTGTTTATTACACATCATCCCGCTTTTCATTTTGCTGTGTGTTGCTGTAAGTTTTTCAGTGACTGTACATATCATCCTTATTAATATTATAAACGTTAATTCGTTATGCTTTAACGCCTTAACGGCTCAACCGATCATAATGAAATTTATGACACACATAGTTGGGGTTGGGAAAAATTCCCGAAGAATAGGGAAATCAAAACCTAATACAGACTGCCATGGTAACGCATGACACATCTTTCTGACTTTTTGATTCTTTTTCGTGGCATACATCACCAATGGCAACCAAAAACAACTTTTTGAGATTTACCTTTAATTTCAAGCTAATGGTTTCAAGTTAAAAAAAATCCAGTGAGGAAGATTATTATCTTCCCTGTATTGATTGTATGCATGCGAAGCCGCGGGCAACATCTGATTTGTAATATTTGAGATCTAGTCTTTCGTTGATTAAATATGTTGCAACAATGATAGTATACAATACAGATTAGTTAATTTTATTTTACATTGAAGAATATTTTCACCTCTTTTATTTGTGTAATATTTCAAACACAGAATACCTCCATGAAGAAATGTCTGTCTCTATCAACATTCAACAGTAGAGCCCGCAACAACAACATCTGTTGCACGAATGGGCCGGCTCGATTGGTAAAAAACAGGCGTGAAGTAGTAGAATTGCATTTCATCTGAAGAGTAAGGTGCTGGACGCCCAATTTCAGTCCTCTTTCCCTGCCCACCCTTTCCTGATAAAGATATTATGGTAAAGGGAAGAGGGTGGGTTGGACGGGGAGGGGATTAACAGGGAAAAGGTAATATCCTTCTTCCTATCTATCCCCTCCTCTGTCCATTAAATGTAGGCAACGCATCTGCTACACATTTGCTTGATGCAGATGTCTATGGATAGCGCTCACTTAACATCGGGTGATCCGCATGCTCGTTTGCCACCTTCTTCCATTAAAAAAAACATGTCTGGGGGTTCGGGTCCCCAACAGGGGTCTTCCCTTTTTACTACTTAAAACTTTCCTCTTCTCTACTCAATAGAGTTTAACGGTAAACTGTCAAAATCTTATCATTGCCTCCCTTAAACCACGGCACCGTATTTATAATTTACTCATTCTTAACTATTACGGAAGTTTCTAACTTATTTCTAAAGTTCAACGAAGATCTGTACGAACGGTGTTAAATTATTCGCTTACGGGCATGTGGGCAAATATTTCAATGGTACACATTAATATATTAAAATAGGTTATCTATTTCATTCCGACGCAGTAAATCGAATAAGGTTTAGCAACTGTCCCTTCATTATTAACGAAAGCAATTAATCGATCGACCAGTGTCCTGTTACAGAAAACCGTATAGAAATATTTATGAGCTTACTATAAATTATACCTTACGTTAGCAATTATGCTATTAGGAACGGTGCGAATACCAAGTCAGAAGTAGCACATGTTCAAATGGAAGTTGTTTATCAAGAACTGAAGACAGTACTGTTATTAAGTGCATTTATAAGGAAGATACGTTACAATCGCCGATTAATCAACCCTCAAATATAGTTGCTTCTTAACGACTCGTCATGCGGAAATTGCCTGGTTACCCTCTTTGTTTAACACGCGTGACTGATTATTTATGATGATATTACGACGATACGAACCTCTAAGACGTCACAGTAATTAATATATCGACAGTGTGTTATTAATGAAACACAAAATACTTTTCATTTATTTCAAATTTTACATTTAGATATCGTTTCAAATTTTTCTTTGACCTTGCAAAAACAGTACCCACTCTTTAAAAATGTAGTAACTTTGATGTACTTAATTTGCTTTCTGTTCATTTTCTATCAAACGGCTTTGGTAATAATAATTTTCTACTTTAGTTTTCTTACTTACATAAGAAAAATGTAATGAACAGAAAGCAAATTTAGGATTTCATAAAGCAACTAATTCAGGTGTTCGTATGTAGGTATTATATGTTAGCTACGAGCTAGCTGTTACCGCGGCTTC
Organism: Papilio elwesi; assembly: GCA_029849275.1. Taxonomy (NCBI): domain Eukaryota; kingdom Metazoa; phylum Arthropoda; class Insecta; order Lepidoptera; family Papilionidae; genus Papilio; species Papilio elwesi. Next base: position 13,668,567 of record CM056717.1, on the reverse strand, counting down.
GCACCCATTTGTTTCTCATTTTTCACTTGCATTTTTTTAAAGATGATTTCACTTAAAAGAACTTACACTAAATTAAGTTTAGCGTATTCTTGTCTAACGATGAGACATTACGACGGCAGCCCAATTGTAAATGAAGGCTTTACGTACTTCGGGAACCGGTTTATTTTCAGAATAAAAGTTAAATGCCCCATGTCATTTATGAAGTTCGTATATTTTTCAGTAAGTCATGAGATCAAAATAATAATAAGTAACTAGTGAGTTAACTGTTAACCATTTAAAACACCACAGTAGACGGACATAAAACACCGAGCCTTTAAATAGATTAAACTATTGGATGGAACAGGCACTTTTGATTACGTTTCAAAGCACAATAAAAATCCAATTTTAAAAAATTAAAGTTCCATTTGACGGCGTGTGTGTGACGAATGAAAATCGAGCAAAAGGGGTCGTCAACCCCTTCTTTTAAAGCCGACGCATTAGTGCAACAATCTGTGTTCAAAATTATGGTGACAGAAACTTTTTATGGCGGCACCGTAATATTATATTATGGACGTAAATTAATTTATTACCACATTAATAAACGACGACTATATTTCTAAATTCTTAATAGATATAGACTTATTAGTCATTGCGGTCAAGGGATTGTATATAACTGGCTTCTGCCGTCATATCAATCAATAAAGAAAGTCACCTGTGGAATCTTAACAATATTTCCGATTTGGATAGAGATAGAGGTCACTGTCAGTTTGACCACTAACTTTATAGACCACAACTGTTGTTGAGACATAGCCTTTTACTTTATTAAATGTAGTACACATGTAGTCACACAAACTAAATGTTTGTAAGAAGTTAATAAAAATATTACCCAATCCAGTCAGGATTCAAATAACCAACTGCCTGATTATAACTCGATTACTTAGCTACTAATCTTGTTTTGTAAATTGCCGGTAGCTGCATTAATTCCTATGCGGACAAAGAAAATTTATTATCAAACTGAAGGACGTAATTTCTATCTCATCTCGCATGTTACCCTACCAATATATGTTTTACCTGTAGTCTTTGATAAAAAAATCCTAAGTACATTATACATTAATAGAAGTTCTATTTAAACTTTAGTATAATCTTAATTAATTACGAAAGACACAACGGTGTCTTTCGTAATTGTGTATTTACCAAAATATCCTACATACAAAATAACAATTTCTGTTTCTTCTTAATCATAGTAACAATAAGCTTACAGCGATAGATAAGGACGTCGAAAAAAATTTTCTCACAGGTGAATTTCCCGTTGAAAATGTTAGCGTTGCACCTAGCCGCATCTATTTCACGTATACAAATAAAAACAAAGTGGGCTCGAGCGAGTCTGCCGCAGCCCCCTCGCCATCGCAATAAACAACCGCATTGCAAATAAAACTTCTCTCCTAATTCTCACACGAGCGTAAACCAATTGGATCGTTGTAATTTACGAGTTAAATCTAAAAATATGTCTTTTCGATGGCCTCCCGTTCGTCGTCACAGATGGCTACACAATAATATCGGCCCTAAGACCCCTTACGAGGGGAACGACGCTTATTTTATAAAGTTTGAATAAGATTTTAAAAAGCCGAGTGAGTCTTAAAGCGAGAGTGGCTTTTGTACGCGGATTTGATCGCGTGGATAATGTGAAAAAATGTTCTTTTTATATTGCTGTAATGGTCTGAGTTATAGCACGAATATATCTTTATCTGTACTAGCTGTACGTAGTTACGGCATCTCGACCTGGCCTGATATCCTTACGTCTTGTATACCATTATTTTTTTTTTCATTTTCCTAGGTTCTAGTCTAAATTTATTATAATAAATCAATATATTTATCACTCTTCTGGCAAAGGGAAAGGCGTTTAATAGGGAGTCTAGAGAATTTAGAAAACTAGAGACTAACTATTAAAATTTCATATTGTTTGACGGGTATTGACAAGGAAGTCGCATCGGTAGTGAAGGACCAAAATAGATGTTTTTAATAACAAACTATACGAGATACATATGGTATATAAATATGAAAAAATGAATCCATTTTCTATTTTAACTTCGCGCTTTTGACAGTTCCAACTTTCAACGAATATTAATTTAGCAGACGGTTCAAACAACTGCCTTCGTCTGAATTAATTTGTATTGAATTTTTCAATACGTTATTTTAGGAAAAATTTACATTTAAATCGTAACAAGCGGTTCAAATAAAATGCATGGCGGGTTAAACCGCGGGACACAGCTAGTAATTTATTATTTTGCTCAAGATTTATAGAGTAAATCAGGGCTTCTTGGAAATACGCTTCGGACAAACCACCAGGGCACGTGCCGAAACGTCGGTGACAAAATAAAAACGTCCCCACGCGCTTACCTCTTTTAAAAGTTTTGACTCTTTTATCCCTGCATTACTTTCATAGACTTATTGAGCTATTGATCAAGTTTCCCTTTTCTATATTACTCATATATCGTTTTTCAACGATATAACATAACCTTATGGTTTATGGACACAACGCGCATAAGTTCACAATGGATATGTCTAAAAAATTTGTTATTTATTTTGGCTAAGACAGTTCTCGCTAGTATCGGTAATTCTCCTTCCCGACGGTTACATCATGCAGCAGTCCATGCAATTATTTTTGCTCTCAGATTTAAGAAGCCAATTAAACTACGATTAAAATTAGCATTTCACACCAGCTATCCTCGATTTACTGAATTCCACACTATTAGGTATATAAGAAATATCAAAAGTCTAAAAAGAATGGGTCAGTAGATATAGAAATGCAAATGTAGTATTAATATATTTATTGATATTTATTAAGGTGCTAATAAGTTATTTTTTGTAGTTATTAATCTTTGTGGTGGTATAAATATTCAAGTTAATCGGACGTCCGCAAGTTACTGAAAACTACAATACATTTTTCCGTTAACTTTATATATAGATACATGGTTAATAAAAGATTGATATTGATAAAGACTGCATGGCTCTGTTATCCCAGTGTTATATTTAGAATGCACTGATAAAACGTTTCGGTAATCTGCGTAATACTTCTAGCCGGGTTCTACTCGCATTGCAAAGTCTGTAAATTTAACCAAGTAACAAAAAGCGACAGTTATATAAATTTTAATTCCTTCTGCGTGTTTTAGGACTTAAATCCGTTTTAACATCACGATAAAAGGCATTAAATTAATCGGCGTTTGAATAAGCCTTAAACGGATAATGGCGTAATAAATATATTTTTGTTCGGCACTGAGAATTATTATTCCGTCCTTAGTATTCAACAGACCACTCCTAATAAAATGACGTAACGGGTCTATGATTCATTACACGCTTTACCTTTGTGCGCTTTGATAGAAATCTAATGTCTTCACTGGAACTACGTAACGGCACTTGAAATTTTCCTCGGCTACGTTTTCTTTAATGTTCAGGTTCAAAGTATTTTAGAATTGAACATGATTTAAATGTAAAGAGATTCACCTATTAGCTCTCTTAAACCGATGTTATAACTCTCTCTCTACTAGCATGTACATATTAACATTGGTGACATGCTATATTACGTTCGTATAGCATACCTTCTACATGTATGCTATACGAACAACGAAATGTATGAACGTAGAAGAAGCGATAAAGATGTAACCAAACGAAATTAGTACACTCTGCCTTCCTTTTTGGGCTATGGATATGTGTTATATTTATAAGTGTATATTAATGACCATAAAATAACATATAACATTACATAGTATATAATACACACTTAATGTACACTACCATGGTCAGTATAAGCGTTCACCACAATTCACTGAGTGACGCAGTAAAACTTTATTTTTGCAGAATACCCTTATTTTATCTCCCCGTCGGAACATATTTCCCTGGGCACAATAAGGATCAGTTTGCGCAAACGGGTAATTCGGTATAGTAACGCTACGTGACCCCGGAGCGATGTTCGCGACGTGTATCTACTATTGCCCCCTCCCTCGCGTCCGCCGCCGAGCCCCTGACTAAGTATCACTACGATTTTATATTATCAAAGCGATTTCACAATGTTTAGACCTGTCACGTTTACATCAATATAGTAGTTTCAATACTGAAATTTTGTCTGTTTACTTAATTGAGAATAGTCTAAGAGAACAATAATTATTCGCTTGTTCACAAATTGTTCTTATATATTTTTTGTTCTATTTATATGATTACCTACACAAATATTACTCGGAGGGAGAAAGAAATCGAACCCAGATCGTCAGAATACTATTCGGATACCTAACCATTACGTTAGCACCGTTTTAATTTACTAACTTAACAGTTTTTGCAACGGACGCCGACATTTTAGTTATCTTTGTATTATAGTCAATTACAAGAACTATGGTATTAATTGTAATTGAATATTGTATTGTGTTATGTTGACACAAGAGCTACATATGTTTATCTAATGTGTCATACGTTCATTTCTTGAAAGAGTAATAAACATTCATCCATTAAATTGATCTTTCATATTATAAGTATTGCATAATTGAAATGATATAAAAACAAATAAGCTCCATTAGTTGAAGCATTTAAGTAGCAGCAAACGTTAAAGCTCTAAACCTCTAAATCGGGGTGGTACCAGACGCACGAATGAACGTCTTATTGCGGTACTCATTAAACGATTTTAAATAACGCTGTTCAATTTATTAGTGCTTTTTCAATTAAATATACTATGTGTGAGGAATAGACCAATAGACTGTCTCATCTGCTAGATCTCGATGTAACTATGTTCAACAGCAAGAAAGTAATCGCATCATAAAGAACAACGCACAATACTTGAAGTCTGACTACGCGATATCAAAGCCTTACAAATAAAAAAAATATAATAATATGAAATATTTTGAGAAATTATATCGATCTGATTAATGATTTACTAAAAAGGGTGATATGTGGAGTACCCGTAACTGACGAGCATGCATGTAAAAAGCGAGAGAGGTGTGCCAGGATCAGGTGTATTTATTCTTGTGTCTTAGTCCGTCTCATAATAATTATTTAAAAAATTCTACATATATTCAATTTTGTGTATATTTTTCGAATACTAATTTTCATTAAAATATCATCTTAGACGCAAAGTTGAAAAATAGCATTGATTTTTAAATTGTGGTAACAACTTACTTTTCGATATTAAAACCACAGCTTAACGGTTTCTCTTATGTTTTAATAGAAAGAAATACGTCAAATAGGTAAAGAAGAAAGCTTATCCTTTCAGCTTATTAATGTACGGAGAGAAATCGATGCTGATAAATGGTTCTAGACTTTAATATTATAATAAATAACTATGTTTATATTATGTTAACTGCAATGGTTATACTTACTAGATTTCAATTTGATATGTCTATAAGTTGTTATGTCTGCGTACAGTCTGTTCGTTATTCGACACGCGTTCGGCAGCGAGGCCGCTTCCCGCGCCCTTTGCGCCGATGGACTATGTCATTATCTTCGCTTTTTGCCACACATAACCGGCCACAGCTACGAGAGATCGCCGCATCTTATAGCCACCGACAGCGATTACAAACACCAATGAGAAATGGTCTCATGGAATTACGGAATCCCTCTATATATTACTAAGCGACTTTTCCTTTGAACGATTTCATGTGCGGTTGCTATTTTAAGTGACCGTTACTTATAGGAAACAAGCTAATGAGTTTCAAATGCGTTGCCTGTCTTTAACGGACACAGAAAAGTATTAACATAAAAGGATATTTACTTTTCCTATCCATCTCTTCTCCCATCATCCCTCCCAACCTTTCCTTATTTAAGTGGATGATGAAATAAAGGGTAAGAGGACGAGTATTTGGCCTCCGGAATTTAAAAGTATCTACTGAAGGTAAGTATCTACGTAATTTTATGTGAAAATAAATTAATCTTGTCTTATATAAAACGGTTCGGATCTCAACAGTTGTAAATTTTATCTGGAATGATGAATGTTGATAACTTTAAATCTAAATAATCGTTTTAATTCTGCCAGTGTTTTTGTTGCATCGCATTTAAAAACACAATGTTAACAAGCAACAAAATGTGTGCAAACCTAAAGGTCCTTTACAACAATCAATTACAGCAAACTTACATTTTACGTGCTGCCATTTTGTGTAAAGTTAATTAATTTAAATGCCACATTACTGTACTGCCCTTTACATTTTGCACCCGCACCATTAAGCACAGTTTCAAGGTGCACTCTCTTGGATAAACAAGCGTTAAACTTTTATTAGATTGCACAATACTTACATACATTCCAGTTTCAACAAGCTTTTAATAACTCTTTAATAACAGCTTTATGAAAGTAAGTGACAAAAACCATCGGAAGAATAGTGTCAAAGCGTAGTCTGGCACAAAAATAACCAACGGAAACAATGATCATTTCCCATTTTTATAAACGTCTTATGCTAATTACCTAAAGTAATTCTATTTTGTTTAAAGTTTTCAATTTAATAGTAATATTAAAAGAAGAGATTTGATTCTGAACAGTCTGTGATTGATACACATATCTCCACAGCATAACAGTACTAACGATGTGGAATAAAATGTTGGTAATGCTATAATTAGAGTAGTGATAAACATGGAGATTGGAATCTGTGAAAAATGTGTCCCTAGGCTTACACGTGGTTCAGGAAAACACAGAAAAGGGTCTTTGAGGAGTACGATCTGTTCTTTAATAACCAAAAGTCTTACTGGAAATACTGCTATCAACAACAAATCATTCCATAGCGTGCTTGTACCTAGGAGTCGACTCGAATCACACTCCGTTGCCTGCGGTTAAATTGAAGTAGCTATTGCTGGGGAGCTCCAGCCCGGAGATGAGAGAAGTATTCTACATATGTGATGCCGAACTTGCGCCTTATGCAGTTGGAGGCGGTGGGTCGACAAAAAATACTGCTTCACTCCACTCATGGATTTTTGTGCCTATTTTAGCCGCGCATTCCCAATACCATGAAACTGAACGACGCTCTAATGTATGGGAGTGAGAGCTGGGTTTGGCAGGAAAAGTATGCTAGTAGAGATAGTGCCGTTGAGATGCGATCCTTGAGAAGTTTGTTAGGCGTGACGTTGAACAATAGGATTAAAAATAGCGTTATAAGGGAAAAGTGTGCCTTAAAAGTGGATGTTGTGACTAGAATTGAGAAAGGTATGCTTCGGTGGTTCGGACATGTTGAAAGGATGAATAAAGAGAATAATAATAAAATATTTATGTTACAAAAGTGAGTGGTAGTGGTGGGGATGTCCTAGAAGAACTTATATCGATTTTTTTACAAATTAGTGGCTTATTAAAAAAGGGTGATATAAGGATCACCCATAATCGACGAGCATATATGCGTAGATGTATGAATGTAAAAGAAGCAAGAGTGTTATGCCAAGGTCGCGCTAAATTGAAATCCATGATGTCTGCCTACCCCTCCGGGTTAAGCATATTTTTTAATAAACGGCGCGTGATAATTTAACGCTGAGAGTACTGATACTGGATTAACCACGGGACTGTTCTAGAAGTTGAGAGATACGAGAAAAGGTTATTTTTTAGTGATAAGCGCGAAAACAAGTAAAACATCATTAATAAGGACAGGAAGCGGAGGTGAAGAAGACTTGTATGAGGACGCAATGAATGGGAAATAGACAATATAAGAAGGTAGACCGTTGTCTAGAAAGTAGATAAAAAAGAACCCTTTGTCGCGAATGTATGTTTTGAGGGAACTCCTCTGGTTGCCACAGCCAGCATCGGTATTCTCGGCGTTGACATATCGAGTGACGTTCAGTTTCGTGTTCACTTGGAAGACAAGGCCAAATTGGCCTCTAAAAAGCTGGGTGTACTCAATAGAGCGAAGCAGTTTTTCCAGCCGGGCCACCGCCTTCAGCTATACAAAGCGCAAGTTCGGCCCCACATGGAATACTGCTCGCATCTCTGGGCGGGAGCACCCCAATACCAGCTTCTTCCATTTGACCGCATACAACGGAGAGCGACTCGAATTGTCAACGACCGAGCTCTTACCGATCGGCTCGATACTCTGGCCTTGCGGAGGGACGTCAGCTCCCTCTGTATTTTTTACCGTATGTACCATTGGGAGTGTTCCGAAGAACTGTTTGGAACGATTCCTGCCGCCGAGTTTCGTCATCGTACGACACGACAGACCGCCAGGTACCATCCACACCATCTGGATGGCTGGCATCTGCAGTTCCTCTGGTGTTGCGGGTGTCCATGGGAGTCGTTGATCACCTGGGTGTTCCCGCCGCTAGTTTGCCCCCATCTATTATAAAAAAAAAGATGCGTTCATCTACGACTCATTTGCTTGTTGTGGATGCGTATGGGTGGTGGTCTCTTAATATGACATGACCCGCTTGCTCATTTGCCATATTATTCCATTAAAAGAAAGTACATACTAACGTTTGCCGAAGATAATTAGACGGTGCATTGGTTCAACACCCGTTCTGGCAAGGTCCGTGAGCCTTGTATTTCGTCTAGTATTCAATTGTACCCTTGTGATCCCTTTGGAGACATTTCACACACATGTCGATCATATGTGCACGGAATATTTAATAGAGGTATTAAATTTAAGAGTAAAACTATATAGACATTAGAATCAATAAAAAAATCATACTTCCTGTTAATCTCAGTTATTAGTTGACAATATTTACCGGCCAATAAACAAAGGAGTCGAACTTACACACGTGAAAAGATAATATAATTTTAATGCCTTCCTCTATTCGTAGCACGGTACTTTTTTATTATCAACGTTAACAATAAATTATGCTTCTGATTTATTTAATGGATAAAGTATTAAATTAGTTCGAAAGAATTCGGTCAGATGTATGTACGGTTAGCCACCATTTTTTTTTAATTATATAATATGCTTACACAATGATAACTGAAGCATTTCGTGGGTATTAATAAGCAATCAGGAATTAGACATAGAAATGAAACCCAATGTTAATTTCTACAGGTCGATCCCAGTGGTTTACGCGAACGTATCTGTTTCCAATCATGTATTCAGTTTTAGTCCAGCGAATGGATACACGCAATGGGATCAAAACGAAAAAAACAAACACCTGCCTACAATTGCTCTAACGCCAGTTGGATATGAAATATAATACATATATAACGTAAAAACGAAATACATTTATCTATCAATACGTAATGTATTAAGATGTTCAATAAATGTACCTATTTATAATAATTTCGACATCATCAAACGGTACTGATCTTATTAAATCGAGTGACCTTCAGTTCACTTACGGGACGAACATAATTAATTAAATAAAATCAATGTTATCAATAGTAGTACAAAATATTCGCACGTGTCAGCTATTGACTCTACATCATATACAAAATTGTGAGCTATACGCAAAATAACAGTAATACAAAAGGGATTTTCTATCGAAACCAATCGGTAAATGTTTATAATTAAAATAAATAGTCGGTCATTAGTCACTGTCAGCATTGGAGCAAATAAAGGCGATATAAGGTGTTTATAGACACACGGAACCACAGTTCATGTAGCGTAAACTCCCAGCGGCCCGACAACTTTGCCTCTGTAGCCCTGAAAGCTTTACCTGCGAAAGGAGTGAAATGAAAAGTAGACACGGGTCCGATAAATAATTGAAGGTTTCGATAGAGCGGCGGATATCCCCGGTCGAAGCTCGGCTGGCCCTTGAGGGAGCAATACCTCACGCCACCCTCCGACGCTACTGAATTATTCTGCAATAACATACTTGTTATAGACATTTCTCGTCGAGTGATACTTTTATGATTTACTTCAACTTTTATTGGCACTTAAAGGAAGTATACGATTTATTTTCCGTTCAATATAAGGCGTGGAGTATATCATTTTTTTCAGTCGATACGAAATCTCTTAGGGTTTTTGAGCGCTTGGGCGTCACAGGCCATTTGTTCTTGAGGAGTAGGAATGTTCGATAACTTTTTAGAAATATGCCTTATGGTATGCCATTAAATAAAATTGTCACACGTTTGTAATATAATATTATATTTGATTGAGATATTAACATAAGATTCATAGTCTGATGACTAAATCCACAATATGACCGCTTTGGTGCTACAGTGGTTCTGCTTAAAAAAATATCCATTCTTAAGATCAGCTCAGGTACTAATTATTATCATTGATTAATTTTCCAAAACACAAACAATCTATGTCATCATTTGAAATATCAAAGACGAATGAATTCCACGATAAGTGATCTTTTAACAATACTTAAAACACAAGTGAATAGCATCTTTTTAAATTGTAAATAATAAAACATTGTTCCAAATACTTACAACTCACACACACGGAATTGTGTGCTCACATGCATGACATTCGTGAAAAAATATAAAAAGTTAAATACATCGTAAAAATAGAGCCATTAAAAGATGGTGCGCTACCGGAGCGTTTAGTGGGGACGTCAGCTTGCCAAACGTTCTTGTATTACATTTCGTGCAACGTTATGCATGTCGTGGCATGATTCGATCGGAAATTATACGAGTCGAACAATAAACTTCGGTACACAGTGCTTTATTGACGTCACTTCCGCAGCAATAAAATCGACTTGTCTCCAAAATGCATAATTTGTAAGACAGTCACGCGCTTTACGCTACTAAACGGTGTCTCTTTGAACACATTTCACACTAAACTCTCCGGGGGCTGCCTTCCGATCGTAGATAAAGCTTTGTTTTATGTCTTTGAATTATCATCGTCGACTGCTTGTTTATTACCTACGGAATATTAATATCGCCTTATATCGAACTCGCACGCACTAATTTTGTCTCCTTCACCACCTTAACTTAACTATTAAAAAAGTCACCTATTTTCACTACATGGTGAAGCTTTCGGCTACCGAATGTGAAAAAATCAGATTCTCGGGCGGCGTCCTTTGTGGCCGAGACGTGTCTAGCGAAACCATTAATTAGAAAGATATACGACTAGGCCGCAGCTTCGTCGTTTCGTTGCAGGCAGCCCTTTGACGCTTGATTAATTCCGGCACAAAACTGACCTATTAGATTAGTCCTATCGTGCGATCTAATCGATTGAAAGCGCCGACTCCCGTATGTCGGTTCAGTTAGCGTGCCGGCATTCCCGAAATGCCGTCCGGGGAAAACAATAACCGAGGTGGCGTAAGACGGCGGGACAATGTCACGTAATAGGTCTAGCTTCCGGTGCGTTTATCAAAAAATTTATTTGGACATTCCGAGCGAGGCGGCCGCGCTTGTCCCGCAGGGGTATGCAGGCATTTAATTTATCTATCGCGCTCAAAATGCCGGGAGACGCAACCGTTATTGCGGCTTCACCAGCCCGGCCACGCACTTCCGCTATGCCAATGATTTACGAGCGTTCAAGGCATTTGCGGCGTTTACTGTGTGTTGTCCGATCCATTGTCCGAGTATCGTCGATATGGATACGACGAGGATCACTTCTGAGTTATGACCCAGGGGAAGTTGCGAGTATCATTTTTGATTTCGTGTCTTAATGCATGGGGTGGAGACGCAAAGCAGTGTTGTCAACGACTTTTTGATTGTCTGTATTTGATTTCTTTAATCTAAGCTTTATAATTTGTTGTTGAATTAAATGATATCCATAAATTCATCAGTTTTGAATATTATACCAACTTAGGACTACAGTTCAAAGCCGGAGATTTCATGGCTTGGTAAATAAGAAGAATAATAGTCCTAAAATCTTTTTTAAGTTTTACAAAAGAGTTGTTTCGCCGTGTAGGCAAAACGTGATATGGGATACGTTTGACATACATTTCCAGAATAACGGTAGAATTATTTCTAGATACTTTTACTTAACGCCATTATAATATGAAAATTCGGCACTTTCACTCCTTCCCTTACAACTATTCCGGCCACGTTGCCCTATCACTATGAAGTCTATTAGTAATAAAAGTAGTAATAAATCTCTATCTATATATTGAATACTTCTGAAGCGAGTAACACAGTTCAAGGTAATTAAATTTAAAACTTTAACTGAAATATGGGTTTTTTAAAGGGTGCGCTTGTGTTTGTTTAGATTCGGAGAGGTCGTAATGAAATCGTTACAAACACTTGTTCTTTGTGAAATGACATCATATATACGGCTTAATGGCTAATGTTTAACTAAATTTGTTCGTCGACAGAGTGACGGGCGCGATGACAAGTTAAGGGCGTGAGAATGGGAAGAGGAAGATGCTTGCTCGTAATATTCAAAACTCATGTGTTGACTACAACTTCGAATTGGTAGTACCCGCTTTACATTTTTTCAGCTCATCTTGTATAATTTGGACATAATAACAGATATAACTTGGTTACATATCTTTAACAGCTAGATAACAGTTTTTAAAATAAACTACTCTGCGGCAACACAATTCCACATAACATAACATTTGAAATATAATGAATGAATTGATATTTACAGTGGTAGAATTCGCAACAACAACATCAGTTGCACTAATGGCCCGCGTCAACCACTACCTCACAGAAGACAGACGTGACGTAGGAGTATTAATGAGGTACCGGAGGCCCAATTTCAGTTCAGAGCAAAACTTCGATCGTTTTTTCTTTCTTGCCTTTCTCATTCGCGTCTTCTACTTACCATCGGTATTAAAACAATTCCCTTAGACTTTATGCTTGTAGGCAGGCTCTTCCGTTACAATGTAGCGTAAGGTAAATCGCTAAACTAGCGAAAAAATTCTGATTAGGAACCTAATTAGTGGTTTGAGAAGAAATCACAGCCCCTCTCAGACATTGGAACTCTATTAAATAATTTATAGCATAAACACTCACTCAACCCAACACTCAACTCCGAAGGGTAGACAGAGATTACATATTTCCATTTGGCGCGATTTATTAGAAATTTATCTGATAATTAACCTTAAGGGATTAAATAATTAATCGTTCTTATTTTTCTTATCGCAAATTACTTTTATTCGTTTCTGTCAGCACTGAACCAACTTAATTTTTTACAATGAAAATTATGAGCACTGAACTTTTATTAAGTGCGTTTTTAAGTATCGTTATTAAGTGCATTTTTAAGTATCGTATACGAGTACACTCATACACATAGATTATACAATTTATTAAATACTTTAACAACCTTGGTAGTACAGTAACAGCGAATCAAATTGCATATTTACATGCAATAACATTTCGTATAACTTAGTCACTGGACGTGGAATTTATAACCTGAAGGTCCAAAGTTCAAATATTGACAAATCCAGTACAAATAAATATTATCGTTTAGCGAAATTTTAGTGAATAAATCCTTCCTAAAGTTTGTTACTAATCTGATGGATATAATAACTCCTAGTACTCTCCCCTGCTAACATTGCGGCTCATATTTCCACCATAAATTAGTGATGTTATTTTCTCATCATTTATCCTTTCAACATTCCCGAAACCGCCGAAGCAAACCTTTCTCAGTTCTAGGCACAGCGACAACTTTTAAACTACACTTTTTTCTTATAAACCTAGTTTTAATCTTATTATTCAAAGTCACCTAACATAATACTTAAGGAATGCATTTCAACGGCATAAATCTACCTTACATACTTTTCCTGCGAAATATTAAGAATTGTCCTATCTAAATACTGAAACATAAGAAAACATCTTGTATTAGTAACAATTAAATATAAGCAAAGAGAAGTTATCGTCAGTAATAGAATATCCATTTTACTTCTAGAATTTCATTTGTAAGGTACAAACAAGTTCTGTGGCCAGTTATTCCAGATGTACTGGACTTTTTGGTACTGGCTGCGCCACGCGAATTTTTCCGCCGCACAACAGAGTAAGAGTACTTCGGAATATCCCTCGGTCGCACTATTTTTTTTACTTAAAGTTATTTTTACTCCTGCTTGGTTTCTAAGAATCATAGCGCGATGCTATAGCTTTCCGTAATAATTGTGCCGTCAAAGTTCAAAAAAAAAATCAAATCCTTTCAAAAACTTTTCAGCTTTTTTATTTATAAATATGGATTTCAACATTGTCCGCTTGTTATAAGTTGTAAAATATATTGGATTAATTATTGATAATAGATATATAAATAGTTGTGAACTACCAGGGTAGATTGGAAAATAGCGGGATAGACAAGAGAGGATACGACTGAAGATTAACAGAACCAAGACGACTATGTTCTGTGACTTCGGTGGTCCATCTAGTTCCCCATATCTAATGCAGAGACGGTGAATACCTACCAGTCTCCTCGGACTTTGGACAGATATTGACCATGACGAATCCCGAAGCTATTCTTATTTCACAGAATAAATTCTTGATAGATAAATAAAATGGCGATAAGCCACGGACTTAACGTTCGCCTGACGTTTCCCGTAAGATTTACAAGCCAAAAACTAGACTTATCATAATGTTGTAGATCGGAGTATTGAACAGGTACAAGGTTGGATGATAAGGGAGAGCATGCATGCATTCACTTTTGGGTCCGGCGGATCTGGATGTATGTTATATCTTTCACTAGGATAGTTAAAATAACATTATACTCCACAGATGTATTGTATAAATCAGATATCGAAATTTAAAATAACAGTAATAACGGAAGCCGAAATAAGCCGAATAAACGATTAATTTTAATATGCAATAAATACATTGATAACAGTTGGTCGGTCGGTCTTACAAAATAATGTGAAATAAATTTATTTCATAACAGCCTACTCCACTTAGTCGTATTATTTAATGTTATTAATTAACAATGAAATATTTATCCATATCGTGCAATAAAATTTTGAACTTAAAACAGGTAACGTAAAAGAATTTTGAACAAAAATTTGGTTGCGCGTTTCAAGCTACAATTTCTATCGGTATGCTCTTGTAGCTGTCTGGTCGACTTACAGTGTGACGGTAGTTGATTAGACACCTATTATTCAGTATATTCATACATACCAACTTATAAAATACATAAGAGGAGTTAGGATCCTAATTAACTGATTCTAAAGCAGTCTGATGTATGTTGCCTTTACTTAATTTATAAGCGGTTTCACCTGCCGGCCAATTTAATTGTTCGGCGACTGTTCACCATAATATAGATATGAATTCAACTTCACTCATGGTCAATAAACTTTCATACCCTACTTTAGACTTTTAGGGGATGGATTTAGAAAAATCGTTTCTTAGTTTGTAGTTTGCCTTAAAATAACAAAAATATCTGGGCAACATTTTAAGTCCTTAGGCCCGCTAATTTTGGGCGTGCATTGTAATATGTCAATCTGTTAGTTATATAAATATATACAAATATATAGACTAACGCGTATTTACTTGGTTTAATACCGGGATTTTCTCGTGATTTGATGCAAAGAAAAAAGTGTTCTAATCCGATCATCGCTGCAAAAACTATACCGAGAGACGGTATGGTAACAAAAATGTACGTACTCTCCTCTGTGACCACTAATAAAAAGGCAGGCGCAAAAACTCACGGAGCATCTCGAGTGCCAATTAAATCGCCACAAACATCCTGTAAGCCGAGATTATCGTATCGTAACAAGAATCGGAAACCTGCCCACTTCTCTCACGCTGAATAAATTAAATAAAAACCAAATATAAAATAAATTAGACATTGTTACATCGACGCCTGAGCTCTGTCTTGCCTCATTAAGTTCTGACTTATGCGGAACCCCTTCAAAGATAGGAAGGGCCTTTGTTGTTTCATACCTTAAACCGCTCCATCAAGATAATTACGCACGCAATTCCTAATTATTGTTACCGCGTTGTAGCCAACAAGGAATCACATTAAATTATCTGGTTTGAGCGTTCAAGTTTAGCCACGAAACAGCAGCCGGCCTTAATTAAAAGAAACAAGGATCGGCGACGAGCGCCTACATCTATTGGATTCTCACTTTACGTTGACCGTAGCTATGCTGCATATAATACAAGCTTATTTCTTTAATGCCTGCAGATATTTTAGTAATAGTAAAGTGCACACTATTTTTCTCGATTTAAGCAGTATCTTACTTTTTTTTGTTCATAAATAGTTGGTGGTTGTGGTGGTGCGGAGGTGCGGAGGTGGTGGTGATGGTGGTGTAAAATTAATTAGAATACAAAGCAACCACCATTTACCATGAAAATAATCATCCGTTTAATGTTCTATACATTGATCAGAATAGAATTGAAGTTTATATGAACTGTAAACTTAGACTATAATATAATTTGTTTATTCGCAAGAGTAGTGAACGCGATCACTTGTTTGCTTGTTTGTGTGTGTTCTCGTTTGTTTGATGGTGCAAGGCTGTGGGGTAAGACAATGATCGAACAAATAGAGGTTTGTCACGCAAAGGCGGGCCTAATCAGCCATCGGTTGTGTACCTGAGCGCTACCCGACAACACTTATTTATGCCTTGCCGATATCTGAAAACAATTTTTACTGCACGCCGCAACCCGATGCTATAACTCATACAACATATTCGCTCAGATAAATACGCTTGCCTCTGATACAGTTCCCTCGGTTGAATTTTATAGCTTCCTTCTTAAGTGCCAATAGCGTAATTGTTAAGGGAACTTGAGGTCGTGGCTTCAAATCCACGATTCGACTATTGTCGTGAATGATATTCTAAAGCTTAAAAAGCTTTTAAGCTTACTTGGAAGGGTTAAAATAATTATCATTTTCTTTCATTAATCTATTTATATTAAGAACTACAATTGTTATTTTTATTTATAGACACGACAAAAGCATACATATATATTAAAACGATATAAGAATAACTTCGACACAAAACACTTTTGATATAGTTACCTATGTATATTCCACGGCAAGAAACGACTTAAAAACTATGTAGGTATATATTATATGCTTAAGCTATGAAATAGCTGCAGCAATCGGCTTCTTTGCCAATTTGCACAACTTAATATAAAATAATTGTTAGCTATTTAATAAGTACATTATTTGATTCAATGAATAAATAAATATTAAAGTAATATATTTTTTATTAACTTGTCGTCCAAAAACAATATTAGGATTATATTATATTAAAAGTTGGCATCTCAATCTTAATTCATAGTTTCATTAAAACTGTAAAAAACGTTCTGTTATTGGCCTTACATTTTGTTTGTATTTTTAGTATTTGGAAACTCTGAAGTTTTTATTAAGAGGTGCTAGAAAACTTGAGCTAAAAGCACGATATGGTAATGGGATGATTGAATTAGATAAATTATGTGATAAGAAAAAGAAAATAACCATAAAAGACAAAAATCATTACGGCCTTACGACAACTGTCGTTTGATAGAAAGATTTTATCTCTCGAAACGATCGGAACACCGAACGCCGTCCTCACTTAGCTCTCTAGAGAAGGACCATCGGTAAAAAATTGCTCATTTTACACAAGCAAGGTAACCAATAGTTAATGAAATGGGTAACATGTTATCTTTATTTTAATTTAAATATAAGTAAGTTAATTTATTCAGGAAAGGAGTACAGTGGTCGAGCTTACTGTCGTTCGTCGACTGTTATGTTTGCCGCTCTATCTAACCTGGCTAACGTTGTTTTGCCATATAAATTATTTCTAGTCAATATTTCGGTACACAATAAATAACTATATCGTATAACTAATTAGTGTTAATAAGGAACGGAACGGTGTGAACGATTACGGATGAGGAAATGGGGTCTGGTGGTAGTGGGAGAAAATTGAAGGTTGTATGTATCTCAAATAATAAAAAAAAACATTTTTTGTCCAGAAAAAAATAAGCTTACGATCTATTCTCACAACTTCATTCCCGTGTCACAGTATTGGTAACGAAACCCCTCCTAAAGATTTTCTGCTTAACAATAACTCCCAATCTTACTGGTAAATCAGTCAGGCAGGCGAAGCCAGACAAAATATGGAAAACTGAAAAAACGCCCTTGAATAGAAGCTCGATGAACATGACACTAATTGTTTTATCAACCTAAACTGAGGATAGACAATTTTTATGTTGATTTATTTCGTACTCAACATCTCAACCAAACCTTACTGTAATCTAATTCAAGTTATTAACTTCGTTATAAAGTAACTGGAGTTGTTGGAGTATTCGCTAAAAATTGTGCGAGTTTATTGCGAAACACTTCAAAGATCCACTATCATAATTGGAGATGTTATAATTTTGGGTAGGAGAGTAAGTAATAATCGCACCTCTGAGGCAGTGGGTTATAATAACATGTAATCTTAACATCTCAATTTTAAGACCGGTCGCGAAGATCATTTAGTGAATTAAGCTTGTAATTTTGATGTGAGTTAAAAATAAATGTACGTGTAACATTTACAATGAATGGCGTAGCATCACGGCGTGGAAACTTAACATCGCTCCGCGGGCTCTTAATGTATGATTACTGGATCCTCCCACTAAGTCCGGTGCTACCATTGGCTCCCCCCAATGCGACGCCGCCTCCGCTTCTGCACACCTTCTACTTCAAAACAACTCCATCGACTCAATAAACAAGTCTTGACGTCCATTGTCTCCGCACCATAATCCCATCACATCGACATGTTCAATAGCCTTCATAGTTCTGTTGAAAATAAACGAAAAAAAAGGATCAGCCGATTGCGACTTATGACTCTCGCTACTCGAGTAAACTCCGCCATTCTTTGCTTGATAGACATCTTTAAGACGAAAAAGGCCGCCATAGATATTCCCCATTCAATTATGACGTGGCTCGGACCAGAGTACCCCGTAATGATTTTGACTGAGCTTACGAGTGGGCCAGTTGTATGGGATTGGATGTAGAGCCGGTCGCGACGTTTGAGGCTCGTTATAACTGACACTGGCTGCGTGAAGGTTGCCCGGCCAGTCGGCATGAAGGCGCGAGCGTGAAACGAGGCGCCGGCGGTAGAGAGGGCACGACGGGGGAGATGGCGGCGGGGGCGGCGGGGCGCAGCGCCTCCGCGGGAATAAAACCACCGCACTTCGCTAACGCCCGCACTTCTCCCGATAGCAAAAAGTCGAGGACGGAACGAAGCGACAACCACAGAGGCTCGCCTCTACGCTGCATCGGATAAAATCGACATAGAAATAAAGAGAAATACAAAAATCACTCATTGTTCTCATAAAATGAATGTGCCGGGAGTTGAATGTGAGGCTTTTTGTGAAAATATTCTCATACTTTTAAATGGGGTCTCGTGTGGCGCCTCCTAATGATTCGTCCTTTTTGCGTCGGCGCGCGGCTCGCGGCGCTCGAGCACTCTAGCCTTTCGGTGTGTCCGCGCATGTCACATCCAACTTTTTCTTCAACTGTTTCGGATGTAAATTCAACAGTTTAGACGGCATTGTTTCACGGCGCGGCGTCGCGCCAAAGGGATAATTTGCATTATCTTCTTTTTCTTTTTTATTTCTATCACCAATTTATATCCTTAGATAATTTAATGGATTTATGTATGAACATAGTATTCGGTAGTTAAGCGTTCAAATCCAAATCAATCAATTATATTTATTGGCATTCTTACGCACAAAATACTAAAATTCTAAAACAGGAAGTCATTTATTTTACACACTCCACCATAAATTCCAGCATAATCCATGCACATTCATTGGTATGTCAAATTCGTCATTTTCATCTTCGTGATGGTCAGCTGTACATTAAGAAAATCCAAATTCATGTTCATTGTTATTATAATAATATTGGATTAACATAACGTATTCATCTTAATTAATTCCTCTTATTTAAGAAGAAACAAAATATAAAACGCAAGCTTATAACACTTAGATAGTTTCATTGAACAGAGATGATAGAAGTAGCGCAGGGTATTTTAAATCAGATTTATTTGATGGATTAGACTCGATTAGTACCTAAAACCTAAAATTGCTTTAAATTGTAATTTCATTCCTTAAAAATAATATTGTCGTATCTCAACTAAAATAATATAACATTTTCAATTTACTTTCAAAGTATTTTAGTCAATTAAATGAAAACCAAAGCATGTATTTTTATTCATATCAGTTTAAAAGCATTTATAAAGTTTTTAACTTAGGTCCTTGACAGCTCCTTTTTATGTTTGAATTTTCGCGGCAGACATTCTCAAAAGTGAAAATCAGAGTACACCGTACAAAGAATAAAAATTATGAGTAAATTGATAGGGTTGTCACAAGCAATATGCTTATTTTTTTTCATAATTTGCATAAACACTGTCGTATAATAATTCATACAAGATATATTGCTCTTTTTCTCATCTTTTTATGAAAGTTAACTGAACACTTAACTGAACGACTTATAGTTACCTCAATAATCAGAGTCACTAATTGCTGATATTTTATGTCGGACATAGATGATGATAAGAAAAAGGGAGGTGAAACAGACACAGAATTTATCAGACGAAGCGTACAAGCGTGAGTCACTTCTACTTCAGGCCTATTGTCGG
Source organism: Papilio elwesi (assembly GCA_029849275.1). Taxonomy (NCBI): domain Eukaryota; kingdom Metazoa; phylum Arthropoda; class Insecta; order Lepidoptera; family Papilionidae; genus Papilio; species Papilio elwesi. The sequence continues at coordinate 13,648,263 of CM056717.1, read as the reverse complement.
GAAGTCGTGACTTCGACGATCGAGTCGTCCCATTCAAACGGCTGTCAAAGAAGGTTGTGGTCGTCTTTCATTGCATACATAGACAACATTAGTCACATAATTGCAACCTCTTGGTACATTCCGTGATGTCATTACTCTTCCCCATTCGAGTATGTGTATTTATGCATGCTTTATGACACTAATACAAAACTGATAGCAATAAAATATGCATACCTACTTATTTGTGTTTCCTTAATATTACTAATAGAAGCAGTTCCTCTGGTGTTGCGGGTCTCCATGGGCGTCGTTGATCACCTGGGTGTTCCCGCCACACGTTTGCCCCCTACCCTTATAAAAAAAATTGTTTGTTCCTATATTTTAATTTTAGCTATTGGTATTATGATACATCATTTATTTTTTGTCTCCGTGTCACTCACTGGTTAACACATACAACGTTTAATGTACGTATCTAGATTTCCTAAATAAATAAATAGTATAAAACAATGATATATTGTGATACGTAAGTGGCAGCCCTGCAAAAGTTGCGGGTAGCGACATCAAATCAAATATGTGTCGCGGTCACAAACTCTCGCTTGACGCTTGACTATTTATTCTGAGTGCATAAACGTTCATTTGTTTGTGCTCGAAGCGATGGCGGTGCGGTTCCTAAGGTCGGAATAAATAATAAAGGCAATACGAACTCGTGAGTCGTGACACCTACTCTTTCACTAATGGAGCGGCAGGCCAATGTTTGTATTGCACCCTCTAATCTAGATCCTCGTCGTTTCTACCTTTTTGCTGGTCACACGGCCGAACATATATCATATATAGAAGTCACCCCCACCTTCAGTACGACATTCGAGTCTACGAAGCAAATTATATTTACACCCTCGGTACTCTATCTCGGTACTAATATAGTATCGAAGCGGAGTACCGAGTATGGTAGGAGATGGACGGTAGCGACGAGGTAAAGAATTTCTTCCTTTGGCGCCGGGACGTCCTTCTATTGGAATAAGAGCAATGAGAAAAATCCATTAAATTATCAACGTTTCGTTTGGTCTGTACACATTTTCAAAGTAGCTTTTATTTATTTTGAACTAATACTTTTGCATTAGTTGCTTTCCATTGATTGAATAGAGCAATAAATATTTGTTGGCACAATATTATACCGCCGGTTGCCACCACCAAGGCAGTAACCTCTCTAGACTGGGGATCCAAGGTCTGGACGAGAGCGATTAGGAGAGCCGACTCCAAAACTGCAAAAAAGACGAATGAAGAAAAAGAAAGACGGTACGGTCTTACATTTTCTGTTACAAAACTTGCGTTCTTTCACCGCGCATACAGATGCGTTGCCACATCACTTCGTATGATCCTGTATCATAACATATCAACTGTTTAATCTTAAATAGTAGGATAATGAACCTACATTTCATGTCGGACAGTCCATGAAACCTTCAAAATCTTAGACAATCTCTTTATAAATCGCAGCCTAAGTATTTTGGATATGTAAACGATACTAATGTAAAATTTCATCGTAATCAAATCGATTCCAAATCTACTACTAGCATATATTTTGTTTTGTAATTATTTAAGTTTAAAGGGTTTAAATAATGACCAAAAATCAAGCGTGGGTCATCATCGAAATCAAAAATGGAACTCCAAAGCGTTAAGAATTAGAATGAATCTAACACCAAATGAAATAGCCAAATTGTTTTTTTTTTATTGTTACTAGTCGATAAGTCGCTGTGCTCTATCTATAGTTTTGTTCCCATTATTTTGGGTGGCCACAAGGAGCAACGGTAGGAACATGGTTTTATCTTAAATTGATTGAGTTAATCTTAAAGCGCTCCTTTGTCGCTTGTGCTTAGGATGCATGCCTTTTGTTATAGGTAGCAGATAGCCAGGGATTTTTATGTACATATGTTGGGACGGAAGTGCTAATAGCTGTAGTATCATCGTATTATTGATAATTACATGAGCAAATACTATGAAAATTGAAATACGTACTGTTTACATCGTACAATTACATAACATATGTAATTGTGCGTTTGGCAGATATTCGAATGTTGAAATGGATCTGTGAAGTAACAAGAATGGAATAAGAAGAATGAAGTAACAAAAATATCAAACGAGTATATTAGGGGAAGCCTAAAAGTAGCACCAGATGGCATGGCTGGCATTCTAATTAGCCAATAAACGTTCGATTTATGGTCCTATGCCACTCAATAGGATCGCCACAAAAGTTTAAAAATTGTATCCATTTGACTACAGTTGTACAAATAAGTATTTATACATATGACTACAACGGAAATTCAAAGTAAAATTTGAAAGTCTTCGAATAGCGTGAGTGAATACTTGCGCATAACAAATTTCATCATTCCACGAACGATGCGATAATTTACATTTCTAGTCATAACTACCCCATTTTCCAGTGGCATTATATTCGGGTGTTGTCTCCTTCGCGTGACAAGAAAAAGTAAGTCAAAGCTGAAGTTTGACTTGTTTCTCTAATTTCGTTTTAGTGTTTTTTGCTACACATTTCAAGTAAATAGTCATATTAATTTGTTTAATAATGAGTACTTCCCCGGATACATTAATTAGATCAGTACCTTTTTTAAAGTATAGCTTAGTAGCTTCTAACTCTAGAGCTAAAGTCATAAATATACTTAAGCTGGCTTAAGTCTGCCTGTTATATCAATAAACTGTATATTTATGAGTTTATAAGTTTTAGTACCTGCAAAATTGTTAAGTTTTGGTTCGATTGTACTTAGATAGGCACGTATTAGAAACCTAATGAGGGTATTGAAAGTCAGCTTAGGTTTGGTATCACTGCCTACTCCAGTAAAATTAAAATGTTAGTTACTTTTTCTTTTTTCATTCTACATTTCTTATGCATTTAAATGTTTTGCCTTATTTCTGTTTAGAAAGGTATTTTTTAACTTAATTATATATATATAATTATATATATATATATATATATATATATAATTAAGTTAAAAATGTAATAATGGTCAGATAGGAGATGGTAGGTTAAAAGCATCAGCACCAAACGTTGTCTAATTTAAATCTATATATATGTCATATTAAATAGATAGCGGTTGGAAATATTTTGTGTGTATTTTTTTGGTAGTAAGATAAGATAATCAACGTTCAATATCTTTCGTATCTACAGAAAAAAGTTAATGATGCCTTGTAAAAAGGTTGTGCTTATTGAGGTTCAACTAATATTCTACAATTAAGCGTCTTCAAATTTAGGCGCGCTCCAGAGCCCAAGTGAAATATATAAATGTGTAATAATCGGTTTCTATGTGCAATATACTCTGAAAATCAGACTCAATAGAGAACTTTCAACAATGTTCTGCGTTTTAGCTTTTAGATACAAAGAAATGATTAGCTGGAATTTGTGCATGGCTGTACAACTATAGTCATATTTTCAGTCTCAGCCTCCGACACGTCTAGAAGTAGAATAACTTCAGAGAAAAGTGTCTACCTTTTTTATCTATGTTCATTTTAATTTTAATTTATAGTGATTGACATATTAAATATATGCTGATATAATGATGAGAACCCAATCCGGTAATACTTATAAAGTAACGGCCCGAGTCGAGGCTCCCTCGACGGAAGGATCAGTCGAGCTAAGTTACTCTTGAAGAGGCTTAGGCTAGGCGCCTTCTGAGCCCTGCCGCCTTAAGCCCGGTGTTGAGGTAGTAGTTGTTGTAGTTACCTCTTCTAGGCATACAGTGACAAGTCAGTCACAAAAATAATCTCGCGAATAATAAGCTACTAACCTAAACTAACAAAACATATTACATAAGAATGCTTACATTTTTTGTAAAATCGTCTCTATACGTGTAAATACTGCGTTACCAAATGTAGCTATTACCATTACCACGGAGCCTCGTGCGTCTCCGAAATACGTGCGTGTGCTATAAATATCTCAATGCGCAGTGTATCTACTACTTCTATTTGCAAATCTTACTCTATCTACTTGCAAATAACACTGGAAGTTGCAAAATCTCTGAAACTGTCCCGTTTTTAACTTTATATACACTTTCAATCATCACCATTTTCTATTTAACAAAATTTTCAACTGAGCAGCTAATTTATAACATTTTTGTCAAACAATAATGTTCGACACGTCCCTATAGACTCCGAAACGGCTGGACCGATTTCGATGAAATTTACAGGGATTGTCCAGATTGGCATAACGGGTGTTCCTGTGTTTGGTAACTATCGGATCAACATAATTAGTGGTACCCGGTGGCGGGTCACTAGTAACTTAATAAGGGTTCTCTCTTCTGTGAGGTCGTGGTATTTCACCGATCCAACCGGCCCATTGGTGAAATAGATGTTGTTGTAGGCTCTACCTGTTGTTGGGTATGAAGAGACCTATGTCCGATGGATTATAATGATAATCTTGACTAGATTATAATCATTACATTAGAGATATGTTTCTCTTAAAGACATTTATTTATCAGTTCTTAGTAATTTGCCTCTGGTATTGAGACTAAGTAATCGATACCTGCCAATTAATTAATTAATTAAGCACATAAACCTCTCTGTTTATTTCCGTACGTCGTCATGTAGGTACATACATTGCTGAACGATTTTTAGTAACGGTGTGCAAAATTAAGTTGCATTTAATTCAACACCTTTTGAATACCGCATAATATGGACCCAACAAATATTTCAGCTTTTGAAAATGGAAAAAACAATCTGCTATCTACATACTCGGAAGACTTGTTTTAATATGGAATTGGATTTGAATGAATTGGAAAATACTAACTGTGGTCTAAGTTCTTTGTATCCTCGGGCATCTTACTTCCTTAGACAGAAAAATACAAGCTGAATACTTTAAACTGGGAATGTCGTCGAATATTCCCACGTACTCGGGCCATTATTATGTCGAAGATTCTCGCCGAAAGTGGCTGTTAAATTTCTTACTGTTGCCATTTTATTACTGCCAACTCGGTTTAATATGTGAGTAAAAAATATTAACAAAAAATAGGCGCCACCGCCTTGGACCAAGACGGCGTAGTTCGGCTACTACTTTCAAATGGCCCGTATGGGCAAAAAACAGTTTTACGACATTGTGACAAGGTCCACGAATCACGAACGTCACTGACCATCTCAGTCGGATTCTTATATTATGGTGTAGCGTATTTTTTACCCTAACCTTTTGTAGGTTTGGGTTTTGTGTTAAAATACACACCTAAGTATCATTAGCTATAAACACACTTCTTTGTGTCTACCATTGGAAGAAATAAGAGCAATAAAGTGTGAAGATTGAAGCGCAAGGCGGATATCGCCGAAGTATGGAGCAGGCGTCTGTTTTAAGATAACATTTGAAGTTTAGTTAGATCATTCTAATATTTATTATCCGCTATTTTTTCCTCTGGTGAAGGAAATGATTAAAGTACAAAAATATTTTGTACATTTCATTTTATTTTATTTTCCCCTTCATATTCATTCAGTAAGATTATAATCATTTTAAACGATATTTACCTTTTTTTAATAACAAAATAGAAATTTATGCATTCAATATAAACAAGAAAAGTAACAACCCAAGATTTCACTGATGTTTGCAATCTAATCATGTATTCTTATTTAAACAGGTTGACATTATAGAGAACTCAAAAAATATCTCTAACTTACACTATTTAAATGTACAAGTACATACAAAACTTGAATGATTAATATACAGCAAAACGATAATTTTCAAAAAAACTTGTTTTAAGAAATTCTCGCTTACAAAGTAGGCAATTTAAAAAGTATTAAAAAAATAAGGTAGCCGATTCTTTATGGTATTGGCTTTTGAATCCTTTGAGCGACACAGGCAGCGCCTACGCAATATTGCTTTGCCGCCCCCTCCACCCTTCGCGCCCCGCGGCCTCCACCCCGCCGAGCATCTCACCTCTACCGCCGTACGCCTTGGCGCCTTATTATGATACCTTTGTTTTAAAATTTAATTGGCCTCTTAAAGATAACTTATCTTGATAACAAACGACGACCAATAAACCAGAGGTTGGGAACAACTGACTGTACCTCGAGATAAGATTGTGAAGTCGGATGACGTTTAATAGTTGGATGCGTGCTCTCTACGAGGAGACGGTGCGTACTGACGTACTGACGTACCTCGTTTAAATTGTAGACGAATTCACCTGGTCCTAATATCTATATAGTAAGGTTCTCTGTTTTAATTATTCTATTTTAAATTTATACTGTTACTTATCACGAACATAGTCTCTGCTATAAGTAACAGAGTCCATATTGGGCTCCGCAGTGACGACCATCATTGCACGAATGGGCCAGCCCAACCGGAACAGTGCCTCACAGGAAACGATTGTTTAGGTATTTTATGCTTTTGCGTTTAGTTTGATAAATGAGGTGTCTGAGATCTATTCCTTTTTTTCAAAGGTATATATGTACGTATTTAGTATACAGAAATATGCCAGGACGGACCAAAATAAATGAGGCCTCTGCATTAATTTTTATTTTTTATTACGCTACTTTATAATAAAAACTGCAGAGGAAAAATAACACATAAAAGTTTTACCTACTTCATAGACTATCGGCATGTAGTACGGGAAAGCATATCAAGCCGTATGTAGCCTTAGTTTAGCGAACTAACGAGTTAAGTTAGAAGCTTGTTAAAACACAGTTTGTTTGCGAGAAGTTACTCGCATAGACATGCTTTATTTAAAAACTAACTTCTACTCTCGCAGCCCCTTTTAAGTAAAGTTTTTGCGTTTAAAATACCTACGTTCCCCTCGCCTTTGTCCCTTCCTCGGATCGTTCAAAGTATCACAATAGAGTATCATATTATTTTTGAGACAGAAATTGATCTAAGAGCCGCGCTTCCGAGCCGAAAACCTTCGAGGTGTCGCAATCTAACACGTACTTTAAATTGGGAAATGGGAAGACTTGACCATTAAGTAAACATCCCAAGATGATCGTTAAGACCACTGACAATGGGTTACAGGATATCTTTTCGAAACGTAAACGCACCGCGTAAATCTTGAGGTACGCCGCGGGTCATCAATGCTGGGGTACAGATTTAGAAGTATGTCTGACACCTTCAGTAGGTGTAGTTAGTACAGAACAGCCATATATGCATTGTCTATAGCCTGGGGGCTATAAGTGGATTCAAGGGTATAATTATATTTAATGTATGTTCTCTGTAGACTCCAACACAGCTCGACCGAATATATGAAGTTTGGTAGCCATCAGACCAACATACCGGGGTGGATCATTTCTATTATACACAAGGACGGACGTCCTATCTATCAAAAATTTTCTATTATTCTAATTGTAAAACAGAGATGTGTATACAGTTTAAAGTTTAACGTGACGTAGTTATAACTTACTAAATTTATTGACAACATTTTAAAACTGTACAGTTACAAAAGTAACAAAGCATCATTAACGCTACAGGATGTCGTGTTATTCATGTAGTTCGATTGTCATTCCTAATTAGTAATTCTAATAAGCACTGAATAATTAACACGAATGACCTTAAACGTTACGTGATTTTAAAACCGTAATGTCGGGGCTAATTAAATACTAAGACATTGTTAACGATTGTTGACACCTGAAAAGGTGTCTTGTTAAAAAGTACTAATTAGATGTAGATAACCTGAGGCATATAGCAATCGTTGTTAGGCGAACTTAAAGAAGTTCTAAAGAGTTTTGAGGTTTAGCAACGTTTGCAAACTATTATTATTATTAAGGAAATACCGGGAAAATAATGAGACCTACAGCTTCTCACCGATCAGACGAAACGCAAAGGTATATACGATTTATTAACAATTTGACGTGTCATTTCTCGGCAGTTTAAATAGGCGGTCGAGGTAGTCCATCCGTGCAGCAGTACTGCCGCTAAGTCGCTCTACCATGGTCGAATTCCCTCATTTAATTACAATAGTGTTCCTTGGTCAACATTGTATAACAAACATCAATATGTAAAACAGTGTGTACTCTACATGTGAGCTTCACATTTTGTATTCGATTCTTACATCAATTTTAATTGAATAACAATTGTTGTACATTATCGTATTCAAGGATTGCAATAGTAGCATAGCCTATAAAATTATAAACCGTTACTCGTTGGGTCATAGGTTCAATTTCCTGCCTTGTTGAAGTAGAAGTTATATTTAGATTTTAAAAATTATAAATATTTGAAACGGGAGTGATTGCTACCTACTTACTGCACTCACCCCCGTTACGGTTAAATGAAACTAAAACCTATTGTTATTTCTTATAACCGGATAATGTAGTAATAAAAGAATGGTAACAAAAAGATCTTTTTTTCAGCCTACCGTTGTAGTTCTATATCCATCTTATCTTTACGATAGCGAATGAGAAATCGTAAATAAAGATTTAAATAAAAGGCGTCTTGTAAACAACAAAACCTTTTGCTAAAAGCGGCAATAAATTGTAAGGGATGTTTTTTTTGTTCGGAGCTGTATGTGTTTTTTATCTATAATTAGTAAAATTAAAGATAGTTTTATAAGATTCAGTAAGCTAGCTAAATACTAGATTTAGGTGTACTTCTTGACAGCTTCAGTAAATTTTATGTACAATCCTAAGACAATTATAAAGAAATAAGAATGACTAAGTTTACCATTTAGAGAGCTAAGCAGGCATTTAAACTTTCCATTTGCCTGCAATCTGAATAATATATTTTTTAATCCTATGCACCAACGTAAACATGATCGTGGATTCGGTTCTATATTATCTAGTTTACGATACGATAAATATTCCCAAGCTATTAATAATTAAATTGAAACTCTTCATTACAATGCAACAATCAATCAATACTAATTAAGTAAAATGTAATTGTATTAATTAATAGTTGTATTGCAATAAATAGTTGCAATTTAAATACCTACGTATGTAGAGTTCAAGGACTCGTACCCAAAATAACAAGTCTTATCGGCAGGTTTGAGAGCTAGAGGAAATATTAAATGTTTATCCATTCATTAATAACATTTAACAAGAGTGCTACCAGTAATATGTACGTAAGTACGTACATACATATTACTTGTAGCACTACTAGTAGCACTAGAGAAAGTTCTTTATGAGCATGTCGCTACACCGACGATCTAACTTCATCCTTCACAAAACAATTCACTGTTTGCTTTGATCTAGTAGGCTTAACCGCGTTGAGGAATTACCTTTTCCCAGCGGTATTTTCAAATCGATACGACTTAGGGTCCTACAAGAAGAAAGCGTACTACGTCCTTAAAGTCCGGCAACGTATTTGCAGTTCCTCTGGTGTTACAGTCGTTCATGGGCGTCGGTGATAACTTAATATTAGGCCACCCGCAGCTCTTATCTTATAAAAAATCTGGTTCGGAGATGTCGAAGAGAAGCTTTATGAATCGGTCAACTGAAATGGGAATGCGTATGCCATGTCAGTTGAGTGACAAAGAACTGTTGGAGAGGAATGTCTTCAAAAAGGGATCATGTCGTTTTCACCAATATTTTGGCAAACGCACAGATTTTTATGATTTTTTGACACAGAGAAGATTAAGCCTTAAGAAAAATGTGTCACAAAATAAAACATAATGGGATGAAGGCGTGAAGTAGAGGTATTTAAGCTTCTGCATTTCGTCTGATGAGTGAGGTGCTGGTGGTCCAGCTGTCAACAATGGATAGAGTGGGAAGGGGAAGAGGATTGGACGGAGAAGGTAATAAATATGAAAAGGAAATATACTTTTCCCGCTCATTAAAGTCAGCCAATGCATCTGCAACTCATTTGCTTGTTGCGGCTGCGTGTGGGTATCGGTCACTTTATATCAAGTGCTCGGTTGCCACCTTTTTCCTTAGAAAATATTTTGATATATGTTTTTCTTTATTTAATTAATGGAATGTTAAGAAATTTGTGGAGGTCAGGTTTTGATCTTTACAAATGAACATCGAAATTCGGAACATTTACAATGCCCGTTGCTTAAATTATGAAACCGTTCAATAGGTGCACGTAGTGATTACTCAGTCTTCTCCAAAGGGTTAAAAGATGTCAAAAATATTGATACAAGTAGTGCACATAGTAGATTAAAATAAATATCCTGCAGTGAAGTGGTCTCTAAACAAATCCTAGAAGCAAATGTTTTGCGTATAAACAATTAAATACCTTTAAAAGTGCAGCATGGAATAAAACAAGTTAGAGACAGACAGCGAGTCGTTTAATCAGTCTACGCTGCAGACACGGGAGGGGGCTACCTTCCACTAAATGACCATCCCTCTATTCTGTTAACCCGTGCCACCGTATCCACAAACAGTACACTTGGCGAGCAAGGCAAATAATTGCAATTAACAATCTCGAAGACACGGCAAATTCACTGTATTATTTTAAAATTTTACACAGATACGCGTGTTAAGAGTATGTCAATGATATTCATTATTTTTATTGTTGTTTTACATGACAACATCTTACCATGGTGTTTGGAGATGACAGGCATCGAGTCTAGTTTCGAGTTCCGAAGTAAAATGTAGTAAGTAGTAAAAAATCAGGTCAGTTCACATTTTTCGATCAGCTTACAATATCGTTAGTGAGATTATAAACAAAAGGATATTATTTCACGAATTCCAATTTAAAACAAAGTTAATATCTTATACACAAACTTGTAGGATTTATAAAAAACAGAATATAGCACAGAAAAACGAAAATCATTCTTTATGAACGTTCACTCTATTCACTGCAATGGTCTATGGAAAACTTCTAGTGTATTTCCGCGCCCTAACCCACCGGGGCCGGGTGGAATCCCGCCCGCCCAGATTCATTTCTGGTTTTCGCTGCTCTTTTTCGTATTAAACTGTTTTTGCAACTTGTCCTCCCCCGCAACAGAGAAAAATATTTACCTTATTCCAGCGATTCAACGTACATTCGTATATTAGCTTTCTTTGCAATCAAGTTTTAGGTTAGGGATCGTTTGTTTTATTCTATTTATTCAATCAAATTCAATTAACTTAATTATATTTAGAACAGACAATGTTATGTAATGTAAGGAGAACAATGTTAGATGATATATGAAATATAACGTTTTACAATATTTAACAAGATGACGTTTTTGAAATTATTATGTAAGTCAATCCTGGTCGGGATATAGGGACATAAGTTATTTTGCATTGGCATGAGCAAATGAGTTGCAGATGCATTACCAACCTTTAATGGACAGAGGAGGGGGTAGACCGGAAAATGATGTTTCCTTTTCCCCATTTATCCGAGCCCCGTCAAATCCTTTCCCATCCTTTCCTTATTAACAAAGAGGACTGAAATTGTCTTCCTGCACCTTACTCATCGGATGAAACGTGAATACTTCTATTTCAGCCTGTCTTCTGAGAGGTCGTAGTATTTGAATAGTCGAGCTGGCCAATTCGTGCAACAGATATAATTACGGGTTTTACCACTATTCGACCAACCCGGTTGAACGAATTGTAGAGTAATAGCATTACCTCTCTTCTCTTGAAAGTACCCACATCGTAGTTGGACGGAAATACTAACTCTGGCAACTTGTTCCAATCCTTTGCCGCACGTTGAATGAAGATTCGAATCGCTTGGTACGAATGCGCAATATCTTCTACAAATAAAAGGTTGGAGACCGTGTGTCTAAACGTCCAAATAATCCAAAAATTAAAATGAAGATGGGCCACCCCATCTATATATATTATATAAAAATTTAATGTAATTTCATCAAAACGCTGTGGTAAGATTACCACAGCCGACTCGAGATCCTGTAAACCAAAACTTATTTAGATCTAGTAGAAATGGTGAGCTGTCACAATCTCAATCGGGAATTAATTTTTGTAAAAAGCGGTATGCTTGTATTACTAAAATTAGAAATCTAACTAAAACACCCTTCCTCTTTTCACGAAAACTTAGAAAATAGTATATATAATAAAAATAATGGTATAAATAAGTTCTGGTTTCAGTAGATATAAATACCCAGTTAAAAAGTTCTAATGTGGTCACCGCCGCTTTTAAAAGCATGCCAACAATACTACTTTGAATGAAATCCTATTTTGGGTGGTTTTATAGAAGAGCCTAATTTGATATGAAAAAAAAATCTAACGTTTTCAATACGAAGTGAAAACCTTAGGAACTAGCGAGATGAAATCAGAATAAATTAAAGTATGAAACCATCATGATTTGATCAATCTGTCTAATTGACAGCACAATCATCACAATAATATGAGCCTGTATAATAATTTTTATAAATCTAATTGAAAACTTGTTAGTTGAAACAGTTACGCAAAATATTTTTTTGGAACCTACCCTCGTAGCAGCGCTATTATTTTTCCAAAAATTTGTATCATTGGATCCGGTAAACGTTCAATTAAAAGGAAAATGGACCTGCCGGATGTCCGGTCCGGTCCGCTGGATTGCATTCCGGCACAAATTTGAGAAAATTGCAAAGATTAAATGGATGTTCACCGCGCATAGCTAGGACGTGCTTGTAAGTGCTGTAGACGTGATAGTATAAGTACACTGTAAGACATATGATATCTATAAGCTACATTATACACGCAAATAGAGAAAGAAAGCTGTTAAAGCGTCCGTTTTTTCGCCGTAGGACGGACAGTGTTTATTCCAGATTTGCTGTGCGTATGGCTTACAATGAATATGTTTGCACGCACCGGGTACTCGTCCGGCGACCAATTGGTCCATCGTCCGGTACATATTGACGGTCCATCGTCCGGTGAAAAAAACGGGCGTCTACTAGCACACTTATTCTAAAGATGTGAATCTGTTTAGTTCATTAATAAAACGTGTCTTGTATAACATTTAAATACATTGACTACTCTGCATCGCTCTACTCTGTGCCCGCAATTTAGTAGGCAGTTAAAACATTGCCATATATAATCGTTAAGGTATCTAGAATCTCATTGAAAATGCAACCAGCAATTCATTGATATCAACCAATACCAACTAAGCTAAATCAGCTTTAATATGTGCAAAGCAAGCAACCACCACGGGTATAGATCAAAAGCGGCAGTGACGCAGGCCCTATCCTATACACACGATGGCGTATTGTATAGAACAGTTATAGAAGCTACTTACCGGCAATAAGTCCGTGTGCACACACCCGCGCCGAGCAAACAACCATGCTCACGGACGGTCTCGATCTACTCATTCCGTATGCAATTTTATTCATTATTTGTAATCTACTTCAATCGAACAGGGTCTTGGTATAAATCACTTTTAGGGTCTGCTCGGTAGGACGTATGTAGATCGACGCTTTTAGTGGGATATTCAAATGAGACGTGTCGCCCATATGCAGAGACGCTAATAAACTTCGACCTAAGAAACTCATTTGACTTAAGCAAATATTGGCAGCTTTTTTATCTCTTTACGGCCCTCTTCTAAGACGGCGAAGCGTTTGTCTATAACTCAATCGTTTGACTATAGGACGTCTTCATAAATTAAATATCAGCTTTATTTTTATTCTTTCTTTTCTTTCTCTTCTATATTTATGTATCTTACTGCGCTTATTTACTATAGTTATACATAAGTTTCCCGCGGCTTAGATTTTTATTTCTGGATTCGATTGGATTCGTCACTGGACATTTTTTTATTTATCTTTATGGAATAAGGCGGCAAACGATTAAGCGGATCATCTGATGTTAAGTGAGGGCTACCCATAGACATCCGCAAGACAGAACAGACAAATAGGACAAATAGACAGGAAAAAGGATAGTTCCTTTTCCCCGTTTACTCCCTCCCCGTCCAATTGTCTTCCCGTTCCCATCCTTTACTAATGAAGAAAGGTTGGATGGAAAGAGGTCTGAAATTAGGCCTCCGACATGTCACTCATCAGGCGAAAGGCGGTAAGTACTTCAACTTCACATTTGTCCTCTGTGAGATCGTGGTATTTCATCGGTCTATCCCATTCGTGCAACAGATGTTGTTTTTACGGGTTCTACTACTATACTTGTTATTGCAAATGTCAAAAGTTGTTATTGGTTGCTATGATAATGTATGTCATGTTAAAAAAATGTCATAACATTGTTATTGTAGTGTCATACATTACCATGACAACCTATATTAGGTTTTGCTTTCATATCTATCGGAAAGATTTTTTTTATCGAGATAAATGGAAATTCCATGTCATTTTGTGTATTGTCAATGTATTTGCAAAATTTTATGATGATTGGCTGAGTCGTTAGTCGTCGAGTATATATATCCGCTAAGGCGATTCGCCTCAAAGATACTCGTAACAAAGTAATCCATATTTACATTATATAATTAAATACGAACAAATGTTAATAACCTCGTTCTTCTCTACATAATCGTAATTATATGCATATATGTACTATGATATCACACAGGTTTTTTTTCTTAATTTAGCAGTTGCGTTAAAGCGTTGAACATTTCATATAATAATATATTTAAGACTCAAATCCTTGAAACAAATGTGTTGTAAATGTAAATATTATCATAAATTCTTATTATAATTATTCTTAAATTTTTCTCGAAGTTTTCTCTGCGCGTATTAATATACAAATTAATGGTAAAGATGATGGCGTCCACTATACTCGTAAATACTAAAAACTTTTGCTATCAATGGATTAGTACTAGTGTTAATTTTATACGGCCAAATGACCAGTACAATATGACATTCTGTTGCCCCGTTGGAAATGTACGTAAGCTATGGGCATTTGTGTTATTTAATTTAATATATTTGCGACACATTATATTTAATAAAATTAGCATAGGGCACGTCACCACCGCGGACACTAACTCTGGTAAATATCACACTCCATTTTCGCATTATTCTTAAAAGTCTGTTGAATGATTTCCCTCTCCGTATTTATAAATAGATTTATGAATCCTTAGGTGAACGAAGGATTATAAATGTAATTAAGTTAATTTATTACTAAATCAATCGTACCTACATACTGCACTGATTTCTACATGTACGTTCTTGGCTAGTTACACGGGTTGCAGTTACGCATTCGCTGCCTACAATATTTATGATGTTTTTAAATAAAATTAGAAGCTGTCGCCACTCTTCATCTACAATATTCTAATAAAATTTTAGAACAATTTCGAATGTCTGAACCCTTTTTCATTAAATCTACTCCAGCCTAAGAATTCTGGTATCCAACGCCGTGTTTACACTATTCAAACATAAAATGATTATCGTCGCCATTTCATTAAGATTAAATAAAATCTAATTCAAAATGAATCTGCAGAAGGATTTAATGGTCTTCAATCTATAGATAATGTGATTGTATATTCTTGACCAACATGGGGTACATGGCGCACGTGAGTGCCCATCAGTGCAACTCTCCCTTGCAAGGCAGTCTTATGCCAAGGCTCGCGGCGCTAAATGATTGATTGATCCAAATACACATTTATTCGTTCAAAGAAACCTTTACTGAATTTAAAATCGACGGCAAGTCTTAAGCTAAAAGGTTTCTAATGAAAATTGATGAAGAAGGAATAAAAAATAGGCAATTCCTATCCTATAACAATAATAATAAATCAGCCCTATCTAGAATGTTCCCACTGCAGGGACACAGGCCTCCTCTCCGAGAGAGGGAATGAGCCGTAATGCACCACGCTGGCCCAGTGCGGGTTGGTGGATGTCACATGTCTTAGAATTTGGTGGTTCTAAGAACATGCCGGTTTCCTCACGATGTTTTCCTTCAACATTTTGGAGCATTGGTGATGAAATAAATTACACAAAAGTAAAGCCTGGGTTCGAACCCGCAACCTGCAGTACGTAAATCGGACCTAAACCGTTGAGCTACCCCTGCTCCTTTATTCAATAACAAACAAACAAACACTAATTTTTTTTCTTACATATATATAATTCGCAATGTTATCCAAAGAACTCGACGTCATGTAAGTTATGGTAGATGTTTCGAATCTAAGCCGCCAATTTCTGTTCTTGACACGGGTACCTTAGGTACATACGTGGATAAAAATGCCGTTAATTTGCTAAAATATAAAGAATAAGATACATTTATTACTTACTTGTTTCATTGGAATCCCAATACTCGTATATGGATAGATGATAGGATAGGATAGCACTGCCTGTCACATTTTGACTTCAAATCGACTTTTTTTAACACTCATCAGAACTTATAGTTCGTGCACAATAGACGAACTTCAAAAAATAATTAATATAAATAATATTTTTTGCTGGTTAATTTCATTTAATTAATTAGTTAGATTTTCATTGTTTTCGCAAATTAACAATAATTAACTTGGTTATTTTGTATTTTACATCCGTAAGTCACATGTTAATCAAATCTAGTGTAAAAATGTGGATTACATTTTGTGCTCATTATGTTCACGAGTTGCGGGATATTCTCTCATTCTAACGCTTACTGCAGTGTCTCAAGACGAAAGTCTATGACCAACCTACCTGTATGTCATACAGTTCCGAGGCGTGGTGTGGCAATGAGACGAACGCATTGCGCACAGAACAGATGACTGATGGGACCGAAAGGTCCTAGAGTAGCGGCTACGTACAGCTTTGGTAAGTCTCCCACAAGATGGACCGAAGATCAGGTCAAGGTGCTGGAAGAGGACAGCAGGAGTCCGATCTTTGTGGCGATCAATGGGGGCCTACGTCCAGCAGTAGGCGAATATCAGCTGTGACGACGATGTTCAGATGATTTTTAATTAACTTAGAACTTGTGTAAGAGTTAGCGAAATTGTTTATAGAAATAATTTTAAGTCGCTATACTGATAGTCGATTAGCTTCTCTGGCCAATTGGAACATCTGCTGCCTGAAAACCTAACATAAGTTAGGCATGAAGTAAAGATTTTCTGTGTTTTGTCTCATAATTGAGATGTTGGAGGCCTAATTTCAGTCCTTTTCCTCTTCCCATCCTTTCCTAGTAAGGACAATGCGGAAAGGGGAAGATCTTTAACGGGAAGGGAATGAATAGGAAAAGGAAATACCCTTATTCCAGTGTAAAGGTAGGCAACGTATCTGCAACTCATTTGCTTTTTGCGAATGCCTATGGGTAGCAGTCACTTGCCTTCGGACGCACTGCTTCCACATTAGCCACCTTTCTCCATAAAAAAATAATATCAGATTTAAGATTTATAATATTTATTATAAATAGTCTTGTTGGAATAGGAGTAGGAGATAGTCATAGATGAACCATAATAAGTATACAATATTTATACTGTTTGTAATATTTTATTATACATTAAATATTACAAATTACTATTATGCGGCGACATGTGACGTCATGGTTTTTTTCCAATCTAGCCTGTCATGCGGCGGTCATGTATATTTTAACTATTCGCCGCAAGACGTTTTCCGCGGCTTCGCAGTCGCACACACGATACATCAAACATTGTTATATATGTTATAACAATTTTTATCAAGGGAACCAATATTGTGAGTGCCGGCTACATTTTTGTACATTCGGGAAAAGTTTTCGATAGCCTATAACCATGTACGGACGATTCCGCGTCAATTGGTCACCACCGATACGTCATAGTCACTTTCAATCCGATACATTCAGCAGTTTTCACGTTATTCTTTATTCGTTCGTTATTAAAAAAAATCACGCTCATAGTTTTTCAGTTACAGCGGGGCATTGTGTAGACACGGAGACTAAAGATTTATCTATCAGTATCATGGGCTATATAGAAAAGATGTTATATGATGTTTTGGGACTAATTGTAGACTAGATTGAATACATTTAGAGATGCTTATAAGGATTCCATGGAAAAAGAAACAAAGAGAAACAATTTAAAACAGTAATAGTAATATGAAACTGGCGACGTTTAGCTGCAACGGATTGATAGCAGTTCTGAAAATAAGAGATGATATACTGCTCCTGAGGTCTCCTATACGTCCCACCATGACTGTGGGTAGTAACTTTGGGAACATAAGGAATTAGTAGGTTCATCGCGAGTAATAAACATCAATTAGATGTTCTCAAAGGTAGAACTGTCTTTACACATTCCACTTGTTGCCTTAAGACAACTAAATATTAACGACTAAACGGGAATAAGTTGCTAGCGACAGTTTTTCTTTCTGATGAATTGAATGATTAACTAACAATTTAAAAGAAGAGTCAACAAAAGAAATAATAACGTAACATATTTTGATGACTTCGCCACTTCAACATCAAGAATAATTGTGGTCAAGCACTAGTCTAATCATTGTAAAAACCTATTCGCATTCCGCACTTTAATTTTAAACGAATGCGTGTATCGAGGGCAGTAATGACGTTCAAGGCGAAATCTTCAATAGCTTTAAACTATGCCGCCGTCGAGTTGCTAATATGAAGTGTCTAATGATTGATAATATTATCAGTGTCAATATGGCACATCGCTAACACACATTCTTATCTTTGTCCAGTAGGCGAAGACATAAACAAATGCCAGGCAATGACTTTATCAATACTTATAAATTCATGCGACATAATATTTCTAATAAACCATAATAATAATAATAAATGGTCTAACCTAGATCAGAGAGAGAGTCAGTTATACGGGTAGAGCGTACTAGCTTCAAAATACATATTCAATGTTTTTTGAAGCTAGTACGCTCGTTGAATGATGACGTTCAGCAGTGGCCCCGAGGTAACTTTTAGTATAATGCGCCAAAAATTTAATGAAGATGAAAAACGTACAGTTTAGGTACACATTTCCATTAAAAATTAAAGCTACTCATATCTGTTTGTGTACATCGTCTTATAACGAAAATGTATTTTTCATTATTTTAATGATAATTTTATTTATCAGCTATTTGCATAATTTTTGAAAGTAACGGTGTAGAACATAGATAAAGCTAGAATTTAAATTATTTTATTAGGTAAACCATTAAAATTTATAAAGAGTTTAGGGAAGCACACGACATGTGTACATTGCTATTACACATTGCAGGGCCGGAAAACTTCGCTCCGTCCTATAATTATTAAATTTAAGCTTACACTTAAGAGCTGCCGTCGTAGGCTTTTCTGTACAACTATTTACGGTAAACATTTCTATTGTATATTATATACGTGTAACTCTAACGGTTTTTGCAACGCACACCAGAATAACTCGCATAAGGTGAAATTTCACCCTCCTTATTTGACACTTATCGTTATATTTTGGCCAATTCACATAATATCTTTATTAATTGTGGCCTATGTTATTTTTTGCGTCAAAGACTACAAACATCCAGACATCCATACTTAAAAACTTTCGCGCCACGTTGGTCACGAATACTGTTTTTTGAACTTTCTTCCCCAAATTCTAGATCTGCAATAAATGATATATAAATAACTAAAATACCATAAACTTCTTAAGATTACTACTTTTTGGGATTACCTTGCACCAGCTGATTAACACTAACTAACTATTCATATTGTTAAAGATTAATCTTCGTTGCGTTGTAAATAGATTTCTTAGAGCACCCAAATTTGTACTCTTTAATTAAAATAGGACAACCTGTATTGTAACCAACAATAATTATAATACCATTAAATGTTCTTGATCGAGCGGCGAGCGAAGGTTCTGCCCGAACTGACAACCGTTCAGTAGTTCTTCAAAGATTTGTAAAACATTGCATCAAAAAACTACGTTACGTTCATTATATTTGTAATGTTTAATACTTAAAACACTAAGAATACATATTTAGACAAAAAAAAATTAATCTTTTTTTTCGTAATTATAAGCCATATGGTGAAAGACATCTAAGTCTCAGATCGTTTTCTCAGTGCGGGTAGTTCTAAAATCATCCTTTAATATTCAATTAAGAATATATATTAAGGTAGGTCCTCTAAGAACCAATATGTTTTACATCTTTTTCATAGTTTTATTGATATATTATTTTGCGTCTCAGGCAAATTTAATGCTTATTCTTCATTAGATATATTTCGTTTCCTTTATCTACTAGGAAGCAGACCCCAGCTTCCGAATTTATCAACTTATGTAAGTTTTATACCTTAAGGTTCCTTACTTTTTTCTCTTTGAATTGACCTAGTTATATTTTATTATAAATAAACATGAGCTCACGCCCGTAGGTAGAGGTCATGGATTTCCATTTGGCGCGATCCTGACACACATCTGTCGCTTCTTCTACATCTACGCATACATACTTGTCCGTTACAGGTACTCCTTATATCACCCTTCCTTAATATGTCACTAATCTGATCGATAAAATCTCCATGGACGTCCCCCCAATACTGCCACCTACTTTTGCAACAAAATTAGTTTCGTTACTCTCCTGTCATTCATCCTTTCAACATGCCCGAACCACCGAAGCATACCTTTCTTAATTTTAGTCACAACATCCACTTTTAAGCCACACTTTACCCTTGTAACGCTATTTTTTATTATTCATTCAATGTCACGTCTAACATACTTCTTAAGGATTGCATCTCAACGGCATTAACTCTGCTAACTTGCTTTTTTAATTCAGCTTTCACTTCCATACATTCTATTCTCTTAATATAGTTAAATTAAATTTCATTACGTTGGCTTTCATTGGTTTCAAAATGATTTTCGTCATTATCTGTATTATCTTCATCCGCTGGTAAGATCGAATCACAGATTATACTCAATATATTTTAGTATTGAACCATCTTCCTCGTCGAGATTATCGGTAATATGAAGTACCTAATTTCTTTATTCTCCAAAGTTAAAAAAACTAGCAATGATCATCTCACGTAGGAATTTTCTTTAAAAGAAGGAAAAAGAGTAAAAAAAAACTGTTCCCTGGCCATGGGAATAAATCAAAATTTCTTATTATTTATTAAAGCAAATATCATTTAAGTATACTATAGTTCTACTACAAACAAACAATTAAAAGACAAAAGTGTTTTATCAAATCAAATTTGATTGTATAACAAATTCTTATAAAGAATAAACAAGTACGCAGTCTACGTTGACACAGTTTCAACATCAGTCTTGATCTTCTCTTCTCTATCCATTTCTAATAACAGGGATGGAAGGAGGATTCGATGAGGGATACATGGGAAAGTAAATATATAATTTTTTTGTGGCAACGCAACTGCAACTCATTGACTTTCACTGTAAAGTCAAGATAGCGATTTTCTTCTTACTGCTACATACGAGCCTACATCGCCTGGTTGTTGTGGATTCGCTTACAAACTTCTTTGAAAAAATTGAAGTAGGTATTTCAATAAATACTTTGTCTCATATTGAAATCAAAATGTATTTCTAATATTTGAAGATGACTCAATATTGTTATAGTAAATATTGTGTAGTGCGAAGAATTAGAACTCAATTTATGAAATTTTTAAGTTGCATATAAAGTATTTTTGACAGCCCTGTCCAACAACTCTGCTAACAAATGTATCAGAGGTACGTCATTATGCCACCATTATGTTACTATCGAAGAACAGAACCTGTGGTCATAGTAATGGCGGTCGCGGGAAACGGAGCGGTATAACATAGCGTGCATCAAGCGCGGAGTGAGCACGCTGAGTGATAGAGTCGCGCGCCGCTCAACCCAATTGGTCGCCCCTCTGAGCACGCCCTGGAGGGGTGGCGAGGGGGGGGGGGTAGCTCGGCAACTCACACAAACACACCACACCTAAGATAATTTATTTTATGTTATACCGTTTGAATATTTTATATCTGTGTGAGTTTTTTGCGTTCAGTGTGAAATATTCGCGCGCGATAAGAAAGAAGAGGGGAACAGATCGATCCGGGTAGCGTTGCGCTTTTATTCTCCCGTACACGTTCGGGTTTGTGTCGATGTTGTTTTAATTGTTGGATAGTAGCCGAGAATTGGAGCGCCGGGCTCCTTGTTGTGTATTAAAAACATCTAGCTAACACTCATACTGTACTTTATCATTTCAAAATCCGAACTCATAAACTTGTAAGAAATTATATTAATTTACTAAGAAATATAACTCCTAACGTCTTTAATTAAAATAGACGCCGATGGAGTTCATGGACGGAGATATATACTCGTTCACTTTTCTCAAATATAGATCTATCTTTATATAGTCAATTAACATTAAGTTAACAATGACATTAATGTTAAGTAATGAGAAATATAAATTTTAAGTAAGCAGATAACTTTATTCGGCAAATAAATATATTTATGTCATATCTTAAGTGAGGTAGCGGTCACTTTACTTATATTGCATTTTATTGCTTAAATGAAAACCATAATTAGAACATATTTCTTAACTTGTTAATTTTGTTAATGGTATGTAAAATAAGATCGGGAGAATTAAGGCTTGTCTTAAATACAATTTTAATATGCATAAAATTATGTTTCGGTGTATTGAATCGACAATACGATAAAATATTAAAATAAAAACCTGTATCAATATATTCTCATTTCATTTATGATAGAAATAAAGGGATGTAAATTCCCTTTACTTTATAATAGTAATAATTATTGTGCCAGCCATAGATGTATATACCTCTAGATATCGCATTCCGTACAAATTCAACATTCAAAAGTGAAGCTCGATTTTTGCCGCAAGCGTTTACCGGCGTTATAAATACATACGTAAAATTTAATTATATTACATAACATATTATAACAACACTTTTTAACATATCGTCTATTATTGTGACGGTATTTCTAGAATTAATATAGCTTTATTTTATTAACTCCAGAAATACGAATGACTGGGCTGAACTTAAGGTGGCTTCACTTTTGGGATCGGGATGTTCCATCTGGAGGTATGTAACATCTTTGGTGCTGGCATTATGAAATAAACGTACTATGTTTAGTAAGAGTATGTAAATGGTATAGAAAAATATAGATCATCACAGAATCAAGCGCGTCATCCAATTTCAAATGAGTTGCAGATGCTGAGCTGAGGATATTAACTCTATACCTCCCCTCCCCCATTAAATCCCCTTCTTCCTCTTGTTGGAAAACGATAGGAAGGGGAAAAGGTCTAAGATCATGCTTCCGTCACCTCACTCGTCAGACGAAACGCAGACATAGTCCTACTACACGCCTTTCTTTGGTAAGGTGGTGGTAGTTCACCGATCGAGCCGGCCTATTTGTGCAACAGATGTTGTTGCGTTTCATATGACCTGCCTAACATCATCTTCCTCCCGCTTTTAAAATATTGTTAATAAGACTGTCTGACAGTGTGTTTGAGTGACTGACAGTAGCTAACGTAACTAAAGTTCTATGTATGTATGTGGCTGATAAAATAGGTGCTTATGATTCTTTTTGATGACATCATCTTTTTGAAAACATCCCGTCTCTATAGCATAGCTTGGTGATGTAGTGGTAAGCTGATGTATTCTGGATCGTGTTTACAAGCCCGTGGGTTTCCACTGGCGTAAAATCGTGTCGCGATACAAACTCATTTTTTGTTAAGACTGATATGACAGTATGTTTTATGTGAATGTTTTTGGCAGTGGAAGCCCACGATAAAAATAAACAAACGAAGGTTTTGGTATTCTGATTGGTGCTAAAGAAACTACTTGCTAAATTACGTAAACTTTGCCCAATTTATTAAGTAAGAAGAAGTGATTTTTTTAAAATAAAATACACATTTGATCAAGTATCTCAAGGATCATTTAGTCTCTCAGTAGGCAGATATAACTACCTTTTCTGTTTTAATAAAGGGTTTGGTATTGCATTTGTATAACATAGGTCGTCTTAATTTAATTTGTTGAGTGTACGTTTAATGTTTGTTCGTACAATTGATTGATGGGATATTTATTAATTAAATAATCAACCAAATAAAAGGAACGCTTACTATTATATATATTGGCATGAATTCTTACATCGCCATTTGAAGTAACACATACAGTTGCTATAAAAGATATATTTAGATTGATCACCAATCAATGTTATATATATATATATATATATATATATACATATATATATATATATCTAATTGTTCATAAATCTATGTTAAGCAATACACCGATGACACTACACTGATAGGCTTGTTAGTCTTGTCTATTAAAATGTTTAATATAATGTAGCCAACATTTTTTTGTAATTTCCGTATTAATATCGATGATTTCTTAAATTATATTAAAGTCCTGAGCCATAAATTTATTCAAGTTTCATATTTTCACTATTCGCGCATAATAACAAGAGATTGTAACATAACATTACAAGATACCTATGTTTCTACTGGATACTTCTCGTAGAGGAGTGACTTATACGGTAATGTAACACAACGCCACAGTGCCCCAACAGACTCGCACATTTACAAGGCGCGGTGCTGCGGCGGCGTAAATACAAAAAAAAACTAAAGATTACAAATGTCGTGGTTACCTTTAATGACATGCAAAGCTATCATTAAGTCAACTACGGCAAACTCGCTCGTCGTGCGCCTCGTCCTCACTGTTAATTATCACAATATATATATACAGCGTATAAAGCGAAATAAAAGAGACCGCTCCATAGCGGCAGCAGCATAAAAAACACGAGAAAAGAAAGAGAAGCTTTTGAAAAAAAGAAAGGAGTGCATCTCCCCACCCGGCGGCTGCCCCACCACCGGCGAGCGGGCGAGCGGGCGAGCGGGCGAGCGGGCGGCCGCTCGCGGGTACCACCCACAGCAGCGCAAAAATCGAGAGCGTCGGCAGCGCGCGGGGTCAAACGGCGACGTGGAAACGCAAACGCACACACAGAGAGCCGAGGGCGACAGGGACGGACGAGGCGCGAGAGGGACGGCGGCGCCAATTACTATCACCTGGCGGGCCGCTACCGCATTACCCACTGGCGGCGCGCGCGCGACGACGCGCTCGCTGCTCATCGCGGCTGCTCTGCTCCGCTCCGCTGTTAACTCCGCCGGCACCCGGGCCCCGCGCCATCGATCCCGTCCGTACGTACGTACACCGCGCCGCAAGCCGCACGCTACACGCTCCGCGCGAACAACATGAAACTGTGAAGTGTCGTGCGGACAGTGATCATTGACTCCAGTGATTATTACACGATAATATTTTAACTGTGAAAAATGACGTCCCAGTTCGCTTTCCGTGGATCGCCCCCCAACCAGGTAAAGACAGGACCTTTTATTATTGTTATTTTGTTGTGTTATAAAATTTTTATGTTTATTATATAGCCTTGCGATAATTTTTTTTTATTTTCCTTTTTTTCCAATGTGCTCGTGGTATGTTCATATGGTTACGGATTTGAGTAAAGTTGCTCGAAAGTTATTTCAAAGTTTAAGCGGTTAACTTTTCGGAGAAGTTGTTTGACTACATGTTTTAAATTTAAAGTTTTTCATTTAAATTACTTTTAAATTGTGTTTGAAGTCTGTTATTTTCTATTTATAATAAAGTATTGTTTTAAAAATGCTTAAAATTTAACTAATTTAGATGAATAAACTGGAATATATTAAAAATATTACTACATAATGCTTAGCCGACGCATGCAGAAGTTTCTTTTAATCTATTTCCTTAAATTTAAGAGCGGCTTAAATCAACATAAAATTAATTTAGTGGGAACATGAATTGATAATCCCGAGTATTCTATTGACCATATACGTAACTAGATACGCTATTAAATGTGGAAAAAGGAAACAAACATTATACCTACCATTAAATATTTTTTAAAAGGTCTAATTTATTGTAATTTGTAATTCCTTATTATAGGTATCTACTTGTACTAGTTGTCTTAGACCAAAATTAATTAATAAAGTAATGTCTAAAGATTATAAATAATGTTGCCGCAAACATCTTAATACATACAAACATATTTGCAAGATAAATTTAAAACAACGTATTTTCTAGAATAATATCATGTAAAGTATTTATGACATCGGAATATAATATTGTTTTCACTAACATGCATGCTTAGTTACGTACCTTTGTGCTTTAACTTAAAGTGACGAGATCCTTAACATGATCCAGGGTTACTTTACGGTGTTTCGGAAACACGAGGCGTGTTCATATTAAGGCGTTGTGTAATCTAATACTTCACAATGCCATGTATCGATACCCAATACCCAGGCGGCTAACTTCAACAAAACTTCATGCTTAAGTTAACATAAGTTTGATATTTTGTATATTTATTTATTAGTAAATAAAGAAAATTCTACGCCAACATCTTACAATATTTTTTTTTAATTTTAAATATATATTTTTCAAGTGTTGAATAAAAAAAAGCATTGTGGTTTTAAATGCATACCACACAGAGGAAAACATGAAATGAGTTTTAAATCTTTGTATGCTGTGACCGAATGCATTACGTATAGTTATGTTGACGATAAATATTATAATTGTTGTCTGTGTCAATTGTTTGTCTGAAATGATTACATTATAGGATTCCAAGAGACCCACCACACTGCTCAGAATTTTGTGCGCACTTAATGTCCAATTATCTCTCACGATCAAAAATTACAGCATGATTAATTTCTTCGGAATCGTCGAAAGAGTCAGATAATTCTTGGAACCCATGCTGCTACCTGTTGAATTGTTATTTCCACACATTACCGCTTGGCCGACATCCAAATAATATCTTCTCCTCCCGCTTCTTTATATTCAAACTGTTTATTTATTTTTTAAATATTATAAATTAAACGTTTTAATTTGTGTTGTTCTATATTTGAACTGTGTCATGTCTGTATTGTTTCCTTTAATCATTTCAAAGACCGAAGCTACGAATCCTCGTTAATTATGCATGCTTCTTATTATTCTCTGTGATAAGGCTAAGATTCGCCATAGTAATTAATGCTTGTCAAAATTTAACTTCACGCTTATTACTAATTTTTCTACAGCAATCCTTAAGTTGAAAATTCATCATTATACTAGTATTAACGATACAAAGCTAACAAGAAGCAATTTGGTGTATTATATGTTAATTAGTGGCAAGCAAGACAAATTTTTTAAAAAGAATTACAGCAATATATTGACTTATTAAAACAAATGTTATTTATTCCTTACATTATTTTTTCATTCATTAATCATGTACGAATTACTTACATTGAAGCAATGTGAGTATACCAAATTAACTTATCCTCGTATACATGTCTTATTGAAGTTTTTATACAATGAATAATCTAAAAATCGAATTGTAATGGTATTAATTTAAATCGGTTAGTCATAAATGAAGGAATAAAATATTTTTCAGGGGGATATTAATTTATTGTGCATATTAAAGTACACGAATACGAAAGGCCTCACAATTAGTGACGATCTCTACTAGAGTTGGCAATACCTTACTGTAATTAATAGCCTAGACGTAATTGTGTACTGAATAAACACGCGCTATTTGAGGTACGACACCGCAAAGTTTTAATATAAAGAAGCCGCACTCTGAATGCTAGGCATCCGCTATGTAAGCTCGATTTAATGCCTCGATCGAGCTGTTTTTTTATCTTGCGTCGTTTATTCAAGTTATTTGTCGTAAGCATATTCTGAGAAGGCGCATGTTTATCAACCACGAACTCTATTTGTGTTCGTTATTTAAGTATTGTCCTCCTAATTATCTCTTGAGTGCATAGTAGTTCAATTATTAGATTCGCTGTCAACGCCATTTGTTATCCGATAGCGGCTTATTAAATTTCATGGCTCTAGAATTAATATTGTTGGTGGGTTTTATCTGACCATCGGGTTCGACGCGCTATATTAAAATAGTGAATCCTAAGTAAGTAGACGTTAATAAAGATAATATTATGGAATGATTGGGTCGGGGGCCGCGTGCGTGACGTTCGCGATCCACTTTTGCTATCTCGTTGATAAGATGCCACCATGTGGTGCGGGAGAAGGGCCGTACTCCCTCGCCCGTTGGGAATTATCCTCATTATTTCTTCTATCCAAGCTCTGCCCGCATCGAACTGCTTCTTTACTTTGTATGGGTAATGTGTGGACTTTTATTGTTTATTTTGTTCTATTGATACACGTCGATTTTTTTTTATCTCATTAAAATGTAAACAATAACGCCATAAAAAACTTTTGTATACTAACAATTGCATAATAAATAACATTCTGCAAGGTAGCAACGTTGACATTAATTTGAGAATAAGTATGAGGTGATTATGGTATAGCAGCCAGAGTGTATGTCGTCGAGTTAATGTGTCAGAGAATGGGAAAGGCGATAGACGCCATAGTTACGTTCCTACAGATCACAGTCCAATTCATATCTTTAACATTCTTTACCAAGGTGTAATATTTACATAACTATAAACAAAAATGATGATAAATTTCTTATAACATAATTATTTACTTAGACCGTACCGAAACAAAAACTTATGCTACAATGTATGGACAAATTGTAGTTGATAAATCCTGTACAATATTTATGTAAATTTTAATAAACAGTTTTTGAAGAGTCCCATTTAATATTTCTTGCAACTAAATCTCTGTTGATTATATTAGTTAAAATGAAACGTTGCTTATCATACATGAAAATAAAATTAATTTATTTGAGTCCAGACAATAGTCCATTGTATAAATATGCTATAAAACATTGTCCATGGACATAGTGGGTTCATTTACGCAGGTCGATTCAGGATCCTCGCACTAGACGCAGCCGGTATCGCGAGGACCCGGCTCAGCACGAACAACAAACACATTCGTTTGACGGCAACGGATTACAAAGATTGACAGTGGTGCCATTTATACATTATGATTTAATTTGCTATATACATTTAAAAAGGCAACTTTTTAATATGCTTTTTTATGAATTTCTTTCAACAACCACGACTTCAACCTCAACTGGTGTCAGTAGTAAGATGATAAAATATTTCTATGGTGTTTTTGAAAAATTATATTTGCTTTCGAGTGTAAGTTTAAGCAATTAACCTACCTTAACCATCTACTTGTTTTTTAGTATGTGAGGTTGTATATTGATTTATATTAAACAGCACGCTATTTATTATATTAGATGTGTGATATTGCTACAGCAGTTTTTACTTCAGGTCATTGAAAACTAAGTTGCAACTATGCAACTAAGGTACATTTCTGTTATCTTCTGTTCACTGATTCATTGCCGTGAAAACGCATTGAAGCTCTTTATTTAATCATTTCAATGTCCACATAAATCCCTTGTAACTTTATTACTAAACCAATATTATTAAATCTTTATTTTATTAAAAAAATACGAGTAAAGCTTCTGCACTCTGCATCAAGGATTAACCAACATAATAAAACAATTGAAGCGAGCATAAAGTACAATCTTTAATACGTTCGCTTAATCGGAATTCCGACGGAGTTTTTTCTCCAACACCATTCAAGTCCGATTGCGTTCATGGTGTTTTTATTTAAATAGCAATTAAGTACAAGAATGGGCTGTAAACGTTTATGCCGCGTACGCTTTAAGAGTCTGCGTTCAGTAAGCCCCTAGTGGCATCATTTTACTTGCCAAATAAACTGGTTCTGCGCCATTTTATTTCAAGTGGATCGCGCTGTAATAACTAAGAATTTAGCTATAGGTTTTTGGCTGACTATCAGCTATCATACATCTTCTATATATACAGATATCAAGAGTTACCAGGGATTGTAACACTATTACATAACTAATTTGTATTTCGAGGCGTCCGAAAATACTTTGAAGTGAAACTACATCTGGGATGGTGCGAATTGGATTTTATGGAATGAAAAAGTGTAACAATTGTTTTTATATTAAATCGAACAATTTCTAAGTTTACTAAAATATTTCTTTAAGAGAACGTATATATCTTTTTATTAAAAAAATGTGGATCAACCGTCTCTCCCTCTTTCAGTTTATCAAGTATTCCTTTCATTCTCTTACAAATTAACCAGAATACAAAGTTTAACTTCTACCGCGTGTAAACTCACTTCATTTTTTTTTCTAAAAAGCTGACCAAACTCATGGCAATTACATCTCTGTCTTATTAGCTATACTTAAAGCCATAACTTAAGAATATACTAAAACTGAGGTTAGTTTTTCAAAAGGGAACTCGAACATCACGCAGGGTACGTAAAGTATAAAAGCTCAAATTTTAATTCTAGGAATATGGTCAATACACAAAGACCAAGATCCGAAAACATATATTTCCAATACAAATGTTTATATACAAACTGCACTAACCTGTACTTACTATGATTGCTTCGTCACGAGGCTTTAATATTTCGGTGTAATAAGCCATTTAACAAAAAAAAATCACGTCATTATTACTCTCATTGCCACTATAATTACACACAAATTAAGATTAAGTAAACGACTTCTGTAATTGTACCTGTATTAAATTTTCAACGCCTTCTATAGTTTTATTATATACTTTACAGTGGTAAAAAATAACGATAATTGTTTAAATATAAAACAGTAAACCTATTTTATTAATTTAAACAATTACAGAATTAACAAACCCGTAGAAAGCCGAATTCTCTCTCCGTGTGTCTTTTTTCCTGTTCCCATTATCGTGATTTCTGCCAATGTCTTTGTCTAGATGCTGTTGTCAAGCCTCCAAATGCTCCGTGGACAAAAATCATCTTCCGTCTCTCATGTAAATGCACTTGGCATATATTCTTTAATTATTTCTACCTCATCTTTTCTGCCATCATACCAGAATGTCATAGATTAGGCATCTTGTCAAAACATTTTGTGTATATATATATACTCTTAGGCAGAAATGGCTTGGATTGGTCAATTTCATATTTTGTTAAATTAGGTATTTATCGCCCTTTATTAAATTCGTGTATGAATAAATACTGGCAGCGGTTTATCGAGCTTCGCTCTGACTTGTCATCTATCATCGTAACATCGTGTTTTTTCGGAAAACATTTGATATTCCAAGTATGACATCTAACAACATTTCGTACGATTTCAAGCTACTAGTAATTTATAATCCATTGACAAATGAAATCAATGTAGAGTTATATCATGGCACATTTGTACCTGTTGTGTGGTGGTGATGAATTACAATATTTCGTTTATGTATACATGTAATCAATATTATTTTTTTGGAAATTTAATAATCGACTCAGAAGCTTCAGGATTTTCACAATTCAAAGACAAAACAAATCTTCGCTGTTCATGTGGCGTTAATGTAGATGAAAATGGGTAAATAATGCATAAATATTTCAAGAGAAACACTATTAAATGTATTACGAAGTGATACTTTTATATCGCAAGTCTTATCATATACATAGTATTCAGTGAATACGGTATTATTTCTTATCCTAGCCCACAGATAACAAATCGACCGACTTTTCTGGCCATGGCATGATGTTGCATGAATTGTTTAGAGAATAAGGAAAATATTCGCATTAGGAAACATGCATTTCAGTCAAAGTCAATCACAAAATGTGTATTTTAATTTAAACTTACATCCTTTAAATTTAAATACACACTACAACTGTATGTTTTACTAAACCATTATTACGTTATGTCTTTAATAACATAAAGTACAGAAAGATGTAAAGCCAATTTATCTTCTTCAATAATTCGTCAATCTCGTGAAAAAGAATACCGATCCAAATATATTTACCTAATTGATTATCTTGTGACGTGTAAAAGGTGAAAAATGTCTGTCCTATACAAGCTGTACAATATATGCCATTCTGTTGATTACATTTGATGCCAAGAAAAAATTGTGCACTAAAATGTATATAATTTGTAATATATGTATTTACGAAGAGTTACCAGCAGCAGGTATGCTACGTAGATCCCACCACCAGTTCCTTAGCTTATAAGGCAAAGGAGCACTCAAAGAGGCCTTTACACGAAACATTTTCAAATGACTATTTTTAAGAGACACTAATTTCAATTAAACAAAAAATCTTGAATAGAAATATTGTCTGAGACGGTACATTTTTAAATGTCGCTTTTATGGGAAAAGAAACTGTTTCATTTAGTATAAATAATCGAAAGATTCAATAATAAATGAACCTACTTTGCGTTTAGGGACAGCATCTTTTTTTAAATGTAATTTTGTGTAGTTTGTATGTTTTCTATAAAATCTTTTAAATTTAATACAAGTAGGATATAATTGTGATTGATCCTCAGTTAATCTTTGTACTTTAAACTTTATAATCGTGTAATATATGTTACATATTAATCGTGTTTTTGCCGAGATTGAATCGTGAACGCTGCAGGAACGTAACATTTTAATTTCGACCGGGTTTTGTATGTGTTCTTAAGTATTTTCATTATGTTAAACGAAGTGGAACAAAGGGCGACAAGGTTGCTTTATTCAGGTCGTATGGATATCAACGTGCCGGCGTTCCGAGTGTTGTGTTCCAGATTAATATTTTATGAATGAATCGGAACATCGTCGCCTTTATTGTTTGAATCACCAATATTTCTTAGGAATTGTCAAAGCATCTTGATTAGTGTTCGTTTTTTTGTAAATAGAGCATTTTCACAAGGTGAATTTGTTTATTTTATCTCTTAATTGAAAGACATGCACTTCACGTTTCTTTAGATAATTAATGACAGTTTGAAATATAAATAAGATCTTTGTGATAGTCATTTCAAATACGTTACATAGAAAGTCTTTACCTACTTCTTTACGTGGAAAAAGAGCTTGGAGATTGTTACAGTATAACTTGCTGACCTCATATTTTACTCGACTACTTAGTAAATGCTAAGTAATCCAATAAACAAAGAAGGTATTCAATTTCTATGTGGTGTTATATAATCACTTAAAATGTGACTCAGAGTTCAAAGGAGTTTGTACGTTTAATATGTAGATATAATGTATAATTAAATAGTTAAAATAAATAATTTTAATAGTGGTAGAGCCCGCAACAACATGTGTTGCAAATGGGCTGGCTTGACCGGTGAAATACCACGACCTCACAGAAAACAGGCGTGAAGTAGAAGTAGTCTGCGTTTCGTCTGATGAGTGAAGTGCCGGAGGCCTAATTTCAGTCCTCTTCTATTTCCCACCCTGCCCCTTTTCATGATAGGATGGGAACGGAAAGAGGATTGGACGGGACGGGGGTTAACGGGGAAGAGGAAATATAATTTTTCATGTCTATCCCTCGTCTGTCCATTAAAGTTAGGCAACGCGGATGTCTATGGGCAGCGCTCACTTAACATCAGGTGATCCGCCTGCTCGTTTTCGTCATCTAGTGAAACGTAGAAATAAGCAAACTACTTTGCAAGTCGTTTATCACAGACCAAAGGACTACTTATGAATCATGTTTCGGGTCAGTCGAACTTCGTCTTGTCTTGTTGTCAAATCGTTGCATTTGCACCCTTCTTGTGAAGCGAGTCTCATACAAATAATTGACGAGACAATGTTTACGTTGGTACGTTAACTTCATTTCAAGCACACCATGCGACACGAGGGCTCTTGTAACTTTGTTTACCTCAGTTCCCGAAATTCACGTCTGATCCACACAACACGCTATCTACGTTGTGGATCCTCCCTCAGAGACGTGTTAAAAATACATAGCCGAACCATTCATTTAACTTAATAATGGCTCATGTACAACATTCATCTTCCTTGAATACAACCATAGCCTTGTGGGCCCTTTTTGTTCTTTTCCTTAATTTAGTGTTCACTGCTTACTTTTTTATTCCTAAAATAAAATGGCCGTAATTAAGTAAACGTGCTTACGGCTGCCTATTGTTCTTGATGACGCACTGACCGCGTATGTTAAAGTAAAGTAAAATTTAAAGAGTCTTTGTAGACCTTTCGTGCTTTTCGGCTCCAAATCTGTCGTGGATGTTGTTTTCGAAAAATTTGTTAATTAACTTCTATTTTATAACATGTATATTTATTGAACTCTTCAAATTGCAATACCTATTTATAAATAACTCTCTTATTTTGTTATTTAGAATTAAGACTATATCGAGTTGAGTGTGGGATGAACCAGAGCTACTATCTTATTAGAAATTATCTATGCATGCACTTTTCTAATTGGATATTATGAGTTCATTGAAACGGCATGAACTTGAACCGATTGCATTTCTCTTGAAGACGTGACTCAATGCAATCAACAAGATATTAAATAGGTAGATAAGTCTTTGTTATATTTCTTTAATTAGACCACCCATATTTTAGATTACACTTTGTACCTGAATATTGAGTCACTACGTTGACTCGATGTTTAGATTCCCGGAGGCACAAAATGCACTGACAATTAACATCAAAACTCACAACGCACAACGTTATGAATATATCATAAGCAATTTTTATATTTAAATATACACATTCAAAAATTTCACATGTATAGATCAGCATATTTCTTGAAGAGATTCACTGTGTCTTCGGCAACGTAATCATGAGATTAATTTAAATACAAATATTAGAAAATAATATTTGATGCTGGTTCCTGAACTGTTGAACTTGCATAATAATATTAATCTTCCGTTAACCTGTCTTTAATACTGTCGATCCTTTTTACTGCTTGAAAGTACTTTAAACTAAGATTGTGAATAAAATTAATGCGATAGCTTGGAACGGACAAGTCATATCGCGTTTATCACCATCGCGAGAAGCTCGAAGCAGCTCCGCGGCTTCCCCTCATCAGATAGTTGAGTCGTTACGCCTGATTCTCGGAAAGTTCAATTAATTTCTCCGAAATGAAGAGACTGTGTTCACGCTGTACGTAGGACCTTGTTATCTCGTTATGGTGGCATTGGGTTGCGGTGGCCGTTCGTACACAACCGGATTTGTTCGAGAGCGCCTCACAGAGTGAGACAAAATACACAGCAATAAATACCTGATATGCGAATGCAATTTGTACCTTTTCATTACACTAAGAGAGCTTCATTTACCTTCTTAACATTTCACGCCTACCGATCATAAAAAAAATGTCTGACAATTAAATTCGTATCGAAAGCAATTATTCAAATCAGCGCATTGCATTTAAACAACGGTGATGTCGACTTTAACTGCGATGAACGATGATTCTTATGAATTAAATTGTTCGACTACCAGGCTGAAGTGGAAATGAATACATGCCACAAACGTCGTAACAAAGTCAACGCCGAGTCCATAAGTATATACGGCGTCGCTGACACAGATCTTTCGTTAGTGTTCCTAATCAGGTGACAGTCCCGGGAGATGTTATGCGAACTGGAAATACACATGTATGACAATTAGTGGGTAACTCTCGCCCACGATCGGGGGATATATGAAGTGTTAACATATTATTAGCTGACGCCTCGTCGTCACCGCATTGTCAACGGGACTGCGCTGTTTACCATATACAAAAGTAAAATGCCTGCTTTATTATTTTGAACACATTTATTCTTAGAATACTACACCATTTATTTTATATTGCCAATGTGGCTACTAAGGTCGGGTAGGGTTGCTCAACAATCAATTTTGAGAGCACCTTAATGATAATATAAATGAAAATTGACCCTCAAACGTTTCCTATGCTAAATAAATGATTAATCATTATTTTAATTTTATTATCAATTGGTAATCGACAATCTGTCCCATAAACAAATGTAATTTCGTTACATATTTTATGATTATTAACCTTAACTCGGCTAATATCATCTGCTAGTTTCTATTTGACTTCTTTTCGATTCCAATTATTTAAGGGCTTCTTAATGAACCGACTTCCACTCAAATGATTGAAATATTTGTGAGAATTGGTGCGAAATCAACGTATAGAAATTGAGTTATTTTGGTATTTCACTCGACGATTAGTGATTAACGACAGGGAGCGAGCAATAAAGCTTCGATCGGGAACCGCACGGGATGTTTTGAATCGCCACTACTTTAATAGCGTCTGCACTAAACGACAAATCAAATTCCTATAGCGCTCTGAAATTTCTGCGCTGACATTTCGAATTATTTAAATTTGTTATACAGTATACGTTAACAAATTTTAATAAATCGATTACGTTATAACGTATAAAGTTCGGCGTGGCGAGATTTCCTACCGAAATATCAGTAAATAAACATACACATATACAGATATTTTTACTATAGTAAACAACGCAGACGAAGGTACTGAAACCAGCTTATAGTTAATAAAATATAAATTGTACATTTACTTTGAATGAAATAAATTATATAATAAAAATTCTTAATAAGATATCTAATTTGCTGAAGCAAATGAAAACTGTTCCTAAATTTTCAATAAGATAATAGAAGTTTCGATTTCCACGCTAAAAATCAAAAGCTTATTGAGATTTTGGCCATCTCCTCGTGGCTGCTGACTGAATAGCCTGATAGATAACTTTTAATATTCCCATATTGCCATTTATTAACAACGAGCGGATTTTTAATTGAATAATTATCAATCGATGTGCTGACGACGACTTCTATACTATTTATAATCGGTTGCATATATCTTAAGTTACCGCATACGTTTCAGCTTTCAAGAGTGCATTAATGTCAACCTAATTTTGTGTTAGTGGATGTAGGAATGTTTGCGGCCGAGTCACAGGGGTATTAAGCAGTATAATAGCCCAGTTATTATTAGGCCGATGCCCAAAGCACTAGCACATGTTTAATACGTTAAGGGAGCTCCATAAATTGCGGCGAACACTCTGAAACAACTTCATTAGCGATATGCACTCACCCTGCTCGTAGCTTCCTATGATTTAACACTTATTTTTGGACTTATGACGAAATTCAATGTTTACTAGCATCTTTTAAATTCGTCCAGTAAGATTAGAATGAATGCTGACCTTTTGTAAGTACTGAATACAAATGGAATTGTCGCAGAATAAATCCAAAGACAAATATTAAATATTCGGGGAGCAACAGCTAGACATTGCAAACTTTTTTTTTATAAAAACTAGTCTATCCCTTGACTACAATCCCACCTGATGTTAAGTCGTGAGCTAATGATAGTGCACAATAGTTGAGCAACTACCTTAGCTCTTCTTCGCTTTCTAAATTTTTCTTTACACCCACTTTAACTTTAGGGCTGTCTTCTTATTAGCACAAGAATTTGCATTAATTTACACAACAAATGTGAGTTCTCATTATATTCATAGAAATACCATTCAAAATGAAACACCATACTATTAATATCAAAATGCTACAAAGATTAATTTTATTTAAAATCAGCGCTGCACGTGTCAATTATGCACAATTGTATTATGAAACCCTATAGATCCAATGAAATAATGCCTTTAGGATGACGTCACTTGCGGGTTATGGCAGACTTGAATAAATCTGTGGTGGCCCTTATGCGATCATGTAGAAAAAAGCGATTGCCGCCTGGCGTGGAAATAATTTGCAACAATTTCATCTTAGCTACTGTGCGTTACAAAATGACACTGCAACATATTTGGACACACGCCTTCACTCAATTAATGTTGATATTTGTTACAATGCTTTTATAATCTTTTAATATTCGCCAGATACAAGCTCTAGCTCTTTACTGAGTTCGTTATGCCACAAAGATGATAAGTGACAAGCCCAATGCCGTACAGTATTAAAGTTAATAGAGTAATTAAAATATTTTATACTAAAATATAATTTTATACTGAATAAAAGAGTTTATTAAGGTTAAAAGTTAATTTGAAGAATGAAACTTTACACAAAATATACTTCATCTTTGAATTATAATCTATATAGTTTGCTAAGTGACGAAGACGGCGACACGGGCTATATACATATATCAGATCATCATGATTATATGTATATATAAACGTTGTAATACAAGGGATTTAATTATGCGCCAACACACCAAAACCAGATAGCAATTACTATGTCTGTCTACCTACCGTCAGCTCTCTAGATCAAAGATTCTCAATATTTTTTTGTCGCTGCACACTGTCCGATTTTAAAATTGTACGACACACAACAAAAGATAAGTTAGATTTTTGTAATGGATTTAAATACACATTCATCTTAACATAAAGTATACGTATCCTGTACAAATATTTGTAAATTTTCTTTTTAACGAATTCAATGAATGATTTATGTTTTTAATGTATAAGTGTGCTTTTCCATAATATACATTTTACTCGTAATAAATTATATATAGACTTGGAAGAAGTAAATCACGCTAAATGAAATTCTGTATTCTCTACTTACCAGTGGGGTACGGGATACGTTACGGCGTTAGTGCATATTTATTTATTTATTCCTAATATTAAAAGCATTTAAATGTTTTTTACTTTTTTTTAAAATGTGGCGGCACAGTGATTAACAATGGCTGATGATGATACATGACATACAAACGTGACACTCTCATTGTCGATATCGTATATTAAACAATTCCAACAACTCAAGCAAAAGTTCAAAAACTTCGCATCGATCATTATACCCGAGTTTGTGTTCATTTACTTCTCTGCGGAAGTCAAAAGACTAACTCTGATTATTTTTTAATCCAACAACACACAAATAGTGCTAACTCGCTAATTAGTACAGTTTTTGCAACAAAGTTACATCGTACACAGTTTAATTAATTCCCCTATGAACTTTCTATAACTTTGAAAAAATGACATGGGCTTCGTCTAAAGTTTAAGCTAGTTATTTGCAAATATGATTCAGGTACCTTTTTTATTCAGTTTCTCTTTTTTGCATGCGACTGTTTCACCTGATGGCTGTGGCTAAGTATGTATTTGTTGGTCATTTTTCACGCTGGAAATCATTTAAAATGTTCAATTTGTTCTTCAAAACAAGCGTAACAAATCAAAGACTTAATTTTGAAGTTAACGAGTATCTGATATTAACATGACTTCAAGAAGTTATAATAAACATGACAATTGATACTATATTAATACGATTATAAGCGAATCCTGTTTATAATATATAAAACATACATTCCGTACATTATAAATTTGTCGTAAAGTTCGTTTGTTATAACAGGTCATAAGAAAAGGTCAAAAAATAATTTGGCTACATTTCTTGGTTCGCTGAAGTGTGTCGGTGGTCGTTTCGAAAATTTGCAATTTTATGAATGAGCTGTTTTGAATGGAACACAATAATAACACGGTCTCGGTCGAGGGCCAAGTCGGAAACTGTACGTGTCCAAATTGCCATTTAAAAATTCATAATAGCTATTCGGGCCAGCGTTAAGATTTCAACTCGCCATAAAACACGTAATAATACGTCAACAGCACTCGTACACCTTTTCTTGGGTACACAAAGTACCTATACAAAAATTCGGGGTCAAAACAGTGGAAACAACAACATCTGTTGCACGAATAGTCCGGCTCGACCGGTGAAATAACACGACTCACGTATCAAGAATGAAGCGCTTTCAGCCCGAATCTGTGGGAAAAGGAAGAGAACTCTCTTCCCTTTCTCTTCTCTTTCTGTTAACGAAAACCACATTAAAATCCGTTGCGTAGTTCGAAAGGTCAACGGAACAGACAGCGTTTGAATTTTGTTTTATTTTACTTTTTCAAACTACTAAATTTTATTACTTATAATTCGATTTTTGTTCTTTCTATTACCGTTACCGAAAAAAAACAATATAATATAATTGAGGTTTACAGAAATACCGATAACTAATTTAAATAATTGCCAGGAAACGTATAAAGAGAGCGCAACAAAATGTGACGCCTGTAATCACTCATCCCTTTACGTCGCTCTTGCGTCTATGTACATCGAGCGACGAAGCTATATTTATTTGGTTGGTCTTATTATATTATTAAAGGACGTAAACTTTTTTGGACGCTGTACTAGCAAGCTGGTGTGACGTCGTTAGACTTAATTCTCATGATGTTGCGGAAGAGTAGTAAGTAGTTATATCGTTGGTACGACTTGGCCAGGATTCCTATAATCTTAAGTCCATGTCCAAAAAATCCATGTAAAATACGCATTCGCTAATCGCTTATTCAATCAAGGAATGCAACATGCTAAAGTAACCGATCCTATTTCAACTCAAAGCTTAAAATAAGAAGAGAATTTTCAGAAACACGCGTTATTAAATGGTTAACCAATACATGTGTTCAGAAGCTTTCACACCCCAGCGGGACATAGCGTCACCGCCACCCGTCGTAAATAATGTATGATGCTATTTCCAATCATATGTTGAGGTACCTTGGTTGTAAATGCAGTGTTTTTAACATTTTAAACAGCATTATTACGTCACGTCTTAACAAGAAATGATCGCCGTTCGCTAAACCAATGCTATGGATACTAAACAATCCAACAATTAAAATGAAATTAGCATAGACAAAAAAACAACACTCGTCTTGCCTATTTGCTAACTGATCGAGATACGATAAGACCATTATAAATTGGCAACAATGTTTATTTTTTTGTCTTACCTGCCACAGACCGTGGCCGAAATATGTAGCAAAAAGACGATAAAGTACTTACATTTAGCGATTTGCGATCATCTGACTTTAACACAAAAAGGAAAACACTTCTTGAGCAATTACAGGACAAGGATTACTTCGAAAATCCATCAATCCTTTACTCCGGCCATATCCAGCGTCAACGCGAAACACGTGCTTAGCATTAACATAATTAGTGTGCATAACTGCGAAAGACCTGCGACCTTGAAAACAATAAAAACACGTATTATGCAAACTCTATTAGAAGCAATTAGTAATTCTATTTCTAATTAACTATTTCACAGCTATAATATTACAATAATTACCAAGCACATTATTACTTTAAATAAACCTTTTTTAATACTCCATTCGACCCCACTACGTGTTCCTAAAATTGTTGTTTATGATATTATTAACAGGAATTCATTAGCATTATACACTATTATTACGTATTTATCTTTACATTATTCGGCGCGATATTAGAATAAACCGCCGGTCCCCCACCAATATTTATTCTTCCCTAATTCCGCCTTAATTAGGGAAGGTGTGAATTTCTTTAAGGGCATTGTGCATTTCGAGGGTGGGCCGAGGCGGCGTCTTATCTCCTCGGATATCTCGGGGCAGGATGCGGCCGGAATAGACACAACATCAACCCGATCCACCATGTAATCGTCCAATTAAAGACACAATTTTATGTAAATAAGTTTATGAAAGGATAAGCGTTCAAATTTCAAGCCTCGAGGAAAGGTGTTTGCCCATCACGCACTTGTAGTAACGGTCGAAGGTCGTTGACTTTATGAGTGGGAATATAAAATCAACGCCACAGTTATTTTAGTCGCATTCAGTATGAATCATATTATTCTATGATTTTATAGCAATTTATAGCTAAAAGAACGAATAATTTCTCCAAGCATAAATTATTCGTTTTTATAGAAATCATTTTATGCAATATGTTACAATTGAATGAGCCCAGTATCATAATAGGTAGGGTAGTAGGGTAGTCTTGCTGATTTCGATTTTTAATAACTTCAACTTCATTATTTCTATGATATTTTTAATGAACACAACATTGTTATCTCTATCTAAACCTGTGTCTAAATTATTTTTTAATAACTTGTCTGTAAATTAAATATCCAAATAGACTTGTAATAAATAATAACACGTTTTGCAGTCCGTTACAAACATTGGACTTGTCGGCAAGGCAATGAAGACGTTAGCGAATAGGCGTTGAATTAATTTGCAATTTTTAATTTACCAGAGCCGTATCATGTGAATCTTTAGGGCACTGAAACACTATTCATTATGACATCTTTTAATTTTTTTGTGTTTAATAATAAATTTAATTACTTTGAATTCTAAAGTTTTCCAAGCAT
The DNA here is from genome assembly GCA_029849275.1 of Papilio elwesi. Classification (NCBI taxonomy): domain Eukaryota; kingdom Metazoa; phylum Arthropoda; class Insecta; order Lepidoptera; family Papilionidae; genus Papilio; species Papilio elwesi. Next base: position 13,606,910 of record CM056717.1, on the reverse strand, counting down.
TTAATGTTATTTTTTTGTAGATAATTACTGTTAACAGATTTTTTTAAATGTTAATTAAAGTTACAAACAAAAATTACAATTTAATTGAAAAGGGCGTTTTAAATATTACCAAGTCAAGTTGAATGAAAGAAAAATAAAATATTTTTACGGCAATAAGTATTCATCACTGACGACTGCCCAATAGAGATTAGGCCGGACGAACACTAAGAATATTAGCACGAGGTGTTAACACTCTGTACTCTTCATTTGTTCAATTGTCTTCAAGCTATACGACGCTACGCACACACATCGATGTAAAATGGGACGTTAGTGTGTGTTTACTTGAAATACTTTCGAAACAAAACTAAGTAAAAGATTTCTAAGATAATACTTATCTCAAAGTGTCCATTCACGTCGAGATGCGGTCTCTTGATACGTGACACTTTTTTTTCTCGATTCCGTTAAACGTTTTCTTATTTCAAGATATCGTCTAAACAATGGCGTTGAACTATTAGATGTCACTTTGGGACACAATGTAATTTAAGACAATAATAAGAGAAATATCGTAAAAAATGCGTCATTTAAAAAAAATAAAAAAATATATGGATACTCAACTAATAACACTATTATTTATATAGTAATACCTATGATACAAATGCAAATCCATTTTTAAAAAGCCCACATATAATACTCTATCTCTCAACACACTTGTATAAGATTAAAAGAGCAAACTGTAACATGAAATGTTACAATCAACGACTATGCATTAATTTAATCGATTGACTTAACCTACTAAAGTAAGAACATTTACACAAAAAGGAACTAAATTAAAAGGTATTTATCTCAATAACAACGGTGATATACAAAATGGAACGGAGTGGATACTGACAGGTATTTTTTTAAACGTAAATGAATCACGGCCTATCGGTACAATCTAGCACAACTTAGAGGAAACCGCGGCACGACAGCATCTGTTAAACAAATTATTTTATTATTGATTTTAATCAACGCAATTAAGCTGGTGTTAAACCGAAGGAAAAATGTACATGATCGAAATAATTCGCATTACATTTCACTCGCAGAATGGAATGTGCGAGGGCAGCTCGGCGTGACGCCTCCGCCTTATCATTGCATCTGTTATATTGTAATGCTTTTTATTTAGCCGACTGCGTGGAAGGGATTAGACGGGAACAACGGCACTCCAACTATTCAGGGAGCATGTACAACGTCGTCCAGCGGCTTAGGCAGCATTCTACTAACCAATTACTGCATCTGCTGACAGTGTATCTAATGTGTACGGCAGTAGATCGTTTCTGATAGTATCGGTCGTGAGCTGTGAATTGTTTGCACAACGTCGCCGATAAAGTGCTAATCTAATAGAGGCTTCGTCAATGTTTTAAAATTGTGATCACCGTGACCGACTCCTTAACTTATATTTACTTGGTAATGTTATAATATTTTTGGTGTCATGATATTAAATTTGATTCTTAAATAACGCACGTAAGCTATGCTCGGTATGTACAACACGAGTAGGCTTGGACGTTCCGATTCGCGGAGTCGCATTCGCTTATCGCTCGGTTTTATCCACATTAGCAAGAAATACCGAATTATTTCGGTAATAGGGGTAGCCTTATCGTAAATTTAATACTTTAATGATGTCTGCTAAAGGCCCGACTTTGATAAAAAAGCTTGACGTTACCTGGGCCGCGCCGCCCGGCGTCACCCACGGTTACTCGAACTGGCTAACATGTCAACGATATTTTTTGCCCGGCTGATGTCTTTAACGAAATTCATGTCATTGGGTCCGATTTCTCTAAGATTAACTTTTTTACATTATTTAACAAATAGATCGGGGTCCTTATACGCTCGAATATTCAGTTACATGGTTTAACACTTAAAAGGGCTTAACGACGCTAACACATCCTGCGGGTTACGATAAAAAAAAGACGACAAAAAGAGAATACTTCTCGTGTTTGTTTTTTAAAAGATGTCTGCATGAGATAAGGTCCAGCGGCACTTTAATCCTGAGCCGTCCGATATTTGAAAAGGATATGACGACGAGTTTTTTCCGTGAGTTTTATCTAATAAGCACATATATGTAAGTGCGTAAGCAATACTTGGCGCTGCGCGTTTTGTTCCCGAAGCCGTGTTGATAAATGTGTGACACAACCCACTGACAGAGTGTCACTCTTATCAGAAGCGTTTTGCTACAAATGTAACGTATGTAGGATTCGATAAACCCGTGCATCTAATAATCTATTTCACTGTTAGTTATTTATTGAGATATCATTTATTTTACGTATGTACCTCGTAAACAAACTCGCTTGATTGTTGCAATAGGTTAGTTAGGCGATTAAAGAATTTCATTCGTGTCATCTTGCGACAATTATTTCCGCGTTTACTTTTATGATTGGTCCAATGTATTTTGTTTGTGCATTGTTATATTGAGGAAGTACTCTGAGGCGGTTAATTCAAAGCAATAACATTACACATAGAGACGTTATTTTCCAATAGGTATAAGTACTTATTCAAGATATCGGTATTTGCAAGTGTGTGCTTCAGGAGCTCTCTTGGCTCCATTAAACACTCTTATGTCCTTCATTAAGTTCTTATTCCAAGTCTTTGTGCATAAACCTATAACAATATCTATTTCCAAAGTAAAATATTCACAAATCAAATACCGCCGAGATTAAAAGATTTTTATACTGACACTAATAAATCACAATAAAACTTACGTAATGTAGATAAGCTTTCGCGTTTTTATGTATTTTAATGCCTAAGCTTAATTATAATTATTACTTGTGTGAAGACACAATCAATAACATTTTTAGTGCAACACCGTGACTGACATGGCTATAAGTCCGAAAACAAATAAAGAGAAAAAAACATTTTTCTCGCATTACCAGTACTTATTTATAGGAATGTGAAGAAAGAATAATGTATGGAAGTCGGAGCTGGGTTTTGCCAGGACAAGCATGTTAGTAGAGTTAGTGACATACTAAATAGAGCGATATAAGGAGTACCTGTAATCAACATATTACTTTTCGTATGTATTCGTGTTCGTTCGTACCCGTATTCGTTTGTATAGATCTATAAGAAGCTAGAGAGGTGTGCCAGGATCGCGCCACGTGGAAATCCATAATCTTTGCCTACCCCTCTGCGTTACGGGTGTGAGCTATTTATTTACGTTTAAATTCGTCTCCAAATATAGGGAATATTAATTAGCTCATTCAACAATCAATTAAATTAAAGTAAATCAAAATAATGTTATTTAAATATAAAAGTAATAAAGTGTACGAAGCTGGGTGAGCAGTGAACCGCGCCCGGGCAAGTCGGAAGTAGCGCGGAGTCCGCAAACTTTAGTGCCTACTTAATGATAATACAGAGCTCACCAGTCTCACTGAATAGTTAAAATTCATTTTGCGCTGTGTAAACTGACTGCCACTTGTTAAGAACGTCTGTATTGCTCCGAACATGAAACACCAATTTACATTAAACTCAGAAACTGTATTTCCCGGCGGGTATTAAATAGGTAATGAAACTAAAACATCGTCGCGGCCCATCGAATCGTGCAGCTTGATTTTATTTTTATGAATTGTTTTATAACCGGCAAAAGCAATAATTTTCTAAGATACGGCACACGAATTTATAACCTCATCTGTTATTTAATCAGGACCTAAATTATATATACATTGATAAATCACAAGTACTAGGTTGCCGAGCTAAATCTGGCGCCAACACTATTAAATCGTAAAAATTAGGTTGAACGCTTCCGTAACTCGCTTTTGGCGATTCTAGGGGTCTATGATGGTAACAGATTTAATTTGGCAACTCCTTTTTGATTTCTGTACGTATTATCAAACATATAATCTAGGTCCTGATCAAATAACAGATGACGGTATAAATTTCCTTATGCCTTATCCTACACTATAAATTAACTTATGGACATACGACTACACTACATCCTTTTATTCTTGATACATGCTTACAAAACTACATTGTACTATCTTCCGGCCACTCCGCCATTTAACTTTACGATTAAGATCAAGCATTCATTTATTGGTTCTGAAAAACTAAATTTAGTAAGTAATACGAAATAATTGACATATCTAGTTTACTACTAATCATTGACATGTACAACCTTCTTGTAGACCGCAAACATATAAATAATTGTATATCCTGACTTTGGCTTGGTCGGTTAAAGACTTGCCTCCCGCAGGAAATAAGCGGAAGACTTTGAGCTAAGTTACACTAAAATAAATTCAAGCTAAGGCAGGCTTTTGGCAATCGCTTCGCTTCTCGGTGTTAATGTCTCTAAAGAAAAAAATTGTTATTCGGCAAAAAACCAAGATGGTTCAAATAATAACTTTGGATGAAAACGATGTCACAATAAGAAGCATGCGTACTTTTATTAATAGTTACGAATATAAAAACATGGTGAAAAGCATTTGTCAAATATATAGCATTTTATTCAAATTTTACTCGGCTGAAGAGTTAAAATAATGTAAATAAATGCGCTCAAGGCAGTGACCCAGAGGGGTAGGCAGCCGTATTAATTTCCATATGGCGCGATCCTGGCACACCACTCTCGTTTCTTTTGTATCATACATCAACGCGTAAATACATACAAGCTTGTCGGTTACGGGTAGTCTCTAATTTGCCATTCTTTACTATGTAAGTCACTAATTTAATTGAGATAAGTTCTCCTGAGACGTTCCCTACAAACACTGTCACTCATTTTTACAATTATAAATTCGTCTTGTTGCTCTGTCTTTCATTCAACACACTCGAAATTAATGTAACATTAAAAATTAAAATAAATAAGACTAATCCATACTTGAAGTGATAGTCATGATTTTTAAACATTTTATAAGTTACAGTTTAAGTAGTTTAAAAATCCTTGTAAAAATCTTGAGTCAACATCAACTACATAGCGTCATCAATGGCGGGGGTCTTTGGTAAATACATTTTGTTGTTGTAAATAAAAAATATCCAACAGACACTCGTATCGTTTAAACGGATTGAATCCCTTTAAAGCACCGGTGCGTATTTCACATCCCTCGTATTGGTCGATATAGTTGTTAATAATGTGGTTAGGTTGGACCGGGTGAAAATCATGCCATATCTACATACAGCAGGCATTGGATGTGGTATCCAGTGTTGCGAGCAAGGATTAAATAACTGCGCGGGGTATGTAATGTAGGTAATGCAGGGATTCGATGTTTAACGGCTTCGGGATTACCTCAATAATTCCCTCGGCACAATAAATGTTTTTAGTTAGTGAGGCAAGGCGCGGCGCAGTAGATTGAAATTTTCTAATAGCGAGTAACATGGCGCTGCGCTGGGAGCTTGTTAAGGCTGACACCGAAGCCATATCTCTAACGGGCGGGTCACAGCTCGCGCTTACCTTAGTCAAGCGCGTCGTGACTTCGCCACGCTTACGTACATACAGCCGACTATTTACCTAACAAAAGGTTAAGTGTCTCATATTTAAATTATCTCACCATTTAGTAACAAACTCGTTAATTATATCCTTTTCAACAGCTATTAGCATTTATAGTTAATACACGTCAATACGGATTTATATAATCTAATAGATTTGTACTCAAAAATGACATATTCCTTCCGGTAACATACAATAATAACAAGGAAAGGACACACATTTTTTAATTCTCATTTTCTTTCAACTGCCTGTCATAGAGTTGTATCATAAGCGCTGAGGCGGTCGGCTGGCATTTCACGGTTTCTAATCCTATTGAGAACACAATGATTGTTAGTCCGCTGAAGACCATTTTTCATTCCAATGACAAATATTTAGAAAGTTATTTATGTACGTATGAATTCTTCCCGGGCTCAATTAAGAAGGGCATACGTGCCCGGGTCTCGACTGTCGCTTTGTGCTTAGATATCAGACGGATATTTATTTTGCGACCGCGACATCCATTCAGGTAGTTCGGGGAATAAATCTATTATAACAACAATACGCCAGCCTCGATCTCTATTGTCGGCGTTCGACAATCCCGAGTCGCGTCGCATTATTGCAACGATGCATAATCTAATTTCTTTATACAGATCAAAAGGGTTTCTGTCCGTGACCGATTTGCGTACATATCATCAGCACTGACGAGGCGACGGCTACGCCCATGATTTACCCCTTTAACTCGTTAAAAGCTCATTTATTTCTCGTCGCTTTACTCAATCCATACCGCATGAACATACCGACTTGCTTTGCGATTGTGCGCTGTGCATACGGAGGCCTCCTATTTCTCAGGTGTCTGCAACTGCGAATGGTTAAACGCGCCATAAAGGCATTTCAAAATTTACAACTTACAGAGCACCATATCGACAGCCTCCAACAGTCCGCCGCCGGCGCAGGCGGGTGTGAGCGGAGGTGCAGGCGGTGCGGGGGGGCCGGTGCGACCGTCCTCGCCGGCCGCCGCGCCTCGATGCTGTGACACCGGCCGCCCTATATTTCAAGACCCTATCACAGGACAGACTGTGTGCTCGTGTCAGTACGAGTTCCTCAATTACCAGCGCTTGGCGTCCGGCGTGCCGCTGTCCATGTACAGCGCGCCGTACTCGGACGCGGCTGCCGCCACTGCCGCTACCGCCGCCGGCATGGCCGCCTACTTCCCGGCGCTAGCCGCTGACCAGCCACCTTTCTACACTAACACTGTAAGTACAAACAACGTATTTTATTTTAAATATTAATTAAATAATACAAATAAAATGATATAATATAATGATAGGGTAGGGTCGCTAATTTTCACTATAAGCAATAATTTTAATTAAAAACGTGGTAATACAGTAACATATCAAGTGTACAACTGAAACCAATTACAACACAAACGATACACGATTATAGTTGTGGATATCGATTAGTTCTGTTTAAATAGACTTTTATTTCTTGATTATTCTTTGTAAGTTTGTACATTCAAATATAATGTAATTTCTAAATGCCTACAAAATTTAAAAAAACCATAGAATTATTTATAGTACAGGTAATATATTAAACACAACAGTTCAACTATAATATCGGTAAACGCATTTCATTTTGTTGTAAAGTAACATATCGATGAGGCACAAAAACCTGTTTTGTAATTTGTCACTAACTTTGAAGCTCAAGTATCACAATCATTGGTGAATATTACATTTTATTAAATGTATCCATGTATGTTATTTATTAGGTAAAAGTTAGATAACTTAGTCTTAAACTATATTATTATTTGTTCATGATTTATGCAAAAATTAAGGTCAATAACAGAAAGAGTAAAAACATAAATTTATATTGAAAAAAATAGTGGCAGTGTTGGCAGGTGAAATATTGGAAGGGGAAGAAGGAAAAACTTATTTAGATAAGTGACATACTAAATAAAGGATATATAAATAGTACCAAATAACCGATGAGCATGTATGCGTAGATGTATGAATGTAGAAGAAGCTAGGGATGTGCCGGGATCGCGCCATATGGAAATCCGTTATCTCTGCCAAGCCTTATGGGATACGGGCGTGACGTATATTATATAAGGCAAACTTCCTAAAATAAGTTCTCAAAACTCTACTGACCCAAGTTAAACTTATTATATAAACTCGTATCAATTAAACTACTATCGTTCGTTAAACAAAGGCTTACAATAATGTAGGGTTGTCACTACCGTATTTAAAATTATTTACAATCGTATACAATGATAGTATTAACGTCTTAATCGCAGGTACGACAGGCTACCAACTAATTAGACCTTTTAAAGTTAATGTGACACCACGGCCCGAGGCGAGACGGTTATTAAATGTAACGGATTATCAATCTCCGGCCGAGAAGCTTACTCTTTATTATTTTTTATTCTCCGCTGGTCCCATCATAAAAAGTATTACCTTAAAATAATTAGGACTCGATGTCAAAATAGTACGCTACAGGGGCATATAAGAATCATTCACAACGTTAAGTAGACGCAACAATAACCTTTACTGTACAAAGAATACGTATAAATTATAATCATAATCCGATGACGTATGTTCACCCGTATATCATTCCGAAAAAAGGTTGCTTCCTACCTCGGCGCAGCTTAATAACTTAATACGTTTAACATTTTCTTTCTTAGAGATTAACATTTTTATGTAGCATGGTATTGAACAATGTACAAATACTAGTATCTTATACATGAAACTAGAGTATAGCAAAACATAGCATATATTCAAAAACTTTTATTAGAGTGCATTCTAGCCTAGCTAGAAGAGTTATAAAACAGATAGATCGGTATTAGATTTAGAGTTACCACCGCACCGCGCCGACCGCGCCGACCGAGCCGACCGAGCCGTGCACGCCGGCCGCGTGTGGGTGACTTTGAATGATAATGATCGTAACAACATAAAAGTAGCCACGGATCGTAATATATGACGCGTAGTAAAACTTTGGAAGAAGGTGTTAAAAGGTGGGGCCGTGAACGTGTCTCGGCAGATGATTCAATCATTCATGTAGATATGATCATATATCATCGGTGGCGAAAGTGTTAAACCGAGCCATACCTATGAATGGACTCCTTTTGCTTCATTTTTTTTATTCCTTTATGTTTTTTTCGTCTACAACTTATTTCCGATTTAAATCTTAGAAGATTATGCTTCGACGCGTAGTTGCATTTTATTTTAAAAAGATGCTTTCGTATAAAGTTAACTCAAAAAGTCTATGTTTTGTTTGTCGCAAATAAATATAATAATCTAAACTGGAAAAAAAGATTCTTTGAAAGTATTAGTTAGTTCGTTTTGATTCCAATCCGTCTGCACCATTCGCACATGTGGCACCAGCCATCGCAGGAAGTGGACTGTATCGTATTGAAAAAATTATAATTTATAGTTCTAATGAAGCGGCCCGAAAATAAATCTCCGCCTCTGTCTAACGGCTCTTAATAGATTTATTGTACGAGATGCTCGTTTATTACAAAGGTGTTTTGATATAGCGACGTTTTGACAAATTCATGAAGTTTAAAAATTATAATTATTTATACGAACTGACGCGGTGATCATAATTCGATGAATTTCGAAACCATATCCAGATTCTGACGATTAATATCTTATTGGTAAAGTTCCAAAATTGTCAATCGAGTTTATTTAAGCACTCACTTATATATTCATCTTATTTATTTACACTTTTTTAAAATCGACAATATGTGTTACATTGAATAAAAATGTATTAACATGCTATCATTGTACAACGGCGTCCATAGAGACATGCCATGACATGTCATAATTTACAGCTAATCTATCATTACAAATATATTATTTCCTTTTACGGAGGCGATTGTGACAGTCAACGAGGTCTCTATTGCTCCCACCACTAGCCACCAAGTCACGCTGCCGTGTTCCGCGCAACACTCGTCAGATTATAAACATGTTCCGACAATAAAAATATACCTACATACAATTAATGTAGATGGAATTACAGCACGGCTCCATTAAACCACTGATGTTGATACGAATAAAGATTATGAACCTAGTTTTTTTTGTTTTTGTTTTAAAATTATGTGTATTAAAACAATGCTTGTTATATTATCAAATTGTTTGTTGTTTTAAGTAGCACACAAAATTGAGCATATAAAAAATAAAAATGAGTTGTACTTATAATGTACAAAAAGCATTATTAGCTCGAAGTCAGCAATAGTATCGTGGGTGCCTTACAGCGGCGAACGTTCAAATATCGGTTTCCCCTCACAATAAATCCGAATAACAGATTCGCGTCTCAGCTTACTACGATTATTTCAAGTAACAGAAAACTGGAATTATATCAAAAAGGTCGCAGCAACAAAGAGCGACAGCGCGACTGGATTACGCTGTCTACTTGAGTAAAATTTATTATCGGATTTTCGATTCGGCCACCAATGAAGTTGTTGGACAACAAAATCTTTTGATAGATTTATCCTGGTTGACCGCTTTAGGAGTCGCCCCTGAGGTATTTTTAATTCATCGCTATACATGTTTGTGCCCTTTGACGCTGTTAGGTTCTTATCGCAATTTTTCCTTATGAAATGATACTACTAATTTTGTACATATATACTTGTGCGTTTGCATTCATATGTTATTATCAGCAGGCAGTTAATATAACAATTGAATTGTTACCTACCGTTCTTGCAATAGCTTTGGCTGATTACTATCTAAATAATTTTCTATGTAGAACAAAGGACGACGACTTTACGATAAGATTTGTATCGAAATACTCGTTTGATTGATTATTTTATAAAACACTGAACGAACACACCATTTACACCAAATATATTATAAAGGCCGATAATAAAAAAGCAGTCGTCAAGACACCCCACCAGTCTGCATTCATATAATTACGTCGAGACGTATCAATAACAAGAAACTAAAAACGCAGGCATTTGTCCTCAGAAAGATGATTGATGCGTGAGTCAGATATCTATAGCCATTAAATAATAATAGTTAAGACGAAAGGATCAGAGCGATCGATCAAGAAATCAATTCGACTAGCGCTCTCGCTGCGCTCTCATAATGGATTATTTTAAAGCCACTGGAAATGTGAGAGCAGATTTAATAGACTAATTTAATGAGATTGTTCGCTTTATTCACTGACAAGTCAATGTCTAATTGAAAAGGGTTATGAAGCACTGTTACACTTTGAATATTAAAGAGAGAATGTTTGTTAACGTCACGATTGTTCCACATATTGTGTTTGACCTCTTGTGATCTAATTAACAGGTAGTACACAAGTTGTATACATTATTGTATGTATTTTGTATTTATGTATACTCAACATATTTACCAAAAAAGTATTTAAGAGTTTTTTTTATTTTTAACAGGCGGCTGGAATCGAGCTGAAGGAGAATTTAGCGGCTAGCGCAGCAAGCTGGCCGTATCCCACAGTTTATCACCCTTACGACGCGGCATTTGCTGGATACCCTTTCAACGGGTGAGTTTTTATTATCAATTCAACTACATAATGTTTTTTATATTACTTCAAGGGTTATAATATACATTATAATGAAACATCGCAAGACAACTAACGTACGACCAAAAAAATTATATGGTCTAAAACAATAAAAAGTATAATCTAACTTGTTTTCAACATGTGTAGTCGACGGAATTTTATTATCATAAAATTATTTCAGAATTGATCAGTCGGCATGCGGGAATGAAAAGATTGTAAATATTTTACGAGGTGCCGAAGTGCGATTGACAAAAGACTGCGCGGCGGTGCCATGAATTTATTAGCGCTACTAATAGCGGGCGTACAATATCGCTGCACTTTCGGATATCTGTCCACTTTATTCAATATTAACGTTGCTCACGTTTCACTATTCCCAATCCGTAACTTCCCCTGCCAACGCTCGAGAGTTTAGAGCTTGGCATAATTAATTTTTGAGCGATTTACTAAAGCGACGGATCCGTACGGTATTGGACTCTCGGCGTTTTAATGGATAAGACCCGTCGCAATATCGACGTTTTAGACGTGCAAATCTACAAAAGAAGTAAAAACGTATTACAATGCCAATGGAGTGCAGTCCATCAACTGAGCGCAGTACACGTTAAAGAAGTCGAACGTGTCGGTATAACGAATTATGCAACATCGCAACTGCGCTTCGATGGATTTAATAATAATAATGTTAAGTTTAAATAGCTAAATTCAATATTGCATAAAGGCGTTCTAAAACGCAAAGGACACATTATCAACGTTCACACACATGTAGGTAGATTTGATATAGACAACACTCTTATGTAAGGTGATAGCGGTAAATTGTAAAGGTTACAGAACACGAGTTTATTAGATATGAATATTGTATCAGATTATCGACACTGTATCGGTGTTTGTCGGCAAAACGAACATGTCGGTAACATGGCGTCGACGCCTAATGCGCAATCATTATCGATCAAAATTTTCGTAATATTATATTCTCGGTTCGGACTCGTCTCAGATTAAAAAAATGGTAACAGAACATGCGCCTGGCCATATGTTAAATATAATTATATATAACATAAATAGTTTAATTATCATTGAAGTAATTATAACATTAAATTTATTCTAAGCTTACGAATGCGCCAGACATTTCAAACATAAGCATTAATTAAAATTTCAGTCCATGATAAAGATTTTCCTTAAGGATGCATGTATGTACAGGAATAAAAAAAATAATTAAAGTCCTTGCATTTACCTAAAGTCAAATAACTAAAAGCACAAAACAGTTATCGGTGCTGGAACTACGCTCTTATGTTATGTATGTATATTATGGGACATCACAGGAACTTCGTTTATTGGTTTCGCCAATATAAGGGAAACATAATGATTACTGCTATACAATTAGTTTAATTATCTAAATTAAATTTAATTCTAAACGACACAAAAACCGTCCTACAATTCTGCCAGTGGTCTTGTCAAAGTTACACCTCTTTCTTGAATGATCTTTTTCTTTATTTAATTTGAGATCAATATTCGTTTTGGACGTTAGAATCACAACGTAAGTTTTAGCAAATAATTTTAATCCACAAATCAAATTAGGTGCTTAGGTATTATAAAATAAAAATCGTAAAAAGCGTGGAGTTAAATAATAGGATTAAAAATAGTATATTATATAATGTAAGTTAAAAAAATGGCTTAAAAGTGGATGTTGTGACTAGAATTAAGAAAAGTATGCTTCAGTCGTTCGGGCATGTTGAAAGGATGAATGACGGGAGAGTGACGAAACTAATTCATGATCAATCAATCAAAATCAAAGGTGAGTTGTGAGAAATGTTGGTAGGGGACGTCCAAGTAGAGAACTTATATCGATCAGATTAGAAAATACTAACGAAGGTCGATATAAGGAGTGCCCATAACCTACAAGCTTTTCTGCGTAAATGTATGAATGTAGAAGAAACGAGAGAGGTGTGTCAGGATCGCTTTAATGTAAATCCATAATCTCTGCCTACCCCTCTAGGCTACGGGCGTGAGTTTATATATATATATTATAATCGTAATTTACAATAATGTACTAATTACCATAACTTTCTTGATTCAAGCGAGAGTGGTTGTGAACAATAGATATCTAAACTTGCTCCTACTCTCTCACTAATTGTCACTAAACTTCGATTTCCTTGTATGATGTGGCAATTCGATGGTTTTCGTTGAATTTATAACTTAGAAAAACTGAAAGTGAATAGAGCGCCGCCAAAATATTTACAAATAATTTTGACTTTTAGCCGATAGAAAAATGTTGTGACCATGTAATAATTATTCAAATCTTACATTGGTGGCCTTTGTAATTAGAATAAATTGTAACAAACCAAAGAAAGTACGGATGGATTGTGTGTAACATGATTATGTGTGTGAATTCCGGTATGATGGCTTGATATGGGAGAGAGTACTGTACCCTGGAGTCAACAGGAAAGGGAAAGCTATCTGGATAGATGGTTCGACCATCGAAGTCAGGAAGATGACGATGACCAGTATCGTGAAGGATACAAACTACAATTCCCCAAGTCTCAATCGTAATAATTTATTGTAAACAAACAAATTATTAGGTTGTTATTGCCCAACTAACGGACCAATGTTAAGTTAATTATCCAACGTTACTTTAACTTTCTACTACACTTTTTGCTTAAATATCACATTTTATTTATGGATCAAAATACTTACATTTTCGAAAATGTTTTTTACAACCTACCAAGTTATTGTTGCTTTTAATAAATATTTATGGCGTCGACGTAAAAAAACAGTCTACGTCTTGCCTTATCATGGCTAAAGTGCTTGAATACATGCGAGCCGACTAAACACTGACATGTTTTTCTAGCTTTCTGTTATCGATGCTCGTTAATGGTTTCACGCCCTGTGTTCAGCTGAGACGTTTTTTTCTTGTGCTGCAGCCCTAACTATCGGGAAATGTCGGCATGCACTATCGATGAACTTGGCGTGAATGGAAAATCTATTGGCCTTTAAGGCACATTCACACTTCGTGGGTTTTTTCCGAGAGTTTGGAGTGCCGGCGTTATGTTATAATTAAAAGTGTTTTCGCTTCAATTAATATTGCGTTACACGATTTTTCTGTTTCGTTGTCATGTTATTATTTTCTATCTAAACAAAAACATGATTAACAGCGGTAATGTTCACGCGTCGTCAACTCCTTACACGCAAATGAAATTGAATTTAAACGCTAATTGACTATTGTGAATCAACAAAAATCACAATGCTTTATAATCAATTGAATTTAGGCATTGTGTTTTGCCATCAGCTAATAATACTCAGAATAAAAAAAAACAGACATTTATTAAAGACTGTCGACGGATGAATAAAGTTATAAAATAACTATTAAATAACAAATTAATGTTTATTTCGTTAGTCAGGACAAAAATGGTTTCTTTACAATGATTTCTAATCTATGACTGACTATGACCAACAAATATTTAATTTATATATTTTACGGACAATAAACTCAATTTACAACATAAAGTAATGAAAGAAATGACTTAAATAATATGAAATACATTTGCTCTCATTTCCAGAATGACGTTGTATATTTTCAATAAGTTTATATGACTTATATATAATTTATAGAACTTGTTAATTTAGTCCGTATGAATTTTCATGATATTTAAACTAGAACAAGATATAATGTTACGGCAGCTAATAATATTATAAAACTTGCTGTTGAAATTCTACCGACAGACGTACATAACGCACACTGCGACGAATCACTAAAATGTATTAATAATGCACATTATTAATGCACATGCGACACGTACATTGTCTATACGCAGAGAGAACAATCGTCCGGAATTGAAAACCATTGAAGAAAGTGCGTTCATGACCTATTGTCTACCTATAAAGAACTTTTTTATGTACTATCATTGGTTAAGAGAGGATTGCGTGGATCGAGAAGTACGGCAGAAAGATCGGGAATGATTTATGTGTTTTTAATTGCAGCGCAACGCACAAGCGAGACGTTTCCTTGACTAAAATATAGATGTAACGGATGCAAAGAAATACGCCATCTTGATCTTGATTCTTAGTAATATTTATAGAATAATAAGGAGCATGTTTTATGATTGGCTAGTAACACATTTCGCTCAAGATTTAAACAAATGACTAACATCAGTGTGTAGAATCAAGAGAAGAGTGAAAAGAGCAACTGTAATTAACGCAAACAACTAACAATTCAAATTAGTAAATTATTACTGTAAATGAGAAATTTATAGGATATATCATTGTCTAATTAAAAATAAAAGCACGTATCTGACTGCGTGTTGTTGCGCGATTCCGGACAGCGATCATTGAATGCCAACAATCTTGATTTTTTCACAGGTTCGTTGATTCCACGTTCACGTGTACCGTACCGGTTCTTATCTTTGCCGATCATAGTACTATTAGTCGACTTACAAGAAACCTAATTTTTATTCTATACTTGTTTTTTCCATACAAGAACAAATTTCATTTACGATACCGGGTGTCATACATGTATTTGTAAATATTGAATGTGTATTTTTTTGTTTTGTTGACATAATGTACTAAATTTTTATCATTTTTATTTTTTAATATATTATCCTAGTCGTTCATGATTTCAATGTGTGTAGAATTGCCGTTCGCCGAACACCCGTTCGCCCTCCAAGTTATATCTTTAGTCTCTGTCATGTAACGAAATGTGCTTAAAATGAGTCCTTAAATTTTCCTAGGCACTCGATTCTCACATGCAATCACTTGTAATGTTTCCCGTACAAATTTGGATCTTAAACGTGACAACTAGGGTGAAGTGTGAATCATTCCATTAAAGTACACAAGGACGTTAACCAAGCAGTCACTCAATCATTACAATATGTTGGGTATCCGCTTAATAAGACACAGTATATCTCAATCACTCAATCCACGATAGCACAAGCTGTACATGTAACCGTTCAATTTAACTTCACGGTTATCTTTTTATTCAGTGAAATTCTATATTGATAAAACAACAAAAGTCTCAATATAACTGGCCGTCGGAACGAACGTCAAAATATTCTATATTTTAAAAAGTTTAAATTTAAAATTTCGATATTCGCTGTTCGGAATCAGGAGTAGCAGAAAATATATAAAAGTTTGTTGTTAAACAAAATTGCCGGTGAGCTGCTGATGCAACCCATTAATATCTATTATGCAAAACTGAACAGACAACCATCCGGTAAATAAATCAAAGGCCGAAAGAAAAAAGAGCATATAACGAGTGTTAAATAGCTTAATTAATATGGTGTAAAACGCGGGGCGTCTTCGCACTCACAATGAACCACGGTGTAATAGGCGCCTTCGGAGGGAACACGCAGGTGCGAGCCGAGGCGACCGGTGTTCTTATCCGACGCATCTCACACCTTATACACCAGTGTCGGCGACCATTCGCATTGTCATCGCTAATTTTATGAAAGTGAAAGGTTGTCACCTAAATAAAAAGTCAATCTAGCGGCTGGTTCACCTCGATGGCAACACCATATTTCGATAGTTGTGCGTTAAAATATTTTATACTGAATGCTAGAATAAAATTCTATGAATTCAAGAAGTGATAAAAATTGAATCCTTATATCATATTCTTACAATTAAAATTTATATACAAAAATAAATTAAGGAAATAGAAAAGCATAGAATAAATATTTACGTATTGTGATTTTGAAGATGTTGAGATAGAACGTTAAAGCTGTCCCGCCGTAGTTTTAAGCTAACTTTAACTACATTACAAAATTATATTAACCCTAGAAATATAAGGAAATTTAAAAGACAATAGATGTAATAAAAATAAATATGTTTTGTCATTCAATATAATTTCGATTAACATTTGCATGCATAACAAAAATCGAGCTTCTATATCGGTGCTTAATATTATTTCTTAAATAATTAAGAATACTGCATAATTATGCAGATAAAAATTGTTTTCGTATTAATATTTCGATAAGGGGTTACGGGCACGGTTAATTTTATCTAGCGAGTAGCTGAATCAATTGTAATAAAATACAAAGTTGATACATTATTGGATAGAAACAAGATATACGTCGTAAATGACAATGTGACACTGAGTAGTCGCCATATGGATAGTTATATCATGATTTATTTTTATAAATATACATATAAAATAAACAAAATTTATAATAACAAATTGTATATAATAACAAAATTTAAATGTTTTATAAATATATATATAAAATATGATTGGTAGATACTGGAATTCAATTGATTAAACCACAATGTTTGCCGAAGTTAATTGTCATAAATTACAAATCTTGTCTGTTTTCGTATTCAGAAGCAAATAAACTTCCAAATTTTAAGAAGTTAAAAACATATTAAGACATTCAATGAATATCGTAAATTAATGGAGAATATGATTAAATGTTTGTAAATAATTAAACAAATATATGCTAACGCCTATATATCGTCCTTTTTTAGTATGTTAATAATCTAATTGATATCAGTTCTCCTATCAACATAGGCAGTGTTGGCAGGGAAAGTCCTCTCTTACAAAATGTATGTTGTCTAGTTACTCTCTCTTCATTGATCCAACATGCACGAACCACCGAAGCTTACCTATCTTATTTCTAGTCACACCGCCGACTTCTAAGCTTTTCCCTAATAACGCTATTTTACTTTATCATTTAATTTAAACGTTTTCATACAATCGGAACAGTCATCAGGAGACATTCGCCAAATTATAACAAAACGCTTTCCGAGAAGTTCCCACCGACTATTAGCCGGGGCCTAGAAAGTGACAAAGGGGCCTGTCCGCGAGATAACCGAACAAACAAACCCTTTTTGCATCTTTTACCCTTTACCTTAAACTCATCAACGGCGGTCAGTCGTTATGATGCCGAGCCATAAGCGGAGCTACGTCAATATACCTATAAGTTCTACCTTCAGACTGTATCA
Source organism: Papilio elwesi (assembly GCA_029849275.1). Lineage (NCBI taxonomy): Eukaryota > Metazoa > Arthropoda > Insecta > Lepidoptera > Papilionidae > Papilio > Papilio elwesi. The sequence continues at coordinate 13,589,077 of CM056717.1, read as the reverse complement.
AAGATAATTCAGGGTAATGGTAGGTTTAAATCTCTACAAAAATAATAATAAAGAAAGTTCATTGATTTTTTAACACATTCAAAAGGTACATGATTTTTGTGTCTCTATTGAAAGTGATATTATTATTGCGGCAACAGAATGGAAACTACTATCCTAGCAACCCGCCCCGACTTCGCTCGAGTAGATGGACATACAAATCTTGTGTTGCACCTAAAGGAATAAAAACTTCTAACATAAAAAGCAAAAACGAACTGTCACAGCTGTAATGGGGAACGGTCTCAGGACGATATAACTTTTTTATATGCTTTCAAATAAATGCTCATCCTCGAGGGGGAAATAGTAAGCTATGTCGTACCTGCATCACATAGTCATAGAAACATTCCCATGGCGATTAGCCATTCCTTCAGCGTCAACCGGCGGAAGATTAAAAAAGCTTAGGTTACCTAACGCCACTACCTGTATTAACTTGTTAAATATAATCGCCAGTTATCCTATCACGTCTTCATCGATACATCCAAGTTTTTAAAAATTGAATATTTATGGCTTAACTGCCATCAGTGAAGACTGCGTAGTTTGCGTTTCGTCTGATGAGTGGAGCGTCGGAGTTCGAGTTTTAATCCTCTTTCCCTTCTCATCTTTTTATAATAATGAGAGGAAGAAAAAGAGAAGAGCTTTAACGGGAGAGGAAATGAATAGAAAAGGGAAAAATTGTTTTTCATTTCTATCCCCTCACATATATCTGCAACTCATTGCGTTGTTGCGTTTGCCTATGCATAGCGGACATCAGGTGAAACTCTGTGGTAGGTACCCAATCCTTAAATTTCCGTCGTTGGACATCTTCTTCTAAAAAAAGGGAAAACAATTTTAACAATTGAAATAAAAGTTGCTAAAGATTGATTGGTGGGCGACGTTCGCCAAAAGGAAACGAATTGGGCTTTTTAAAAATTTAGGTCACATACAATACTTCGGCACAGACATAATTCAAAATGCAGACATCGATTGCCATTAAAAAAGAATATTCACAGATAGAAGCCATGCCAGAATACATTGCGACAGTTGGTCCCTAATAATGCAGTGACACGTCGAAAAATGGAGTCCCCAGTGAGATGGTCGCGCCACGAGCCATAGCGGGCGGGTTCCGTTAGCTGCAGTCGTCAACCGCCGCGTGACTTGTGTCCCAACCATCGCCGACACTTCCGCTCTCTGCCGACATAATTACAAACGGAAAATTCAACGACACCATACATAACGTCTAAAACGAAATTCGACGAAGCGGCGACCACGAAACAAAAGACGGGTGACGTCCCAATATGTACCAAAAGGCGTCAGATTAAGAGCGAAAGTCGATCGACTTTTAATGTTAAATACTCTCTTGGAGCTCTTTATATGATACTAAATCGGTAAGGATGCGACGCACGTAGCAATCTATTTGGCCCCCACCCGATTCGATATTGTGCACACAAAGTAACGATTACTCATGCCCGCCGAAGTTTATTTACGACAGGAAGAAATTGCGATTGTATCCTCTTAATGGTTATAACTTCCCAATAAGATGGCGCCTGTCGGTATTTGTTTGACCAAATAGTTAATTATCCGATCGTTTCTCGTTTATGGCAATGTTAAAAAGATGCATTTTGTTTTATTGCCAATTCGCGCGATTATGTGAAATGCTTAAATGATTCGCTAAAATTATGACATACAATCAAAGACATATAAATGATACCACAAAAGATAAACAATTTATAGTTTAGTTTCCATAAGAAAAATGTCGTGCCAAACCGCAATTAATTTATTTACTTTATTTAAAGTTAGGCTCAATAGATGTTCAAGTTACATGATAAAAAAACTCAGTTGAAACCTAACACGATAGATGGCCTTAACTTATAGCTTAAGCTTTAGACAAAGTCTACGTCTTTTGTCAGAAGTTGTAGATAAGTCGCATTTAGCTAAGACCAGCTATTGACGATATTACATTCAATCAAATTGATTCACTTTCGTTGAAAGGCGCAGAAATTAAAGCAAACGCTGCTGAACAATGACATTGAATGATTCGCTTTTAGGTTAACACGATTCAATTTGTCTGCTTCATCCTAATTGAAAGGCAAAAGTGAATCGTGTAATGTCGGCCTAACAGAAAGTTTTGCCAGCAAATTGTAATGTTGGTACGGTGCGCTGTTCCCGCTGTCTTCTAGTGCTCCAATAGTCGTGTCTAAAAAGTTTGCTTAGATAATAATACGGTAAGTATCGGATTATTATGCGGTTCGTATCTCGACACAGAGTTATTTGTAAGATTAATTAGATTTCATTCAAATTCTCGTAGTAATCTTATTATAAAAATTTGTAGTGTAATAGTGAAGTCGCTTGCTATTGTTTTTCTCTCATAGTTTCTTAAATAAATTAATTAATAATTTTAATTAATTATTTTTTTGAATTAGGTTTTTTTTGAAGCGGTAAACAATATTTATCGATCTAAATTTTAAGGAGTATATATTGGTAACGGATAGTTTAGGTGACCGTTTAGCAACTATAATGGTAGCATACACTATTCTAAATATTAGAAAGGACATGACATCCAGGAATTATCGCATTACATTTATTATTATTTATTTCTTTTTATTATTATTATTACGTTACACATTATATTATTATTAGTACATGATATAAGTGTCATTTGTATCTCTGGCGCGGAGCGCATGTATATCTTATTTTATTCTAAAACAGAACAATGAAACCACCGTGCAGTAGTGAATAATAAATGTAAATTTCACAAGTAATTTAGGTAAATTCTAATAACAAGGTATAAATATTACACTAAGTTTCCGAAACAAACATTGTCAGATTCTCCGAAAGTTAATCAAAGATACATCCCTTACTAGTCACGGGGTGAGAAAGTTGTACACGAAAAGCACAAATTGTATTTGCAATTTCAATAGTAACGTTTATTTCAATATATCGTTAGTAAATCATCAACAAAACATAACAATATGAATTAAATAGTCTCCAAAACTTGTTTAAAATCTAGTACAGGAAAACTTTTATTATATATTTGGTATATATTATTTAAGCACCTTACCTCATCAAAATGTAACAGCTGACACAATTCCACCAAATTCTAAGATTAAATAGAAAAACAAATCAGAGTGAATTGGTATGGTTATTAAGACTCTAAGACTTTAGTTTCCCGTTGGAGTAATGGTAGATATATAATATTCAGCTCATTTCATTCCATTTTGGCGCTCGCTTCTTAACTAGCACAGATCCCTAAAAAACGGGCAATATCCGTAAACATTTCTAAGAAGCGTGCGTTTCGTGAAAAATATGTAGTAACAGTGACAACTGGTAGGACTCTTCAGTGATGCGTCATCTGGAATATGATGGAACGTGCCGGCCACAATAAGGGCCTGCCAGCACGTACCCCGCGTGCTCTGTGTGGCCCCGCCGGCCAGCCGCTCCGGACATGATGTCATTCGTCCACACTTGCGCAGGCGGCTTGTACTGACACCATGCCCGCTCCGCCTATGGCTACAGCACACAGTTAATCGAGGATACGTGTACGGACAACGATTTACAGCACAAAGTGCCAGTCCTCCCGTGTATTACCAATCTATGGAACAATAAAGAGTGCGCGCGGTCGCATATAAATGAGCGGTGTCGTATGCAGGGAACGCCGCGTGTGCCATTAGTAAGCCACTCTCGGTTCGGAGTAATTGACCGACGGGCTAATTTCATTCTAGGCGCATTGGTCGCTTCCTCTTTCCTTTTTCCTATCGGTCAGCGGCGGCCACGAGGCAAGCTGCACTCACTACGAGTGGCCACGTAAACTTTACACTTTATATTCGACCCTCTATTTCTTTTCAACTGCTGGCCACAAATTGATTTACAAGTATAAATTAATTTTATAAAAGAAAGCAAAAGCTGTCAGTCTTAAGATGTCCTCTTTTGTATAGTAAGCAATAATAATTAACAAGCATGTGATATCTGACGAGTACGAGAATAATCAATTTAAATATTAAATAAAAGTAATTATACAGATTTATAAGTGAATTAAATCGCGAGGAGGTTACACAATAATTACATAACACGTGCCCTTGAGGTTCTATTCGTATAATTTATCAAACTTCTTTAAGTGCTTTAGCTTTTTTAAATACTTTTAAGCGCACGTTAAAAAGATAAAACAGCTATAAGGTGGCAGGTGTCGAATTATCAAATTAGGGCTAATTAATGCTGCGATAATATTTTATTGGGATTATTCTATGTAAAATTTCTCTACCGATAAACATTGTAGTGGCAACCTTATAACAATAGGGTTACGGCTTAAACTCCATATTTCGCAATACATTTCATAGACTTACATAAAGCTCTGTGCAATATAAATATAAGTGTAATGAATATTAATGTTACAATCATTGTCACTATGAGCACGTTATGCACGATGTCGCTTTCTGTCTGTGTCACTGTGCAAAGGTTTTATTGTGTAATTGTTTTGTAACAAATAAAAAAAATTTAAGTTATTTATACACATAGGGGTTTAAATGTACATAACAATGCATAATATTTAAAAATTCAAAAAGTTTTGGCTTTGGTTTGGTTAATATCCATTTCTAGCAACTAGCCAGTATTAAAAGCGCTGTCAAATATCTTATTCCTAAACGTGGCCAATGCAAACGTGGAGTTGAATAGTGCCGCATTGTAATGACAATGTAACGGAAGTAGTGACTTCCTTCTCACTCAGTCATCTTGCTAGTCTGCTCGTTGATTTATAAAAATATTTTAAGACTAAAAAGTGATAAGAAAATCAGACACATAAAACTGTTTTCAAATATCCATCTTTCCACGAGAAATTTAACCCTGCTAATTGAAATTGATAACCGATTCTTAAGACCAATCTTCGTTCATCGTGCATACGGCAAAGCTTTGGAACAAGTTGCCAGCGCTATATAATAGGCTATTACTTAACTAGTGCGTACTGTTTTTCGAACATATCTGCCCTTAACATCAGGTAGGATTGTGTCCAAGCACTAGCTTATTCATTATAAAAAAAGTTTACAATTCCAAGCTGTGGCTCCCCGAATCTTAAGATTGATTCCAAGTCGGCCATTTATGGAGGTAAGTAAGTATTTACGAATGATAGAAAGGAAATGTGACAACGTACGCTAATTAGCAATAAGTGTATTTATTTTTAGCATTCAATATATTGCAAATTATTGGCAAGTTATGTATTTGTTATAAATTTACTCAAATGAAACTGTTATCTATATAACCTGTCAAACAGTAACCCTTAATTATTCAAACAAATGGCATGCTGCGACATATCCTCTATATCTACTCACAGTAGTAGGTATAGATAGATATTAATAGGAACGACTTGTTTGTTTGTATGGTCTTTAAAACTACTGAGACGATTATGTATATCGATTTATTTAACCATAGAATCCATCGTGAGCCACGTTACAAAGCCGTAATTTTGACAATAGCATACAATATTGAATTTTACCGCGGTCGAAGCCGGACACGAAACGCCAATGTGCCATAAAATGTAATACTTTACAGTTACTCTAACGGCAATTGTTTCAGATATATTTACGTCATAGATTTTGGATATTACATTAAAGGCTGCCCTGTCTGCTGCTAGTTTCTGGCTATATAAGTAGTCCAAAACAAGCATTATAAATGAATTGCAAAGCAATTGAAAAAACTTAAACTTGTATATACTGTTAATTAATTAGAATTTTAAAGTATGAAATCAGATATTTAGGTCAACAACTGTTTAATTTATACTGACAAACCGAATTACGTCATTCTTCAAATTATATGTCCAATTATCGCCTTGCTACAATATCGGCTCTTACCTAACCAAAAAGTTATTGATAAGAATAAAAAGAAATATTTATATTTACCGAAGACACTCACATAAGTGAGATACGATAATTTATACCAGCTGAGGACGAATCTTCGCTCTATTTGTCACCTGTCATCGTAAGATCGTGTTGTGTCGGAAGATGTTTAGTATTCGAATAATAATACCTAGTTGTCACCTCACAGAACTTTTATAGCTATATCAATAAAGCTTTTCTACTGTTGTCGATAAATAAACAAATTGGTAAGACACCTATAAACATATACGTCTAGCATGTTGGAAGTGAAGTAATTCCAACGGATATTTTATAAATATTGTATTAATTTAAAATAAGTCGTAGCTCATATATCTTACCCGCAGCTTCACCCCCGTTGATATTCCTTACATACTTATATTCAGGATAAAAGGTACCCTAAGGTTTGCCTGCCCTTGGTTTTGTGTGTTATTCATGATGAGTTGCTTTGGTGTGAAAAACTAACAAACAAACGAACTTACATTCGTATTCGAATAGTAGGATGAATTTGTTACACGACTCTATAGATAACAAGCTGAGACGACTCTGGAGACGACTGGGGGTGGGGGGGCGAAGCGGTATGACGACGATGATTGTTTTCTTCCTCAGAGTAATCTTACCTATTGTGAATAACTGTTAGTGGCACTGGAAAACTCGAATACAGTTACACATGAGCCATAATAATCCAAAAATTCGTTTCGCTCATTTAAAATCAATTGGTGACAAGTACTTATAAATTCCGTGCCATATACAGTTGACGGAATGTGAGGGCTCTTGTTACCGGCGCGACAGCGGCAGCGGACATGTCAACGCCGTCGCGCGTCGCGTCGGCACCTACATATCTAAACATGACAGATTGAATTTCAATCCAATGTACATACTAGAAGTACTAGTCAAAATACCATTGTAAAAGGCATTTTACCATGTCGAAAAAAGTGTTTTATTAGATGTAGTAAAATGGTTCTAGTAACCGTAACCGTTCCTACCAGTACGCTACCAACAATCAGTAATCAAAAGCGATGTCTAACTGTGAATAACATATCATCCAGTCCAGTTATTCCTTTACCGTCATGGTAGTGAAATAATTGAAAAAAATATTTATTTATATTGTTTGTTCCAATTATTCGATATTACGTCATTCGTTTATTAATTAACTTAGGCGCTGTGAACTGACACGAGCTAATCTTATTCACGCGTACGTTCAAATATCGAACGCTTGCACAATCCGGACCCAGTTTCGACTACTATAGTAGTTACGAAACAATGCCTCATAACCGCATGAAATTCAATGTTCACATTGATATCAATAATGTAGACAATAAATTGAGACTTGACCCCCGCGATAACCAGTGATGACACTTAGTTTTCACTAGTTTATATGCTCCACATAAGACTTCTTGTGAGGTCCCCGACTACGTATCGTGGCTTCATTGGCGCCACCTCACCCGACGCAGCGACAAACGAGTAACATGTTACACTTAACTATTGACTGACGAATGATAAATAGCATCTGTCGACATCTTCCTCGTGAGAGTTGAAGCACAATAACTTACACGAGTCCGTAAACAAATTCAACCACTTGAGTGTCTTGTGCCCCATGATGGGATATTATATAGGTATTTGAAGTCAAATAATAAAAATGTATTACATAAATAATAATGTCATTCGAAAAGAATTGAACTGTTACAAAATTACGAACACGATAATACAGTTCATACAACAACGTCGGCGACGTAATACAGTTCATACAACAACGTCGACGACGTAATACAGTTCATACAACAACGTCGACGACGTAATACAGTTCATACAACAACGTTGACGACGTAATACAGTTCATACAACAACGTCGACGATGTAATACAGTTCATACAACAACGTTGACGACGTTATACAGTTCTTTACTAGTACGGAGGGTAGCTGAACAAATCGCACTGTTGCAAATTAGCCCAAAGTTTAATTTTTTATATGATACTAAGACTTTCGCCTATATAATAACTTTAATCTACTCTAGAAATACCTAATTTGCATATGGATTTTATTATAATTTAATTTGTATCTTTTGTAATTTAATCTGAAATAAATATATGATTATAAATGATCATAATTTGGAAGCGTCTCTTATCAGTCGTCATCGTTATCATTACGTTAAAAATACGCTTTTTTATAAAGCTACAGCACAGTCATATTCTTTAACTCAATTTCGTAGGCAAGAAAACAAACAGCGGTGGAAACTTTAGCACCAGCACCTGGCACACTTACGATCCAAACCGACCTCAGAAGTGACACAATAACAGAATACCGAGTACACTCAGTGGTTCGTCTGGTGTGTGGGGCGCCTTAGGCGTTTGGTCCTCGTCTTTTTATCAAACTATCTTTTCTTTCGAATGTTAATAGGTATTAAGTAATCACATAAATCAAGTGAACTACTTGTTCGTTTTCTTCCTGTTATAGAAATAAAAAAATGTATATTAAAATATAAAGCTTCTTAAACCACAAATGTGTCTGCAGATGATGGATATTTACATATGGTTCCATATTACATTGTTCTAAAATTAACTTGCTTTTATATTGTGTACCATAGTCTTGTAAAGTCGATAATCAAGAGAAAAACAAAGTCGTATAACTCAATGCCAATCTCACTCAGAAAATAACACAGAAGTGTATGAAACAAAAGGGTCTTGAACTATATAGTCTTGTTATATAAAATGCTCAAGCCGTTTACATCAATAACAATTTATATCTTACGAAGTATAAACCAGTTATGACGACCCGTAATGAAATTCCCTTATCTTAAAAGTTTTATTATATCCACGCGAAACATAATGGAAATGCATTTATAAAAGAAGTGGTAACAGTAGGTACAATAATATTGAAAAATAATAAAATGTAACAACGCCAGAAACAACATCATTATCGCGTAATAATTAATAAATCTTGATTGATTGGAATTATCATCGGTTTAGATAATTGTAGCTTGCTGGATACAATGCTCGATGTAGAAATATTTCCCATAGTTTTTTTTAAATGATTTTGCACAGTTGTTGTATTATCAGATTAACAAAATTTTCAAGTTATATTTAAAAGTACTTCCTTGTTTTAACTCCGGCCTTTGGTCTGATATATGTACTATATAAGCAATTCAAAGACTTAGACTACAGTTAAAAGCGTAGACATCAGGCAAGTATAATAAAATAAATTAATAATGTAGATGATATCAGCAGGAACCGATCTTTGCGGCGATCAACGGGGAATCCTACGTCGAACAGTGGACGGATGTTGGAAAGAGACATAGAGATAATCAATTACATAAGGATATTTTTAAGTACCGCTTTCATCAACATACAAGATTTAACATTTCTTATTATACTTGTCATGTTTGCACGCATTCATAAAGTTGGCAAATAACGAATCAAAGAAGTATTTTAATTAATGTGAAGTCGTAAGTACGTACGCATACATGTACAGATGCCACCCAACTTTATCAGAATCGTAGAGGTCAGGCCGCAAGTGAAACAGAAAAATAATTTGCCACAGATAAAGTGAACAATAATAATTGATGTCATGTTCCAAGTACACAGAGCCGTAATCAAAGTTTGTAATCAAGGCTAATTGTACGAAGAGTCCAATTGTAATAATTAACTCTCATTATATCCAATCGGGTTAGGCAAAGAAAAAAATAGTAGGCATTTTCTTATTTAGCTTATTAAATATTCTGGATACACCTGTCCGACGGAATGATTTTTCCAAAAATCCTCTAGAGCATGCTAACAGGTTACGTGATTGTTATTCGTAAGACTCTAATTGAAAGATATAGTGGGGGCTTGAAACTTTCCCTGACCGATGGTGACATTGTGAGAAGAGTATTCTATCTTGCGCTCTTTCTTCGTCTACGAAAAATAAAACGTAATATGGCGATGTCGTGGTAATTTCGGTACCAGGCTACACGAGTAAATGATGTGTATAATATGAAACAGAAAAAGTTCTATTAAACCAACCCTTGAACAAAAACAAAGATGGCGTTGACAGGGCAGCGGTGGTGAGTTTACGCTTCGTTTGTCACGTGACATGCGCCGCCCAGGTTAGTAGAGAACACGCCCTTTATACTTCGTTACCTAACGATTCCGACTTTTATGTGCATGCATCGCCCAAAACATCTCACTCTCAATTATAACAGCGGTCGCCTACGATCGTTTACGTTTTAGGCCATTACGTAGGCTTCCCTCGGCGCAGTTGTCCAGTTAGGGGTTTTTATGCATGGAACCGAGCAATTAGTCGCTGGATAGCATGTACGAGTGGCGGGTATCGGCTAACGTGGACGCGTGTGGTTGCCTGTAATAGCGCGTTGGCGGCTCATAATGTGTTTTTGGCGTGCCGCGCCCCCGGCCACCGTATCTACCCACCAATATTCACTAACTTAAAAACTTCGTCCATACCCGAGATTGGACTTTGCGTGCGCTCATTTCTATATTACGACCACGAATAATTAGCTTAATCTGATACCATTTTTTACGAACACAGTAATTTATTTGTAGCATGAAAGGCGATGTTTATATGCCATTCAAGAACTTTTTGTATGTGTTAAGTTTTACAATGTTTCATTATGTTAACGAACTGCATTTTTATAAACCAAAAATGTTACTTATTAACTAAATTGTTTGAATGTGGAATGAAGTATTTACTAAACAACTGTTAGTGAAGGAATTAAAGTTCCTTCACGCCATAACCTACTACCTTCAATGTGAAATTTACTTTTTAAATACATTGCACTATTTAGCTCACGTGAAACATGATACTTATGCTATAAAACACAATCCTCGAATAATTTTTACACAAAACTGTCACCAAGAATTAAGTGCCTTTTTCTATTTTATAGGATCTTCTTTGTAAAACTGATGAAGTGTGAATAAAAATTGTACACCTATTATCTCACATAGTGTCACCGTCTATTCTTGTATGGGTGCCGTCGATGTCATTGGTGATTTCAAAATGTTAGGGGTAACATAATACGTGGATGGCAGTTTAGCCTTGTCTTACTTACGCCTTGTCGACGATCGGCACTTGTATTAAAAGGGATATTGTTACACTGACATGTTCATTTCTGTTCCGCTTGTGCTACATGGTGATCACATTGTATTCGGACTACATACAGAGTGCGTTTATCTTGTATGACACGTTTTACTATCTAACGTATATTCAACTTAGATAACGGTCGTTGCACAAATTCTACATAAATTAAGAAGTACTTATAATATTAGTATGGTGTAGTGGACTAATACCCAGTGACCTACAGAGGTACAAGAGATAAATTATAGCATTTCTTAGTCCATACTAGTCCGTGTGCTTACTATTTAGTACTTACCTTCGTAACTTTTACATTATTCATTGTTTTGAAAATAAACTACGAGTATTTCCATAATACTCATGTGACGATCTATCTGTCCCACTGCAGCCACTTGGCCTATTACTCAAAGTCTAATCCCAACATTGTGACACATGTAGATATATGGGGGGTTTCATTTAATTATTTCATTTCACAAGCGTTAGTTGCATGAACGCTGACCCTTCTTTTGTGATGTATTAAGTCCACGTCGCCCTTGGCACTCTGCTTATTTTTTTTGCGAAGTATAATTAATCCTCTAGAATTGTTTAGAATGTTAATCGTTTCTAAAATATGCTGATAATAAAGTTTATGGGGTATTAGACAATAGATCAACGAAACAAATAACGAACTTTAAACTTCGTAACCCAGAAAGGATTTCCATTTGGCGCTATCCTGGCACACATCTCCCGGTTCTTCTACATCCAAACATCTACGCAAACAAGCTCGTCGGCTACGGGTACTCCTTATATCGCCCTTCTTTAGTATGTCACTAATCTGATTGATATAAGTTCTCTCGGGACGTCCGTCCGCAAAAATAATCAACAAATTTCTATCAAATACTCGTAATTTTACCGTCTACTCGTTATTTTGCCGCAGCTAGATGTAATAAGATTCAAGTCCTGAATATCATGCTGTGAATGTAGATTGGGTAAGCGGGACTCTTCACATTAGTCACCACAAGAGAGTTCAAGGTCGCTCAAAGGGTAACGGAGGAACAATTCGCAATTTGGGTTTTAACGCCCCACGGTAACCACGGCAAGGCCAAAGATTCAAAAATATCGTATAGAAGGTCTCAGTATGGGTTGGCCTCCCACGAGATAAAATGAGGATTTGTTAGGGGTTGCGGAAGTCTGCTGGAAGAGGACCGCATCCTTACAGCGATCTTTGAGATCTACGTTCAACAATGTACGTGATTTGGTTGGAGATGATTATAACTTACTGTGATACCTGTTGAGAAAGATGTCTTATCAACATTTACGCTTCAAAGAAACGAGGTTATATGCAATACTAATGTAGATGTACCAATTATACATGTCACGTCTCAAAATACTTCTATATCAGCGCGACATAAATTTGGTCGTAAAATGAAGCTGATAAATAATAATTTTACTCAATAACAAAGTGTTTTATTGTTTTGGACCAATAATTAATTGCTATCGTATACCGATTTAACTTTAGTTAGGAATAGACGTTTAGAATATACATATAGAAATTTAGTTTAGAAGTTTATTAATTTAACGACCAAATATTTACTTATAAGGAAATCTTATTTAAGTTTATTTAAATTATTTGTCAATTATCTATTCACAAAAATCCTATTTAGTCGTATGTTAAAAATTAAGGGAGATAATGGTCTTTATTTCATTTTGCATACTACGGAAAATTAAAGATACATAAATTTGAAATAGCCTAGAAACTTTAGCTGCATAACTTAACACTAAAAACTGTTTCTTCGCTGTAATAATGAACGGTCACTTCCCAGTTAATTTTCGTTAAGCGATCCTCCACAACGACAACAGGTGCATTGTCAGAACACACGATGATACAATGGGATTTAGATGGAGAATACTCGAAGAAAGAGTCCATTTTTGTTACAGCTGCTATCGCCATGAGGTTCTGTTACTGTTAACTTCAATAAGGAAAATATACGGACAGTCTTTGACGACTTATGAAATAAATACGAACGAAATAAATAAATACGACTCTTTCTTTAAATGTCAATATTATTTCGTAAAGTATTTAAAGAAACTTATAAATTTGAATAAGTCTCTTTAAATAGAAAGCTGAATTTTAATTTTAAAATTAAACTGGAATAGTTACAATAGAATAAGACTACTAGTGACATCTATTGAACACGTTATACACTCAGTACGCATAAGTTTGACACCTATCAAAAATCGCTCAACATGGTTAAAGAAGCTTTCATTTAAAAAAAATCAATTAGGTCATAGAGATATCCTCAATCTTTTATACTGTAATATTATTGTTTATAAATATATATAGTTTATAGGTACCTTTAATCGGCGATCGGTAACTGTTGCACAATCTTTTTTTAAGTCCCAGAACAGCGCCTCTTTTTTTGCAGTATCATCGAAAACAAAACCGTGCGATATTAAAAATAAAAGGAACGGCACGTTGGGTTTTTGATTTATTTTTCAGGCCGGCGCGGCGCTCGGATCGCCCCGCTCGTTCCGGGATATTAACAACAAACGCCCTGGCCGTTGCGGCTCATTCTTTTGCCTTTATTTCATTATTATGACTCTCGATTCATGCCCGCTAAGTCCGAACGATTTTATAACACGTACCTAAGCGTTTACCGGACACCGTGCGGTGTCCCCCGTCCACCGATCAAACAACATTTTAAATATTTTAAATGTTTTAATAACTCTCATGTCTTTAAATTATATTAGAAGAGACATATTACTTGCGATATCGAATTTTCACTCGAACACACATTTATAATTTTTGAAGAAATACCTAAGTTAACCCAGAACACGTAAAATAGTTAAATTAGTAACACAATGGTATGTGCTCGATGCAGATTTATTTAATGAAATTCGAAATTTATTTTCGTCACAATTCTATGAATCTATGCGAGATGCTTGTGCACAAGTTGCTGCACAATGCTGATGCACAAGTGGGCAGTCTAAATGTACATCGAATTTGTTGTATCGCTTCATAGTTAGGCCCTTGAAGGAAAGCTGCGATTACTTCAGTCTATGAGGAGTCAGCAAATACGCCGCTTGAACTACGTCGTACTAAAATGAATGAACTATCTAAATGAAGCTACCGAGAGGTATATTTTTATACCTTCAAAGGTGCTCGTTGTTTATCATTAGAATGCAAATTAGCCAGCTCGTTTACTATTCATTACGGAAATTTTAAAGATATATTACGGGTCGCATTAGATTAATAACCGTTTATATTATATAGGATATAGTATATAGTAAGAAATAATTAGTTAAATTTCAACCTTCCTCCACATAAGTTCTGATGTAAAGTGAGGCGATACATACAACTTCTACAACTAGGCTCTATATAATACTTAATTGGTGATACATTTCTAATAATTTTTGCAATGTTATATAAGGGTATGTAATTAGATTTTATTCCGTGTTCTAAAAACGTACAATGTTTTTATTGGTCAGTGTAGACTTTATTCTCATGCACTCGTACACTAGCATGCGTATGTTTTTCCAAAATAAAATGTTAAGCTGAAGTATTCACTTAAGTTTATATTTAAAAAGTAACATAAGTAACTTGTAAGCGGCTATTACATAACGCATCACATATCAAAAATAAAAGACACTATAAGTCAAAAAAGAAAAACTGTGGCGCAATTCTTTTGAAACACTACGAGGACCTGTCGAAATGATTATTTGAAACATCCAGAGCCAATTAAGCGTAACAGCATAGTTAACTTTAATAAAAACTGTTCGCTACGAGCAATATTTTTGTGTTTATCTCGTTTTTATGAGTTTAAGTAGGAAGCATGAGGTGGCGGGTGAGATAGGGATTTAATTGAAGGCGTGGAGGCGTCAGCAGAGGGTGGGAAGCCGCAGCCCCCGGGGGTTCGGGCCCGGGGTTGCAAAATAATAAAAAAATGAAGCCACGCAGCTATCCCCGCGAGCGCGGATGCCGTGAAAGTGGCACGCCGTGGATAAATGAAGCTTTTTTGTTTGCGGAATACGCCTAAGCCCGACGTCGCTCCACTTTCGTATTGTCAGTTGAATTCTATGGATGTTAGTTCATTCATAGCGCTCACTCGCTTGAAAACGTCATTAAATTAATGTCGCATTTAAACGTTTCATACTCAAGTCACCGTATTGACGGAACACACCGCGTCTTTAAATACTTTTTTTAATTAATACCAGATGTTATTGGTTTCGCAAAAGAATGTTATTCGAAGTGATTAGGCGCATTCACCGACGAACGATCTCGGAATAAAATTAATTTCATCTCATATTTATTTACGAGAATCTCATTCAATTGAGGGCGCGAAGAATTAAGTCAACAACGGACTCAACAATAGAGATCGAGTTCATTCTATGTAGGCGTCAGTGTAAAAAGTGACCTTGTTGTCTTGTTTCCAAGATATAATATTGGATAGCTCGGTGGGAGGTAAGGGGATCGAGCCGTCACTTCTGCGATTTAAGTGACAGTTTTATTAATTTCCTATAGTGCTCATCCCTATTTTCCACCCTCGCAGTTACTAACAGTTTTGCGCTGGCGGCATATGTTGTCGGCAGTGTTCGCGGCGCAGCTTGTAGCTGAGAACTTTTTAAAATTTGAAACGACCAAACAGTTGTGCACATTTTATTAACTTCACTCAATAATATCTCTTTATCATTTTATTTCATTGAAAATACAATGGGCTGCTTTTTTTTATTGTACTGGATGGCAAACGAGCAAGCAGTTCACCCGATGTCAAGTGATCGCTACCCATAGACATCTGCAACTAACTAATGAGTTACGGATGCGGTGCCTACCTTTAATTGATAGAAGAGGACACAAACAGAATCTGGTTATTTCCAATTCCAATACATTCCCTCCACCGTCAAGTATTCTTCCCCTCCCCATTCTATCCCTATAAGAAAAGGTTCGGAAGGGAGAGAGAACTAGCATTAGGTCTCCGGCACCGCACTCATCAGAAGGAACGCAGAATACTCTACTTCACGCTTGTCTTCTGTGCTTTATTAAACTAAACATGTAAAAATTACAACATTGTGAACTACATAAAACTATATATATATATATATATATATATATATACATAGTTTTATAATAGAACGATAAAATAATGTACAATTTATATTTGAAAATAAGATTAAACGTTCAAAAGTTATTCTCGGATTGTTGAATTTTTAAGCGTTGGTATATCTGTCGAATTGAAGAGCGAAGTAATAATTACAATAATACAAACGCCCTATCTGGCTTAATAGAATTGCGATACGGGGTCTGCATCGCAATAAAGATAGGACAATTGAAATAACGGTGCGTGGTCCACCGACAAATGCGTATAGCTGTGTCTGAGATAAGCTACAGCTTAACGCCGGCGCAGCAACGGATGCTTTATCTCGATTTCAATTATTATGCTACCGCTTTCATTGGCCCTGCGATCGCACTAGCGGGGGGAAGAATGCCGGGGAATGGGGCGGCCACGATTCACTTTATCTGAAATCTCGCCCAAATCACACTTTACTTTACGCTTTGTTGTGCCCATCTCTAAATGCTGAAGGATAACAACTATACATGTCCATTACTTGCGTTAAGGAACAGTCAACTTCACATTTCGTAAACGTACCCATGGTCATAAATTTTCAATTCGAACTTATGCACATTTTAATCGTGTAATAAAACAAGACCATGCACATTTCAATACGATCCATATTGTTTTCAGTATCAATCAGCTATTAACAAAGTAGGTGAAACGAATTTGATTGTTTCTAATCATTTATTTCTTTACCAGGTACGGAATGGATCTAAATGGTGCGAGAAGAAAAAATGCAACACGCGAAACAACAAGTACATTGAAGGCTTGGTTGAACGAGCATAAGAAGAACCCCTATCCGACCAAGGGCGAGAAGATAATGCTAGCGATCATAACAAAGATGACGCTGACACAAGTGTCGACGTGGTTCGCGAACGCGCGCCGGCGTCTCAAGAAAGAAAATAAAATGACCTGGGAACCCAGAAACAGGGTCGATGATGACGACAATAACAATGATGATGATGACCACAAGAGTAATGACGGAAAAGATGCACTCGGTTCGTATTCAATTACAGTAATCAATTTAATTAATTCGTTAATTTAATACTCTACTTGACATTTTTTTCTTTTAGATGGTAAAGACTCAGGCACGGGATCGAGCGAAGATGGTGAAAGGCCGCAACAAAGGTTGGACTTATTAGGACAGCGGACAGAATCTGAATGGTCAGAGTCGCGTGCCGACAGTGGACCAGAGTCACCGGAGCCCTATGAAAGGCCAATACACCCGGCTTATCAGCATCTACCTTCCCGCGCTCCACCCGGAAGCACTTCAGCTTCAGTTAAGCCCAGAATTTGGTCGCTAGCTGACATGGCGAGTAAGGAAGGGGATACACCGGCACCGCCGCCGTCGGCATCGGTGTTCTATCAATCCGCAGCTGCGGCGGCCGCCGCTCGTCTCGCCCATCCTTACGGTAGGCCAGAATTGTACCGAAGCCTGTATCCTCCTGCACATCCTACGGATGTGGCTCTGCTGGAGTATTCACGCTCGCTGGCGATGGCAGCTCCGGCTCCGGCGCCTCCCGCCCCCTCCCCGTCCTCGTCGTCCACCTCATCACTGGCCGAGCCGCCGCCCTCGTCCCGCGCTTGACCGCCAGCCCCTCGCCCGCCGCTGGCGCACCGACAATAACTGCGAGGGCTTCCTCTGTAAATAATGATTATATAAATATGTATACATACGTATATATACGTGATAATAACTAATTTATGCACCGGTAGAGAAGCTTAGATTTGTGATAGTGGACACAAACGTGAGGTTGACAACTCGCAACCGACGTTGGCGCCGCGACGCGCCGACAGACCGACAATATTAGGTGCTAATACAAGTTGGACCTTGCGACATGTTGCTCTAGTTATTATTGGAGATGGTTAAATGAAAGTGAAAAATAGGTATTAATATGTGTTATGTTTCTTATAGGCGAACGGTCACGTTCTAGACTATTAATTTGGTAATTATTATGTAGTGTAAATTATTTTCGAAAAGTTCTCCTTTATATTTAGTGCCTAATTACGTCCAATTCTTTTTCTATTGTTCTATAAAAATATACAACCTTCGAATTTTAATATTTATTGATACGAGGTCAGTAATAATAACAATTAGTTATTTTATGTTTAAATATATTACATACACCGCTACTACTCACCAGATTCTATTATAAAGTTGAGTGATATCTGTTTGATTCATTTCTAGTCATAAGACTATGATTGTCTATGTTAAACATTGCCTATAATGGAAAACGTCATGTTAAATAACTTAGCAATATATAATTTGTATGTACATGTATGTTACACGTTTGGCTAGGAATTTGTCAGCACAGACAGACGGCCATCAGTCTCTTCATGTTTCAATAAACGGATTTACCGAAAATAAATAGCATTCAATTATAAGCTTAGCTCGTTAAGTAAAAACTGTATATGAATTGTTAATCACACGTTTCATACACATCTTCATTGAAATATGGTTATAGAGTAGTGTGTTCTATATATGAGACCAGTGGACTTTCTAAAAGACCTTCATACTCAGGTAAATTTGATTTATTAAATAGGTAGGTAAGATATTTTATTCGAGAGATCTAAATTATTTTTAAATTTTTAAAAATTAATCTAAGCAAACCAAAAAAACTAACAATTATGCGTTCCTTTATTAGTATTCTTTTAAAATATGGCAATTTAAACATGTGCATGCTACTGGTTTAATCCATACAGATAATCAATTACTAATTTAAAATGTATTTCTTTACAAATATAGATAGCAACGAAAAAAAGAATCGACACTTTCAAATAAAGAACACAATCCGCGAAGAAAATTTGAATGTGATAATTTGTAACAAAATTACCTGAAAATAAAATCTCTTTATTATTTCTTATTTATTTCTCTTTTTTTATAAAGAAGGGCGATATAAGGATTACCGACGTGCATGTATGCGTAGATGTATGGATATAGAAGAAGCGAGAGAGGTGTTCCAGGATCGCGCCAAATGGAAATCCATTATCTCTGCAAATTTAATACGCAATTAACTTTTTTATGTGAATCTATTTTTCTTGATTCAATTGGCGCTGCCCTCTTCGGATTCATTGATATGATTCTTTTTAATTCTTTTTATGATTACTATTACTTTTTGTTTTTAAAGAATCTACATATATACTTGCATGATTAACGTAACGTAACGTGGATACCGTTGAAAAATCAACATTAAGCTTACAAGATGTATATATATATATATATATATATATATATATATATATATATATATTAATTGACTTTCAAGGCAGGCAAGGCAAATTTTACTTGAAATCAAAATGAAAGCTCCTTTCAGTAAAATTTTGTTCTTCCAACATTAAACCTATTTTCTCAAGCGGGGAATAGCTTCGGAACGCCCTGTACAATCAGAAGAAGTACGTCAACTAATTAGCAGCTGTAATAATCCACACTGTACGCAAAAGCAAAACAATAACGTTCATATAATAAGCCAGGTAATTAAGCAAAATTCTTCCGTGTACGTATTAGTATTTCCAGCTTTCGCGTGGAGCGTAACAAATACTCAAGAATTTTTATTAATAGTGTCCATCATTTGAAGACCACAAGTGCACGACACATTAGCTTTATTTTTAAATTAATAAACGCAAATTGATTTAATACAAAACAATACTTTCATAATTTTTGGAGATAAATTTCATTTCGTGCCAATAGTACTTGTGTTGATGAATTAAAGAAACAGTTTATTCTGTAAATTTATTTCAGTTGTTTTTATAATCTAAATACGATTGTTACATTTTATTCACAATTAAACACATCTTATGTTTTAAAAAAATCTAATTTATGACAAATATTTCAATAATAAATACATGTCATGTTTTAAGTACTTATAAATATTTTAAAAATTCTTGCATACTGTAACGACAGTAATGGGGCATGTAATCTAATCTGTGCTAATATTTACTGCTAAAGTTCCATTTGCGATCTAGCTGATCTCACGTCATAATATAGACAAAATTAGTTTATAATATTATTCTTTAGATATAAAAATTATAACAAATTAAATATAAGAAATTAAACAAGTCTGTCTGTATCATAACAAAATTTTGGCTTAATTCTGCAAATATAGAGCAGGCCGTCTGCCCATTAATATTCCGTTCGAAGAGAACTTATTTAGTTCCCATATAAATTTCGGAAAAGGTATTTCAAATGACCTTGTATAATTGTAATAAATAATTAAATGTATAGTTATTGGACTCCATATGTTTTGAAATATTTTTCCTATAATGTAGAGACTGAAAGTCCAAAATTGAGTCTATAGTTTTGTACATACATACTGCAATGTTGTAATTAAAATACATTTAATGATAACGAATATTTAATAGAAGTAAATGCAATAACTTTTCTGTATTAGAAAAATGATTCGATGTAAATAAATAATCATAAAGCTGATCGAAGACGTTGATCTCCGTGTTAGCAATGTAAACATTAAATAAACTCAAGACACATGTGACATTGAAACGGAATATCAGCGAATTCTTTATTATATCAAATTAAAATATTTTAAACAAAGTAGCACTGTGTGTTAGATATAATCATTATGTCATTATGATAGAATATATGTTCATTTTTAAATGTTACAGTCGCTCATAGACGTCCTTGTGTATGTCCTCATTATACTTTGCTGATGGATCCAATCCTTAAGTTTACATTTGACGTCGACTTAATCAGTAAAGCCTTGTTTCGATAATTGTATTTGTTGGCTTCAAACGTCTTTTAACTGTTCTCCTGGAAGGTGTGTGAATAGATGCAATAAAATTTAATACAGAAATAATATCAATTACTTTTATTTACTTCCTGTACTGCACAACTTTTTTACAATTAAGTGTAATGGTATTAACCCCCAAGGAAAACAAACAAAGTCAAAAGAGAATACTTTTTAAACCAATATGATTGCAAGTCACTTCAGCTTGGATGTTTTACTAAAGTAAATTTAGAAACAACATGAAGTTTTACCAACTTACGTACTTAATACATTGGTATATGGTACAAGGAGGTGCCGAGAGAACGACTCGCCTGATATTCAGTGGTCGACGCTAACCATCAACTTTCGCAATAGGGAAAGAATCGCAGTTGCGCTGCCAATTTTTTTCTAGGAAAAAATGGAGGATGAAAAGAAAATAAGGTGCAGGCGGAGATGGGCTGAGAATGGTCGATGCGGCGCTTCACTTATTACACTTTACAGATCTGCTGCCAACATTTGTCAAGGACAAAAGGACTTAATAAAAAAGATGAAGGTCAGATGGGCTATGAAGCGCAAAGCTTTAATACTACTACTTCACACCAATATCCTGTAAGGTCATGACGCTTGTTCATTCAAGTTGCCCAATTACGTTATTAATATAATATAATTATATATATAAAACCGCTCTGAAAGAAAAATATTAACGCCTCCGAATCAAAGATCGAAATCTTATTAGTTTTTAAATAATAAAAGGTAAGTATAAGGATATTAATTGTATAGTGTCACACTTCAAAATGCAATGCACAATCTGTATAATATAGACCACGAACTGAGGTCCTCAGAAATGAAGATACAACGCACAGAGAGAGAGGTAAGGAAGGAGTGTCTTATTCTCCGAGTGTCTTACTAATCATACAAAACGCAGAAGTATGGTGATATAAAAAATAAGAAACGAATATTAATCTCTACACCACTGTGTACTAAGTTATATACGTTTAATTAACATACATAAAAACATACAATGAGCATAAATTTTACTATAATAATATATATAATAATTACCATTCTAATTGAATACAGACGGACCATCTTAAATTATATTTCTAAAACAGCCTCTTACAATAGAATATATTAGGTGCTACGATAATTCAAAATTGTTAAAACATATCGTTTACATAAACCCACTAATGGTAGTAGCGGTAACAGACTGCAAATTAAAAAAAAACATAATAATATTACCTGGCTGTATCTGATTATTTATTTTTATGATATAGATTCATGAATGATATCGAAATCTATATTCTCTGACTGATATATCACAGTAAAGACGAAACAACTGGGCCTAGAAACGTTTAATTCTGCACAGAGATTTTTGGTTTAACGTAGTCGAGAATTAAGAAAGGACTTTTTTAATTCATCTCCTTAAAGTCTAAAATCTGGGATGAATTTTTATATAGAGAAATATTGTAAATCCAATGTAAGTTGAACTCAGGATATAGGATCAGTCATGTTAAATAGGGTTCAGCTTAGACTAGTACGTTGGTTAAATTAAATTGCACGGCGGGTGAAACCGTGGGACACAGCTTGTTATTTATAAATATTAGGAAAGGAATCGAATCATATTATTTTTGTACATAAAGCTAAAAAAATTAAAAGTTGACGAGATGTTATTTGGCAACCGCTATCTAAAAAATTGAATTAAATCAGAATTGTTGCAAAGAAGGAAAATAGAATATAAAAGAAGAGTTGGGACGGGAGGACCGAGGGTCAGCGGCACCTGACAGTCACAAGCTAGCTCAATGCTGCTTCTAAATTATTCATAATTTTTCCGCGAAATAAAATTATAATTATGCATTTCATATACTTTTCTTCGTTTAGATTTGATTTTAATTTCCTATCAATAGTGCCAAGCAGTATTACGTTTGAAATTGTCTAATTAATAAGTCTGATCAATTGGTTAATCTGGTTTACTTTAGTGCATCAGGTTTTTGTTTCTTTGTGTTCTTTTTTCTAAATAAACTAATTTTTAACTAAATTATCATTTTAAATTGTTCTGTAAATTTGGGTCGACTTACGACACCAGTGGCAAAGATTCCGCCTATTGCACCGTAACTTTTTTGTTTGCTTTAATATCTTACTTAATAAGTACATCGTATTTTAAATTATATGAACATAATAGCAGCGCATAGCAACCGAAAATTCTAGTTTAACATACAAAAATATCCTATACTCCTTATAGAATATTTTTATATAATAAAACTACTTGGATCCCCTTTATTTTACTAGGCACATTTATGTTATGAAAAATACGTCCATAATCACTTTAAATAAACCAATAAATAACTGAAATTACTTGTGATTCGTTATTTTTTTAACCTAAATTTCAAATCCGTACAAAATACTGATATTTCACGGAGCATGCCCTTTGGCCGGACCACACAATGGCTTCTCGCTTTATCTTGACAACGGTCATAACTATTGGTACATTAGTGTATGATATTTAAATGGGACAATTATAGTGATGCTCTCAAGAAAATCATATATTAGCATTGGACCCATTTTTTATAGAATGTCATGATTGAAACAATTCGCATTGCTTGACGCATTGACGCCGACGTTTATGAATTGGTATTTAACCTTTAACATCGTCTCACGAACTCTCTAAATGGAAAACACTGGACAATCCAATTGAAATACAAACTAAAAATAATCACAGCGTGTAATTTTACAAAATAAAAATACGATTGAAAATAATTTGACTTGTAAATTCCAAAAGGACGCGCTTTGACAAACAAGTAACAACTTAAGAATGCTAGCAGCGAAAGTGGAGTTTAATTACGACAGTATTCAACGTTTATTCAACCACTCTTATACCACTTGTATACGTTCGAATAAATCAATCAATGGCGAGTCCGGGCGTAAATCCAGCTCATCACAAACATCTAATTAGACATCAAAGCGACCTCAGCCGCAAACTCCATATAATGGAAATGCACGAAATTTTCATCGCCGTAATTGGGCCAAAGTCTAACAAATACACATAAATCATCGACACTGAGCGCTTTGATGTGACCGTGTCCGGTGTGAGGTCAGCACACCGCCTCGTGATATGTCGTACATTTATTATTTACTCACGTATACTAGATGAAAGGCGTGTTCAATATAAATAAACAAATCGTGTGAAACGCAGCCTGTGACAGCGTTGAAAGGACGCCCGATGGAATTATATTGGAATTCATGAGAACTACTCAATTACTTTCATCCGTTCTGTTACAACATAGTTATGTTGGGCAATGAGTGATTTGTCGGTATCATCGTCCGTGGCTACAATAAATACGATATTAATTCTTAAAGGCACCTTGTGCTTACGGCTGAATAAACATAATAGGAAAATTGCTAAATGGAATTAGAGCGTTCTCGGTAGACATTTTTAAAGTAAATCAAATATCATATTAATATTTTATTGAAACTTCAAAATTGTGACGTTTAAATTAAAAAAAGTGCATATGAAGTTACTGTTGTAACCACATATAACATATAACTTTTCACACCTCTCTTGCTTCTTTCATATCCATGTATCAAGCATACTCGTATATGCTATCCTTGGTCAGGGGTACACTTGCATTAACTTGCATCACTTGCACCTTATAGTTTGAGGCACTATATGGATGCATGCATACCACGGTAAATATTTAAGCGGTTAAGAAATAGTATGAAACATATGTACTTGTGCACATGGAGGTTTCGTCGACTTTCGTTTTTACAACGCTGAATCCGGTGATTAAATTGAGAATTTTTATGTGTCACAGTTTCAGTGACACCAAGGGAAAACTATTTTTAATAATTGCTACTTTTAATTCTTATTCGTCATTACCATTATTAGTCGTAATGTAAGTTTCTGGACGATGAGGTCCTAGGATTGCAATGGAGAATAGTCACTTGCCGCGTTCATCTAGTGAACTCTACTCTCCGCGTGTTTTGCGTGGATGTCATTCTATAACATTTTGTTCTTACCCGGTCATCAATTCTACGAACAAAGTGTAATGACTGTATTAAGTTTATTTATTATACTCGTACATAATAATATTTGTATACACTGCAACATTTATATACAGAAATGTTTAGTATTTTGATAACCCCTTATCACGTGTGTCCGAATAGGACAACATAATAATTAAAAATTAAACAGAGTCCAATGGTATGTGTTTGTATAAAGAAAAGAAAATACAGAACGAAATCTTTTTCGATCGTGTGTATGTTCAACTCTTTCTTAACACAATCGAATTAGCCTTGGAGGCCTTTACATACTTTACTTACATCTTGTAACCATAATGTTTCTTTGTCGTTTAAGAATTTCAGAAATTTACTAAAGGATTGCAGAATACGATGAAAAGGTCGAGATTGTGCGCCATTGTACCCGCAGATCTTTATTACCTACGTACCGGTATATAACAGCGACCATTACAAGTTTAAGACGCCTTAAGATGTACAAGTATAATAATTAAAGAAAAGAAATCTTGAAGTGAACATGTCGACATCTAATATTTGTATATATATGCCATAAACTGACGACATTGTTATAAAAAAGCCGATTGACCGCAGTAAGGGCAATCAACATTTTTAAACGATGACTCAGTCTGAGGTACTCAAACACACATTTCAATTACAAACCCTCGGCCGGCAATTACGCGTCATTGTCACCTCGAGATGCTCACATTGTTGCATCTTCCCAATCTATAACACCGTTCACACCTCATAATAAAGCTATCGAAACGATTCATGTATTAAAAGCAAATTCTAACGTCGCATCGCACTTAGTGACTTGAGGATTTCATTCAACACTCGTGAGAGCGATATAGTCTGACCGACACCGAAAAGGAAAAAAGTCCAAGTTATTTTTACAAAGCCTTTCTGAGGGCAGCGTGTTGTGTAAATAGTCCAACATGTTTCTATAACAAAGAAATCTTAATAGCCGATGACGAGCAAAAGTCAATGTTACAATCAAATAGTTGATTGCTTTTAATTTCGTATGCACACGGACATCGGCATGTTGCCGGTTGGCATGTAAACTCTAGCTTTGTCATTCAACATCACGTCTCATCTCACGAAGGCTCTCGAAAATTTGTAAGTTATGTTTCTGTTTATAGGATTAGCATAAAACATTGTTATCTATTGCATACCTGGTTACTAAAGCGTTGTACGAGAGTCTGCGATACAGTCTCATCGTGTTACAGATCGAGCAGAGAATTTACAGCTTTCGCCACGTTGATTTACAGATGTTTTTTCAATCTGCTGATGTCGAGAATCCTTGAGTTTGGAATTCCGATTTCGTAGCGGCGACTGCTATGCCATCTAAAATATTGGACATCTCCATCTTGGTTGCTGTTTTGCTCTTGCTTTGGAGACAAACAATGAGTTGGGGCCGTCAGGGAATGTATGCATATTTTAAAATACGTTCACTATTCTCCCACGTGGCTGTTATTTTGGCCACAATCTTAGTAGTAATAGCTGACATTGGTAAAAGTCATTTTGCTCAAAAACTTAAAATATTTAATTAAAAAGTTGAAACAAGGCATAAGTAAGACTATCTTGGTACTCGGTATGAATGATCGAAAAATAATTAAAAGAAGAGATTGTTAATTGGTTTCCATTAAATTATTATAAGTATACATTCTGTTTAGATAAGATCTTTGAAACGAAATTTGATAACAATAGATAAATAAATTAGGGACAAAATTCATATAAGCATTCGATATAAATTCGCGTTTTGTTAGCGTTCGAATCGTGTTCCGTTATGGTTGGCAAAAACCATGTCGGGAACAACGGAGTTGCTAGTTTGATTTGAGTTGTAATATTTGTCTCTCGTACAAAATAAATCTGTTTATAACTTCATACCATTTATTAAGACATTAATTTAAATACATATATTAAAACTGAAAGCTCCGTTGTACAAATCAAGGTTCATTTTATGATGGACACATCAAGTTTTCACGTCGACTGAAATTATAATTTACGGATATTGTTTAGTAGTATTTACTATTTTTATAAATACACCTTAATTGCACTGAAAATCCTCTTAGCGCATTATACGAACACAAATAATTGATAGCTAAATTTAGGGCTAAGCTAAAACTTACATGGAATGATTAACAGAAAACGATATTTAAATAAATTACAGCCCTACGCCTGAGTTTAGCTCCCACCCAATTCTACGGCGCATCTGAATGATGGCTTGTATTATTTTTTGTGAGCATACCATGTCATCGGAACGATTGTGGTCGATTCCCTATGATTTATCGATGTCCATATTACAAATACGACACAGCATTATGCGATTCTTTATTTCTTCTTTAAGTCATATTAGTATTCCGTCAACAATCCTGACCAGAGTTTGTTTTGTCATACCGACTAAATGTTATTTTGTTGGAATTTCAAATAAACAATTGTTGGACATTTTTTATCAAATTCATTTGTAATATAATTAATGCGGGACTTCAATCAGCACTGATGATGTTCCCAATAGCATATTCAGGCGCTCATGAATTAAAACGAAGGTATTATGTTTTCATCGCGATCTCGTTCAGATACATCTTAATTTGTACATAATAATTAAAACAATTAGGAGACTATCGCTTAATTCGTATGTGTGTTATTAATTTTATTTTAAGTAGTATAATAATAGTTCCCTCGTATCAATTATAAATTGAAAAAAAAGTCATTTCTTGTTTTTTACACCAATTTCTTTAACATTTGCTAAGAAGTCTAAACTGAATTAAACTTCGAAGATTATAGAAGTGTCCTTAATGCCCTGTTCATTCGAAAGAATTAAGCTTTATTGTATATGCGATTGTTTATCTACACCAGTATTTTTCTTAATAAAGTGCAGAACTTCTTTACGTGTTTAGTCAGCACATTATGAGTCGCTCGATGGGTCGTGCGAGAATCCACATAAGTGTCTGTGACAAATCTTTTTCAGCACGCATGGAAATTAATTGAGCCTTCGTGTGGTCAAGCGGCAATCGTCTTCAGTCTTATGGAACCGTGCACTGTTTAATGTTAATATACAAATGAATTACACTTAAAACGTTTTTTTTTTAAACTAATATAGCTTCGCTTAATAAGTACGTGTAACTATGAAGTATTGGTTCAACTAACGTTCTTTATCTCATTAAAATATGTTAGAGGGACATATGCCTTTCTCGGGGATCGCCACTAGGACCTTTGTGCTCTCATCCTATTAGACTCACTCATCTTGTGAAAAGCATACGTATCTTACATACGCTGCGGTATGAAATACTAATAATAATAATATAGCCTTTTTTCTGAAATGGGTTTGTTTGTGTGCCACTTGTGGGCTGGCAGGAGTTGGCCGGCCCTTGATTAAGAGCTGGCCCCAGGAGGTCACTCAGGGTGGACTCTCTGAGTCCGCCCTTTGTAGCGAACTGCGGGATTATAGGGTCTCCGCAGTAGTGCTGGTTGAGTCGCGGAGGAGGAGGAGTGTTGGTATTTCGGTGCGCCATTCGCCCTATCCTCCGCGACTGCGACGGCAGTGGAGCTGCGAGGTGAGGGGATTCTCCAATCCCTTGCGGCCGTATTGCACGCGTAATCCCGGCGGCGACGCTGGGAACGCGGGCCTCTGTCTTTTTCAAGACGGGGGCCGCAAGGAGTGATCCTCTATAAAAAACTCAAGGCGGCACCAACAGGGGAGGGCGGGGATTCCCGAACCTGCATAGCACTGGTGTCGTCTCCTCAGGAGGAGCCGGAAACGGCTAGCACTGGCGTGGCCGCGGAGGTTGTGTGAAAGCGTTCCCGTAGCCCCTCCGATATGCGCATGCGAGGCATATCGTCAGGTTTTAGTCGGTTCGAGTCCGACATAATCCGAATTTGTCTATGAGAGTCTAGATTAAATCAGTCCGTACGCTAACGTCGCCTTTCATTAACGTATTCACCGCCGTTAGTAAATTAGAACCATGGGCTTGATCAATGATGAAATAAAGCCGCAACTAATGTAATAACGGCAAGGTGACGTTAGCAGACGGATTGATTTATTGTAGAATATTATATTATGATGAAGTACATATTGTTATTCTACTTACAAACATAATATTTATTCTATACATTACAATGACAGCGGGAATTGAACTCATGCATCTTGGGTGTCCCGGACTCACAGATGCCGCGGTAGTTATAAAAATAAAAATGAGAAAAACTCGCTAATGAAACCTTAAGTATTTGTAATCTGTTAATTAGATACGTATTTAACACTGAATGGCTGCATTGTTAAAATATTTCAGCAGCTCTTAAAGTTGGTAATCTGGCTAGCGAAGAGCTTAATAGTGGAGTTAACCACACATGTAGATATTTTCCCACAATAATTACATCTATAATAATTAAATAGTACGTACAAATACTATTGGACTTGGTACTTTTTGATTAACTTAACTACAGTATGCGAGCTTCCATTAAAATAACTTTTGTCTTATTAATTCCATTAGCAAAGAGCTTAATGCTTTACTTTACAGCCTACTCGAATCCATTAAGTGGTTGAGCACAGTATTAAAGAATCTAACTTCTGTCCGGGCAACGAATTTTAAATATAATTGTATGTTAATGTATGTGTATCGCGTTAAGTAAACACAACAATAATATAATCTAATAATTATGCTAAATCGTTAAACTGGTCTGACTAGAATCAGAGCGTGAATTTTAATTCCCGTGGAGTCGAAGCCCCGTGTTGCGGTGCTATTCCATTCAGCGAACGAATACTCATTTTGTGTAAATTTTTAACTTATTACTTTTACCTATATTAATTTTAATAATAAAATACCTATACACTGTACGTCTTTTATCCTACTGATGTGGATGGAAATAGAAATCGCGGAATTCATGTTAATTACTACAAAACTATTTGACCCGTCGTGGGAACCGAACCAAAGACCCGGTTAAATCTTAATTTCAAGATATACTTTTCACCTACTTGCTTTTAAAATAATAAACGCAAGCTAATCCGCACTTATAATAGTAAAAAAAATTATTTTATAATAAAATAGAAAATAAAAAAAGATGCCCTTATTAAAGATCAGCAGAATGATATCTTTTAGATAATTCCGTAGATAACTGTCACCAACTTGATGAATTTTTAGTAACGCGCCAGTCTATTTCGCCCCGTCGGATATTTTTGAATTCAAAACACTATAAATTATAAATTGATGCAGAGAACTGCCAACAAAAAGCTCCTAAACCTTTTCAGAGCGGCCGTGAATGAATTTATCAGAACTACCGGACGACTATGTGAAGGGTAAGCATGTGAGCAGTATATTGCTTTGGCATTTTATTAAGGACTAGTCAAAGCCTATAAGTCTCAAGACTACACTTGGAGGATTGAAGTGGCGAGCATTCGCTCATATTTAATGTGTGTTACAACCATTGAACTCATCCTTATAATTATTTATTACGGATAGTAGTAATAGACAAATAACTAAGCACGCATGGCCGTATTCCCAAGGGGTAGGCATATATACGGATTTTCATTTGGCACGATCCTGGCACACCACTCTCTCTTCTATATTCATACATAGGCCACCCTTTAGTATGTCACCAATTTGATCGGTATAGATAGGTCTAGGACGTCCTCTGCCAAAATTGACACATACTTCTGTAAGTCTTACTTTTTAAATATTTAAGAGAACATTAAAATACCAAAATTATAAGCAACGATGATTACGTAAGGACCGGAAAACATCACACCTATCGCCGTTAGCGTTAATCGCCCCTGTGCACGGTTTCAATAAAACCATATGAACAACAGCCAATGAAAATGCACCGTTATACGAAAGTAACCCTAAATCGCCGCATCCTCGGACCAGAGAACTCTTAATTTACATATTAACGAGAAACTTTGCATCGGCAATACCGAAAAATTGCGGAGCTTCGGTGTGAGCTGACAGGTGGCAGGGGCTAATCTCCCGCCGCTGTCTATATTCATTGAGTTCGTTTGTTGTTCTGTTATGAATCTAATTTAATTGTAATAAAGAAGATACTGCTTAGGCAAAAACGTATATTAACATGATCGCAGCACTATCGTTAAGAAAATTGTATTTTGTATTTTAATAAAATATTTTGTATTTTATTTGAATGACAAGTGAAACTGTTAATACATACGAGTATATGTTGTAAAATTAATTTAAAATTTGAAGTAAAGGCAAATATTTAATCGTATTTCAATATTTTAATTTGCCATATTTATTATTGTTCAATAAAAATTTAAGTGTTATTTGATTTCATTATAGTATATCATTGCCACCAGTACGTAAAGAAACTTGATGTATAAATATTTTAAGCATATACTTTGTCAATAGTCATAAATATAACATTGAAAACCTCCTTAGAATAAAACTATCAAGGTAGGTACATTAATTTTGTTTATCTGTTTTTACTTTTTGAAGTCTAATCGAGTTGTTCGTAGTCATCTGCTGTGGTGATTCTGTGATTATTACACCAGAGCGAATATATAGCAGGAACAGTCTTTACGTACAAATAAAGTAAAGGTATCGAAGGAAAATATGAGAAAGAGATGTTAGGATGGTGTTTAGAATGCCCACCGTTTTGTTTTTCTTAAATCACAACATACTGCCGTGTGTTCGGTGTGGCATTGTATATAGAGATATAGTTTGGGAACGAATAAGTTTGTAATTAGACAGACTGGAATTGTTTGCTCCGCCTATCCTAGAAGTATCTGTTTAGCCGAGTTAAAGTCGTGAAAGTCGTTTTAATATTATATAAAACTTTAATAAAAAGAACACTCAAACGCTTCAGAATAAATATAAATGAGGCGAGAGGTGTCGAAGGTGGAAAACTAGTGTTGAAATATTTCTGAAATCAGTCACACCGCGGCGCAGTGCGGTGTCGAATATCGTTTCGAGTTATTGGAATTGATGGCTCCGCTCTTGTTGTTCTCGTCTCCCGGCTGAATTCGAACCAGCGATTGTTTAACTTACGTACGCCCGATACTTGGACAATTAAAATTTCCAACTTATATTGTTTCATGTTGGGTTTCTCGCTAACGAACCGCACTTGTTTGTTTTAATGCCTCAATGATTTTTTGATTCGTGTTTTTGTTTAGTTCAGTGTTTGCTTGATTGATCACATAACAGTCATAGTCAGCTAGTATAAACAAATAAAAACGTTATAAAATAAGCCTTTATTGCTTCATAACAACCTTAAACTTACTTACCTACTTTTTTATATTTTTGTACCCTTAATTTTTGTCTCTTTTTTAAATTAAATTGAATAAATTTAAATTAAATCATTTCCACCTTACACGTTTTAAATCCTACTTAATTCTTTAGAAGTAGACAATGATTCCCTCTATCAGGCCCAGTAGGTTTAAAATTTGAGAACGATATAAATATGTCGACATTTATGCTAGATTTAACGAAACAAATTCAAATAATTTCAATTGCTTGGCCTTTGCGCATTGTACGTAATAAAAATACTACTTACATATGTCCAACTTAATTTTTAAAGAGTTGCAATGATTGAGTTGATGAGTGTTTACTTTTTACAATTCACAAAAATCGTCTTACATTTTACGGCGTCGCATATTAATATAAAAAAACGCGAAAACAGGCACGCACATTGTTAATTAAAATATTTTGTCTGTATACAGAGTCTTTTCATTTCTCACACCTCATCTTAGGGTAATAGTGTGTGTAATATGAATGTAAAAGTAAAGTAATTTCAAACCGAAAACGTGAATTATAATGTTTTGTCTTGCCTAAAGTGGCATTAGCTTAAAGTGAAAAATAAACCAATTTGAACGGTTCACACCAATTACATAAAAACGAAGAGGCACGACTTATTTTAGAACTGCATAAAAGACGGACCGAAATATTCCCCTCGTCGTAAGTTTAAGAGACTAAAATATGTATAGAGTGGTAACTTCACGAGACGTGTGGATAGCAATTACGTAAACAAACAGGGAATCCAAATGAGAACTACCATACCATATTAGAAACGGCTCATTAGGTCTTTAAGCTGAGATGACAGCTCTATAAATAACTTAGCCGCTGTCTTCGGCGCTTATTATTTTTTTTTGTTTATTTTAAGTTGTTGAGTAGAAACGAAAGTGCATATTCAACGCGGATAGGTGTTATGGTAAAAAACATCTGATTTACGTAAGAATTTCGATACACTACTAAGCATGATTTTTGATGGAAATTTGTAATTCAAAAAGATTTTTTATTACAATTTCCTAATATGAGATAAAAATTTAACAGGTAAACGAAAACGAAACGAAACGAATGTTCGTTTATTGGGCAGCAGTACAGCAAAGATAAAAACGAATTACTAACGTAAATGATTCCGACCAATGATTTATCGTCTTTCGATAGCATCGACACTTAATCAGGTGGGAGTATGGTCAAGCACTAGATTGTTCACTGTACAAAATTAATTCATTTTACAAAATCGAAAATGAAAAAAGAAGAATCTTATAAAGTCGTACTAGGAACACCGTTCGGGGCGTAGCGGCGTGGAAACGGTTCCAGAACGACGCGCAAACGAGCCTAACTCGAGAGGCGATGACAAATATAATCTTTGCTCTAAGACGACTTGACTTGACGCTGTTGTTATTCCGAGAAGCGGAGAGATTTATTTTTACTCAAAGAGCTAAATACTCAGGTGAAAGATTTCTGTGTTGTTAGTTCGGCGGTAGTTAAATCTGTCGACGGGGCGGACTCCTCTCCTGTACAATCGTGCCAATGATACTAAAAAATCTGCCCGGATCTCATTGCTTTGATATTCGCTCTCAAAGTTGGATAAACATTATAAATACTAAAACGCTTTCGTCCACATCAAATGAATGCGTATAAATACCTATTCGTTACACGTCTGCCGTCATAAAAATATTCCTGTTCAATTAGAAATATTAGCTGTTAATAACAATTTAATTCAAAGAAGCAATTCAAATGTGTTCTGAAATACAAATTGCTTCTTAAGTATTTTAAGTCAGCGTTTATAAATGACAAGTTTACTAAAATATAAAAAGTTAGTATGTTAATTCAATTTATTTTGTTGTAAAACTGAGCATATAACTTTTAGAAAATTTGTGAACTTTAAACGTATTTAAATCATTGAGCAGAAGCCAGAGTGGGAGATAAATTATATACTAGCTGTTTCCCTCGGTTTCGGACAATTAGTTCGATCGTTTCTTATATTTCTTCGTGGATTTTTTAGCTTGATTTCGCGTTACTCTGAATTAATCGTAAATGACAAAAAGGTGAATTTCATTGATTGCCGTGAAAATGTGTGTCATGTTTTGCCAAATAATAAAAAAATATTAGGTTTTTTTAGGATGTTTCCCACTGCAGAGACAGGCCCATCCAAACAACATACACAATCGGTTGAGTTGTTTACGCGTGAAAGCTTAACAAACTTTGTTACAATACAATCGCATTTATAATATTATTTAGAATGAGATAGGTGTCACTTACGATATCTATAAGATTTTGTCTATTTCATTTATTTATTGTGACTATGAAAGTTTTGGAAAGCTTAAATACAACTTTGAAAAATAAGTCATTTATATGGTCACACAAATAAGAAAAAAAACGCACACAAGTTAAGAATACAAGAGAAAGAAAAAATCTACCTATACCTAGAATTATTCTGAATTAAATAAGGTTTTTGTTTTTTGTTGTATAATATCTAACAAAGCAAACAAGTTTTAGATAAGTCAAAGTGATAATTATAATTTTGGTAACTACTTTTTTGCAATTCACACAAAATTATAAACGTGATTTTGTTACGTGATTATTAAACATCGTTCTACCTTACATTCGTCTTAAATTTTCGAATCGTTTGTACAAAAAAGGTTATTTAATTATTTAGCGAGAACAACTTTATCCTTGTATTTTAAAGCCATTCGAAAATCCAAAAATGTATTTTATTTTGGCATAATAATATAAATATTCTTGTAATATAATCAAAGTATGTATATAGGTGCTCAGCTAATAAATCTTCACGTATAAATGTAATCGTACATTTCTTTGAAGGACTTGCTAGGGATATTGTCACTCACTAGTGCACCCGATACATCAATTGTATCCCTTTTAGCTGGTTTATAAACAAAAAAAAATTGTTTGGCAATCAACAAAACTAGAATCTGCGACGCTTCTGAATTTCTAGCTGGACTTATCAATGTTATGAAAAAGACTAGGTCAGTATATTACCTATTAAAGTCTAATATATATATATATATATATATATATATATATATATATATAGTATATATAATTTGTTTTAATAGGAATTTGTTTTGAACGATTATTAAATATGCCTCTCTCTCTCTGTCCTTGATCAATTACAAATAACTGATTCGGCCGAATAGTCAAATAATTTTCGTTTTTACTAACGTTATTTAAACGTAAACTTTTTTACAAGTATTTAAACAGGCCCAAGAAGAAGTATACATAACAAATTGCAGTCTCCCGGGAGGCTCCGATTTCAAGATGCATTTCACCACATCTATCTTCCGTAAATCTAGATAGATTATACGATACTATAACGGTTTCTACTACTAAATGGATACTCTAAAATGGATTCTGCTAATGTGATGCAACTGATATGGTAAATGAAGGTTTTATGTAGGAATAGTTTCTGTCTTTTCTCATTTTCTGTACTCCTGATAATATGATTGGTTGAGTCGTTGAAGACTGAACGTAACAAACAAACTGACATAAAACTGAAAAAAAAATAGTGTAAAAGTTACCTAATCATTGAGGCGTCACTGTAAATTTGGTGTTGAATGCTTAAATTAATTAACAATCCTACAAGAAATTAACCTAGTTCTTATGGTTGTTTAAACTATAGCAACAAAGAAGCGTGTACGTTCGCCTTGTAAACGCGTCATATTAAGGCCCCCTACCGTGCAGCTAGCTGTATTTCATACGACCCAACAGCTGCCCCAAAGCAATTAATACGACGCTCTCTCTCACTTAGTAATACACATAAAGAAATCTCTATTTTTATTACAACTATCTTGCTTACATTATACTTCCTTATTATCACGTTTTACACATTATATTTAATATACACCGCTAATTATGAACTGGGTGCTACGTTACTATGAGAAAAAGCACGCCCGGGAAATATTTGAGAAGAGGTTAATAGCTATTGTCTTTTTTATAGTTAGGGTTCAGTGCATTTACTCTCAGGATACTTCTCTATGTATCCAGAGTGTAATAATAATAAAAATATAGGTACAGTGAAAAGTTTTTTAACCGACTTTAAAGAGGAGTTTATCAATTCGCTTCTATTTATTGCCCCGGAACTTATTGACTATGGGATTGGGTTTGCTTAATTTTATCCCGACCCCACAACTGATTCCAGACTTATTCAGGATTTTCCCGAATCGAAGTCGGTTTTTGTAGTTTTACTGCATTTTAATTTTTAGTGCATGTTTTATTTAAGTCAAAAATAGTTTTACCCAAAAATATTAGTTCTTAATATTTAGTTTTGATACCAAATACTTGTAAGGTAAGGAGGTTAGAACGAAGAAAAGCTAAAGGTAAGGATTTAAAGTGAATACGAAAAAATTGCGCATTATTTTTAATTGATTGTACTTTAGAGAAAAAAAGGAATTATTGTGAGATAACTGTAGAAGATGGATGAACGATGGAGCGAACAGATATCGGCTGAAACGACGAGCGACGACGAACTGTAGAAGATGTGAGAGAAGAGATATGACATTTATGTAGTATTTTTAGAGACTTACAATTCTTTCATTCTTATATCGGTCCTATTGTTTAGCCTATGTAAGTCAAGGGAGTAAAACCCAATTTTGTAATAAGGCTAACTGCTAAACTACTGGCCGGATCTTGATTAAGATCACGACAAGCACTAGCTGTCAATAAAAAAATCATCGAAATCGGTTCACCAGGAGCGGAGTTCTGGAACAAACATAAAAAACAGTAGAATTGATGAGCTCCTCGTTCTTGAAGTCGCTTAAACAAGGTGTTAAAAAATCCTTTGTACAAGTGTAAATAGTATAATGCAACACAGCTTGAAATGCACAAACATGTACAAGGTCGTATGGAACAAAAAAGCTGTTGTGATTATTAAATATTGAATATATTTAATTCAAAAGAAGAATTCCTGTACCATCTTTGTTTTAGTTTAACTCCTAATAACGGGCATATTTTAATTTTCGTAATTACATTTTATACGTCTATTGTATTATGTATAATTAATTGTACGAAACCCTGGAAACAAATAAAGAACACTACATTCGTTGCCGTCAGATCTCGAGTTATTTTAATTAGACACACTTATTATGCTAAGTAAGTGTGTTTGGACATGTAAGTTTTTGGTTCTAGTTAAATGACGTGTGTAGTACATATACCATTCAACGGTTTCCACACATTCAAGTCTCAAATATTATTTCAAGCATGACATACTTTGGCGCGTAGCATTTATATCTGTGATAATAAAGATTAATATTGCTTGACTTCCCGTCGCAAGTACTGTCAACGCGGTATTTTCAATTAGCACACAGCTGAACATTGTAATAGAAACGAGAAGCTATGACAAATAAATTAATAAAGCAGACACAGAGCTAAAATTAATAATAAAGACAAATTTAACATAACCTGTGTTACAACCAGTTCATTTCATTGTTAAAAAACACTGTTTAGTTTTTATTAATTACTGGATGTGTCTTTCGGTTTCAGCCGCCCACAAATATCCTGCCTTAGCTGAACCTATTTAATCTGATTTTTCATGTAGGTAAACTTTATTCGGTTAGAAATATTTATATACAGACTTTCATCCACTACCTTAGACCTTTTGGGGATGAATTTAAAAAAAATCCTTTTGTAGTGCTCGTCTACATAAATCTCTCCGCAAAATATCAATTAAAGTTAAATTAAATTAAGTCAGTCAGTCAGTCACTTTTTTTAAAAATCATAATATTTTATTTTCCTGGATTCGCTTATATTCACAAAACTTACTAGAATTTTTCTGGTACTAAAGACTATAGAGATCTATTATCCGTATATGTTGGCTATTTTGATGGACTTAAAGAATGATTACAATTTATTATCATTATATAACCCACGCTAACAACGAGACAATAGTTCGAATTGATGTAAATGTAACGTTGAATGTCTACCGCAAGCAACCTTCTGAACTGTACGGTAGCATGGGATGTATTATGAGACAAAAGTAATACGGGCGGAATTCCATAAAGAAGGAAAAAGTCACTGATTCTACAGGAAAGGATAATGTCCTTTGGTGGGATTATTATCACAAAAGAGATGAATGCCGATCAGCTATTGACGAACCTAACGATAAGAAATGCCCCTTATCATATCCTCCTCGCGGAATTTGACTATCTCGGCAACGAAATTGTCTTTAATCACGCTGATAAAACAACATTTACGTACAACCAAATATTCTCGAGGAGTGTTGGCGTCAGGCAGGCGGCCGGCCGTCAAAGCTGTAACCAAAACTTATACAGTATGGACTAGAATCATACTGTGCCGACCCCACATGAGTGGGAAAAGGGCAAGCAGATGATGATGATTATGATATGATAAAATAATAAGTGGACATATAGACATGACCCCTAACGGATTCAGTTGCCCTTTTATGGTATTCGAAAAGATTTAAAAAATCTTGAATCGTGTTACGGCACCAGATATTGACTTAAGTTTTACACAACTTAAAATGATCATCCCTTTGGGTCTGCAATTAAAACAAGCAAAAAAACACATTTTCATAGGAATACATTATTTTCATGACAATACACTCAACTAAGATTCGTAGAAATCATGCAACGGCATTTTTACCACCTATCTTATATTGTTCAAAAGATCTTTCGAAGTAGTTGACGTTTCGACGACAATATTTCTTTGACCTAACAACCTCTTTAAAATGCCAGTTGATATAATTTTCTTATTATTATATCTGGCATGTAGCATTTTTCATAATTAATGTCAGTTATTGAAACATGTCTAATTAGTTGTTCTGCTTCACCTGTCAATTGCGATTTCAAATAATGAAGACGTTGTACGTCATTTAAATTTTTATTACGATGTACTAAAGATACAAATAAATCTCGAAGAGACGGCCAGTCGGTATATTTTCCACTGAGTGTAGGCAAAACTATTTTAGGCAATCTAACCATATTTTCAGGTGAACCAGAGACCGACGCTATGCTATGACTACTAGGTCGTAATTCTTTTACGTACCTTATAAGACAGTAGGTTTCGCAAACGGATTCGTAAACATCTTTAAAATAGTCCTCCATAACATGTTGCTCACATTCAGCAACTATTGTCTCGTGTTTAATTGAAAAATCCTTTAGCTGATTCTCCAATGCTTCTAGTCGCACGTCCACGTAGTTGTAGGGCCTTTGGAGACTTCTTATAATTTACAAATCCCCTTTCAATTTGATCTTTTAAGAATTTTAATTGCCGTAGCTGTTTTTCCATTTTGTTTTATTCTTTTCCTCTTTTGATAAATTATATACGTAATTTGTTGTAGATTTCAATAACGTCGTCAATCTTCAATTTTTTCTGTTTCGTACAAAATGGAGCCGCCGAATTTATGTCACTTTTCTTCTTGTTTAGCCCTTATTCCAATATCATCCTTGGCTAAGGATCATGTACACAGACTCCGTCCAAAATTCTCATCATCTTGTTTGGTCTTTAGAATAAAACGCAACACTTCAGAGCAAGACAATATGACTATTTACAATAAAACCTATGTACAATTTCACGTATATAAACATGTATAGACATGGATAATATGTTCTTTTACTTTTTTAATTCATAGATGGAGTCATAATCGATTAGAGCTTGAACAAATATCTCCGTTACCCCAATTATTAAATCCCCACAACGACAACCCTATAAATGGCAAATGTAAATTGAATTGAAAAGAACAAGTTAGTCGCTCTGTGTAATCAATACAATCCTTTTAATTATATCACTGTTTCCACTGTTCGCTGCGAATCTATTGTAAACTGAGAATGAAGGACAAGCCTCAGCCTTACTAAACTGTTCGTCATCTATTATATGTGGACTAGTGTTTTGGGCTGATAGTCATAACACAATTCACTGCATAAATGCAAAATTAAAAAGTGCTGCAAAATTATTATATACAGGCATGAGAAATTAACGGTATGAATATTCTAGAGGTAGACCCGCTGCCTTTAACCAGGACACTTCTGTTAGTTGTATATTTTATTTATTTATTATTTATATTATTTATTTATTTAGTCGACATCTAAAGACGAGTACGCTATTCTATTATAGTGTTTCCTTGAGTTTCCTACTTATAAGTTACAGTCGCTGTATTTGTTAAACCTTGTCTTCACCATAGCCTTTGTAAAAGATCATCAAAGTTCTGAAGTGGCTGAGCACACATACACATCCGCAACAAGAAAATGCCTTGCCAACCAATAATGGACACAGGAGGGCATAACCCGTTTACCCCTTCCCATGCAATTCTTTTCCCGTTCCCATTCTACCCTTATTAAGAAAGGGTGGGAAGTCGAAAAGGACTGAAATAGTTCTCTGGCAGCTCACTCATCAGACGAAACGCAGTGTACTTCTACTTCAAGTCTATTGTTTGTGAGTTCGGTGCGGTAACGGTAACGGAAAGAGATTGAGCCCTAAATATCTCACTCATCAGACTAAATGCGGATGTATGAATACTTCCACTCAATGCCTGTGCTCTATAAGATCGTGACACATTACTGATCCAGCAATAAAATTTATTATGTGAATAGTCCAACCATTGTGTGGCCCCTGAATGCGAGCACCATTAGACGGCTCAAAGTCACCCAAAGGGCAATGGAGATGGCAATACTCGGAGTTTCTCTGCGTGATCGCATCAGAAATGATGTGATCCGCAGTAGAACAAATGTAACCAACATTGCCCGAAGAATTGCAAACCTTAAGTGGCAATGGGCCGGACACATTGCTCGCAGAACGGATTGCCGATGGGCCCGAAAGGACCTAGAGTGGCGGCCACGTACAGGTCGACACAGCGTTGGTAGGCCTCCCACACGATGGACCGATGATCTGGTAAATGTTGCGGGAGCCCACTGGATGAGGGTGGCAGGGGACCGATCTTTGTGGCGATCAATGGGGGAGGCCTACGTTGCAGTGGACAGATATAGGCTGAAACGACGACGACGACGACGAATAGTCCAGCACGACCGGTGAAATATCAGGGAGTGAAGAGGATGATGGTGGTAGAAGGTGTTTATATCCACGCATCACAGTAGTCAATGCATCTGCAACTCGTTACATTGTTCGGGAAGCCTATAGGCTAACGGTCACTCGACAACATGTCCGTTTGCCGCCTTCTTCTGTAAAAAAATGGCTGCCGCTGCTACATAGCACTTTCTCTATTTGTGCCATAGTTAGAGGACATGCCCAGGACCAGTTTGCGCATTTTTATCCATTTCGCCATACATTTGAGCTGTTAGTTCACATAGCAAGAATAAGTTTGCTCCTTTCAGAGAGTATCGACGCGCTCTCACATTTATTATTGTGCCTCGAAGTTACCAGAGAATCAAAATGACATCGATAGTCTTAACCTGCCAAGAGTGTTACTTCGGAAATTAACTTATACATATTTCGGTTCTATGAACTATATGTAACAACAACATCATTTACATCTGATCTTTTTTATTCTGTGTACTTTATGTGTTACTACAAGGTTTACTCTACGAGCCTTCTACTAACATTCATTGTGTAAATAAATTGCTTAGATAGTCTCATCTGTAATTAGAAAACAGGATTTTGATGGTAGAATATCTAAAAGAATAAAAACTGAATGGTATAGGTATATTTCTATTATGTATGGTATAGGGTTTGTTCCGGTGGGTCGGGCATATTGAAAAGATGATTTTCACGAGTAATTTTTGTTGCGAAAGTGAGTGGCAATGTAGGCCTAGGTCGGCCTAGGCGTACTTATACCGACAAGATTGGCGACATACTAAAGAAAGACCGTATTAAACGTACCCGTAACCGAAGAGCACGTATGCGTAGATGTATGACTATACAAAAAGCGGGTGTGCCAGGTGCATGACAAATACATAATCTTTGCCTACTCCGCTAGTTTAGGGGCGTGAGTATTTGTAAAACATATATTTGGTACAAAAAGTACACATAAGAGTCAAAGCTATTTTGATTCTCGTTACATGTATTATTAAGTAGACAACACGTTTTAAGTAACGGAAACAACTTCAGACGGAGCGATATAAGCGGTGTCCACTAAGTGGACATAATGTATTCCGAAAGCCTAAACAATACAAGCTTTATTAAAATGCGTATTAAAACATATCATAAAACGCGGCGGAGTTCGTTCACACCGGCTCGGTTTCCACGGTACGCTTTGTGAGACTTTAACCATCGGACGTTTCCTTGACATATTTCATTTTTAAAATTTCGAACGTCGACATTTTTTTGTTTCACGGTGCAACCCTTTATTGTACAGTCGCGGAAACGAGTGGTTTATGTATGTG
Organism: Papilio elwesi; assembly: GCA_029849275.1. Classification (NCBI taxonomy): domain Eukaryota; kingdom Metazoa; phylum Arthropoda; class Insecta; order Lepidoptera; family Papilionidae; genus Papilio; species Papilio elwesi. Next base: position 13,546,794 of record CM056717.1, on the reverse strand, counting down.
CGAATGTGTTACCGCCTATTTTCCGGCGTCTTAGATTTACATATGGACGTTTCACAACCTCTCCGACGACATTAACAGCGACTCGGTAAAAAAGAATGTCTCCGTAAGTAGGTAGTTAAAAATCCGCTGTACCATTTATTTACAAGAGTGAATCCGTCTTAGAAAAACTAGCGTTCAAAATTATTAATGGTTTGTTTGAATGAAGCGTCACAGAGTTCATTGTTGGCGCGCACTCGGTCCGGATGCGCGTCGCTGACACTAATTATTCCCATAGTGCTTGAATGATAGATTGCCCTGGACAAATCACTTTTGGCCTCACTCTCCAACAAGCAATAAAAAAGTGATGTGATTAGTTATTTAAGACGACCCACAGATTGTGAACTAGTAGACTTTTTTGTCAACTCAAAAGGACACTCTCTCGATTTAATCTCGCATAATCTCAGATTATCTTGAATACGATATGTATTTATTCAAATTTAACATCGCTACTAATAGTAACTAAGACGGTCAAGAAATTATTAAAAATAATAGTCGTGAAATTTAGATACGTGAAAAGTTTTGTCCCTTCACCCTGTTCACCTAAACAATTTAAAAAGGAAATAATCTCTATTTCCAAGTGTAATTACCGAAGCGAGAACGGTGAAATTAAATTAAAAGGAAAAAAATAATCAGCTTGAGTAACGCTATAAAATTCAAAAGCCGTTTAAGTCGACCGTGAAACTAAGACTTGGCGCAACTTAGCAGCGAAATTTTCGACAGACGTTAAACCAACGTAATTAATGCTAATCTGGTACAAAGCAACCCTTATCCATGCGAGCTATTCCAAACAGCAGGTGGAGCCCTAATTAAGAATTTCGAATGTTGGTTAATTAATAGCTACTGCCTCTATATCGTTGGTATACAGCGCTGCAATTGTATTTGTTCGGTTTCATTAACAACCGTAGGCACAATAGCATCACAACAGACTTACATTAAATATCGACAACATAGTCATGTGTATGTGTATTGTAAATATCTATTTTTGTACGCTTCGAGCAACAAGGACAGGCAGGCGAGCAGGTACCTGTAGATCACACCTACTGACCTATTGACTGATTGACCATAAACTACTGCTGTTAATCAAGAATTGTTGCTTTGATGTAGTATGCGATCATATTGAGCTTTTCCTACTTATGTCATAGTAAAAAAGATGGATGGCCATCACAAGTGTACAGTACACTTTATAGTTTGTTTCACATAAAACATAGTTATTTAGTTGTTTCTTCGTTAACATACAAAAATGTAGTAGTGACAAATGTAAATAACTGAGTTTTAGAAAAAAAATTGACAGTGATTTCACACATCAGTCATTCATGACAACCAAAGAATTCTTTTTAATTATAAACTTTCTGAGACTTTTCTGTCAAAGATACATATTTCGGACACCGTTAAAGTATATATAGTACTAGTGAGCCGGCCTGGCTTCGCCCGGGTATCACTCATTAGTGATATATTACATCACTATGTTGATCCGATCGCTACAAAACAAAAGATTGTGCCAATCTGGACAATCCCTGTAATTTCATCGAAATCGGTCCAGCACTTTCGGAGTCTACAGGTCTATAGGGATAATACATACTTCGCTTTTCGCTTTATATATATACTTCGCTTTATATTTTTTTTTCAGACAAAGTATCCTATGTTATTTCCAATACCTCCAAGAATATGTGTACAAAATTTCGTGATGATCGGTTAAGTAGTTTTCGCGTGAAAGCGTAACAAACTTACATTCACATTTATAATATTAGTAGGGATACTCATATGGAATAACATATTTATATCTTCATTTGTTATTTAATCGGACCTAGATATGTTGAATATATATGATACCATGTACACTGGCAAATGTAAATCAAGATTTAATGGACGTCAAATCTAAATCGACTCTAACACTCTGTTCTACGTCAACCCCTAGAATCAACAATTTCGAGTGACGCGAGAGTTCAACCTAATTTGGGTGTTATTTAACAGTGTTGGCCCTAGATTTATCTCGACAACCTACTTGTGATTTATCATTGTACCTATTATGTAACATATAATCTACGCCCTGATCAAATAACAGATGGGGGTTTAAATTTCTGATGTCGTATCTTAGACCAATGGTGAATACTGGACCATAGTTGCTTATTCCTATCTTACTAAACCGTTTTTAAGAAACATGTATCTTCATCATGGGACCGACTTAACTACGTGGTGAAATTTACCTGACTGACCTGATTATAATCGAAAAAAAAACGGTGTCACGGTGACTTGGTTATGAGAGATAGATTTCACTACATCAAGGTACAAGTATAAACTTAAGCTGTTTGAACTTGTTCATGATAAAAACGTAGAATAAAATATTTCAAATGGAAGTAAACGCCTAGCCTAAGTTAGTTAAGTAAATAACTTAGATCTTAAAATACAAAACAGATACCTGTGCGCTACCCCTTTGGCTCACAATTAGATTAGGATTTGTGAAAGATAGTTTTAAGTTGACCTATCAACCTCGAACAAAGTAACAAAGATAAGGTAACAAATCGCCTGAGTGAGTTCAATGCTAACTGAATCGATAGCGGCACGGCTAAGAGCTCGCCTCGCCGGTAAAATATTATCTCCTATGACTTACCAGTACCGGTCCTCGGCCCGAGCATAATGACATTTTAGTATTACAACATTTTATCTGCGCGGGACGAAAAGTTCCGAGATAAGTTAAACGCCAACCGGTATATTGTTTCAGAAAGTTGACAGCCATTGTAATTTGTTAACGTCAAGAGAACTGCGCGGCGACAAACAGTCGTATCTACGCCGCTAGTCCCAGCCGATCCCACGTAACTAACTTAAAAATATTTCTCGGCCGTCTCGTCCTATCTACCGTACTGATTTAAACAATGATATTTATCATTGGCCGTGCACACAAACGCATAAAATATCCAACATAAATCTATTAGTTACGTTACTTAATAGCAGCTACCGACTGAAATAGCGATAATAAGTTACCCGATGGTATCGCGATAACTTAAACTAATTTTGTATGAGGCATTACTGTTAACTCTACATGAAATTTTGAATGAGGCATTAGTAATAGATGACACCGATAAGCCAGCCTCGAGTCACTCCGCCTCGCCTACGCGTGCATTAGCTATTATTACAATCGGGCGACGTAAACTCTAACATGATTGATTCTTCGCGAAAAGAACGCGCACGGGCGGAGGATGCGACACGGTCACTGCTACCGTATGATTTTCTCTATTAATATGCCAACGTTAGTTAAGCTTTATAGTAAATTCAATAACTCTAAAGTGACATGATAAAAAGTTAGAGGAATAATCTTGTTTAAATGCCCCAATGTTAGTCACTCATCTCGAAATATTAAAAAAAACTATTTATCAAAGAAAGATTTTTGATTAGGATAAATCGATAGCTTTATGCTATCGAAAGAACAAATTACAACAATTACAATATTATACGTATTAGGCCGAAAGGTCCTAGAGTGGCGGACACATTCAAGTTAACGCAGCGTAGGTAGGCCTCCCACACGATGGTCCGATTATCCGCACAGTTGCGGAAGCTCACTGGATAAGGATGACAGAGGATCGGTCTTCGTGACGATCAATGGAGGAGGCGCTACGTCCAGCAGTGGAAAAGACGGCGATCAGATCAACGCTTCTGCTAAATTATACATGATGAATTAGATACCTATTTGTTAAAATACATATGGCTATAGCTATAGTGTCTAAAATAAGGCTTTCTTAAATATTTATAATACTACAGTAAATATAAAAACTGGCTGTACATAATTTTTCCAAATGTTTTCTATCAAAATAAGTCAAATTTCACATCTTCAAATTTTTGTTTGAATTTAAACTATGTAAGATTACAAGAAATGTGCTCTGAACTAAACAGTAATTTTAAATAAAAGGATAAATATAAATTTTATACATCCTAAAATTGAAAAACTGCACTTTTGAATTGTACACAACCGCCTATAAAATTTTATCTTGTTTTTCAGAGATTCTAGTCTTATATTTTATACAACCAATTAGTTTTTAAACTAACACAACGCCGTACCGCCACCGTTCCCGTGATTATTCGTGAAAAGATTATCCAGATGATCCCTCAGGTCCTAATTCCCGAGGGGGTTGGCTTTGATAACTGTACCGCGGCTCTCGTTTTCAAATAAGTAAATTAACGTGGAATTGAATTAAGTTTCGTCCCGAGTCGTGATTATGGCGATTTAGGGAGATTACCGGAATGTGTTAAATGTCTCTTGTTGGATTGTTGTGGAGGGCGGGGTTTAGGCGCATTGTTTAATTATATATAGTGCTTCGTCGTTAAGTAAACGTGGGCAAGCTATCATGTCTAATAGAAAATAATAGATGATACAAACTGTTACATTGCAGAAGAGATTTAACAGTGGTAGAGCCCGCAACAACAACATCTGTTGCCGAATTGGCCGGCTCGACCGGTGAAATACCACGACCTCACAGAAAACAGCCGTGAAGTAGAAGTATTCTGCGTTTCGTCTGATGAGTGAGGTGCCGGAAGCCTAATTTCAGTCCTCTTCCACTTCCCACCCTTTCCTCATAAGGATAGAACGGGAAAATGAAGAGGATTGGACGAGGAGGGGTTTAGCGGGGAAAGGGAAATATCCTTTTTCCTGTCTGTGCCCTCCTTTGTCCATTTAAGGTAGGTAATGCATCTGCAACATATCTGCCTGTTGCGGATGTCTATGGGCAGCGCACACTTAACATCAGGTGATCCGTTTGCTCGTTTGCCACCTTCTCACATAAAAAAAATTCCCGTGATGAATAAAATATACTTTACCGTCATAGCTCTTCTCCAAAACTATCAATATGGGTAGGATTAAGTGTGAGAGAGGTAGAAAGATTGAGATCTTAGAGCAAAAGAATACAGAGAGAGGGAAATGCCAAAAGCTATGTATGTCTCTGACCGATTGTCAGAGACACTTTATAAATGGTCTAGGGTAATTCTAAAAGGTCGACGCATTCGCAGTTGAACGAATCATTGACAATATGACGTTTCATTTTCAGTCACTTTCTAAAGGGGCGAAGTCATTGCGCGAAGTACGGCAAGCATATTGTGAATATGATAAAATGTCGTTCGACAAAACGAAACGTCCACGCTGATTGGTCGAAACTCGTATCCTGCACCACTTCTTTTCTTTTGCTGGCAAGCTGTTGCTAAACGTAAAGAAACAAAATGTTCTTGAGATGTTTCAATTATTTTTGTACCATTAGTAACTAAAATTACATTTATGTGCTGACATTCCTGTTTATTGGATAAATATGCGCCTACCTTACATCGCCTGTTTATAAAGTGTCTAGAAAATAAATGGCACCGGACCGTGATGTGCCGACCGTTTAGAATTTGCCTAGCCCGATTATAATGTGTCTGTCCTTACAATCGGTCGGTGACATATACAATACAAAATTTTGCTACGAAACATATCTTTCTGGTGGTGGTTTTCAGGTGAAATTCAACTCAACAACATGTCCTACGTAGAATCCAATATACATTCAAGCAGATAAATATTCTTATTTTGTTTTCCCTGATCGAATTAATTCTGCTTGTATTATTCTTCTGAGCTAGTTGTCACGGCACCACAGCACTCGCGGCGTTGAAAAACAGCGTGAGAAAATCTCGTCTACAAAATTATAAATAAAGCTATTACTAATTTTAAAATATAACTATATATAAAATTAAATAGTGTTCGGTTGTGTTTTGAGTGACGCTACCTTAGCGTGTGGCCTCTTAATGCGCAGATTTCTTTTTGATCCTTTTGGGCCTTGAGGTGGCGTGTTCGACGCTCGGTAGCTATCAGAAAGCCTCGTGAAGATCGATGCCGATAATTGAGAAAATGTTACGAACGCTGAATCCTAACACCAATTTATAACTGCGACGGATAAATTAAAAGAATCCAGGCGTTGGAGCGATTGTTTTTCTCTCCGATTCTTCGAGCGATCAGTACGATAAGCTCGCGACCCGACTTTATGTTTCGTTGTTGGTACGTGTGTACTGTGAGTAGGTAGCGAGGTAGCTTCTCTCACGCCGTTCAATTTTATCGGTCGCTTTTGATTACAATTTTAGCTTCATTTAGAACTCATTTAATCGTTTGATTCACTAACTGACTTGCATTAGTTCATTCATCATGTTACCACTTTAAAAAAAATACACTGCAATAGATCATTATAATTAAGAAACAATGAAACAATGTCCTTTAATTATTCTTTTGACAGTAGAGGGAAGCCAAGGACCAAGCAGACCACCGAACGTTACCTTTAGGCTTAATTCTTTTTACAGAGTCGTTGCTAGCCATTTTAAGAGAGGGGGGAGTTGATACAATGTGGAATGGAAAGGAGGAAGGGATAAAACCAAATCTCGTCCTCCTCTGATTGGGCCTCATCCATTCTTCCATTTCACTCATCAAATAACAACAAGACAAGATAAATTTATGTTGCGAAAATTAGTGGCAGTGTTGGCAGGAGTAGATTTATGGTTATGAGAACTTTTACCGACCGGTTTAGTGATGTGCTGAGGAAAGGCTGTTTTAAGAGTACCCGTAACCGCCGGACGTGTACGCATATGAATGTAGATGAAGCAAGAGAGGTGGGCCAGGATCGTGCCAAATGGAAATCCGTAATCGTCATAGATTACGCCTCTGGGTTAAGAGCGTAAGTGCTTATTTATTTAAATGTATTTATTTATAAAATGTTATTGACTTATATAATTCGATAAAATTTCAAAAGATTATATATATCAATTGAAACATTTTACAAGTTCGTACTTAAGTAGTAAGAAAATTATGTTATGGAAATATCAAACAAAAGATTTTACTATATACATCTTAATACTTTTTTTATAAATTTAAATAACAGGGCATTAAATTTTGACATCTTTTACGACTGTTTTGCAAAATTTAATACAAAGTTTTGTGCTAAGGTGTTTCGCAAAGTCAATAACATTGCCTTTTTACGTCTTTCCGCCGTTGTTTTGTTTCTAAAATAATAAAGAACTTGTTAAATGCAGATGTTATTTCAGTGTGAGTTGAAAGCAACGCAACGCAATCTCATGATCTTGATGATCTTTAAGATTTTGTGTTCTATTCAAAGCAGGCACCGGTTACTATATTTTTATAACTGGTTTTTGAGATATTTTAGCCAGTAAATATAGCCTCAGGGATCATTGAAAGTCTTACACGTAAGATTAATAACCTAAAGTAATTAATGGATTAATCTACTAACTACTAAGAGCACACGGGGCTCCTTATCAGCGTCGTAAATTCGGTATAGGGTTACCAAAGCAAAGGCGTCCCGTTGCTCGCTTACCCCCTTATCCTATAAAAAAGTTAAGTAGGTTAATTGACCATGTAGTTGCTTCTCAACAGTCAATCCGGTAATAATAATAAAGTAACGGCCTGAGCCGAGGTTCCCTCTACGGAGGGAGCCCTCGAGTTACTCTTAAATAGGCGTAGGCTAGGCGCCCTATGCGTCCTCCCGCCTCGTGCCCAGTGTAGCTCTAAATGCCTCCTCAAGGCAAACAGTGACCTTTCAGTCACAAAAAAAATCTCAACAGTTTTACCGTTATACAAAAGACTGCTGGCTGCATATGAGCAGTTAGTAAATCGCTATTTAATTTAAATCGCAGCTGTAAGCCGCGGTTTTATGTTAAATAACTTAATTGGCACTCATGCCGTTAGGAATTACTTAAGCCACCGATTATGGCGAGGTCCTGGAGAGCAATATTAAGCACACGGCAAAGACTACGACATAAATTATAATGAGTAAAGGTGCGTCGAAGTGAAGGACACGGAAACAAAAATTGGGAAGATTGTTTTGTCGCTGAAGAAATACGGATCAATACTATTCCAGATAAATAACGTATGTTGTGTGTGCCTGAAATCCCGAAGATTGAAAAAGACAAAGAATAGAGGCAAATTGCACATCGAATTAAGCTAATGAACGACTATTTCAAACTTTAACCTGTAGAATGGACTGCCGGCCCGCCTGACGTTAACTCAATTGAACACGATGCGATACTATGCTGCCATTTGAACACAGACCCTTTTAAAGATCGTAGAGGGAGGGGCAGGCTGTTTCATCATCATTTTCATATCAATATTACTTCATATTAACAACATTATTTTAACAAATGTTACCTATTTAAACAAGCATTTAAAATTATTATATTAAAAACATTTTCATCAAAGATTATTAAAATTATGTTTCCTAAAAATAAGGTGCTGTTTTTATATTGCTTGGATTTTCCTAAAACTTGTTGTTATGTTAGAGTAAAAGCTTAAATAAAAGTTCGAAGATTCGGCCCGGCCACTTTGCAAAATCACCTGATCTTTAAAAAGTTAATTAATTATAGTTTGAAGACGATTTCTCAAAAAGTTCAATAAACAAAAATTTTTGAAAACCTGGTTAATATAAATTAATACACACATTTTTGAAAGTCTTGTTGAGGGTACAGATATATGCTTACAAGTAGCACAAAGACGATTTGCTCGAATCGCACCGCCTGGGTGTTCGGACTTCTCCCGACGTCGTTACACTGTTTGTTGAATAAGAAGATTTTTAAAAAACTTTGTTTCATTAGAAAACGATTAGTCACCAAAATGATGTAAGCGTTTCATACACCATACTTTTAAAATGCGTCAAGAGGTTCCTTATCCTATGTATATTTGTTATTTATTCGACTTATATTAATGGGAAAAGAAATGTTGATCGTAGAAAAAAAAACATTGGTGTGTAATCAGAGAATAGACCGGTATTGCGAGTGCCGCTCAACTGTTCCGCGACACAAAAGATTTTCTCGTTGCGGAAAGTTAAATTTGGTGAACTAACTGCCAACCTCACAGAGACACTTTAAAAAGAAGAATGTATATTTTATCATGATCATAAAATGACTCACCAATACTTTATCAACACACAAGCTCTTTTTATTGTGTGCGATTATTTATCATTAAGGTTAATTTATTATCTAAGTAAAACATATTTAACTCACAATGGCCCGTAACTGATTTTATTGTACATGTTATTTAAAATTTAAAAGCATCATGTCTCACACCACTATGAATGGGGATGTCTGAAATCCAGCTCGGTATTCCGAATTTCAAACTAAACCATTGGTATTGTAAATTAATATTATAAGTTGTTTTTGTTAAATTTAACATAGGCCGCAAAAATGTAGTCGTCAATAGTCTGGTGGTAAACGACTGCGAAACATGCACATGATCGTGGGTTCGAATCCGACATTCGACTTGTCTTGTAACATTTTCGAAATATTCGAGTTTAGTTGGGAATGGTAAAAAAAATATTAAATTATTTTTCATAAAATCTACAAATATTTCATGAACATGCTCGATGAAAGTTGGTGTAAGGCAGACGGCCGGCCGTAAAAAAACTTTAGCCAAAACCTATTAGTTTGTATACCAACACACTCCTTAGTTAACTTAGTAACACCCTTCAAAACTCGAACACTCGCCTCGGATCATTAAATTCCTTGCGATTTACTTCTCAATACCACTCGACGTCCCTACAGGCGTAGAGCTGCGAGTGATCAAAAATTTGAGTAAGCGTGTCATAAAGGGAGGGGGTGTATTCTACAGGCAATAATTCACAAAAAGTACGGACGCTTTATACCCACAGAAGTCTGAATGCGACATAATCATCCGCAAAACTAAATTTAATGCTAATAGCAGTTTTTAAAATAAAACCTCGGCCGGGTTGGGTGCTTAGTGGCATTATTTAAAGTGATTTTAATTATGTTGAAAGCAGATGACAGCGAGTACCCTCCTCTTCACTGTCCTGGCCGACCGCCGCGACACCTTCAAACCGTCTCCTAATATTTTTACTTGATAATTATTATCGCGATATGATCCCAACCAGCATAATAATGAAATTAACAAAATGCGACTTGTTTATTTTTGTTCGACTGTATATAAAATTAAGACCAAAGTATTTTCGGGACAATTTATTACCTTTTTTCAGTTAAGGGGTTTTGTTGAGTGCTAATTCTAGTTCAAGTTGAAAAATACTATGGTATTCAGTAAATTATTGTTAATTTGTTTATTGTATTTAGTGGTACCATAAATAAATTTAAAGAAGGAAGAATGTAAATAACGTTTATTACAAAATGCGTGACAGTGTTGGCTATTGCCATTGTTATTACAAAGGACGATATTAAGTGATGCGAAGGAATTGAGAGGGAGATTGGAAATTTAGTAAGCAAATATCAATAATTTCTGTATACCCGCTTAAAGTATGGCCATGAATTCAAATTCTTGAAGTAGATAATATCCGTATTAAACACAAAAATCCCACAATTATAATAAGGATCCAATAAGGAAAGAAATAGCACACCAGCATAATAGAATGATACGAAATTCAACAAAAGTTAGTTAGGTGACAAACAAGAAGCAGATGACGCTCATAGTACAATTGTTTCCTTACGAGAGTTTGATTAACAAAACGCTTTCGATAGAACAGTGATCCAATATTGTACAGGGGTGTAGCTAATAGCGTACGTAACATAACACCAACGCTAGACCCCCACCATTGCGTGCCTCTAAATCCGACGAAGCCAATAAATCACACGAAGGCAAACATTGTGAGGGCTTTTCTATGTATATTGTTACGCGTAGACTGCGCTAGAGCGGCGTGCAATTGTTTGTGCTCGTACAGAGTGGCTACAAAAGCGGAGTGATTCACAAACATGCGCGGATGCTTTTGAAAATGCATCGGTGTCGCGTTTGATGACACTGTCATGTCGACTACGCGCATTCAAACGAACGGCTTAATTAAATGGCATACTGAACAAAAATCTCCCGCGAACCGCTGTCCGGGCTAGTGTAAACGCTTTATAAACTACGCCGTTGAAATGTACGGAAATAGATTTAGTTTTTTTGAACACTGTCACTGTATTTATCTTTACGAATAAGGTCGTGGTTTTTTATACTGAATATTATTTAAATTTAATATGCTTAGATAGTATAGCTATTTTATGCAATGCTTAATGAAATATTTCAGATCAAAGAAAAGATATTGAATATCCGGAAACGACAAATAATTCATTCTTCAAAATTCTTTTTATATATAAAGATGTCCAAACAATGACGAAAAGTAACGAAAGAACACAAAGCCACGTATCCTCGCATCTCTGTCAAGCATGAAGAAGTGATCTGTACAAAGTACACACAATAGCGTCGTCGTACGAACAAGGTACCGAAAAGTCCCACCGCATTGTTTGCTCGACATGTTTAATCAGGGGATGACCTTCGCTTATGACGAGACTGATCCGCAAGCGTTGATAAATCACACGAATGCAAACATAACTATGTAAGCCCCCACCGCAATGAGTGCTAGTTTATACATATTTGAATATCACAGAGGGTAATAAATACTGTTGGGTTGCAGGACAAAATTATATGTTTTTACAATTTGAAAATGTCTCGACATTTCCATAGTTTTTTCACTGTTCACAATTAGTTTCGTGTTAAAGCAGAAGGAATATTGTAAGAAAATGAATTGGTATTTTTATTTTAACAATTTACTTTTACAAATTTTTCGAGCAATATGCTCGAAAAATTAGGAAATATGACATAATGAAGTAAGAAAGATTACCACGGGTAATTTGGGGGAATGGAACAACTCGGATGAATTTGTATCGAACAGTGTGGTGACACATGCACATGAGAGCACCCATAACCGAGGATATTGTAGGCGTATAATTATTGTGATAAAAGGAACGAAAACCACTTAAACTATGGGTTACGGACGAGAATACACATTGATGTATTTATGTATATCGTGTTATACATGTCACAATAGCTAGTTTTAAACAGATATACTAAAAGTGTCTGCCAAATGCGGCTCATGAGAAAAACATATGACTAATATAATATTATTTTAACATGTAAAAGTAATTTCAAACAATAAATGAAACAACAAAGAAATAAAAGATTGCGGTAACGGGAATATCAAAACGATGTAAATGCAAAAATCATCCAAATACCGTTTAATTAACTCGCTACCGTCTTTTGACATTAAAACAATGTATGTACTTAGTATTTGAATATGAAATTTGAGATAATATTCATTAATTAGAATTATTAATGTGAAATTTTATGAAAATATTATAATGCATGTACAGCGGTAATTTTTTTTTATGGAACAAGGTGGCAAATGAGCAAGCGGGTCATCTGATATTAAGAGACCGCTACGTATAGGCACCCGCGACAAACAAACAAGTCACAGATGCGCAGTCTTCGGATCCTCTTCCCCTTCCCATCCTATCTTTATTAGGAAAGAATCACATCATCAGCACCTCACTCATCGGATGAAACGCAGAATACTTCTATTTCACGCGTGTCTTCTGAAAGGTCGTAGTATTTCATCAGTTAAGCCGGCCCAATCGTTATTATAGGCCCAAGATATTGTTGTGCTCTGTTGTTGCAAAAGTGAGTGGCAGTGTTAGTAGCGGACGCTGGGAGAATTTATACCGGTCAGATGTCCCGACGAGCATGTATGCGTAATTGTATGAATGTAGAAGAAGCGAGAGAGGTGTGCCAGGATCGCACCAAATTAAAATCCATGATCTCTGCCTAATTCTCTGGGTTACGGGCGTGAGCGCATATTTATTTATTTATTTTAACTTGCATTGTTAACATTTTTAGCAAACTCATAAAGTTGTAATTTGCTATAGATTTCTTTATAAATTTCATTCGAAGCACGGTCGTCCGAACAGTTGGATATATGTATAAAACGTCTACATAATTTCAATCGCAAGCTCCATAAATCGAAATACAATAGCAAACCGACGAGGCCGAAAGCTATTCATCCGCAAATCGACTCTGAATAAATGTGAAATCCACACTGAAGAGCGAAAGAGCTCTAATGAATCTCAAAAACGCTGTTTGGCGAGAAAAAAAGGCGAACCTATTTTTACATTTTGAAGTCGTCTGCTTAATCGTTAGTTGCTCATTATTGCCGCGACAATGGGGGCGGTGCTCAGTTAGGCATTAGAAAGGCCCTGCTTTCACTAATGACATCCCGACTCGACTTGCGTCAGCCGCAGCGCATATTTTTACCGAATAACTCTTTGTTCGGCCATTTTTATTTCTCATTTTCTAAACGTCCCGCGACCCGTGCATAATGTTATGAGAGAAATAATTAAATATATATAAATTCATCGCTAACAGCTCTATGGTCTCAGTGTTTCACACATTGTATGTCGGTAGAAAATAAGGCCGAAAAAAAAACTTAAGAATCGTGCGTACAATTGAAAGAGTTTCATATTAATTAATATTAAAGTGCTATCTATATTAATATGCAGATCTTTAAACGCAATATAAATAACCGAGTCACTTAACATGTTTCACGACTATAAGTGGGTAGCCTAACTGTATGTTTTGCTAAAGATTTTCAATGTTAAATGATTTTTGTTAGTAATTAACTTAAAATTTATACTGAATATTTGGTTGGTTATAAAATAAAATTCCTCGCCAGACATTCAGTTCTTTTTTATAAGTGGAAATGGTTATTATAACCTGATGCTAAGGTGGAGATGCAATCTTAAGGTATAAAAACAAGTTTAATTAATGACTATGTTATTTGCATTTCGGGACTCTTACTGGCACATTCCGTAGAGTGTCTTGTCTACTTAACTCCACCATAGCAATGACCTATGACTCCAAGAAGTGGAAAAATTTAGCTGTTAACGCATTGTCGTTTTTGAAATTACAGATCGAATTACCTAGCACTGAAAGTGATATGATATCTAGATACGTGATTTCCCTTACGGACTACGCTTAATAGTATTTTCCCCATCTTTACCTAATTTTCTATTGGCTGTTTCCTCTTCGCAAAATATGATTAAATAAGATATGTGTACATCGAAGAATCATTAGGTTACACTTTGATCTTAAAGTAAAAATATTCATAGTACCGTTGGATTAAAATGCGCGTGTAACTATTAAAAAAAACCAACATATTATGATACATACTTGAGTACATGTGAAGCGGGTCACAATATGAGCTTTGACTTTATTCTATTGCTACTTTTTGAACCTGATATAAAGCTTTATAGGCAATTAAATGGCTCCAAATTTTCCAGAGCGCGCCCAATGCACAAATGAAGATTGCCATTGTCAGTCCATTGTCCAATTATTTCTTTCGTTGAGTCCAGATTTTGTTTTTTTACCTACGATCGCCGAAGAAGGCAGTACAGAAACTTCCTGGAGCCATTTATTTTTGGAAGATAAAGTGACATTCGGTGGAGTGAAAAATTATAATTTTTTCTTCATTTTTATTCGAAATAAACTTCACAGTCTTCAACTTTTATGCCTTGATTTAAACACCAAAATACCTACAGTACTTATTAGTTATACTAACTAATATTTAAGATGTCAGTGAGATTTATGTTACCGATCCACTTTATTTGCGGCACAGTGTAAATTAACTCATTATTAGGTTATTTTATTACATACAACATCATCAATGTCTAGGTAGTGATTACTATTAGTTCTATTAAAGGTTCTGGTTCATAAAAATACTTATACTATACTGTTACTTATTTAAGGAACAGAGTTTTAGTAGTTTGTTAAAATACCTGCCGAAATTCTATTACAAATATTAAACTTAACATGCGACATTCTTGGCTTTGCCCGATAACTTTCTAACGTTGTTGGCTTATTAACTGGCAACATTCCATTTTAACAAATAGTAATGATGCTTAACTCTTTGTTTGCAGAGTCTTTGCTCAGAGAATGTGATATTGGGAAGTTCATCTTTCAGATGCTCAAACATAGAAGGCTCGCGTTTAGCAAGATCGATTGTAAGCATAATTTTGTGGCAGAAGGCCTCCAAATTCACACTTTTCCATTTTTATCTGACAACGGTTACGTTTTTTTACTGCATATTCAGGTGGTCAAGGGCCTACTGTATGAGATAAAATGAAAAGCTGTATTGGCGTAAGAAAATTATTCTAATTTATTTTTTAAGGCTCGTCAATATATTTATTATTTTGATAGGTATTCCATAATTGGTAGTTTTAATTTGTGAGTTTAGAAAAACTTTTCGATAGATCATAATGCAATTGTATTTTGATGATAACAGCCGAACATAATTTACATTCATTCTGGACTAATATGCGCCACATTCAATAATTCATCAGTTGTTACTTTAAGCTATGATAATATGACAGATTGAATGGAAAACATATTTGTGAAATCTAGACTAGCAGTCATATAATTTACTCCTCGGATTCTATTACACGCGCAGAAAATATATGTTTATTCAATACGAGTATAAGCCAAGTTCGTATGCAGAACGAAGTCGCTATGTGACCGCTTGTTGTGAGTTTCATAAGACGTAATTGATTCTTATCATCATTTGTTGTCATACTATCTTTCTTAGGGTGAAACACGTGAGAGCTTATTTATGTTTTAACTAGCTTTTGCCCGCGACTTCATCTGCGTAGAATCAAATAAAACATATTAATCACATCGCAGAATAAAAAGTTTGTAATCGTACTTTTCACATGAATTGTTTTTACCGTACATAATATATAAAACATCAGTATCAAAATTATATTTTGATATTACAAACAGTTCAATTTTTTTTATCTGTATAGAGTCACATTTCACCCGGTTTTGTTCCTATTCAATTTTAAGGCTTAAAAAATAGATAAGTAATAAGGCACGTGTTTGTTTACGACCTCTTGAGCTGTGGCACCAAAAAAAATAATTATTAAGAATTTCCAAGTGATATATTGACTGTTATCATATTTATTATATTATACTGTATACTCTGTTTATATTTTGTAATCAATTTTTAGAATGCGCTTTTTTAATCAATTGTAGCGACACCGACACCGAAACCGTCATCATCGCCAACGCCATTACCTTTACCACCACCTCATCACCACCACCACTATCACGAACACAACCACCACTACCAACGCGCCCACCGTCACCATCACCATTACCATCACCACCATACCACCACCAACACCACCACCACTTCATCACCAGCGCTACTAACATTATCACTTCTACCACTATTCTCACCACCACCATCTTACGTCTATGAATAACGAAAACTATCAAATTCTGTTTTTATCGTGTTGTTATGTGTTATAGCTATTTTATAGCAATTTTAAATTGATATTACTTTTTTATTTATAAACCGACTTATATAAAACAAACACTAAATGTTAAGTGACGTTTACCATAATACATTGGTGAAAACCTAAATCGGTTAAGCTGTTTTTGAGATTAGTGATAAATAATGCACAGATAAACATACAAACAGATAATAATTCTAATAATCATTGTTTTGGGTTTTATCGGGCTTATGAAGGCCCCCAATAATAGTTTTTCTGAAATATCTTCCATGTAATAACAGCGATCAGTTACAGTTTTATTATATCTATAGATATTTCCTATAAAAGTATACTATTATTCTTCTATCCTAATATTATAAAGAGGAAAGATCTGATTGTTTGATTGCATCGAATAGGCTCTGAAACTACAGAGCCTGTTTTAAAAATTCTTTCACTGTTGGGAAGTTACATCCCCAGGTGACATCATATTTTCAAAAAAATAAGGATACTAAAACTTCGATAATGAGTAAAAACTACCTAATATATATATAACTATCGTCCGACTTAAAGGATTTTTTTGGGCTACCCGTGCGAAGCCGGGGCGAGCTAGTATAATAATAATTGATGTACATTGTCAAAATGTAATATAAACATTTCAGGTATCATGTCCACTGTTACAGCATATCTACGCATGGGTACATAATCGAATTTAATGGAAAATTTTGGGCGTCCGCCTATGTAAACCTCGCGCTGTGAAATTAACAGTTTCATTCCACACTCTGAAAACTGATGTACCAGTTTAATAATTAACTAACGGTTTAAGGTAAACTGTCTCCGGAGTGTGTTAATTATAGCTGTATTTAAATGTACTGTATTTGCAAATATGCAAAGTAAAAATATACAAATTGATGTAGCTAAATGAAATTACATTACTTTAGCGATAAGTATTTAACTTATCGCTAAGGTCTAATATACAAAATTTAACTGTACAAAGCGAAGTCATCAGCGCCATCTAGGCCAAGCAGAGCACAACTCGAGTGCGATGCATGTATGTCTACCGGTGGGATGTGTTAAATGCAACGGCTCACAAACCCGCTTCGCGTCAATATTGACACAAAATCCCATAATTTCGACCGCCATGCACACAATAGATTTATAAGATAAACACAGAGTAAAATGTCTGTAAATAGGAATGACAACATTTTAATATATGGCCTTGTGTTTGGTTTGGGTCGGTTCGCCTCTCTGTTATGCCTACATGCGTTAATGCTGTACCGTGAAATCATTGTTTTTTGTAGAGGTGCTCTTTAGATTAAATATGAATAAAAGGACAAAGCGCTGCGAACATATTGTAGGTTTTTTGTTCGTTCTCAACGAAGTTGACTTGGTAAGCCTCTGGGATTTTTGCATTTTGGTTTTCCACGCATCGTTAAGTACGGTTTTTATGTGGGAGATTTTTACACGAACCGCTTTAATTTACGTACCGACTGAAAAGTACCGACCAAATAACGCATTCAAATATAACAAGTTTAAGAGCTCTAATTAACATACCTAAACCTTAGTATGCGATTCAAGTCTTACCGAACAGAAGAATTGATTGTACATGAGATACAATCAAGGAACGCTTTAAAAGCGAACAATTATCATCAAATATCGTTATAAAGTAAATAATTTAATTACGGACACCACATGAGTTAGTGTATAATAAATCAACTGACATTAAGTTTCAATGTGAATGTTTCATTGCGAATTATATGTTGCAGTGTGTCCGAATTATATTTTAACATTTATGACACATTAACTGCCTGTAATAAACATTACTGATTTGCATTTGTTTGTAAAATGAAGTCCTTCTAGGAAAATTATGTTTAATTTATATGAACAAATGTCACTCATATATGCAATTACCCACAAATAAGGCCAGGTAATACAAGACAAAATAATATTTTTTTACTACTAGGTTTATGCTTTTATTATCAATTTTTCGGTGATTTCCGAGTTAAAAATTGACAAAAAGAGTGAAGAAGGAACGTTATTCGAGAAGGGTACACCTGAGCAAACTCATTCGCCACTCGCAGCCGAAGAGCGGATTTTAACAGTTTGTGTTTACAGATTAACGTATTGACAAACAGACATCAAAGCAGGTAATATTCCATAAGGTATTAATGCTATTAAAACTAATCCGTGCGGACGCGAGGAACGACGCACCCGAGGTGTTTACTGTACAAATATTTTCGATCGTTGAAATTTAATTTTGAACATTTGCATTTTAAGTTTACTTCAATACAAAATGCTACAAAGCAAGTAAGTAAGTTTTTTTATTAGACTAAATTTTAACTAATCACCCAACATTGAAAAACCTGTAAGATATTTGCCTGCACGTCCAGAAATTAAGCATGTTTACTTACGTTTATAACATAATCGTGGTGTAAACATATTTAAGCATTATACAGGTTGTACTTTTATTAATATTCCCTTGAATACAAAATAAATAAATGACATCGAATGAAGAAGAAGTAAATTGAACAAGTGAATATTATTTGATAAAAGATGACCTAATTTTATGCGCTAACTGTCAGCTTTATTGATTATTGACGTTATCTTCCTAATCAATGCGTCTATTAGTTAATAATATTAACTAATAATAGTAATAGTAAATAATATTAACTAATAACTTCCTTAATGCCAAACATAAAATTAGTGCAATAAGTGTAAAATAGTAAATATTTTATATTATTTCGCATAGGTATTTTCGGATCAACGAGCATTTTACAAATACTAGAAGTTTCTATCAACGAGTAATCTCTAGCCGAGCGAAGGGGCGGGTTGCTTTTTGTTAATATAAAAAATTATTATAGGAAGAAAAAATCATTTGGCTATAATCATATTAATTCCTAGTTAAAAGTCTGTAACATAAAGTTGACTAATAGCACAATTTTATCACACTTTTAATAAAATGAAGAATGAAAAATTGAATCATTATTACATAAACAAATAAATGACATTATGTTTCCTAAAAGGGACACTTAAGGGCGAAACAACGATCGTAACATTTGCAACGATCGGAAATAGTAATCAGGACTCTGAGGTTTGCGCCGTTGATTGAAAATAAACCACTAACTCTATGGTACTCTATATTACTTACATTATATTACATTAACTTGTCTTTATCTGTAACTAAAGCGAGCTATCACTTATATTAAATGTGTCAAAACAATTTTAAGTTATTATTAACATCCGTTGAATCACCCTTAGTGCATTATGTATCTGATTAATAGCAACAAACGGAAGACATAAAAGTAACATCTAACTATAACTCATGTCGGTCTGTTTGTACACGGGTACGTAACAACAATGCACGGCGAAGGCTAAGGGGTGATATTTAACTCAAAATCAATGCTAGCTCCATTGTATGCATACCGCGTCTGCTGAGGAAGGGGTTGGCGGGGAAAGCGGAGGGCCGAGAGGGGGTCTTTATGTCTTTTGCTTATACTAATAACACCACCCCAAAAAGGGTGGTTCCTTTCCAATAGGGAGCATCAAAACTTCGTATGTTAATGCAGACACCCGTGTAGGTTTCACGGAGTTCAATGTAGACACTAAAGACGATATTATTACGTACATATTAAACGGCTCCGTGGAACTGGAATTATTTGTTAAGGCCTTGTCGAGACTCCTTTGAAGACAAGTTCATTTGTTGTTCTAACTGTTATTTATAATTTATTACTAATTCAGTATACGCTTTATAAGATGTATGACTTAGTTGAATATCTTAACAGCACCAAAATATGTTTTCCTCGCTACTTGCTACTTTCGATAACTATGTGGATGAAGATTGAATTCAGTTCTAAGGTCGTCGTCGCAGTGCACTGTGTGCTCACTCTATGGTCCGCATGTAAAACCGCGCAGAATTGTCGCTGCATCGACGCGACGCGCTGTGTGGATTGGCCCCAACTCTAAATACTGATTGAGTAGTGGTTCCGTCCTGTGACGCGCCTTCTATCATCTGCCATCACAAGCCCGATTTAGCTGTAGATGTTTCTAAAATGTCATGTATCATGTATGATATATAATACATAATGTATTATGACAGGACATATTTATAAAAAAAATCAACTAACGGAAGAGCCGCAAGCGATGTTTCTCTGATGTATTTTTAATAACAATTATGTGCTATCGGGCTGTAATTGACTTGCCTCATGTTATTTTTAACTCGTTTATCTGACTGAGTTGACGTGGTACGTGGTGATACAGCAAGAAGTTTCATATTGCCATTTAATATTTCTATTAATAATCGTCTTTTATTTTAATGTCATATCCTGTATCTACTACAAAGAAAATTAAATTTATGTTGCAAAAGTTAGTGGTAGTGTTGAGACGTCCTAGGAGAACTTAACTGACGAGCATGTATGCGTAGATGTATCAATGTAGAAGAAGCGAGAGAGGTGTGCCAGGATCGCGCTAAATGGAAATCTATTATCTCTGCCTACCCCTCTGGGTTACGGACGTGCGCGCATATTTATTTATGTTACTACAAATAAGTCTTGCTACTTTTTTATAATATAGCTGATTTGTTTTTACATAAGGGGAAACATTTTCAAGGTTTGCGGAAGTTTCGTAAGTATTCTTTTTGTTACGGTGCGAGTAGGTAACGGGCGTACCATTCAAATACAGAAATCTCTTTCGTCTCATGTAAATACGGCTCGGAACAAACTGTGAACGGCACAGAATTTCTTAGAGAATGCGCCGAGTGTACAAAGACACGTGTCGACAGACGTGGGGTAGATATAGGCGGACACCTGTACCTCCACGTACCTTCTTATCATAGAGATGTGCTAGTGTTCGACGTCTCCACCCTCCAACGGCGCCCACTTAAATTTGTATGCACATTATACATGAGACTAGGTGTCGGCCGATCATATTTATATTGATGTCGCTCGAGACTTAGATACCTACTTGTGTAAACACGCTTTAGTCACTGGGACGATTTGTTACTACAGAGAATTTGGAATATGTTCAAATATTTGATTACGCGTCTCACTTAACTGTCATTCAAGTTCATTCTATAACAAACCGATATTTTGAGGTTACAAATGTTTGTTACTTTTATTATTATCTTGATAGTCGACCTCACTCAAAAATATTTGCATCCTTCGCTCTCTGATCGTTCGGAAAACCAAATTACGAAGTTTCATTCAGTAAATATCGGTTTTAAGTGTTCGACGGATCGATAAACAAACGGAAACTTTTATCTAGTCTACAAGTATTCTTTTACATTGAATAAAACGAATAAAACTATTATTATGTTTTAATTATATGAACGATGAGTGAGTGCGGGAAATAAAATGAATGGGGCTATAGGTACAGTAGTGAGGAGTCAGAATGTGCCTGTGAAGGCTCGTCTGGCAATACACAATGCTGTACTAGTCCCCACTTTAATGTATGGAAGTGAGAGCTGGGTTTGGCAGGAAAAGCATGCTAGTAGAGTTAATGCCGTTGAGATGCGATCCTTAAGAAGTATGTTAGGCGTGACTTTGAATGATAGGGTTAAAAATAGCGTTATAAGGGAAAAGTGTGGCTTAAAAGTGGATGTTGTGACTAGAATTGAGAAGGGTATGCTTCGGTTGGTAGGGGACGCCCTAGGAGAACTTATATCGATCAGATTAATGACTTACTAAAAAAGGGCGATATAAGGAGCACCCATAACCGACGAGCATGCATGCGTAGATGTATGAATGTGGAAGAAGCGAGAGAGGTGTGCGATACAGATGTCTTTCTGCGTTATGTCTAGGTAGACCCAGGAAAGACAGCATCTCATCACAACTACTCTTACGCGCTACGTTAATAACCCTGTTTAAAAAATTAACAAATTGTAGATTTTTAATATTATAGGTAATTATAACAGACACTTAGCCTAACCAATATTATAAATAAATAATTTTTTGTCCACGTTGCAGGGATCAGGGAAGCAGAAGGACTCTGTGTTTTGTCTGATGACTGAGGTGGTGGGAAGGGAAAGAATCCCCTTCCCACCGTTTCCTTATAGGGATATGATGGAAGCGGGAAGAGCATTGGAAGGGGAGGGGGTAAGGAAATATCGTTTTTCCTGTCTATGCCCTCCTCTGCCCATTAAAGGCAGGCAACGCATCTGCAACACATATGCTTGTTGCGGATGTCTATGGGTAGCGCTAACGTAACATCTGGTGATTTGCTTGCTCGTTCGCCATCTTCTTCCATAAAAAAAACCTTCTGCCATAAAAGAGCTAAACTGGAATACAGCTTCAAAACATGGGAGAAAGTGAGGTTTTCGCCTTAAATCAGCAACGAAAACTTCTTTAGAATGTGGATAAGCACTGAACTTACTTTTAGGATGGGGAAAAACACAGAACTTACTTTAAGGATGGAAAAAACTACTGAACTCGCGTGACCAGTGCAGTGGAGTGTTCGCGTATCAGCTTATGTTGATTGTCTAAATGGAATTTTTATATTGTTTAATCGTTTAAAGAAGACATTTTGCTTAATAAACTATCAGAAGTGCACGTCAGAAGCAAAAACTGCTAAGTTTCATAAGAATGCATTGTCTAATTTGGAGTCTGACATTTTCAATTGGGATCAAATATACGAGAGCTTTACTCATAGATAAATCACCTGCGGCTAAAACATGTAATTGATAAAGTAAAATATCAAGATTTTCTTAGCCTAGTATACGCTATGCTCACATTCAAAATGTTACCTATTCTGAACATAAGAAAATCAAAGTAAATTTATTTCTGTCTACACTCTTATATCTTTGTCTGTCGCCGGACATTGAAAACTACTCATTCGCTCACTTACTCACTGATTTAACTATTTTAGGTCTATACTAAACTAGAAAACGTCTGAATCCTTTAGCTATATACATTAATATGATATGTATACTGCGAGAAATATGATTCGAAGATTCGAAAATATTAATTTCTGTTCAGCAATACAAGAAGTAGCAGATATGCCATTAGCGGTCGAATAGTATAGTCTCGAAAGGGTCACAATTAGCTTACGTCATGTATTTATATTTATGCTTAAGTAAGAAACACTAGCTGTCATCTTCTTTTTTATTATTTTACACCATTCGACATGTGTGAATGTTGCTGATACTAGTGTCACTGTCTCTAGAACATTTTGACAGGTGATTTTGTATGAGTATCTATCTATCTACATATCTATTGTAAAAATATATAATTGCTTTTAAGCAATTAAATGGAGGAGTTACGTTTACATATTTAGAAATAACGCTGTGGACAATGCTTGTGCGCTACTTACGCGGTATTAAAACTGGCGACGTATTTATTAAAGATAGGTACGTATCTAAGCCCTCCGAGAGCATTTAGTATTACCAATTCGCGCCTCATTGAATCCGAATGGGGGCTTGGCTTTAAGAAATCTTTTTCCTTTTTTTCTTTTCGTTTAAATGAGTTTTGCTGTGCCTTTGGCAGTCCTAATGAACTTCGTTACATTAAATTATGGTGATCAGCGATCACTTGTAGTAAAAGAGGATTGGAATTGGTCCCTTTTTTATTTGTTGATTGGTGAAGGAAAAACAAAAGAGGTCTTTTGATTTGGCGATATGTATAATACGTGCAGAGCTCTCATTAAAAGAAAGATTATAGATAGTGAGAAATACTTGTATATAACCAACCGGTGGGTAATTTAAGCCTGCTAGACTAGGGTTCAGCCGAATACATACATATACACAATCGTAGACAAATTTTGGGGTATGTTTTTTATCAATACTTTTGTATTTAGGTTTCGCCAGATGGTTTTCGGAATATGACCACCAAGACCAAGATTCAGTCCCTCGAATTGGTTTTTAATAAGCTTGGTGAAAAGTTGATAATAGTAGGTCACTACGATGTCCATATCTGTTACATTTCTTTCAATAAAGATCAAGCCAACGTCCTGCTTGTTATCTCTCTTATTATATGGGGAAATAATATTTCTTTGTTGTAATTCTTATAATGTACATTCTTATAATTGCATATTGGTCTGGTCTTTTAACATTTTAAAACGACTGTAATTTCTCTCTCTTACATTTATAAATGATTCTACTTCAATAAAAGTTTTACGATTCGTTCGATCAGAGAGACATGATAGTGGCTTATAGCAAACGACATCTTAACATACTTTAATAAAATTCTTTCATATCGTACCGGAATATGACACTTGAAATAAACCAATTAAACTCCATAAATATATAACAAAAGAAGCTTTGAATTTATTCTGTTGACAAATGCCAAAAATTGTTTGTGAAAAGAAATTGCAAGCATCACTGAACATAGAAATATGCAGCTGGACGTATGTATACTGAATAGATGTTGAGATTTTATGAATAGTTTATTAAGTTATGTAGACCCTACAATAATTGTATCTCGCTGTAAGATAGAATTAATTGCAGCGGTAAACGCTTTGATGATGCGGACGGCTTAGCAAGTTCAGTAAATACCAAACCCTTTTAAAATTACCAGCAAACCCTTTTAAAATCTCAATTACCTAAATTATCAATCGTAGGAGTTTCATAGTATTAATGTATTTAATAACGCGATATGTTTATTATTTCGGAATTCTTAAACAACAACAAAATTAATTTATTGAGACACATCTAAATGGGGGCTTTAATGAAAGCAATGACTAAGAGTTTCACGAAACTTGTAAAAGTTTTTACAGAGACATTAAACTTTTAAATTTAGTTCCGCCCCGGGTAACCTAAAAATATCGCTGCTGAGGATTTAATTAATATTCCACTACTAGTTAAAAAACGTACGGGAGTCGAACATTGTATAACTTATTCGCACAAAACAACTAGATAAGGAATATTTGTGAATAAAATTTTCCTACGTTCGAAGCGCTACTACTTAACATATGTCGAACTACATAAAACCCGAGAATCTAATCGAAGCATGGTAACACGTTGTGAAATGTGTACATGTATTAGACGTTATCTGCAAATGATTGTCAAAATGCTATCCATGACTGACATGGGCCGGGCCTGTTGGCTATACATTTATACCGCAAGGGTATTACTTAATAGGACGAAGCCTGCATCTAATTGTCGAGTAACGCGCTATAAAAACGAGACACTTTTTTAATTTTACCATTTAAAGGGTGCCAACAAAGGGTTGTGTGCAAATGAAACTTACGCAATAACTCATAAGAGCATTATTATTAATAACAATAATAAGAGATAGTGATGGGGAGCGGCAGTATGCGGACGTAGCAGCCCAGATATGCTACTCAATGTTTTCTTTTATAGATGAATGTGGCAAAGGTGCAATCAGCGCATATAATATAAAGTGAGCAATAGCTACCAACAGCAAGCTAATTAGTTGTAGATGCGTTGTATTTGCTGCCTGTAATTGACAGAGGCGAGGGAGAAACAGAGAAATGGATATTAGTTTTCCTATCCATCGCCTTTTCCGTCAAATCCTATTTCTCTTTCATCTAGGCGGCAGACACCCTTCTCTGGAATGATTTCTCTGCATTCTAGCGGTCAGTAGGACCTGGGTGTTTTGCTTCGGTTCCTAAGTCAGAATCATACCAGAGACAAAATAAATGTACAGTTTTTCAAACAAAAAACTTCAGTAAAAAGCGAATAGTGTCATTTTTAACCACGAGTGGATTTATCGTTTTTCAAATGAGGGTCACAGGTTTATAACTCGAGCATACGGCTATTACCCGTCAGACGATATTCTTTTTCAATAAACAAATTTTTTAACAAAAACAAAACCGACTTTAAAAAAAATATATTCAAAAATAAATAATGCACTAACAAGTATAAAATAATTTTACGCAAGTAACGATAAGGATCAATTCATACTCATATTTATTTTTGTAGTCGGCGCCCTGCCGCCTCGAGTCGGTGTTACTGTATGTCAATGCCTCCTCTAGGCAAACAGTGACATTTCAGTCACAAAAAAAATTATTGCACTGTTGCCTTCTGGCGGAAATCCCAACATTATTTTAGATAGCCCACATTTATCAAAACTACGTCAACATCATCACAAAAGTTAACAATTAGAACATCCCTTTTATTCGATAGATAATAAGACAAATCGAAATTGAATGGATTTCCCTGCTCTAATTATCCCGAGTCTATTTAATCCGATAGGTATCACAGTTGAATAATTCGTTTTTCACTTTGGCTTTCTTTGAGACTATAATTTTGGCTGAACATGACATGAAAGTCAGAGGGTATATTTATAGTTTTGATTGAAGTAATCATCGTCATTTTTGTCGCCATAACATCTTTTTTTTAAACCACGATGCTTACAACTGTGCATGATATACGAGTACTGTAAATATTCACTCTAACATAGAGAGAATATACTCATTCTCTGTCATTTCACCAATCTCGGCAATCTCCTTCCCACTCCCACTCTTCTCCTTTTTATTACTTTCAGTTCCCTGTCACTTTTTCTACTTTTCCCCAGATTTCTCTGCTTCTCGCGGATGTTTATAGACACCGGTCATCTAATACGAGTAACATCAAGTAAACTGCTTGTTCGCTCTACTTTTCTCTTTAAAACAAAATAATAATTACGTGCCATCTGGCTATTTATTATTTATCACAAAAAAGTACTCAAGTTGTAGTAATTAATTTATTTTATTATTTTTTAGTATTACTATTATTTAAAAATAAGAAATTATAAATGGCAAATTATTTAATATAAAAAATTATATAACGAATCGATTTATAGACAATTAAATGTTAGTTATATTATTAAATAAAAGTTCAAGTAGAAAACGCAATCACCGTCGGTGAGTTCCATTTATGTATATCACAAGGGAAAATTAGGTTGGGACAGAACAGACATGCTATTGGGGGGATAAACAGACGAGTTTGAGCAGTCAATCAAAAAGCCGCGATGGGTGGACTAATGGAAAATGATAATGTAGCGATGGCGTACAGCCGACGCACTGTGATTGTACACATTCGCCTTTAATGTCGTATGATTAAACATGAAGTGAGGACTTTATCAAATTTTGGCACGCGTTTGCTCGACAGGGATGGGGGCGGATGGTGTTTGCCTGCCGCGTATGGAGTCTCCGTTCACAGATAGAGCCGTCAATACGTCAAGCTGGCCACCCTGAGTGATTGCTCGATAAATAAGAGGTACCGAAAAAATATATGACAACATTCTCTGACTTTGGGAATAGAAGACGGAATAATAGTAAATAGTCATAAATCTAAATTCAACTTGTCTTTCATTAAGCCACGCGATCAAAATCCTAGCACTATGATGCAAATATTATCTAAATAAATACTCTTCTAACTTATTTCATGTAATAACTATTCTTGTTACTTAAATAATGTAAATTTTATATTTAACTTAATTTAAAACAATTTGTACCCATACGTCAACTTGTAATCTTTTAATATAATTCAGTAATGACTAAGTTAGTTAGCGATACCAATTCATATTTTTAATTGGAACTGAAGGTAATTCCTTATTTTAGTACCTACTTTTGAACATAAAAATGACGCTACGATTTTACTTGTCAAGAGTACATTTCAGAATGACAAATCAGATGGTATAACATTATACAAAGCTTAAAAATAACACTATCAAGATCTTCCTTCTTACGATTGTTCCTTCATCAATCCATAATCAGAATTTATATTCCGCCATTTCATTTAGTTGAATTCTTAGAATAACATATGGTCTTAAGAGAAATGACCGCAACGCAAACATATATTCACCCAAGTTTTGTCCAAATTGGTCATCTAGCAGTTAGATTGAGATCTTATTTCGGACCGTGGGCCGCGCGTCACGACTGTGTCACGTTGCGGCGCTAAGGGAGCTGGGGAGTATGAATTGGACTGGAAATATCAAATACCAACAACAACCTACTAGTACGAATTATACAGAATGGATGCGTTAAGCACATGTGATAAATGTCAGTCATTTTCTGAAATTGTTTTAAACTAAAACGGACTGTAGGTGGCTTTAGTTGCGTGAATAGGCCATACGACCGTTAAACTACCGGTACACAACAAACCAGCATGAGATAGAAGTCTATTCGCTCAGAATAAAGAACCTGGGCGCCGGATTCTCATCCTAACATTTCTCTGGTTTCTGCGTACGTTTGTGGGTAGCGGTAAGCAACAAACAAGCTCTGCTTAGTTTGGGATCAGATGGCCGTGTGAAAATTTGTCCTAGTATATTATTATTATGAGGTGGTTAAAATTTTGTCTCCGTCTGGTTGGGTACAAATATATACAATATATAACATAAACAAATACATAATTAAAATATATACAAAAGTAATAAATACATATAATATATACAATATATAAATACACAGATAAATAAATCCCAACCAGACGGGATTCCCTCGGCAGGGGAGACCAAACGGCCGAGGGTTAGGGGGAAAGAAAGAGAAACCGGCGGACAATTCGGGCGGTGTCGAGAAGTACCACTTTCTGCATTTGAGCTCGGAGCACACCGTCCCGGAGTCCCAGTCGCCTCAGATGTTCAGAGAGGGTGATTAACCCCTTTGCAGAGACAACTATCGGGATTATTTCAGTCGGCAAACCACCCCACATCTCGCTCACCTCATGCGCGAGGTCCAGGTGCTTCCTCTTTTTCTCTGTTTCGGCGTTCACGAGGTTCTCGTCATATGGGATGGTTATGTCGACCAAAAACACCCTGGACTGTGCCCGGTCCAACAGCACGATGTCAGGCTTATTCGGGAGAATAGTCCTGTCCGTAATGATGGGCCGGTCCCAGTAGAGCCTGGCGAGGCTATTTTCGAGCACGGCTTCCGGCAAGTACTTGTAATAAGGCATAACAGGCAACTTACATCCAGGAGACCATATTTCAGAGCAGACTCCTGATGGAGAATCCTGGCTACTAGGTTGTGCCTGTGCAGATACTCAGTTTTAGAAAGCGCCGAACAACCGGAGAAAGCATGCCTAAGTGACTCACCGGGACGGCGACATGCTCGACAGATGTCGACGGTGCCGTCCTTTAGGATGTATCTCCTATAGTTTTTGGTCTTAATAACCTGATCCTGTATCGCACAGACAAAACCCTCGGTTTCTCCAAAGAGATCACCAAAACGTAGCCAGTGGAGAGAGGAGATGTTATCTACAAAAGGCTCATGAAGAGCCTTGTAGAACCTCCCGTGGAGCTCTTTCTCTTTCCATACAGTCTCCCGGTCAGAGATGCTCTGTACCGCCAGGTCTTGCCATTGCTCGATGGCCAAGGATAGGGGGGTAAGTCCTTTATCACATGATATGACATCCGTGTGGATCCCGTCACCCGATTTGGTCAAGAAGTAATTACGGAGGCTGCACACCTCGCGGTTTTGCATGGTGAGGGCACTTAGAAGGCCTCGCCCACCATGCTTTCGCGGCAAATACAGCCTCATCGTTGACGACCTCGGGTGGTGCATCCTATGGGATGTCATAACCGTGCGGACTTTTCTGTCTA
This sequence comes from Papilio elwesi, assembly GCA_029849275.1. Taxonomy (NCBI): domain Eukaryota; kingdom Metazoa; phylum Arthropoda; class Insecta; order Lepidoptera; family Papilionidae; genus Papilio; species Papilio elwesi. The sequence continues at coordinate 13,517,179 of CM056717.1, read as the reverse complement.
GTGCGTCGAGTTCGGTTTGAGTCCATTTGAGTATGCCAAAGGTATACATGAGGAGAGGCATGACCCAACCATTGTAAGCGCGTACCTTATTCGCGCCCGACAAAAGACTATTTAGCACCTTTGTCAGGCGCGCAAAAAACACGTCGCGAACAGATTGTTTTACGCTGCCCTCATCGATACCTACGTTTTGTGACATACCCAAATATCGGTATGTTTCAGCCTCAGTGAGGGTTCTGAAGTTCAAAGGGGTATCTGTACCCTCTGAACTTGTCACCCTACCCCTCTCCACATGAATGACCGCACACTTATCTGTCCCAAACTCCATCCTGATGGCATTACTAAAATCACTAGCGATTTGTAGCAATTCCAGCAGTTGGGTATAATTAGGAGAAAATAATTTGAGGTCATCCATGTAGAAAAGGTGGGTCACGTTTTCTCCTCCTCTCCGAAGCTGAAATCCCCTCCCCGAATCCTCCAGCAACGTGCTGAGAGGATTCAGGGCGAGGCAAAACCAGGTTGGACTCAGTCACCCTGAAATACTAGATACCCTTCCGTATCCTTATTCGGCAGACGTCATGCGCTCGCCCAGAAGACAAAGGGTCGTGCTCCATTGCTCCATGCATTGCCCGAGGAAGTCTCTTACCGTACAGTCGACCTTGTACAGCTCGAGGACCCTCTTTAGCCATGAATGGGGCACCGATACGAAAGCCTTTTTGTAGTCAATCCAGGTGGCATAGAAGTAACGACGGTTGCGCTTCACCAGTTTGCCAATAACCGCGTCGATGAAGAGTAGTTCCTTGGCCCCGCGGCCACCGCCCCGACATCCATTCTGGGCATTCGAAATCATCCGATTCGCATTAAGATGCCGGGCGATTTTTGCATCCAGAATGAATGTCAGTGTCTTGTATATAGTAGACGGACACGTTATGTGGCGGTATTTCGCCGGATCGGCCGTAATCTGGTCTTTAGGAAACAGATGAGTGACCCCAGTAGTGAAGAGGTTATTATTATTATTATTATACTGCGGCACATGAGTTCAGTTCCCAGCTGAAGAAAAAAAAGATGTGATCGAAATATCGACAGTCATTCGTCGTTCAGATTTACGGCGATGCGGCGGGCACCCCTGTCACAATTATCTTCCTTATGATTGTAATCTTTTTAACTTCAATAAGACGAAACTCATCATATCCAATGAATAATGTTTCGTGCATCATCCGTAGCAATCACATGGGCAGCGCAAGATGCGACGGGCCTCTGCTCCGCCATCCGTCAGACTGTCGGACCTGCGCCACTACACGGCTATGCACTTAACTTCACGCCAACCGTACATGTGTCTACGGAGGGGACTCCTACTTGTTAATAGTTATGAAGGGCCGGGCGGAGTGGTCATCCCGCAACAGACAACCAATTACGAGCATCACTATGACAGATTGCAGCGATTTGAGGCAACAGCGACCTTTATATAGAAAATAATTGTTTTCATTTCACTTGTTGATTTTATTGGCATAATAACACGTAGTTATGACGAATTTATCACCTCTATAAATGAAAACGTACCTACTGGAAATGTCAATAATAATATTGTGCTTAGTGTGCATATAAATAATGTATGAAAACGAAAGCGTAGAAGAGAACGATTAAAAGATTCCTTTCATAATTCAAGTTTCAGCACAGGCATTTTCTTATTCCATTAATAGTGGTTGTTGTGCCATTTCATCTAAGACTAGGAAATTTGAGAACGATTTGATTGAAGAAGGCCGAAAAATATAGCATAACTTTTGTACGATTTTAAAAAGTCACGCTAAGCAAAAAAGCAGAACAGCGCTAGGAATAAGGGAAACTAAAAAAATACTCCTCCTAGTTTCATTTTACTCTTTACATAATTATATAATGAAACTACTTATAAATTATTAAAATTCTCAATAGTAGCAGAATTAAATATTTGTACTTATAATTCAACTTTACAAAACATTAAGAAAATTTTTAAAAATATTTGGGCGAACGGAAGTGTGAGGTGAGAGGAAAAATGTAACATAGTTATAGTCTTAAAGGAGAATGCTAGATTTTTTTGAAATTTTTCATAAGTCTCGATATAGATGGTGAGTTGCGTAGAAATTCCTTTATCTCTCGGCTCCAATATCCGCAATGCACGGTGTCTAGACAAAAGCGATTAAGCCTCATCCCGGCGTATGACAGCGCAACGTCATCTCAAACACATTATATTACTAATCGATCTTAAGAATGGAATTTCAATAACTATAATGGGCACCATAATGACATTTTATACTATATGTACTCTTTATAAGGACACTTAATTTATAAACAAACTCCTTAAAACGTCCAAATTACTCGACTTTGATTCACCGTGTCATCTATAATACAATGGCACACTCTACATGCATGATACTCAGTCTGAATATCGACAAACATATGACTACGATACGATGACAAAGATGAAATAGACGATTCTGAGTCTCCACCAAGCATCAAAAATGCACATGATGCAGCAGTCACTAAATATTTTATATATAATCAAGTTGATCCCACGGAGCATGAGTAAAATATATAAAAAATACAATAAAACTGCTGCAAAATACCCGACATGAAGATAACGGACTATCTACGCAATAATCATCGTTATTAAGCTGGTATGATTGTTAAATTTTGCGCTTGTAAAATTTATTCTATATTAGTAAATAAATATTAGTATTAAAATATTATTAATTTTGTTTTCATTTCAATTAACGAGAGCTCACTATAACGCCAAAAAAAACTCAGTCCCGAGTTGTTATGTAGTAGAGATTACACTGCTTATGTGACATCAACATTCACTCTAATGTCTAATGGTGTTAAAAAGTTAATGAAATTAAATAATAAGACAAAAGAGGACAGCTAGTGTTAGTTATATAAGCGTAAATCTATACACATAAGGTAGAAAAACGCGTCCTAATTGTGACCCTTCGAATTTTCAATTTCGACCGCTAATGGCATACTCCTTGTATTATATCATTCAAAAACATATATACGAATCAAATACATATATACGATTGTACATATACAGCACGGAGCGACGGAGACATGGAAATCTTGGCGGAAAAATATTGTCGGTGACGATGTTTAGCACGGACCATTTCATGCAAGTTCCTCAATATTAATTACAGTGTACCACAATTGGACGTTATTTCAATGTTTACTATAATATTTCGGCGGATAATTTCCAGATATTGGTCTATATTTTTAAAAATATGACAAATTTATTACGATGATACACGTAGACAATCGGTTTTCATTATACCTTAGACACTATAATTGCAGCCAGGTCAGGAGCAAGCTTTCCTGGAGCAGCAGTCGCTACAGGAACGCGCTTCCGACTTTATTATACCTATACAAAGTTCTATATGTGTATTGAGGTGTTTATGTTTGTATACAACATATTTACAAGATAGATGCATAATAATGACTTTTAGTATATGTACATATCTATTTGTTATACTCTTAACATGTCTGCATTTATTTAATGTCACGTCTGGTGTACAACGGCCTAACAGTAAATCAGCGCTTCTACCGAATCTATAGGCTGACTTGGGACCTATTCGTCGCTGAAACAATGATATACTAAAAAAAAATAGCTCGTATCTAGTGTAATGGTAAGAATAAATGATTTTTTTTCTTTAGGTGAAAGTATCTAAAGGCCATCAGTATCTTATCACACCACTCATTACCCCCTCTCTTCAAGAATACTATCCGCAGGGTGGAGGCAGTACGGGCGAGGTGCAGGGCGCTTTAATGAACGATGACCTTTATTAACTTCCAGCATCTCTTTTACAATTAGTATTGCAACGCATGTAGCTACTTAACAGAGTTAGTGGTTTTTTTGTTACCTTATTCTGCTATAAGCAGACAATCTTCGTACTACCACTAAATAAACAGTAGGTAGAGCCCGCTACAACAATTGCACGAATGGGCCAGCTAGAACGGTGAAATACCTATGAACTTGAAAGAAAGCGTAAAGTAGAAGTATGATTTTGCATTCCGCTCAATGAGTGAAGTGCCGAAGGTCCAATTTTAGTCTTCTTCTCGTTTTCCTAATGTGGATATGATGGAAAGGGGAGGGGATGAATAGGAAAACGAAAAAACTCTCTGCATTAAAGGTAGGCAACGCCTATTTGCGGTCGGTCACATTACATCAAGTGAATCTTTGGCTAGTTTTCTGCCTTCTCACATAGAAAAAGGTACAATTTCACAATTTTCTGACAGTTTATTATATGCCAAGTCCCATAGTAAATTGACGAAGTTTATAAACGGACTAGGACTATCCGTCGATAACATTACATAAACATTGGTTCGTTCTTGTATCCAGCTAAAGGTTGTCCGTCCTTATTTAAATTTACAATAAATAAAACACATTGTGTGAATAAAATATTTATTTTTTAACAATTTAATATATTTCCAATCACAATATGCTTTAGATATAGAGAAAGCAATTACATAATAAGTTGTAGCAACTAATAATAATAGATTACAAAATGTGTTTATTGTTATCATTATCCAGGCTATTTTGTTTGTGGTCGTTCTCGTCTTGCGGATGGCGATTTAAATACCTTCAACCAAGCGGTCGAAATCATCACTAAAGTAATTTAATTAAAAACTGTATATGAAATTAAAATTCATCGTTTTTTAAATTAAAACAGACAAAGACGACCTTAACAGTCTTATTACACGTTAGGAATTGTAGGAAAAAAAAGAATAATTGAAAAAACCAACAGAAATATTAAACTGGTTTTTAATGTTAATTCATTAAGGCCACACATTTTGACATCTTCACCTATATCCTTTTCAGACATATAAAAGTAACCGAACCAAATATGATTTAAAATAATACTTATACTACATTTTACCTTTTTATCGTAAATTCCTACTCTAAAATAAGAAAAATATGTTGTTTATTTTATAAATAATATTGTAATAACTTTTTTAGATATTTATTGTATTTTTTTAATCTATTATTATTTATTATATTGTTCGATGACATCATTACAGATCATTAATATAAATATACATCTCAGAAAAATGTGAAATCTTTAAAATTTGAATTAATTGACAACAATATTCGAATGTTTTATATCATATAATTACTTTTACAAAGTAAACGAATATATAAGTATTGTATTATAAAATTATATATATTTTAATATAATATTTCTCTTTTATAATTACCGCTTTCATAGAATTTCACAATTTATTTCACATTAACAATATGAATATCACATATATGGGAAGTATTTTAAAAGAAAACAAATTATTTTAAATTATGAAAATGCCATTTCCTTGTTAAAAACGATACGTACAACAACATTTGGCTTTCCATTCTTAATATACAATGAAGGGAAATCATTCACCATATATTTAAGGGTGCATCTAGATCGAGGGGATGAGCCACGAAAGTGCAGCTTATGTGTGCTGTTCTTGCACCACCCGCGCCTTGTTCGCGAGCAAACTACGCGCGCCTTGCGTGGTCTATCACTCAATTCCCCCCCGCCCGCACAGCGCAGCAGGCTCGCGCTCTGATGGCGAACAGCGACGTGGACGCACCCTAAGATAGGTGAAAACGAAGGCGTGTGATATTTGGCATAGTGCATGTTTTCGTATAGGAGGCGCGCTCAATAGTAATTTTACATAAAATGTTTATATATATATATATATATATATGTACATAAAAGGTACTAAAGATAATAGAAACTATATTGAGTTGTTGTCGAATGTCCACTGGACGACCTCTAGTAATAATATAAACGACATAAAGTTACATTGTACAATTATTGATCTGTGTCTATAAATAATAATATAATTACAATATTATTTTAGTGTGATTTAGCCAAATACATGTAGTTTATAAATTTTTAATAATCACTTTGGTTAATAATATTGACAAGAAATTATTGAGTAAGTGTCTTTCTCAGTTGTTTAATGTATGGGAATAGAGAGAGTGAATTCAAGAAGAAAAGATACAAATGGTTATCCTGAGTAAATAATGATGGTTGGCCTAGCCTATCTACAGGCGCACACATCAAAGTGGGCTCTTAAGCCAAGTTGACACAATGAATAATGATATGATATGGTGTGTATGTCGCGGACCGATTCTCAGACCAGACACTTTATAATTGGGCCAGCCAAATTGTAAGCGGTCGGCACATTCTCAGTAGAACAAATCATTGACAATATGACGTTTGATTTCCAGTAACTTTGTAATGGGGCGAAGTCATATTGTTAATATGTTACAAATGTCGTTCGGCAAAACGAAACGTCTGATCGGTCGAAACTCGTGTCCTGCACCACTTCATTTCTTTTGCCGGCAAGCTGTTGCAAACGTAAATAAACAAAATGTTCTTGTGATGTTAATTTCAATTATTTTCGTACCATTAGTAACTTAAATTATAAATTACATTTACACATCATAAATGTTAATCATAAGTAGATAACATTACTTTTTATCTCTCTTCTCTCTCTCAGCTCGACGCCATGCAAGCTAGTTAAAACCTTTTTTATATTAACAACATAAGTTCGTTGCATTTAATAGTTTTCATTTATTTCCATCTAAATATCAACAATTTATTTTGACACGAGTGGGAGTTGAAGGCAGTGAAAAATAATTATTAGTGAATTCAACGAATGTTTTTTGTGTAAATCATTTTTGATGTTTAAGAAACCTGTGTAATATTGTATGTGGCGTCTATATCCAGCTGATAAAGGTAAACATTATTTTGGTTATTTTTCAGTGACCATGACCTGTTAGAAAATAAATAAATTCTGTAATTATAGTTTTGCAACTATTGTGTATGTACTAATGCTACGAAAATTATTAAAAATAAAATTTACGGTTAGTGTCTGACTAAAGGATGACTGGCAGCGAATCAAAAAAGAGGGTCTCAAGTTTCAACCAAAGTCAATTGGATAAATATGCGCCTGCCTCTTTGTAAAGTGCCTAGAAAAGAAACAGCATATTCTAAATAATTCGTTAAACTGACAATGTGACGACCGTTTATAATTTGAATAACTCGATTATAAGGTGCCTGCCCTTACAATCAGTCGGCGACATGTATAAGGTATGCATGTATTGATTAAATAAAAAATAAGATGTTTATTTAAAATTAAAAAAATACTACAGTAAAACTAGCCTTTCTTATATTACTACTACGACAATTTTTATAATTACATATAAAAATATTTCTATGCATAAATATAAAGATACTAACCGCCCGTCACCTGAAGTTGTAGGCAAACATTACAAAGTACATTTACAATAGACATCGGCTGTCGTTTATACGTCTACGTTTACAAGCTCGTCGGTTACTGGTAATAATATATTTACTATTTTATGTATTTGATCCAAGCAATATGGCCACTTTAATGATATTATATAACGTGAAGGGCCACATACACACTTTAGCATAATATTTTAGTCTATCAGCTAATTCTTTCAATATTACTCCAATGTAATATTTATTAAATATCATTAAGATAATATATAATGTTCGTTGTGTAACTTTTTTATTGTAGATATATAAGTAGAATCTATAAGTTATTGTATTGCTTTAATAATTATTGAAATTGTATAAACGATGGGAGTTACATTATATTTCAGTCTATGAACAAAATCACATTTTTTCTGTATGACAACTAATTGAAAATATGTACATATATAAAAAATTGCAAGTACACAGTTATCTGCCACTTCAGTACATAATTTGAACATAATGCAATTAAAAAAAATTATAAAAAGACATGCAATAAATGACTGAAGTAGATGACGACGAATATTCATACAACTTCAACGAGAACCAATAACCTTATGCATTAACTAATCATGGGATGTGAGATTAAATTTGCAGCAATAATTCAAAAATCAATAGTTCAATTTATAGTTAAAAAGGTAATAATTAAAAGAAGAATCTTTTAGATTCAGATACCAGCTGGAAATTACTCAGAGGTTCGTATATAATTATACTATCAAATGAATTGAATTGAGCAATTCAATTTACCAAGCAAATACAAAGAGTGATATAGTACATTTCTACAAAATAACAAAAGTGAAAACAATTCGAAACTCAGTGTGTAATGCAGTACAACGTTGCAGTAAGTATGCAGTAAAAATGGCATACGCGTGTAGGGGTGCATTTATTTTTATGTCCAGGGAATGTATATATTTTATTCTGTCAAAGATGCGATATGTGGATTTCATGAAACATCAAAATTGTATACTAGATGGTTTCATAAATCATAATGCAAGTATCCAAAATCTATTTTCATATATGTAGATACTTTACAAGTAAAGTTCTCAAAGAATATATTGACAGACGAAGTATTTCTTGTGAACCATGTCCTCCTCGTCCTTTTAAAATGTTTGTGACATATTTTGTCTAAGCTTCAAATAACCAACATGGTAGAAGAAATTAGTGAAAAGGTCTATGATATTTTTTCGAGCATATATCGTGCTTTCAATTTTTACGATGATAACTACATTAGACTAGCGAGCAGGCCGTCTTAAGCAATATCGGCGCCGGGGTGCGAAAGGCAGGCGCCCTTATGTACTTTCTAGAGCTAATATTTCGTTTAGGGCATTGCTTTGACTTTGATTGCTTTGATGCGGAACTATACCGGCGACTAAATAGGCAGATTTCGAAGAGCATTAAACACGATATACGCCAATATACCACACACCGTGTTATAAGAACAATAAGGCACCGGGGGATGACGGAATCACAGTGGAATTATTGAGGGCAGCTGGCGAACCAAGCCTTAAGGTTCTCCAAAAGCTTTTTAATTCCGTCATCCTCGAGGGACATATGCCACGGGCATGGAGCAGGAGTGTGGTGGTCCTTTTCTTCAAGAAGGGTGATAATACCCTACTGAGGAATTACAGGCCCGTCTCACTTCTGAGCCATGTCTACAAGTTGTTTTCGAGGCATAACTAATCGTCTCCGGCGCAGATTTGACGACTTCCAGCCTCCCGAACAAGCCGGTTCCGTAAAGGCTTTAGTACCGTAGATCACATACATACGCTGCGGCAGGTTATACAGAAGACCGAGGAGTATGGCGGCCACGTACAGGTCGACGCAGCGTAGGTAGACCTCCCACACGATGGACCGATGATCTGGTCAAAGTTGCGGGAGCCCACTGGATGAGGATGGCAGAGGATCGATCTTTGTGGCGATCAATGGGGGAGGCCTACGTTCAGCAGTGGACGAATATCGGCTGAGACGACGACGACGACGACGATTGCTTTGATACTGAACCAGGATCTAACCAACTTGCTGAGTGCTTTCGATTGTCGAACAGAATCCACTTTTTGACGCACGTAACAATTCGATTTAAAATTCTTTAATTTCTGTTCTTGTTGAGGAGCGGGAGACAGGTCTCAACGCGTACGTTGCGCTAGCGATCGTTCGTGGGGGGTGTGGGGTTCTATTATGCTTTTTTACCTTGCCAATATATCGCAAATGGACCATCTTGTTTTGACGTTAACATCAAAATCTACATTTTTAAAATCAAATTTTCCAGAACCAGGCAAACTAATAACGGGTTGTGTGTTCATTCGTTCGTAAAGTTCTCTCCATAAACGTAGTTGATGTTACGTGTCTTTTGTGCCGCGTTGATGCCACGACGGAACTCATATTCCTTAATAACTCCAATTTTTAAAATATCAAATATAATACAATATCACTGAAATACCTCGAAAGGCTGGTTACTTAAAGATTTGATCATCTAGTGTTTGAAGTGACGATGAAATGATTGCAGGGAAATTCATTCATTTTAAATTAATAATACTTTCAAATATGGTTACATTATTTTTACAGAAATAGTATGACAAGACTTGACAGTTTTATTACATTTTGCAGTGTACCTAAAATGATCACAGCTGACAGCTTTGTATATCAATATATGCCTAACACCTCCATCTAATTTAGTATATAGTGTATATATATTATATAGCGTTGAAATATTAAAATTAAATAAATTAAGACAACTTACATTAAGTCGAAATACTGGCCCGATACATTAAAGATATCCGACGACGGTAATTGATCAAAATATATGCAAAAGGTACAGCATCCCCTACTCTAGTTTTGATCCCATCCAAGTGATCTATCGACGGCCATTTTCCATTGCTTATATCTCGATGCACGTTCATCTTCAGTTATACAAGGGATATATGTTATACCACTGGTCATTGGTATGGGTGCACCGTGATTGGTGCCATCTACACCCCAATAGGCAACCAGCGCTGCCCCTAATGCCGTGCTCTCGGTGAAACCTGCTTTGATCACGTTTATACCAATCAAATCTGCCTGAATCTGCATAGCTAGTGCATTTGATGTCATGCCTCCATCAACCTTAAAATAAAAGTAAAGATTGTATTTTTGTGTTATATAGCAACTTTAGCTGATGGTTTTTTAAATAAATAAATATGCACTCACGCCCGTAACACAGAGGGGTGGGCAGAGATAATGGATTTCCATTTGGCGCGACCCTGGCATACCTCTCTCGCTTCTTCTGCATCCATACATCTACGCATACATGCTCGTCGGTTACGGGTACTCCTTATATCGCCCTTCGTATATCACTAATCTGGTCGATATAAGTTCTCCTAGGGCGTCCAATGCCAACGCTGGCACTCACTTTTGCCACATAAATTTGTTTCGTTTCTCTCTCTTCATTCATCCTTTCAACATTGCCGAACCACCTTGCCACATACTTTTCTCAATTCTAGTTCCACTTTCCACTCCACTTTTAAGCCACACTCCTCTCTTATTACGCTATTTTTAATCCTATCATTTAATAATATAGTAAATATAACATACTTCTTAAGTATAAAGAAAAGATCTGATCCATTCAACCCATGCCTTTCCTAAAACCAGCTTGCATGTCCCACATTCTTTCTTCTGTTTCTTTCATGACTCTTTCAATCAGTAGCTTAGCATACAGTTTTCCCACAATGCTGAGAAGGCTGATCCTCGGTAATTTTTACAATCATGTTGCGAACCCTTTCCTTTATATAGAGGGACGATAACAGCTTTACACCAGTTTTCTGGTACAAGGCTATGTCTCCAACATATATTGAAAAAGACCCACAGCAGACTTGCAACTAAACCTTCTCCAGCTCTCAGCATTTCAAGGGAATTTCATTTTTTTCATTTCATATTTTTTTAATCAAATTAAATACGGTTCAGCTTAGGCTGGAGAATCGTCGGTAAATTTAAACTGTTCGGCGGCTGAAACCGCGGAGCCCAGCTTGTTTAGGATATAATATACTAAAGATAATTTCTTCCCTGTTTGGAAAGGTACACATTTTGTAGCTGTTTAAAACCTCTTAGAAATTTTAAGGAAAGATATCAAATTTTCATTATAATTTTTTATATTACAATATCATATTTATAAACAAAAGACAGCGAGATAGACGTCCCAAATGATTTCATGAGATTGTTAGCGAAAACTAAAGAGATCGTAGTTTTATTACCTTAAGTAACTGGAGGGGAATGCCACAGTCCTCGTTCATAGCATCCAGAATATCCCGCACTTGGAAGCAAACTGCCTCAAGAGCGGCCTTAATTATATTATAAGAGTTTGTGTCTTCGTTAATGCCGCAAATTACCCTGGAATTTTTAATATTTATACTATATTAAGTCGCCCCGGAAAATTCGTTGCGCCGTAGAATTAATCAATGTTGTGTTACCTATCGACTGTATTTATTGGCGGATCCAAGGGAAATAGTGGGCTTAAGCAGTGATAACGTTACAGTCTTTTATTTACAATAACCACATACATAAAACATAGTTTCTGATAACTTGCTAAATCCAATCATAATACAAATTAATTATATATTTTGATTCTAAAAGTAAAAATATATATAAACTCCTGTATAAAGGCTAAAAGGCTTTTTCTTGATAGTTTTTTTTATTTTTTTTTACTAATTACTTATTATTTTGCTATTCAGGGTGGTATATCTAATAATGTCAGTTATAAATAGTGTAATTAACATAACCTTGTTTTATACATTGCTATTTCGACTCGCCCCGCAAACCATAATATCTATATATATATATATATAATAGTCATCAGACATACAGAGTATTGGCATAGTATATGATGCTATCAAACTTTTGTAATCAATCCGAAACATCAAGCAAGAACACGGCCGAAGATGGAATTTGGCGGTTCGTTACATCAAAGAAAGCCGATATTAACGGTGCTCGACAAGAATGATGTATATACCATAATCGCCGACCAATTTTTAAAGCAACGGAAAAAAAAGAACATTTTGTTACCCTCTGGCATCTTGTCTCCAATATGGGGCGTATAAGCCGCTAAACGCAGGGACAAATACAACACTTCCTTTGTCCGTGGCCTTCTCAGCTAGAACCTGGGACTCCTTGGCATCGCTTAAAAGACCAATGTTATCCTTGAGCCAACCTAGAGCCGCACCGGCTACAGCTACCTGAAAAGTCACAATTTGGATGCCGATTAGCTTTTACCACTTGACCTTTGTAGTCATAGTTTCCATTACTAAAAAAATTAATAGACCTTGTATTAATGTGAAACAATTCAGAAAGCAAATTTGTTAAAATAAACTGCTTCTTATGGCTACTAAAGGTACGAAACATCATCAGGATCAAAATATTTTGCCAAACAAATATTATCTTCATAAGCGTACATCAACTTTCAAATGCTAGATCATAATTAAAACTTATGATTTCATCATTCAGTCAGCCGTTCATAGTTCTCAATGGTTGCATTTCAACCAACCAAAGAAACGTAAACAAATTAAAGACAGAAGAATAATTGTTATTAAATATGGATAATCTTAGCAAGCAGTCTCAAACAAATAAGAGGAAATATAAAATAGAAACCTCAAACCCCAAGAGAATCACATTAACAGAATGGAAGGCAGAAGAAAAGCGCTCTAGGAACTTCGCGAAAGGGGAAATAAAATATACCAAAGTTAAGAAACAAAGAACTACAAATTACTTTTCATAGCATAATCTTAAAAATAACAACAAAATATTATATTACTTATATCGACCAGATTAGTGACATACTAAAGAATGGCAATATAAGGAGTACCCGTAATCGACGAGCATGTATGCGTAGATGTATGGATGTAGAAGAAGCGAGAGAGGTGTGCCAGGATCGCGCCAAATGGAAATCCATTATCTCTGCTTACCCCTCTGGGTTACGGGCGTGAGTGCATATTTATTTATTTTATTATCACTTACTATGCTCAAGTCAGCCAAGCACACACGTGCCCAATAGAGAACATAAACATATAAGGAAACAAAAAATAGAAAAATGAGGATACCATACCATACATATAAGGTACCAAAAATATTATCAGAATCTTAATAAGTGTATTAATTTTGTATTTACTTCGGGATGGGTTATACCCAGGACGATGCCTTTACTGAAAGCACATTGTGCTTGGGCACAGTGGGCGACGGCAAAGAGCGCGGCGCGGGAGTGGTCACATCAAGCTATGAGTTCCGATAGCGATGAAAGACCCGCGCTTTATTTTATTTAAGCGCGCATTAGTTTTTATTTTGTTTAGTTAGTTAATATATATTTTTAACTACTAACATAATTATTTAAATTATAGGGTGTAAAGAATTATGAAAATGTGCACGAAATGCTTAAGGTATCTAACGTCGAAGCTGATAAGGAATAATACTATGTATTCACCTAAGTAGCCATTCAATTACCGCATTGTATGTAATCATTTTTAGGGTTCCGTACCCAAAGGGTAAAACGTGACCCTATTACTAAGACTCCACTGTCCGTCCGTTTTTCTTTTATAGTTAGTTGAAATTTTCAAAGATGATGTATTTCTATTGCTGCTATAACAACAAATATTAAAATATTTAAGTGGGGCTCCCATACAACAGACATGACATTTTTTGTTAGAATCATTTAGGTGAAATTATTACACATAACACTATCTTTAAAAGATAGATATATGCCACCCCAGACTTCTTTGTACATCTTTTTAAGATATGCAATTATATATTCATCAAAATATACGAGGTTCTGTAGTAAATTATAATATAAATAAAAAATAAATAAAATAAAAATTAAATTATTTTGAACTATCTCGAAAGGTTTAGTCAGTGTTAGGAATGTAAGCGTACAAAAATATGTTTACAAATCTCTGCTTTGCGCTACCATAATACGCATGTATGAAACATAATGACATTTCTATCACTTGGTCTGTTGATGAAAACTGCACTTAAATCCGTTGCGTAGTAGTAAGTGAAAGATCTAAGGGAACAGACAGCGGAAGCGACTTTCTTTTATAATATGTAGTCACTTTGTGTCGTAACTGATACATACAAAAATATTCTTAAACATACCGATCCCTCTAAAGCATATGCTGGTTGACTTTTACTTCCCAACTGGTACGCTACAGTAGTCAGCAATCCTCGGCTTGAGTTCACTCGGATATCTCCAGTGTTGTATAATACAAAGCATCCAGTACCATAGGTGGCCTTAGCTTGGCCCTTTTGTAAGCACATCTGTCCAACCAAGGCAGCTTGTTGATCACCAAGACATCCTGATATTGGAATTCCCTGCAGTGGTCCACTTGCAATGTAGCCATAAATCTATAAACAGTGACATAAACCAGTTACTTATAACCAACTTGCTATTTACTTTCCCCAGTCAGATAAAATATCCTGTATTTATTGCCCCCGCAAATTGGCAATCGGCCCGGCCGCCATTATGGTGGTGTAATTTCGTGACATAGAACAGTCAGTGGTTAGTAACACTATCTTGCTTTCTGCTATTGTTGTCATTGTTTTAAAATGAGTAGGAAATTACTTCAGTCATGCTTTTGAAATTATTATTTCAATCATCAATGTCAAAGTTTATGATGGATAATGAAAATTAGAGAACCTTATTGACAATAATAATTCTATCAATATTATTGAACTAAATTCACTATTACGTTACGTGGATACTGGGAACGTTCGATACGTGGAACTTGCGAGGGTAATCGTAACGCAACCGTTTCTACACTTGATTGCCAGACGAATGATAATTGGGACGCTCACATTGAAACATAATGAGTTTAAAATAAAATGTGAATCGGCAAGATTGTCGAGATAAAATACAAACATAGTCTCTACATAAATATGAAATGTATTTTAATATTTTAAAATAATTCAATTAGAAATAAGTCCGTTTTATCTGTTTTTTGGTAACTTTCTGCTTTTTTACGCCAAACTTATTAGAACACAATGCGCATGCGCATGTTTAGGTCGCGTTAATAACGTGACCATTAATAATAAAAAAAACTGTTCTAATTGATGACTAGAGAATCCTAACCGATACAGTAGGTAAAGAATTTTATAGATTGCGTGGTTTACCATCGTAAACCACGCAATCTATAGTGTTATCTGCCTCTAATTATATTTAATAAATAAATTCTATTCTATTTTGCACAAATTAAAATCACCTTGTCACACAATCACAATCGTCCCTTGATTACCGACGGTGCAGTTGTCTGGTGGACAAAAAACAAACAAACAACTGCACGAAATAAACTCCAGAAATGTCAAAGACTAGCGTGCTTGGCGACTACCGGCAGCATGAAAACAACTCCTACTGCTGCCCTCGAAGCTTTGTTGAAGTTATCACCTCAGTACATACCTCTGTATATACAACAAGTAGCAATCTTAACAGCTCTACGACTTCGTACCCTAAGATTATAGAGGAATCACAAATACCCGCATACATCTGTGGATTGGATACTCTTCAAACAGAAGGCCTCATCTTAGACGCTAAACATGATCTTATCCCTAAGAAAAACGTTTTTGATAAGAACTACAGAATATAACTGCACGAGGCTAGACACAAAACAGATAACATACAGCGCGAATTGAGAATCTACACTGACGGATCCAAGACGAACGAAGGTACAGGCTCGGGTGTCTTCTCGGAAGACCTGAACATCAGGAAACACATATCTTTAGGTATCTACAACACTGTCTTCCGAGCGGAATGTATGGGTGTGATTGAAGCAGCACAAGCCATAGCAGCAAGAAAGGTAAAGGAAGAAACCATCCGGATACTATCCGACAGCATGGCGGTGCTACAGGCGCTTAATAACAACACCATCTCTTCGGGCCTCATATATGAATGCTATCAGCGACTAATTGAGGTCGAAGCTGTAAACAACATAGCCCTTCAATGGATCAAAGGTCACAGTGGATCAAGAGGAAACGATGCGGCAGACGAGTTAGATCGTAGAGGCTCTAGCAAATGAGCGACTGGACCAGAGTTTTCGACCATAAGTGGCTTATCTGCTACTTTTTTATCATAACATTTGATGTTTGATTACACTTTTTTAATAATAATTTAACATATCTGAAATTACTATAAATTGGAAAAATCATTAATTTCTCAGATTCTTATATAAATATTGTTCCTCCTAATAAAAGAGAAGCAGTGACAGAGTACTTTTATTGCCTAGTTATACTGCACTTGAAAAAATAGGATAAACCACAATAGTAATAAGGTTAGATGAAAATCTGTACCTCCGAACTGGATTTGATTTCTGGAAGAATAGATTCTGGCACTTGGAAGAATTTGAGCAATAAAGGATCCCATTTTAAGGTTTCAATGTTCATCATCATTGTTCTTGATGCATTACTGACGTCCGTAACATGTTTGCCACTGTTAGGGCCACCTGGAAATTTCACATTTATTTATATCAATAAGATTTCAAATTAATAATCAAAGGAAAGATAGACTTAAATAAATAGTGTGATTTGTAATTCTTTGGTATCTATTTGGCTCAAATATATTACTGCAGGTATGGGCAAGCTTTGACATGTTGAGGGCCAAAGATATTAGACATTAAATAATACGACAATGTTATTATAGTACAATTTGTTAAAATAACAAAACGAAATTAAAATAAATGGTACATTGTAATTAAATCGTTAAATTTGCAATTGTTACACACTACTAAAGTTAAATACACCGGAATCAATGAGACACTTGAGCTTGAATTTGGGAAACTAATCCATCGATATTTGGATTGATTCCACTGATACGAAGACGTAAAGAACTTTCCAAATTATCGTCAGTCTTGTACGATGTGTAGGTTTATTAACTTTAATCAATGAAAAGAACTGTTCACATTTATAAGTACTGCCAAACGCACAAATGAATTATCCAAGCTGCGAAACATTGTCTTTTGCTAGGTATTTTTTGTAGAAATTGTAGAAAAAAGAAAACTCTAAGTCTTCAAATTTGGATTTTAGGCCGCTTGCTCGTTTGCCACTTTATAATATAAAAAAAAAACAAACAGGCTTTCCATTGTGAATGATAAAAAAGAATTCTTCAGTCCATTTTTCTTTTAACTGGCGACCCTCTATATCTACTTCTCGTTTCTTTCCACCAGACATCATTTTTGTTTACTTTTCATACAATAAACTATATAACAAACTATAGTTTTAGTAACCACTCAAAATGCAGATAAAGTCACAAAGTAAATTGACGGTTCGAGCAGTTCGCTAGGATATCGCTTGTCCAAGTTATCACCTCGGTAGCTCAAATAGAACTGAAGAGTTATCAAAGAATAAGCCTGCAAACATCAAATCCTTTGATATTTGCCGCCTCACTGTCACTCCCATGAGCATAATAAGTACCTAGTGTAATATTTTTCAAATTGGGTTTTTTTAAAAATGTCCCACGGCCCGCGGTCTAGTTGTTGCCTATATATATATCATCATTGTTACCTGTTAAATTCCAAATTATCCAAGTGTCAACAGTACCAAAGCAACAATTGCCATTCTTCATAGCATGGTTAACAACATTGACTTTGTCGCTAAGCCACCTTAGTTTGACTGCACTGAAGTAGGGTGATAGAGGAAGACCGCATAATGGCTAAAATAGAGGATAAAAGCACATTAGAACACAAATTCCTTTATTTGAATATGAAATTTTTAGAATAGCAGTTAGCAATATATGTTTTAATAGCATACAACAACAGTACAAATTTTACCTTTAAATAGTTCTTGTTCATAGTTTTATTTGGGATACTATCTAACAATTTATCTATTGTGGTTGTTGTTCGCATATCCAACCAAACTATGGCATTGTGAAGGGGTTTACCAGTGTTTCTATCCCACACAATGGTTGTCTCTCTTTGATTTGTTACACCAACTGCTATTATATCCTGATATATAAAAAAAACACATTTAATACATATCAACATAGTTTTTCACACAATGTTAATAAGAATTTTGAAGAATCATTCTTTTTGTATACTTTAGTTCATTTTTATTTTTAAGTTATTAATATGTGTGGTTCAAGTACCAGGTGGTAATTAGTAATTGTAATTTTTTTATAACCTGCTCCTTTGCTGTCATCCTATCAATCAATATTCATACAATGCTGGACATAGGCCTCCCGTAATGTTTGTTGTAATAGTAAAAAATATAGTTTATGTAAAGTTTATGTAAAGGTTATTCAGATTATGTTATTTAAAGTACCTGCCATGTATATTTTTAAAACAGCTCAAATGCGTCAATGCAATGTGTAAATTAACCAAACTACATTTTGTAGACACTGACACTTTCAATGTGATCAAGATAGACAGTTAAATTTGGACACACATAAGCACATATTTATTTTTTTTTCTTTTTAGTACATTTAGTATCTTTCCTAAATTTATTAGCTAATTTATTTGCTTTTTGGGCTGTCCATGAAGTTATGGTAATTTATACAAATGAGTAATGTAGCAATGACTTACAACAAATAAATAAATTGCATTAGAAGGCCAGATCGATGAATACCAAAGGTTTTTTACACACACTGCTATGGTTATATATTATTAGGTTATTAGGTTAGGTTCTTAAGTCATGGAAGTGCACATTTATAGGATTAAATTAGGGTTACAAAATATACATAATATGTATAGCATAGTATTGTTGATGTTATAATTGGTAAATACATAGAAGTACAAGCCCACAATATAACTTTTAAAGTGTGTGAAGATAATGTTGGTTACATAACCATGACGAAGGTGAAAGATAAAAATGAGTAATTCCATATACTTATATTTATCTTTCAACTTTGTCTTGTTTTGTTATGTTTATATTCTTTATGTTCACTTCTACATTGAAAAAGTAGATAAGAATATATAAGGAAATTGCCTATATGATATGAAGATCAACAAAGAGACGATGAAAATATACATCACAATTAATTAGGAAGGCTTCTTTTATAAAAAAGTAATATAATAGCATACCTTAGGACTCCCACCTTGAAGAACCAATTGTTCAACAGCTTTTTCGATGCAGGTTATCACAACATCCAAAATTTCGATTGGGTCTTGCTCTACCCATCCTTCTTGAGGAAAGTGTTGAGCTAATTCTTTCTGGTGAACGGCTATTGCTTCAGATGAGTTTGCTTTAAATATTATAAAACGGGCACTAGATGTTCCTTCATCAATGGCACCAACTAAAGGGCCAAATTTTCCAAACCGTGGCATCGTGATAGAATCGCTCATTTTCTATTTATCTCCTATTTTGTTATACACGCGTTAGAGTTCGAATGCAAGATTATTGCGTAAATTGTATTCCCTGCTATAAAACTTAACAAATATAGTTAATAATACTAAGTTAAGTTATCACCAATGATTTTTTATACTGTAGAATTAGATATGTGTTATACTATAGTTAAAATTATAAGAAAAAAGAGGACAGCTACTGTTTGTTACTGTCACTGTCACTAAAGCGAAAAATGTAAACAGTGAACACATATGAAAATGATGCTAAGATAAATAATTATTTAGTATTATCCCTTAATAACCTAGAGTATCAATTTTGATACCAATCTTTTAAACCGAATGTTCACATTACTATTAGTTTTTTTATAGGTTGGCTTTACGTATTTTACTGTAGTATAATATTCTTTCCAGGTCTCATACTTGTTTTATTTATCTATGACATATTACTTGCGCGGCAAAGTGAACAAGTCTACACATTTTACTGAAAGTTTTGTTGAATACAAATTTGATATATTTTCTTTTTCTGAAGATTATAAATATACCTGTTTTTTTTTCTAAATATGTATGTAAAATAAACATTGTGTTTTTTTAGCTATTTTTCCCTTCATCTAGACCCTCAAGCAAACTCAGTAATATTTAAAAAAAACACTGTCGTAAATCAGGCTACTAAGGATTAAATATATGTGATCTGAAACACTAACACAGCTTACATAGTACACCACAGCGAATATATGGTGTACACTGAACACCCGCTCGTGTAAGGAAGGGATAAATGAACGGATATTCAAATATACAATGCGTGAAAAATACAATGCTGCCAGGTTATGGAAAATTACCCCAATAAGGTGGTAGTAGATATATATGTAAATGAAGTAAACTTCATGTAGTTTTATTGTTTCTTTTTTACTGACCACTTTAGCTGATGACATAAGTTGTGTCAGATGTAAATTATCTCAACAATATAAAATGTTGTTAATATTTCATGTTATAATTATTAAAGCTTAGAATAGTGAAATAGAATCATTAATGTTGTTTCTCTTTTCAGGTTGGTTATTTTATTTGTTAGTTTTATAAATCTTTATTAAACGTTTTTGTAAATAGTAAATAATAAAAGATTCTCTTTTCAGAGCAACACTTGGTTTTTATTTCGCCATTTCCACACAAATATCTAATGTGTGTGAAATACATATTATAAAACAACATTAATGATTCTATTTCACTATTCTAAGCTTTAATAATTATAACATGAAATATTAACAACATTTTATATTGTTGAGATAATTTATATCTGACACAACTTATGTCATCAGCTAAAGTGGTCAGTAAAAAAGAAACAATAAAACTACATGAAGTTTACTTCATTTACATATATATATTCACCGTTATGCCAGAACTTGGAGTTGTGTCGGGGTGAATGATAGCTCTAACATTTTACTCGTCAATTCACTTCGCTTTCACACGTTCGGCCACTCCCCGACATATATATTCATTCTTTTACCGAGCTTAGGCACGATTCTATACTATTCAGAGTTTTTTTTAGAAAAACACTGTTCATACGTATTCGTTTTATTTTTAACTTATAAATTTTGTTAGTTTTAGTTTATTGCGCATTAGCGCAACAATTAGTTAAATTTTCCCAAAATCACGTCTGGTATCCCTAAAATTTCTTAGCAAAATATAACCTGATCAAATCCAAGCTGGCGGAGAAGCTTAGTGTTATTTAAGGATACTACTATGTAATATGGTTGATCAATGCCACTTATAACGTGACTATAAATAACAAATTCAAGCAAGATTTATATTGTTGTCGTCACCATAAATCATTTAATATTACATGGCTACTTCTTGTCTGTGGTTTTACAAATCAAGGATTGATTCAACTGCAAAGTCTTTTTACGAATGAAATGTTACATTTTCGGATTTCCTCTCACTATGGCTCTTGTAGTCTAATATCGATCTAAGATCACCGTGTGAGTAGTAGGCGAGAATATTTCTTAAATAATTACAAGGTTTATAACTTACATTTCACTATATTAGTCACAATTATATTTGTAACCAAAGAAAGAGCGTTCCTAGCAAAGTTTGTATATTGCGATCTCATTCATTCGTGTGAGACATTATTAATAGGAAATTATGAAGATTTAAGAAAATAAAAACGAGATGTACTCAGAAAACATGATTACTTTAATTCACAAGTACAAATAATGAAGGTTCCAATATTCATCATTTACAATTATTAGATTGAGACACCTGACACCACGCATGTTACCACACCGAGCGTCGTGTCCGGACACGACCAGGGTGGGGGGTCTCCGCCAGAAAAAGCGTCCCAATTGATACGCTTTCGAGTACCAACCTTGCTAAAGGCACATCTGCATCTTTTTGTATAATAATATCATTGAAATAAAACTTTAAGGATTTGATTGCATTTATATAAAGATTTTGTTCCCGACACCGCTCATGGTCACAGTAACTGAGATGCTTAACGTCCCTCTGCCAAAGTTGCTGGCGAAGTACCATTCTTATTACTATTATTATCTGAAGACTTGAGCACCATGCAAGCAGAGGAAAGGAGGCGGGGAGGGGATCAAAAACTTGTTCCCAAAACCGTTACCTAGAGGAGATCCTCGAGCGTGGTAAATTTTTATTTTATTTTAAAAGAAATAGTTCAACGATAATGTGAAAACATAATGTGACGATTTCAACTACTATCTAATCTTCCTAACCTAATAGTAGGGACCTATTATGGGGCGATAGCATCGTTGGCTCCCGTGCTACAGCTGATACATTAAATTGGATAAGGCGAAAAACATCTGTTTTTTTAATGCCGTTAGCCTCTCCATTGTCTATCAATTGTAGCATATGGTATTTTGCGGGGAATTTTTACATGGGTTTTTGTTTTTTGTTAATTTTCCAGTGAAATCGACCTAGATATTCAAAAGTTACGACAACGGGTTGTCTGCCTGAGAAAAACTAGTTTTATGTAATGCGGCTTTGCGGACTACTGCATATCTTTAAATTATGTTTTAGTTACAATAATAATATTATTAGATTCAGAATATTAATTATAAATAATTATATTTTATAACTAATTACAACTTACAATTTATTATT
This sequence comes from Papilio elwesi, assembly GCA_029849275.1. NCBI lineage: Eukaryota > Metazoa > Arthropoda > Insecta > Lepidoptera > Papilionidae > Papilio > Papilio elwesi. Next base: position 13,494,498 of record CM056717.1, on the reverse strand, counting down.
CAACCAAATATTCTGTCTTATAAATAGAAAATAGCTTAATATTTAAGTCAGTCTCTTGGATTTAAAAAAGACATTAAATCTGATTATTGTAACTTAATCAATAAAATCGCTTTTTTTAAAACTTATTTTAGCTAAATGCGTTATTGCCTATTTTTACAAATTCATAGTAGAAAAATTCCGAAAACAGACTATAAAATAATATTGTTCTGTCTGTCTCGGTTTTTCTTAGAGAAAGAGAGAGATACCAAGTTTTATTCGAACCTTTCTGGCAGTGCGCACAGGGTGCATATTATATAGTGTGCATAAAACTCTATAAATTATTTTATTTTTATTTAATTTATGCATGGAAGACTTACAGCTAAAATGTAACATGAGTAGCATTAATATAGCAATTGTACAGCCAATAACAAGTCTTCACTTATAGATACAGATTAACAAATTTAAAAATGTGAGCAAACAAAGCATCAAAAATTCAAACAGTAAAAAGTATAGGCATATCTTTCATCAAACAATTCGAAGTCTAATATACCGCTAACTAACCACGTCTCTGTCAAAACAATAATATCATATGAATTTAATAAGACCTGTATATTATTATATATTATATTTGTATAGTAGAGAAAATGTGACAAAGCTTACTTAACACTTACACTAATCTACTATTTATTTCGGTTTACTTCCACCACAGACGATAGTGTCCTGTCCGCGCCCTGAGGTTGAAGTGGCGAAATAACATAAAATGCATTAATACTCAGATTCTGTGCCAGTGCTTGTTTCAGTATTGTGTTCTGGTTCTGCAGTGCAGACCCTACTACCACATCGAGCGGCATCTGGCATCGCATTCATTATCTCATTTCATTTATTCTGCGTTTAGCCGTCGTAGTGTTGACGCCGCCGCGTTGTACGTAACACGTGGCCTGTTGTAAAGCTGGAGGCACGTTTTTTACTGTGTCGCAATGAAGTTAGAGCACCGGTAAGCAAATATTATTTTAGTTATATATTTGACGATTATATTTGTTGTGCTAATTTTGTAGTAAACTAAACAAAGTAGAATAAATAACTTTAAAACTAAACGCTGTATGCAAAATCGAACTTTAATTCGTTGCAGCTTAGATATTTATTAGTTTGCGTAGTTTTAATTTCTGTATAAGAAAGCTTTAGAATATACGGAGGGTTTCAACTAGGGATGCCAACATTTTTGAGAAAAAAAAGTATTTGATCCTTTTATCCCTACTAATAATAATATAAATGTGAATTTAAGTTTGTTTGTTACGATTTCACGCGAAAACTACTCAACCGATCATCATGTAACTTTGTACACATATTCTTGGAGGTATTAGAAATAACATAGGATACTTTTTATGAACAAAAAATTGTATAAAAATCGAAGTTTGTATGTTCCCTATAGACTCCGAAACGGATGGACCGATTTCGATGAAATATACAGGGATTATTCAGATTGGCACATTCCTGTGTTTGGTAGCGATCGGATCAACATAAGGGTTTTTATCAATTTGAATAAATTTTTTGTGCGTTAGGCCAACGATCTTTGATTATCTTCCAACCTTAAATACAAATAGATGAATAATTCGTTTTTTATTAAATTTATTGACGATCCAGTTCTCTCTTCTCGCCACTTCATATTCAATACGTAGACTCTCAGTGAAACCTGAGGTTGAGAGAACACAAAGAAAAAAATACATTTAGTAAATTATCATCATTCGTATTTACAATCGTATGTCCAATTACAATTAAAATAAATAATTGTTCATAACACTGTCAAGAGGACTTATTGCAAAATTTTAAGATAAAACTTAATAAGTGTTACCTTACATTAACCAATTTAAGCGCGTAGGATATCAGAAAATATTATTTGAGCTAAACCTTTCGCCACATCAAATTGTTACAGAGAACAAAAATATTGCAAATAAATATGACTATCCGAGTAAAAAAACTTGGCAGTATATTAAACTGGCGGTTACAAAAGTTTGATTGGATAAATATGTATAGTAACATTATTTAACTTCACATAAGTCGGGCGTCATACCATCGGACTGGCTCAAATGTACTTTTGTTACCTTGCCTAAAGTTGCTTCTGCGAAGAAATGCAATTAATGTAGAGCGATCATCTCCTTAATGAGTCGTATCTTAAAATTATTTGTGAAAGTGGTTCATAAAAGAATCTTTAGCAAATGAGAGGACTAAATTTCAAGATAACAGTTGTCAATTGATTAGGAACAATAGATGCACGTTTCGGGTATCAAATCTTAATACAGATATGCTGGGACGTGAATCAAGACGTGTCTGTGTGGTTTATCGATTATGAAAAAGCATTTGATAGAGTACAGCATGCTAAAATAATCGATATAATTCAATATATCGGCCTCGACTCTCAGGACGTACGGTTCATTAAATATCTCTATTGGAACCAAAAGGCGAATGTACGAAGGAATTGACGGATGAAGCAGAAATCTTAGTAGGAGTACGCCAAGGATCTATTTTATTGCCGATCCTGTTTAGCTTCAGAGAAGATCAGTTGGATATAGGCATAACAGTCAATGGCCAGATTATTATCAATATCCGTTATGCCGACGACACTGTATGAATTGCATCAACAACAGTTGAAATTAAGGTCCTACTTGATAAATTTCAGTCTGTCAGTTCCATGTATGGTCAAAATCAACGCCAAGAAAACCAAACCAGTCTCGAAATAAGGTGGCGTATAGAGCGAGCCGCTTTCTTTAGGCAGTCACTTCTGTGCAATAAAAAGCTCAAATCGCTATGTTTCCTCCATTCTCATGTACGGTGAGAATGGATTCCTTGCAGAATCGATGTGCAAGAAAATTGATATCTTCAAATGTTTGTATACAGGAGAAGGTTAAGAATATCCTGGAGAGAAAAAGTTAAAAATGTAACCGTGTTAAAGCGCATGAAGAAATAACAAGAATACACAATAAAGAAAATAAAGCTGGAATATTTAGGCCACATAATGAGGAACGCAAAATAGGGACTGCTGTAGCTCATCGTACAGAGAAAGATTCAAGGAAAGCGAAGTGCGGGCCGAAGAATAATATCCTGGCTAAAGAATCTACGCCAGTGGTTCGGAACTAAAAGAAGAAGATTGGATACTAAAAAAATTCTTGTGATCGTGTTTTGAAGCTTTAATTTCTAAACAAATCTTCCTTCCACAAAAAAATAACTTAGTAAGGCGTGTTTCGGGATCTTGTAAAAATATATTTTTATCATTATATTTGGTCATATCCGACATTTACCTTTCTGACCAGTAATCATTTTTTTTTGATGTTTTAGATAAAACATAACGCACTAAACTGATAAATTCGATGAAATATTTGAAAATTAAATATTCGAAATAGTTAATAAATAGAATAAATATTAGTTATGTACGTACAATGCGGTATTTTAAAAGACGATAAGACTTAGACGGATACTGTATAAAACGTTATCAAAGTAAATACGTTAGTTACAACATTTCATGCACATTATGATATGATAGTCCTTTACGTCATATATCATAATTGATTATTTTAGGAGTTATCGCAAAATAGAAAAAGGCGCGCGAAAATAAAATCAAACGCAGGTGTCTCAACAATGTGACTGCTCGCTTGTTGCGAAAGTTTTATGTGCTTCTGGTTCGACCCAGCAATCAATTTATACAACTAATACGTTTACTCAAGATAAATCAACGAGAACGAAATTTGTTGGGTCAAAAAAATGTTACTTACTAGTTATTTTATTAATTATGAATTATTATATTATAATATATTATAAATAATATAATATATATATGAATTATCATGAACAATTAGAGTACCTCGCAATTATTAACAGTTTTACATTACATTTTCACATTTCACTCATGTGATCAATCAAGACTCATGGTATTGCCTAATAACAAAGATCAGCAACTTAAGAAACAAAATATTTAGGCAAATTAAGTGACCAAAACCTTAACAATAAAGAGCATATTACATACATCAAAAATTATGTTTTGTGGAAAATTGATCTTTAACTATAGTATACACTAGTAGCCATCATCAGAAGTTGACATGGCGGTTGGTTCAAATAATGACCACTAAAGAACAATCAATTGATTTTTAATCAGGTTGCTAGTTTTCTGCACGTTATAATTAAAAGATCACACGCACAAAGTCACACACGGATGACAATTAACTTAGTTCTTAAAAAGATTAGGTGGAACGTTAGCGATTCGTCGGGTCTGCCAGCCCCAGTTGCTCATAGACTGCAGCTGCACGCTCCGCTAGATTGACAGCTCGATGTCAATCTCGTTCCGACGTATTTTGATACAGATAATAATCGGTGCGCCGTCAAGTATTAATAAAATAATTTTATCTCTCTTTCTCTCTCTCTCTTCTGCATGTGTCTATTCTTCTTTTTCGCACATTTTTCTACTTCTTCTTTTATTTATTCTCACATTCAGGCATCCTGAATAAATAAATATGCACTCAAGCCCGTAACACAGAGGGGTAGGCAGAGATAATGGATCTGGCATACCTCTCTTGCTTCTTTTACATCCATACATCTACGCATACATGCTCTTTTACGGGTACTCCTTATATCGCCCTTCTTTAGTATGTCACTAATCTGGTCGATATAAGTTCTCCTTGCCCCTGCCAATGCTGCCACTCACTTTTGCAACATAAATTTGTTTCGTTACTATCTCTTCATTCATTTCATTTCAACATGCCCGAACCACCGAAGTAGGAGCATACCTTTCTCAATTCTAGTCACAACATCCACTTTTAAGCGACACTCATCTCTTATAGCAATATTTTTAATCCTATCATTTAATGTCACGTCTAACATACTTCTTAATGATCGCATCTTAATGGCATTAACTCTACTAGGATGCTTTTCTGCCAAACCTAGCTCTCACTTCCATACATTAATGTGGGGACTAGTACAGCATTGTGTATTGCCAGGTGAGCCTTCGTAGACACATTCTGACTCCTCACTACTGTACCTATAGCCCCATTCATTTTATTTCCCGCATTCACTCGTCGTTCGACCTCTTTGCCGTTAACATTTATATCAATGACTGTCATACTTTTCAAACACCATAACTTTCAATTTGTCTACATTCATCTCTCTCCTTTTGATACGCACGTCCATCAAGTGACAGCTAGACCAAGTTCTCTTTCCAATGGCACCTGTCTGATCAGTTACAGCCAACAAAACTGATCAGACAGGTGAGTCCAGTTTCGCGGTCACTTTGAAGGCAAGGCCAAGTTGGCCTCTAAAAACCTGGGTGTACTCAGTAGAGCGAAGCAGTATTTCCGGCCAGGCCACCGCCTTCAGTTATACAAGGCGTAAGTTCAGCCCCACATGGAATACTACACGCATCTCTGGGCGGGAGCAACCCAATACCAGCTTCTTCCAATTGACCGCATACAACGGAGAGCGACTCAAATTGTCAACAACCGAGCTCTTACCGATCGGATTGATACTCTGACCTTGGGGAGGGACGTCAGCTCCCTCTGCATTTTTTATCGTATATACCACGGGGAGTGTTCCGAAGAACTGTTTGGAACGATTCTTGTCGCCTCGTTTCGTCATCGGACTACACGACAGACCGCCAGGTACAGTCCACACGATCTGGATGTTGAGGAATAACAGAGAAAACCGCTTCTCATTTCCTGCCATGCACAGTCGCGTTGTGGAATGGTGTGTCCTCGGAGGTATTTCCAAACCAGTATGATTTAGGGTCCTTCATGAAGCGAGCCTATTTATGCCTCAAGGGCCGGCAACCCATCTGCAGTTCCTCTGGTGTTTGCGGGTGTCCTTGGGCTGTGATCATCTCGGTGCTCACGTTTGCCCCCTTCTCTTATAAAAAAAACGCTGGTGCCCTGACAGCATGCGCGCGCGCGTGATATCCTTTCTAAGAATCGGGGCTCACGGAGAGGGAATTACCTAGAGCGCGCAGGCGAGGAGACTGTCAGGGCACCCCCGGAGCGCGCCCAGTCCGCGAGGTGGCGTTTTGTCAGCAACGCGGCGCTACGATATGCAAAAAAAAGTACAATCTCATCCAAAAACGTTTATTTACAATAAAAAAACCAATAAAAAGTATATTATAATTTATTTATTATATATTATATACAACATAACATGTTACTTAGTTACCATTTTTTTAGACCAATAATAAGAGAAGTTGACTCAGTCACTATGCTACATCTGCTAATGGCATAGAATGAAAAAAAAGTAACATTAAATTTATAGTCAGGTTGTACAAAGAACATCGACAGTCTGATATTTAAAAAATGTATGAATAATTTAGTTTTCCATATGTACAGAGAACATAATAAATAAACAAAGTACTTGTCATCACGCCATTTTCATCAAAAATCCGCAGCACGACTCCTACAGGCACCGCTGTGCTGTGAAAATAAATGCTATTATACAATTTATATTTTATATCACCAGATGGTTACTAATTTCTTCATATTTACTCATAAACATTCTACACTATATACTGTCAACATTACATACAAGGAGGAGGCCACCCAAATGCAATAAACCTTGACATCAGAGCTTGAATACCTACACAATTGGTAGTAGTAGTAGTAATACACCAAAAAGAATAAATAATCTACCAATACCATAAGGTTGCATACACTGACTCAAGCCTTATGTAATGTAAATATGATTACATGATATATATACAACTCTGATAACTCCCAAGAGAATGTAATTAAAAATAAAAAGGATTCCTAATGGGTAAAAAGTATCTAAATCAATTCTTAAAATAATTCTTAATATATATATATATATATATATATATATATATATATATATATATATATATATATATATAATGATTATTGAAATGTTATCCATGAATCCACTTTTTTAGAATATTCCCCACTGCAGCGAAACAGACCTCCTGTCAGAGAGAGGTATATGTGAATATTTAATAATTGATATTGAACATTTAATAATTTGTAATCATAATAAAACTAAACAGGGATACAACCTCATTGTCGAGCTTGTCACCACTCATCTCCTCATCATTCCTTCCAGGAGGTCGAGGAACTCCGCAGACTCCTCCAAATTGCCATGCTTTAGAAAAAAAGAGAAAACTGTTGCAATAGTGCTTACCTATTTTGTCTAGTCATTTACCTATTTTGTTATAAAAAAAATATATAAAATTTCAATTCTATTAACAATAACAAAGTTATAATGTTGAAGTAAATATATTTTACTTTTATTTCACTATTAATGAACATATGCGCTATTACATAGTTGTGTCAATGAGTTCTTATCACTTTGTGTAATACTTTTACTGTATTTACCAACAAACTTTTTTATAAATCATTTGGAAATCAGTAACATGCTAATAGCTAACAGATTTTTTTCGGTGGTTATCTTATAGTTATTACGATGAACATCTTACAACCAATTCTACTATATATATAATATATAGAACCGTAATAAGCAGAATAACCACTTTACTAATAAAAAATCTGTTTTTAACTGGATTTATGTCGAGTAATTACTAACTTACTTCAAATAAATCCGATAAAATGTACGAATAAGACGCGCACCACACACACTCACAACTCGTCGCTAATACTGATACTAGCGCGCGAAATGGTCGCAACGCACTTTTTACTTCACACACCGAAAGGGTCATAACCGAGCAAAGATTATAGAACATTCTAATGTCGGAATGTAGGAAATTTATCAAATATGATTTTTTTTATTAAAATATGAAATTAATCAATATCGGCAATGTTATCTAAATTATAAACTAAATCGTTTATAATTTGATAAGATTGATGTATGTATTTATTTCAACCATCAAATAAAAATAACCATAGAGCTTACATATACTTCTAAAGTTAAAATCTAGATGGCAGTGCTCACTTTTTGAACCCGCTATTGTTTGTCCAAGTCTAGGACATGATATACTGCGGAGTATGCTGACAAGCGCTAGTATTAATGGCATACGCCATAAATGCTAATATATTTTTGGTATGTCATTGATACTCCGAATATAAAACAGATAAAATATATGGATTAGCGATCGAGAGTAGCGTTGTATCGATATAGATACTTAGGATCGCAACACAGTGTATGAGTGTTTCCTTCGATCCAAGTGTCGATTCGTTGATACGATCTAGAGGATCGTTCCGATATCGACCATACAGTAAACTAACTTTTTTGAGCCTCTCGTTCAAAATTTCATTTTGTTTATAAATTTAAGTCTAAAAACCTGTTATGTGTAAAAGATGAGTCAAATATGAACAAGAATAGATACAAGGTTTCTTGTTTTTATAATTTACTAGTGATCCGCCCTGGCTTCGCCCGGGTAGCCGTTTCGGAATCTATACGGAACATCGTCTTTTATATATGTAGATATGCACCCGTAAAAAAACAAAACGTATCCCATGGGAACCGTACATTTATCAGGGATAAAAATAGCCTATGTGCTATTCCCGATTATAATCTATCCCTGTTCAAAATTTCATTTCGATCCGTTCATCACATGTAAACATTTGCTATACTTTAACTATTAATTAAAAATTATATTTTTTAATTATTTATATTTGACCGACGACACCCTGTGTAAATAGATAATAGCCACTCAATGACACAATCACTTAAAATCATATCCCTTTTACTCATATTCGGCGTAGGTATTCTTTCACACGCAATAAATAGTATTGAAAATAGTGACGACCTCTATTGAAGCTAACTCTACAGTGTAAGATGTAGAGACTACACTTTTTAAAAAGAGAGCCCTCTGCCTTACCATTCCACAAATCCTATTCACTTTTCTCTTTTTCTTTCTTATAATCTAGATGTCGCTCTAAATCTTTGTTTCATTTGCTTTAAAAATCTTCTCTATTCTGGCACAAGCGTGTGTGTATGCTGCGTTTTGTAGCAACTTCAACATAAAAGGACGATGCCGATTTTTGTATGGGCATCGGCATTGGTATCAAACTTAATGTACATTGATGATTTTGGCCAACAGATTTTAACTTTAAACGGATTAATCCTGGGTACCTAACAGTTTGAAAAACAAGGTTCGGTTAGTTTGACGGTCAGAGAATGCCGTTAGTATTATGTCCGCCTTAAAAAGTTAACAGTTGAATGAAATAAACAAATAAAAGTACTATTTGAACTATGCTTCTACATAAAATATATGATTACATGTTTAATTATAATGTAGGTATTTACTAACTTATGGAGGCGAGGTATAAAATCAAACCAATGAGTTGGACGATTATTGATAATTATTTAATACATACCACATTCGATTATATTACAGAAATGCAGTGCTGTCTGTGCAGTGAGATTAATTTATAATTACTTAGATCAATATTCTTGAATTGGCAACAAAATATTGTCTAAAAATCTAGTTGGTGCTTGTATGTTATTTTGGTTTCTTGCCCAACCATGGTACCAGATTAATTTCATAACACGACAACAGCAACCAACGGTCCTATTCCCCACAAGACAGCTACAATAATAACCTAAAATAGCTTCTAGAGGAGCATCACCATTAAATTCAGTGTCAAACAATATATAAAAAAAGTAAAATCTCTGGGAAACATATCGAGACTTAATTCTTCCTCTTAATAAAAAAGGGTTATTTCCACCAATCCGTAATATCTATTCTTTGGATTGTTCTAAATCTGGACACACTTCAACCTCATACATGCCATTTACCCTCACATGTTCACCAAAGTATGAACGGGCTTGTTTCACTTGATATGGGCCTCATGCAAATAGAATGAGATCATTATATGTGAAAACAGGGAAATTATTTAATTGAGGCAGGTTACCATCAATACGGCAAAACATAACCCGCCTTCTATTTATATTTTACTCTACAATGAATTGCCCTAGATGATTAGGTTCATCCATAAAACGTAAGGCTCTTTGGATTATGCTTTCAGCATTGGGGCTATCTACCACAGGATGGAACTTATTTAAAAGAGCCCCAGCAATCCTGAAATGAGCCATAAAATGTGTATGTGCCCTGTTGAAGTATTTTTGTCTGAAAAGTTTAAAATCTCTTTTAACCTGCCATTTACCACTTCCACCACCCATCTATTTAAAGTCACCTTGCGGCTAAAAAGGTAGTGCTTGCCCCATCATTTAACAACTCAGGCTTGTATACCGAATAATTACAATTTTCAAGATAAGTGGCTTCAGGGATGCCATACCATTGTATGGCATCCCTGAAGCCTCTTTCTAAAACAATTACATTGTTTTCTTTGAAAAGTCTGCGGAATGGCCCATTTTCATTTTCAAACAAGTTTGTCATAATTTCAGGATCAGTTTGGGTGGCAGCATATGGGCTTACTGCATCAATTATATGGCAATCAGTATTTCCACTAATCGCAACGCCTTCCAGTGGCGACAGCGCCATCTATAGCGAGTTGTCACCAGGGGCGGTCATCGCCATTTTGCCTTCATAGAAGTCTCTCACAAGGAGCCCTTATTTGGATGCTGTGAATCGTCTCTGCTCAATAATACAAGTTTTATTTTTATGTAAAACATGCACTAATATCGGCATGTGACGATGCACAGCATCTGTGAGAGACGTGTTTATTCCTCCTGGTGAATGTCAACGACGGTATGTGAGATGGATGATAAAGATAACCCTCACTGCACTGGGCTTCTGATAATAATAAAAAAGGGCATTATTACACTCAGCTGTCCGACTCTGTGTTCCCAGTTCCAGAACCTTTCTCAACCAAAATACGGGACAGGACGGGCTGGATGGCGTGGTTTGTAAGATACTTGCTTTTCACGCCACAGGTCGTGGGTTCTATTCCCACCCAGGACAAACGTTTGTGTGCATGAACATGTCTGTCCTGAGTCTGGGTGTAATTATCTATTTAAGTATGTATTTACAAAAAAAGAAAAGTAGTATATGTAGTATATCAGTTATCTGGTTCCCATAGCACAAGCTCTGCTTAGCTTGGGATCAGATGGCCGTGTGTGAATATGTCATAGGATATTAAAAAAAAGATATTAATATCGCTATGTATGCGCAATAGCTTCCAACTTGATTGCCTAGGAGTGGCCGTATTGGTCTTGGAGCCGAAGGCTGGGCTTCTTTGCTCTTGGATTTTGTAGAGAGATTGCTTTTAAAATATGTTTTACTAAGAAATTTGAATTTAAGTCAATGTTATTTAACGTTTTCCCAAAAGTTAGAACGACCGACTTATGTAACAGTATAGTGGGGTAAGCAAGTCTCTCTTCAAGGTACAAATACGCTTAGAATTTAGACAAACTAATTTCGTGAGAATGCTTATAGTCAAAATTATTTTCTCCACACCACCTGATCCACCTTGCCCAGGCTGGCTTGTAGGTTCTTAGCGTGGATTGTCTCCAGGTAGATCTGAGCAAGGCTCTCTCCGCGTCGGTCCAGGAGCCTGTGATGTCACTCCACCCCCAATACAGCTATATAGTAGTAGTAGTAGTAGTATACAGCAATCCAGACATATAGCTCAAAATTGCGCCGAGTTGTCTCGACAATCGCTTGTGACATACTTCTGTGCAACCCTCGTATTCTTTGTGGCAAATAGATCGATTTGAGGAGTCCCAAATATCCGAAAAACTTCCATCAGTGCAGGCCGAAGAAGGTGCCACTCGGCTGCTTGCCTCCCGCGGGATAATCTGTCCGCTATGTCGTTGTATTTGCCGGGTAGGTATTCCGCCGTCATTGTGATGTTCCATCTGTCCAGTAGGATCAGGAGTTGGTATATCAAGTTCAGCAGGCCCACTAATCGTGTACCTCCTTCCTTGCGGGTGTAAGATACAACATGGCGGCGCCGATGCAACCTGAATTTTCGTACTGCAGCAATAATGGCAAACATTTCTTTGCGGTTGCAGTGCCGTTGACTCTGGTGGGGCGACCATGTGCCCCTTTTGTCATCCAACTGCGCTCCCCACTCGTAGTCTGCCGCATCCGTTGTCAGAAAATGGTGTATCAGAGTGGGATGTAAGTTACTCGCCACCTTCTGGGCTTTCAAGGCTTCCATCCACCACTCCAGGTCCTATACCACTAGGGCTGGGATTTTGTATTGGTTGCGGGGCATCTGTTTGCTTAGAACTCGCGAGTGCCGTTGATGTTGGCGGCAATGTAGCTTTCCCCTTGGTATTACATAATTCGCGAAATTTAGAGTCCCTAGGATTACTTGTGACTCCTAGAGCGACATCGTTTCCTTGCGTATAACTTTCAGTTACATTTCACTGAAAGTTATACGCAAGGAAACGATGCGTATGCAATAAGTTCTATTGAAGTTATTGCAAATTGTAAGTGGATGCAATAACTTATATTGAAGTTATTGCCTCCACTTTTTTCTGTGACAAGCTCTTGATATCACGGGCAATATTCCACGTCAGTCCAAGGTATTCTAACTCTTGTACAGGATCTATTATCAATTTTTCGAAATTTATAGTCCATCATAGTCTCCGTAAAGTTCTTATTGTAGTCCTTGTCTGACCTTGGAGGAGAGTGAGCGACTGATTTACGAGCAGAAAATCGTCTAGGTAGACTATGATTCGTATGCCTCTGTTTCGAAGGTACTGAGCGACCCATTTCGTTGGGACTGCGACGTTTTCGGGGGCACATGATAGTCCGAAGGGCTGACAAGTCATTTGGAGTGCTTGACTTTTACAACAAAAACAGTCTCAGAAACCTTTGCTGAGACTGAGCGATGGGCACGTGCAAGTAAGCAGATGAAAGGTCTAACTCTATCATCCAGTCGTCCTTCTGAAGGAACTGAGGGATGTGAAACTGTGAAATCAGATTGAATGGTTTTGGTATAATATATTCGCACAGCCGCATTGTGAGATCATCTCATCGCCAGTGGTATTTCCAATCCAATATGACTTAGGGTCTTTCAAGAAGCAAGCGCTAAAACAAACTCATTAATATCCGAAAACCCTGCCAACTATGTGGCCTTATGGGCTTTGTCGCTGGCGACAACGGTGTGTGGTTTGGCTGTGAAGTATTTTTTCCCAACCTGATCCATGATTATTGCATCACCTCAGTAGTCTAGCCTAGGTCTTCGATGGTCATAGCGGAACGTACCGAGCGAGATTATTTTGTAGGTGGCGGCATCTACAACTAACTTGGCATGACCGGATCAGGATGTGTAATGATACACATCCTGGCTCGAACAGAGTGTGCTTGAAAGCACACTCTCTCGACGCCGTAGGTGAACGTTCGATTACTTACGAAGAACTCTCGAATTAGGCATACGAAACGATCAGGCACTCCATACTTATGTAATTTGTACGCGTATATGAGTCCATTGTGCCAGACTATATCGAACGCTTTGACAAAGTCGAGAAAGATTGCTCCGGTGTTAGAGCCGTGTTGCCGTTTGGTAAGGATGTCCTTCGTGATGCGGTGCACTTGATGAACTCAAATGAATGGCACGAATGCCGAATTGTTCGAGGATTCGTAGTGCTTTAGTGTGTGTAGTGTTCATAATGTTACGTAGAAGGATTAACATTTACATTTGTCTCATTTAAAACATTAAAACTTGTTGGGTACTTTTTAAAACTACGCTCAAGGGGGGTGAAGCACGTTTCCCCCCAAGTAACAATCTTGGCTCCGCCAATAAATCGACGTGAGTGTACTTGAAAATGATTTTAAAACCGACTACAAAGTGTCCGCATATATTAAATAGGTTAACTTAGTCTCCCTTAGCGGATTCGGAGCGGACGAGGAAAGCGAAATCTAATATATCTCCTATATCTTCAATACAGGTTATTGATGTTTAATTTATTGATGTTCTTTATTTTGCTTACACCTTATACCCATTTACAGGACTTTTTGGCTTGAATATAGACATATCTCTAAACTGATATTGCGTGTGATGAGAAATGTGAAAACTATGCCAATAATTGAACATGTTGTTGTTTCGTAGAAAACAACAAAAATGCATACAAAACAAAATTAATTTACCTTTCAATTTGTATTAAAAAAATCACTTTTATTTTGTCAACTTATCAACTTTTATTATTGGCTACTTCTCATATAGACAGTTTTCACAATTTAATTTCGCAAGGATGCTAAAAGAACCTACCAATAATTGGATATTTTGCCTTCCTAATATTACAATAAATAAAATACTTTGTGTTATCATCCACTTCCGGGACCACTACAGCACCAAGGAAATACTAGACACAATCGGAACACCAGTGTATAAATTAATGAAATAATGTACAAATCACTCATTTAGCAATTTGATCAAACAATAATAACGTATAAATATTTAACTTGAATTTATTTTATATTAATGTAATTAAAGAGTAGCTTTTTGTCAATTTAAGTAGTTGAAGTAATTATGTTGACTTCGGTAGTTTAGCCTTTAAAAGCAAGATGTCGCGGCTGATGAGACACACTTTACTGTCGAACTTAGTGTAAGGCGAAGTTCTGCCCGAATAAACATGAAAAGTAAATACGAAGTACTTACTAAACCCCTCCAACCTGACCTTCTGTAATATTTGTCAAAAAAGTTTGTTTTAACTTGCATTCTTAGGAGAATCTACAGTATATTAGAATATACTGTAGATGGCGTTGGGAAGGCGTATGATACGCAGTGGATTGATATGACATAATAGGCTGATGATTATGATAATATTATATTGCTACTAGGCACGTGATAATTTCATTAAGATCTTTGGAAGGCGAATAGGACTTTCCTCCATATGAATTTGAACGATGCTGAAGCAAATAAGAGCCATCTTTTGACAAATGATCTAACTTGCACGTTTGGCGCTACACTATTTAATGAATACTGTGGTTATACTTACGAAATTCCTCTGCTAGAGGTCTCTGTGAGTTTGATTTTTACGTATAAAGTTTTTTCCTTGTGCACCTGATTTGCCTTTATAAAACTTAGAATAGTAAGTAGTGTTTATATCTTTCAAAAGCGCGTTTGATTTACAAAGTAGCAGTACTTTGTAAATCAGACGCGCTCGAGGAGGTACAGATATACTCCCTTTGGCTCTCGTACCATAAGATTTAAGATTCATGCGATATTTTTCACTTACATATTATAATACAAATAATAGCAGATATGCCATTAGCGGTCGAAAAGTAGACTCGAAAAGCGTTCATATTAGGACGCCTTTTTTCTAAAAATTACGTCATGTGCTTACATTTACGCTATGACGAGTACTAGCTTACACACTAGCTGTCATCTTTCTTTGTATTATTTTAAGTATGCTATCATTTTTACATTGTGTGAATGTTGATGTCACTGGTGTCACTGTCTATGGAACACTTGACCGATGATTTTATATGAGTATAACATATGATAACATGTATTCTATAAAATATAATATATTGTCCACTTATACGCACTTGACTAATTATTTTATAATATAAAATGTAGTATCAAAAATAATTGCAATTGAAGTTTTCTTCAATTTTAGACATCTTTGACACTTGGTAGCCAGGCGTTTTTTTGTATGTAAAATTTTGCGGTTTTTTTATTTTATTGTTGTATAATATTGAATTGTTTTCGATATTTTCCTTACCGATTTACTTTCGATACCTTTTCGATATTGTACGACCTAATAGCATTTATCAAAAATTTGTTAAATAAACGTAACAAAGTCATGGAGTCTTTTATATTCTCAACCAACTCTTATTTAATGTCTAGATTAGCTATTCCCATCATAAAAATAGCATATGTTCCCATTCACGATGGTTGAAAAAGTAAAAAAAAACATAATTTCGTTTATTCTGTTTTGAAATTTAATTTTTATTTCAATGTGATTCTATTGCATAGAATATAGGTAAATAGAAACATAAGGTCAAGGACATGGCAAAGATGATGCATGCAATTACGCCTTCAAGACATTCCGTAATTGGGCATAACCAATAATGACCTGGAGGGTTGATAAGTACCCGTATATGGATAAAAAAACTTTATTTTTTGAAACATTTATATTTCTACATAGTCCTTTTATTTACTTCTAACTACAACGTTATTATCTTATATTATTCTCCCTTAAGTCTATAAATATTCGTCGCATCGTTATTCAAGCTCTAATAAGTTTCCTTACAGCGCTGCCAAATTGACCACCGCTATATCGAGGTGTTGAGATTCCTTTACAACGCTGCGACAATGACTGTGCGAATCCAGGACACGCAGTGTAAGCCTATCAAGCTGCAGCGAGATGGCGTCTCTCCGAAACTGTTCACCGCTGCACTTGAAGATATCTTTAAGATGCTGGACTGGAAAATGCAAGGAATCTGCGTCAACGGTGAATACATCTCGCACTTTCGGTTTGCTGATGACGTGGTCTTAATGGCTGAATCGCTGGAGGATCTCAGTCGAATGCTCAACGATCTCAATGCTGCTTCCCGATGCATGGGGCTACAGATGAACCTCGATAAGACGAAAGTCACGTTCAACGAGCGTATCGTCCCTGGCCCAGTTACCATCGGGAATGCAGTTATTGAAGAGGTAAAAGACTATGTCTACCTCGGACAGGCCATTCGCCTTGGCCGGGGTAACTTCAACAAAGAGATCGACAGACGCATTCGACTAGGCTGGGCAGCATTCGGGAAATTCCGCTCTATCCTCACCTTGCAAATACCTCAATGCCTAAAGACGAAAGTCTTTAACCAGTGCGTCCTCCCCGCAATGATCTACGGCGCAGAGACTTGGACGCTGACGGTAGGGCTGGTCCATAATTTAAAAGTCGCACAGCGATCGATGGAGAGAACTATGCTCGGTGTTTCTCTAAGGGATAGAATCCGGAACGAAAAAATTCGACGGACAACTAAGGTAGGCGACATAGTTCTTAAAGTCAAAAGGCTGAAGTGGCAATGGGCTGGTCATATCTGTCGAGCGAGCGCCGTCAGACGGGGGAGGAAAATCCTGGAATGGAGGTAATTCATGGATGGGGACCAGAAGTGTGGGACGCCCTCCTTTCAGATGGACCGCATACTGTGGAAGGCATTGGGGAAGGCCTATGTCCAGCAGTGGTTAATTAGGCTGATGATGATCACGATGATGAATAAGGTATCCATATTTCTGAAAGTCATTAGAATAGGCGTCAATGTCAACGGTAAGTGACTTGGATCAACTCTTGAGTTACTGCTTACCACCAAACCATTTTTCAGGTGGAGAAAGAAATAGAAATCGTATGGGGCCAATCAGGAGAACAGTAGTACTTAGAGTACCCATAAATTTTGTTGAGTATATACATTTATTGCCAAGGACTAGCAAGGTATATTACACGCGCCGTCAGCTATACGCATACGAAATACTTAAAAACTAAACTTATGGTTGGAATTCGATAATAATTGATGATTAATTATCAATGAAATTCTTTCACAAATCTATAGATTTATGATTCATCAGTTATCTTATGCCGAATATGTGATCGTCAATGCAAAATAATTTCTTAGACAAAGCATTACTGA
Source organism: Papilio elwesi (assembly GCA_029849275.1). NCBI lineage: Eukaryota > Metazoa > Arthropoda > Insecta > Lepidoptera > Papilionidae > Papilio > Papilio elwesi. Next base: position 13,477,043 of record CM056717.1, on the reverse strand, counting down.
TAGTCTTAAACTACTGTTTCCATTACGAACAATGGAATGTAAATTGTATCTTATGGCATTTCACGAAGATAACAATTGTTGTTTAAATTTTTTTGTTATCTAAAAAAATGTTCACTCGGCACTTTTTTGTAGAGAAAATCAAACTACCGTCGTAAAAAGATAGGTATAAATATTGAGGTAAATTATTATAATGACCAATTTATTGTGAACCGACAAGAATTTTTACATTTAAGGTGTGTTTGTATCGGAACTGTACAATAAACAGTAACAACAATTAACAGTAACATATGAATCAGTGGTAATCGCAGTAATCTAATTTGAAAGAGGACGAAAAAGGTGAGAATAGTTTGAGGGATACGGTTGTCTTGAACTTGCACAGAATAAAAATAAAAGACAAATGCTATTTTTTTTAATATCATGGATTTCGATCCAGGACTACCTCGTTTTTGCATAGCCTGAAAGGAGTAAAAAAATGAAGACTTTATTTTATTACACTCTCCAGTGTCAATGTTTTATGACCTTTACGAGATTTCTTACAATAATTAAAGTTAAAATTTCACCCAAGCAAAAAACAACCGGGGCAAGCTGAATAAAAGTCCTTAAAAAGAAGCATTCCGGATAAAAAAAATCGGGGGGTTTACGTGAACGGTAGAGAAGTAAATATTACAATAGTGTTTTTTAATATACCATACTCCAGGTTTAATGTATGTAAAATAATTGAATATAGGCAATCGTTGATAGCAGTAACTTACTGTAATATATGTAAAATTTATAATGATAAATAATAATATTAATGTGTATCTCTTACGAGATTCTAATTACAAGATATTTTTCATTTTATTGATTATATATGATTTGAGGGTCTACTTAATCAAGCTCAAATACTTCGAATGACGTATTAATACATTAAATTTAATACATAATAACAAGTGTGTGAAAAAAAATGTTGGTAGTCATTTGTTTGACTAGAATGAAGAATTGCATCTAAAGAAACATGCCATTAGCGTTGCATTAAGGCAGGATGGCACGAGCGTTCTAGTAAATTAGTGCTTTAGTTGGTTGCCTTTTGTTTCTTTTTAGCACTTTACCTCGCATTGTTAAATTCCTTATGTAACAGCACGTTTTCGTCTCTCTCTCTCTGTCTAGCACTTTGTATAGCAATTATTTTGTGAATGTAGTTGAATACCTTTTAGTAAAACTTGCCTGGTAAATACATTGAAGTATTTTATCATATAACACATTTTAAGTAAAATATACTATCACAATTAGATGGATACTTGATACCAGACTGTGTTTGGTTTAAAGGTTATTTATGTAGGAACCAGGTACACTATTAAGAGGGTAAAAAATCCTAGTAAACCATCTCATGTACGGTAAGTACTTACCGTACATGAGATGGATTCCTTAAGAATTTTCTATATTCACCAACAACAACTGGCCAATATTTGTGACTGGTCTTTAGTTTGAAGTGGTTTTTATTCAGATGCGGTATGTAATGGTGTTTTGTCGATACTTATTTCATGCAAGGTATCGAATCTATGAGACAAAACGTATTTTAATTTCAGTACGTATTGGATATTGACATTTACTGCACCATTGAGTAACATTAATTCTTGTGGTATTAAATTGCCTTCAAGAGACGTGTCACTAATGCCTACGCAAAGATAGAGTCGTGTTTGTTACGATTAACCTACCGTCTACTTTTTTTCTATTTCTATCAGATTTATTTGATTCACATTCATTATTTCAAAGCTAGAAAATTGTTATATCATAAAACAATAGATAATAATGTTATCATTCTCAATAAAATGTGACATGACATGACTAACATGTACGACGCGTCATCATCGAATTTAACATTAACATAAAGAAAAAAATAATTATGTAAGAGTGATTGAAAAAGTTTATCAGTAAACACTAATAAACTTTTACAATCACGATTTTATAATCAACTTACCAATAAGATTCTTTTCCCTTTGAGATTATCCCCTCTTCCGCCAATTAAAGGCAAGCAACACATCTGCAGCTCATTAGTTTGAACCGTGAACATCAGGCGAACCGCTTGCTCGTTGCCACCTTCTACAAAAAAGGACAAATTATAAAACTAACTTCTTTGTGTGATCAGTATCATACATAGGAAATCGCACTTGGTATTCATAATCGCCTTGCTGGTACATACATGGCATTGCTTACCGTCCGCTTCTCATGTCTCTGCGCTATGTTTAAGTATTTATATGTTATTTGTAAGGAAGTAATTATAAACCACTGCCGATAGGGCAGCGCTGAAAATCGGTGTTGTAGACCCCACAACCAATACTGAGCGTTGTCCTATTCGTTTGATCCTAATTTGATTTGTAATGTTGTGTAACAATTTCTATTCGAGCGAATAAACTTTTATCTTTCTTTCAAGTCACCCCATCTAATCAAAAATCTAATATAATAACAGCGGAAGCAGATGATGCAAGAACAGCATGTACATACATATATGCGTATGCGTAAGAAAATAGCAAAACTTCAACGTTTCACCTCGTAAATGGTCTATTTATTGTGTTATTTCAAGCTTTTAAGGTCGATACGATTTAGGGTCGTTCACGAAAAGAGTTTACTTTATTCTCAGAGGCCGGTAACGTACAAGCTCCAGATACTACATACTCCCCAAGCCTACATCAAAATGCCTACTTTTTGTTACCACTTCTAGCAAAGTACTCTGTTAACCGTTACACTCTTGTTTTGAATGGTACGAGTATCATTCTTTTACTTGCATGATCTCTTATTAGACGAAAAAAATATATACTTTTATCCAGTTACTTATAAATATTCATAACATTGGTGTAATTTAAGAACGCAAGCACGGTTATTACAGTGCAGCCATAAACCATTACCGTGTTAGTGAGAGAGTGATCTTGTCTGTTTCCACCTTGAACCAATTTTCTGTTATCCAACCGCAGGCCGCAGCCTTGATTGTTTCTAAAGTATTATCGGATCATTAAAAATGACTTTTTCCTGAAGGTATTTTTTCTTTGGTATATTATTTATTTATTTAATGGTTTTTTGTTGAAATTTGGAATCCTAAAGTTTTTTACCGTTCGAATTTAAAATTTATACAAATTGTATTCATACAAAGGAACGGGCGTCAGGCGTTAGCATTAAAAAGCTAATACACAAAATAGTTAGTTTAAAATATATACTTAGTTTTAATTAAAAAATGTTGCATTAACTACTTCTACAGTAAAACATAAATCTAAAGTCTATAAATGGTGTAAATAGGCTTTCCCGCGGAGGTTTGGTGTTGGGAGGGGGGCCGGCCATAAAAACTACTGCCAAAATCTATGCAGTATGGACTGTAATCATACGGTGCCGACCCACATAACATGTGAAACGGGCACGGAGACCGACGAAATGGCGTGAATAGGCTTTTTAAATGAAATAAATTGTTTAAAGTCAAAAGTTGTGTATAAAAAGTAAAAAATCTTGATATCAATTTTTTTATTACAGTAGATATAAATTCAATATATTATGGGGATTCAAACTCTACTTACTAAACTCTTTTTCTGAATATATCTTAGTTACAATTTTACATGTGTTATGTCAAATCTAATACGTAATGGTTTCAAAAACGTTGAGAAATAACTATTCTATACACCATATATTTTGTTAAATGTTTCTTGCAAGTTTCGTTCTTTACAGTCAGTGTTTTGACTAATGACATATTAGTCTGAGTGCTATCGGTGTATGCACAATCGATTGTGTACTTTCTACAACTATTCCGCTGTAGTAAGGTGCCATCTTCTAGGGAAGTTTGTTAGGACTTTGATGCTGCTACTCTAAGCTAAGTAGGCATAGGGTGGTCCTCTTGGACCACGAGATGAATATCTTAGTCGGGGTCTTCAATAGGCGAATGTCAGTCCGTAGCCAAATATTGCTTAATATACCTATATACGCTTAAATTTAAATATAGTTCTACGAACGTTTGAAGTCCTCTTATGTTTTTTTTTCTGGATCTAGGTAAATTCAAATATTGTATCCATACCTAACTCAAAACTACTTGCCGACTACACTACAGTAACTAACAGAGTACACTAAGCGTACTTTGTTTATACAAAGTATACTTAGTGTACTATAGATAGGTGCGGCAAGATATAGATCTTGCTTTGTCAGGCTACCCGGCTTCGCTCAGGTATCACTAATTATCTATAGCCATGAAAACACGCGTGACTCACCACAACAGCCTGGATGTCAAAATCTTTTGAAGCGTCAATAAATTAATTTACACCGCCGTTTGTTAGTAACTAATGGAACTTATAAGTAATTAAAACAATTAAATTGCAAAAAAAATTGATAATTGATCGTTATAAAAAAGAAAAATTTACACAGAAATTACACAGAGTGACCAAGTCTTATAATGACCATAGTTTCGGAGTTTATCCCGAACATACATCGTGCCACTAGATTTTTATGTATACTTAACTGTCTGGATGTTCCGGATAATTTCCGAAATAATTTCTGCAATGTCACAAAGGTTGCCTTAAGCAGTAGAATAATAAAAACACTTCGCTTACACGTACTTTATTGAAGCGAAAACTTTTTAACCGCGCCAGACAATATTTGGTACGGGATAATTTTATAGGTTCGCGAGATCGATATGCGCAACATGCTTATTTCAATGAAAACAACTTTAGCCTAGCTGTGTTAGACGAGTTTTGGTAGTGGTGGTGGCAGTAATGACAGTAGTGGTGATGATGGTGGAGGTGGTGGTGATGAGGGTGGAGGTGGTGGGGATGATGGTGGTAGTTGTAATGATGGCGATAGTGATGGCGGTGGGGGTAGTGGTGGAGGTGGTGGTGGTTGTGCTGATGGTTGAAAAAAAGGGGAAAAATCATTGATTCGCGTTATACAGATACACATAAACAAGGATTGATCGATTAAAGGTATTAGGTTAGATACGATACAACATTTATATTTTATAAAAATAATAATTGTTCGTAAGTGCTTGTTAACTACAATTTGTACACAATAGCCTCTGGTAAATGTAGCGGTTGATAGCAACGCCTCGTTTCAAACTAAATCTAAAAGAGCCACCTGCAATTGTAAATTATTCCGCACTTGCCGAAGTTGAACAAAGTTACGTTTCCCCGTGAGAGAGACAGAGAGAATACTTCTGAAATCGGTAGACAACGGCATTGCAACGAAAATTGCGAGGCGAAATTTTCAACTGAATTACACCCGTTGTTGTCTTTAGTTAAGCTACTGCTAGTAAAGACAAAACAGTTCAGTACCTTTTTATACTGTCTTCGTCAAATATTCGTTTTTTTTTGTTCAGAATACCATAAGTGATAGCAATAAAAGAAATTCAAAGTTTTTGCAAAAATAATTAATGATATTGAATAAGTCTCGACATCCTGGGCAAATACTAGCGGCTTAATTTTCAAGGGTGCCGACAGTGGTTGCTTGACTGAAGTCTCGACGATCACTCCACTCTCGCACCCAACGATTAAGCTGTAGACTTAAAGTCAAGTAGGTCAAGTAAAGTGAAGATGAAAGTTCTCGATGAAAAGTAGTTATAAAAGACGGAGGTTTGTTAGAAGTAAGTGGCGAAATAATACACAACTGAAAATTAAGAATAATGATGATGGTAACTAAATAAAATATTAATCTGTATTTATATATTTATTTACGTATTAATCTATGATGTATATCAATATTTGTATTTTATTTTCTATCTATGTTTTTTCTTAAGATATCATTGTCGTGTCAGCTTGAAGAGAGACATTAATCCCGCCATTTGTAAAGCAAAAAACATGCTGTGCAATGAACAATAAATAAAAAAAACATGTATGATGATAATGTTCTAAAATAACAATCAATAATATTAATGTTAGGTAAGAATAATGAAGATGTTGGTGTTAATTAGTGTTGGTTGCCATTAAATACCTACACTTCAGCGGCCATTAAAACATGTAAAACGTTGAAGATGTTTGACAAAAATTTATTCCCCTCACTACACCTATGATGAATTTATGAATTCGAATTTACGATCTTTAAAAGGGTTCGGAGTGGATAAGCCACAATCAGTCGGTCGCTAGACGTCTCACGTGGCAACACGTGGGCACACTGTCAATCGGAAACTCGACGCGAGCGCAGATTTACGTCTGTTTATACAATGGCTATAATATCTCTTGTATTGCTATTAATAATACTTCTTATTATTTCATATGAAAGTGTTACCAAGCCCAAAAATTACCCACCAGGTATGTATATAATTTAATCTAGCAATTTAATGCTGAACGAAGTTATTACATGTTTTTTGAAGAAGGTACAAAAATGATTTCACAATATGTTTACAAGTAACAAATGTAAACTGAAATTCACTGAAAGAAGCTTTTTAATTGACGGGGTGTTCGTAAACATTTCCGAATACTGATTCCATTGTAACACACTACATGACAAATGGCTCGCTGAACACGAATTGTCAAGTTAAATTTAGAACAACAATGCCATTGGGAATTATTGTATGCTCTAATTTATTTTTGCATCAAATAGAATAGAAATAATGTTCATTTTATCTATATTAATTACTAATATTTATCAATATTGTAGTAATAAAGAAATAAATATAGTTAAAATAGTAATGTGTTGTTGAATATTAGAGAGAAAATCTAACATATTATTTTTCGAACAGTTACCATGAACGAGATAGCTAAAATAAAAATAAAAAAAACCATTTGAAAGATATTAATCCGTTAACATCGTGTCAAATCCAATACCATTGTTTCATATTTTGTATATGAATTTCTTTTGAATGCTATATTTATATTGAAAACAATTTTTTCTGAAAAAAGAGGATTAAAAAAAGCAATTAATTAATACAAAATTTCCTGTTTCCAATTTTTTTTTATTCTAATCACGACATCCATAACAAGCCACCTCTCACTTACATACATAAAAGTGGAGGCAAGGAACTATAAATCTGTTTATTTATTTTATGGAAGAAGGTGTCAATGCAGCACGCGGTTTACGTAATGATAAGTAACCGCTACCATAGGCATCGAACGAAGGAGTCACAGATGGTTTGCCTACCTTTATTGTACATGGGATAGACTTTTCCTATTCATCCTCTGCTTGTCCAATCTACTTTCCTTTCCATCCTATCCTTATAAGGTTTGAAATTTGGCGAATAATATATTTTAGAATTGAGGTATAAATTACATACTCTGAAATTAAACTAAATTTACGGATATATTAAACATATATTATACAGGTAATAAAGATCTCTTTATAAAGATTCTACTGCTTGCGTTAGGATAAACGGGGCCTACTCAGACTGGTTTAGCATCTATAAAGGTGTAAGACAGGCTGTTTAGCGTCCCCGTGGCTGTTCAATCTCTTTATGGGTGATTATTTTAAATGTTTGAAAGACGAAGATCGTGGATTAAGAATGGGTGAGTTAGTTGTAAAATGTCTCTTGTACGCTGATGACCAGGTTGTGTTTGCGTCATCAGCGGAGGACTTACAACTTATGCTGAATGTAGTGAATGATTCACTGGATGGTAAAGGTAAGATAAGATGGTGAAGATGAATGTGGATAAGACGAAAGTAATGGTGTTTGAAAGAGAACAAAGTAAGACAGTAATTGAAATAAAGGTTAACGGAAATGTAGTGGAACAGGTGGAAGAGTTCGTGTATTTGGGGTCTATGTTTAGTAGAGATGGTAGGCATGTTAAAGATTTTGAACGACGAGTGAGTGCGGGAAACAAAATGAATGGGGCTATAGGTACAGTCTGGCAATACACAATGCTGTACTAGTCCCCACTTTAATGTATGGAAGTGAGAGCTGGGTTTGGCAGGAGAAGCATGCTAGTAGAGTTAATACCGTTGAGATGCGATCCTTAAGAAGTATCTTAGGCGTGACTTTGAATGATAGGGTTAAAAATAGCGTTCTAAGGGAAAATTGTGGCTTAAAAGTGGACGTTGTGACTAGAATTGAGAAAGGTATTCTTCGGTGGTTCGGGCATGTTGAAAGGATGAATGAAGAGAGAATAACAAAACAAATTTATGTTGCAAAAGTGAGTGGCAGTGTTGGTAGGGGACGCCCTAGGAGAACATATATCGATCAGATTAATGACTTACTAAAAAGGGCGATATAAGGAGCACCCATAACCGACGAGCATGCATGCGTAGATGTATGAATGTGGAAGAAGCGAGAGAGGTGTGACAGGATCGCGCCAAATGGAAATCCATGATCTCTGCCTACCCCTCTGGGTTACCGGCGTGAGCGCATATTTAGATATACTTAATTTTGAAATCAGTCCTGTAAAGTCCTCGAAATGTTAGTTCAATGTAAATGTGTAGTATTCGAGTAAATTAAGGAAATCATTATGTCATCCTTGTAATTTTTTAATAATTGTATTAATGTCTAATATGCAAGCTATGAAATATACCCAGTGTTAAATTACACAATAAAAATCCGTCGACGAAGCACGGACACGGCATGCAAATATGTAATTTAATTTTAAGCCACATACTTTGATAAGTATGTTTCAGTTAAGAAATTTTATTACATCACATTAAAATACTTTGTATTTCAATGAAACGTGTTTAATTAACTATGTAAGATTAACATCATAACACAGTAAATGTCATCTCACTACAATGACTTGCAGCGTTTTGCATTATTAACCGTATGCACTAACTGGTTTGTGGTCAGTAGTGAATTCCGGGCCCCGGTGACAGCGACCAACTGTACCAAGTCTACACAATCACGAGACGTGTGAAGCGATCTTAAACTAATAACATCGATTATAAATACAATAACGTTTTGGGATAAAATACATAGGAATGCAATTTGTATTAAAAATAATCATGTACGTACTGTACATTATTTTTTACATATGTTAAATATTTAATATGTCTACAGGCAACAGATCGGAAGTCAACATCTACGCATTTTCGTGCATTCCTCAAAGTAATTCAAGTAATGATTTAATCGATATAAGTCTAGTTTGAACGTCTGGCAATACACAATGCTGTACTAGTCCCCACTTTAATGTATGGAAGTGAGAGCTGGGTTTGGCAGGAAAAGCATGCTAGTAGAGTTAATGCCGTTGAGATGGGATCCTTAAGAAGTATGTTAGGCGTGACTTTGAATGATAGGGTTAAAAATAGCGTTATAAGGGAAAAGTGTGGCTTGAAAGTGTACGTTGTGACTAGAATTGAGAAAGGTATGCTTCGGTGGTTCGGTCATGTTGAAAGGATGAATGAAGAGAGGATAACAAAATAAATTTATGTTGCAAAAGTGAGTGGCAGTGTTGGTAGGGGACGCCCTAGGAAAACTTATATCGATCAGATTAATGACTTACCAAAAAGGGCGATATAAAGAGTATCCATAACCGACAAGCATGCATGCGTAGATGTATGAATGTGGGAGAAGCGAGAGAGGTGTACCAGGATCACGCCAAATGGTAATCCATTATCTCTGCCTACCCCTCTGGGTTACGGGCGTGAGCGTATATAGCATATTTATTTGTTTATTTATTTGAACGTATATTTCACGATTATTTTTATGGCTCACCTAATGTTATACGAGTCACCGTCAGATTGTAAACACCGTTAATTTATTATCTTGCTAACCATATATGTACTAAGCTGACATACTATAACATTCTGAACTGAACTAACTATTTACAATTTGAGGTATCATATGTGTAATAAACCATCTTCTTTGATATATCTTATCTTTTGATTGAACTCGAGGCAGCCTGAGTGGCCCCGGCTCATCTCTGTAACAGCGGCTGCTATAGAGACCACAACAATTGTAGACACGATCACTGTTGTACATTTTATCGCTTCTTGAACACCCATTCAAAAGCAGTCAAGCTCGTAACTTACAGATTATCCTTCTTTTGTATGTTACATTGGTGGAAATAAGATAAGTTTAAGCGTAACCTTCGAAGTCGATTGATTTCGCCGTAAAGACTTCAATGAATTTATATAATTGTTTATTGGAAGTTAAATATGCATTTTGTTTTTCACTTCATTTCTGTTCCTAGAAAGAAGTATATAGCTCAATTTTGAAGTAAAACAATTAGTTCCTAGGAAAAGTATAAAGCCCAATTTTCAAGTACCATATTAGTTCCTAGAAAAATATATGAATCTCGGTTTTGTAGCGTTTTTTTTTCCAATTGACGCAAGCTTTTATTTTTCGAATTGACGGTGAAATATGGAAAATATAATATGTATTTGGCTTTGTACGCATAAAGCGATTTTACTTGACAGCATTGTTTGTGAAATTGTCAATAAATATTGGAGCAAAATATGTTTTTTTGGTCAGATTACTTTTTTGAATTCATTGTAACGCATTTAGCTTAAAGTTGTATACGAATTTAATATCTTTTAGTGATTATGCCGTAATAATTTCAACGATAAAATTAAACGAAAAATATGAATTAAGCAACGATGATAGGTAGCGATGAAAAGTTAGTTATTGATGTTGCGTGTTAACTTTTGTTAAAATTACCTTCTTTTGCGTTTTAGCAACAATAGAGTCGGGCCTACGCTGTCCCCCACTTTTCTTAAGTGCTTATCCTGTAACACAATAATTTTGTAATACCAAATGATTTGAAAAGAGTAACCATGGAATTTCTTGCCGGTTCTTAGCCATGGAAACGACCAACCAGAACCGTGCACCTTTTTCGACGTTTTGCAAATGCCCTTTCAGGCCTAAGTGAAATTAAATACTTCGATTTTTTTTATTGAGTCATGCAATTTTTCACATTACATATTTGGGTGTGTAAAATATTTTTTCTATAAAGCTATAGTAAATTTAAACGTTCTATATATACATATATATATATATATATATATATATATATATATATATATATATATATGTATATATATAGGTACGTTGATATATATATATATATCAACGTACCTAAGAACAATTTTGGAATTGATATTAAATTAATATGATATGTTTCAGGTTTTTTTAATCAATGATTTTGTTTCAGGTCCAAAATGGTTACCGTATTTTGGATGCAGTAATATCGTGAACGAATTAACTAAGCAATACGGATCGCAATGGAAGGGACTCTCCGTTTTAGCAAAAGCATTCTCTACAAATGTCTTGGGATTAAAAATGGGCACGGAACTAGTTGTTGTGGTTTATGGAGAGAAAAATATTCGACGGGTATTCAAGGAGAAAGAGTTTGAAGGCAGACCGGATAACTTTTTTATAAGACTGCGTTGTCTTGGAAAGAGATTGGGTAAGAATTTATTCGATTTTGAAATTAATGTGTTGTGCAAAAATATTAAATATCCATTGCCCCGTATTCGCATGTATGCGCTTCTTATTATTCAGAAATGTTTATATCTTGTCGTCGAATTATAAATAGGAAGTCTAGGATAGAAACATAAAAACATTCTTTTCGCATTGCCATGGCAACCGATATTAGGTTATATTTTGCTATGGATTTCGGAAAGTTTATATGTTAAGAATAAAATGTGTTTTCAAATTTCATTACGTTCGGTTGAGTCGTTAAGGCATTAAACGGTCTCAAATATACAGCCAATTTATGATCTACCCGCCTATCCTTATTAGTGATTAGCATTTTACTTTTTCTTCTATTTTTTTCTTTTTATCTTTTTATTTGGATTTGTATGTTACTTGTAACTTAAATGTCCTCATCTTTAGGTATTACATTTACTGACGGTCCTTTGTGGAAAGAGCATAGACAGTTTATTGTGAAACAACTAAGAAGTGTTGGGTTCGGGAGAACGAAAATGGAGCTGGAGATCCAAGAGGAAATGTTGGGTATATTGTCAAAGCTTAATAAGACACGTGGTCAACCTTGTAACCCCATGAATGTGCTAGCTACGGCCGTTATGAATCTTCTATGGACCTATATTTCAGGTAGTTGTAGCGTATGTTATTATTATTACTTTCACTGCTTCTATATTATAATCACTCGATAAGTAAAGTCAATGTAAATTTCGAACGGTACAGCCCAATTCCATCTAATACCTATTATTTATTCGATTAGTTAGTTAGAATTAGTTATTTCTTTCTACTCTACAAAGATGAGAGTCATAGAAATCGTTTCTTTCAAATTTGTGTACTCAATCTAATTCAATGAGTACTATCTCGATTGTTGCCGTCGGTATCCTGGGCGTTCGTGTATCGAGCGACTTTCAATTCAGTGATAACTTCGAAGTTAAAGACACTTTGAAATGTGCTCAAGGCTTGGAGGTATTTTCTGTGAAAACAATTCGCCTCATGAATACTGTCGGTATCTCCAGGCCGGAGATAAATGAATATCATTTGACCGCACATAATGTATAAGAGCAAACCAAATCATAAACGTCTGAGCTCTTTCCAATCAGAACGCTTGCTAAGAGATATGCATGCGCCTACGCATTTTTAAGCCCTTGCATTATAAGAGGCATTCAAAGAATTATGTAGAACGATTTCAACGGTCGAAATTGAATTTCAAATTAACTCTTTTGCCATTACATCGTGGAATCTACTTTAGGTCGTCGCTAAATATTTACCATGGGGTTGGGTAGTTTATATTTATTTTAAGCGACTTTATGGAAATATGCACATATGTATACATGGCAGGCCTTATGGCCTTTCTGCGGCTTTTCTTTCTAACTTACTGTTTGCTAAATGGAGCGCAAAGTAATGCGTGTAGTAATGCCAGTTATTATTCGGGCCAGAACTATTTAAATTCGTTTATAAATTGTTTGAGAAGTATATTCATAGATCGAATCAATTAACGTCACATTCTTCCGACGGAAAGCCTTTGTCACATTTGGAAAATTTATGGAGAAATTATATAAAGTCACACTCGTTTATCTACAGTGCACCTGGATAGGGATATTGTACCAAATGAAGCAAGTGAATTTGAACCAATCCGATAATATCCACATGCTTCGTTGAATAGCCGCATTGTTAAGATGTTACCGGACCCACACGTACGGTTACTACAAGGTTCTGTCTGAACGAACGACTTATTAAAACTTGAATGTTGCAGAACGCTTAAATATCACATGGTATCTAACCGAAGAGCAGTTTGAAATCTTTTAATCAATTATTGTGGAATGTGATTACGCATTAAATGTTAAATTTATCTTTCAAATTCACGCGTTGTTGCTGATTTCTATTGTAATATTTCTTGCAACAGTTAGCATAATAATCTTTGTTCTATCAAATCTTTACCTTTTAAATGATTGTTGTTACGTGTCATGGTAATTAAAAATCTAATTAAGGCATCATACTCTGTCGCCAGTATTGACTGTATGATTTCAGACTCGCTCAAATTTATAAATAATAATAATATAAATAATATAAAATCCACTTTAAAATGCGCCGCGCCTATTAGCAGCATAAGTTGTTTGTACTTATTTGAGCCAAAGTTTCGGTTTGTTGTATGGCTCTAGTGTACTATTTAAAACATTGATTTAATATGCTTTATGTGAATTTGTCTAGGAGAGCAAATAGAAGAAAAGCGCTTAAAGCATCTGCTGGAATTATTAAGTGCACGATCCAAGGCATTCTCCATAGCTGGAGGTTTACTGAATCAGATGCCGTGGTGCAGACATATATTTCCAGAGATGAGTGGTTATTCTCTTATAAAAAGGATGAACGACCAAATATCTGCTATTATCGAGGTAATTTATATTTACTACAACTATTAATTCAGACTAATGGCTAATTAAAGTCACGATTGGCAATCAAAACTAGCCAATTGTGTTAAATGTACGTGCGGGAACAATTCTCATATAGAACATTTAATACTTTTAAGGTTTTCGCAACCATTATGATACTGGGCGTATATTAATTATTAATTACATGTATATACAATTGCATTTGAGCCGCCAAATTCTTTTTTTAATATTGTGACAAACTTGTTATGCAACATTTGCGACAAGCGGAAGAGTTTCCCTTGCAAATTATAAGAATAACATAAGGAAGAGGGGCAAAGACTGTGCTCTATTCTGGTTTATAATCTCACTAGCCATATTGTGAGCTGCCGACAAATAGTTAACTGAATGGATCATTGACAATACGACGAGGCATTTTTTGTCAAATTGTGAAATGATACTTTGCTTCCGTTAACAAGTTAAAACTTAAGCCGATTGAATAAAATAAAACGAGATATTTGTAGTCTCAAATTCTAGTCAGAATTAAGAAAAGTATGCTTCGGTGGTTCGGGCATGTTGAAAGGATGAATGAAAAGAGAATAACGAAACAAATTTATGTTGCAAAAGTGAGTGGCAGTGTTGGTAGGGGACGCCCTAGGAGAACTTATATTGATCAGATTTCCTCAGGCTCAGGCAGGCAGATCAGGCTTCCTAAAAAAGGGCGATATTAGGAGTACCCATAACCGACGAGCATGTATGCGTAGATGTATGAATGTAGAAGATGCAAGAGAGGTGTGCCAGGATCGCGCTTAATGGAAATCTATGATATCTACCCCTCTGGATTACGGGCGTTTTTATTTGCCTTATCGTATTTGAAAGAAAAATGTTTAATACAGTTTTTCATTACAAATCTACTAAAATAATTGGACGAATTACATATATCTTATATTTTAGGAACACATTGAAAAACATAAAATGATGTCAGTTGATGGAAATGATTTTATGTATGCATTTTTAGAAGAAATGGAGAGTAAAAAAGAAAGTTTCACGGGTAAGTAATTATATTATTATTCTTATTAACGCCCTTTTTGGAAAGGTTTGTCAAAGTTTTGATTAGCTATTAGCTAATACAACGTTCTAGTTAAATGTCAAACCGATTTCATTTTATATTAGCAATTATTATTACATTTGACAATTATCTTTGATCACTCTTTCAGAAACAGTGTTAATGGTCCGTCGCGCATGGAGATCACACGACCCTTTGTCGTCTGTCTTGTCATACTAGGTGCTTTCATTGAAATAAAATTAAAAATCCTAACATTTTAAAAAATCTGAGTCATTGGTGTAGGATTTATGGTCGCAAAGAATGCTAGGGTAGGCAATTAACAAAATTATTCGCTATAAAATAATGAATAGATTGAAGTGCGTTTAAAAAATTAATCCGACTTCAAAAAACAGTATGCGGGAGTGAAATGTCTCAGTGGTATTTTTTCGACTAACCAAGTTAGGTTGAGCTCTTTTAACTCGCCATTGGCAATTCTATGAGTCAAGTTTATGTAGACTAACAAATAGAACTCGAGCCTCACAACACGCAATATAGTTCGGAGTCCAAGGTTCTATGTCATTCAAACTATCATGGGTACCCATTGGGAATGACCTCTTTCCGACGAAAAAGTTTTTTTTGTAAGCGTAATAAAACATGATGAAATGATAACATGATTTCTGACTTCTTAATGTTTAAAACGGCTTATATGAAAGAAGTTTGTATTTGTTTTAGTGGTGGATGAATTGCTACCACTTCAATAAACGAGCAAGTATACTCATTTTTATTAATTCAGCATAAAATTAATGTGTTATTTTCAATAAATATTGGTTACAGTCAAGTTACTCAATTAACAAGCAACGCTTTTGTTCTCCCGAGCATTGTATTACCATGATGTTACAAGAGGCCGTATTAATTTTCACTATATTCCAGTCGCATGTTAGCCGAAATTTTGTGATATTATTTATTCAATAGGAAACTGATAGTATTATTTACTTTTATTATTATTATGTTTTTATAGTACTAGGTGGCAAGCGAGCAAGCGGTTCACCCGGTGTCAAGTGATCGCTCCCCATAGACATCTGCAACTAACTAATGAGTTGCAGATGCGTTGCCTACCTTTAATAGACAGAGGAGGGGACAAAAAGAAAATGGTTATTTCCAATTCCTATACATCCCCTCCACCGTCAAGTTATCTTCCTCTTCCCATCCTTTCCTTATAAAAAAAGGGTGGGAAGGGGGAGAAAACCAAAATTAGGCCTCCGGCACCTCACACATCAGACGAATCGCAAAACACTCTGCTTGCTGCCTTTCTTCTGTGAAGTCGTGGTATTTCACCAGTCGAGCCGGCCCATTCGTGCAGCAGATGTTGTGGGCTCTACCAGTGTTCGAATTGCATTTTATTATCAAATTGAAAACACCTTCTGGTGGAGTTGGAGCTGCTGTCTTGTTTTAAGCATTCATTTTCTAATTAGATTTTGATATAGCTAACCTTTTTTAAACTTGTACTTACTTGTTCGTGTCGATGATCGCAGTAGAATTTATATGCAAGACTAATAGACTACTGTTAGCAGTCCTCGGGGATTGTCGGAAAACGGACGTTGATTCCGACAACATGGAGGTTAGATTCGATTATTTAATTTATGTCAATTATTATTTCAGAGGAGCAATTAAAAACTGTATGCCTAGATGTACTTATTGCTGGATCACAAACAACTAGCAATGTACTGGAGTTTGCGTTGCTTACTGTATTGAGAAATAAAGCTATCCAAGAAAGGATTTACGAGGAGATAAGCCGAACTTTAGGGAAAGAAATGCCATCGTGTATTGATATGAGCAGGTGAGTATTTATATATATTGAAATTATGCTATAGCGATTAAATGGTATGAAGATAAGAAGATCTCTTAAATTTGGTATTTTAATGGTGTCATAATGGCATACTATTGACAGATTATTTTGACATCATTGGTTAGTAAAATGTAAAGTTAACGTTGTTGAAACCACAGCCACGATGAGAGACCATTATGACATAGTTATGTTGGCAGACTTGGATTGGGGAATAAAAGATTAGAAAAACAAAAAAGCGCCAAAACATATTTAAAAATGTTGATAGTGAAAGAAGCTGGTTGCTTTTACTTCTTAATATCCTGCAATTGGTGGAGAAGAAGTCTCCGAGAAGAAAGGCGTCCTCGACCTGTTAACTTCCCTTTTCTAGTGGAGATGAGGGAATCTAGTTATCGTCAGGGGCGTAGCTAGATATCGCGAAATTTTCGAGTGATGCTGTCGCTTATAATAACTTGTAAGTTGTTTTTAGCAAAACTTGACACATTACCTCGACAGCTGATATTGTTTATGAAGTTTTCACGTATTTTTCTATGCCCCGGGAACAGTTTTATTTTCGAGATAAATAAATGTCATGTCATTTTCACTACACCGTGTTTACATGACAACGTGTGCTTTGCAAAATTTCATGATGATCAGTTGAGCTGTTGACATTTACGATATTATCTAGGATCAACATGATCTTTGTATTGCTTTCTAAGTATTAAATTTAGTCTTATTTCTTTTCTAATACTTCTATCTAAAGGCGTTCTTTTGCTTGAAAACAGTTTGTTGATACCTTCGAATTTACTATTATGATATATGTATTTGGTAGAATATACCGTTCTGTGATGAAATATGAAATGTGTACAGGGTTCATTAAATTTCAAATCAGCTACCAACTAGCTTAAATAACATGACATGTTGTCTAAATATTGCATTACTCTGCACGAAATAGGCCAACAAATATTATACACAGCATAACCAATGGCCGTTCAGTATAATATATGTTAATTTCCCTGCACAGATACTTTTATTCATAGCAGAAGTATATGTTAGTTGATGCAATGTATAGTATGAACAAAGACGACCTCATTTTAGACGTATGTAAAACTATTCAATCTTTAAAACATTGAAAAGGCTACATCACACCATATTGAAATTCAATTCAATTCAATTGCCTCATTTGCTTTTGTTTACTCTACAACGAACTTTCAACTGTAATATTCGCAACAAGAAAGATTTCATCAAGCTTATACATTTAATGTATAGGATTTAGCTACAGTTTATTCGGTCAGCAACGTGACCGACGTCCTCGGGAGTTTTATTTTAAATTTCATTAAGATTATTAATATTATAAAAGACGCAGAAGTAGTAAATCTTGGGCCATCGTGTACTAAATCTTTCCAAAATAATTTTTAATTAATAATTGTAAATGTTAATAGATAAAGTAACGTGTCGTCTGATTTATGTGAACATGTCTATACATTCTGTTTAAATTTCGTCATGTTATTCATGATCCAACATTCATGTTAATGAGAGAATTAATATTTCAATCAATTCCACGAAACACGTTTATTGTATCGGCAGTGCAATATTAATTTGTCAAAATGATTGGCCCTCGTTATTTTTACAATGCATTCTCATTTATTTCGAACTATATGAGCCAGAACTTTGTAATACCTAAATAAATTGTAGCTGCTTCGGGTTCGGCTTAGGTTTCGTTTGTGATTTAAGTGAATATTTTATATAATTACGTATATTTTAAAAATAAATATACTTAATATTCAAGCTTCCTCTTAAATTTAGTTTTGTAGTTATTTTCGGCGAATAAATAAATAATTACTTTTTTTTCTCTCGATAATCATTGTCTCTTTGACGCGGTTCATTTGCTGATTCTTAATCAGTCTCCTTCCTCTGGATAGGCGACGCTGCCGCACTTTAATCGATTTCGTGGTTTCAACATAAATTTTTGAAGTTTACGAAACGTAATTAATTTAATTTGCTTAAACTAAATTATTTGAATAATCCACTAGTATCCTTACGAAGAAATGATTTTAAATGTTAACAGT
Source organism: Papilio elwesi (assembly GCA_029849275.1). Lineage (NCBI taxonomy): Eukaryota > Metazoa > Arthropoda > Insecta > Lepidoptera > Papilionidae > Papilio > Papilio elwesi. The sequence goes on along the minus strand of CM056717.1, from coordinate 13,458,466 downwards.
TAATTACAATATCAAACAACTGTACGAAATGAATAGTTGTCCATGCGCGCACAACTGTCGATCGATCGGATGGCCCCCTATTGACCATGGAAATTATATGTTTTCCTTATTTTTATTTTATTTTGTTTATCCTGCACCATCCTAGTTTTGAAACGAAATCCGACGCAGATGATCCGATGAACATTAAATGTATGTAATATATATATATATATATATATATACATACCAACATATACCAGTGAAAACTATTGCCGTGTCATTCGCATAGAATATATCTGCCCCTCAATGTTTGGCATGTCGCAGAGACTATGAATATAAATTACGAATGAAGTAGGGGAGAAAACTACCTTCTGGGACGGCGGAGGTGATAACTGCCTCATCACTGGTGTATTTTCGGACTAATTTAAATTTGTTAATTAGATTGTTTACGTTCCTATAGGTAGTCTGTCAGCAATGCCAAGGAACTGCCCTTATTCCAGCACTTTTAAGCCTGCTTACAAGGGTTTTGGCAGATATTGTATCGAAGGCCTTTTTATGTCTAAGAACACTGTTTAGGCACTTTTTATTTGAATCGATTTGTTTGACAATAAGAGATGTATGTCAGTGCAGTTACAGCGTCTTCTGTTGATCTTCTGCGTCTAAATCCATATTGTGACTCAGAAAGTATTCCAAATTTGTCGAGATAGTTCAGTAGTCGATTTTTTATAAGTTTCTCTAGGATTTTAGAAATACTAAATATAAATACCGAGATAGGCCTATAATTACAGGGGCCATCCCTGCCGCCACCCATGTAGACGGGTGTCACAATGGCTGGCTTGAGGGATGAAGGAAATCTGCCATGCTTAAGGCATAGATTAGCTAAATGGGTAATTACAGGGACAACTAATCCAGCACCGAGTTTCATAGAGTATATCATAGATTGAGATTACGGACTTGGCATATTATAAACTGTTGTCAAATTGTGACCTGAACGAATCATTTACAATTCAATTGAAGTTTCATTTATAGACAGTTTATTAACTTTCGAAGTTAAATTAAATCCAGACCTATGAGATGAAAAAGGAGCACTGATCTCGAAGTTTTTTTTGGCAAGGGAGTCGCCGGCAGCCAGAATCAATTCTATTTATTTAACTTAAAAGAGATATCGACATTTGTATTGTACAAAAACAATATTTTCGATTCTCTCCATCCTTGTGTGTAGTGGCGTGAGTGTTTCTTTAATATAATACATTTATGGGACATACATAGGTATACGCAAATATGTTAATAGTTGGGCATATACAGGTTGTCAATTTCGTAAAGGTTGAATGGAAAGTGCAAATTAATTGTTGTGACCATTGCGTACACGAAACGATACATGCAGCGCGAATCTAAAAAAATAACGATTGCTTACTTTTTCTCTATTTTTACGAAGCGATCCTGAATATCACATCAATGTATAATATATACTTAATTTTTCTGTACGTGTGTTCTTTACCACACTACTACTAAACAACTGAACCGTAATTCGAATAATTAAAGCTTAAAATTTCTATTTATTGTTTTATAATTCTTGTGTCATACTAATTTGTATGTTTTATTATTTTTGTACAGGCTTGTCTACACAAATGCATTCCTTCACGAAATCTACCGGTTTTACACTATAGTACCATTAATGGGACCTCGTCGTACGCTTGATAATACATACATAGACGGATACTTTATACCAAAGGAAACGACTGTTCTCATGGCTGTTGGTGATTTGCATTTAGACCCAAAGATATGGTGCGAGCCGAGAGAATTTAAGCCAGAGAGATTTATAAACAAACGTGGAGGATTGAAAAATGTCGAGCATTTGTATCCGTTTGGCTTAGGTGAGTTACAATTTTTAATTTTCATTTGCGTTGTACAATCTATGTACTGTAATAAACAAATAGTTACTATATGTAGTTACTATTAGTTTTGGTTAAACAAGGCTAGTACCTAGCAATTAAGATAGTAAAAATCAAATGTAAATCTGCTGGGTCAAATATTTTAAGCTGTCGGTTATTCATGATTACCTTATTAAAAATTATATGTATAGTTAAAACGCTACGTGTATTATCTCTTGTATGTGCTGTGCGTTGTTGTAATTGATTCTTATAAAGTATGATAAAATAATTACGGTTTCGGTTATACTTTGCTCTTTTTAATCTTTTAATCTACTGTATTTTACATATTTGATATGTCAGACGCTTCTACAAAGAAAAATTATTATATATACAAAAATATTGCAATTTAATTCGAATATAACAACGACCCGAAGCGCAGAGTCCACTAAGCATCAAATGTTTTTTGTATAAGCTTATAGTTATAACTTATCTAAGGACTTTAAGCTAAGAAAATGAGGAAGGCATTTGAAAAGTTATATTGTGACATATTGATTAGATCAGTTAACAGACACTGAATTCAAACGCCATATTTTAAATGTTGTTATTATTATTATTCTTACATTTAAAATACAGTTGTTAAAGTATTAACCATGAGAAAAGTAAGGGTCGTTTAACTCTAGCGGACAAAATAAATCATGTTTTCTTCTGAGCTTCTTATATTACAAATGTGACAAAACCTTTCACAGATTTTTTCTAATAGTCAATTTGTTTCAAGGCATCGTATCGGCAATTCCTGCAATGTATCGGCTAAGCTATGGCGTTTTGTTTTTTAATGAAGATAGGAATAAATAAATATACGCTCACTTAACACAGAAGGGAAGGCAGAGATTTTGGATTTCCATTTAAGGCGATCCTGGCACACCTCTCGTTGTGGGCTCGTCGGTGACGGGTATTCTTATGTAGCCCTTCATTAGTATGTCACTAATCTGATCGATATCAGTTATCCTTACATTGAGGGGCCCAACACTGTCATTCAATTTTGCAACATAGATTTGTTCCATTGCTCTTCTTCATCTATCTTTACAGCATGCCCGAACCACTGGAGCACACCTTTCTCAATTCTGAGCACAATATTCACTTTTAAGACACACTTTGCACCTATTATATACCACTATAGCGCTATTTTTAATATTGTTATTCAATGTGACACCTACCATACTTAAGAATTAATTTATTATTATTAACACGCTTTTCATGAAGGGAATACTTTATAAATATTATAAACATATTGTGACGTCTCTGACTTCCCCAGGTTAAAGGAAGCGAGAGTTTCCTTTTTTCTTAATTGTAATTTTGGTGTTCAATGGCTGATTCTTTAGCTATCTTGCAAATTAATTTAAACGCGACAAGATAATCTCTACTTTGTGCTTTCTTGTGGACACGGATCCGATATTTTTGACCTACTTTTTGTTTCTACATCCGACCATCCCGTTGTTGGAGGGTGATTGAGACGTGCAACCGTCTCATGTAAAAATATATTTTTTTTAAACTTATTGCTACGTGTGAATGTAACATTGCAATTTGTGCTATCTTTTTTTGTTTTTGAGTGCTTTACAACTCAGCTCAAGTGAAAACTTTCTGCAAATGCAATTTTGTTAGCGTTTAGGTTGGAGACTTTTTCGTTTTTTAAAAGTTCATGAGCTCAAATTCAATTTGATGTTTCGTGCTTGTTTGCGACTTATTTTTGCTTTTTTCGGCATTCATTACACAGTTTTATGCAATTTTATGACTTTCGAGTTCTTCATTTGATTTTAATCTGTACTGTTTTTTTAATTTTTTAATTACAGAAGTAAGTAAAAGTAATTTTAAATTTAAAAGCTGTTTAGAAATCATTAATTTATCATAATGTTATACTTAATTAGATAGTATTAATAGGAAAAAGAAAGTATTTTAAAAACAGTTTAATTTTGTTATTAAGACAAACTTATAAATATATTTTCTTCGTTCGTCTTATATTTTAAATATTTAACATCGTGTTATACAGGATGAATTATTTAGAACTATATATAATTTGACTTGAAATCGCTTAATTACAATTTAATCTTTATCTGTACCTGTAGAAATGATTTCCAGCCGAGCAACGTTTGTGTGATAATTGATATTTCATTTTGATGTATACTTAATATAGACGACTTTACTTATTATTTTGATAATTATAAATTTTATTAATAGGTCGCCGCCGTTGTCCCGGAGATACGTTAGCCAAGGCTTTCGTGTTTATCGTCTTCGTCGGCATCCTGCAGAATTTTAAAGTTGACTGCGTCGATGACGAGCTTCCCTCAGGGGAACCAATAATCGGCTTGATTTCGGGACCTAAGCCGTATTCAGCTGTGTTCACGCCTCGCCTAAACGATTAGAGAAACGTTTTTGTCGTTTTTATATTTCCTTATTTTTTCTTATTATATCAGCTTCCTAAATATTAAGCATTGCTTGGCTTGGCAAAAGGGATGGTTTTTTATGTTAAATGTGTTTTTTATTGAGAAATTTAGAAATATATTCATTTGTGTGTTCAATGATGTTTCATTTTACATTCTTTAATGGATTTTGTATGTATGTGTGCGTGTATTTTTCTATGTAATTCGCAGGCTTAGTGTGAGTAGTAAGTACTATATAGCTAATGTTAGACTCGGTACTAAAATTTTATACATGACTGGTAATTTTAATAATTAAATACTTACAGTATAAACATTAAGGTAGAGGTTTTTGGATATACGAATTAATTGTGCTAAATGAGAAAATCGTTTTATTTGAAGAGTTATTTATTCAAATTTAAAATAAACAACTTGATAAGCATATTAGAATGATTAAACTACTTCACGGTTCATAAGACTGCTAATCGCGTCCATTACAATAAAAATCTATCTATGTGCTGTTGTTCTCAAAGTTAAAATGATATTTCGATTCCGACGAACCTACAGACCGAGCTAATAAAAACATGTTAAAAATACATCATTCGGAGTCGTCGACACCGCTGAACTATATCTGACCCCTAATTTTATTCCACATCCACGATTAGTTTCATAGGATAAATTAGTGATACTGTGACAGAGTCCATAAGCATAAGCGACACGAGTGGGCCGGCTCGACCGGTGAAATACCACGATCTCACGGAATACAAGCGTGAAGTGAAGTATGCTTCAGCGACCCTAATGAGCCGATTCTTCTTCCAATCCTTTCTTATTGAGGATAGGATGAGAAGGAGAAGAGAATTGCACGGCGAGTGGATAAATAGGAAAAGACAGTATCCTTTTTCCTGTCTATCAGGCAACGCGTCTGTGACTCATTAGCTTATGATTGTAGATGCCATTACGCTTGCTCGTTATCCTTCATCTCGTATAAAACAAAATAAACACTGTTCCCAGGATGTTAAATGCGACTACCAAGATATTTCCAGGCTGTCTTTCGGCAATATCCGCGTCTAACGTGTATACAGATTACAAGTTAGATCTCCGTTAAGACATGCCAATGTTCAATAAACCGATAGATTTGCCATTGCGAGCACTTGATGTTGAGGGACTTGTTTGACAGCAGTAAGACCTGTTTAGATAAATATTTATACATTTAAATTTAAATATTAAATCTTGTCATTATAAACTTATATAGTCCGTTTATAAGACTTTCAAGAGTTTTAATCATGTAAGATGGAACAAATATTAAAAATATACATATTCCGATACTTAAATATCATTCGAGTGGAGAGAACGACTTGCAGACAATCCGTGCGATGGTAAGTGGTCACTGCATTGGAGTGCTTCTTCAACACTAACAAGTATACTCGATAAAAATATGATAAATTCACGACAATGCACATTTACTACAAGCTAATCGAATATCAATTATTTTTATGAATCATATCAACATCTACCGTCGATTTAATTACATCAATAGACTAAAAATAAAAAGCCAAAGGTTTCTGATACGGTTTTCGAATCATAAGGTGATCGTTTAATTAATGAATTGCTACAAAATGGACAACTATTATTTAAGGATAAAAACATGAATAAGAAAATAAACATTATTAGGGCACGCATTGGCCAATACGATCCGGACTCCGAAATGGAGCTTGATGCCAACAGGAGTTTAAGGACTCCTTAACTGAGGTAGTTAATAAGAAGTAGCGCAAGAAGCGACCCTCCCTCGCCACCTCATCGTCCTCTTCCCCGGTGCACAAAACGGCGGGGCGGACCCAAAGTCCTTACAATATTTCCGATATATGTTCAAATCCTAGAAAAAGGACAACTGCACAAGGCATGCAAATGCAGATACAGTAAGAGAATGACAACGCTTTTAGGTACGTAAAGCGTTTCCTGCACGAAAAGAGAGTTTATTTCCATACGTTCACGCTCGCCAAAAAGCGCATTCCTAAGGTCGTTGTAAAAAGTATCCCTAAAGAAATCCCATTAGAGGAAATTGCTCAGTCCCTTAAAAACAAAAGGGCAAAGGCAAAGCTATCTTCGACGTAAAGTCGATCTGCGGCCTTAGTGGCTTAGAGCCGACGCGTAAAGGTTGTATGTCTGTTAAGATATGAAACCTACTTGGTATCAGAACGATTTATTCTACTTTTATTTTACCGGCCCAGGTACTACTGCACCTCAGATTGTCGTCGTTCCAAGGATAAATCATAATCACATTTGGCCGGCCCTCCTTTTGATTTGTATTAAAAATATTTTTTCTAAATTTGGTTCTCGTTTGTACTGCAACAATTAAACCCTATTCTCATCGGATTTATTAGGAACTTTTTATATACAAAAACTTTTTTATTACAACCATTGATAACAATTTGACATTGTCAAAATAAATAGGTTCACATAACATTGAAGGAAAACATTTTAATATTTCAATTATGTTGTGTTTTACCTTTGTTTTATTTATGATTGCGTAAAGAATTATTTGAAGTTAAATTAAGTTTAAGTTTCACGGTGCTTTATAAATGGTGATATTTTAACGTACCAGGTAAGTATCTTTTTAATTAAAAACAATTCTAGGCGTTTTTGTCAGCTATAAAACAAATATATCAGAAAATAGGCAATTCTTAACGGAGACCTCAATCAGTATTGTTATAAACTTGAAAATCCTTTCACGAATCTGACTACCGATGTAGCTATGTTACCCAAAATACCTTGTTCATAAACCCAAGGAGACATTTATCTCAAAATGTTTTCCGTTGTTCCGTGTATTAGTACCTATTCGTTAAGTACTTTCGGTAAAATTCTATGACAGTGACACTACGTGCACACTCACAGTATGCCGACTCGACCGGTGAAATATCACGACCTCACAGAAAACAGGCGTGAAGTAGAAGTATCTTGCGTTTCGACCGATGAGTGAGGTGCCGGAAGCCCGATGTCAGTCCACTTCTGATAAAAACTCATGCGGACTACTTGTTTCAATCCTTCATATATTTAATATAGAAACAAATTATTTCAAGTTAAATTTGCAGATCTCATCAACTCTTATTAAATCTCGTAAATATTTTATATGAGATGTATCCCTCGGTACAGTACAGATCGTCTCGGTACAGTCGTCACTGACAACCCTTACTTGTCTTTTATAGCAAGCTTTTAATGTTAAAATACTGCAGTAATTAGAACATGAGCACAGTTCTTAGGTCTTAACGGTATCTTAAGCGTTCGGGCTCCACTATTAAGTTCTTTCTAAAAGGTGGACCTACCTAAATTAATAGTTTGTCCAAGGTATCTATGTACACTCATCGACAACGTCAAGTTTAGACTAAAACAACTCCGTTAAATATGTAACAACAGAAAAAGAAAAACAATAAAAGAGCGATGAATAAATTATCACACGTCACAACTTTATAAATTGCATTTTACTTAAGTATATATAAAATCTTTGCCTTCTAGTAATTTTAACCTTACACCTTTCTTCTTTAATTATCTTGCCACCCATTTTATGCTTAACGCCTTTTTAATTGAACTGTCTTAATAAAAAAGAAAATCTGCAACGTTGTTCCTCCCTTTAATTTCAAAAGCTTTCTTTCGCGTTGATCCCTCGATTTTCCGGTATTGAATACTTGGCTAATTAAATGGTGCTGGAAAAACTTTCTTCCAATTAATTTAAAGGATTAATATTTAATATTATTTCTAAATCCAATTTTATATCGATGAACTCACGTGTCGGTTAACGTTTTATAGTTAAAGGTCTTGAAGTGAACAATTAAAACATCTTTGTTCTCTCTTTAAACCATTAAGAGGGTGACTGTGAAAGTTTTGCAATCCAAACCAAGAGCTATTTTAAATTGAAATTTAACATAAGTGTTCAAGTCAAATACACAACAGTGAAACATCTGAAGTTCGAGAATAAAATGAAGGTACCACTCGGAATTGCAAGATAGAATTTTAAAAAATTCAAATCCGTATTTATAGGAAGCACGGCAGCAAAAGCAAATATACCGGGGAAGCCTCCTTGCAATTGAATTTTTCCGGAGCAAATATAAATTCGAATGTCTATCAATTCATGTGTATTTGAACTTGGTAGGCGCTCGTTGATAGAGGATTTGAAAAGAGACGTTCTTTTGCCAGAGTTTAAGATTTTTATATGAAATAATATTCTATATACGATATATTTAATTCGAATAAAACTTACAACTGATTATGATTTGGTTGCATTATATGCAATATCTAAAGTTGTGTTTTGTATTATAAACATTTATTGGGCGCAAGAAAAAGACTTTTTGGTATTAAGCGACTTCTGCTGTCCATAAACAGCAACTTCGAGAAGTGTAGGAGGCGAAGATGGAAAGAGGATTAGGCTTCCAGGTATCCGTTGCATGAATACGATGGCTCGACCCATAAAATACCACGACGTCACGAAAAAGAGGCGTAACATAGAAGTCAACTGCGTTTCGTCGGATGAGTAAGGTGCCTGAGGATAAGGATAGAATGGAGGGACGTAATGCCTGGGAAAGGCAAGAAAGGATTGGCCGAGTAGAAGAAGGCAATATCCTTTATCCCGTCTTCCCTCATCTGAACATTGACGGTAGGCAATGCATCTACACACATTTGCGTATTGCGGTAGCGGTCACTTAATATCAGATAAACCGCTAGCTCGTTTTGCCATCTTCTTTGTCCATTAAAAGGCACCTTGCTCATCCAACTAAGCCCAGAAATATATCCACTAATAGATGATCCTGGGTGCTACCAAAATAGATTGATTCGACTATAACCTTTCCATAGCGATTATTTATCAATCTTAGTCAACCTTCCAAATACTATCCATTAAGATCGATGGCGTCATCGCGTCCGGCTTAAGTTTTGTGTGTGGAAAAATTATTTAAATGAATTTTATAATTTTGTTCTTGAAAATAAATATAGTTAACATTCAATGCGAAGTTTTCTCGCGAAAAAAGGAAGACATTTAATAACAGCGGGTAAATAAACAAAGATCTTTTGATTCAACTTGCCTCGGTTGCTGGCCTTGCGTTTGTTTTACATGAACTTATTACGTTCTGTACATGTTTGCTTATATTTCACTTTCAGGCGCGCTTGAACGCTATTCGTACATGCTAATCCGAGTAGTTTCATTATCCATTACTCATCGATCATCGGTGCGGTTTGCGTGTGATGTATCTCACCTTGCCCCGACCTACGTCACCAGCTCCCACAGCACCCCTCTTCAGTATGATGACGTTAAAATGACTATAATACAATACAAACAATATAAAATTATACGGTATTGTTGTCACTATCACTCAAATGTATCGAAATCCTTTTGCAATGCTTAAAATATGAACTATAACTATCTTTTTAAAAAGCATATTTTCACAATAACAATTTTAGATCACCATCTCTCGAGTTAACGATACAATATCTTAGTGAATAGGCAGAGATTACGAAATTCTATTTGGCGCCATCCTGGCACACCTGCCTCGCTTTTTCTACATCCATATATCTACGCATACTATCTCGTAGGTTACTCCTTATATCGCCCTTATTTAACCTTCAACCAATTCGAAAAACTTAGTTTTATATAAAATTACTATGAGGTAACGTTAGATGTCATTATTCAAACTCTAAATATCCTCTGAAGCACAATAACGAGAGATGGCGATGCAGAGCGAAGCTTGGGTCACAGCTTGGATGAATTAATGTACATATTGCATGTACTTTAATTCATCCAAGCTATCGCATAAGTTAAGACTTGCACATTGCTGTACCTAATTTATTCTACATAGATACCTTCTTTATATTTCCAGAGTTCCTAATAATACGTTTTGCCGACATGACTGGCGCTGATTTGCACATAAGTAACTCTTCTGTGCACGACAAAAGCGTGAGTCCTTATTATATTTTACATTACATTCAGAAAAGTTTGAGAGTACGTGAGCAGATTGTGGAAGTAGGGTGCGAGGGTCATGTCTAAAGAAATTAGTTACTCCATGGTTATTAGATTTATACGGGCAAGTTATACACTATTTGTAAAGGGTATAAATAAAATAATAATCATAATAAATATCCGAATCTGGTTGAATTTGGCGGAAAATTGAAGCTTACTTAACATGATTTTCGTATTCTGATTTATTATAACTTTAAAAATGGTTTAAGCTCAAGGCCTCAGAATGTTTTACACTTTTAATCACGAGTTTTGGTGAGTGTGCGTGTTAACGGGCATCAGTGATCATTGGCACGTCTTTTCAATCGGTTATCTGAATTTCCAAGTGGACGAATGAGTTTTGAAGATGAGGCGAAGACATAACGGCCGTCAACTGCAGCCACTCAAGAAAATATGCAAGCTATGGAAAAAATTATTTGCGTGAATCAACAAATGACATAAGTAGATTTAGATTGTAAACTGGGCATTGGATCAGCAGCTTTGCAAACTATCATTCATGATCCACTGTATCTTCATAAGAGTTTTTCAAGACGGAAGATACACTAACTCAATTGTAGAAGGATCGCTTGTGGATTGGTGCAAATTTATGATAAATAAATTCGACGGTGGTTATAAAAAAACGTTTATGATATACTAACAAGTGAAGAAACATGGCTATATAACTTCGACCTAAACAGGCCCAGAGAATGGTGCTATAAAAATTAGGCGGCTCCAACTAAAATGTCACGAAGCACACAGAAACACAGGACATTATCAATTAATTATCAAGGATCGATGACTATACAATAATTTAAGTAGTCGTTATAATTTAAGTATCCGCTTATCCTTACCAGAATTAGCGATTTTTTAGATAATGATTTAACGCAATCTACAATTTTTTACATCTTAAAATTTAATATTATGTATGAATACTATTAGAAATGGAACTTAGCGGGTTATACTTTTAAGACTGCTTAAAAGATTATAGAACACAATTGTCTATAAGGGCGTGCAAATGTAATTCATAAACAACCACTACAAGAGTTACAGGTGAAGTGGTTTGGGAAAAATAAAGGGCTTAGTCCTTTTTATTCTTTTTTCTGTTTGTCCCCTCCTTCGTCCATGAAGGTAGGCAACGCATCTGCAACTCATTAGCTTGTTGCGGATGCCTATGGGTAGCGGTACTTATTTCCAGGGGCCGCTTGCTCGTTTGCCACTTTGTAATATAAAAAAAAGTCATTTGTGATTTATTGCACTGAAGGTAATGCGAGTATGTATAAAAATTAACTTTTATGTTATGATTTTCAGGACAGCTATCTACACAGACATTTTAGATGGGACAGTATAAAACAATTCGTTTTCCTTGCATGTTCATTTGCTTCCTCGAGTCATAATTTTGATATATTCTCTAAAGTGTTACATGATAAAGGTAAGTTATTGTTTTATGCAAATTAATATCGCGGTTGACGGTAGATTTTCAAATATACTTTTCTTCTAATTACTAAAATACGTTTTCAGTTAAAATTCTCGATTTCATATTTCTTGAAATAACGATGGGTTTATCTTATATGTTTATGGATTTATTCATCAAGCAGTATACAAGAAGAGTCGATTGTTATCAATATTTGAACCCACTACTTAGGGGTATCCATATGGGTTGTATGCTGCAATCACTCCTGTGGAATATTATTGTAAGCCTTAAACTTATTCTTTAAATAAGCTCTTAAAACCACATAACTGACATAGATTAGATTGATGTTAAAAATTGCTCAATAAGTGGAAAGTATTTTTGGCACTTAAATTAGTCTTGTCCATTTGGGTGCTGACAAATGTCTCTACACAGTCGACGTTAAGTCGTGTTTAAAATTCATGGTTGCTGCATAGCGTATCTGATTTTTTATACTATAAGGAGTATAACAATGGTCACACAATATCAGGTGATCCACTTGCTTTTTTACTTTCTTCTATAATTTTTTTAAAACAATTTTAAAAATGCAAGTGTCCGAAATTGTCAATTTATGTTTAGTTAGCAGGTGATTTAGCAGATGCAATTCGTTTTTTTTTCGCTGGACTCCACTTGATACCGTCCTGGTCAAAGTGCAACAAGCGGAACCAGCATTGTTTGCCCACCATTAGTGTTATTCTCAGTTGTCGAATGAATAAACAAACAGATTTGAACGTAACGTCAGCCAGTGTCAATTATCAGTAAGTTTTTTCTTATCTTCCAAATTATCATACAATATCCGAACGAGAATATATTTGTGTTCATTTCGATATTTATGTGACAATGAATTGATCTTTCGAACTTTTTTGTGTCAGTCAAATGTAACGGTTATTTGCTCTTGTCGGACGTACATATGATCCTTTGAGGCCTTACTATCCAAGAATCCGTTGCGAAGGTTACAATTACAAATAATATTCTTCGAATACAAGACGATAACTTTTGTTTGGAATGAAATTGTTTGACAGTTCTTTGTAGTGAACATGGCAAAGGCAATTTAATTTACTGAATATGCCGTAAGTTATTGGTTTTTATTGGGCTCAAAGTGATGGAGGTAGACAAATATCTTTGAGACAAAGCCCCAGGAGTATTATGATCACATTGCCATTTTATTTAGCTCTTCTAATAAAACTCCCTCAAGTGTTTCTAACGGGGTATTTTCACCGAGCGTGTTAGGCCCCAATAGTCACAGGGGTTGTCTGGCTTTATATTGGACACAAATCAGACAATAGTATCAGAACAGGACAGACAAAAGCTTGAGCTTTTTGAAGAACATCACGCATATATTTTGCCTTACTTGAGAAACGCTTAGCAACGAGGTGATGTTAAAATAGTGCCTCGCGTAGCCGTATAACAATGTACAATTTTTTAAAATCTTTCTTCTGATTAACTCATTATAGAAATCATTAAGTCATCTTTTTTCTGGTCTTAACAAAATACTTTATCGTCACGAAATGTTTCAGCGACTCATATTTTACGACTGACAAAAATGAATTGACGGCAAGATTGTTTGTAATAACTCTTGTATGGATCATTAACTTTTTTTTAGCAACCATGACAGATACAACCGTTGTTAAGGTATATCTTAATTATTCGTTTTTAATTTAATAGTAAAATGCTGAGTTCTTACTGCCTCTACCTTTGGCTGCTCTAGACTCTGGTTTTTGTGGACATTTAGATTATCACATCTAATTCAAGCAAACAAATAAAATATCCCCGGTTAACTTTACGCCGTAGACTAGGCTTAGGTGTCAAGTTAACCGTGGATAAATGTAAAGCATACGAGACACCGAGCACGGCCACTCAGTACTCAGTTCACACGCTTATGTAAGCATTTTGTAGACACTCGCCGCACACGTGTAACGGGTGGGGGCCATCTGCTACATCAGTTTCCGTGACTCGCCACTTGAGACCGCAGCGGGCCACACAAGACGATAGATTATCGAAATGCACGTAATGTTTTACTCTGGGACTAGTCAAAATCGGATGCGCCCAATTTATATTGCAATTAAAACTTATTCTTTTGGACGCTGGGAATTCGCATTCTCGATCGTATTTTTTTATAATATATTACTGAGATTTCAACATTAACATAGATTATTTATTATTAACAGGTATTCCTGAAATATGAGAAATATGTTTGGAGAAGGAAGGAGGAGGAAGTTAATAATAGGAAATAAGGAAATGTGCTAACCGTGAAATAAACGTGTTTCTTTGCTATTTCAGCTCGTCAGAATAGCAACGTTATGGAGGATATGCTCAACAGTTTTCGTTTTATTATTCACGTTATTTTATACGGAATACTTTTTCTCGACTGCCATTAGTCAAATGTTTGATATCACAGCGCCTCGAGTATACGTAAGTGATTTGGTGCTCCTAGTAAAAAGGCATTGTTATTACAATACAATATACAATATGCGTGAAATTCATTTACGTACATTGCTTGCGTATATCTACTACATATTATGCACAAAATATTCGTCTTACTACAGTTTAAACCAGAGCATACAGGGTAGGCACAACATTTTCTAATATTACATTACAGTACATTGTATACAACAGTAAGAACGAAAAAAATATTAATGTTCATGAAGCTTGGTATTTCTTAGGACAAAAGTGGTGGAAGAGCTAAGAAAATTAAAATAATATGTGACGTTAATTAAATGTTTTCTGTCCTTCGAACACATTATGTCTGCTTTACCTTCCATTGAATAATTCATTCAATTCAACATTATTTTTAAGTCTTCCACCGATGTTCGAAATCATCTACGTACAACAAACATTTTTACAAGTAACTTCTTAATCCTTAATGTACAACCCGTGACTTTTAAAGCATTCAAACAGTAATCCGTGTAGAGATCGAAAAGCCACGGCGATGCTACACTTCTTTGTCAACACCTTTATTAATGCTATACCAGTCTGAGTAGGTCCCGTTAATCCAAATAGAAGCTATTAGTTTGTATTATACATTAACAACCGTTAAATAATCATGTGTGCTGGTAAATATTAGTCTTACATCGTGTTTGTGGTTTAAAATGACCTTCCACTAGATCTAAGAGAGAATTTATTCCTAAGTGCAAAGTACACGTCTGCGATTTCGACGTTGTGTAATTTGCATTTCTCTTTGCATTACCAGTTTGCGTCGCTTGTCTTGCACAAGCTCTATTTACTGCCATCTGGAATTCTGTTGATTTTACGTGACCTTGAACGGGATTCAAATTGGTTTATTCCTTTGATCTTGTTTGCGCCGATCCCGCTCACTTTTGTGTTCAGTGTCACTTTTATTTTACTTGAATATTTGATTGATTTTATCATTTATTGCCTTGCTTCAAAAGTACGGTAGGCGTGGGTCTGGTTAATGTCTCTTATTATATATCTAAAGTGTAATTATTGTAAAGAAGTACGCCATCGCTATCTCGAACACGTCTTTAACGATTTCGATGAAATTTCGTATTTAGGTACATCTTTTTAAGTATTATATATAATTACAAAGGTACATGCATACATCTTTCCCGTAATAACACGATTTTTTGCAAAAAAAACTTTTAGAGCGTCATCTATTCATGACAAGCGACCTACATTGTTGACAATTGTCAATAGGTTATTACCCATTTAATCGTAACTTCAAGTTCTGTTGTTATATTATGCCATTTGACTACAAAATATCACCCGGAAAAAATCCATCTTACGATTAAGGATGCCAAGGCCGAAGAACGGTCCACAGCTAGTATCTCCTGCGTTTCGTTTGATGTGTGTGGAGCCGAAGTCATCGTCTTTCTTTTCCCCTTTCTTCTTCTTCTTATATACTCTCCTTAAATTTTTATACAAAGGCAAGAATATAATTAATTGTTCTGGTATTTAAGAATACTGATGGGTACCAGTTCTCAATTATCATTAAATGTTGCTTGCTCGTTTGCTTCCTTCTGTCATAAAATAAACGCTCGTTTACGCTCTTAGACGTTGCAATGCAATCTACAAATAGGTTAGTTTGGTCTTACAATTTTATTATCAACGCACCAATATTTAAACAAATTCCTAAACCACTTTACTCGAGCTTGGAGTCACCTTAGGTCAAATTAGAGCCGTTGTTGCTGAATGGAAGGTAAAACTTATCAAGGTGTCTATTAATACACAGAGATTGATAGTTCCGCCGTTTTCCGTGCTCAAGGGAAATCTAATAAGCCTTGTTTAAGCGATTATTCTACTATCAAAGCGCTATTAAAGTTAAAATAATCGTGTTTGACTATGGTAAAATAGTTTTACAATGAACCATAAAGAAAAAGTAATATTACTGTACCGAGGAGAGAAAATTAACAACAGCATTATTATTTTTGTATTATTAGCGCTTCGTGCAATACTATAATAACGTTCTCAAAAGTTGTTCTCAAAAAACAAAGATGTGCGACTAAGAAAGGATGGAGGCTAAGTGAATGAAGTAAGTGAAGGTTAGTCTAAGTGCTCGATGGAAAAATGGGGTACTTAATTAAATCGTGTGTTTAGCACCGCAACCTACCCTAAAATATACAGGTTGTCCAATACTGACGTGTAGAATGGAAGACCACAGATTCCTTGGCCTAAATCATGACGATTTAACACAAATTACATGTATCAAAAGTTACCTAGTACACGTTATTTCCGGATAACCTGATTAGCTAGTCTATGTCTTTTTCGTCTTGGGTATTATTTTCAGAGTAATCCGTGCTAGATGTATGGGTGCGTACGACTCAGTGTCTTTATATGGCGAAGTTCGTCCCAGAAAGCGTATGAATGTTCCAGGAGACTTGAGCTTTAAGTGGGTACTGGACTGTATAAAACAGCCAGCCTAAACATGCACAAGACTTTTTATACGTGGTGTTCCTTATATAGACGATGACGGTTATATTGCCTTAACTTGTTTTAGAGGTTTGGTTTTATTAAGACATACATAATATGTAAATTATTTTTCATTTCTTACGATAATCATGAAAAGTGTTTATGCGAAGGTCACGATGGCTTTCTTAAAAGATTCATTATAAGCAGGTAAATTAAACTTATTAAGTCCGTAGCTTCGCATTCCGAGTTTTTTGTATCTTGAAATATATTCAAAAATTATTATTGTTGAAACAAAATCATATAACATTGCCATGGCAACCGATACGTTTATTTTTCGATCCTTTTTTTTGGATATTAGGTACCCCTTGTATTTCTATTTTGTACACCAAACAATATGCGTACAGAATTTTATTATTATCGCTTGCTAAAGCGTTAATACCTAACAATGAAACAAACAATCTTAACTTCACATTTATTTATAACATTAGTTAAGATAAAAAAAATAATATGGTGTTACAAATAATGTCAATTAGTCTTAAAATATTTAATAATTATGGCGTCTTTTTTTTAATTTTCAACTTCCTATTACATTAAAATAATTGAATTTACAATCATTAAATTACTCACGCAATGAATCCAAAATAAAATTAAATGTTATGTTACATTGGTAACACCATAACATACACCCAAGATAAATAAACAAGTTAAGAACGAGAAACGGAAAACAGCTTTTATGTCTTTAGCCTTTAAACTGTAACCAAAAGAAAACTTGTTCAGCATTTTATTTAACCAATATTTACTTCACAAGGTCCACATGCAGCATCTTCAATGTTTGGAAAGTATCGGCTGACTCAAATTTTCCGCATAAATCTCGGTAAACTCGATTTATGTGATATAAGCTGCACAAACGATCACAGTCTTGGAGCGGTGTTGCACTTTTGATATTGCGGCGTTGAGGTTTCTTTGCATACAACCATATATCAATTTTAAATTGTCTTTATAACCAATAAAGAGAGGTATACTTTTTTACTAATTCATTAAATCGCCAACAGTCGTAACAGTACTATATTATTTAGTTTAAGTTACTACAGTGTTGCTAAAAAGAGGCTTTAGTAACTAAAATTGAGAAAGGTATATTTCGGTGTTTCAGGCATGTTGAAAGGATACATAAAAGAAGATTTACAAGAGAATGTTGCGAAAGTGAGTGGCAGTGTCGGTAGAGGTCGTCATAAAATAATTTATATCGATCAGATTGGCGATATACTAAAGAAAGACGGTTCTAGGAGTGCTTTTATTTTTTAATAATACATTTTGAGTCTATATGTTAGCATAAACCTATCGAAGGCTATGAACTATACTATTTTGTAGTCGGGCCACATGGAGCACAATATGACTTTCCGAGCTGTGTGAATACACTAGATTGTTTGAGGCAATTCGTTTTAAAATTCAATTTCACATTCTCGTCGAATATTTTTCTGAAATGTAATTTTATTGACATTGCAATATGATTAGGTGGTTAACAAGTTATTTTTTTACTGTTGCTTGAGATGCCGATGGAAACGACGATAATAAATAATTCATAACAAAATAATAGTCAACTGATAAATGAGGGCGTACAATGTATCTTACCTATTTGAGTGAACTGGCAATACATACTATTCTTCTTATTTCTTTTATTCCAATCCTGCGTGAAATAAAAGTGGGATGTAGGACCAACAAGAGTCGACTTGTCACAAAAGTCATTTTTAAACCAAGTTAATCATTCCAGACGAACCATTAAGCCGTCGAAGTTTTAACAACACCTAGAAATTGAATTAACGCGATATAATTGATGTTATTAAGCCTTTATAAGCTCTCGGTATATTATATATATATATATATATATATATATATATGTTGGAAAAAAGTAGACAAGCACCTCCGTTACGTGTCCCATTATGTGAGGGCAATTAGTAGGCTCTGTGTGTGCTATGTGCAACGTATGTAACGAGTAGAGTGCGCGGCCTCTTTTACTGATTTTTATTGAGATCAATCGGATGTTTTTTTATTAAAATCTTCCCGCAAGAATGATAGTACCTCCGAGACATAGTTGAGCTCAGCTTCGACTAGCTCAGAATAGTTGCACTTGTTCTACAGGGAAGGTATTTTATTATAGTTTCTAACCTTTTAACTGTTAGAAATATTTCCTGCACGAATAGTACGTTAGATACTTTGAGGATCGCGGAGGAAGTTTTGTACATCGTAGCGTTGTTCCTTGACACCGTTCGTGTTATAGAAGGCTGTGCTAATCGATAGCGTCTTAACTCGGCCGTTATTGCGCGTGAGAGTCGGAACATTGTTTTAATTTATTGTCATTCGAAGTCATTAAGACTGCTAGAGCAACCATGTGCTTGTATTTGTGAATTAGTTATAACCGCATGCCTATTTTCCCAGACGTGTTTAAATATTCATCGGGGGAGGTAAAGGCTACCTCCATATTAATTCTTGCTAACCTGTTTAGGGACTCAGAGGTTAGGAGTTTATATGATAGACACATATTATTGGAAGTTTTGGTCCTTTAGGGACTAGATTACTTCTTCTTTTGTTTAGGTGTGAAAAAGGTCTTCTCTTTTTCGTGGAGGAATCGGGAGACGAACCTGAATGTTTCGAAAGTCTCTAGTTGCATCTTAACGTAGCTGTTTATTTAACATGGCCGATTGTATTATCGGCCATTTGTCCTAATCTTGAACGTAGACTGGTGAGAGTTTCTTATTACGCAATTAGCAATAACAAAAGAAGCAGGGAGGATGTGTGCCTACTATGTGTATCTTTAGTGCGTACCAGCAAACAAGACGTTCACTTGCCAGGTCTCGGTCGCAAAATCATGAAATCATCATGCTGGCACAGCTGGCTCGCAAACACAGGGCAGCGGCGCGTTTATAACGCCCACCTGTGCGGCGGATGGCCCGACTTGTCAGGCGGAGCTAATGATGTTGAGCTATGAATACGTCCGTTCAGCTTTACGATAGTTTTTTTGTGAACGACTTGTCACTGTTAGCTAGAAAGAGGCTTATCTACAGTATGGCCGTAAGCATAAGCTTAAGCTTAAGCCTCTTTAAGAGTTAGTTAGCTCTAAGGCTCCCTCGGTAGACAGTTTGGGACGTTACTTTACTTATATTACCGGATTGGCAGGCTGCCAAGCTATTACGACGCTGTATGTAGTGACTGGGTTCACCAGCCCCGAGAGTGGAAATCAGCTTGGGCTGTCACTCATTACGCGTTGAGCATTCCAATTCGAGGGTGCCCGAAAGGGCCGAGGCTCGGCTCGATCGGTAGCTATTATCGCATTGCAGAAAATACATTTTCATTAGACGTAGACAAGTCGAAAGCACGATGTATTTTCAATAAGTAGGATCTAGTTCCCCTTAAAATATTAATTAAATAAATAAAATGATTGCGAAGGAAGCAGAACGTAATATAATGTTGGTTAAAGTTTATTATTCTCTTGGTTATAAAAACATACAAAACATAGTTTGCTACTTTGTAACTATGCGAGGAATGCTCGAGTGTTGGATTAGCTGTTATTAACGGGAAAGTTTGTCTAAGCTGTTCAGTTTAATGCATGTTTAAAATTGTGATTTTTATTGGCTTTAAATACAGAAACCTTTTGAAACCTACGATATAAGTAATTTTGTCAGTTTCATAATTTCGTTATAACCCGAATTCAATTTCAGGGGAAGAAAATGGGAAAGATGGTAAAAGTGGCTGTTAAGTTTTCGCCGTTTTTTTGAGATTCAAAGTGTTATTATAAAGTACACATTTAAGGTATTTTACCGGTCTAGTACGCAATAGTACGAAAAAGTGTTAGTCAAAATATAAGTGACGATCAATAACTAATCTCACGCTCTCGCCATCAAAGCGATCAAATTTTTGTTCATTGTCATACATTGGAGTGTTCCACATGCTTAGAATATTTGTTCTTAAAGTCTTGTAGCAATAATGTTTAAGAGTACGGATTAGGAAACATGGTCATGGGTTGAAATCCGCCCTTCAACTATTGTCGTGAACCATGCGCGTATGAACCCGATATTTAAATGGTCATTAAATTAAGCACACCAATGATATGAGTTGTAGATATGTTGGTTGGCATTTGACGGATTGAGAAGATGTATAAGATATATTTGTATTTGTGAAATAATAAAACACATATATACCTATATGTAGAAAGATAAAATAACATCATTAACCCATATAAAATTATAATAAAATGTATACAGTGTGAATACAGCAACGTACAGTTAATATAACCCTATTCTCAACTGTAGCCTGTTTTATTGTAACGGTAAAGGCGTTGAATGGTTTTATTTATGTTCTTATGAATCTTGTTTTTATTTAGAAAGAGAAGCGAGGCTTAATTTTAATGAATTTATAAACTTAATATAGAAGACAGTTTTATGTTTTTTTCAGACGTCATCGATCGATCGCATAACATTCGCCTTTGGCATTGGACTCGTCGGTGTTTACGATTTTGGCACAATGTCCCCTCACACTATGATCGATAATGCAGTGGTAATATTCGGAATAATATTCACGACATTCGCTTTAGCCAGATCTATTATAGTACGTGTATTGTACTTGGCATTGACTGTTTGTGTTAAAGATAATACAGCAATCACATCACACTACCTCCTGTTTGTTGTACTGCCACTAAGTTCAGAGTTTTTGCACGCGCAAAAAGTTTTTACAATTTACATATTCCTCAGTCTTATGTGTTCACTAAGCGCCTATTTGGTGAGTATTTTTTTATATTGTATATTTGTAATAGACCAGTAGATAGTATATATACTATTAGTGATGACTATAGGCACCACACCTCCATCACAAACTGCAGTGGAAGTAAAAAAGAGAATTAATTGAATTATTAATAAAAGGAGATCAGAAAAGTGTAATAGATTCATCCTTTGCATTATTAATTACTCAAATCCATACGATGTCCAACGACATATTATTTAGATACAACTATTACGTGACATTCAAAAATTTTAACATACGCATGCGTATCACTTTTTTATCGATATATAGCCTTGTCAGGCGGCGTGCCTCTACCGGCAGATTCATTGTCAAAAACATTGTCCCTCTTCCACCATTCATCCTTTGTAATGTCCATTCTAGCACATCGCTATTATTATTTTGTGACAATATTATAATACCCTACTTAAAACCAGAATATACCAGTAGCAGACAGCGTTTTAATTCAGAATATGATGTTGAAGTAATGTCAGTAAAGCTGTAATTTACTACATATCACTAATTACATTGGTACAATTTAACACCAATCTAACGAAGTATATGTTTTATATATAGATAAATTACGATAAGTATAAATATAAGACGAACTGGGTTCCAATATTTTTTTCTTAATGTTTCTTAGTAAAAGTAAATAAGGAAAGAGTAAGTGAAACGTGAAGATATTGTACGTTACTGATACGTTTTGTGGCCACGTAGACTGTAATCTCCAGGGAGACTTCTGTCCACTGTATTGGATGTATTAAGCTATTGAACAACAACAAATACCCGTTTGTAAACTCCATCGGAAAATAATGCTTGCGCCATATAAATTACATGAATTAATAGCTTCCATTAGATACGTGCATATATTCTTCTTTAACTGGCCTTTTCCCATTTCTATTTGGGATCGGCAGTAAAGCCTATAGTTTCTACAAATTACTAAAATTTGATACGATTGATTAGTAATAACATGAAAATAAATTAAACCAGTAATGAGTATTTAATTAGTTAATCACTTTTTTAGGCAATTTTAACATTGACGATATCGAAGCTCTTGCATAATGAGTTTCGTTCAGTGAAAGTGGTGTACATGGTGGGGATACTATGCTTTTGCTGCTGCAACCTGTCTTATCCTGTAGCAATGGTAAATATTTTACTTTGATGTAGTTAATTATTTAATAATAACTAAACAACGCAGCGATGTGATGACCTTCAAAGGCTCGTAATCGCAACAGGCGTTTTTATTCAGTACATAATTACAAGAGAAAAGTTGTTGTAATAACGCTAATCAAGATGTATTAATTTGGACATAAACAGTAACTGATATTAGGCGTATAATACATAGACGATATAATTTACAGTGATATTTAGAACTGAAAAGTTGAAAATAAGTATTTTAATGTGCTCGGCTGGCAATACACAATGCGGTCCTCGCTTTAATGTATGGAAGTGAGAGCTGGGTTTGGCAGGAAAAGCATGATAGTAGAGTTAATACCGTTAAGATGCGATCCTTAAGAAGTATGTAAGGCGTGAAATTAAATGATAGGATTAAAAATAGAGTTATAAGAGAAGAGTGTGGCTTAAAAGTGGATGTTGTGAATAGAATTGAGAAAGGTATGCTTCGGTGGTTTGGACTTGTGGAAAAGATGAATGAAGAGCGAGTAACGAAACAAATTTATGTTGTAAAAGTGAGTGGCAGGGGATGTCCAAGGAGAGCTTATATCGACCATATTAGTGATATACTAAAGAAGGGCGATATAAGGAGTACCCGTAACCGACCAGCATGTGTAAATGCATGGATGTAGAAGAAACGAGAGAGGTGTGCCAGGATCACGCCAAATGGAATTCCATTATCTCTGCCTACCCCTGTGGGTTACGAACGTGAGTGAATATTTTTTAAAAATCGATTTTTAATTTAAATCCGGAATTTTGTAAATAAATTTCGGCATTTCAAATCAAATTGGGACATTTGCACATCAAATTACGGTCGTTTACGTATCAAATTGACACGGACAACAGCTGAATTCGTTTATTAAAACGCTGATATCGTATGAATTGAAGAGAACTTTTATATGCTAAAGGCTAAATTGAAATTGATTTGTAAAATGCCGAAATTTCGTAAAAGCCATGACTTATTTAGTAGTTAGCTTTAACGGCCTTAAATATGTAAAGTGAAACGTAAATAATATATTATTCTTGTTACGTCTCTACGCTTTTGCTTAATGCACTATGATTAACTAAATATTTCAGTGTATTAAAATTTAACACATGATAAGCGGTTGGTTTATTGTACTTGTTAATGTGCTTACGCGAGAGTTTATTCCATGTTATTTTGAAGCGTAGGAGGCATCATGAACTATGTGTAGGCGTCTAGCGTTGAGCTAATTAACTAAAACATTCCAACTCCTGCTCTCGACATACTTGTTTAGAGAGTCAATTCGGTCGCGTAATCTTTTTATACTAGGAAATGCCCAAGACTTCGTTCGCACGTATCTTAAGGCTTCATTACTTTTTTTCGTTTTTATTTGAGCTCAAATAAACTAGCTTAGTTAGAAAAAAAGTTGGTTAAAATAAATATTAGTAAAGTATTTCAATAATCTACTTATCTATTTTAAGAAATCATAGAGTTTTAATGGGTTTAACAGGACGCCGTTAAAGACGTCCATCGTAGTGTCTTGTAAATTATACATATACTTTAGATATAAATATTTTTAATACAATTAAAGGAACAATATAAATGACGTACCGTGAATATGAAGATCGAGACTGGCTTCCACACAGAAGGTCTAAGTGATGTGGCTGGCTGCTTTTTAGAACCGCGTAATAAAATTTCTAATTTTTATAGCTCATTTTCGTCATCGTCTACTTCTAACATTTATGTTTAATTTTACCCAGCTTATATATATATATATATACATATAAATTAAGAATATTATTCTGATATATAATACAAAATTAATGAAAAAAAAATCCATTCAGTAACTTTGTTTAGAAAAGAAGGTCCCTCTATCAATAAACCTTTCCCAACACACTTTTAAGTTTCCAATATTAGTAGGATACAGTTTAAACTATGTTATATTAAGGTAATTCCAACCGCACAATGTTTGAGTCGATGAGACATGCTACGATCATGAGTGGAAGGGACAAAGAATCATAGTTTTTACAGTATAAAGTTTCACTGGCAAATTGAGAATTTACATATTGATTAACTTACATTCGTACCGTCCAGACAAAAGACAGTATGTGCACCTTGTTAACTTCACAAGAATATAATAATATTTGTGCATTACTAGCGGTATAGTTCAGTGTTACGATAGTGTAGCTAGACCGACCATTAGAGGTCATACAAAGGCAACCTACTCGTACAAAGGGTTCTTTATAGGCTCAGTTTCCCCTTTTTGATATTGGGCAAGCTTAGAGATTAGTTCAATAGGTCAAAATAACAAAAATATCAACTGGAATTTGAATTAGGTCAATAAATAAAAGTACTTCAATATAATGTTAGAAATAAAATCTAAAATATGTCGAAGTTGTTTCAGGAATAAATAGTCTGCGAATAAAATAGATATTAATCAATTTTTGTCATTAATTAACTATGCATTAATCTTATCTTTTAATTTTTTTAGAAGACAATGGCAATGCTTTCTAAGATGTGTCCATGGCTTTTTTAATTGGACATTATGATTTACATCGGTTCATCAGGTTAGCTAAATACTCATTAATATCAGTTATAGATGAGAGAAATCGTAATATTTTTTTTAAGCCATTGAAAATAGTGTAATCAGAAATTTTACTCTTGAAAGTCTCTGTTAAACATTCAGAGATTTGAATGGCAAAGACATTTGCAAAAAATCCATGTCCGCACTGAGTTGATTCGATCGCTTGATTTGCATCAAGATCCGACATACTGATTGCAACACGATTTTTTTCTTCAAACGAATTCAGAATCTCTCCTTCTGCATGATGGAACTTTTTATAAACTAAAATGACTATAAAATCAAAGGTCAGCGTAATTTACCGCGGCTAGTATTGAGAGCTATGTAGAGGATTCAAGTTGCACCACGAGGAACATTCAATAAAAATGTAACGAGCTCTTGACTCGCTTCTAATATAAAACAGCATTTCGAACGCGCGCCTGTGTACATTTCGACTTTTCCATTTCAATACTTATATTAACATCCTCTTAATAGAAAATGAATGAATGAAAAGCTCTTCAATTCATCAATTTCATGAAAAAAAACCTGTTTTTTTTTCTTTTGACGTATAGAAATGAAGGTCGATAGGCAAATTAAACCTGAAATGAAATCGAATGCCTTCTGTTACGTGGGTAATGAAATTCACTAGTATTGCTTTCAAAAGATACGAAATAAATTTAGTAATAAAAATTCGTTGTAGTAATTATTTTCTCTGACCTTTAAAGAATGTATTATTATTATTAAAAGAATGTCGAAACCGAGTTATAATATAAAAAAAACAAAAATTGCATATCATGCTTACAGTCATTGTCTAAACTAAATAAAAATGCGAGTTTAACTCGTAGCTTGTTACATTTAGTGTTTGAAGACACGCTCTGTGAACGAAGAAACGTGAAAATATAACGAAATATAATTCATTATATACCATACATCCATACCGCAAATAAACTTACGAAATTAAGGGGGTGAACCAGCTACAGCAATCCTTTCCCAGGTAAGGTAAAGAAAATATTTTTGATTTCGGTTCATAATGCTCATAGTTATTGTTTTTTTATGAAAGTGTTTACAAATTAATCATAATGTAATAAACTAAATACATGTACAACGCTTACATTTAAACGGTGGCGTCACCGCGTTCATTGGAAACGTGACTTATTAAATTATAAAGTTTAAGGCACGAGCTCGCTCTCGTACGTGTATTAGAAATGGAATCGTTTCCTCTATACAAGTCAACTCACTTTAATAATTCAAGGGCTTTGTGAAAAATTCATTGCTCCAGCGTGTAGCTAAAGGTCGAACATTTCATATGAAAAAGGGGATGGACTAGCTACAATTTATGATTTCTTGTTTCTCAACACATTCGATTACTGAAATTTACTTTAACTCAATTGCTACTTCCTTCTGTATTGAATGACGGCTGCTTGTACAGTATATCTACAAAATGCTATAACATACATCCGATTATATAACAGTTCATATTTAGTATGTTTATTAATTTGTATTATTTTAATATGTATGTATGTATATATGGTATATATATATATATATATATATATAAATATATATTTATAAGTGCTCTTATTGTCGTCGTAAGTACCTAATGCTGTTGCTATTCTTAATAAATTAAATTAAATGTAACATTTTGTATTGATCCTCAGCGTTTTCGCGCTTAATTTAAACGGTGAAATCGGCCCTTAATATAACCATATACTTTAAAGCTTATATCATCTTAATATTTCTACTCTTTGTATATTTTAACACCTTATTCCACATTAAATGTTTATAGTAACACAACTGAAATAAATATTCACCTTTACATCGTATAGTTATAATTTTGACTTGATGTGATTGAATTCCCTATAGCATTATTATTATCTGGGGTCAATGTTGCGTCAACAAGCAAGAGCATTGTAAACACACGCCGGCGGCTGGCTACGATAAACGTTTATACTGCGAGACAAAGGTAGAGATAATACACATCCGATCGATCAGTACCTTGGCCTTGACCTTTGCCTTTACTGTTTACACGTTGCAGCAGGGAGCAGGTTTATCTAACGCTTACAGCTCAAATTAATTCATGTTTACATTCTTTGGTAGTACCAAAGAGTTCATATACTACCAAGGAGGTCCAGCTGGCAACGCGAACGCGACGCCTCATAAAAAAATAAAAAGACGTGAAAATAGAGAATCGCGGGAGAAAAGTATAATTTATAATAATAGTATCTTATATCAAATATTATTAATTTATGCATACTTAGCTTATGGAGCATAGTAGGTACGTCAATAATATTAAAACAAAAAAAGTTATTGTATGTAACATTACAAAAAAAACTAAGAACATTTGTCTAAATTGAGATGCTTATTTCGTTTCTTGTACATGTCACTTCGTAATTTACGCAGGGTCAGATCTATTATACGTAAGTAAGCTCTTCTTTGGCGGGCGCTGTTAGCGTTTCCAATTCATTGCTAATTAGTTAGACCTTATCTATTGACGCTTTTTAGAGCACCGTTGTTTGTAGTTTTATTTATTGTTCTTTCCAAATAGTGTATATGTTACTAATTGTTGTGGCTAATTGTAAATTATTAAGGTATCCATTATTATTTAAAAATTGACTCACGGATTAATAAGTGTGAATATGAAATTGAAAGAAATTGAAATTAATTATTTTAGCAGTTAATAATCATAATTAACTAGTCTCCGCGGTAAAAACAATAAAATGAGAAGACTCCATGGTACTTCTCCAAGGTATTTTTGATTTTTAATTAATTACAATCACTGTAGCATATATTCCCTAGTGTACAGCCATTCCGTGTTAGTATTAACAGAGAAGAAGGACATTACTTTCAAATGGTTAATCAAAAAAGAATAAAAAATACGAGAAGCTTAATTCATTCCAAAGCGTTTAGCGTTAATGTTGATTCTAAACTTATAATTGAATGTATAATTGCGTTATCATATAAATGATATAATGTTCGGCTCGGGGTCTTCCCGATAATCGTAGGCTGTTTCTATTTATAAGTAGAACGTGGCAACCTCATTAAAGGTTAATGTCAAGGTTATCTCGAATACAAACGTAGTAAATTGTACGTTTCGCTTACTACACTATATCCAATATTAATATAGGTGGTATTTTTATTCCTTGAACGAGCACAGTAAAAATAGAAGAACGAAAGTAACCTTGTCGGCAATCCGAATAGCTGCAATCAAATTAAAATGTTTATCGTGAGAAACAATTAACTGTTGGAGCTTCGTTTATTTAAGCGTGTTTTACCTTTTTGTTATTTATTTTGTTTTGCTTTTAATATTTATTATCAAGTTTCAATGTGAGCTTTGAATGGTTTATTGCGAATGTTGTATTTGTTTTTATGAACAGTATTATATTAAATGAGTCAAGTTTCCTTCCCGTAAAATTTTGAAAATAATTGTTTATATAAAAATTGTTATGAAAGTGAAAATGAAGTGAAAGAGTTAATATGAAAGTGAAAAGGAGACAAACACTAAGTGGTATTGTGGACTTGGGCGATTGAAATGAGGTCGTTGATTAAGAAGATCCTATCTGAAGTATGTATATGAAATCAAAAAATAATTATGGCTTACTTACGAAGTAGAACTTTTACTAAACTTCTCTTCTTAATTCTGCATTCCTTTGTCTGTGATAGAAATCGTAGACTTGAGCGTTCCTTATAATATTGTTATTTAGACGAATTTCACTGTATATTTACGGTAGTCTATGTACTTAAGGTAAATAAATGTTTTTTTGCAATTAATGATGGCCCTACATAATGCAATAATAATATAATATCACATAAAATGTATATATAATCACATAATATGTTATAGTCAACAGCGCAAGTAAGCATTTTGTGAAGTGGTAGGCTCTTACCGCAAGTCTATACGCAATCCATAGGATTTTAAATACACAAAAAAACATTAATATTAATTTATATTAAAGAATATTAACGCCTGCTGGTTAGCGCAATGCAATTAAGTCAAATGACCTTAATCCAATGCACACCCGCAGGAGTTGCGCGGGCGCATACAATTAAATACACAGTCTCGGCCTATCTACCGCACGCGAACTATCTACTACGCTCGACCTTATTTACCGCGAAGAAGTTTCTTGGTATATGTTGTGTCTGTGTGCATATTCATATTACTGTTACTACTGACTTTATCTTTATTTGCGCCTTCTAAATTAATGTGTGAATTTCGTGTGTTACAATTAAACACTTCGAAAGTGACTGAGTGCGTTATTCCGGCAACGGACTTAACCCATACATCGCTGTTAATAAGAGGCTCTCAAATCAATTAAAAATCATCCTCACACCATCCACCCATAGTGTTTTACTTGTTTTACTAAAAATTCTTATACTGGGTACTTCATTTGTCGTTTTATACATTTTCATACAATATTTATCTGTTGGTACATCTGTTAATTTTTAACAGATTTCATTGCGGCCATCATAGTTGAATGAATAAAAACTTACTATGAGATATTCGTATGGTTACATTGCGCATTCTCATATAGGTCACTGCGTTGCGACTGAAATCCAACAGGCATTAATATGAAGCGTGAGGTCGTCGACGCAAGATCGAAGTAGAGTAAAACCTACTTTAACTCAATTTAAAATTTACTTCCCTTGTTTCTTTTATAACTATGACTTCGGTTTTACTCTCCACTCCCACGAATTTTCTAAAGGATTATACAAAATATCCTATTTCGGCTTGCAATAAATTTTTGGCCTACTGGACATTCATCAATACATTTTTGCTATTCGATTCTAATGTGAGTTTGTTTGTTACTTAGCAATTTCATCATGTAATTTTACACACACATTCTCAGGGATACGTGGTGTTATATATCATTGGAGATGCCTTTTATCCGAAAAATATAACTTCACGAAGAATAAAACCTTCCTTTACTATACCGGTTGTCATGGCAATGTCACACGATGTAACAACAACTTTTGGACACATGTTATCCATAATTCGAAGTTATTATTAATGGACTCATCTTACACAAAATTTTCCAGCGTGGAAATAAAAAAGCGAATGCGTGCAAAGCCATTTCGAATCCGTTGAATAATGTTCGCTTGAAAGAGCTAAGTTCTAATAATCATCCATTCTCAAAAAATGTCATATTTTGTAATACGAATGGGATGTTAATGATCACATTATTAAAAAAACCTATGTTGGGTTTTTTTGAAGTAAGGGCTTATCGCTTAGGTATGTGATTGTTTATTACAGTATTCCGATGTATTTTTTTAAATCGATGCATTGGACATTTTAGCCGCAGGGGCATAAAATTGGCTGCAATCCAATGGTCTTAAATTTATTTGTTACCATAAAAATGCCAGGCCTGGCTTTTAGAAAATTATAATTACAAAAAAAAACAATTTTAACACTTTTTACATAGACTTTATGCCGAGAATCGTTAGTCATAGCAGAGGAGTTGACGATACTAAACTTGTGTATACTCGAGTGTCACGGGGACCTATTGGATTTTGAAGATCAGATGGTAAAAAGAATAATAAGGTTATATGACATTTATACTGGTGGTGCGGTGGGGAAAGGTTCCATGGCCGCAATTTCTCCTGTCAGTTATGGTGGTCAGAAGTGTGTAGTCAGAGTAATAAGAATAAAGTCAAGATATTGGAAAACCATTTACACTTACAAATTAAATTATACGTAACAAAGGCGCGCGCGGAACGAAAGAGACGTATATTTGCATTGAGTGATAGCGGGGCGACGACTGGCGCGGGCGAGTTATTCGCTGCGCCCGCGCACGTCGTTGAAAGAAGCCGCCGGTTTTCAGAGGTCCGTAGACTGTGCTGTGTACATATAATTATTTTGTGTATATTATTTCCTACAGATCTACAGCTGTACCTAAATGTGAAGAAAAAAGTCGTTTGAGAGCGAGTCGATCGCGTCATATATTTATAGTGTGCAATATTTATATACGTTTTATATTAATGGGGCTAGTTGAAGTCATCAGATTATCTTATTACTTTAACCTGGAACTATTTCCTTTAAAATAAATAAAAAGTAATAGCGCTTGAACTGAATAGCGCGCGGCTCTACATAGATGACTGATTTTCGGTGTCACACACAGCAATTTACTTTTGCAACATAAGTTTGTCTACATTCATTTTTGTACTAGTAAAAAATTATATTTAATGTAATAATGCCTCCGCCTTCAGTTTCAGTGTCATAGATTCTCGGAGATAATGCCCAACTAGATTATACTAATGAGTTTCATCTATCCAAAACAATACATGTTTAGTTACATACACAATACATTGGTGATGTATGTTTGTACATTGGAAATGTAATATGACACAGATGTAAGGGAACGTACCCATACTATGTGACCCCTTCATAGTGGGAGGGAGAGGTCTTCAATATATCAAGCTTGGTTACGGAAGGAGGGGGTGGCTTAGGTTTTCATCAGATAGTCTATATCCTCTAGTGAAATCTCGCGCTTTTTCGAGCTGCATTCAAATATGACGCGCAGCGTTTTACGCTTTTTAAATTCCCGCCTTATAATTTTTTGACCATCTTTTTGGAAAAATGATATGACGTGTAAGCAATAGGGAGAGGGTGTCTTAGCGTAAGCTATGGGTAGTCACCGAGGAGGGGAGACTAGACATACTTTGTGATTCATTTTGTGATGTTCCCTAAGATTACTCGTAATATGTGAGTGAAACTGATTGAAACTATCATCTCTGTCTACTCTATTCTTGCAAAATAACTTTAAATCTCCTTAATATGATATTTACATTTTTATTAAAAACCATATTCAAAAAAAATACACGGGTGTGCTCGAAATTTATTTAATTTCTTTGCCCCCAAAGCAAGCATGTTCAAAAAAATTATATGTATACAACGATTTTGTAAATTATTATTAAATGAATAAGTAATTTAAAACAACATGGCTCGTTTCAATGTCATAATATTTAATGTATTTAAAGGTCATAGTGTAACTTGATGTTTGAAAAACTTGACCCAGTTCGTACGCTCACCAAAACGTTACAACGATTTCATATTAATAACCTGAGAATATTGCAACGACCATTTTAAAAAAAATAACGTGCTGATATTTTTTCTATGACGTGATGAGTCTTATGACTGTCGGACTGCCGACAGAAGTGGAAACTTAAAACAAGTGGGAAGGTGCGACATGGTACAAAAATAAATAAATACAAGAAAAATAAATGAAAGAAAGGTCAAAACTGTTGCCGATGTCTGATGAGCATGTTGTTCACGCGAACTTAAAAGATTCTCTCCTATCATATATCGTTTAACGCGGCTAAAGCAGTTTTTATTTAAATCGTATAGCAACTAAGTCTGTAAAAGTAACAGGGCTCAATAGATGTAGCCAGCGACATCTCATTTTAATTATGCCTAACACCTAATGTTTGACGGAATGAGAGAACCAGATAGAAATGAACATATTTTTTAGATTCTACATGTATATAAATACTATAGAACTGGAATTTTATACTTATATAAATAATTAAAGTTCGTAATTTTTTATAATAATAGGTTTAAGTTCAGTTTTCTTTTATCCTTGATCGATATTTATGATCGGATATTTTCGGATTAAGATATATTGGAGGATTATTAAAACAAATGAACAGTATGACAGTGAGCGGGGTTTGAAAGCTGAACTCATACATTCTACGTGAAAAGATAAGCTAATCCAGAGCAACTAAAAGGTAACCTGTTTTTGCCTACACTCCTCATCTTCGGGTTTTCTTGTAGTAATTCATAAATATGTAATGCATTTTTTGAAAACCTAAACAAAATCTAAACCCCCTCCCCCATGTAGACCACCGCCACCACCACCACCATCACCATCACCACCACCGCCAGTGATGTGAGTGAGTGATGACTTTGCATGTTTTCGATAACAGCGCCGCGGAATTTTTATCCACAATTTTGAGGGCAAACTTTTTTCGAGCAACCTCTTTGCTAAAAATAAAAATAGGAATGGTCCCATAAAAATCGGTTCAGTCGTTTCGGAGATTACCTGGATCATCCAGGCACACAGATAAACATTTTATTCATAGTTTGTATTGAGTATGAGTATAAGCAGCAAAGCTATGGATCCATGAAATTCGACGAAACTTTAATCTAGCATTTAAATGATATTGCTTAGTACCGTGTGAAACTTTCAATATTAATCATTGTGATTTGTTAGATAGACGTTAACAAGTATCTGATATCTCAAATTGTTTCGAGATTATATTAGATTTCATTTATACAAAATAATTGACAGCGAGAAAATTTAATAAGACAATTTGAGTGGAGTTTGAGTAAGTTTTAATTATACCGTATTTGATTTCAACGTTCTAATATATTTTACACGAGTTTGTTCGACGATATTCTTAATAAATTTATGTGAGTATTCTTGGACCGATAAATAGCGTAGTAGTATGTGTGGTATTGAGGAATAAGAAATAAGCCAGGATTTAGTATCTTAGCAAGTTGTCTGACTTCAGATATACATAAGTAGTTATGCGGTGAATTTCTGAAACCCATTTATTTCTCAAGCACTAAGATTACAATTCCATTCCTTACTATTTTCGGAATTTGGATTACATTGCACCGGGTCCGAGACTTGATAGGCAGTTTAGTTTATGATGAACTTGAGGAAAATGATTAAGTTATTTTAAGCTAATTTGTCATTTTGTTTTTAATAATTATTAAACTTATAAGTCCAAAACATTATATATTAAACATGAAATATTAAAAGCACAAGGGCCGTAATTTAATTGGAAGAAATAAATCTTATGAGTTATCGACAATAGTGTCGATAACTCTTAAAAAATAACCAAACTTTGTATGTTACTCGTACGTACGCACGTACAATATCTATCTATGTTATGAGTTTAGATGGCTTGTTTTCCATCATCCATTGTTCTCACCGAACGAGGGACCGACGATAATAGACGGCGGTGCATTCTGCGTAAATTGATCGCCGGACCGTTATCCGGTACATGTATCTATTGTTAACCACACACCACCGCGAAACCGGCAAAAAAAGCAGGGTCCGACGTCCGACCATGAAGGCCGTCTACACTGTGCATCGAACATGGCTATTTCTGTGAGAAAACTTTTATGACGGTGAACTAAGGCTGCGATGTAAGGCTGGTTTTTTTACTAGCTAAATGTAAATTTAAAGCACTAATAGCTTTTGGTTGTTAATCGTGTATTTTCACAAAGCTAAATACTTTACTTGTTAATTTTTTAATTGAACTTTTTTAGTCTTTTACAGCTTTCCAAACACAAATTAACGGGATTAATACAAGGTATAAACTTTACCGTATTGTATCTAGGCGGTTTTAAGGTTGCCGTTGTTATGTGGTTATATGGCATTGGGAAGTTTTCTAGTGATATTCAATTTTCACTCGGATTTAAGCCTACACAATTTTGGACTACTTGCTGGGCGATGCATCCTATTTTGACGTTTGTAAGATCTTTACTTCTATTTTTTATATTTGTGAATAATGCGATTGTATTAATTGTATACGTTGTCTAATGTACTAGTTAGAGAACTTTGATTTCATATTTCTCATTCTCATTTATTAAAAACACATTTTGTTATTTGTAACCTTATTTTTTTTTAAATAAACGTTTTACAGGTTTTCATTATACATAAATTATATGTATTAATACATCTGACAGAAAAAGTACAAATGATATTGGCCAGTACTTGGATCCTCTTTTCATTTTGTTTTGTGACAATATTTCAAATAAAAACAATAGCGAAATTCATCGTTCGTAATGTGAGTCACATTTATTAATATTCTCTCACATCTTGACATCACTCTAAGAAATAACTCCTGCTCCTTTTCCAATAACAAAAACAGAATTTAGGTTTCTAATATTTCCTTTATATTCGTGACAATCATCAGCGGAACTGTCTACTTCTATATACTATTATTACAATTGTTCTGCAACAGAAACTGATTTTTCCTACAAAATATTGTAGTATTGTGCTGTAGTTTTGATACGTACTGTGTAATCGGTTTAGAATCTGGTGGGTGTCTTAAAGCCTAGGCCGAAGTACGGACCGCTTGAACCTGAAGATAGAGCACGAAGACGAAAATTCGACATGGCAACTTTACACCAGTACTGTGTTCACCGTTGTCTGATTAATGAAGTGAGTATTAAATATTGCAACTAAAAATAAACTTTTCAGCCACCGCAAGGTATCAGAGAGAACTAAGTTCAAGCCACCGCAACCACAATGTATGTACGAAGTATAAAATACCTGTACAATATTGACTACGATCAAATTAAGACCCCACATAACTTAGATAATAGTTAAAATGAAGGCTACAATTCTAAAAATACTGCATTGATGAATTAAAAAATAAAAAATCGGCCAGGTGCTAGTCGGACACGTGCACTTTGGGTTCCGTACCGTTATCTATAAAAATCACGTTTGATGTATGGGAGTCCCGT
The DNA here is from genome assembly GCA_029849275.1 of Papilio elwesi. Taxonomy (NCBI): domain Eukaryota; kingdom Metazoa; phylum Arthropoda; class Insecta; order Lepidoptera; family Papilionidae; genus Papilio; species Papilio elwesi. Next base: position 13,422,979 of record CM056717.1, on the reverse strand, counting down.
TAAATATCTATTTTATTCTGTTTTTTTAATAATATTTGTTATTATAACGACAACATAAATACAGCATCCGTGAAAATTACAACTGTCTATCACTGTTCATGAGATACAGTCTAGTGACAGACGGACAGACAGACGGAAAGGGGATATTACATTTTGTTTGCTTAAAACAAAATTAAGTTATAAAATATAAAAAATAATCTCTAGCATTGGAGAACTTTAAATCAATTTCACTAAAAGCCGGCTCTGCAATGTGAAATCCAATTACATTTGCATAGACGTGTTAATCTGTTTGTTTTTTGTCTTATGAAATAAAGGTTAAAACAGACAACGAAAATATTTAAGGCTTAATAACTGAACTGCTTTATTAAATTTAATGATCTCAAATCTCCGCTCTGAGTTAGGACGAAGTTTTATACAGTTCATAACGAATTATTAACTTTACCGTCAAATAAAAACAAATGAAATAATGTTCAATCAACATTTTACACGTAATTCTAAGCCTATATAGAAAATAAATGAAGTGGTAAGTGTATGGTGGAGTCGACAACCATAATTATATGTATGTGCGTTTGTAAAACTTTTGACATGATACATACTGAACATTTGTCTCACTTTAATAAAATATTTTTTTTATGTTTTAAGGTAAACGAGCAAGCGGATCACCTGACGCTAAGTGAGCGCTACCCATAGGCACAACAAACAAATGTCTCGCAGATGCGTTGTCTACTTTTAATGGACACATGAAGGCATAAACGGGAAAAAGGAAATTTCCTTTTCCCCGTTAACCCCCTCCTCGTCAAATCGTCTTCCCGTTCTCATCCTTATAAGGAAAGGGTGGGAAGGGGAAGAGGACTGAAATTGGGCCTTCGCTACCTGACTCATCTACTTCTACGAGTTTTTCGAAATGGTTAAAAATAGTCACTTCGTCTCTTTTGAATGATAACGGCTTACTACGAAATTATTTTCAATACTAATTTGGACCTAGACAGTTCACCTTCATCGCGTTTTGAGCCTTTTATTCCAGGAATTACCTATTTAGTAACAAATTCAAAAGGTAATGTGATAATTAAATTCTACAAAATAATGAAATTATTAATATATTACATTTCTCTGTGACCCAAAGTCCTTTCTGAATATGTATAACAGTCGCATAACATCTGTAGAAATAGATGAAGGAACGTAAACAATGATGTACCATGTCGCTATAAATCTTTTAACTATAATTTGCTTCGGTTACTTTAACAAATAACGTTACTTTTATGCATAACGTTGTAGTATAATTTAATAGTATTTGCGATTCAACCGGTGTCTAGTGCCAGGCAAACGTTGAAAAATAAAATTAAAAAAATATCGTAAAATATGGTTCTATCTCAAATTCTATGCCTTTTTGATAATAGGGGCAGATGTGTATTGTAAAATCTAAAGAATGGTACATCAATATATTAGCTGATTTTCTAATGTGGATTACTTTCAGTCCAATCCAATTGAGAGTAAGACCGCGAACCTTTCACGATAGAAAATGTATGGGCCATTTACGAATTTCTGCTCTCATTTCAGTTTGTGTTTGTTGTTTACCGTCATAGCTCACGGATCGTCATAGCGCACGGACGCTGTTTGAATTTCACAAAATAAATACAGGGACTCGATAACCGTAATATTAGTCAAGATGAGCCCCGCGGTTTCACCCACCGGGCAACTTAAATTAAGCAAACACTAATAAACGAACGAGGACCCTATTTAGTATGATTGCCCATACAAATCTAAGGTCAACTTACATTGGATTTAAATAATTTCTCAACAGAATTTTCCAAGCCCTCGGATAAAGTAAGAGAAATCTATTCTTAGTACTCGCCTATCTAATACCCGAAATCTTAGTGCAAATTTCAAGTCTTTATGCCCAGTAGTTTAGGCTGTGCGTTGATGTATCAGTCAGTCACTTTTTTCTTTTTTAGATATAGGTATGTGTATGTGTCTCTACTCATGTGGGGTCGGCACAGTATGGTTGTAGTCTGTACTGTATATGTTTTGGCTACAGTTCTTACGACCGGCTGCTTGTCAACTTTCTTCGTGAATATTGTGTTAGTATTATTATAAGCTCACGTTTGTAACCCAGTGGTGTAGGCAGAGATTATGGATTTCCATATGGCGCAATCCGGGCACACCTATCTCACTTCTTCTACATCCATACATACGCATAGAAATTCGTCGGTTATCGGTACTCGTTATATCGCCCTTCTTTAGTATCTTACGATCGATATGGCGATATAGGAAAATGTTAAAGCTCCAAATTGTAGATAGTTAGTATAGTAATAGACGATAAGCTCTTAAGATGAGTAAAAGTACATGGTAAGTATACTAGGAGTATATCATTGAGTTAAATAAAACTAGATCGATAGAAGTATCACCATTAAAACGGAAGGAACTGTATATCGAATATCCGGTGCGGATGTTTGTTCTCAAACTGACCTTTAAACTTTATTTTATTATTTAATAGCAATAAACAGTAGTGAGTCCACTTTTGTATGACATTCACGTGAAACTGTATGTCATCCAGTAAAAATGTTTGATTTTTACTGCATGATACACAGCTTTACCTGCTGTACCATGTTAGATAGAATTTTCAGGTAACGTTCAGATTCGTCTAGCGGCTGAACCTGTAAAGTTTTGTAGTGATCATATCAACATAATTAGTACGCCACGTGCGAAGGCGGTGCGGATCACAAGTTATTTATAAAAGTATTTATCAAACGACGGTTACGTATTAGAAGCAGTCTCCAAAACTAGGTTATCACTAATATTTCAGATAATTCAACGGTTTATTCTAACAAAAACAGTAAATAATTGATAGAGATAGATAATCTAAACGTTAACAATGTAATAATTAAAGTACACAATTTTTGTTTGTATATGAAATAACCGTAACATTAAATTAGATAGACAAGACTAGAATAGATACCATTGATTGTTTTCGTTCAATGTTTATTTCTTGTTCGTGTCAAGTCGTAAGATTCAGCCCCGAAGCACTCTTCAGTGATGCACTTCGCATACGTTCCGTAAAGGCTATGTTCATGAATTGAACCTAAATAGAGCAAACGTGTGCACTTTGATTAAACTTCTCAGTCATTTGTTTGATTTTAGCCCCTACCATATTTGTTGAATAAAACTAGCACTCATCTTTTGATCAAATTACGATGGACTGGAGTCAGAAAGTAGCCTTACTTATTTTATTTACTGAGTAGTATTAGCATAACTGTTAGTGATTTTTTTGTGTTTAGATTATTTTAATTTATTCCTAGGTAAATATGTATAGGTTCCCTTTTATTATTATATATTTTGCAGCAATAAATAAGTAATTTACTGATGTTTATATATTTATTATATATGAAATGGATCAAACATAAAGCTTTTACTGCCATTTATATTTCTATCTACGTAATTTTAACAAAAGTGAAGTACGTAGAATAAAAAGGTCAACACCAAAATGTTCAGCATTCGAGAGCTTTAAATCAATTTCATTGAAAGCCTGCTTTGAAATGGAAACGTTCGAGTTACATGCATTTGCATGGGTATTCAATCGGCGCCGTATCGAAAGCGGACGACATGCACTCGTGTCAAAATTAGAGTGATGTACAAACAGTTAGAGTCATCGGTGAGCTCTTTTCAAAAGCAATTGAAACCGTTTTCGTTGTGTAACTTTCAATTTAACTTCTTTTGAATATTGAAATATAAGGATTTGATTTTAAAAAAGATATTGGATAGAAAAATAAGACAACTCCTTACTTCTGGTAGAGTAATAACTGACAAAATGTTCAAATTGGATTCTTTGTCTGGCCCAATAATGGATCTATTCAACGATGGCACTGTTGGGACCCAACTAAAACTAACTAACTTTAGCCGTAGCTCACCGTTCCTCGCGCGCAATTCAGTCGCAATAAAAACGCGCCGGCAATTACGTTAAGTATAACTAAGTCCTTTAAAGACAGTCGCTTCAATAACGTGCCGGCAATTACTTTCATTGCCTTGACTCCAGCATACAAAATACAAGTTAAATACAGTCCACTCATCAACGGATACTACTCCTATACCTTTGATCAGTGAAGGAAAGTAAAGCAAATCAATGAAAGCTCATTAGTTCGAATATATTTATGATATAAATATCACTTCTATAATGTTACATGCAGTTAATTTTCAATTTATAATTTATACACTTCATTTTACTAATTAACCCGAAAAAATCCTACATTATTTTTTACATACTTTTTTATTGACTAAAAATTAAAGACTCCTAGACTTAAATTACCGATATTGGTTGTGCAGTCGGCTAATTGAAGTTAAAGTACCTGTATGTCTGATGTCAGCTGTATGATGGATCATCCGGTGCCTGCGGAATGTACGATAATTTTTACACGCTAAAATGAAAATATTTCTTGGCGAATTGACTACGTTTTGTATCGGAATCAACATTAATATAAATACAAAAAGCATGAAATTAAAAGACACACACGGATTAGGAAAGATAATGAATAATAACATTTTTACCCTTCACAAGACTACAAGATTAATTAATAGTAAGCGGTAATAATATTTTTGTCTGGCGTAAACTTATTCCCCCACGTTCAGAGGTTGTTCGTAAGTTCTTCGATGATCCGGTTATTATAATTGTATCTAAAATAAATTTACCCGCTTTTACTGTGTTCCAGGAGTGCTATGAATGTAATCACATGCCACTGATTTTCAAACAGAAGTCAACATTGGATTCCACATCCGACACGGACACGTCTCTGAAGAATATTTTTGAATCAAGCGTTGTACCAAGGAAATCATCTATTGTTATGGATAGCTCTCAAATGCACTTTAACTAATAATATGTTATATATATATATATATATATATATATATATCCATATAATACTACAATAAATTAGAAGCTAAAATCTTCACTAAATGAATGAATTGAGTTATATATTCATGTTCATAATGGGAACATGAGAGAGCCATTATCTTTTTTTAGCGAAACGATAAGAGCCACTCAAAAATTTAATTTTTGCGTAGGAGAAAAAATTCTTTTTATGTACATTTTATGATACATTAAGCTAATAAACGTTCAGAAGGAAAAGTATTACATTCTTATTTGTCTATTAAAACCGTTCTATATTTATCTTCTGTATTTATCTTTTAAAGAAAATATTTGTAACGAAATATTCTCCATCTCAGACATTTAAATTCAATAGAAAATATTTGCTTCACGGAAGTAACAATGCAACGAACGACTATTATAAATGTAATACTCCTCGTATCATTGTTTTAAAATAGTTTGAATGCGCTTACTGTCTGGAGGAAACAACTATAGTGACAGCGAAGCAAAATTACCGTCAGACAGTTTTCAAATAATAGAATTTAACTGCTACTTATGAGCAAAGTGTCTTCCAATTCTGTGACAAATTTCCTGCCACTCTCCAACCGCGCTATGATTGTTCATCTTAGTGCATACCCAGTCAACATTAATATAATATCAGTTTTCGCTCCTACTGCAGAGAGACCGATGGCTGAGATAGACGAGTTTTATGGGCAGATAGATACTCTAATGCAGTACACAAAAAAACAGGAAATAAACCTAATAATTGACGACATGAACGCAAAAGTGGGTGCAACATCGGTGCCTGGGGTAACGGGATTGTATGTCTTAGATCAAGAAATGATAGAGGAGATATGCTAGCCAAGACAAAGGACTCACCATAATAAATACCCTTTTTAAGTTACATCCACGTCACTTGTACACCGATCACCGAGACACAATTCCAGTTACATAATACGGAACCAAATAGATTACATTATTGTGAACCAAAGGTTTCGGAATTCTATTAAGAATGCACTTACATATCTGGGCGCCGATATTAAATAAGACCATAACCCAGTCATTGCAACATTGCAATTTAAATTTAAAGGTGTTCAAAAAAGCCGCTTCATTGATACTGGAAAAGTGATAGAACTTAACACTAGAGCAGCAGTTTCAAATGTCAATCAGAACAAGAGTTACAGCGGCACCTCTAAAAGCGTGGTCCAGTTTAAAAAAGACAACAGCAAACAGCAATGAATGACGGATGAAATTATGGAGTTGATGGAAGAACGCAGAACCTGTAAGACCACTAATCCAAGGAAATACGCGGAGTTGGATAAGCTTAACTTTTTACCGCCGAATTAATACCGCTCACCCTGAAGAAGGACCTCCGACAGGTCCGAAACTTGTCGGTACAAAACACCGAGAAAAACGCGAACGTGAGCAAAGCCGTTTCATAAAAAGTTTATTGATAATGTCTCACGATAGTTTTAATAATTTTATGGATAAGCTTATACGCAAGAAAATAAAACTCGCCAGGGATAGTTTTTACAAAGACAAGTGTGATCGCATGGAAAGTCTTCTGCGGAAGCACGACAGTCTTAATCTACACAAAGAAGTTAAAGAGTTAGCGGGTTTGAACAAACAACCTAACCTTAACGTCCTATGTGACTACAGTGGCAAATTCTTTGTTGACCAGGAGAGTAAGAAGAGTGTATGGAGTAACTACATAGTGAATCTGTTTGCAGATGCTTCAAGAAGTACTAGTGGTTTAACCACGGATGACACTGGACCGCCCATATTTACGTCTGAAGTAAAGCAAGCCTTGAAAGCAGCCAAAACACGAAAAGCACTTGGCCCGAACAACGTGCCTGTTGAGGTACTGCAGCTATTGGAGTACAGATACGTATGTAGATGCTCTGACACTCCTCTTTAACCAGGTCTACGAAACAGGTAGTCTTCCCCATGTCTGGCTCATATCTACTTTTATTACCTTACCCAGAAAAGTAAGCCAAAAAATGTTCTGAGTATCGTACGATCAATCTTATGAGCCATGTACTCAAGGTATTCCTGGCTATCATTTACAACAGGATACGACTACAATGTGATGAACAACTAGGGGAGAGTCAGTTTGGTTTCCGATCAGGTATGGGTACCCGCGAGGCACTATTTGCTCTGAATGTTTTAGTACAAAAATGTCGGGACATGCAGACTGACATCATTCTTTGCTTCATCGATTATGAGAGATTAATCGCTACTGAGGCGTTTGATCGACGGGTTGAATGGCAAAGATATCAGAATTATCAAGAACTTGTACTGAAACCAAAGGGCTACGGTTCGAGTCGAGGATTTAGAAACAGACCTTCTGGAGATATTCTGTGGTGTCAGACAGGGATGTATTTTATCACCCCTTTTGTTCAATTTGTATTCAGAAGACATAATATCTGAAGCGCTAGATGAGGAGAAGACTAGAGGTCGGTATCAAAGTAAACGGAAAAATCGTGAATAACCTGCGATACGCCGATGACACCGTACTAATAACTTCCTCCAAACAGCGTCTACAGACTTTGCTGGACAGGGTCCACGAGTGCAGCTCGAGGGCGGGCCTGAAGATGAACATATCTAAAACTAAATTCCGGGTTGTCTCGAAAAAACACCTGAACCCATGAATCACAGTTAGTCAGAATTAGAGCGAGTACGGATTGATAGAATGGGATAGCGAACAAGAAATACGTATCCGGATTTGAATTGCCCAAACCACCTACACTAACCTAACAAGAAAATGAGTACAGTTTTATGCAGCAGCCAGTTATTTATAAAGCTCAGGGTAAGAATACTTCAATGTTGTATCTGGCCTGTGGTTTTGTACGGTAGCGAAGCCTGGACTCAGAGCTAATACCCAAAAGTTTCTCGAAGCGTTCGAGATGTGGTGCTACTGTAGAATACTACAAATTAGCTGGTCACAGAAGATTCCCAATGGGCGAGTACTCCAGCGCGTCGGTAAGAACCGCGAATTGTTGCAGACCGTCTAAAAGAAATAAGTCGCAGACTTAGGCCATGTCTTGCGACACGTGAAATATGGGCTTCTCAAACTCATAATGATTGGCAAAATCGCAGGGAGGAGACATGTTGGACGTAGACAGAAATCGTGGTTGCAGAACACATGGGAGTGGATAGTATTGCCAGCGTAGAAGAACTATTTAGCTTGGCACAAAACAGAAATAAGTTCGCTGAGCTGACGGCCAACCTCGACTAGTGGAGAGGCATTGAAAGAAGAAAAACTGCAGCGTAGTGGTTCGCGTGTGATTTAATTAATTACTTTATTCTTTTGCTCCGAATTCATACATGTAACAACATACACAGTGATGAAAATTCTCGTCGCTTAGAAAAGTTTAAATACATTTTATGAAGTTCAAACTGTAATGTCAATATTTATATTAATGCAGAAATTTCTCTAATGTTTGGCTATTTTAGTAATCGATATCATGTTCTTTTTAAAATTTACTCATACATTTATAACATGTTTTGATTGTTATTTTATACATTATATTGTAATTAATATTTTATTTTATTTTGTAAATGTTTGAATCAAACCAGGGGAAGACAACGTATTGACTACATTAACAAAAACAAAACCAACTAAAAAAACTATATTCAATAACAAATAATGCACTAATAAGTATAACTTAATTTACATAAGAATCAATTCTTAATCATATTTATCTTTGCAGTCGGCTTCAGCTAAGGAAATCCAAATATACTCGTATACCTTAAGAAAACTATTTTACAAATGAACTTTATGCTATACTAATGACCCGCCCCGGCGTCGCCCGGGTACCACTTATTATATTGATCCGATCGCTACCAAACGCAGGAACCCTTGGAACTCGCATTGACAGTGCCTGATAGTAGTTATAGACCTACCTTGGCAGACACCGACCCCAAAGATAAATATGATTAAGAATTGATGCTTATGTTTACTTGCGTAAAATTATTTTATACTTTTTAGTGCATTATTTGTTATTGAATATAGTTTTTTTGAAGTCGGTTTTGTTTTTATTAAAAAATTGCTTATTTCTCGATTTTTAGTGATAATAAAGTTTAACTTATTTTATATGTCAGAATATGGGTTGACCTACTAAACGCGCTCTTCGTGAAAAACGTAATCACGGTCTTGACTTGGTAAAGTATCGTTTATCTAACGAGTTCGAGGAGCAACGTGCCATCGTATTCGCTTAGTAAAACGTCGTTTTAAAGTAAAAGGAGAACACCGTCAATATAAAGTCAATTTAATAAGCTTTACTAAGAACAACTGGTTACATCTTGATCAAATTTATATGGGAATACATGATAACAACCAACTTTCAATCAAAGAAAGATAATCAACTAAAGTACATAGTAATAAACACATCGCTAAGCCCGGCCGTCTACTGCGCGGCTTTTGAAATCACTCGCGCGTAGTTTTTACTTTGTAGTTTAAACTTTTGATATCTTCTAAACTATTGGTCAGAATGATATAGTTTAAAGAGCAATTATAATCTACATTAAATTTTCATAATTATTAACACATTTAAATGGATAAGGATTCATACCGAACGTTAATAATAGCGTATGCGTTTTAATTTACGTTTCCTAAGAAAAAAATGTTTATTGTGAGACAACCATAGAAGATAGATATATGTCATCACGGACTTTTATTTAGATTATTTATAGAGCTACAATTATTTGATACATCACTTTAATGTTCTATAGTTTAGCCTACGTAAGCCAAGAAAGTATATTTAAACTTTTTCATATTATGCATTATTATGAATAAATCAAAAACTACAGGTCGGATCTTAACTAAAAAAAATGGGACCAATCGGGTAGCACTAGCTCTCGAACAAAAAAAGAATTACCAAAATCGTTTTACCAGGAGTGGAGTTATGAGGTAACAAACATAAAAATTTATATTTCTGTCTAATTGACAACCTCCTCCTTTTTGAAGTCGGTTAAAAATAATGAAACGACATTTGACGTATAGAAACTGTTAACACTTTTCCAAGTCTGGCGAAAACGGAACTTAATGACTGTTATAATTACAACCCTGGCGCTAAAATTTAATTGAATAATAATTAGAAAATATTTAACGTAGTAAAAGATATAAAATAAGCATACACTAAAACTAAATATGATAGTAAAGTTGTAAATTTATTTTATTACATTTTAACTAAACAAATTGTATTTCGATTATAATCTCTTAATATCCTACAAATTTTTAACCTCTGCGGCGTAGAGGTGTTAATTTTCTGGTTCACAAGTAAATAAATGACAATTTTAATTTGCGTTTATAGAAATAATTAAAAGGGTGAAAAATCGAGACGACTATAATTATTTCCCTAATGAAGTAACGTTTTACTTTTATCTAAATTTTTATACTAGCCTTGGTATTTTTATTTTTAAATAGATATCAAAATTCATGTACTTAACGTATATAAATATGTAGTACAAGCAATTGAAACTTAAGCTACATTTAGTAATAAAAACATCGCAATATAACTAATTACATCATTTTTAATCTGAGGCCTCTTTAATGTATAATTAAATTACGGCACTTAAGTTTAAGCTGTTGAGGCTAATTTGTTATATAAATAAATTAAATGATTTCCATCTGATTTCATTTTGCCTGGTGCCGGAGCGGACAAATATATTTTAATAAAAACCAATATTCAGATACATTTTAATGGAACAAGAATATCATTGGAAGATTATTTAGTCTTCTTCGCTCACTTTTATGGAAATCCCTTATTATTCCAAGAGTATTAAGGTTCCCTGTTGTTTTTTATGTCGTCATACCGAATTTTAATAAGTGGATTTTCTTTTTTGAAAGAAATCTGCTTAAACTTGAAAGTAAGAGCCTAGTAAGAGACTAAGAATTAATTTTATACTAACGTAACGTTATAGTAACCTGAGAAATTTACTTTGGTATAAGCATTTTTCGTAGGATTAACTCACGCCACTTCGCCGACTCTAGCTCCAAAACAAATAATTTTAACCATAATTGTTCTCAGTGAGACAATCATTAGGAAACATTAGAACTTATTATTATAATTTACGTACCCCTATCTATATTTTTTTTATCTTTGTTTCTGTATGTCTCCTTAAATAAATAAAGAAATACATTTTGCATCTAAAAAAAGTTCCCGAATATGATGCTTTCATGCAAGGAATTGAACCTAGAAACAGCAGCGTTAAGATGAGAAACAAGAACTTGAAAATGTCGTGGTTTGTACTAATATAAGGTTCGTAAGAGACGGGATTCTTACCACGATTAGCCTTTTTGAGCTCCCGATATTTCGGCACGGTTGCATGCGCCGTCGTCACCCGTGAGCGTCTCTTACCAACTTTATATTAGAAAAAATAAATACTTGGACACAAAAAAATTGCATGTAGTTTGTTTCTAGAATGTGTCAACAACTAAGCGTAACGAAAGTGAACGTTTAAAAGGTGGAATGGAAAGTTATTATTTGTTGTTGTGTGCTATAGCCACGTAAGCTGGACAATGTGTGCGGACGTTAGCGGTCAGACGGCGGTCTTCCTGGAAGAGCACCTAGAACATTGACTTTGACCTACTTACGCCTGTACACTGTCACGTGGTGACGTGTTATTGAACGATGTCAAGACCCTCTCTCGGTAATTGAAAACAGATGCCACGTGCGGTAAACTTGTTTATTACGTCTGCTTTGCCGCTTTATTCGATTCTTAACTAGAATGAAATACAGTGTACACTTATGACTACATAATTATACATTACTTAGTTCATATGTGAGAATTACGTCGATTCATGTGTATGGTTATTTTTTATTATCAAAGGAGTATCTTGACTGTTCTGTTAAGTACAGCTTATTAGTTTAGATTTTACAGAAAATAGTGAACATAATGAGAATAATATAAGATTGGCTTAGAGAGAAGACTAGAGAGAAAATGTTGTAGGACGCGATGGATGGCAGCCAAGCGGTGAGAAAGTCACCGAAACTCGGAAATTATAAAAATACACCTCATGATATATTTGATTCTTTTTTTATGGAAAAATGTGGCAAACGATCAAGCATATCAACTGCAAATGATGAATTATAAGCAAAATTTATCATGAATATTATTTGATAAAGCGTTCAAAAAAAGCTCCAAAGTTCAATTTCAACCTGTGAAGTTTCAGAGCTTAGGCATAAGCTGTTACAAATAATATGTTTACCTGCATGCGTCGCATCAAACACATTTACAAATTAAACCATGTCACAACCAACGACGCTGTTTAATAGGCTTACGTGCCTTCCTACGTTTGTGTATGTGCGCTGTTAAGAAATTTCAAAACGATAATATTTAACCGTTGGTTTATTTCATACAGTGAATTAGTTAATGGGCCTTTTTACAACAACAAATAACGACTTAAGTTGCTTAAAATAGTAGATAGAGGTTACGGATTTCCAATTTAAATGATAGTATGCCGTTTATAGACTACAATGAGACTACAGTCAAACCGGATTTAAGGAAAGATGAAATTTTTAGGACCGGTATATAGGTAGTATAACATTAATATAGAAAGGAATGGATATTCGCTAAGCTGAAATCTGAACCTTTTTACAGGTAGCAGGTACCAAAGGAGGAAAAAAGCATCTTACGTCAAAGTAGCAAAGCTAGTTTTTTACATATTTCATATTTTAACTGAAGCTTGTTACAATATATTATATTAGTAAAAACCAAATCGCTTTAGTCGTTTCTGAGATTAACACAAACAAACGCACGGACAAAAATTATAGTAATCATTGTTTTTGGCTTTAATGTAAATATATTGTTTTATATAGGCCCTCAATATTTTTTCCCAAATTTCTTCAGCCATATTTTATTATGTACAGACATATTTATCATAGTTGCCAGACACTTCCGGTGGGCCATAACTTTTGACTGACACTATATATATTAATAAGTATAATATTTAAAAATATTTTCCAACGAGTCAGATAAATCTGGCGGGTCAAACATCCTCCCAGACTCGATAAAATTTCCGCTGTACGAGAAAGCGCGAGCATATTGGAGCATTATTCAAGCGTATAAGTACAAGTGAGATGCACTCTGACGCGTGAATATCTCTCTCTTACAACTTATGGATAGTCTGAGTTAGTGTGTTGTTAGTTTTTATTCTATATCACTGTTCATACATCTGATGTTTCGGTTCATTTCTAAAAGGAAAGGAATGGATACTCGCTAAGCTGAAAGCGGGGCCGTTTCGAGAATTGTGTTCACTTGAGAATCTGCACGCAGCCTTTCATAATGCCGTAAACTTAAAAAAAAATTAACGCATTTTCATACACACGCTGATATGTGTGATAGTGACTGATAGTGGTTTACGATAAGGGTTTATGTATATTATTCTATTAAGCTTTTCTGTACAATTATGTATATTGGCTGAAATATTACGACAGAGATTGTAAAGAAAGCCGTAAGCCCGTAAGTGGTATGAAAACATGTTGGCGTATGTACTTTGTTTTATGTGCGAAGCCGGAGCTGATGATGATTTGACCATTTATTTTGAAAAATAATTGTACTAATTTATCTATTACTAGCTGTACAGCTAGGTACCTAGCGGTTTCACTTACCGTGCATTTAAACGAAATCATATTACAAATACATGATAACACGTCTGTTAATAAAATATCTGTAAAGATGAAATTTTGAAATATAATACTCTGTGCCGTTTTAATTTTTTTATAACTTTTTCTAACAACTCTATGCTAAATTCACATCCATTAAACGCTGGAACTGTTACAATAGTCGTAAAGTATTTTTAAAATTTGTAATTATCCAATAACTTTATTAATTCTCTCATTCAAAAACCTTTTTCTGACAATAAAACGATAAAACACAATGAATTAGTGGTCCAACCCAACCGTTCACTTGTAATGCCATGACCAAGGGTAACAGGGATTAATTTTATATAACTTGATAATTATCAGATGTTCAAGTTATACTAACTTACAAACTAAAGATGTTATGCCTCTACTTCTATATAAAAAAATGACTTCTTGTGAAAAGGCGCTTTAATACAAATGAGAATAAAACCCCTTTCAATTCATAATACAATAGCACCCGCATCGTGCCACGTCAAGTACTAATTGGATGAGTGAAAGTAATTTAAAGTGACTTCTAGTCCAGGTCAAATTAAAATTTTATTTTTGTTGTTTTTACCTTAGCTTATTTCTAAACAAAAATTAAAAAAATCTTACCAACGGCAATGGAAATTAATTCTCGTATTTTAGATCCCCCATTCGATTAAGCTCGCTTTGAGAATCAAGTATCTCTATTCATTTCATTAGTTCTGACTTTACCTCTTGTAATGGAGCACGATTGTTTGGTTTAACGATTTGTTCTTTTACACTCAACGGTGACATCGTACCGTACCGAAGTCTGGATTAACTTAACAGCCACATTTTTATATTACGTTAGCATCCTTACAAATCTTGCACAAAGATGTCATCATTGTCAATTTATCCCTTTAACTGATACCTAATTTAATTTACTTTCAATATTTGCGTAATTAATTAAAAACAAAATAGAGTTTAAATCATATCGCTAACAGTATCAATAAATGTAATATTGTAGATAGTTATAGAAAAGACAAGTTAAACTAACTATTTATACTTAACTATTTATTGTTGCATATGTTATGACACGAGAACTAATCGTATTTGAATGTCACTGAGAAATTGTAATTATCAACTCGTCACTATATGTTCTGTGCCGTAATAACGCAAGACAAAATACGAGTTCACAGCTTAACGTTTTGGCGTCGACCGATTGATTATAAGCTATTGAGTAAAAATACGTTACAAATTGGTAGCTGAATGTACGTTTTTTAACCGAACCGAAGCTAATTCTCATCAGGGAAGTTTCTGCAATCTTTAAGAATAGAATAGATTTCTTGAATAAGAATAGTATTTTATTTAACGAGGTTCTACGAGGCGCAGTTACCTGAACAATACCCATCAACTTTTTTTTCTTGAACAATAGTCATCAAGTTAAAAATAACACTAAGATAGTTGACGTGCATATGTGATTCAGTATGCTCGTCAAAAATATGACTATTTAAATTTTGAGAGTGTTGTAAGTAGAATCGGTGATGTTAACACTGTCATTATGCTTATACATACATCGTTGAATTTTATCAGCTCAGAAAGACAAAGCAATTAAAGAAAGAAATAGCCTGTGATTTGTTGTACGCTGGTAACAGAGTTAGATTCGTGGACGATCTGGCCTCACTAAAAATTTTGTCCTGTCCCTGAGATGAAATGACGATCTTGTCCTGTAAGTTCATATAAATTAAATTAATTTAATTTAAGTTCGTATATTTTTTGTGTTTATATATTTGTTTTAATTCTTAATGTAATAGAATCCTACGTCTATCTATTATATTATTGACAAGCGAATTCAATGCAAATACTCCTCTCTATTACTGGCGAATATATGCTGTAATAGAAAACTCCTCAGAGAACTGCTATTTGCAGTCAACACTTGAGTTTAATTGATTCGGCTTTCAGGAAGGTTTGACTTCGAAGTTATGTTTCTGGCGTATACGAATTTACATTTATATTGATAGTAATCATTTAACACTGGAATATTCCGTAAGTGTGACATAATATGGAACAGTAGTATAATTATTGTTTTGTATTTGAATTGTAAATCTTAATACATCATTATTAAAATATTTACAGACTAGCTGTTGCCCGCGCCTTCGTCCGCGTGGAATAAAATTAAAACATATTAATCACAGCGACATTATTGTTTGCAGCGACAATATTTTCAGAAGCAAAAAGAACCATAGACCCATAATTGACAGTTTCTTCAGCTTTTTAGACTTTTCGAATATTACGCGAAATTTGCGACCGGTTCCAGCGTAACTCTCCCCATTTTCGTAATGAGTTGTCACAAAACGCGTTCTTCGTTTGTGTATCACATCTTTTAATTAACAGAGTTGAGTTAACACAGTATGGCCGTAACACAGTTTAACAATCATATATGATTGTTTCAACTCGCCTGCCTAACGCCAACCCTCCTCGGGAATAATAAGCTACTAACCTAACCTAGCAAAACATAAATAATGCATACATCATTCCTAAAATCGTCTACAAACGTGTAAATACTGCGTTACCAAATATAGTTGTTACCACAACATAAAGACAAACAGACAAAAATTCTAATAATCATTGTTATAGGTTTTATTGCGTTTAAAAAGGCCCCAATAATAGTTTTTCTCAAATATCTTCAATGTACAGACGGCGATCAGTTACATTTTTATTATATATATAGATTTTCTTTCAAAACTTTAATGTAAAAAATTTTTTAGGAGTCTACAATTTTTCATTAGGCCAATAGTATTGAGAATTTTTTTTATTAATTTATAAGCGCCATCTATTTGATGATTTCTAAGTAACTGAGAATTGTTTATCGTACTGGTTTGCATTTTTTTCGCTAAGGATTTAGATGTAATAATGAAAAATATCAAATTTTGATTTTAATGTGTTATTTAATACTAAAAGTAATACTAAATGTAGATACTTTTTATCTTTTGGTTTCTAATTGTATATTGCCGCATTTCGTTTCTTAATTTGTAAACAGCAACTCGTAACGTCCTTCTAAAGAATAAACTATTTTTCTTCACTATGAGATGGGACACCGTGATAAACTCATTAAATCATGATAAAGAAAAGTTAGATATAACTTTTTTTTTATATTACAAAGTGGCAAACGAGCAAGCGGCCCCTGGAAATAAGTACCGCTACCCATAGGCATCCGCAACAAGCTAATGAGTTGCAGATGCGTTGCCTACCTTCATGGACGAAGGAGGGAGAAACAGAAAAAAGGATAATTCCATTCCCAGTCCATCCCCTCCTCATCCGTCAAATCCTCTTCCTCTTCCCATCCTTTCCTTATTAGAAAAGGGTAGGAGGGGGAAGAGGACTACAATTAGGCCTCCGGAACGTCACTCATCAGACGAAACGCAGAATACTTCTACTTCACGCCTGTCTTCTGTGACGTCGTGGTATTTCACCGGTCGAGCCGGCCCATTCGTGCAAAAGATGTTGTTATTGCGGGCTCTACCACTGTTAAACTTATAACATATATAAAACTAAATATATGAACTTATAACATATATAACTAAAAGTTCAACCTATTCAACCGAACTGCTATTTTATAGCAATTTTTAGCAAACAAATGTTTGACATGGTTCTTTAAACTGATATAACTTTTTTTATTTATAAACCGATTGAGATAAAACAAACACTTAAGGTTAAGTGAAGCTTACCACAATACATAAGTAAAAACCGCATCCAAATCGGTAAATCAGTTTGTGAGATAAGCGGTAACAAACGCACAGACAAACAGACAAAAATTCTAATAATCATTGTTTTGGCCTTTATTGTTATTAATAATAGTTTTTCTCAAATATGTTTCATGTACAAACAGCGATAAGTTACAGTTATATTATATGTATAAATAATGATATTTTGCATAATATATTCCTTCGTCACAGCAATCAGCGCGCCATCAGAAATCTTCGGACGAATTCATGTACAATACCAACAATCAAGCACAATGTGCACGCTAAATTACCTGCATTTTTCAATGGTCGTCTGGCCTATTCAACGATTGCGGATCTTTCTGGGAAATATATATGAATTATACACATTTGTTAGTAATAAATTTAGATTTAAAATATAGAATAAAAAGTAAATGCATTCGTACCTATTAGGGTGGTTAAAAGAATTACATTGCACATGAACTTGCACCTATCACTTTTTAAATCGATTTATAGGTAAGCCGCATGGCAATGAAACCAGGTGTTACGCTGGTAAATTTCTAACATTGTTATTACAATTATCAAAGTCACCTTTGTAACGTCGGAGTAAACGATTAAGTAGTTGATGGAACGATCGATAAGTATCTAGAATTAAATTCAAACTTCGAGCTTAATTCTGAGCCTGAGCTTTTAGGTGGATTCAGTGATTGCATAGAGTTCGTAGGTGTTTAAATACCAAGTGAATTTAAGAGAAACTTACCTCAAACGCTCTTGGTTGTCTGCTGCGGTAACTTTGACCTTTACCGTTTCTCAGTATATTAGTATTGGGTATGGCGTATTGGTTGAAACTGCCAGATTATGTTTCAACGCTCGGCACTTGCCTGTATCTTACATCGTCTAAGAATATAATTGGTAACACGAAATTCAAAGAAACGATTTTAGCTAGCAGTTATGACTTATGTTTACGTCAATTGCCGCGCCGCCCAAAGTCTGTACTCAATCATAGAACGTACAAATCAAACTTAGGACACTATTCTCTTATTCCGAGATTGTGTAGATTATTAAAATAATTTATAATTAAAGACAGTACTATTGATATATTCCATGACAAACTGTCAGTATATAAATCCAAAATCGTTAGGATCTTGAATCCTAGTACCATCGCAGATGTCTAATATTTTGAATGTCATACTGTGTCACATGTATAAATTAGGCGTTTCGCTATCGAGTTGTACGTAATATTGTAGTTTTGCTATATATTGTTCCACAGTAGTTATTTTCCCCTTGATTTTGTTTTTTATATAGTTTTGTTTATGCAAACATATACTTTATGTACGCTGTGTTTATCTGCAACTGAGATTATAAAATAAAATAATATACTTATTACAAGGATTTTATATAATGATAACTCTGAAACTAATTGATGTAATTTTGTAGATGAACCATATTAACTAAATTAATAAAATAAAGAAATGGGAAAAGAAGGGAAATAGTTAACTTGATATTAAGTCATTATTGTACCAGTATAAATCAAAGAGTTCTAGGATTTTTTAGAGAAACAGGATTAAGATAAGAGATAGGTGAAGAAGCCAGAAAGGCACCAAACCAGATCCTATTCTACAGTAGCGCCTATGTGGCCAATAATGTAAACTACGCCGTTTGAATGTGTAGTATTATATAAAAGCCGATGTATATACTTGTATACTCTAAAATACCTGGACTGATTTGGATGACTTGACATTTTCAGGAAATGTTCAGATTGGCCTAGGAGCGAAATTATGGCAGCTATCGGATCAACATAATTAATGCCATCCTGTCGAAGCCGGAGTGGATCACTAATACGCGATAAATAAACATAGTTTCAATGCCAAGTGCGATCATTGTCAGGTAAAAGATAACGGTCGCGCTCGGCTTGGTGGCGGCACTAGCTTGCCTTCAGATATTTGACACATTCTATTCTTGAAAGTGAGCAAAAGGTCTACTCAGCCCTGTCATAGAAAATAAAAGTATATAAATTGTCTTACATTTCAACTTTTAAAATGCCTTATTTTTGTCAAAGTAATTGCATTAATGTTTAAAATTTAGTAGTTCTAGGATAAAATATTTATTTTCTTATTCTTATTACGCATAATGTATTATATCACAAGGTGAGCGCTGAGATTCTGTTACAAAGGCTTAGGATATTTTTAAACAATCTCCCTTTTAATATTAAATTGCTTCGTGTACTGTTTAATGTACACACTAAGTCTGACTTTATTGCTTGTTCTGCTGTCGAGGCTCGGTTGGGAAAATTTCAATATAAATAAAATAGGTAGAATCTTTGTGCAAGCATTTCCTTTTATCACACGCTTTGCTTATTTAATGTCAGTGATGTAAACTTATTAAAATATAATAACTATTTCATATAAAATATAACATTATTATGAATTTATTATATAAAATTACTTTATTTCGAATGTATTCAAAATCATGCAGTAGTAAATATAATATAAAGAACAAAGACTTTTAACAGTAAATGGAAAACATCTATAAAGATCTGTAAAGTAGCTTTTAAGACATTAATGATTGAATGAAAATGTCCTTTAGCAAACGAAAGCATAGGAAACAAAAGAATGATAAACGCTCTTCAAACACGTTGAGGCGACACTGAAGCAAAGGATCAATTGAACAACCAAACAGTTTTATCTTAGCTATAACAAACAGCTTAATTGAATTACTATATATGTTTACTATTTTACTCGACTATAGTAAAGGTAAAATTAAATCAAATTGACTTAGCTAACTGCTTACTGTCCTTGCATTACAATTGGATTAAATTAGCCGTTCGACTGTTGTAGTTAACCATATCCTATGAGTCCTACGATTCTCATACAAACGATTGATTTAGTTGGAATAGAAGATAGAAAAAAATGTTAAATCGTTCAATGCTTGATTCGATGAGAGGTAATGGATCTCGTTTTTCATACCTCAATGAGCAATTGGACATGAAATGGTCTGTAAATTTTATTTCACTTAAGCTACGCCACAAAGTGATTAAAAATTATATACCCCGATGAAATAAAGAATGCTATATTAATAATAATAATAATTAATAATTGCCTATATTTTATTTTTAGATGATGAACTTAACTTTTTCAGTATTTAACTATAGTCTAGTCAACATAAACATAAACGTCTTAATTCTTGTGAAAAAAATCTTAACAACATTTACAAGACTTTTTTTATTAACCTTAAAGAAGAATGAAAAATCTATTATCGTGTGATCTTGTTAAGTTCTTAATGTATTTAAGGTCTCCAAAGGCAAATGTTATTAAGGTTTATCATTAAAAATTTTATGTCGTCATTTATGAAAACGGAGTTCGAAAGAAAATGGTTAATTAACAATAGTATAACTTTTTTATTGTCTTAAAACATTCCAACAAGGATTTATTCTTTCAAGTGTGTGGATGATATCATAGTTTATTCAAATTTTTAAATTGACATTTGTTACTATAAAAAAACAGAGGCAGTCATAATGACAGGCTCGACAATAGGTTAATAATAAACAAAAACACCCTCTGTATCTTAACAATAAAATTCAAAATTTAATGCAAGGAAAATAAATGAAAAAAGTTCGTCAAAACTGTTCCAAAACAACAACTTCCGATCGTATCGCCCGATCATACTTGTCGTAACGCTCTCATCGCATATCACCTAACTCCTCAAGTCATTCGTGCCCAAAAAGTTTTCCCTTCAAATATAGATAGATATTCTATGTGTGTGTCAGGTGTATATGTTTATGTTAAGCCTCTAATGCACTATGCCTAATGCCTGTCTAAAAAGATAGTATTAGGATTGTATACCAGTCGCGAAGCTTCGGACACAATTAGTTGGTAGCTAGCTACTTCATTTTTTCAGCCGATTGTCTCCGCTGCTGGACGGCCTTCATTGCCTACCCCACTAACCTTAAAGTTCTTCAGTTTCGTCGTGAGACAATGCGGTGGATATGCGGCCATGGCATATCTCGAAATTCCCGAGCCCTGTTCAACGGGTGTCGGATTCCGGGGATCTCCTTGTTGAAGTTGGACCTCACTAGCTGGATTGTATCTCCTAGGTGTCTTCATATTATGTCCTTAATCGTCAATAACTTCGAGAGTACGGCTTTCGATCGTTATTGAAGTAGGTAGAACATAAATGCTTGAAATAGCTGCGGCTAGCTTATCCGCACAGTATTTAGTCAACTTACAAATATAATAGTAAACATGTTTCTACGTGTAAAATTAGGAATGGGAATTGGGTTTATATTTTATGCCTGTAATTATGTAGGTATATTATGTGCATATGTACCTAACTTCATGCCTTGGAACGCTTACGGTGTTGGCAGTGTGCCAACAGTTCTAGAGGCCACAGCGTAATCGTACTCCTGGGTATATATCTACCAACAGTGC
The DNA here is from genome assembly GCA_029849275.1 of Papilio elwesi. Lineage (NCBI taxonomy): Eukaryota > Metazoa > Arthropoda > Insecta > Lepidoptera > Papilionidae > Papilio > Papilio elwesi. Next base: position 13,401,384 of record CM056717.1, on the reverse strand, counting down.
TGTAATCAGCCGCATAGTTCTTAATTTATTTTAAATGATAATCTTAAAAAATTAAAAATTTTATAAGGTCACGAAGAATTGTCATTCAGTAAAATAATAGATATCTCACCTAAAAAGTAAGATTGCTTTTAAAAGCTCAAAGTTGAATATAAACAGGATGAAATGATTGGTTACTGTTTGTCATAGCGCTTGTCTAGCGTTTATCTTTCACAAATAAAACAAACACGACAATACTTGACAATGAAAATAAATAATTACCTTTCATTTGGATTAAGTTAGACAAAGGAAAATAAAACTCCACCGTAGAGCTTTCGACGCACTTCCTGACTTAAAACCCCCGCCAATGGTTTAACGTTAACACAAACTTCTGTTAATAATCGCCAACTTTCGCTAGGAAATTACGTTAAATAAAAAAATATAAGCTCAACTCACTCACATTTAATACAAATAATTACTGGCACTGTAACTACTGCTAAAATAGTTGTTTATAAAAATGCGAGCGTTTTATCGTAGCCACTGTACGGCCGCAATGTTACAAAAAAAAGCCGCGACCGCAATCCCACGTGAAGTTAAATGCCGCTGTAGCCTAAGAAAGCAAGCGGAGAACCTTACTAAATGCCCACTTCTCAAATGTTAAATGAGAACTGTAAGTTGCGTACAAAGTCGCAAAGTTGGGGTTATTTATACAATATGCATATTATAGACACACAAAGTATGTGAAATATTTCTCTAATATAATATTAAATCTAATATTAAAAATTAATAATATTAAATCATTTATTTTAAATAATGAATTTTATCTAAAATTTCAACAATTTACAGTAATAATTATAATACTAAATATAAATTTCACCATATAGATATCAATAGTGAAGTTGAATGTTTAGAATTAAAATAAAATAATGATTTTGACACAGTAAATATAGAATAATAATATTTTCCGATACCTAAAATAGCCGACGACTGAAATAAACTAATTAAAGAGTTTTATAAAAAGAATTGGATTAATTTCTGGCGAAATGAAATGGTCAGTTGTTCAATTGAAGAGAAAAATCGGCTCACAACAATTTTACTACGTTTAAATGAAGAGGTAAATGTTTGATCGCATGTCAAAAGTATTTGTGTATAAATTTTGTTTCACGCGCCAATGCCGGTGCCTAATTAATTTTATCAGCATGAAGTAAACTTTTAAAACAGCATATTCGAAAAGAATTGTAAATTTAAATCGGCTAACAAGTCTCTTGTACTGACTAGACGGACGGAAGTCGCTCGTAAAGTTTGTAAAAGTTTTCGAAGTACTATTTCAATCGATATCGTCGGTCGAAACTTTACGCAGCTGATTGGAAAACGCGGGCTTCGATGGGTAATTGTAGCTGCACGTAAATAAAACATGAGGCATGGGATGCGCCGTGGTGTCGCAGTGCCAAGATGGAGTCTTTAGTGTGTTTGTCGCTCGATAAGACCAGAGGATCTGAGCGTCATGGTGGTAGCGGAAGGCGGCGAATGGATTGCGGTCGATAGGTAGTCGGGCGCAAGCGCGAGTCTCTATAGCGGCAAAGCCAGGGGTGCAGGTTAGTCAGCTAACTGAAAACGCGGTTGCCGGCAGACTGTGTCCGCCGGAGCGCTAGCGGGCGCGAAACATGCACGCGGCGCGATCGCGCGGCATGCATACGATCCCACTCGTCCTTTCTCTCGCCATAGCTTGGCTACCGCACGCCGACCATGCTGCGTGAGTATGCCACACTTTAATTACAAAATACACTTAACGCGCCAAAAACCACGTGCCTTCGCATACTTTATAAAAACTTTATTTAAACGCTACTTTCAAAACTAGTTTAAACACCTCAAAATATTATTGAAAAATAATTAAAAAAATAATTTAAGTTGAAAATATTTTTTTACAATAATTTCGACCAAATAAAATGCTATCTACTTATTAAAAAAAATAAAAAAAACAATATTGCGTGATTGACAGTAGGAAAATTATGATATAAAAACAAGCTTCTAATTTTCTGAAATATTTATTTGACAAACAAAATCAAAATTAAAAAAAAGTTTTATAAATTTAAATTGGTAAAATAAATTAGTTTATTTTTTTTCCAACCACAAAACATTTGTTTTAATTTATAATCTGACACATGTACTCTATTTACATAATAATTTATATAGAATATCAGGCTATATTTTAAAGTAATGGCTATATTTAAAAATACAACGAGGAAGAATTTACGTAAATTTAAAATATATGTAAATTTTATTTAGTTTTTAATTTAAAATATAAATACAAAATTTAAGCTCTGAAATATCATCACTTTTTTGTATTTAGGCTACTTTTGAATAGGCGATAAATTGTTCTAATAAAAAATTATTAATGGAAAAGGAGAATGTATTGTGCCGACCCTCGATAGAAAAGCAAAATTAAGGTAGTAAATATTAATAAATATAAAAGTGAAATACCACCGCATAATAAAATCTTATAAAATGTGTTCAGGTACTGAAAAATATCCACGAAGTGTGATTTTTTATGAAACAATATGTAAATCGTATTTAAATCGAACAATTATATCAAAGGCTTACGATAATAGAAAAATGAATGGAACAACTGAAAAATTATGTAAGCCTGAACGTTGCCAAAGCTGTTCTTTGCTTCGGTATATTCAGCATTTCTATTATCGAATAACTGTATTAGCAAATGTTTTAATATTTTTTACATTTTTGAAACAATAAAGAAAAAATGTATTGCATATATGGTCTACATAACTTAGTACATAACACTTATGATAATTTGCGCTTTACTGTAATGACATAGGCGGGGAACATGCAGCGAAGAGTGGCATCCATTTCGTTATTACTGTGTGTTTCATATAAATATAACTCAGAAGAGACCTCGTCAAGCAGTCTCCATATCTTTGGTTGGCCGTCACATCATTCTAAGCAAGTACAATTATAGTTTCATTGCATAATTTAATTTATTAACTCTCCGCGTCTTGGTATGAAACTTATATTTCAGTAATGCGATTTTATAATCATATCAAAGAAGACGACTAGGAATACTTTCTCTTCACCTTTACTCATATCATTCGTATGTTGTTGCTATTATACATAATTATTTAAAATAATTAAAAAGGGCGATGTAAGGATAACTCGTATATAACTCCATAAAGCGATGTAACCGATCGAGCATATATGCCAGGATCGCGCCAAACGGAAATCCATTATCTCTGTCTACTCTTATGGGTTACGGGCGTGAGTGCATTATTATTTATGTATTTAATATGCCTAGGATTGACTAAATCGTTTAAAAGACCTCATTTGCTACCTGCCGCATGGTGGTATTTCCCTAGAGAAGTATCCTATGAATCGTGTTTAAGTTATAGAATAGGAATAGAAACACAGAGAGGAGTATTTTAACAATAAAATTAATTTGAATAAATAATTAATAATCATTATAATAAATTCTTTGGCGTATTATAACAGATTTATTTTTCTGCGTATTTATCTACGGCATTCGCTTAAAATTATACGCAGATCTTTATTATAAAAAAATGAATTAACAAAATAAAACTTTGTTTACTACCACATTGGGGTAGAGAGAACTAAATCTATCGACATTTTACTTTACGATCCCAGACACGGCAAGCCGAGTCCGTCTACTCGGGATGTAGTTTAGTAGAACAGTAGACTTCAACGTCCAAGTCACAAATCGCTTTCAATGTTTTTATTTTTACTATCTTGCAAAAATTTTGCAAACAATTTTCACTCAGATTAAGCTCTTGTTAAGCCAAATTAATCCCAAGTCCAATTATAGCTTAATAAGTTAATGTTATTAAGTAAATCACTATGGAAATTCCTAGTATCTGCTCAGCTCTCTGGATTACGGGCTTGGATTTACTTATAAATTTTATGTTGATCATAAATCTTCCAAAAAAGTAAAATGTTCATGAATACGAACTTCGACACGGGGTTTGAAGATTTTAATACCAAATATCAAATGTAATATTGAAACATTATTAACTCGGTCTTAATATGTTTTCAAAGTAAAATATCAATACCGGTAAATTCAATAGTACACGGGTATTTATTTATATATTCAATGAATGCGACATTGACTTTGAACATCACGGATATGCAAGATATTATTCATAAAATGAAGCTTTAGAATTCTCTAGTCTTATTTAACGTAAATATGACGGCGTTTACGCTTTCAATGGAACCAACCGTTACGTAATTCAATTTCCATCGCAGCTTGCTACAATTCCTAGAATTCAAATGTTACAGTGCTTTGAACTATATTCATGGTCACGGTTACACTAGCAAAAATGTAAACATCAACGTTTTCAAGGTTAATTATAAAAGCTCGGACCTAGTGTTTGAAAGATTTTGTTTGACTCGTATTTTTCAATTTTCGTATAAATCGTAGGTGCAATGTAAAATAAAAAAAGTTATATTTACCTGCAGGGCCCTAATTATTTTATAAAAGTAAAATAAATATGTGTTCACGCCCGTAACCCAGAGGAGTAGGCAGAGATCATTGATTTGAATTTGGCGCGATCATGGCACACCTCTCTCGCTTTTTCTACATTCATTCATCTAGGCATACATACTCATCGGTTATGGGTGCTTCTTATATCACCCTTTTTTAGTAAGCTACTAATCTGATCGATATAAGTTCTACTAGGGCGTAATACCGCCACCTACTTTTCCAACATAAATTTATTTCGTTACACAAAGCGTATCTTTCTCAATTCTAGTTACAAAAAACGTTTTTATAATTTTATAATATAATAATTGTCGCGGGTAAAATGCATGTTATGCATAACACGTTGTCTTAGTTGAGCGACGAGTCGCGCATCTATGCGACATGATGAGACCAATACATAACGCTCAATTAATATTATGGCAGCAACGGAGACTACAAAATACAAATGTATGTATGTGTATGTATACATACAACAATACAATACTGTTATTTTATTAAGATCCTTGGTAATTTTTAAGTAGGCATCATAGTTATTGCTTTTTTTTTCAGGGAAAACCAAATAATAGTATAGACATGATGACAAAAACAGAACACAAAAATAGTTTATACTCTAGATAAATCTAAATGGTCCTTATAGAGAGATCGAACAGAGAGCTACTCTTGAGTGCAAGTGCGTCACTTGATGTTAAGTGATCACTAGTATCTATCTATCCACATTCGCAGCGATCGGACTAGTTGGTTGGACTTAAGTGTGGATAGATAGACAGTAGTGAGCAAGAAAAGATTTGAAAAGGTAACCACCTTTTCCTTTTCTTGTTTCACATATTTGTGTTAAAAGGCTAATTATTTTAGAAAGTCGTTGATATATCAACATTTTCTAACGACTCTATTTTCCTTAAAAATATAAATTCGGAGTATTTACTTTGCATACGATAGGACAAATATTATTTCTCATAGTTTTCCGGCCATCACTTGTTGTATAACCTCTAGCTTGAGTAGTTCCTGCGCATTTTCGTAGCTTTCCGCTATAACGTTTGATGTAGTTCAATTGAACTCTTGTAGTAATAAATATTTCATCACTATTTAGATTTCTGTGCAATTAAGAAGAATATCGTAGTAATGCGTGGATGCTTATCATTTTTATATGTTCTGTCTTATTTTATTCGTATATATTTCAGAACTTTTTTAATAGCTACCAGAAAATTCTATGCAATTTTTTTTTCGTCTGAACTTCAACTCTACTGCCATTAGTAATCTTTTTAGGCGGGTCTTATTTGATTCCAGTATTCATTAAAATGTTTCAGTAAATACTTCCCGAGGGTTAAGTGACAGTGAAAGACCACACAGATTAATTTTTCTTCAAGTTGTCTCTATGGAATAGGTTGTCAATATAAGCCACGCTTTTTTATATGTTCTAGTATTACTTCTAGCATTTAGTGTTATAGGTAATTTGCTGTAAAATTTGTGATTTGCGTTAACAAATTTACTATCCAAATCTTTGTGACATTCTTTTAAGCATGGGGTCAATGTTTTTTTTTAATTTTTATTTTAAAGACAACTACCGAGATAAAGTATTATCGGCTTAGGTATTATAAGGCTTACACCTATTAGTCAATACAAGGGTTCTTTTGGGATGGTTCTTCGGCATTATATTCATATAATGGGCTTTAAATTGATATTTTTGGCAATTATAAATACTAATACCTTTATCTGAGATTTGAATATAAATTAGATCCTTTCTTTAAATAGGTTTATGAAATTTCAGTAAGTGTACTGACTTTTACTTATAAAGAGGTGCGAATTCTAATAGATTAAAAGTGCTTTCACATTTATGTGCATTATATTACTTCAAGATGGGACAGTGTTTATTTAATACTACACGTTGTGATGGATATCACAGACTGTATGGACTATTTATTTCCCTCGGACATTACAATTGTTTTAAATCTAAATCCAGTTGCTTGCATAAAAATATTCTAGGCAAGGAGATTGAGATGTAATGAAAAAAAAGATATGAAATGGAAAGCTACATATATCAAAAAAACTTTAGTAAATATCTAATGGTTGATTATTGCCACATTTGGCATTAGTACTAGCAATTGAAGGTACCGTAACAGGTTTGTTCAACGATTTGATGAATAAAATATTTATTACAGTCACTAATGATGAAAAATGGCGTATGGTGACGTATGACGGTGATGGAGGTCCATCACACCTTATTAATTGATGATGTGTATTATGGTAATTTATCCTATTTTTGTTGCCTTACTACCATATCATACGAACTTAAATATAAATTAGTAAAGGATTAGGTTCACAGGCTTAAACACTTTTATAGCTTAAACTAATCTTAATTACGCATTAGGTCGATTCCCAGTTAAGGTAATTGAATGTTTATTTTAAAGTGTACTATTACTATATTTTTGTTTTACTAAGACCTTCGGTTTATCTGCAGAGTGCAAAAATAAGTTTTATTTAATGTATTCCGTAACAAGCTGGTTCAATGAATAAGAAATCATTATTCAATATTCTTGAACGAGAATGCTGCACCACAGAATCCGCAATTACGACTTGTCATGGAAAGGTTTTTAAACACAAAATAAATTATGTATCTATACAACGGAGTTATTGAAAATGGCTGTTAAATTACGAATAGATCTCACGTCTACTGCAGTGAATTGGTAATTTCTTATTACGCCATCTTGATCTTAAATTCGCTATTTTTTTAACAAAACAAATAACTTAAACACCGCTATACCATTAGGAAAATAGGACCGTCAATACTTTTCTGTTGATAGGAGGCAGAGAGTAATCGCTAGAATTTCTTTCTAATATGTTGAAGTCAATGCGTCACTTGGAGTACCAATAACTAATTTCGTTTGCTCTGGTAAAGTGTGGTTTTTGAATCGCGGGCTTCGCAACAAGTTATACACATAGAAGTAGACTTAGGTATAAATAAAAAAAAATGTTCGATAATAATGGAGCTTAATTACGAATCCAGAAGAGTATTCAAGCTTGATGAAGACCGTCGGAAAGTTCGTATAATACACAAAAGGTTTTTACTGCCTCTCTAATTTTCTATATCTCTCGATTAATGCCAACTCAGGAAAAACTATATTGGTTTCATTGAACAAAAATTAATCAACCTACAATCGCTTAATTCTTATATATAAGGATTGAAAAAATGGTTGTTAATTCCCCTTAGACAAATAATTTGTATATTTTCATACCTATGAACTTTTAACTTTGTGAGGCCCTCAACAATAAATAATGTTTTCACTTGAAAATACAAAATCCACATTATTAAAGTTCCTTTTTATCTGTTTACTTGTATAATATGTAGGCGTAGCCGAGTTTATTTTGCTCCGAAATATTTTATTTAAGTGTGCTATTTGCGTCAAATTGTGGTCGAGGTGTGTTTAATTGCGGGTCACGTGTTTAAGATATTCATTAATTAAAATAATTGAGGTCAATCAAAACCCTTTTATTGCTTTTTTTCATTTGTTTGAATAACTTATGGAAGAAAAAAACATGTAATTTAAATTGGTACGGTCCGTAAACTTACGACGATGATGATGATCAATACAAAGGAACCAATCCATTTTCGTATTCATGTTCTTAACAGCTTTGCTCAAATCAAATCTCAGATTCCTTCTTTAACGCTTTGCGAAAGTCAACCTAGAGTGACCTTTAATCCTAAACAGTTAAACTCTCCTCAATACAATCGTAACTCGTAACATCGAAGATTAACATTTTTTTAATTAGTCTAATCTTTAATAATTTCGACGATATAACATTAATGTCGTGTTGTTTGACAACAAAAGATGAAACAAGGACATCTTATTTAACCACGTTAAAAATAAAGTATATACTATGGATCATCCCTTGTCATATTCGAGATTATGATATGGTTTTATGACACGAATAATGTTTGCTACCGCTATTGATCTGATTTTTTAAATTTAACATAATTATATGTTTTTAATCCGACTGGTAGAACATAGAGGTAGAAATCCAATTCGCATCTCATTGAGCTTTTACAAGAAAGATTAATAGGAAAAAAAATATTTTAACGTCATTAAGAACAGTTACTCTATCATACAATGTGGCCGTAAAATTATTAAATATTCGACCAAAAATATTTTATCCATCATCGGCAAGCGTCACTATGTGGATGTTAATAGTATAAATGTATGAGAAACGAAAAGCGTGAGCTAGGACTACATAACAATGAAATATCTCTCTGCCTAACCCTTTCTAACTACATATATTTGTAATATTTGCTTCGAGTTGCAAAATAAATTCTAAAACTGGAAATAATTACAAAGTAAACACTGAAAATTATATTCTTTTGATGAGTGCTTTGGTTTTAGTTTTTGTATTATTTGCCACACACGAACTGAATGTTTTCCACGAGACGGCCTTGAGAGGCAACCTTTAAGTTAACATTGTTTTTGATTAACAATAGGCGGTTTTTAATACTGTATAAAATGTGGAAATAAATCTCTATTTAGATTCTGATATACAATATATTGATACGTGTACGTAAGTGTACGGACGGCACGCAGCGCCAACACAGTATGTAGAAAGAATACGACTAACAAACGAAACGTACGTTTTTACATTTCCACTTCGTTGTAGATTTTCTTATGTACGTAATGATTAAAAAAATCCTCATATGGATACTAACGAATGGCACTATGTTATACCGAAACTTGGATCGAGTTACGAAATTTGATCTAGATTTATTGTCGGTGATATCACATCATATATCAAAAAAACTAATTTATATCTTGGTGTGAATCACGATCTTTTTAACTCATTCAAAGTAGGTATAAATGATAATTGCTCAAATGTTTTAATATGCTCTCATAATTTAATGGGGTATAAGTTAATGGAAATTAATTTCGTAAAAAAATCTAAGGAGGAATTTTATAAGCACGTGATTACCTTTATTCATTGCCTAGTTACCAAATGCAAGTGAAACGCAAAGCTATTTCATACTGACATAAATAGAAAAATAAATTGCAATATTTAACTTTCAAATAACCGAACTGAATCTAGAGATTTAAAATTTTGCACAAAGATTTCTATTTATGCAGAACACTAAAATGGATATTTTCTAAATTCATTCCATAAAGTACATAACTATGTTTGAAGAAAGACAAATTCTAAGCTGACTTCAGATCTATATGGTCAATAATAATAAATAGGGTTCAATTTAGGTTGGACAATCAGTTGATAGTACGACGACGCAGTGTTGAGACGTGAAGATTTTACTGTATTACTTGTTGCAAAAATCTATCTTTATGTTATATTTTAATATATGTCGATAGCTATTGTTAGTCTAGTTTTTACATTGATTACCACTTTCTCAACATTTATCTACTTTTATATTAGCAGAAATTTAAAACTGATTAAAGCATCTATAGATTAATATTATATGGAATAATAAATATTATGAGTTGGCATGACCTTGTAGCAGCGTAGGATAGATTAACACTAATTTATAACTAACTGATTGTCTCTTGACTAGTAATATTATTTTTATTGCTTTTTTATTTCTTAGTAAGGTAAATAAATAACAAAAACATTTTTTTTACGTAAATTCAATTCCATTTCAAAGTTACGACGCCAATTCCATAACGCCCTGTCTGGATTCTCAGAATGGCCTAAAATAAACAGGACAAATAAACATATATTTTCATACACACACAAAAAATATTATCAAAGGAATAGCTACAGAGGAAAAATATCAAAGAAATATTTTCTTTGGGTAAATATATAGATAGGACGGACGAAAAAGGAGAACGAAAAGAAATTATTTTGCGAAATTGATTGTAGTAAGGGATACCTTAGACAAATTTATATCGGCCTATAAGTGACAAAAAGAGCAGTTCTAAAGTGACTGTAACGAAGCAAAATGTACCGTGCAAATTATATAAATTCGGAAACACTACTACTCGTATAAGTACATATGGATGCCCTTCTTTTATTTCTTAAATTAGTTAGGTATTTAATCGTTAAATACAAAAATATATGTTTTTTTTCCTCAACTCATTTGATATAACTTTGTCACAGACCGGGCAAGCTAACAAAAAAATAATGTCCGACAAAAATCGGAAAGAAAATTTAATAATTTGGTCCATTCTTATCTCGCGGAGTTGTACCGTTGCGATAAAATTTAACTTTTCCGCAAGTAAATTGTTCGCTTTTTAATATTAAACTATTTTTTTTAAAGTTGACACAATTTTATTATAATTGTGGTAATGTAAATAATGTTTTTTTTAAATAATAGAAACATTAGTCCGTACGTCGAATTGTCATGTACACGTTATGTATATATGTGGTTGGTACATTTATATTGTATGTATGTATGTACGTATTCACAACGTATGTAAGATGCATATACATAGTAATATGAAAGAAGTGAGAAAGATGGGCCAGAACAGCTTTAGAGTGTCATTCCTTTTTTATTTAATCAAATTTTGTCAGCTCCCACGGTGACATTAGCACGTCTGCGGAGCATGTCGTCTGTTAACCGTGGGTAATACGGCGGTTCAATATCAAAATCCTACCGCGGTGTTTTTCATTGAGTGTCGAGATGGGTCGACAATTTTACTTCGAACAAATTAGATTGCTCAAACAGACTCAAAATTGTGCTTGAATGCTAAAATAACACAGTACCACCAATCCCGATAAGGGTTAGTGTCCTGCTGCATCCAAAACCTATACAGCACGGTACTACTAGACTACGGCCATACTGTGCCGACACCCCATAAGGTAAGAATAGGGCTGGGATGATGATCTATAAAATTTTACGTTCGCTTTTATATCTGATAACATACTTTAGTTTACGGTTTTCAATGCGTTGATAGAAGCGACAACAATTTGAACTGTTTGTTCTACATTTATTTCGTTCAATTAGCGCTCAGGAGAACAAAAACCTTCACATATGTTACAAAATAGTATCTTGTTTAAAGGGAACTCTGCAATGTGAAGCCACACAATGTTTACCAGCGCGTTTTGCTATTTACGCTTAGTTTCGAAGTGAAGAGTAATTTTGTTTTCTTCTTTACTTTTGCTTTTGTAGGGATTAAAAGTGAAGCAACGCCCACATAGTGGAATAAAAGACACCAGTGATTTTTTCTTGCGTAGCATTTTCCATGTGACTTTTTGCTCGTTTTTATAATACAAAACACATTAGTAGTAAATTTTGTGATACGTAGTTTATTTTTTATTTTAGAAGGAGGAAAACGAGCAGACACCTCACTTGATTATTAGTTACCCATCAATTGCGAACTTCCATTTTATAATCGCATAAGGCAAATTTAAATTATCGTCAATGCTTCATTCAATTTACTATTTCCACAATTCATTGTGGATTGAACGAAGCATTGACAATAATTTAAATTTTAACTTTAAATGTTCGATTAGTATTTCTACCCTACCGAGTTTCACCGAGAGTCAACCTTAAAGAGTTTTTCCGTACCTTCCGTGTTCATATTTTATTAATCGTAGGTTACTTGATTTTATAAATAAATATATAATATAACCCGTAAATGTATGTATAGTTGTATGGATGTAGAAGTGAGAGAGGTATGTCTGGATCGCACCAAATGGACATCCATAACCTCTGCCTACCCCTGTGTGTAACGGGCGGGAGCGCACATTTATTTATAAAAAATATATGTTTAAAATTAAACAACATAACATAATTAATTAATGAATATTTAACTTTATTTAATGCGTAATATTCACCTAAAATAGGTAGGTATTTGTAAAAAAAAGAACATAAGAAATTGTCTATTCCTTTTCAGCAAATTCTACAAGCAGTAAAGACGACAAGTTTTCAAAGTTAAGATCAAGTTTGAAAGCAACTCAATATTACTTAGCTCTTTTGTTGCGGACCTGGAAGCTGAGCTAAAAGATAAATTGATCATTTTTTAACAATGATGGATCACATGCGAACTATACATTTTTTGCAGGAGTTAGTAGAAGTCGTCGACCACTTAAAACGTTAAATGAACTTGACAGTGACAAAATGCATCTGTATTTCTATCGTCTGTAGTCGTTTAATAGATATAAAAAAGTAGCATCAAAGATATTTACAACATGGAGAAAGATGAACGGTAAAAAATCTATTTATAAGGTAGAATTTAAATTTGAACCCGATTTCACGCCGTCAATTCGTGGCAATGGGGTTCTGTCTGGACAAAAAGCAAAGACTAAAAAGAACAGAATTATATTAATTATATCTATAATAAACATATTAAAGCAATCATGCGCGTAATGTCGATAGGTTACTTATGTTTTTCTCTTATTTACTTATAAAGATTATAGTACAGATGTAGTGCGTAGCTACCCGTACAAAGAAGCTGTTAATAAATACAGTGAGCTTATTATGTGGCTAAAACAACATAAATTACTAGAAACTTCTCTGAATAATTATATCTAAACATTCTCTGAATACGTCTATTTATGCTGCATAAATGAACTAATGCAGCTTTGTTATAGAGAAGCTGAGATCCCAAGTTCACGGTCACGCTGTAATCGGATTACAAAGACAAGCAACGTGAGCATTGTATAGACTACGAGTATGTGCAGACATTGTTCTGTTATTGTTTCACTTTATCTGGTATATGCACTACCTGACTGTTGTTGGTTGCTGATAACGTTAAGTTTTCAATAGATGATCTCTCTCAGGGTAACTACATAAATTTACTTTATTTAACATATTATATCTCAAATGACCTGCTTGACAAAAGTCACACCATCATTTTCGAATTCGAACGCATGGCATAACAGTGTGGATGCTCTTAGAACTAAGCCCATAGCTTATTTTTCAAAGGAGTCGTCGACATTTTTAAATCGAATATTTCGCTTGATTAACAACTTTCATTAATTAGGTTTGCCTGTTATGATTACATCTATCTTACGTCGTCATAATTAGCGTATGAACAGTTTTTTTATAATCCTAGGTATTGTTTCCATTTTATTCAGCGGGAGCTATTATTCATCTTATTAAGCCTTCGGCTTGTTTGATACTTCTGAACTTAGATCAGGAGTTGATATTCTCAATTATTACGATAATTGGAATCCCGGTCTATAAAATTAAATTCAGAAACTATATATTAAAAAAACTACTAACTAATAAGCGTTGCATCAAAACTAATCGATACTGGCCGATAGTTGCTCACTGTTTGGATGGTTCCCAATAGAACATACGCTTTATGTCTTTCAGATAATGGACTACAGCTTAATGGTCCGTGCGATCCAATCCTAAATGCATGTATCGCTGATAGCGAGAAGCGAGACTGCGAATATAGCATGAATGGGTGCTTGATTGTAACACGTATGACCATCTATCGTCTTAAATCTGTTGCTGTCAAATGTATTACCGTCAGATTATGAATTTTGGTAATTTATAATATCAATAGATTTTATACACTGATGGCAAATAATGTTCTCAAAACAAAGTTCATAACATGCTATAAGACAAATCTCCGACATGTCTGTCTGGCTGTTTTGCCATAAACTAAAAAGCACTGAATGGATTTTCATGCAGTTCTTACCAATATATCGGTATTTATACTTCGGAGTGAGAAGAATGTTTAGGTGTATAATTTGTTAAGGGCTTGTGTAAATTTGTTAAATTATGACGATAATTAATGTAAATGTCGGAAAAGGTCAAGTCGCCTGAGAGTTTTCAAAGAAAACGCTGCCTAATCCCATTGAGATTTGTAACGGAATCATGTACTATAATATATAATATTCCTCATTTATAGGTCTACAGAGAAAAGTCTCCTATATACAGGGTTATTGATAATACGACGTATTCCCGTTAGGAGGTGATAGGGGGTGACTGAAAATAGTACATTATTGATGTAACTCAAAAATGGTTCACTTTAGAAAAAAATATAACGAATAGACACCCCTATCATCTTCTAACGGGTATACGTCTAATTACTAATAATGGTGTAACCGGCTGGCCTCCGAACATTCGCCGTTGTTGTCGCCCCGCCAATCGGTTCCGTTCCGTGGGTTCCGTATACCTTTCTTCGCGGCGAAAACGACAAAATTTGTTTGCTTTCTTTCTTAACTATTCGCTGCATCTGTCGCTCAACTCCTCCGTGGGTTTCTTCGTACTGTTTCATACATTGTTTTAGTCGTCGTGCGATTCGCTCTGTACATTTCGCCAGTCGCCGCTGCACGTTGCTTGGCCAGTAATTTTCTATACATGACACGTACACACACACACGCATATAACTTCAACTAGAGGCATAACTTCTAGAAATTTGTTATTTAATAGAAGATGACAACGTTGTCCGCTAATTGGCCGGTGAACTGATTTGGTTATGTAGCATCTTATGACTTTGTTTATCAAACATGTAAAGTTTCTATCGATTTTCACCTTTACAGTCGGTCACTGAATCAGCACTTCAAATTGAATAGAATCGAGTTCGTCAAAGCTGAAAGCGAATACACGACCAATGATTTTTCACAGCTCTTTGAAAAGTTAGTGACGGCTATTACGGTAACTAACAAAGTTGCCGTCCACTTTAAATCGGATAAAAATTCGAAAAATTTGGGCATGCTGTACCACCGACCGACGGGAAACATTTTGACCGAAGGCATGTCCATCGAAAGTTTGCTGGCAGTCTACACGTTACATGTTTCATTTATCTTCACAATAGTATTCCAAACTGACCTTTAACTTTTTTAACATAAATTGCTATGTCGACTAGCGTTTCAGTTATTAATCTAGAAATAAAATAAACACAATTTTATGTTGTATAAAGTTGTCTGTATAATAGTTGTCTTTTCACATTTGATATTTAGATCAAGGTCATAAGTGATGAGCTCTTACGTTAAGTGATTTTATTATAATGAATAAACTAGCGCTTGACTACAATCCCACCTGATGTTAAGTGGTAATGTGGTCTAAAGATGGTACGCACTAGTTTAGAAACAGCCTATTTACTCTTCTCTTGAAGATACCTACGTCATAATCGGACGAAAATACTGACGCTGGCAAGTTATTTCAATCCATTGCCGTTCGCAAGATGAACGAAGTTTTGAATCGCTTCGTTCGGAAGTGCGGTGTCCCTACAGTGAAATGATGGAGACCTACTGTATGTCTAAACGCCCGATGGTAGAATGGAGATGAACGACTTAAATCGCGTAATTCCTGCGCAACCTCCCCAAAATGCAATCTGTTAAACACCGAGAGGCTAGCCACTTTGGGCCAGTGATCAAGACTGGTCAAATTAAGGTCTTGGTCACGGATCAGCCTCCTGGCCCGCCTTTCTACCGAATTTAGTGCCGGGAGTTGGTATTTGGCTGCGCCTGCCCAACCGTAACTTTGAAAGGACTCCAAGCTTCCTAGCAGTTATCTTTGTCGTAGATTCGATTTCCTCCGATTCGATTCAAACTGACCCCTATACTGGAAAATAAACACGTTTGTGTTTTGGTGGCGTTGAATCTCACAAGATTGGCATTGTCCTAACAGAAGACTGCCTCGAATGTGTGATTATGACGCTCAACCGGGGACCTCTCGTTCTAAATGCTTTACTACTGGTCTGAACATTCGGTAGATGTCTCTCTGCAACAGTGCTATCATCTGCATACCCATAGATACCTGGAATAACCAAGTCATTAATGTGCACCGTCATAGGAAGAGATGAAGACCCGTTGATGACGACATGGAGCGAACGCTCACCCAGAAAGTCCTTTAACGACTCAGTCAGACCAGGGGATATGCCATAGGCTGGAAGTTTACTTATTACGTTAACGTGCCAGACACTGTCGAATACCTTCGAGTCATCGACGGAGACAGCAATTGCCTCCTCATTCTACTCTAGGACCTCACCAAATACTTGAGTGGCATACACTAGAAGGTCCCGACAGATTTCGGCGAAATCCGTATTGTCGGTCACTGAGGAGATCATATTGTTGTAGGTAGGTAATGAGGCGGGAGTTCAATACACACTCTATAATCTTGCAAAGTATAAAGGTTATTGGGATGAGTCAGTAATTTGCAGGGTCGGCACGATTTTAAGCACTTTTCCAAATCTAAACGAGAGACGATACAAACGTGTCAGAATAGAAGACAACTCTTAAGACAACATTTAACAACAGCTGGAATTCCATCCGGTCCACTTGCTTTATTCAGGGTAAGACTGCGCAAGGCTTTCAAACCCCGTTGTTGCCGTCTCGCAGCGAGGCCGAGCGAGCGCCTTCTCTTAGGGTTTATGACCCAGTGTACCATCGGGTTTTACCAGCGGTACCAGCCTCGACCGCCTTGGCAAGGGACCAAAAAGCTCTACTGCCACAGCCATGTGGCAGCAGGCCCCTGCTAGAGAGCTTTGTGCCAATGCGATTAATATGATTAGGCCTTCCGTAATTTTCTGTTATACGACTTAGCAGCTCAATGCAACAATACATTTGATCGACTGAATATTTAATTCAATGTGTTATTCTCTGCTCGCACAGTTTTCTCGCTTCTTCTACATCCATACATCTGTGCATCGGTTACCAATACTCCTTATCGTTCTTTTTTAGTATGCCAGTAATCTGATCAATATAACATTTTTCCGGGACGGCCCCTGCCAAAAATGCCACTCACTTTTGGAACATAAATTTGTTTCGGTACTCTCTCTTCGTTCATCCTTTAAACATACCTTCCTCAATTCTAACCTCAACATTTACTTCTATAAACAGTTTAGTGAAAAATAATTTTATTTAATAAACTAGCTTTCAATAAAGGACAAAACACAAACATTAAACTTCAGTTAGGCAATACATACTAAAAAAAGAAATAGACAGTGGACTAGGGTGGCCCGCGGTTTCATCCGCCCTGCAATTTTACGTAAACGAAATGGTATATGGTAACTCAATACTAGCCTAACCTCATCGTCATCTCCCTGCCCTTCTCCCGCGTATGAGGGTTCGACACAGAACGACCCTAGCACAGTGAATAAATATCTCAATGCACTGTGCGTCCAGCTGATACTTGCATAATCTCCGAATCTGTCCTGTTTTTACCTTAGTATAAACTTAATAATCATCACTTCATAGATCATAATGTATAGTTAACTAAAATTTCATCTTATTTAACTAAACATCTTTTTTTATAGCATTTTTATCGAAGGGATATTTTGAATGTTTGTTTGAATGTGAGGAGGCATTTACACCTAAGACGGCAAATACTCATGAAGAACAGGAGTTGGAAAGTGAGATAACTTTGAATGAGGTTGTGATTGCGACGAAAAGAATAAAATTGGGCAAAGCGCCCGGGTATGATAGGATTTCCCTTGAAATGCTGAGAGCTGGTGAAGGTTTAGTTGCAAGCTTGCTGTGGACCTTTTTCAATTTATGTTGGAGACACGGCCTAGTACCGGAAGATTGGTGTAAAGCCGTCATCGTCCCTTTATATAAAGGAAAAGGTTCACAGCATGATTGTAAGAATTACCGAGGAATCAGTCTTCTCAGTATTGTGGGAAACTTTATGCTAAGGTACTGATTGAAAGAGTTATCAAAGAAACAGAAGAAAGAATGTGGGAAAGAAAGAAAGGAATGGGTTGCATGAATCAGATCTTTTCTTTACGTATTTTCATAGAAAATTTTCTGGCTGTAAACTAAAAAAAATTCTGCGCCTTCGTAGACTTAGAAAAGGCCTATGATAAAGTTAAAAGAGATGATCTGTGGTCAACTTTATTTGAGTTTGGATTGAACAGAGATCTTATACAAGCATTAAAATCTCTTTATAAAGATTCTACTGCTTGTGTTAGGATTAACGGGGCCTATTCAGACTGGTTTAGCATCAATAAAGGTGTAAGACAGGGCTGTGTAGCATCCCCGTGGCTGTTCAATCTCTTCATGGATGATTGTTTGAAAGCTTTGAAAGATGTCAAGTGTGGATTAAGAATGAGGTAGTTGTGAAATGTCTTTTGTACGCTGATGACCAGGCCGTGTTTGCGTCATCTGCGGAGGACGTACAACTTATGCTGAATGTAGTGAATGATTCATTAGAAGGTAAAAGCATGAAGATAATTGTAGATCAGACGAAAGTAATGGTGTTTGAAAGAGAATAAAGTAAGACAATAATTGAAATAAATGTTAATGGTAAAGAAGTGGAACAGGTGGAATAGTTCGTGTATTTGGGGTGTATGTTTAGTAGAGATGGTAGACACGTTAAAGATGTTGAACGACGAGTGAATGGGGGAAATAAAATGAATGGGGCTATAGGTACAGTAGTGAGGAGTGAGAATGTGTCTATGAACTCGTCTGGCAATATACAATGCTGTACTAGTCCCGACTTTAATGTATGGAAGTGAGAGCTGGGTTTGGCAAAAGCATGCTAGTAGAGTTAATGCCGTTGAGATGCGATCCTTAAGAAGTATTTAAGGCGTGATATCGAATGATAGGATTAAAAATAGCATTATAAGAGAAACGTGTGGCCTAAAAGTGGATGTTGTGACTAGAATTGAGAAGGGTATGCTTCGGTGGTTCGGGCATGTTGAAAGGATGAAGGAAGAGAGAATAACGAAACAAATTTATGTAGCAAAAGGGAGTGGCAGTGTTGGTAGGAGACGCCCCAGGAAAACTTACATCGATCAGATTAGTGGTTTACTAAACAAGGGCGATATAAAGAGCACCAATTACCGACGATCATGTATGCGTAGATGTATGAATGTAGAAGAAGCGAGAGAGGTGTGCCAAATGGAAATCCATGATCTCTGCCTACCCCTCTGGGTTACGGGCGTGAGTGCATATTTATTTATTTTATCGACATGGTTAAATTGATACACCTTTTTTTATTTATAAGCCGATTGAGATAAAACACACAGCACTATATGTTAAGTGAAGCTTACCGCAATACGATAGTGAAAACAGGCAAACCCAAATCGGTTAAGCCGTTTATGAGCTTAGCGGAAACAAACGTACAGACAAACAGACAAAATTGTAATAAACATTGTTTTGGGTTTTATTGTGTTTATATAGGCCCCCAATAATAGTTTTTCTCAAAAACCTTCCATATACTGACAGCGATCAGTTATATGTTTATTATATGTATAGATATTGGTTTTAGAACTGGCACCTAATCATTTTCTATAAAAGATTTTTTTGAAGTCTAGACAGTACGATAAAATACGTACGTGATAATACATATTTCAATACCATACATACTTCAATAATAAATCAATTTTACCTATCAATTGCGAATACGTATAATAATAATTCATGTCACCTTGATGTAAGATTCTGAATGTGTGTGTTGAAATCTCGATATTTTTGTCACAAAGCTTACGTTTAATAGGAGTTACAAGGCATTCATATGATTGCCTGTCGCTTTCAAATTTCTATAGAACACGTACTCTAAGCGAAATGTAGAGTTCAAATGGATAAGCGAAGAGCAATCGATCGTCTGCGACGCACAGAAAGGTGAACGGATTTATTCAGATATAGGTATATCAAATAATTTTCAAATATTCACACACATATATATATATATATATATATATATATATATATATATATGTTGATCTTTCATTTATTTTATCGTTTGCTGAGTTTTATTTTTTTTAACAGCAACATATATTAAAACTGTAATCGGAAAGAATCTGGGCCTAGCCTTTTATTATTATTTATTTATGTATATTATTTAGGCTTATATTGCGCAATTTGCATAACAAACATTCAGATTGCAAACTGAGACTGATACGAGGTTCCCTACTTTATTTTGTTTAGATTATTTTGAGTACTTTCTTAGTATAACTTTCGTTCTACTAAGTAATTAATCAAGCGTTAATTAAGATATGATGTATGATATACATTATTCATCTCATTCTCTCTTTCGCGCTATTCATTCTTTCTTGTAAAAAAACTTACATGGAAGAAAAATATATGAATTATAATATTTACAACTATTCTCAATTTCATACCAAAAAATATAAACTTTTCGAATTGATACATAGAAAAAAAAATAGGATTTGGCTTTTCAAGCGGATTGTTTCATCAGTTAATGCTCATATTTAGACTTTAATACTGAACGGAATGGTTTAATCTGAAAGCTATATCTGTTCAATCCTATTGAAATGAAATGACAATAGCATAAAAAAACAATAAAAAAAACAATTCAATATAGATTAATAATTTTGAAAATTAATCCTTTTAATATAATATTTCTGGTTGCGGTTTACTTCTTTATAACTTTAGTTTGTTTGTTTCCTTTAATATAAAAAGGTGAAATTACTTTAACGAATGGAATTGATACTTGTATTCGGTTTTTTTCCGATGGCAAATTCAGAATACTTGAGCTAGTTTTTATACAATTCCATCAGGCCACACTACTTGCAACACGGACTTGAAAAATTGCAATATTAAATTTAAAATTTCGTTTTAACATTTTCCTTTAAAGATACGGGAATTTTTTTTCAGCTTAGTTTCGGAAAATATTGAAGATGGTTATTGAAGTTTCGTTTTCAATACTTTTGTTAGATCATAACGCCTCAGGTGCGGAGACTCTTTAAAATTGCTTGAATTTTTTAACAATGCAATGCTCAAGTGATTGTGAACTAAAATATCTTTGAAAAATATAATCGTTTTCAAACTATCGAGTTACATTAATACATTCACATAAATTATAGAAATCCGAACATTACACAACACACTCATAATGGTAACGTGGCTATTATAGTTGATATTTATTTTATTAATTGGTTATTATATTAATATCTATTTGTCGTCGAAGAAGATGGGCAAGCTATAACCACCTTCTATGCTAAAGCTTAACAATCACACTTAGTATTTTCTAATTAATATATTAATTAGAATGTCATATACAGTAACTTATCCCAAAATTTTTAATGTACACCATCTTTAAGCCTAACTACACACACACATATACATTTCTTATTCAACTCAAAATAAAAGTACCATACTTCAAACTAAGCCCTTTTTTAATCACGGATCATGATATCATCTAACTACAGTGATGGGTGATATTTCAATGTTATCAGGTACATCCGGTAACCAATTGATTTTATTGTATTACATATCGTATACACGAAGAAACCTGCACCAGTTTCGCTCGGGTAAATAGAGAGACAAAGAAATAAAATATACCCTGGGTTACTCTCTGATACAAGAGCCCCTCACTGGTGGGCTCCATTAGACGGGTCAAGGTTTCTCGCCTAGATAGGCCTCCCACATGATGGACCAATGAGTCAAGGTCGCGGGATTCCTTTGGAGGGCACAGGAATGATCTTTGTGGGGACCAATGGGGGAGGCCTACGTTCAGCAGTGGGTGACCTTCGGCTGAAAGGAGAAGGGCTTCATATTAGTAAATAAAATTATAATATTAGTATAGGTTTCATCACTTATTGTATTAGAGTTATTTGGCAAAATACGTAATAAAAAAACGTTAAAGTTCCTCAAGACCGATGCCACAGAATAATGGTTGTAAGGGATCGACACTGAGTGCGATTCATAGGAGTGGTCTACGACCAGCAGTGAGAGGTTGTTTCCTGATGAAAATTTATTTAAAAAGGTATGGTAACATCGTTAGAAAAATACAAATAAACAATAATCAAAATAGTTCTATAATTTAAAGTTTTCATAAATATCAGAAAAAGGCTTCGTTGTTCGTGATACGTAAAGTAGTTGTTCCCGCGTTCGATCGGTATTTATAGATTTATATACATTACATTACATCTGTGAAAAAATCCCACGGGAACCGTTCATTTTTCCCGAATAAAAAATAGCCATGTGCTATTCTAAACTATATATAGTCTCTAAGTAAGCGCTTTTATTTTAGAAAAAGTCCCAAATTCAAATAAGCAGGTTGCTAGTGTCGTGTTGCTGACGCATGTTGAGCACGAACCTATAAGATTTTTCCTTAAATATATATATATATATATATTTATATATATATATATATACTAATTAATAAATCAAAAAAAGATAAAGCGATACGTAATACATATACTACGAAGCCGAATTTAAAAAATTAAATCATATTTCATTTTAAGAAAGTAGAATTTTTCGCCTGAAGAAAAGACAAGTAATTAACGAAAGAAAAATATATAAACAGCTGTTTACTACTCTCACTAGATAAGTCAAGGTTTATGAAAAGAATATAACCTGCCTTTTATAGTCAACTGTAGGTTCCTGGAAAACCGTACAGCGATAAAGTAGAATGAACTTGAAACAAGACGTAGCACGCATCTACCTAAACAAGCACTGCTCGGCTCAGGCGGAAACACGATACGACTACGGCTTGCTTACAGATTAAACACAATCATAAAATATATTGTTATTTCCGTTTTTAAAGTAATATTTCTTGCTTTATGTCTTTTCTTATGTAACTATCTACATACTAAAAATATTGTATTTGCTCGCGGTACCACAGCGCACCACACAGATTTGTCTAGGATGTAAGCCTAAACAGTAAAGTAACAAAAATATAAGTAGTTGTCATTGGGTAACACTTGACTGCTTTTATTAATATATGTTGGTCTTGTAATTACGAGGATCATTCATTCCCTTCACCACCAGCACGTAGTAAATCAGCGCTTGAAATTTCAATTAACTATTTCATTGTTGTTGGCGGCGGCGGCGGCAATCGAATTTCTCCTACGATTACGAACCTACCTAATTCCTCGAAATCGAATGTCACATTTAATTGGCCATTACGATGTTTCGTAATATTTAGTCACCTGCTACGAATAGAATAAAATGAATTCATAGAATAAAATGTTTTTACTAAAAACAAAATTCTTCGAAATAAATTAATTAATTCCGATAAATATTTTTTTGGGACACGATGACGACGAATCGGTTTTTATTTTTTTATATTTTATAGGAAACCATAAATAGTTCTACGTAAGAATTTTTTTCGTGACTTATATAGCCTCTATTTTCCTTGATGATGCTTACACCGTACTCGAGCATAACTTGTGGCAGAACGCAAAGTGCGCGTAGTTTATACCTCGTTAAGCGTAAAATAGCCCAAGGACTTCCTCGAGAACCTCAGCTTGGTCGTTACTTCGCGTAAGTTTACGAAATGGGAGGTGGGCAAGCTCTTTGTTCTCTTGGCCAGACTTATGTACGAGAAAGCACCTCGACATTAGTTATTAAGCATTATGCATTTCTATTCGGTGGTCCGGAGAGGAACGAATTAAAGAAATATTTATGTGATTATCTCCTGATTCACTATTAAGCCACCACAAGTCGAAAACCCGGTCAGTGAGGTCGGCGTCCCGGCTGTCTAGAGTAAAATACAGGTCACCTATAGTTAAAACTATATCACAATTTAAACTTTGAAGTATATATATTATATATATTTATAGTATATATAACGATATTAGATATGATAATGTTTTATGCATAATCTATGTATCTGTGTTTTAAATTCTAGAATTATTTTTTTTTGTGTACACGGACCACTTATGGTACATCACAATTATGAGTTTTATTTACATAATATAAGGGTATTAAGAAATAAATTTAATTTGTTTATTGAATATATTCCAAAATTATGGACAATAATTTAGTTGAAACATTGAACTATCAGGCTGGGCACGCTTAGTTAATTATTAATTCAGTTTATCGGGACGTCGGTCAATTTTCGTAGAACATTATAATATTCTAACGTTACAGGTTAATTAGCCAAGTTACATTTACTAAAGTCCGATAGCAAAACTTTTAATAGTTATATGGACGCTGTAATTGCAAATCTGGTTTTATTCTCTCTATAATATTGCTGAGGCAGAGACGAAAATAAAGTTTACCTAAGTTGAACATTTGACGACAGCGTTACCTATATAAGACAATCGAAATGTAATAATTACTTTTATACATACGACAATGTTCTGCTACAAAATGTTATATACTTTTATGATCATTATGTACCTACCTACAATCCCGATCACCAGCGTGCTGATGAAATTTACTTTGTCTTATAAAACGGTTTTCGCTCTCGCTGGGACCTCGTAAATAGTGTAAATATACCTAAAGGCATGGCATAAGGTCGTGTAATATGATTATGTAGCATTTAAGTAAATGCCGCGTGGGATAAATACAAAAAGGTGAAAGAGGTCCAAATAAACGAATAACAATAATATCTTTGTTGTTCAAATAAATTGTGCCGAATTTACATGATAGCGAAATCTGGCGAACCAACTTTCATTTGAAGTTAAACAAAATTACAAAACGTGGCCAGAACGTAGAACGTAGGTAACTAAGAAAACTGACTCTTTTCCACGATGCGAGTTCAGTAGTCGCGCATATTACACTTTTTCCTCTGATATAACTGGTCCATCAAAAGTAACCGTCTCATAGCGGCTAAACTCCAACGACCAGCTCCGGAGTTTTCCCTTAGTTTCCCTGCTTGCTTTCTACGGCTACTTAACCCAACCACGTCCGGGTTGGAACCCGAATTTCGTAATTCGGAGTTAAGCCTCGTTATGTTCACGTGCTGACGACATTTTATATTAAGAATTCCTCTCTGACCTACTTGACGTATTCCGTTAATTCGAAATACATTGCTAGTAAGAATTCCACTATAATGGATTTATATAAACTAGTGAAACGCGATAATACCGATAAATATTGAAACGACGGTTGCACGAACGTTAAAGCGCGTGGTCGCAAAACGTCACCGACTTTCTTATCAACGTGTTCTGGATTCCGTGATTAAAACAATATTCCTGTCACGAAATTCGAGCGGCATTAAGTTTAGCCACGGAGTGACTGAAATCGACCAGAATGCAACTGGCAATTTATTAAGCTATGCTAATGTAATTCTACGATCGCTAGTCTTTTTATTGACCTATTTGGCAAATACAAGATATTCACAAACTTCCCAGCTTACGACGAGTTAAAATTAAACAAATGGAAGATATAGTTTTAAAATAATAGACTGATATTTGTTGGTTATTTTTCTTATTAATTGTTGACAGAACGACTTTGTCGTCTTAAATTTCATGTTTATTGTCATTATTCGACATATACACAAATGTAATATAAATGGTCAATACTTTCCGTATTTATAAAATACATGTTACATACATTTGTTTTGCAAAATAGATCTAATCTAACCTAACCCTTCCACCCGTATCAGACGATTATCTAAAAATATTTGAATGCAGTTTATATTATTTTTAAAGATAAAATGAAAGTTCATTTCGGTAAAATTTCCTATCTCTAAATTTTAACTGATCCTCCATGTGAGTGACATCGCCGTGGGACGCGCTGTATTAACATTTTATATAGGTGGTTCAACCGTTAGAGGTATTAAATTAAAGCAGTTACTATACTGCCGTGACTGTCGGTGTATGGTTAATTAAGCACTAATTATTAAACTCATAAAGTACTTCTGTATTAAACTCTACGCTGCTTACAAATTTGTTTGTGTTATAACGAACGACGAACTAACACATTACTATTTCAAGATTTTTATGCCTTTAGAAATTGTAATTTCATAAATTATTTTTTTTAAAAAGAGAATTTCCTTTGTAACGGTAATTTGTGTAAGATATATACTTCAAACTAGTTCTAAAAGCCTAATACTGAATGTACGTATATATTAAGGTATATATTAAATCAATTGGTGTTCTCTATTCAATAATGATCTATCGCAATTGTATTGCTTCATGTATTCATAGAACATTTATATATAAGACATACTTTTTTATAGGTAACGGGTGATAGCTGGATATAATATAAAAATAAGGTAGTTATCACGAAATATATAAATCAAATCTCATATACTGTAGAACATAAAACGATCTCCCGACCGCATATATGCGCATAAAGTTATTATTAGCTGATGAAAACACCTTAGAAGTAATATTATTAATTAAGCATATTGTACTAAAGATTTTTAAATTAAAATAGGAATCATAAAAATTTTAAGAGTTCACCCAAAGAAATCGAAATTCGATTGGAAATTAAGTTACATTCAAGTTAGTGCACAAATTTGCGAATTAGGAGTTTAAAACAGATCGTATAAGGATAAGTTTAACTACGTTGGGACCGCATTTATATGCTATGATGCACTTTCTTGATTAGTTGTTACAGCAACCCACCCCGACACCCCTTTAATCTCCCAAATGTCGGACGAGGCATGAGACGAGTTAATTTCTATGCATAATATCCCTCCAGTGGAGATTTATTTTGACATAACCGTGCACTAAGCTTTTAGTATTTATTAAATTAATGTAACACTCTTTAATGCTCGTGATTTATATTTATACTTCAATCGGCTTCTGACTTGTATGCTACGCTACTGTAAAAATATTTTATTTTCATAATAATTTTCGTACAAATGTAAGCGACGAAAGTATAACTGCTCAACGAACTAAAAGCTTTTTACCAATTACATACATATTTATACAAATACGGTATGAAACATAAAATTATTTATGTTTCTCTGCAATGAAAAACGAATACAATAACAAAAGTTGGAAATAATAATATTGCATTACGATGGTACTAAGCCAGCGTTCGAAATAGCCTTGTTGAAAAATTTGCGTGTGAATAAAATTAGTATTAAATATTTGTACATATATATTTATAAAAATAAATTGTGAAGCAACTCGTAGATAATTGAGTTCGTCTGAAATAACGCTTTGATAAAGCGTTACTGGCCGGTGCTGAAAGGGTATATGTACATACAACGATCGACGATTAGGTCAAGGTTGCGAGAGTTCAATAGATGAGAACGGCATGAAACGATCTACGACCAGCACTAGACGAGTAGCGATACATATAATTGCGTGCGTGTTAAAACTAAATTGCAACATTTTTTTAATATAAAGGTGTAGCACCCGGGTATGACCCGGGATTTCCCTCGAAATGCTGAGAGCTGGGGAAGATTTAGTTTGCTATTGTGGGTCGTTTTCAATATATGTTGGACACATGGCCTAGTACTAGTAGATTGGTGAATAGCCGTCATCGTACCCGTCCAAAAAGGTTCACAGCATGATTTTAAAAATAACCGAGGAATAAGCATTCTCAGTATTTCGGGAAAACTTTATGCTAAAGTACTCATTGAAAACGTCATGAATAAACAGAAGAAAGAATGTGTGGAAGAAATGTACAAGCAGGTCTTAGTAAAGGAATGGTTTGCATGGAACAGCTCTTTTCTTTACGTACGATCACAGAAAAGTTTGTGACTGGAAACCAAAAAAAACAGCGCCTTCGTAGATTTAGAAAAGGCCTATGATAAAGTTAAAGAGATGATTTGTGGTCAACCTTCAATCCAAGATCTCTGTGAAGTTTCTTTAGAAAGATTCTACTAAGATTTACGTTATGTTTAACGGGGCCTACTTAGACTGATTTAGCATCAATAAGTGTAATAGGGCTGCAGGGTATCATCCCCGTGGCAGTTCAATCTACTTATGGTTGATTGTTTGAAAACTTCGAAAGACGAAGATTATGGATTAAAAATGGGTGAACTAGTTCTAAAATGTCGCTTGTACACCGATGATCAGATCGTGTTAGCGTCATCTGCGTAGGACTTATAACTTATGCTGTATGTAGCGAATGATTCATTGGAAATTATAGGTACGAAGATGAATGTAAATAAGACGAAAGTAAAGAAGTATCAAAGAGAATATTGTAAGACAATAATTGAGATAAATGTAAACGGTAAAGAAATGGAACAGGTGGAAGAATTCGTGTATTTGGGGTGTGTCTTTAGTAGAGATGGCAGGCATGTTAAGGATTAAGGATTTTGTACGACGAGTGATCGCGGAATATAATATGTATATGGCCATAGGTACAGTAGTGAGGAGACAGTCTCATGTGTCTATGAAGGCTCGTCTGGCAATACACAATGCTGTAATAGTCCCCGCTTTAATGTATGGAAGTACGAGTTGGGTTTGGCAGGAAAAACATGTAGACAAACATATTAGAGTTAAAGTAGTTGAGATGCGATCCTTAAGAAGTATGTTAGGCGTGACTTTGAATGACGGGATTAAAAATATACTGACAAGGGAAAAACGGCTTAAAAGAGGATGTTGCGACTAGAATTGGGAAAGGTGTGCTTCGGTGGCTTGGACATGTTGAAAGGATGAATGAAGAGAGAAGAGCGAAACAAATTTATGTTGCAAAAGTGAGTGGCATTGTTGGTAGGGGCCGCCCTAGGAAAAAATGAAGTGCGTGCAGTATTAGATAGGCGGTATAAGTGAAACTTAGATTTAATGTGTGAAAAAAAACAGAGAAAAAGAAAATACATAGAAATATAACAAAAGAATATTTTCTTCCTCTTTTCTTTCATACGAAAGCCGTCGTCTGCTGAACGTATGTCTCCCCATTGATCGCTGCTCGGCCCCCTGTCGCTCTCATCCAGTGTACATCCGCTACTTACCAAGAAAAATATTAATTATTGAAAATTTACAATGTTCAATAACAGCTTTACTTTAATAATCTACACGTACCCAAGATCGGTGCCGTAATAGTTAGATATTATAAAAGCTGTGATTATTTTAGTTTGCTATGAGTTGTTTTACTTTGTACTCCTTAAAGTTGTTTTAGTTGTAGAGAAAAGTCTAACATTGAGTGCTTATATTGAACATTTTATATAGAAAAGATGACCTTTATTTTCAATATGAAAGGATTATGTAACTATCTTTCTATAGAGGAATCGTGTTATTATGAAAGATTTACTTAAGGTCTATATGCAATGTTAGTTAATGATTTGCGATTCAGTAAGCAGCACATAGAAGTATAGACTACGTGCGCGAGAACGATAGTAAACAATCAAAAATCAGCTTAATCGAATATCAGCTTGGCGTTTATTTATTCCATAAGCATAGGTGCCTATGTTGTAGTTTGTTTGTAGAATATCTGATGCTTTGCGATATGGTTATATAAAGGTGGCTTTATCCTAATCATTCTTAATTGGTAATCTATCGCTTTTCCACTCATGTTGGATTGGCACAGTATGATTGTAGTCATGCTGTACAGGTTTTACTGCCAACTGCCTGTCTGAAACCAAATCTTCTTGGGAATATTTGGTTGTACTTGAATCTTGTTATAACAGTTTGATGAAAGACAATTCGGTTGCTGAGATAGTCAAATGTTGCGGCGATGACTGTTATTGGTCGGCCTCATCCCATCTGGTCAGGTTCTCCATTAGCTGATCAGCATTCATCTCTTCTGTGATAACAATCTCGCGCTTAATCACTTTTAAATATCATTAAATAATAAAAGTGTATAAAAATTACTAGTAATTCACGGTGCATTTTACAAAAATATTTAATTGCTGTTAAATTAAACGGATACTAGACTGCCGTTTGAAAATCACTAAGTGAGTCTTCACGATACTTAGCGCTCTTAGTAAGGATGCCCGTATCGAGGGGCACTTGAGTCTGCAGTCGCTCTGATTAACTTTTTTTACCGCTTCACCTAAGGATCAATTTGTAATAAATTTAAAGATTTATTTGTAAGACTTAATAAGTTTTTTTATTATATATATATTCAATACATTATAATGGTATTCGGAGTAAGATAAAACGTTAATATGACATCTTTATACTTTGGAAAGTAGAAGAAATTTGATCTAATTTTCTTTAATGATGCGACCGTGAAGTGCACAAAGAGTTTACATATTTATATGGAATAACAAACAATGTAAGTGTAACTTTTAATAGTATTTTAAAAAACAGAACTTTTTACTATAAATGAAAGCGTTTTGTCTTCAACACTTGTTCTTTCACACAGTGGTTTTTATTCGTTTGAACGCAGACATATTTAGAATTCACTCGAACAAACAGCGATTCATAGAATGTGAGTAGAAATGCACGTATGAAGATCGAATTCTTTAATCTTTAAAAGCTTTCTTCTTCAGTGAACGATCTGCACTATATCAATGTATCCAATATATCATATACAAATTGTTTTTGATATATTTATGTATACTATGACATATCAAATTAAATAAATCGTACGGATTTCATGGCGTTTCTTCTTGCAGTTGAATGCTTGGTTGCGGATTAAATTGTATTCACAGGATCCTAAGCAGTTGGTAGTACCCGGGTATCATTTCTATTGACATACGTCGGGAATTAAGTCATTATATGAACGCGACAATAGTTAAATTTCAATATATAGCATTAGATCATAACATTCATTTGATCAAGATGAGTTTTGCTTAAGTTGCCATGGTCCCATATCTTTTTAAATATTTTTTTTAATTGTTTCCTCTGCTCAAGGGCACCTTCTACCATATAAATACATAATACGTCGTTAATATACTTAACATTGCGTTTATTCAATTACATTCATTTTTTTTCTTTGTCCTATTCGAATGATATCGGTATTGATAATGTTTTCATGTAAATTTTAAATAATAAGTTTTTTTTTCATCTGTTAACAGAATCAGCTTAACATTGAGTTACTAAATGCGCGTTTAAATATTTAATTCACCGAATTAAAGCAACTTGCGCCATAATTGTCGCTGGTTTTGTAAATGTTACTAATCTAACATCGAAATTTTTCACATGACAAGACAGATGCTCTAGTCAACTGTGCGGTGATTTATTTTGTCAGAGCTCCTTACACGAAGAGCGACTAATAGTATCATCAGCTCCCTGGCATTTTCCCCTTTATGTGAGGTCCGCACAGTGTGATTGCAGTCCATACTGCTTAGGTTTTGGCTACAGTTTGACGCCAACCCTCCTCGGGAATAAAGACTGGCTAATCGCATTTGTGGCATATATGTGAGGTGGATTAGGCCCCCACTTACCTACGGTAAGTTGCGAGTACGAACCCAGGCAGTGGGGACTAGACTAGCATTTGCACTTATTTATCTATACTGATAAATAAAATTGAAGGGTCTGTATGTAATATCAAAATAACATTGCCATACTCAATACACATGATGTATATACGGTACTATACTATATAACTAAACAAAAATTTTGTCTGTCTGTCTGTCTGTTTAATCCGGGTAATCAACGGTCACCCCCACTTAACTTAAATAACCGTTGATTCTATTTTTTCGTTGCGGATTGTCTACGCGGTGCATAGATTAAGTATGATTTATTACAACGTCACTCAGCCTTGCCTTTGCAAAAATTTTCGGTTATTGTAAACAACGCCATTAATTCAGACTTCGTACATGCGTATAATTTTAAGGCCATCCATACACAGGAAGATCTACCTAGTCCTAGACCTTCACATAGATCTGAAATCTTTAGGTGTTTGTTTACAGGGTTCATAGCGTGGCAAAACCACAGTAAGCTTAGACTGTCGCCGTGGATGATTCCACGCCGTCTTGGATGGGCTTCTGGATGGGCAAATAGTGGCTTTAGTCCCATAATCTTTTATGAATACATATTTGGTTGGTTGCTAGTAAATGAATA
Organism: Papilio elwesi; assembly: GCA_029849275.1. Lineage (NCBI taxonomy): Eukaryota > Metazoa > Arthropoda > Insecta > Lepidoptera > Papilionidae > Papilio > Papilio elwesi. The sequence goes on along the minus strand of CM056717.1, from coordinate 13,369,527 downwards.
AATAAATTAAGGACCAAATAAAACTCGTATATTCACACTCCGCTGTATACATTTTCATTGTCATACATTTCATTTCAATGAAAATGTGATGATGAAAAATGATAGAAGGCCAACGTATTATCAAAAAAACGCCACAATATTCTAATTTAAATACCAATAGTGAAACAGATAGGTATATGAGCGAGTCGATAACAATACGAGTTGTGTAAAATTTCACTTTCATTAAGTTGATGACATGTATTAGAGCATCAAGCGCTATCGATGAAACCGCATCTGGCGTATAAACGGGCCGGCCATTGATGAAATATTGACGTAAACTTGACATTTGTTTATGTCCATCGCTATTTATTGCACTATCAAATTTATTAATAACAATACACACAACTACATGGTTTTGTGGGACAAAGTGTAGCTGTAGCTGACTGTACACTGTAGCTGATTATTTATGTGCAATTAAGTAAATAAATAAATAAGCAAGCAATATTGAGAAGAAAGAAAATTGAAGAATAAATTTTATTTCAAAATTCTATTTTAAGAAATAACTTTAAGTAATCTAGCAGGAAAGGGGATGTAATTTTTAATATTGTTAGTTTGTTAAAAAAAAACAAAACCTAAATCTGCCATCAGAGGCCAGAAGGCTTCTAAGAATAGTACGTGTTATGCAATATCAAATCGCTCATTAATTAACATGGGATAGGCAAGGGAGAGATACTCCTGAATTCCATGAAGACGGAAAAGGGTACTCGTTTTAGAGGAATGGTAAATTAGCGCTGGATTATTATAACGCAGAGATAAAAGCGATGCTATTAAAAATAAATAGAATTTCATGGTCTATAACTTAGAATCTTATTACCAGTATCAAAGTTACAAAAAATGCATTAAAAGAAATGCCTATGCAAGGCCATGAAGTATAAGGCTACTTGCTGTTATTATTCTGTTCGCCAGCGGATTAAAATTTAAAATTTATCTCATTTCCTTTTACAAATGGAACAAGTTAACTGTCGCGCAAAGCGCTCATAATTTAAGCGACTCAGGTAAAAGAGCGCGACTGAACTAATCACAGTTTTATTTAACTGTGTTCGTAAAAAAAATTTAGAGGCCCTTATAAGCCTAGTAAATAATGAACAGAAATGTGTTTTAAAATATTTATGGTCGGAAAGTGATTTCCCATTTATTCATAAATCAAACTTCACAGGAAAATCAACTGGGCTGATGTGAAAATTTCCTGTAAATTTCATCGAAATCGCTTCTGAATTTCGGGGGTCTAAGAGCGTCCTTGTATATAATGTTATAAAGACCCTCTTAAAAGGCCCTCTATAAAATATTTATTATTAAGGCAATACAATCAGGCTACGTAAGATCACACTATTAAACTTAATAAGCTGATAGGAAAGTGTCATAGACGTTAAAGAATATCTTACAATGTCTCAAAAACGCAAAAGTTGGCCCATTAGGTCCGCGCATTGTAATATTATGCTTAATAAATCGCTTTAATTTGTATGAGAGATTAATTTAATTTGCAGCCGATAATTCAAACATTTCACTTCACACTTTTCTGTACAAATAAGGTGTTCCCATCCGTTTAAAGGAATACGGTGTGCAAGAGCAAGACTCCTGACTTTATTCTTCGATGAATAAAAGGGTGGACAAATTAAATAAGTCTCGATAACCAATTGTTAAAAAATCACCGTCATTAATATCGTTAAAACTAAAGCATTCACGCATGTTTTGCGGCCCAAGAAGACTTTAAGAGTCAGAGAAACTTTTCCATTGCGACAGTATACTGTGCACAGCAAAATCATTGCGTGTTCTGTCACTGATATATAAAAAAATATTTTCGGATATAAATTTATAATTTGATTGGAACGTTCTTTTTGATTCGATAATTTTAGGTAGTAGCTTTCTAAATAAATTATATTATGTAATGAGATTGGCATCGTCTAATTTATCAAGCAAGAGATATCTTCATATTTGACGCACAACAACAATTATAACGTATGCCACTATACACACATGCCTGATCACATGTTTGAGAACATAAATCTCTATGATGGTAAGACAAATATAAGTTATAAAAACTTTTAACCGTATATATTCCCAAAATCATTTCGTTATTTCATTAGCCCGTATCTTGGCTGTTATAGTTGCCACAATAAATCTATTCGACAACCACACAATAACCAATGTACGCACGTCAATGTCAGACTTCAAAGAGCCGGCCGTGCTTACTACGGATTCATAACGCTCTTTGAGCCTTCTAGAAATTTTGGAGATTTAATAAAATATTTTGAATTATTGTTTCTGAAGATATGTGTTAAGAAATATTATATTTTAGATAAATCTGAGTTGCAAATCTTATGTTGTATAATAGAGTGTCAGTAGAAGAACTTATATCGATCAGATTAGTGGCTTACTAAAAAAGGCGATATAAGGAGCACACATAACCGACGAGCATACGTAGGTGTATTAATATAGAAAAGGCGAGAGAAGTGTGCCAGAATAGCGCCAAATAGAAATCCATGATATCTGCCTACCCCTCAGGGTTATGAGCGTGCGCGCATATTTATTTACTTATAAACAGGGAGACGAGTAGTTAATTCAATTGGTGATATTTAATGTAAATTATAATACGTTCCTTCTGTCCTCAGCTGTCATTATATTTATAAAATATACCACGTCTCCTTGGACTTAGATTTAATCAGCAATTAGTGTTAGTTCCCTGCGGTGCTCTTCAAATCGGATGCCAGTAACATTGACAAGCTTCTATTTAAATACAATCTGGTTTTATCCGTGTTTCGAATATTACTTGTAGTATGTTATATTCGAAATACCATTAAACCCATATTGCTACATTATCACTCTTCTAGAAAACTATTTTGGTGTCAACTGGGAAGACAATATAAGCAAGGTCAGGAACAATTGGTCACTCAGACGCAAACATGAAAAAATGCGGTATCCGCCAAAAATAGATGAGAGATAAAAACGAACTTTCGGATTTATCGATTCATACTGTTGATTACAAACGGCTGTCAGGACTAACGTTTCGTTTTTGTTTGTCTAGATTTTTCTTCAACTTCTATCACATATCTTATCTTCAATTCTTCATAAAAGTTGTTATTTTTTTTAATTATTTCAAATATCTTCTTAATTTCTAACGAATAACAATGATTCAAACTTGTTTTATACAACCGAATATAGTGGGATTGAACATTAAAATGTCTGTCCACAATATGTTATATACGGCTTAATTTTAAAAGAACAGATTTTCTTGAATAATAAAATTTAATTATAATTGGTTTGCGCAGTCACGTCAAGTTTCTTTGTCATCTGAAGATTCTTGGCTCGGTAATATTAAAGGTTAATTGTCAATTATACTTTAATTGCCACTAATCGTACATTTTTCTGACTATTTCTTGCGTGTTATTTTCCCACGAATAGAAGTTAACGCGGGTGTCTTTAAATAAGCTTATCCTTACATAAATGTACAAAAATATAAAATCGGAATACCTTTACAATAACACACGATTCCGCGGCTCTCTTTGATATATAAATATTATTGTACAGCACGGCTTCTTTGAGATTTTGTAAGGTAAAAGCTTGTGAATAAAAGGACTGATTCTGCCAGTGGACAATGAAATAAAAATGTTCGTAAAAATACCAAACCATATATATTCAATACTTTTTTATCGTAATTTACTTGTGGTTCTTTTTTATGCAGAGCCATGCGCACAACTAATAATGACGACAGATTGTACAGCTAGTGAGTAGATAGTGACTTTTTATGGCCATTGTTTTTAAGTATAGAATTTCATTGAGTTTTTTATTAGTTATGTTATGCTTACAACGGTAGAGGAAGACAGAAGAAAGTATGAAAGTGTGAATTTAGATATGACGGCTGATAGAGAGATATAGAAGTAAAGGGCATACTGTGCTGGACTCCCGATAGATGGGGAAAGGGCAGGAAGATGATGAGGTTATTATTATTTTATGTTGTTACTTTAAGCGATGAGAGAAATTATAAGAAATCGACAACAAATAATTTGAATTGTGAAGATATACTTGAAGAGAGTGACCTTATATGTATACCTACAACGAAATATTTCATGTTTACTTCTTCTTTGATAGTATTGCAAAGATTGAAGAAGAAAGTTGGTAGGGCCCGCCACAACAACATCTGCTGCACGAATGGGCCGGCTCGACCGGTGAAATACCACGACCTCAAAGAAAACAGGCGTGAAGTAGAGTATTCTGCGTTTCGTCGGATGAGTGTGGCGCCGGAGACCTAATTCTAGTACTCTCGGTTTGGAAGGTTCTAACCCTTGTCTTATAAGTAAATGATGGGAAGGGGAAGAAAACTTGACGGTGGAGGGGATGTTTAGGAATCTGGAAATAAACATTTTCTGTTTGTCCCTCCTCTGTCAATTAAAGGTGGGCAACGCATCTGCAACTCATTAGTTCGTTGCAAATGTCTATGGGTAGCGATCACTTTACATCTTGCTCGTTTGCCACCTAGTACTAAACAAAAAAAAATTACGTAAATTACTGGCAAAACACTGAAGCAGGTCCGAGGTTTCAAACTATCGGTGTATTTCAAAAAAGTAACCGGCAGAGGTAGTGAGTGTCGACAGATAGCAATTTTTACAGCGTATGTTACAATATTTCTTACCACTTTTTAAAAGTGAAATGTTCCTGCTGATGAAATCGTAAGGAATTGACAAACTTTCACCGAATTTTCTGATATACATACTCAAACATCACTACGTTAATTTAACTTCATGTTCAATGTTATTTCAGAGGGAAAAGGGGTACTTTTCTTTTAGGTTCAAGATTTCCATCTAACAGTGGTCATAAGTTCACAAAAGAGAGTGTATGTTATCATCCTAGTTTTCGGTATTATTCATTACTCAGCTGTCTAGAAAATATTTTGCTAAAGTAACGTTGTCGCTTAAAATAATTACTTCGAGCAGACAGTTCTTTATTTAAAATAGGATGGCTTGTATTCATTTATGTCGGTAAAGGTGGAGAAAATATTCAAAGTTTTGAAATATTTTAACTCTATTGTCATCGAACTAATAAAAGAACGTTTACGATTTTCATCTTAATCGAACCGACCGACCGGTTAGTTATAATAGTTAGTCGGTCGACTAATGTTTAGAAATACTACAAATGATGGCGTTAAATAGGTAAAAAGGTAAAGCCAACAAACGTAAAATAAAGAGAGCTGGCCTTGCAAAATCAAAATCTAAAAGTCTAACCCTTTTTTTACAATTAGAAACGGGATCGAGATGCGTGAGAAAAGTTGTAATAAAATGAAATGATATTTCTATACTTTGGCGCAATCGTCGAGTGAGTGCATGTAAATTCCGTAAAATGTGGGTTAGTAGTAAGTTGCTATCGTTAAACGGATATCGCGATATGTGCGGAACTAAATAAAGCTTGTAAGCCGACACCATTTCTGCCGTAAACGGTAGCCTTTTCCATGTGTTCAGAAAATATCTGCAATATTTTAATGCTTATTTAAATGGTTTTATTAAATGACAATCATATTTTTGTTTTCTATAGCAGTTATTATACCTATATAATAGGACCAATATATATTAAGGTTAATTATTACTTATTTTAGTTGGTTTGACTTTCTCCTCATTCGGCCTATTTATGTAAAACTAAATCCTACTATATGTTGCGATTTATAAAAAAAAATGTTTTATCCTCTGTAGTTCTTGCAAGTTGTCCTTACTCGAACCATAAGTCATTATTTAGAGACAATGCTTACTCCAAAAATATTTATTTATGAAGTCAAACTAATAAATTAGCGGTTGACCACAATCCCATCTGATGTTACGTGTGAGATGTTATCGAAAGATGGCACGAACTAGTTTAGCAACAACTCTTCTCTTGAAAGTACCCACGTCAAAACTGGATGGAAATACTGTCGACTTATTCCAACCCATTGCCTAATGCTTGCATTCATTCATACTGTATAGATATTATAATATATGGAAATGTTATAATTGAATTAAGAGTCAACATTTCGAGGAACGAAGTCAATTATCGTGTTAATTTTGATCCTATTTCATGCTTTACGTAAATACATTTCGAATACAGGTGAATATTACAGTTGTTTTTAACAAAGTTTAATTTGCCTACGGCATCACGTCACGAAAATAGTTCAACGTTTTCATCGTTTATCGTGAATTTCCCTCAATTACAATTAAAACAATTCGAACAGCGTTTTTCAGTTGATTAAATCGATTGAAAACAGACACCAACGTAATTAATAGCCGGATAATGTTTAAACTCAAATTTAATATGGTTTGGAATACTTATTAAATATAATTTATTAAGCACCAATTAATTGAAATTTACTATAAAGAATGTTAAGCAGTCATTAACCATCAACCTGTTACATAATATTGCTTTCATTTTCAATGTTATAAAATTGATTGCATGAATAATAAAGTATGAATAGAACTAAAAACGAATGACTTAATATTTAATTTTCGGCACACTACAGATTAAATTATTATAATCAATTGTAACGTATGTTAATATGTTACAATTTATAATAAGCGACGGTTTGTTGTTGTGGTCACTTAAGAGGATACATTTAACCTAAATTGGCAAGTATAAAGCATGACATGCTTACTAGTGCGGAAGAGTATTTCATGCCGGAACACTGCTTACAAATTTACAAGGCAACTACAAATTCGTAGCCACATTTCAAACTGTTTTTACCTTTGAATTTAGCCACCCGAACGGTAGCTTTTTCCACTTCATTTCATTCAACTTAAAGTGGTTCGAACGTTAATTGTAAAAAAGTTTTCTAGTTGTATTGTATGACTTTACGTTTTCATTGTATCAACCTAGCAACAATTTTGTAAAAATATTTCCGATGACTCGATACATTAATCGACCCGCTTCATGGTCCCATAGTGAGGGGCAACGTCTTAGTACCATGTCATCACGGGCAAAAGACACAGCGCGAAGACTTCTTCGAAGCGAAGCAAAGCCTTGAGAAGGATTGTTTTATGTAACTTTAACTTATAGGTGAAATGACATAAGCGATGGAGTTTCTGATCCTGTCGAACATAGCAACAAAAGTCAAAACTTCATCAGCACAGTTCACTATGTCTCTGTTAAATAATGAAGAATGTCATTTGAAGAATTATAGGTTCTTGCACTTAGAGGTTTCACTTTGATATGTTAGAAAACGAGTATCATACGATTGTATGTTTATTAAATTGTAAAGAATGTATTTCATCAATAATGTAAAACAATAACAGTTAAAAAGCCACCACGGCTATGCTTGCAGATCCCCATACTTTTCATGAAAATTTCTATCACCAAAATGTACATTCATGGCCTCTATATTGCGTTTACTAATTCTATATTTAAAGTATTCCGATCGTGGCCTTATATTTAACATAGCCCCAAAGAGAAACGTCACAAGATGTTAAATCGCATCTTGTAACGTTTTTCTTTGGGGTTCTTTCGAGGTGGTTTATTGTGATCGCCTCTTAGAAAAAACCACACGTTCTGAAAACGCAAAAGAGCGTTTATTTCCTCCCTTTCCCGTTCTAGTTCGTTCCTGTTGAAAATGAACGGCGTCCACATCAATATCTTCCAATTCTTTCAAGATGAAAATAATGTGGACCTGCAAACGTAGTCGCGGCGACCGTTCGGTTGATATTGTTCTACATTATTAATGCCATCTTTAGAATTAATCGGATCCGATTTAAAAATCTATTCTTTAATATATCCAGAATCAAACGTTAAGACGTTATGGTATTGGAAGATCTGTTATAATCAAAGTTTTTATTTTATAATACGATGAAAGCTATCAAACTTTTCAACGTTGGATTCAAACATTTGTGTTTATGAAACTTCAGTTAACTCGCTAGCGCAGTAAACTGATTAACTGCAGAGGATTTTCAGCAGAAGTACTTACATACTAATTAGGTAGGTAATTTGTAATAGATTGAGTTATTAACATTAAAATATAGGTAATTAGTCAAACGACAAAATTGCCAAAATGAAAATTGTTAAACTTTCTATTTTGCATTACAAAAGAGAATGTTTAAACATTACATCAACCTCTCTGATTTTTATTATCTATACTAATATTAAAAAGCGTAAGAGTTTGTTTGTTTGAACGCGAAATCTTAGGAACTTCTCATCGGCTTTTCAAAATTCTTTTTGTATTAACAAGCTGAGCTATTACGACATTTGCTAGGCTATTTAAAATCACGCTATGAAACTTAGGAGCGGAGTAAAATGGAAAAAACTGTATGCGGAAAAAGGATAGAAAAAACGTCAATATTTTACCAAGATAGACAACACATCGAAAATGATAAACAGCAGTCGAGTGATTTGATTGGATGCGATGCTATGCACATGTTGCCAATAATAAATCAATTTATTTAACATAAAAAATATAAAGACAAATATTTAAATTGGATTAATCTCCATTATTTTTCTACTTTCGGCAGTAAATACTTTAGCGGTTAAAAATATCAGTCATTTATACGTGTCCTGATCCGTTAAATTAAAATTAATAAAGCAATTTAGTAGATAACACTGGCGACGCGGTTTTAATGACATATGGTATACTTCTAAGGTTGGCTTCCATGGCGTCATTGTCAATCGTCGATCACAATCACAAACGTCATGCAGTCATGTAAACAAGAAAAACATTTAAGTTCTTCCGTGTATCAAAAATATAGAAAAACAGTGATAATATCGAAGAAACATAGTTCAAAGCGTTATAAGGTAATTAATTATACGATGTTCAGTGTTACGACGACGCTACATTCTAGATTTAATCATACTTGAACGTGTTAATTTCTTTATGATTTACTTATCTTCAAACGCCCGCTTAGCTGGATTATTAAATAAGTTTTTTGTAATATCGCGAATTTTAGAAAGATAAATTGTTAAGAGAGGTTTTAATGAGGAAAAGATCTGCTATACTTTATTTAGGAATGGGAGTGAATGTATTCACGTTGATTTTATTTCAGGTGGCAGTTGAATAGAACATATGAAGCATCCATGATATGTTAAAAGAAAAGGCTTACAAATATTATTAAATAGATGTGTAGTATTAAAAATCTAAGAATTTTTTATTAATGTGACAATCTAAACATTACAATTCAAAATAAAAACATAAGTAACAACGCAAACTCATAGCAATAAGTTAGTATAAGGATTATTTAATTTGTGTGCTTGTTATTTAAAAAAACTCCAATAGAATAAAATGAACGTTCCAGCATCAGTTCTTCACTTTAAATTTAAAGATTTTATAATTCAGTAATACGAAGGTTTCTTGAATATTATTTGCATTGCCCCAGAATACTATACCGTGTATGATAACAATGGATAGACGTAGCCAAAATACGCATTCTGTGTAACACTTTTTTATGTTATAATGTGGCAAACGAGCAAGCGGATCACCTGATGTTAAGTGAGCGCTACTCATAGACATGTGTTGCCTACCTTTAATGGACAGAGGAGGTCATAGACAGGCAAGAGGATATTTCCGTTTCCCCGTTTCCCCGTTACCCCCCTCCCCGTCCAATCCTCTTCCCGTTCCCATCCTATCCTTATAGGGAAAGGGTGGTAAGGGGAACACGACTCAAATTAGACCTCCGGCACCTCACTCATCAGATGAAACGCAGAGTATTTCGACTTCACGCCTGTTTTCTGTGAGGATGTGGTATCCCATCGGTCAAGCCGGCCCATTCGTGCAAATAGATATTATTGTTGCGGGCTCTACCACTGTTACTTATTGCTTTAGATAGCAATAGTTAGATATTTTCCTATTAGTTTTGTCTACATGTGATTTCCAGCTTAAGTGTGTGCCATTTGAATTCCAAAAAATTTAAGATTGTCAACTTCTACTACATAAGTTTCGCAAGCTTTTGTTAAATTTATGGGACAGGTTTTATAGTTCCTGAATTGCAGAATTTCAGTTTTTGTGAAGTGTAAGATTAATTGACTTGAGCCACGTTATTATAAGTTCTCATATATTAAAAAGAGCGCAGGGCCTCTGCAGGGCAAGATTAACTTTTTTCAGCGTAGACTAAACTGTTTCAATGCACTTATTACTTCTATTGTAGGACACTAAGGTAGTGGCTTGGTATCGATCTTCTAGATGGACCTTAAATAGTTCAAAGGCAATTCCGCGAATTTCTATATTCTCTAATTTCTTGAGTAAAATTTCATGATAATAAAAACCAATATCTATACAAAATTTCACTGTAATATTTTTGACTTTGACAGCCCAATTATTCTTGACTCTCCGGAAGCTAGCAAATAGAAAAAGCGAGGAGAATTTAACAATGTAATGTTATTCAATGTAGTTGACCTCAGATCTATATGATCAACCATATTAAATAGGGTTTATTTATTTATTTACATGCCTTAAACATAGTACAATTTAGTAATTAATTTAGTAAGCATAGTCTATATGCACCTACCTATAGAAACTAGTTGCAAATATCGGTAGATCCGTACGACTTGACGGTCTGGCGAAACTTATTTATTGAATCGAAAAAAATATCTGAAGAATTTCCGATTGCATTAAGTTGCCTGGACATTCTACAGACAGGAGAGTTGCGACCCATAACAGTTTTACGAAAAGGACATGAGAATAGGTCATTTATTATCTTACGAGGATATCTTGAAGGAACTCTAAATTTAAACTCCGATAGTAGTTGGGGGCAGTCGCTTAAATTGTTTATTATTTTATATGCAAACATTAAATCTAAATAATTACGCCGCGTGGCCAACGACTGCAAGTTGAATTTAACTAATCTTTCCTTGTATGATTTTACATTCTCAGAGGCCCTATTGAAAATGCTACATGTCACAGAAATATTTTTTGAATCCTTTCTCGTCTCAAGCTGTGGACCGCATAATATGGACGCCATACCGAGGAACAATATTCTAAAATACTTCGTGCTAAAAATATATTAATAGCTATTTTAGCTTTAGGGTTTCAAAACTTTCTAATATTTCAAATGACCAGACCCAAGGTTTTGTTAGCTTGTTTTACTGTTGCGTCTATGTGAGGAATAAAAGTAAGCTTACTGTCTAAAAGAACACCCAAATCTTTAATTACATCAACCTCTTGCACAATTATCCCGTTTATTTTGTATATAGTATGAATAATATTTATTTTTTCACGAGTGAATTTTGCGTGAAAAATTTTTTTAGAGTTCATGGTCATTCCATTCATCTGACACCAACGATCTAAGCTGTGTAAATCAGACTGCAGGCCTTGAGCATCTTTTATAGACTCGCCTACTTTAGAAATTTTTAAGTCATCAGCGTATAAATATGGTGTTGAGTATTTCAGGTACCGGGAAATGTCATTTTTAAAAATATTAAAGAGCAATAGGGCGACAAGGGAGCCTTGTGGCACGCCTGAACATATTTTAAATGAAGCTGATTTTAAACCGTTGAGAAGTACATAAAAATTTCTATTTTTGAGATACGAGTTTATCCAATTCAAAGTGGACAATACCACAGCCCATAAATTTCTGTATTAGTATGGCATCGGGTGTTGGTTTTGCAATCAAAGTAGAAATCGCTAAGCAATTAGAGGAAGTGCCGATTTACAAATCAGACCGCATCATAACTCTGAGACTTCACCTTGCCAATAACAACTTTCTGAATATAATAAACGTATACGCACCTACGTTAGACAAATCAGACGATATCAAGGACCAGTTCTATGAAGAGTTAATGCACACTATTACTGAAATAAGAGCTAGAGAACAAATTCTATTGCTAGGTGATTTCAATGCCAGAGTAGGCCGAGATTTTAAATCATGGCCGAATGTACTGGGCAAGCAACTACTTAGTCTTTGCTCAAAGTTTGATTTCTCGATTACCAATACATTTTTTACACTCCCTACAAAGCATAAGGCCACCTGGATGCATCCACGTTCCAATCATTGGCACCTTATAGACTATGTCATAGTGCGACGGAGAGACTTAGCTCAGATTCAGGTGACACGAGTGATGCGGGGTGCTCATTGCTGGACTGACCACCAGCTTGTGATCACCAAGATGAAGCTTTGTCTCCGTCGTCCCCGTCGAGGGTCTATGGTCAAATCAATGCGAATGAACGTGAAAGATCTTCAGATAATAACAAAGAGAGAATCATTCGTTCATTCTTTAAATGTTTTAGACGTTGAGAACGATGACTTCATTACTACCTGGCAGGCACTATCTTCTCATCTCATTAATGTGAGTTCTGAGGTTTTAGGCACAAAGCCTTTCAAGCATGAGGATTGGTTCGATGAAAATGATGAACTATTTACAAACGCCTTTGAAAATCACCTAAAAATTCTTAACAATAAATCAAGCTCCAATACAAAACTGGTCAAAAAGAGCAGCCAACAGCTAAGAAAGCTTACGATGGAAGCTAAAGACAAATGGTGGCAGTGTAAGGCACAACACCTTCAGTGGCTTTCTGATACTAAGCAGCTTGGTACTTTCTATGACGAGCTTCGGAAGATAACGCGCCCAGCAAGACACACCACAGTTCCTATCAGATCATCAGATGGTGTATAATTAACTAACAAAAAAGATGTTTTAAACCGAAGGATCCAGCATTTCAACCACCTTCTCAACGTTGACTGTTCAGTTGATCTTCAATTTATTAACTCTCTTTCAGAATGGCCGTTAATTTATGAGCTCGAAAACCCACTTACTCTTGAGGAAGTTGTAAAAGCTATTAAGCAAAGGCAACAGAACCAGAGGGCAGTAGGCCTTGACAATATTTACGGAGAAGTGATCAAATATGGAGGTGACAATTTGCATAAAATTCTATGGAATCTGTTTGTACGCATGTGGGACGAGGAGCGAGTACCAGATAGCTTCAAAGTCTCTAGAATATGCTCACTCTATAAGAATAAAGGATACCGTTATGACTGCAACTCCTACAGAGGTATATCGGTACTATCGGTACCGGGAAAAGTATTTGCCAGAATACTTTTGAACCGCCTTTTACCCGTTTCCGAAACCATCCTCCCTGAAAGCCAATTTGGCTTTCGCCCAAACAGAGGGACCTGTGAGGCAATCTTCTCGGTGCGCCATCTTTTAGAGAAGAGTAGGGAACAAGGTCGACAAATGTTTCTCTGTTTTGTCGATCTAGAAAAGGCCTTCGACAGTGTCCCACGAAAGGCTCTATGGATTGTGCTTGCTAAGCTGGGTTGTCCGGACAAGTTTATTAGACTCTTGCGACTACTTCATGATGACATGACTTGCTGCGTAACGTCTAATGGTGAGCAATCGAAGTTTTTTTCCGTCACATGTGGTTTTAAACAAGGTTGCGTCCTGGCACCGACACTGTTTTCACTATATTTCGCCGTTGTAGTGCGTGAAGCTCTACAACATCTTACAGAAGGGATTCGTATACGGTTCCGTATGGACGGCGGCCTGTTTAACTTGTCCAGACTTAAATCTCCCACAAAAGTTTCCTATAGAGCAGAAATTATATATGCCGATGACTTATGTTTTGTTGCGGACTCATCCGCAGGTCTGCAAAATTTGATGACCTCTTATTTTCAATGTTTTTAATGTAGTAATTATAGCACTTTTTTGGCATCTTTTGGCACCGCTGGGACAAAAGGTTGAGTGATATTTTGTCAAGAGGATTCTTATATTTTTTTTATAGCGCAAGCGGACGTTATTTTTTTCTCGTAACCTGCTAATTAATTAGTCGGAATACCATGCTGGAAACTTATAACTTGTTGGAATTTGAAGGGGGCAAACGTCTTAATAGTGTGATTTAAAGTTTCATAAAAAGTGTAAACCATCTGATCAACGTTACTACAGTCAAAAAACTTTAAGTTCCAGTCTACATTGTGCAGGTAATTTAAAATAGATTCGTAATCAGCTTTATTTATAATAATTATATCGAGGCTGTCTACTACTGTTGCTGCTATGAATATTAACATAGGGAGCAAGAGGAATGGTTATTACTAGAGGAGGATGATTTGGGTCGACCTTACATAGTACGTTAACACAGATTGAAACCTTACCATTCAAAACATCAGATAAAATCAAGCCCAGGATTTTATTGTTGCAGTTTAAAACCTCATTCAACTGTTAGAAGTAACATATGAGTAAAGTCAATAAAATACTGCCCTATAGAAGAGGCTGAATATGAGTCGTTATTTAAAGAACTCCAATTCTTTTGGCCTAGGTTAATATTTCCTATAATACATATTGAGATATCTTTCTCTTCGAATACTCGATAGCAATTATCCATAAATTTATCTATTGAATTCTTAGTAACAGGGGCGGTAGATATACAGAACAGATCGCGAGCTTCTGGTACGACCTGCCATCTCGGGACTCTAGTGCTATCCATACATCTTCGCAACTACTTACCCACGGTGGCATACGCCGGGAGCAATGTTTTCTATGAACTGCACTCAATACCCTTCCTCCATCTCTTTTGATAGAATTAGGTGACACTAACCTGTCCCTTCTTTAGACAACGAACCTGTCGTCGAACAATTCTGAAGAGCATATGCTTCCTTGTAACCATGTTTCAGTAAGGATAATCACGTCATAATTAATACATGTAAAAATCATGAGTTTTAGTACGGAGACCTCTTACATTTTGTTAATATATATTTAAAGTAGTGAATGTTAAAATAAAAATCTCTTTATAAAGAATCTAAGCCAAGAGCAGAATTATTATAAATACACAACAAATAGCAAAAAATTATTTTAATTTGTCTAGAGTATTCAAATCCTTAATCAAAAGGTAATTTGACCCCTCATATTTATGAACATAAATTTTGTTGTTTCTCACCCACACAAATTTATATACCCTTTCTTTGGCTTTAAGCCTGGCTCCAGCATGAAGAGCTTTATTATTAGGCGATAAATGCTCGAGTACGAAGATAGGCCGTTTTCACCAGGTATACCAATGTGAGATGCTTAGCTTATTATTAGAATTAGATTTGTTAAAATTGATGACAGCAGAGAGCAATTGATCACGTAGCCTTGCGGAGCTGAGTTGAACGACAACAGATCTCTCGGAGAATCTGTTTTCGATGGCAATAAATCACTTATTTATTTATTTATTTATTATTTATTTATCTCGGTCTGGCGCTGGTACTGTTAATCTTGGCAATCCGACAACAGTGTAGTATATTAGCCTCAGAGATGTTACAACTTAAGACAGTACAGAGTTTTGTAATGGTTTCATACAGATTTTCAGAATTATTTTCAGGCAAGCACTGAAATTCAATATTATTTGCTCTTGCATGCTGCTCTAGTTGATTGAGGCGAGTGCTTGTTATATCTATGGAGGAATATCAGCTGTTTCGTTTTGCATTTCTACCATTTGTTGCTTTAAAAGCTCCTATTGGGTTCTACAGTCCTAATATTGTTCACTCAAAAATTGTACAGACGCCTTAAGATCTTTAATTTGATCTTTCACTTCCTTTAATTCATTGACGTCAATTCTAGCGAAAGACTCGCGAATATCGGCCATGGCTTACACATTTAACTCCTTTTTTACTATCTCGCGAACAATCTGTGCCACGTCTTCACGGGTCAGCTGGGCGTCATTTCTTTGCTCCGGGGGTGAGTGGATGGCGGGTCTTTTTGTTGACCTTTTAGTAACGTTTTCCTCCAGTATGGTAGTAATATACCCAGTGGTTGCCCGGACTGGACTATCCTCTTTGTTTATCTTCCTAATATTGCAACCTGGACATTTCCAATTCTTTTTCTAACTGGGGCTGTACTGATGCATTCGGCGTGATATACCTTCTTGCAGATACAGCACTGAACGTATTCACGGCTCACTGAATTTTCATTACATCATCCCCATTTGAGCATTGTGGAAACTATGGCTTCTTAAAAATAATATGCTTTTGCAAATATCAGAAAAAATGACCGATGTGACAATTGCTATTAGTAAACGCACAGGCGCTTTCTTTTCGCGAAACTATTATTGTATGACTAATTTACTAATGATGCCATAGATTCTAAAGCTTACTTCCAGTAATTGTTATATCTGGTATGTGTATATACACACTTATTTTTACAGCACTCAAACACTTTTTGCACTTGGAGTTCAAAATCTTTGATGTTTATTTTTACGCTTCCAGAGTGGATATCACTGTTAACATTGATCTAACTAGTAAAACCGGCTTTCTTTGATCTTTAATTTATATAACCACACTTTAATATTGTATATACTGCAATTAACAATTAAATACACAGATATAAATTAAAACACGACTTGTCAAAACTATTTCATAATTTTAACAAGTAGCCTGGATAAAAGATGGTTAAATTAAATTGTACAGCGGGTGAAACCATAGGGCACAGCTAGTAACCCAAATAAAATGTGTATTTCAAATACTTAGGCACAAAAAAGCGATAATTTATTTATAATGCATCGAACTATTACACCATGTTGACACATTCTGTTAAATTTAGAATTCATTGAAATAGACGCCCTGTTGGTCCCACCACAACGTTAGTGATATATAAAATATTAAAAATAAACTGAATAGTGTGTACTGCTTATTAATTAGTAACATTATAATATTTTGTTTTAGGGGAGCTGGCGGAGGGGGGATGTTCGGTGATGTCAATATATCAGCGATTTTAGATTCACTCAGCGTGAGCTATGACAAGAGAGTGAGGCCTAACTACGGAGGTATGTACAGTTGATTTTAATATTGATAAATCATTCTTACATTGGAATCGAAATAAGTTTTTGTCTACCTGAGTAATTATATATAATAAGAAGCAAGAGATTTTTAAATTAATATCATCAAACCCAAAAAAAACAACTTTTATTTACTTTAACGTGATACTGTTTTATTTAACTAAATATTTATGGAAATAAATAAGATAGACTTTATCATGCCGACGAAGAAGCCAATATTCAATGATGCGGTTAAAACCGGGAGCGATAACCGAATAGTCCGAGGCACATTGAGTATCAACGTAAAGCTTGCGGGAAGTCGGCTGATAAAGTCTACGCTCCGGCCAGCACCCATCCATAGCCAAAGTCCCGAAAGCTTTCAGCTTGAACTTCATAACCAGTTTGACTGCATGGGGAGTAGCGTGGATGATCTAAATGACGAGTTCGTACAGGCTGTTCAGATGGTGGGTTCTTAGTTCTTTAAGGCCTACCGTACGAAAGCACCCAAGAGGCTCTCAGACCACACTCTTTAGCTGATGAACATAAGGCAAGATATGATTCTGCACTCTTCAGATGATGCGGAACGATACTGGCGAATAAATAGACAGATTTCGAAGAGCATTAAACACGATATACGCCAATATAACACAAACCGTGTTATAAAGGCTATTGAGCGGAACAAGGGCTCCAATGTGTTTGCCCGAGATCTGTCTATTGGGGAAAGTCAGGTGTCAAAGCTGAAGACTGAGGATGGCAGAGTTGTTTCCTGCAATCCGGAGCTCTTGAGTGAGGTTGAGTGGTTCTATGGACAGTATACACAGCATCGCAGAAACCCGTCACGGATCTGGCAGAAGACTCAAGAGCCAGATTAACCCGAAACTATACCGAAGATATCCCATGACGTCACGAGATTGGTATGGCTTTCCACAACTGAAGAACAATTTATTTTTTAATTTTTATTCAATTTACACCGGGGAATGATGGAATCACAGCCGAATTATTGAGGGCAGCTGGAAAACTAGGTCTGAAGGTTCTCCAAAAGCTTTTTAATTCCATCATGCTCGAGGGACATATGCCACGGGCATAGAGCAGAACTGTGGTGACCCTTTTCTTCAAGAAGAGTGATAATGCCCTACTGAAGAATTACAGGCCCATCTCACTTCTGAGCCATGTCTTCAAGTTTTTCTTGAGTGTCGTAATCGTCGTGTCGTGTGTAACTAATCGTCTCGCTCGCAGATTTGATGACTTCCAGCCTCCCGAACAAGCCGGTTTCCGTGAAGGTCTTAGTACCGTAGATCACATACATATGCTTCGGCAGGTTATACAGAAGACCGAGGAGTATACCCTGCCACTATGCTTAGCGTTTGTGGACTACGAGAAAGCCTTCGATTCGGTCGAGATCTGGGCGGTACTGCAGTCTCTCCAGCGGTGCGAAATCAACTACAGGTATATCGAGGCGCTGAGGTGTTTGTACGAAAACGCCACTATGTCAGTCCGAGTACAGGGTCACTACACGAAACCTATCCAACTGCAGCGCGGTGTAAGACAGGGAGATGTTATTTCCCCAAAATTCTCCTCTACACTCTGACTCTGCATCAACATCAAAAGCGAGGAAATCACCCACCAGCGATTTGCCGATGACATTGTAGTCATGGATGAGACCATGGATGAACTCGGTATAATGCTCGACGGCCTCCTTATAGCCTCCGAACGAGTGGGTCTCAAGATGAACATGGGGAAGACGAAAGTTATGTCGAACATTCATGTACCACCCACTCTAATAACGATCGGAAGCCGTACGGAAGTTATTGACGAGTATGTCTACCTGGGACAGACTGTCCGGTTAGGTAGGTCCAACTTCGAGAAGGAGGTCAATCGCCGAATCCGACACGGATGGGCAGCGTTCGGGAACTTGCGGGATATCCTCTCGTCCCACCATTTACCGCAGTGTCTCAAGGCTAAAGTCTTTGACCAGTGTCCGTTGCCAGCGATGAGCCTCACTGCAAGCATTTTTAGACGACTCAAAGTCACTCAAAACAGAAATGATGTGATCCGCAGTAGAACCATGGTTACCGACAATGCCCGAAGAAATGCAAACCTTAAGTGGCAATGGGCCGGACACATTGCGCTCATATCGGACGGCCGATGAGGCCGAAAGGTCCTAGAGTAGCGGCCACGTACAGGTCGACGCAGCGTTAGTAGGCCTCCCACACGATGGACCGACGATCGGTTCAAAGTTGCGGGAGCCCACTTGATGAGGGTGGCAGGGGACATATCTTTGTGGCGATCAATGGGAGAGGCCTACGTCCAGCAGTGAACAAATATCGGCTGAAACGACGACACCGAAGATATGGAAATAATGAAGTCAAAGTAAATAACGCTTGTCTATGTGTTTGTATTAGATAGATTAATAGGCAAATTCTATTTAGGAATTTATATAAAAATCTACAATTTTTTTAAAATAATTAACAAGTAAACATAGCAACATTTATATATATGCGAAAAAATTGCCAATAAGTGTGAATGTTAACTAATTATTAGATACATGACAATAAATAACTTAAGTTTCTTTCTCTAATTCCAAAATTTCTCTAAACCAAAACCAATTAAATTATTAACAAAAAAGTACTCATAAGGTCGCAGGTAAGCGCCTCAGTTGGTTAAAATTTAATATTAATTCTTCATTTCTTAAATTTTATTCCAACGCCGTCATTATTCCACTTATAAATTGAGATAATCCTGTACTTTAAACTTGTTAGTTGCTTTGATTTATTTTCTTGTGCGAAGTTGATTAATAGTAAATTTCCACTATAATTCAGGTAATTATCTACTGGAGTTATAGTATCAATGTAGAGACCGAGAATGTACTTTACGTTATACGATCTTTAGATTTATAGATAATACCTATAATATTGTACAAAAGTGACATCGAATGAAAGGTAAAAGTTACACATTAAAAAATATTTAAAGATAAATTAACAATTTTAAACGACTCGTAACTATATTCTTTTGTGCTTATATTTATAGATATGAAAGTGCGAAATATAACTCATGTACGTTTAGTATTTATAATTAAATTATAATAATTAATTTACGCTTTAGTTAAAATAAGGTAAGTATTAACTTAAATAAAAGCTTTAAATGTTTCCCGTGTGCAAATTTTTTGCATGTCAGTATGAAGCGGTTGTAGATCGCTGATCAAACTGAAGAGTGTTCGACTTGCCGTCTCTCATTTCAGTTTCCATATCCAGCTACTATTTAATGTCGATTTTTTGTATTATTCATTATCTAGGAACGAGAGTTTTTCGACGTTATAATAAATAAAGTACCGCATGAACACAATCCTGCCTGAGGTTTTGGGGCATACTCGTCGAAAGATGGTACTCACCAGTTCAGTATCAGTCTATTCAAGTAATAATTGAATTAAACATGCATTAGACGGATATAATGATAACAATATATGAACTTTAAGTCCCTGCAACTTAATAAGCTCGGTAAAAATCAGATAGAGATTGGTTTTTATCCGATCTCTCTCTCTCTCTCTCTCTCTGATGAGATTAAAAATGGCCTTCAAACCAACTCAAACTAAATAGTTTTACAAAAAAATAATTGTTCTCAAGACAGTGACAGTAATATTCATACATCTCGAATTGTGTTAATATGTAGGAAGTATAGACTACACTGTAAATGTAAACTGTAAAAAAACGTCCAAATTGGGAGGTTTTCGAATCTTCACTTTTCTACCGATAATGACATATCTTTTTTGTAAATCTATGTAATCCCTACTAATATTATAAATGTGAATATAAGTTTGTTTGTTACACTTACACGCGAAAACTACTCAACCGATCAACATGAAACTTTGTACACTTATTCTTAGAGGGATTAGAATTATCATAGGATACTTTTTTATGAAAAAAAAATATACGAAAAAAAATCATTTTAACATTATATTATAAATGCGAATGTTTATGTGTGTGGATGTATGGATGTTTGTTACTCTCACTCAAAAACGGCTGAACGAATCTGGATGAAATTTGGTACAGGGATAGATTATAATCTGGAATAGCACATAGGTAAATTTTTATAATATATTATATTATATTTTTTTTTGTTGTACGCGTGCATATCGACATATATAAAAGACGTTGTTCCGTATAGATTCCGAAACGGCTACCCGGGCGAATCCGGGGGATCACTAGTGTGATATAATTGTAACCTCTCATACCAGTATCGGTGACGAATTTTACATTGATTGTGTGACGAAAGCACGAGAGCTTATGTGAGATATTATAATATAATAGAACTAGCAAAACTTTTAAGTAGAATTAGACATGAGTACTAATAAGAATGTTTACTAATTGTAAAATAGTAGTGACCCGCCCTGGCTTCACCCGGGTAGCACTAAATATGTTGAGCTGATCGCTAACAAACTGACAGGTACACCTGATATTGAATATATGAACCTTACTTTCACACATCGTTTTTTCTGTAGACAGATAGAAGATGAAGGTAATCATCATGACATGCTACAGTACTTTACCATTGGAGGTAATGTAAACGGATGCTATACTGTATAAAACAAAGAAATATAATTAATAAATAATATTAAAGAAAGTCTATGCAATAGTTATGAAAAAGCTTAGTGTTGAATATTATTCTATCTTATCTTATCCACTGTATTTGTACAGGTTCAGTTTTTCTTTCCATTTATAAAATGCTTCCAAATATTTGTAAAACTATACAAATTACACATTACAATTATACCAAGATCGATTTAAAACGGGTTAGTCGACAAAGATAGATTTAAATATTCCTTATTTTCGATACTTCGATTAAAGAGTAATGTCGTATGTAAAATTTAATGCATAAATTAACTGCGCTGCCGAGATAATATCTCTGCTGCTAGCATCTGAATAACAATAGAAACTCAAGTGCAAAAGATCTTAACTTTAAGCTGTTTGCATATTTTATTGCAACTAATTTCAGTGGTCTTTATTTCGCTACTAGATTGGAGTGAGTTTTCTATTATTTATTCATATTTTTACAAAAGAAGTGAATAGCCGCTGATTACTATTGTGCTCTTTGTAATTTGTAGAGAAAGGTTATAACTAAAAAATGAGGCGGCTTAAATGGCATTGTGTAAACTACATATACTCGTATTGTCTCAATGACCAATTTGTGGAAGGGACTCGAATAAATGCCAAGTGTTAGTAATAGAGGTACTGGACTCCCATCGCTTATATATAATTCGGAGACAACGTTATGTAACTACTGGTTACGTAACGTTGTGTCCGAATTATATACTATAGTTATATAGAACCTCATAACACATCCTTGATCCGATCATTAAGACCATAAGATGGTACCATTTTCATCACGTCAAAAATGCTAGTGAATAACAGTTTAAGTAGTCACTAACCAATATTGTAGTAGTATTATTTTTATAATATGGTTGATATTTCTTTGAGAAGACATGAATAAAGGACTCAGTTGAATGATGGCTGATATTATGACCATACATTCGTATGGTTATTTGTATGAGATGTAACCAAAATAACGTTTCAGGACCGCCAGTGGATGTGGGAGTCACCATGTACGTGCTTTCCATCAGCTCCTTGTCTGAAGTTAAAATGGTATTTAAGTGAACACTTTTACGTAGATGGTCGGTTAGTGCAAGAAGGGAAGAATTTAGGATAGCGTCCCTCGGTCGATCGATGGAACTTAATTATTTAGATATTTCGTGGCGTAGTCTTCGTTCGATCGAGGGAGCACCGGCGCACACGTCATCGTCCTCTGGTTTGGTTTTCACGGCGCAAAGAACGGGCGCGACTCACAATTGGGCTTGATTGCAGGTCCGCCAGTGGAGGTGGGCGTCACCATGTATGTGCTCTCTATCAGCTCCGTCTCCGAAGTGCTCATGGTACTCGCCACTGTCAGCTCACGCTTGTCTCGGTCGCTGCGGTAACCCCGCCGCGACCGAGCAGCCCCAGACACGAGGCTGCGAGCATGCCGGCGTTATGGAGCAGACAACCCGGGCGGCGCACCACTAGCTTTCATTATTTTTTAATATTAAAATGTTGTATTTTGACCATACGGTGTATACACACATGACTTAAAGTTTAATTGGCCGCTATGGTGCACTCCTCTGGGTGTGTCTAAATATAGAATAACTACATAATAAAATGTATACCTTGCTAATAAGCATCTCTCCAAGAAAGACACTGTCGTAAATTTGCTCCATTGCTGTTCTATTGTTTCAAGCTTTTTATGTTTTTGTGTGGGTATTTGTTGTGACTGTGGATATTACTATTGTCTCTCAAATTGGCGCATCACACTCAAACTGCGCCAATCGCCTTACTATTTCTTTATTTAAGTAGTCTTGCTATGAATGTTTTTAAATGTTTGTACCGTTGTCTCGAGAGTTCCGTTTCGACGAGGAAACTTCAATGTTTTGTTTTATTTCTGCTTTATTTATTTCAAAATACTTTAATTTGGATAGATTTAGGGATATGTCGACAAATTTTGAAAGGTTACCAGCAAATGTTTAATAGTTGCGTAACATATTATTTGCGGGTAATTTTAATAAGCCATGGTGTGTTCTAATCAGCCAACGCGGAGATACCCTTGATACCGGTTCCAACGCATTATTCTTACGACCAGGGTGTATGACCCCTAGTGGAAACCAAATCAAGGGGACTTTTAAAGTCACTTCAAGACGTGACCGGACAATAGGATATAAATAGATCATAGTCAGTATTCATACTACTATAGCAACTCTCAAAAGATACTTATTACTACTGGGCATATACATGTATCAACATATAAAAGATTTAAGCTTATAGATGGCCCTTAACGATTAATTTAAAAATTGAAACATAGAAATGATACACAAATACAATATGTCTTTTTGTTATCATTGTTCGATTGGCTCGATCAACCGCAAACCATCCGTCATTTGGTGTCAAGGCTTATTTGGTGGCAATAAATTTATTTAAATCATGAATAAAAATGTTTTTTTTTATTTATGGAAACTACTTATGTATTGAAATGCGTTAGTTTTTTTGTAATAATGGATAATTGTACATATAGGCAATTACAAAACAATTTTTTACACAGTCTTTGTAAAACTATTATGGTATTTATAAAAAATTCAAAATAGTCTTGGGCTTATCTATTTGCTTAAATCTTGTTTAAATAAAAATAATAATTCTGCTTAGAATTTTATTGTTATCTCTGTTATATTAAGTTTATTTTATTTCATAACCGGATATTTTGTAGGATTTCACCTTGGACTTCTACTTTCGGCAATTTTGGACCGATCCGAGACTGGCATATAAAAAGAGACCTGGCGTGGAGACTCTGTCCGTGGGATCGGAGTTCATACGAAACATTTGGGTTCCGGATACTTTCTTCGTGAATGAGAAGCAATCCTACTTCCACATTGCTACTACAAGCAACGAATTCATTCGCATTCATCACTCTGGCTCTATAACGCGAAGTATAAGGTATCTATGCAGCAAATCATTAATAATTATATCAAAAAATGTCAAAGCACATATTATGCACTATTTTCTTTATACACTTAGGTATATAAATGTTATTTATATATAGTAATTATATTATATTTATGTATACTAATGGTGACACTACATTTTTTTTCAACGATAGCACATTCTCTTGATTACATATATATTTCGGTAAACGTTGTTGTAAATTTGAGGGTTAACAATAATATAATTAAATTAACAATAATCGTTACTATCCCATATAAATCCACTGCTGAACATACATAGGTCTTCCCCTTATATACCACCATTAGCGGTCTCTCGCTTTCTGCATAGGCGCTTCTAGTCGTGTCGAACCCTACCACACGGACTCGACATTTCGACATTTGGTAAGCTTTTAAATTAAAATTATGATCGATATTTTTTTAGCTTTTATTTTACAATTTCATTACCTCTTTTCAGGCTGACTATCACTGCTTCTTGTCCCATGGACTTGCAATATTTCCCTATGGATCGCCAATTGTGCAACATCGAGATTGAAAGTTGTGAGTAATTAGTAAAAGTTTGTGACATATCTACAATATTTAACATTAGTTACGCGTTTATTAGGTATTTAAATTTTACTTTTGGCTTGATAAGACAATGTTAAGATTATTTTACAACATGAATCTATATGCTATTTATAATATGAAATTTCGTGTACAGACCCTATACGCTTTTGTTTTAAGTAGATAAATTTCGAAGCAAATTTAAATGCTTGTCAATTTTAAATATACAAACGCGATGCTATCATTAACACTTCACATTTAGTAGTTCAACATGTATATTCACTGTTACGGATATTATTAAAAACCCAGTGCGATGGGTGCTTATTTTATCGTTCCATATCTCTGCATGGTACAGTCGGCTACACCATGCGGGACATCCGATATAAGTGGAACGAGGGGCCCAACTCTGTGGGTGTGTCCAGTGAGGTGTCGCTACCGCAGTTCAAGGTGCTTGGCCATCGACAGCGAGCAATGGAGATCTCCCTTACTACAGGTATCAAGCGCCGATGCAAATATCATAGCCTTAGATTAACTCAGCTAACGTCATGGGTACGTGTGTTCGCGTGATTTAACTTGCATGCAACTCACAAGCTTATCGGCCAGTCAATTTGTTTGAAATAAACTACACTTTGAGTTCGTTAATCGACACACCAGAGTGGCTTTTTTAATATATTTTTTTTTACAGGAAACTATTCGCGATTGGCTTGTGAGATTCAGTTTGTACGATCTATGGGGTACTATTTGATTCAGATTTACATTCCGTCTGGTCTTATTGTCATTATATCATGGGTTTCGTTCTGGTTGAATCGGAATGCAACTCCGGCTCGTGTATCTCTTGGAGTCACCACCGTGTTAACTATGACCACACTGATGTCGTCTACGAACGCTGCCCTACCAAAGATCTCGTACGTCAAATCTATTGACGTTTATCTTGGAACCTGCTTCGTCATGGTCTTCGCCAGTCTTCTAGGTAACAATACAGGAATAGTGGTTTTATTGTGTCTTTATATATAATATTTAATTTTGTTATTAATATGTTTATTTATTGCTGTGTAAATGATACTGAAATTTAATGATCGATAAAATTCCAGGTCATTTTATAAGTCATTGTTTATTTTTGACGAATGAAGAACTTAACATCCGATTCATAATTGTGTCGTTTATATTAGTGTGAGTTCAGATCTAACGAATGCGCCGCGAATGCAGAGCGCGCGAGCCGCTCGTGAGTAGCCCATGAGTTGCGGTAGAAAGGTGTACCAAACAATTGCAGCAAGTGCGCATTTCGCAACCGGCTTGCGAGCGATATGCGCGCTGCGCATTCGCCACATCTGGACGCAACCTTAGGCGCATTATTCTGTTTGTATTTAAATATAACGTAACTTCCATGTATTTAGGATTAATGGAGCGTTACTTTTTTCTAATAAACAAATAAAAACAATGCTTCGCGTTCGCACTTGTTAACTCAAATATTAATAAATGTTTTCGTTACAGAGTACGCTACTGTTGGTTACATGGCCAAAAGGATTCAGATGAGGAAGCAACGGTTCACGGCTGTTCAGAAGATGGCTGTGGAAAAAAAAATGCAAATGGACGGACCACCTGGACCATCGGAGCCACTACCGCCGCCAAGGACAAGCACATTGACCCGCCCGCTGCCCCCAAGTCGTTCTTCGGTGAGATCGAGCTTAAAATAGTGATTTGCCTTGTCATATGAAAGAGCGTATATCTACCTAAAATGTAGTCTTACAATCCACATACGCAGGAAGTCCGGTTCAAGGTGCATGACCCTAAGGCGTATTCCAAGGGCGGTACTCTGGAAAGTACTATCAATGGCGCACGTGCACCCGTACCGGTACCCCCACCACCGCAACCTGAGGAAGAACCTGTTCCACCACCGCACCTGATGCATGCTTCAAAGGTTTGTATGGCAACGTTACATTATACAAGCACGTTCAGCGAGGGTTAAATTACATCACATGTATTGCGGTGCGAGGTTATATTAAGTAACCGCAATGCGATGGCTTAATTAACTGCCTCTAGCGAATTTTGTGGTAAATAGTTTGACACGTTGAAATTTAACATAAATTATAGAAGTGAAGGTAAACAAATTTTACAGGGTATCAACAAACTACTGGGCACCACGCCATCGGATATCGACAAATACTCACGCATCGTGTTCCCGGTATGCTTCGTATGCTTTAACCTCATGTACTGGATAATTTACCTGCACGTTTCCGATGTTGTGGCTGACGACTTGGTATTACTCGGCGAAGAAATCTAGATGGAAATATTGGCGATCGATCCGATACAATATACGGCATGTTATGATATTAGGATTTTAGATCAATCTATATCTTGTATTAGATGAAACTGCTTTTTATTGATAAATAACTAAAAATATGCGATGTCTTCTTTTCACGTAGAGAGAATTGATACTAATCCTTATTTCTAAAATAAAATGCAATTAAAAAAAGTATAACGAAGATGTCTTCTATACTACTCTATTATAATATGATTTAATTTTATTTTGGTATAGTTAAGAGCATTTTAAAGTACTTTTTATCGGACAGAATTACATTTTTTAGCAACAATTTTTTTTATTCTTTTTTATTAAAACAAAGACTTAATAAGTGTAATTTCTATATTAAACATAGATTCTATACTGTAGTTTACACGTTAATATATTTAGATATTTAGTCCATATTATTCCTTTTAGCGAGAATTAAGCATATAGAATGTCGTTCCCTTCTGTTAAAAAGGAACTATTAAAGTGAGTAACTAAATTCAGTTCTGTACAGTGTGGTTGCCAGAATTGTTCTTGAATACAATGAAACAACAATTGTTTTCTAGAGATTAATATTAAATAATGTTAGCGTGTGTCATTTATAATATATATATATATATATATATATATATATATATAAAAGATGAATAAAGTTGAAGTAATATATGTGTATATAATATACTTATATTACTTCCACGACTTTATTACATTACTTCTTTAAACCTTGATGTGTATTCATTGTTACTTTCACCATCATGATGTATGAGTGTAACTTGTTGAAGAATGACGACCATGGGTACATAAGTAAGGCTATATTGTAAATACATATTTATATATTTCATATTTAGAATAGCTAACATTACCCTAGTTATACCTTTCTGTTCAATTTGACATGTTAAATACACGGGTACATCACGATTCAATATAAAATTTTGTGCACTGACACTTATTCTTATTATATACACACACATATTTATAATTAAAACGTTTATATATTTATTATAACACAAAAATACAAAGTTATATAGTTGAGATTCACTGTCTTAAAGATGATTTCATAATAGTTTATATTTACACAGTGTTATGGACTGCGCGTAGTAGAAGGCGTAGTGAAAAAAATAACAAGCCAAAATATACAAGCATTTATTTCAATGTCAAAACTAACCAAACCGAAATTAATGGAGGCTCTAAACATCGCACGAGTCCCTTCGCAATTCATAATGTTGGTATCAGCGGAAAGGGATCCGGCGGCAGGGCATATGCCTGCGCGCCTTTCCTTCACCTTCAAAGGGTTTACGAGTGCTAGGCTACGCTATACGTTACATCCGTACACTGCAATACAGCACGCGCGTGTTCGTGTCAAATTGACTATACCCGCGTCAGCGGGCTCATAGTTAACCACGGAACCGCCATATGTTTGAATTACACCACACCTCCGATTATTTTAAAAGCATAACAATAAATATTAATTTAACTTTATGAAATGAAGGAATATCGAAACAAAAAGACGAATACAATGTAACTTTATAAGATCTCTAACAGTTAAGATTTTATTGAACGTGGACGTTACAAAAAGTTTGACCCAAATTTAATTTAAGTTGTTTATGATTTTTATTTAGTTATTCTAGTGGCAAATTTTAGAGTAGTGCTAAAACTAACACTTCTTTTTCTGATCTTGCTCAATGTTATTTATAAATGAAGTAATAGAAAGTGTAATAGATGAGCAAGTAAAATAAATGGTAAGGGATTGCAAAACGAATAGAATAGGTAATATACTTTAAGAAACATTTTTTATTTGATTCTTATTTGAAAAGGACAAACTATGGAGGAATCAAGAATTTACCAACCAATTATTTTTCTAATAATATTGATTTGTCTCTTAAATGAGATAATGATCGAATGTTAATAAAGGTAAATATACTTGAGTTTCTTTATTGTGTCCTTACATCATATTAAGAGAGAACCTTGATATTTCCCACTAGAGCCCTTCTCGTTTCGCTTATGCAGTGTTAACGTAGATACTCTAGATAATATAGATAGATATTTTTTTTATTCCCAAAGTTATAGTTTAATTATAACGTCAAGCCTAACTACAAACTGAATGACACCAATCTTACTACTTCTATATTTTAATCAGCTTGTCTATGATAAAAACTTCGGCCTATCCTGTCATATTGCAAACGGAAGTTTGTCAATTGACTTTATGTGTTTGTCAACATGTTAGGCGTAGTTAACTTTCCATTAACTTTAATCCCAACGTAAC
Source organism: Papilio elwesi (assembly GCA_029849275.1). Taxonomy (NCBI): domain Eukaryota; kingdom Metazoa; phylum Arthropoda; class Insecta; order Lepidoptera; family Papilionidae; genus Papilio; species Papilio elwesi. Next base: position 13,340,237 of record CM056717.1, on the reverse strand, counting down.
CAATTTGACTCTATCCACCAATGTTTTACTGTGCTATGTAGACGATCATAATAAATAGTTAACTTCTCTATGTGTGCAGTATTATATGTTATCAAGACTATTATAAGCTCTTGGACAATGTAGCGTCATAAAAATTGAACCTTATTTATTCATAGATTTAATCTGAGCATCTATAAAACCGCATGTTATGGACTGCACTAACGTGAGAAAAACCGTAAATGATGGCGGCTGTTAAGAAATCTGATTTGTGTGCTATGAACTTAGATAAAGGTTCTCGTTGTAAAAAGAGTCTTGATATATCAGTCTGGACGAAATTGGTAATCCACAAATCATTGGAAGACAGAAATAGTGTCGTATCAAATTGTTATACTAGCCATGTTAAGTTTGTGTTGTTGTGAAGAGAATATTTAAATATTGTTACATATTACGGTATGCAAAGTTGGAAAGCCCTCAAAGTATTTTATTTTTGGGTTATTATTGTTGAAACCATGTGCTGTACAAGAATAAATTACTAAAGTGAAGTAATATTATATTGCACCTAGTTAGTAAGCAGTAGAGTAGTGTAGCTCCCGAGGGAGCGGACGGGAAGCGTCACACAATGCAATGCGGTTTTCAAAGAAAATAAAAAAATCTTGTATGCTATACTATACGCTTCCCATCCGTAAACCTCGCTGGCGAAATCAAATTCTAAATCACATTTAAATAAAACCTAGTAATATTTAAACAAATTATATTGTGAAGTAAAACAAAACTAGAGAAATTAATTAAACTAAGTATTAAATAACAGCTATCTATATATATATATATATTTATCACATTTCATAAATTAATATGGCTCAAAAGAAAGGAATAAAACATATTATTGTATAAAGAGTAGGTAAAGAACAAGTGACACTAGACGGTGGCTGTGTCATTTAGACAGACGGCGTTTATCGTTCTGTATTGGCGAGATCAAACGTGTTAATAAACTACATAAGATAAAGACAGCTTGTATTCAACATATAAAAAAGCATCGATCGTATACTGTTACTTGTTGGTATATCTCTGAAAACTTAGAGACTTTCTTACTACCAAGTAGAATAATTATTATTATTCTATTGATTTATTTTATACATTTTGAATGCCAGCAAAGGCACACTATTAAGCCAATTTACGTGTAAGATATTATTTTGAATCGCACTATCTCAAATACTTTACATACATATATATCGAGCCTGTAGACTATCTCTTATTGAACGATGGCAGTAACTTTAGAAATATAAGTTGACTTTAATTATACCGTATGCTTGTTATCGTTAAATATACTTTAACCAATAAGGTGCCAAATTTTGGGCTTTACGTTTTGTATTAACTTTTTAATTATAATTACTCTTAATCTTTATTACTGATTTTAAGAATTGTTTTATCCGACCAATGCTTGAATGAATTATTCGAAATTGTTGATTGTTTAAATTCTACATATGTTGTTCCTGGGTTTGTGTAGTAATATTGTTCATTTTAAATATTTCTTATAGTTTGAAAATATATTATATATTATTTAATTATTAAAAGTTTGCGCTCGTACCTTATATGACATAAATAGTTTATTGTGTCATAGAACCTATTTCTTAACTGAAAATTCATCGAATTAATTTATTTTAAATGTAGCGAGAATTAATTCGCAAGCAACGTTAAAATACTACAATTTCACGTCAGCTTGCACTGATGAGGCGTGGTCTGGGGCCGTCATAACAGAGAGATGAAGTCGAGAGAGATCTAGCGATTTGTTGAGCAATGTCGTCGAAAGTAAAAGTAAATTCCAGCTTGAAATCTGGGTCGAACGACGCCGCTTTCAGCATCTTATTGACCTGTGCGAGCAAGACGGAAATACATACATAAACTAAAAGACGGAATTGCAGACGAATTTCTAGTTCATTTGTTTTTAACGATACTTTGCACCTTGAAGTCGTTTTTATGTATAGAAAAATAATAGCATTAGATTGGACAAGAAGATCCTGGAGGAATTTAATTAAATGCAAATCTTTACACTAAATGTATCCTGAACATCTGAATTCCGCTACAAGCCGTCAAAAGTATAAAATATCGAATTTATAAAGTGGAAATTATCACAGTATCACCAAAAATAAAATTTAAGACATTCTTGCGCTACAGACTGTTTAAATATCAGTTTGAATACGAATGGAATAGATTAACATTAGCACTGTCCGTCTGTAGGTATAATGCGTCACTTTCCGTGTAGCTTTAACTATGTACATAAATACAATACCCATGTATTTACAATTAATTTGAAGTACAAACTCAGTTCAAAATATTTTAATAGGCATTGCATATAAAATGTAGAGTATATTTATGTATTAAAAAATTTTCATACAATGATTGTAGACGAGCGCTTTTAATTAATGTTTATAGAAATATATTTACATAAATGTTTTGTCGTATTTCAATTGGTGTACTGTCTTTAAATCTAATGGTATAATTTTTCAAGATATTGACTTATTCATAAATAAAGTGAACTATCATCAGTGTGCAATGTATTTATCCAATAAAAGTAGAAATGAAGAGTGCAAAAGATAGAAGAAATAAAAATATTTTATAATAAATTTACGTATGTACCTATATGAGCGTTTTCCTTTATGATTGTCGAGTTGTGTGTATAGCTTGTTTAAATGTGACATTTTACTAGTACGGTAATACAATTTATGTGTAATAAGGTAACTGTCTGTAGTATCTCATTCTTCCTTGAAGCAAAATTTTGTGGTATTCGTGTGATTAATGATGTTGCTCAAACTGAAAACTTTAAAACATGTAGAAACATTGTACGAAATTTAGTTCTGTGATCCAATAAATTATATGATCAAAAAATAATTCTGTTTCATTTTCACATTAAAAATACAATTGAAATAAGTGTATGGCTGTTCGTCTCATGTTTTTATAACTTCTGAGTAACCATTAGCTATAAGAAACTGATGTGCGTGTTACAAAATCTATTTGGCAACGATTTTCCAATTCGATAAATTCGCAACTTCTTTATTAGAACAATGGAAGACAAAATACGATATGTAACTCGATGTTTTTTATGCGTGTTACTTATTGTATAGAAATAACCAAGAAATATTAGTTTTAAAAGCAACGTTCTAAAATCTAAGTGATATTCCTATCTTCGTTACGTAACTTTGTGTCATCATTATTTTTAGTAACGCAGATATTTTGATTTGTGGTGGTTACGCAACTTCAGGTAAGAAAAGGTTTACTCCTTTGCCGCCGTTTACAATGAAATTAACATTAAAAGGCTTTGGAATATTAAAACTAGTTTGAAAAATATTTTCTTGTTATCCACATATGCATTTTAGTAATCGTTTAAGGAAGACCACATTTTTGATTTTTTCTAATGTATTAAACGATTTATTATTATCTTTATTACATAAATAATAAGAGTTTAAGAATCAGTGTCGTTCAAAGCGATTTAAATAGAGCCTATGCCTATAGAATATAAGACATAATAGACAAGATTGTAACGATTGCAGACGGTCGCCGATATAACTCAAAGAGTTAGAAATCTGAAGTAGCAATTAGCAAATTGCATTCGTTAAGGTACAATCAAAATTCTCTTTTGACAAAGAAAGATTCAGAACTAACCTAAGCCAAGCGGAGGTCTAACACCTGATGAAAAAACGCGGAAGTCTTATGATGCAGGTGAACCCAAAAAGGTAGCTATGGCAATTATTGTGATAATTCTATGTAAGGCAATATTTTAGTATGTTCCTATACGCAAACGTATATAATGCTTTATTGAGATATACATCGTGTATACTATCTTCGTAATTTCGTGACTAAATCATTTTACAGTAAACAACATTGTGGATTGTGGAGCTTAAACCAGCATTATAAGTCTGATTAAAAATAATTGCCGAATAAATTTTAACATAAGTATGTAATGATTTTTATATTGATTTATCATCTAAATACCTCCTTATGGTTTTTAACCTAATCGTCATAATATATTTTTTACTATATTTGTATTATTAGATTACATAACTTCAAACAAAACGTAACTCAAATATAGATATGTATTTATGTAATAAAAAATGTAGAAGAATTATTGAACACAGTTCTTTTTATATAATATATGACAAGGTCGGCGTACCATAATTGAGGCGCATATCTAGGTTTTCACTACGTAACTATGCGGTAGCACTTTGTCAAAAGTTGTCAGTGATTTGTGTCGCGGCAAAAGTTGCGCAAGTTTAACTTCAGGGTCAACCACGTGCGTTTATAAGCATAAAAGTGCACAGTAACGACATCTTTTGGTAAAGCAGTACAGTTTTAAAATAGTGCCATCTATTTCTGTCAATTCAGAAAGTTCTTTTTGTTTTGAAACGCGCGCCGAGTTGCCTGATATTAAGTTATCACCGTCGCCCACAATACTAAAGATACTGCCTGTATTTATGTTATTTATCATCAATCTTTTCAAGTTCTTTAAGTAATATTAGCTTGGAAATATTCCTGGAGACCTGATCCTGACCTGACATGGAGAAGTGGCCCGAAAATTTACGGTTGTGAAAAGTCAGTACGATGTGGACGGAATTTAAAGTAGTTGGTACAGAAAAGTCACTCATTAAACCCTTTTTTATATGGACAAGGATGATTTCCCATTGAACTACATCTAAAGATATTTTTCATGACAGAAGAAATACTCGTTGGCGCTTATGCTTTTATTATCTTATTTTGTAGGTCTGTTAAATATTAATTGGTAATTTAAGTTAATATTGTTTTACATTTATAAGTAGAATGGTCAAGGAGCAAATAAAACAATATAAAATTGCATGTAATACAGAATAACTTTAATTCTATTCTATCTTAAAATGGTAGACAGCACTGGAAAAATAAATAACATTCATTCTTTGTTATGAGCATCAGAGTCACAGCATTTCTTGCTTTTCCCAAATGTGGCTGTGGATCTTTTAAATAAGTCATTTTAGTTATTTACAAAATACAGGATCTATCAACACTTCGTTTACATCAAAAAATGTATTCTGTCCTAATTATTTTTTATTATAACCATGATTTTTATTAATTTCATTTTTTAATTGATAAAACACAGTAATGAGGCATCTTTATTCGCTATATCGATGGGGCATTAAACGTGCTAGTTATTTACAAATACATAAAGCAATAAATTCGTTTGAACGCTATACAGAAGTTGATCGTATATTTTTATTGAAGTGAACTGTGTCGCTATCCAATATTAAAATCGTTAAAGAAATACGTCATAACGCCATACTTAGCTTAGGATACTGTTATTGTTATATGTGTATTTATTATTAACGATATATGTATGGTAAATATAATAAGCATTTCAGTGCTTCATATAATACCTACTTAACTTTTACTACACACAAAATCTGCCTGTCTAATATCGAGGTAAAACGTCACCGATAACAGATCATTTGAAACATGTAAAAGTATAAATCTAAATCTAATCGAAAAATCAAAATTATTTATATCACAGCATAAGAGATTTACTTTTTACCCCTTTAGCAATTCCATTTTACGAATTACCAATCGATAAAAATAATCTGCTTATCATTTGAGTAGTAGTAAGGAATCACGTGTTTACAAAAAAAACTTTTGATTTTGTTTCCATACCTTCGTCAATTAAATAAAACGAAATGAGTATATAGAGAGATTTCATTGATTTTCTTAATTTTCATCTTATATCTAAGTTTTATTATTTCCTTATACTTAATAATACCTCAGCAAGCAAGGCGCAATGCAAGGCTTCAATTACAATTACGTACATGCTCTTTTTAGTACAAAGGTATCACATTAGTGCAATTTCTTTTTTACTTAAGAAAATAACCCTAAAAGGCATAGCTATCGACAATACGTTAAAGATTCGTATTTTAAAGCCCAAGGTATTCACAGATACTTGACTGACTGGTTGTTTTAAGCTACGTGATATCTGTGGTCAACCAGCTACCATTTTTAAATATATTAAATATTAGATGTACTGTTTTTCTTTCAAATACAAATGTGTATATTATTCCGTACATGTTGAAGTTTCCACGCCAAGAGTGTGAGTAAGTTAATAATATTGCCATAGTGATACGTTAAACGTACTTAAATTTATTCGATGTAAATGTCCTCTATGGGGTATGCGGTCTCTATAAACTTTTGATAGAATCTCTGGAACGCTCTCCTGTAACAAAATAAAATTATTATCATTATTTATCAGCACAAAGTTATATGATCAAAATAAATAGCACATTTAGATTTCAGTAATATTAATATGGTATAAATAAAAATACTCGTAACTGCATCTTTACATAGTATAAAACAAAGTCACCTTCTCTATTTGTTCCCTTAGATTTATATATATTTATTTATATTTATATATATATATATATATATATATATATATATATATATATATATACATTAGACATAAAAGCTAATATTCCTTTAATTCACGATTAATATATTGGGTAATAGTATAAGTAGTTACCGCAACTGTGAGAAAAAAATAAATGAACACCTAGAAGTGCTTTAATCTATTAAAGCGATGTCTTTGCATTGTCTGAATGAGTTGGAAAAATTAAGTGTGGATTTTTTCCAGTAAAGATGAAATGTTGATAATTTTTAGTATAGGATATCTATACATATTTCTATTATAATAATTGCTTGTAGTTTGTTACAGAACAATCCGTCGATAGTTTATAATTAAATCAAACATTTTTCTTCCTACCGGAATGAAGATATGAAGTTCTCTAATAAAAATACTAGAGGTTTCCGTTTAACACTCATTTTTATTTTACTTTTTAGACACTTATTTATTATTTAGAAAATATGATAACATTTTCATATATTGTTTGTTTTGTATGTTCTACACGCATATATTAATAATTGAGAACTGTTGTACGCCTCACGGTTACATCGTATAAAAAAATCTGGAAAGACCTAAATAGTTTTTTTTTTGGTTAACTTTGCATCATATGCAGATAAAAATAGGTAATATAAATTTATATATATTAGTTGGAGTTCTTGAGTTGAAATCATATGAACCACTTACCCAACGGATTCAGCTACGGGTCTTGTGGATTCCATCCCTCGAAAAACATGGCAAGCGAACCGTTGTGAAGTTGGGTGTTTGGTGATAAAGCCAAGATATCTGTGGTCACGTGGATGAAATGCGCAGAATGATACATTCTTCAACGAATAGAAGTAATCAAGACAAGGCCCCTTCACTCCTTTCTGTCAGTTAGAAAAAACAAATTATTGGGGGTAAATCATTGCTATGAAATTATTTACATGACAAATTAAATCAATCTTGTTTTCTTACAAATGAGCTGATCAAAATACTTCCCCCTGCGAAGAAATAAGTGTTGTATTCAACACGTGTCTTATACCCTTTCGGGCTATGGCCTAGTATGAAATACTGTTTCAATTTAATGCATTGTCAAGTCTTCCTTGAACCGAGGCGAACCTGGCCTAACCTCTTCGGAATTAGACATTGTTACATACCATAACGACGGTAATGCCGATGCTAACTGATAAGGAGGAGATTATTTTTAATTTAATGAAAACCATCGAAGGTTTCTTTTTTTGTGGTAAAATCGTGATCATTTTTTGGCTTTGATTTTTGTTATTCGTTCAAATCTGAATCGAAAATTGAAAGATAAAATTTGACGAATTCTCAAAAAATTAATTCTCTGTCTATTTTGTAATTTTTTCTATATCTGTACCTTAGGATGTGACAGCAATGAATATATATGTGGTTTGCAGCACCTCGCTTAAACTGCTACGCACAATTATTTTATGCCCCGTTATGATATTAACATGAAGATAGAACCTTCAAGAGCTATATCTACAACAATACAACTAAAAGCAAATAGAGAATTAATACTACAATAAAATTATTAAGTTTTTTTAAACGTACTGCATCTGGTCTTGTACGATCCACCATGCGTAGGCCCTGGTCCGACACTTCCAAAATACACGTTTGAGTTTCAAAATCTCCTGTATAATCTCCGACAATTTTCTTAACGGCTTGACATACGACGGCCGTACCTTTATGCGCCGAGGTTTCCACTGATCCCATGTACCTGTTTAATAATTTAAGTTAGATATTTATATAACATACATTTTTAATTAAAATTATATGTTATTACACGTGGACATATACGCACCCAAGAAGGTATCTTTCCCTTTTAATCTTGACGTTAGCTGGATCAAAGTCGTTATATTCCATATCCACTGCATATGCTGAGGGAAAAATTCCTTGCTGTCCAGTCCTTAAGTTAACTCCTGGAAAATATTTAAAATCAAGCTAAAGGAATGAAAACTTTTCTACGGAGAAGAGTGGCAATTTAAAAACTGGCTATATGAGGTTCGTTACTCAGATTTTAATACAATATACTTTAATAAATAAATCATAAAATTGTGTTTCAAATTTATACCATTTAACTTTGTACATTAATAGGCCAATTAATATGCTTGATAAATTTCTGTCTGCCTTGTTCGGGTAGAACCATAGATATTATATAAAAAGAACACATATGCCATTAGCGGCCGAAAATTGAAGGCTCCGAGGCGTCGCAATTAGGACGCTTTTTCTCAAGCTCACATCATTGTTTTATTTATTTTATGTACGCTTAAGTGACAAACACTAGCTGTTCGTTTATTTAATATTCTTTTTATTACGATATTCTTTTTACACCATTTGTCATGAGTGAATGTTGCCTTCATTTCATTTATAACCCTTTTGATCGGTGATTTTGTATGAGTATAAGATATACAATATCATTGGGTACAATGCTTATGATTTATATATAGGTCTTACATTGATAAAAAATATATTAAATTTAGTTGAAGTTTGTGGATGTGATGTGTATCAAGTAAAATGAGAAATCAATAAAAATGTTCATGTCGTATTCTTGCTATTCCACAATCTTTCCAGATGGTACCAACTATTAACAATTTTATTCAAAGCGCTTTAGCGACTTCGGAAATTATCGTGTACAGTGACGTGCATGTTTTATATAGACAACAGAGTAATAGTATATATAAGATAGGATATTACAAAATTTATACCCATAATATATTTTATATCTGTTATTTGATCAGGATGTAAATTATATGTTAAATAATATGCACAAGTGGGTTGCCCAGCATAGTCAGGGACCATCACTGTAATTATAAACGAAATTAGGTTGAATTCTTGCCTTGGCGATTACACATAATAAAAAAGCTACTAAAAATTACAAGAAAATGTTCTTATATCTTATTTACCTTCAGACCATAAATCATCGCATTCCTTTTGAACGTAAATAGGATCACCAATTTCTAGCTCCAGTTCATCGTGATGCCTAGGATTAAATTTATATAGGCCTCTGTGCGTCGCTTCTAAAATCTCTAGATGGCTGTGTGGTACTGTAGTCATATTGCCTGAATAATTATTACCACTTATACTGCAGCTTGAGGTCGGCGACACTGAAATTATTTATATATTTGTATTTACGTAAAAATAACCTTAAATAATTTAATTAAGCTCAATACCAGTGAAAAAGATGCAATGTTTGCGTAAAATGCTTTTGGAATTAAGCATTTTTCACATAATCACTCAAAAATTACGTTGCTCCAGTGCAAAGAAATACGACTACATGCGACCAGAGCAGAGATGCTGGTAAATATTGATATGCTAGTTGCAGTAATAAAGGCAAGCGTGGCTTACAAAAGGCAGCTTTTAAAGTGAAAGTGTAGCCAATTTTTGTTCTAGATGTTAAATGCACATGTGCTTTCTATTGGCGTGAAGCGTTGAAAATTAAAATGGTTGTTATATACCCCAATTTGACGAAAATTGGTAAGCATCCACGAATTGCACTGAAATTATTATTGTTTGTCTAAACATAAAGAACAGATTGACATCTACATTTAAATTAAACACCATTAGGAATTTGAGCGTAATACAAACCATTTTGTTGAAGTGGTGTTGGCGATAAGCTTTTTGGGCCGGTATCGATGGGCGAATGGGCAGTACTGTGACCACTGTCTACATCCCCTAGACTTTGTAGTCTTTCGGAATCTGGACTGGAGTCTTCATCGAGGAGGTATCCACATTTGAGTACTAACAATGGGCGGCTTTGACCTCCTGGGCGAACTATGCCACCGGTCAACGCCCCTAATTCATCTGCCAACGAAGCCGGTTGATTCGAACCCATGACTGTAGCTGAAAAAATTATTACATCATTTTAATATTTTTTTTATAACATAATTTTAATGAAAAAATAATTTAATTTTAATTACACAACAAAAAGATATATCATGCAGTCCAGTATTATATCTAAAAAAATCAGATCAAGGTAATTAATGGCTATTTGGGACTGTTATATATCAAAAAGTGTTTTTGTAGTGGATTGGGTAGGTTTCTCCTCCATCATCAATCTACGATTTAGTTTATTGACAATATCACGGCCGTCTGGATGATTTTTTTATATGCTTAACAAAGCCTTCAAAACATTGATTAATATAGATAAAAATGTGTCACTCGTATTTTAATGTATTCAAAAACTGAAAAATTCAGACACTTGGTCTGTTTGTTTTGTTATAATAAATACCTTTAAAGGTGTGATTAAATAAAAATATTAAGCGAATACATATAATAAAAACACACAATACAAACAAAACACACACAAAGTCAAAACATTTAAAGACAACAAAAATGAGAAGACTCAGCATGTACGGTAAGCAATGTGGTCGTTTTCTATCTTACTAGTAGCCTTACGCCTGTACAGAAGGACTTTCATTTACGTGAAGCAAAAAACAATATAATAAAACAGACGACTAAAGCAAGACGAGCGACTCAAACAGGACAAGCTAAATAAAAACGTTTAAAAAGGAAAATATAAAATTACAATCGAAAAAGAAACAAAAGAAAGCAAAGAATATAAGACATTAAATTCTATTCGCATATTAATTTTACTATTTAAGCAATAATCGATCCTTAATAGATTTGTCCGCCCAAGTTAGCACGAAAAATAGGGAAACCTTACAAAACTTCCAAAAAAGCTAAAAAAAAACAAGAACGTTAGGGATACTATTAAAATAAATAGTGAAAAGCACCCATCGAGCCCATGGATGCAAAAAAATATCCAAATTATAAGTTGGCTAAAATGTTTGTGTATTTCAAGCTTCCATGCCACCGTGGTTTCTACTTTAGGCCTGGCCTACTCCACGGTTTATGTTGATAAGCCTTTAACGGAACAGATCAGATTTAGCTACGAAATCTTTTGCTGAATTAATTTTTGTTTGTGGTATAGAAGTAGAACTGAACTTGTTGGATTAACAATTTGAATTACACCATTAAGTGAAGAATTTCATTACCGTTTATTGTGTTTATATTTTTATCCGCATACACTGGACCGCAAAGAAAAAGGGTCGGTTAGGAAATCATTAATATCTTCAAAAATACCAATGACATTGCTTTATAAAAGAAAGACTTAAAGAATATTTTAAAATGCTTATATACAAAAGTTAATTCATACTTTTTATTTTTAATAAATGTAAAAGAAATAAAAATGCGTAATTTTTCCAATATTTTAGTAAATGTGGATTGGTTACAGATGTGCCTTTTTCACTAATCTTAGTCCTTTTGTTGCCTCTGAGAGCTCGCAATACTCTTGTTATGCTTGCCATACTTTAGAAAACCCTAAAGTACGCGGCGCTGCGCGAATATTCTGCTATCCCCTCTTCTGAGCTTCTTTCATTTCAGGTAGCGCGATTGGCGGCGGATTCCGCTGACGTATACGTCGGCCTAGTTGCATGCTCGTGCGGTTTAAAGTCGGGGCTGCTCAACACGTGTGACACCGACTTCTTGAAAAGAGACAAGCATTCTCTGAGCTGTATGTGGGTGGGCATTGTCTTGCATTAGAACTACATTATCATCCATATCAACTAAAAATAGACCATTGAAGTCAATTAAAATTTCAGTAACATATCTTTCTGCAGTTAAAGTTCCATTTTCTATCACCACTAGCTCCCAGCGGAAGAAATCCCAGCCACACATGCACAGACACTCCACTGTACGATACTTTTTCTACCGATTAGACTTGGTTGTAGTGCTCTCCTGGTCTTCCGTACACTCTTTTCCTCACGTCGTACTTGTATAAGCAGAATTTAGACGCATCTGAAAACATCTGAGTAATTCTTGATCAATTGCCGTTTTCTCTACCATGACTAAACCTTGAGCTTCTGTGGTGTCTTATTAATCTTAGGCCATTTGCAGTTCTTAATGGCTTTCAATTTGCTTCAGCCAGTTTCCGTACTAAGATCCTTCAGCTCGTCAATCATGATTATTTATTTGAACAGTCGTAAGATTTCTCAAAATTCTCGATACAGTAATGATCCTGACGCACCGTCGTCCACCTTGTTCGGCCAGTTCCTTGTCTTTAAAGACTGAATCCAGTTTCATGGAAACGCTGGAATACTCGCTAAACTGTAGAAAGTGTAAGACCAAGAGTTCTCACTGTATTTCGCTGACTGTGTCCATTTTCAAGCTTAGTGGAATCCTGGTACATTCCTCAGAAATTAATGACATAAAGATAGTTTTTTATTTAAGAATTTATAATAATGAAATTAATAAGGCAGAGACACCACAATCATAACTTTTATATTGCAAAGCTAAAACAAACGCGAAAGAATTGATTTGAAATTTATGGTACTAAATTAAAAAAAACGATCTGTATTTTACAATTGTATGAAACAATTATTAAAAACAAATATAAATGTTCTATGTATTACTTTATGTGAAATTAAATATTTTTTAAATTTTGTCTGTATTTCATAGGCCTGACCTATGACTACTACCTACTTCTGAAGATATTGAAGATTTTCTAACCAATCATTTGACTTTGCCATCCAGTTTATATACGTTACATAGAGATGTAGTAAGTTATAACGTAATTATGGTAAACTAATTCACTTTTAGTTTAGGTCGCAACAGCTTAACAATAAAGGGAAATAATAGTACACGTGTTCGTCAAAATATCCACACATAACGGTCGCAAGCAAAATGAAAAATAGCGCCAGCATCCCATTTGGCCTTTACCTTAATGGGGGTTATTTATACGTAAACAAAAATCCAATGAACCGAACCAGAATGAAATTATCAACTCACACTTTCTGTTCTTGGGGATCTCGGGAAGTTTTCTTCGTTTTCTCTCTCCGTTGGTAAAGTTTTGATGTCTAGGGCTGCGCTGTGCATCCGTGACGTCGCCTTGGCTTACTGCCGAAGCATCTGCAGCTCCTGTTGATCCGTTTACCGTTTCGGCATCTCCAACGCCCCCATTATCTTCTTCTGGTGAACCATCACTTTTGGATGAAGGTGATTCATCCACCAATCCCACATTTGGCACCAATCTTAAAAATAAGTATGAAGACAAGATTTATTAAGTAACTTGTTAACATATATTATTTAAGTCGAGTCGTCACCGGATAAAACATTCATATTACTAAAGTTTGTGCTCCGATTTTTGGAATATAATATGAGAAAGTTTACTCACGAGTAAAATGATGACGGGGCTTTAATATGCTGTGGTAATTTATCGAATACTCGACGAAATTCCTCAAACTCGCTGTCAGCCATGTCGCTATTACACTTGATTCTAAGTTAAAGAGAGTTTCGCATGCGCGCCTCTGCGCCCTTTCTTGTTATCGACCCAGTTGTGGGAATACTAAATTCTTAAATTTGCTTTGCGCATGCCTCAATGTCCTGCGCGCGCATCCCCGCGTCAACCCCAAGTTTATATTCGCACTATTTAAACACACCGTCTGCGATCGTATATTTTATGAATCAGCGTATAATACAACAACATGAAATTTGAGTTATGACTATACCTAGTTTAGTCAAGCACTTCCTCAAACTTGAGGCGCATTTTAATTTTGACACTTTACCTTTAGATTGCATATTGGTGTTTAGTTAATAAAAATCTTTTTTAAACTTTACAACCTCGTAAGCTAGCAGTTATAGTACGGTGTGGGTTACAGGTTCGATTGAAAGACCAGAAATTATGTATTTTTATTAAAAATTGGAAATGTTCTGGTTGCTTGAATTAGTCAATTAGTGAATAAATATAAACTAACTTATACAATTCCAATCTTCAATTCAAATTCAGTTTTCGACTACCCGGAGTTTACCTAATGATTATAATTGGTATAGATATTTATAGATATTTTATGCAAAATTTTATTTTGTCAATTAAAGTTAAAAAATTATGTATGTTTATAATTTATAATTGAATTTAATTTAGAAATTGTTCCAAAAATAGATATATGTATACCCAAAGGTTACTTGCCACAAAATTACAATGAAATAATTCATTTTTCATCATCAACCTCTTCTCCCTTTTATTTGGGGTCGGCGTTCTTTGTTTTCATCGTCCATTTAGTTCGATGTTGCGCTTCGTCGTTCCTTCGGGTCCTTTTGGACCGTTGTCTGCCATGTGGTGGGTGATCTTCCACGCGTGCGTCTCGTCGTAGGCAAATCCAAGATTCACCATATGGTCGTCTGGACACCTTTGTATGTGGCCGTACCATCGTAAACGTTTTTCTTTCATTTTGACTATGGGGGCCACTTTGAAACTTCCTCTTATATACTCATTATGGATTTTGTCCAGCAGTGTGACGCCCGATGGTCAGCGTAACATGCGCATTTCTCTAGAGTGTCTGTCAGTCTGTCTAATAATTATTAAATTTAAATAATTCCTTTATCTTATTATTTTTTTGTATTACTTGTTTACTGAGTTTACCTTTAAATTATCAAGAATCTTACATAATTCTGAATTATATCTGCGCGATTTTGTTGAACCATATTTTATTATTCTAGTTTATGTCGTAATGAGCTTTATCTATAATTAATGATGTTTTTAATCTATCCGGTATCATGTCACGAGAAGATACATTATAATAAAATATGAATACCTTATCACCAAAAGGTTCCAATTCTAATGGAAGTTCCTTACTTAGTTATATAATGTCAATGTCAATGTCATAGATGGGATGTAATTATTTTATAAAAATTATTAATTTTGTGATATCGTGATGTAATTATGAAAATTTATATCAACTGTGCGAAAAAAATAAGATAAAAAGGCGTCATTGGAAAAGTTTAACGCGTATGTGTCTGCAAGGTACGGACATTAATTTTTATATACGCGATGATGTCTTTACTATGAAGATTTCTTAATAATATACATTACTTCAACACTAATGCCAAGGAAAGAAATGCCAAGGATTGCTATTGTCCTGCCCAGCATGGAGGGGGCAAAGTAGCGTTGGTGCAGCGACAAGCAGTAGCAGTAAGGAGACTACTTATTCAGTGGACCGGATGCCGAAGAATTAACCATAGCATAGGCTGAGCACCCAACTGCATACGTGCGCCTTTAGAGACTATTTACATTTTCTTTTTAAATTTATTTTTCTATTCTTATTGTGATTATGTGACACGCTATGCGTCTATTATTATTATTTTTTTTTAATATAATCATATGGTTCAAATAATGTTAAGTATTTTATAATATACATTAATGATCTCCGGGAGACAATTCGGCGACGCGACTCGCCACCCGTCACGCTCCGTCTCCCGGAGGGGCGACAAGTGGTTTGAGGAGGCCCGTTTGGCTACCTTGATTCATATGTATACATGGGAAAGTGGGCAAGATAGAAGCATAATTGATTTTGTAATTGTGGATGAAAGACTGAAAAGCGCGGTATTAGATGCGAGGGCTTATCGGGCTTCAGGCGTTGGAACTAACCATTATATGGTGATATGCCGGATAAAAGGTTTGTTCAAGCGTTGGCGCCACCAAACACCTGCATCTACTACCCTGGTAGAACGTATTAAAGTAGAACTGTTGCAAGATGATTGTGTGAAAGAAAAATATTTACGGTGCATGAAAGAAAAAAATTGTGAGTTGAATGAAAGGAATTTTAAAGAAATGAACGTTAAAAATGTTTGGGGAAGGATAAAGAATGGAATAGCGTAAGCTGCCACCGAAGTATGTTGAATAAGCAAGAGGAAGGATGCAAGGAAAGCCAACACAGTGTGGTGGTATAGGGAAGTTTAAATGGAAGTAAATGCGAAGACGAAAGCATGGCACGATTTACTGGCAGCTAAAGCCTGAGGATGATGAGGATATCGAAAGGATTGAGTTACGATTCCGTTGTTTGAGGAAGAGAGTGAAAGAGATAGTAAATATAAAGAAGCTAGAAAGGAAGGAGAGGGATGAAAAAATATTGTCTGACGATTTTCATGCAAACGTGAAAATGTTTTTGGAAATACGTCAAAAATGCTGAGAGCTGGTGAAGGTTTAGCTGCAAGCCTGCTGTGGGTGTTTTTCAATATATCTTGGAGACATGGCCTAGTACCGGAAGATTGGTGTAAGGCCGTCATCGTCCCTTTATAAAAAGGGAAGGTTCACAGCATGACTGTAAGAATTATCGAGGAATCAGCCTCCTCAGCATTTTGGAAAAACTGTATGCTAAAGTACTGATTAAAAGAGACATGAAAGAAACAGAACTAAGAATATGGGGTGTGCAAGCTGGTTTTAGGAAAGGAATGGGTTGCATGGATCAGATCTTTTCTTTACGTATTATCACAGAAAAGTTTCTGGCTTCTTCACAGTGTAGGTAGGGGACGCCCTATGAAAACTTATATCGATCAGATTAGTGGGTTACTAAAAAAGGGCGATATAAGGAGCACCCATAATCGACGAGCATGTATGCGTAGATGTATGAATGTAGAAGAAGCGAGAGAGGTGTGCCAGGATCGTGTCAAATGGAAATCCTTGATCTCTGCCTACCCCTCTGCGTTACGGGCGTGATCGCATCTTTATTTTATTTTTATTTTATAACATATTGCTTTTTAATAGAAGTTAGAAGAACTTACAAAATAAGTAGGGTTGCTTTATGGACCATGTAACATTATTTTAAATATATCCTAAATATGTTTTAAAATATCTGATAGTCCATTCACCATTTAAAAAAAGTAAGAAAACATAATGTTGTTGGTTGATTATGTTATTGTAATGAGACGGAAAAGATAGATTTTCCTTAACATAAATTCATAAAATTAGTAATAAATAAAACAGTATTTGACATATTACAAACATTTCGAACGAAATAAAAAAAAATGTCTGTGAAACCGCAAGAGAGGGAGATAAATAAGAACAAAATAGAAAAAAATACCCACAGACGGGTATTTTATTTTAAAAATTAAATATTTGACTAGGTTGGCGTCTATATCCACTACAGAGCCGCCAGTGCACGAACCAAGAGCAAAATAAACAATCTAAGTCCCTATGATGTCAGCCATTGTCATTCGGACTTCTAGGAACACTTCAACGAAATAGCCTTTCTCTCAGAAGAAAATTAGAATTAAATCACTTTCACAATAAACGATTAGAGTCAAGAAAATAAATATTTATACAGTTTCATGTGTATGTAGGTATTTCTTCAATATTGTTCACTTCAAGTATGATATTTCAGAACTGAAGCGTGCCCTGTAACTACTTATTTATTTATTTATTTATTTAAGGAGACATACAGAAACAAAAGAAAAAAAATAGATAGGAGTACGTAAATTATAATAATAAGTTCTAATGTTTCCTAATGATCTCACTGAGAACAATTATGGTTAAAATTATTTGTTTTAACAGCGTTAATGTTTTCTAAATTAAAATTAAATTACTTAAAACTATATTACACTAAGAGAATGAAAGAAAAAAAAACTAGTAAAGTAAGTAAGAAGGAATATAGATCAAAACTATACAAATTATTAAGGTATGAAACAGAAGGGAAGGGAGCAGCAGGGAAGTTTCTTATTTACAAAACCATTTAATTAAATTGGCTTTATAGGTGGAGCGGGAGTTTGAGAATAAATCTATGTCAAAAAGTCTGGTATCGTGGAGGGTGCACATTCGATGTATCGGTTCGCGCTTACCAATGTTGGTGCTGGTTGCCGAGACATGGAAAAGATATTTTGATCTTGTTTTAGGTAATATTCTAAATTCTTATACAGATAATAATCCGGGACAGTTAAATTCGCCAACACAGATGTTTCTGAGAGTGATGGCGTCATTGAGTGTTCGCCGGTCACTCAATGAGAGCAGTCCGTACTTAGATAGAAGATTCTTGTAAGTTGTTTGAGGGAAATGCATTCGATAGTTTAGTATACGTAAGAATTTTTTCTGAATCATTTCTATTCTATCTGAACTTACAGCGTAGAAGGGATTTTTTATTTTTATGGAATAAGGTGGCAAACGAGCAAGCGGATCACATAAGTGTACGCTACCCATAGACATCCGCAACAAGAAATTATGTTGCAGATGCGTTGCCTACCTTTAATGGACCGAGGAGGGTATAGACAGAAAAAAGGATATTTCCCTTTTCCCGTCAATCCCCTCCCTGTCCAATCCTCTTCCTGTTCCCATCCCATCCTTACAAGAAAAGGGTGGGAAAGGGAGGAGGACTCAAATTAGGCCGCCGGGACCTCACTCATCAGACGAAACGCAGAGTATTTCTACTTCACGCCTGTTTTCTGTGAGGTCGTGGTATTTCACCGGTCGAGCCGGCCCATTCGGCAACAGATGTTGTTGTTGCGGGCTCTACCACTGTTAAATCCATATCGGAGACACATAATCTAAATGAGATCTTACAAGGCATTGTTAAAGTAGGATAAAAGTGTCTTTCTGTTTAAATGATCTTGTTATGCGTGTGATAAAACCTAACATACGATAGGATTTATTTAATATGTGGTCAATATGTTTGTCAAATGTGAGCTTTCTATCCATAATAATCCCTAAATCTCGCGTGCTGGTAACAGAATCAAGCTTATAACCGCCGAGATAGAAGCATGTGTTAACAATATTTTGGTTTCTAGTAAATGTCATATGCTTGCATTTATTATATGCCAAAAATAGTTTGTTGGTTAAACAGTAATTATCTAGCCTATCCAAGTCATTCTGTATCAATAATATTGAAATCGAGTCAGTAATAACAGAAAATAGTTTTAAGTCATCAGCGTATAGTAAGAATTTACAATGTTGGAAACAAGATGAAATGTCGTTTATAAAAAGAACAAATAGGAGTGGGCCGAGAACGGAACCTTGTGGTACTCCAGAAGATGCAATCACATGGGAAGAGGCATGGCCGTTGATGACTACAGATTGTATGCGATTTTTTAAGTATGCCGCAAACCAACGCAAAAGATTACCTTTGATTCCATTAAACGAAATTTTCTTTAAAAGTAATAAATGATCCACTTTATCAAAAGCTTTTTTGAAGTCGGTGTAGAGAGTCTCAATTCGTGCTTTCTTGTCAAGACTTTTAAAAGCGAAATTAGCGAAATTACTTGGGAGTATCTATCTATCAACTGCTCGGATTGGCGTACATATTCAGTAGGTGCAAGGTTCTTCCTGTTACTTCTCTCCCCGTGGTTAGTATCTACTCCTCTTTCTTAATTTATACGAACCTGCTTCTTCCAAAGTCAAATTCTATAGCGAATACGTCCTTATAAGATAAATGTAAAGCGAGCGGGTTACCTGATTAACTATTAATAATCTATGTGTTTATTCATAATCACTTCACAGCAAAGCAATAAGACCAGGCTGCCGCTTGCTCCGCTAGCTGTTCCCGCGATTTAATCCAATTCTTATTATTTACCAATCGAGTTTGTGTTTTAACTTACATTGTAAGTCTTAACAACAAATTGACGGATAGAGAGTTTTTTTTACACTTATATTGATTACTAGCTGTGCCCCGCGGTTTCACTCGCCCTGCAATTTTACTCAAACAAAATGATATTACCTACTTAATATTACTCTAACCTCATCATCTTCCGGCCCTTTTCCCATGTATGGAATGTAGGGTCGACACAGTATGGCTGTAACACAGTTTACAATCACCATATGATCGTTAAAACTGTGACCGTAGTTCAAACTGTATTTATGTAGGTTCAGTTTTTACAGCCGGCCGCTTGCCTAACGCCAACCCTCCTCGGGAATAATAAGCTACTAACTTAACCTAACAAAACATGTTACATAAGAATAAATACGTAATTACTAAAATCGTCTATATACGTGTGCATACTGCGTTAACCAAATATAGCTACAAGGCGTGTCATGCGTCTCCGAAATAAGTGCGTGTGCTATGAATATCTCAATGCACAGTGTGTCTAGCTGATGCTTGCAAAAACTCATAAACAGTCCTGTTTTGAAGTTTATATGAACCTTACACCATCATCGTTTTAAAGATCATAATATAACAAATAACATATATAATTAAAAGTTAAACCTATTTAGTTGAAGAAGAAGACAAACAGACAAAAATTCTAATATTCATTGTTTTGGATATTATTGTGTTTATGAAGGCACCGAATAATAGTTTATCTTTCATGTACATATAGCGATCATTTACATTTTTAATATATGTATAGATTATAATGAGTGACAAAAGATAAACAGCCAACAGTAACATTTGCTTCAATAAATATGATGTGATAAGAACGACATATTTTCATTTATTTTAGCCCCCTTCCCCGCCTGTAGTATTTGCAAGACCTCCCCCCTCACCATCTTACTTTAAGGTATTTTATCAATAATTCATTCATTTCAGTAATTCATAAATATAGTTTTAAATATTTTTCGAAAAGAGAATATAAATTATAATTTGGGCCATATTTGTCATATTAAAACGGATAAATAAAATGCCTGGGTAGCTTATTGTTAAAAAAGCATGGCCGATTGCGTAAAGGACTAGAATGGCAGCTATGTATAGGCTGAAAACGACCATGACTTTATCTAGAAACTAGAAATAAGCGTGGGAAGTGCCTTAAACTCTATTGAAAAGAACAGATAATATGATAACATCGAAAGAAATAAAAATTACAGTACCGAAATAATAATATTATTGATTTGTTGGGTTCAATAATATAAATGGAGGATGATGGATCAAGTGGAAATCAATTTCCTAGCCATTTTTGTCAGTGTTACTTTAACAACTCTATATATTTTTTAATTATTACTTCCATTAAAAAGAATAGTGATCCGGTATTGTAAAAAGTTCGCTGTGAAAACATTTTTATTTTTTATCGTTAAATCAAGGAGATATCTCACTGGGGATAGATTAATTGTTGACATACAATAAAAAAAAGATTTTTCGTTGCAAATCTGAAAAGAGCTTGGAGACGTCTCTGAGGAAATTGAATTAAAAGCTCCGTTAGTAATCAAAGGAAGAAATTTGAAATTGGAATTGGAGATGACTTATTCATTATTGAATTTATTACTTAGTTTGCTCCAGTGTATACGAATAAGGGTTGATTGAAGGTTTCGCGACACAGCGGGTGGTACGGAATGGCGGCGCGACGCCGGAGTCCATGTAATGTATGAGTTACTATAGAAGATGTGACACTCAGAAATGTCCCGCTTGGTGCGTCGTATCAAGTCGCGGTGGAACGGGCCAGTGTGGCTAACCTAACGGATTTCCCACCAGCTATCCAATACACGTTATATGTACGAATTTGTGTTACGATACTGGAGAAGGTTTAGTTCAATATATGTTGGAGTCATGGCCTTGTACCGGAAGATTGGTGTAAGGCAGTCATCGTCCCTTTATATAAAGGAAAAGGTTCAGCATAGTTGTAAAAATTACCGAGGAATCAGCCTTCTCAGCATTGTGGGAAAACTTTATGCTAAGGTACTGATTGAAAGAGTCATGAAAGAAACAGAAGAAAGAATGTGGGATGTCCAAGCTGGTTGTAGGAAAGGAATGGGTTGCGTGGATTAGATTTTTTCTTCACGTATGATAACAGAAAGTTTTTGACTGTACACCAAAAAATTTCCATCGCCTTCGTTGTTTTAGAAAAGGCCTTTGATAAAGTTAAAAGAGCTAATTTGTGGTGAACTTCATTTGAGTTTGGATTGAATACCATCCTATTTTATGGCGTTTAAAACCGTTCATTGTGGTTTGAAATTGCTGTTTTACATCTATTCACGCTTTAAGAAGTGGCGTACAAATGAAATTGTGCCCTGTCTTCTTTCTGTTTCCTTTATTTCAGCATTGAATTTTTCTGCAATTAACTCAAAGCGGCGGAATGACAGAAATAGTGCCGCATCTGTGTTAGTTTTTAGTTTTTCTTTAGTTAGAATTTCTTACTTTGAAAAAATCGCAAAAATAAATATATGTAAAGAAACCGAGTTTCTTCTTATATTTTTCGTATACGACGTTATTTCTGATATAATAACAGAAACGGAGTAAAATTGACCCAGCATTTAATACACATTTAACATCCCGCAGCAACAACATCTATTGCACGAATGGGCCTTATGAGGCCTCGACCGGTGTGAAACAAATGATATTTATCGTTTGTCGGAGCTGTAACTTGGCAACTTACCTAGTTGTAACTTTTTGCCAGATGCATGTAATTGTCTGAGCGGCCGCCAAATGGGCTCGAAGTTTTTTGAAATATTTAACTTAAGGAAATGTGGTATTTGTTAAAGCCACTTAGAATAATGATTTAATAGTTTAAAAAATATAGTCAACATTTTATTTATGTTAGACTTTTACCTTGGCTATGAAAATAAATTTAATTTCAGACGTAAATAAAGAAATATGCGTGCACGCTCGTAACCTAGAGGGGTTGGCAGATACGACTGATTGACATTTGGCGCAATTATGGTACAACTCTCTCGCTTCTTCTACATTTATATATCTACGGATACATGGTCATCGGTCAAGGGTACCACTAAAATCTTCCCTTCTTTAGTGTGTCACTAATTTGATGTTCTCCTGGGATGTGATTATACAATTTCCCACAATGTCTAAAACCTTTGAAATTAAATTAGAGAGATCAAGCTTCAATTAAATAAAAATTCACGCCCTATTCTAAGAGGTAGATAGATGTGGACTCAATAAACCTCGATTGTCCGATAGTTGAGCCGATATAAGTTCGTCAAAAAAATCTTGTAATTGCCACACACATTTTCAATTGCGTCGTCACCTCTTCATCCATCCTTTCTATATGGCTTACTTAAATTGAGCTTAAAATAGTATAAAGGTTTATAGTACAAGTACAATTCCGTAAAGGACGAGTAATGATATAAGATGTACGAATGAATAATTAATAAAAAAAGTGTCAATAGCCTAAGAGGGTGCGAACTACCAAACATGAGGTCGTGAGATTTGACTATTGTCGGGAACTGAAAATTTCCTAGTTCATGCTTAAGCTTAGATTGAATGTTTAAAAGAAATATTTATTTCGAAAATCTAATAATAATAATATTATTAATTATTAAAGAAAATAAACACAGGCAGACATAAAGACTGCCAACAGCAATAAAAACTCAAGACAGGCTCAAACAGGGAAGGCGCCACAATAGTTAAAAAATCAGTTAAAAGTAGCCGATATGTATGTTAAAAAAGTTTCAAGCTTATGAAAATTTGATACAAAAAAAGAATTAAAAAGAAATGAATAATAACCAAAATAAACCCTTGCTCCTTAATAATAAAATTCAAAAAGAAAAAAGTTCGTACAAATTGTTGTAATTTCAAATAGAATAATAAGCATGTCCTATAAGGTTTCACTCCCTATACCACACCAAATATCGTCGAACACGGCTAAAGAAGGTTCATTTCAAATAATTGTTAATATTTTTCGTAACCATTAGCAATATAGTTATAGTTTCAGACTGTAAGAACTTTCTGATAAAGCCCTCATGTTAGCATAGCGTGACCTATAACAAAAGACCATTCCGCTTCATGTCCTTATCGTTTTCTAGTTTACGCCTCGTTAACCTATTATTGTGTTTAAATTATACAAAGCTTTTAATATTAGCATGTTTTATTTTAATCTTTGTCTTTACTTCTCTTAAAGAATACGCCACTTATTGAGAGTAATTATGAAATTATTATATGGGCATCGAGATAACTAACTACGAAATTACATACATACGAGCAGATACATCATTTCTATTTTGACTATAGTAGTAGTAGGGGGCTACTTTACCGCAACTCCACGACTAGCGCGTATTTTGTTGTGTCGTGTTATTTTGACTATATTTGTTCAATCAAATTTAAGATTATAGTTGACATTATTAGGCATTCAATTTATTTATTGTTATTTTCTTTATAAATATGTGTAAAAAAATAAGTAACGCTGTCAAAACATCCTTAATTCATTCGTATTTATTTTAACATATTGCAGTACATAACAGAAGCACAAAACAACCCTTTTTACACTACACGTGTAAAAAGGGTTGTATTGTTTCTTTATTTTTATAATTCTACTACAAATCTTAAATAGATGATAGATCGCAGCCGAATTTTCACATAAAAGTAGCACAGATTTACAGGAAAATAAAATAATAAAATAACTTTAACGAGCTTTAAATTAGCTTTAATAAATATATTCAGATATTAATACAGAGTGTTTGCTGAAAAACCTAAACGCTTTAGAAAGCTTTTTTTATTAAATTGGAATTAACATTATAATCAATGCAGATAAATGAAAGAATCAAATTATTAATAACTCGTATTTGCAGCATGAATGCGTCTCATCGACTGGGATGTACTAAATCGTATTAGAATAACGCTGCGAAATACTGCCTCACACTCGTCTGATTTTTATGACTATCCACAGAGTTCAATCACGTTTTAAGACTTTATTTAACAAACTAGTGATCCGGGGCAGGATTCGCCCGAAAAGCCGTTTCGGAATCCATAAGGAATGCACACGAACACACATATTACCTTTTATATACGTAGATATATCTATATCTGTAAAAAACAAAAATATGTATGTCATGGGAACCGTACATTTTCTGAGATAAAAATTAGCCTATAAGCCTATGTGCTATTCCAGGCTATAATTTAACTCTGTGCCAATTTACATCCAGATCCGCTCAGCGGTTTCGGCGTGAAAGAGTAACAAATATCCATACATCCACACGTACAAACTTTCGCGTTTATAATATTATATTAGAAAGTTACCTTACTTTAACAGTCTTTACTCTGCAAAAGTAGTCATGAATCCGACTTTATACATTCCTCCAATTCTTTTAACCCCTTTTGAATGCTTACTAATTGAATTAAATTTAGATAATTTTTTATACATTGCCTTTTTAAAATGTTTGCATTGTAAAATATCATATTATTTTTTATTTTACTGGACCAAGACATATATGTATAATATGATATATACACCAATAGTTGTATACCAATAGGTTTATAAAACTTCAAGGAAATAAAACAAACGGCAAGGTCCTCCGAATAATGAATGATAGGATGCTGCTTTTGCTAAACAATGGTAATAAATACAGTGACTCGCGCGTTTAACACCCGCTACCCATCCACTGTAGAGATAGGTCCTCCCTGCTTTGTATTCTATGTTCAGTGGACTAGTGTGCGTGCTGAGATGAGATCAGACTTGAGGATTTAGACAACATCGTGTACACGTGACGAATATAAAAAAGAAACAATATCTTCTATACTAAAAGCCTAAAAATATGTAGGGGTCGTCGTTTACTAAATTTTAGAAACAGTTGTTTTATATGTCCTCATATGTATTTGTATTCATATAGACTGTTATATTTTTATTACGTAGTTTTGATATAAGAGCCTAAATGTTATTTTCATAACATTAAATACAAAATTCGTCTTCAACACAAAAAGTAATCTATAAATTTCTATGCATGTTGCTAATAGGTGTTTTAAATGTAAAAAGTAAAAATTTTAATCACTCATTCGCAGAAGTGTGAACGCGTCTTAACGGTCTGAGAAGATTTTTCAAGTTACACCGAACACTTGATTCCGCTAATCAAATATACCCACCCTCCGACAAGTCTCCCGCGCCTGTTCTCTTATATAAAGGGACTCGAGGAGCGAGTGAGGTTCAGTTTGTCTCTACCCTTGCAGGCGCATCCTTTCCTTATTGTATTAGTAGAATACTGTTGCGACATCGAAGCTGTTGCGTCAATCTTAATTTACATATATCTTCTATTTAAGTAAAGGTTATACGTAAAAATGAGTGGATCTGGAAAAGGGCTGCTAGGTTTGTGGTTGTATAGAAATGGTCCCGATTGGCAGCTAAAGGATGATGCACATAATCCTAAGCTTGAGAATATTCATCCTCGTGGTCCCCATGAGGGTGAGAGGATTTCTGTCATTTTTACGTTAAAAAACCAAGTCGGGGGACTAGTAAAAGTTCTGTCGGTCTTCCAAGATTTAGGAATAAACGTGCTACATATTGAATCTAGAAAATCCATGACGGAGATATCTGCGGTAATCAAACTTTGATTTTTTATATTTTTGTATATTATTGCAAAGATTATGTATTGAATACATTAAATTGTTTCAGTCTGATATTTTGGTCGATGTTGAGTGTGATCCTCATAGAATGGAGCAATTGAAACGAATGCTCAAGCGAGAAGTCCAAGAGTTCGAAGTCGTCGCACCACAAATGGGTGAAGACTTTGCCCCTCCAACACCACTTTCGGCTGCAGCCAGTTTTGGTAATGTATTTTAACTATAATAATTTACTTTGTGTCTGTGTGTATATACTTTTTATGATATTATTTTGTGTAGATTTTGGTGAAATGCCTTGGTTCCCACGAAAAATTTCTGACTTGGATCGCGCTCAAAATGTTCTCATGTATGGTGCGGAGTTAGATGCTGATCACCCAGGATTCAAAGACCCGATTTACAGAAAACGAAGGGAACACTTTGCTGCTATCGCCAACAATTATAAATAGTATGTATTCATTATGGGTCTATTTAGTGATATTCTGCTATTATTTTAACATCATATTTGTATATATTTTATTTCATATAGAATTTAAATGTCTTTTACTAATAATAACACAGCGCTCTAGGCTGTTACCTATTTAAATAATTAAGTTTTTTTTGGAAATATCGATTTACTTTTCATTTTGTTGTTTTGAAATGTTTTAACACATTTGCAGCGGTCAACCAATTCCAAAAGTACAATACACGGAGACAGAGATCAAGACTTGGTAAGATTTTATTTTACTTATATAATTCCTATTTTATGAATAACGTAACATTATATATTTCAACGAAATTTTCAAAATTCAAAAAAATTTAAAGGAGCAGTGGTGGCTCAGCGGTTTAGACCCCGACTTACGTACTGTAGGTCGCGGGTTCGAACCCAGGCAGGCGCTTTACTTTGTGTAAATTTATTTCATCACCACTGCTCCAAAAACGGTGAAGGAAAACATCGTGAGGAAACCGGCATGTTCTTAGAACCATCAAATTCGAAGACATGTGACATCCACCAACCCGCACTGGGCCAGCGTGGTGGATTACGGCTCATTCCCTCTCTCGGAGAGGAGGCCTGTGTCCCTGCAGTGGGGAACATTCTAGAAAAGGCCGATTTATTATTATTATTTTATTATATATTTCAACTAGTGATCTGCCGCTTTGCCCGCGCAGTACTAATAATTAGTTGATCCGATTGCGACCAAATCAGAGTCGACGAACATTTACTGAAAATTTCATCGAAATCGATCCAGTAAATTGGGACGCTAAAGGGCTCTTATTATTGATCTTGTTGACCATATATATATATATATATATATATATCAGTTGTTACACTATAGGTTCTGCTTTCAATTTCTGAGACGAAAACATTTTGAGTTTTATTCAAAATTATCAAATCTTTACATATTTGTACCACAATAAGGTTGTGGAAACATAAAGCTAGTATTAAAAAAATTGTTGTGTAGCTTTTGCCTACTACCCCTAATTTAATATAGTTCATATCAAATATTTTCACATCAACCTTTTAGGGGAATCGTTTTTCGCGAATTGCACAAGCTCTACCAGAAGCACGCCTGCGATGAATATCTGGAAAATTGGCCGCAGCTTGTTAAATACTGCGGCTATAGGGAAGACAACTTGCCCCAGGTACTTTACAAGTCTCTAAATTTAGTTACAAAAGTAGCTGAGACAACGCTTGCAATAATTATAGTTTCAAACACTATTATAGCTTACCGAGCACCTTAAGGTCAGGTCAGGTGGATAGATTGATGTGCTACTCTGACTATATATAACCAATTCAAGGCTTTACTACAATATTGAACTTGTCAATGTCTTCGTATTGATTCTATATTATTAACACATTTTTATTTTGGCCCCTGAAGTATAATTAATGTAAAGCGAACATTTCAAAATAAATAGTTTACTTTTTTATAAATGGCTTTGCGTTTTTATTTGTTAATTATTTTAAAATATAAATATTCAATATACACGATGATTTTGCATGCATTTTTTTAACATTTGATAAATAATTGTCTTTGTCTCTCATTATTAAATAAAACCAGGTGTTATAATGTTATGAATTCATAAATAATTCAAGCAGTATGATTTGTGGACGTTTTAAATAAATAAATGAATATGTATTCTATTGCGTAAATAATTAGAAATGATGTAGATACACAAGGACATTAGGTATATAATGTATATTTTATAATGGTATAATATTTTGAAGTACAAAAACTAAATTAATAATTTAAATAAATATAATATTATATTTATTTTCTACAGTTGGAAGACGTGAGCATTTTTCTTAAGCGTAAAACAGGCTTTCAATTGCGTCCCGTGGCGGGATATCTTTCACCGAGGGATTTCCTTTCTGGCCTAGCTTTCCGCGTGTTCCATTGCACACAATACATACGCCATTCTTCAGACCCTTTCTATACACCGGAGCCGTAAGTACAAACTCTATACAAGATAATGATCATTGACTATTTGTGTGTAAATTTTAAACTTGCCTAAGCTTTTACATGTATATTAAACAGACGACGACCATACTGTAGATAGTTAACATTCGAAAGAGTACATTGTACACACATTGAGAATTACTATCTCCTCATATTATATATCAGTTACTTATATAATACGGTCGCTTGGTATAGATGTGATACTTTTATATACTCTTAAACTACTCATTTGTAACATCGAATTCGTAGTTAAAATTTAAATTTTTGTTTTTAATTAACAATTATTTTAAAACATAAAAACAGTATACCAATATATGTTTTAATTCACACGTGTGCGTATGAATGCGAGTAATTGTAGATTTTAACAGAATTTAGTAAATCTGTAAAAATCTTTTACTCACTGTGTTCATTTTAGTAGGGTTGAAGTTCAGCTATAACAGTCTTTCCATTATAGTCTTATCGCCCAAATCAACTGGAAGCCTCATTGATTATTTAATTTAATTGTATTATTTTACAGTGACTGCTGTCATGAATTGCTTGGCCACATGCCTCTATTGGCCAATCCAAGTTTTGCTCAGTTCTCCCAAGAACTCGGTCTAGCTTCGCTTGGGGCGTCCGATGAAGATATTGACAAATTGGCGACGGTAAGTACCTTGTGATAAAATTCTCTTAGTTATATTCGTGTCATTTTTTAACCTGGTTAATATTTTTGAAGTCATTTTTTGGCTAAAATTATTTAATCTCATACCAAATTTTCAATGTCCGTGACCGACAACTTGTCGAATAATAATTTCACGAGCACGACTATTAAGTTTTTTCTTACTAATTTTAAGACAAAGATGACAACAAAAGCAACAAAAAAGATAGTGTTGCTAACGATACTGAATGTTTGATCACATGAAATTACATGGCATACTAAAATGGCGACACTTGTATGATAGCAACACCATGTAATTTTAAAAGGGCGTTTCCTCTTACTCGATTTTCCAGTTATTCATGAGGCTGAGGAAAAGGAAATACAATAAAATACTTTTTTTATCAGGTGACAAGTGCTACGTAGATATAAATCACATCTAAGTAGATAGAAAAAAGGTTTTTTTTAATTAAAGCAACCTATAGATTTTACAATTCAAGAATGTTTACAAAAGAATTGTCGATTATAACAGTATATCTGAATATTGTTGTAATACTGTTTGACTTTTAAGAAAGTTGATGAAAAGCTATTAACGATATGGTATATATGGTCTACCTCCAACTGTCACATCTACTAAACCTTCATGGTAGAAAATATATCCATCGATGTTTTATAAACGATTTCAAAGAAACATTAAACACATGTTGAAAAACTACGTAATCAACTTGTATTGTTATGTTTAGTTTATACGAGTAAAAGCAATACGTTGTTGTAAAATGAAACATGGACTTAACGAAACATCTCAAGGTTGCAATTCATTTCAATGTCGGACGTTGAAAAATTACTATTGAAATGTAAACTGTGCTTGATGAATGTACGTGCTGTTTACGTCAACTATCAAGGCGGTTGTATATATCTTTTTCGGTAGTGATTTATGTTCGATATATAGTAACTTAAGCTTTGAAGTTAAAAAAATATGTAATAAAAATGCCACGACAGAAATGTATAAACATCTAGAATAAATAGATTTACCTGGAGAATGAAAAGTGTAAAATGATAAAGAAAATTAAGATGCCCCGTCCGTCTTGTCTTAACTTCGAATGTTCCGATCGTGCTAGGAATTCTTGTTGATTAGATAGATTGAACACTACGATAGTTATATTTCTTTTGTCTGCAGAACTATTGGAAAAATTCATTTATGCTGTTCTTAAATCAAATTAAAGTTTAAGCATTTTTATGTATAAAATGATAGTAGATTTGACAGGCGAGTTTTAACGTAAGCTGGATTTTAAAGTGCGGTACAAAAATTACAAGGGTTTCACTAAAAATATATAAGTATTTATCATTAATTTCCAGAATATTTTAAGCTGTTTTTTTTGTTTAAAGCAAACATGAAAACGAATTCATATTAGTATAGTCTTATATCAAAACTAACTGTTGCCCGCAGCGTCGCGAATTCGTTTCTCATTTTCGGTGGAATTTTTTGGAAGATTCCGCGTATAACTTACTAATAAATAACGTAAAAATTTCGAATTATATGTAACATGTGTCTTAAAGTCATTCTGTCATACATTACCATGGCAACCGATATTCGTAATAAAGGATTTATGCACCTCAGGAACAGTTTTATTTTCGGGATCAAAGGTAAGTACTCCATGTCATTTTCTATACCACTGACACTGTGTGCAAAGTTTCAAGTTAATCGATTGAGAAGTTAAGTTTTTTTTACTATAAAGATATTTTTTTAATATAAAAGAAACAAATAATATTATTATAGCACCCAATGAGGTGCACAATGGCATTGGGTGTTAATAAGTTTACTCTACAACAGGGTTATTCACATAAAACAACTTAATACCGAAGATAATAAAGTTGATTTCTATTTCTTACGGAGTTAAATAAAATATGCGCTCAGGCCCGTAACCCAGAGGGTTAGGCAGAGATCATGGATTTCCATTTGGCGCGATCCTGGCACACCTCTCTCGCTTCTTCAACATTCATACATCTAAGCATGCATGCCCGTCGGTTATGGGTGCTCCTTATATCGCCCTTTTTTAGTAAGTCACTAATCTGATCGATATAAGTTCTCCTAGGGCGTCCCCTACCAACACTGCCACTTTTGCAACATTAATTTGTTTTGTTATTCTCTTTTCATTCATCCTTTCAACATGCCCGAACCACCGAAGCATACCTTTCTCAATTCGAGTCACAACGTCCACTTTTAAGCAACACTTTTCCCTTATAACACTATTTTTTACCCTATCAATCAAAGCCACGCCTAACATACTTCTTAAGAATCGCATCTCAATGGCATTAGCTCCATAAGCATGCTTTTCCTGCCAAACCCAGCTTCCACTTCCATACATTAAAGTGGGACTAGTAGCATTGTGTATTGCCAGGCAAGCCTTCATAGACACATTCTGACTCCTCACTACTGTACCTATAGCCTCATTCATTTTATTTCCCGCATTGACTCGACGTTCAAAATTTTTAACATGCTTACCATCTCTACTAAACAAACACCCCAAATACACGAACTCTTCCACCTGTTCCACTTCTTTACCGGTAACATTTATTTCAATTACTGTCTTACATTGTTCCTTTTCAAACACCATAACTTTCGTCTTATCTACTCTCTATCTTCATGCCTTTACCTTCTAAGGAATCATTCACTACATTCAGCATAAGTTGTAAATCCTCCGCTGATGACGCAAACATAACCTGGTCATCGGCGTACAAGAGACATTTTACAGCTAACTCGCCCATTCTTAATCCACAATCTTCGTCTTTCAAGGCTTTCAAACAATCATCCATAAAGAGATTGAACAGCCACGGGGATGCTACACAGCTCCGTTTTATACCTTTATGAATGTTAAACCAGTCTGAGAAGGCTCCGTTAATCCTAACACAAGCAGTAGACTCTATATATAGAGACTTTGACGCTTGTATTTGATCCCTGTTCAATCCAAACGCAACCAAGGTTGACCACAGATCGCCTCTTTCATCTGTTTCTTTCATGACTCTTTCAATCAGTAGCTTAGCATACAGTTTTCCCACAATGCTGAGAAGGCTGATTTCTCGGTAATTCTTACAATCATGCTGTGAAGGTTTACTCCTCCGTCTCTTATTTAGAGGGACGATGACGGCTTTACACCAATCTTCCGGTACTAAGCCATGTTTCCAACATATATTGAAAAAGACTCACAGCAGACTTGCAACTAAACCTTCTCCAGCTCTCAGCTCTCTCTCATTTCGAGAGAAATCCTGTCATACCCGGGTGCTTTACCCAATTTCATTCTTTTCATCGCAATCACAATCTCGTTCAAACTTATCTTATTTTCTAACTTCTTTTCTTCATGAGTATCTGCCGTGTTTGATACAGATCCTTCGTCACATTCAAACACACTTTCAAAATATCTCTTCCATCTCTTCAGAATTGCTGCTCTTACGGAATTCTGCTAATATTTCCTTCAAATACTCGTAAATGTAGCCTGCGAAGAGGATAAATTTAGGAGTTTTAAACATTTTTATAAAACGTTCTAAAACACGATTCTTATTGTTCTTTTTGCGCGCCTCATTGGGTTTGAATTTTACACGTTACACGTTTTTTAATAGCGCACTCAATAAAATATAAATTCCTATTAATAATCAAATATCTTATCAGATATTTCTTACTTCACAGTTTTCATCGGTTGATGTTTCGTCTCCCAAAAACTCATTCAACGTGCTGTGTCTAAGATCAGAGAGGACCTATAATAGTAGAAAACTGTTGGATTTTTGTCCAATAGGAAGGATCCGCTAATATACGAGTACATTGGAGTATTCTCTAGTTTACAAAGATCTATATATATGGAAGATATTTTAATTTTTGTCTGTTTATCTGTTTGTTTGTGCGTTTATTACCGCTAATTTCAGAAACTGCTTAACCAGTTTGGATGCGGTTTTCACTAATGTATTGTGGTAAGCTTCACTGAACATTGAGTGTTTGTATTATCTCAATCGGTTTATCAATTTAAAAAAAAGTTATATCAATTTAAAAAACCATGTTAAACATTTGTTCGATAAAAATGATATAAAATAGCTGTACAGTTGAGTAGGTTGAACTTTTAGTAATATATGTTATTAGTTATGTTACGATCTTTGAAATGATGATTGTAAGTTTATCACGGGGTCCTATCCCATAGTAAAGAAAATTAGTTTATTCGTTTATTCGTCAAGGCTAGATGGCGTTACGAGTAGCTGTGTACAAATTAAGAAACGAAATGCGGCAATATACAATTAGAAAACCAAAATTTATAAAAGTAAATAAATTAGATTTTTACGGAACAAATGCGAACCAGTAAGATAATCAATTCTCAGTTACTTTGAAATTGTCAAACGTTGGAAATAAGATGGCGCTTATAAATCAATAACCATTTTTACAATACTATTGGCCTAATAAAAAGTGTAGACTTTTATAAATATTTTAACGAACATAAAGTTTCTGTCGTCTGATCTGTCTGATCGCTGTCTGTACATGGAAGATATTCGATAATAACTATTATTGGGGGCCTTTATATATGCAACAAAACCCAAAACATTTTTTTTATTATATATTATGATTCTTAAAATACTATATAACTATTTATTAATATCAATAAAATGATGATGATTGAAAGTTTACATAAAGTTCAAAACAGGTCAGTGTCGGAGATTTTGCAAGCTTCAGCTAGACACACTGTGCATTGAGATATTCATAGCACACACACTTCTTTCGGAGACGCACGGCGCTCCCTGGTAATTATAGTGTTTACACGTATATAGACGATTTTAGGAATGATGTGTGTATTA
Source organism: Papilio elwesi (assembly GCA_029849275.1). Lineage (NCBI taxonomy): Eukaryota > Metazoa > Arthropoda > Insecta > Lepidoptera > Papilionidae > Papilio > Papilio elwesi. The sequence continues at coordinate 13,305,989 of CM056717.1, read as the reverse complement.
TTTTTAATAGGTTTTGTTAGGTTAGGTTAGTAGCTTATTATTCCCGAGGAACGTTGGCGTTAAGCAGGCGGCCCGTCGTAAAAACTGTACCGGAACCTTATAGTATGGTCACAGTTTAAACAATCATATGTGATTGTTAAGATTTGCTACGGTGATGCCGATGTCATGAGCGGGAAAAGAGCAAGGTGATGATGAGGTTAGGGTGGTATTTAAGTAGGTAATAATTAATATCATTCCGTTAAAGTAAAATTGCAGGGCGGGTGAAACCGTGGCACACACTAGTATTATATAAAATTAGAAAAAAATAACTAGATGTGAGAAGTCGTCTAATACCCTCACAGTCATTTTTTTATCAGTCATTATATTTATGTCTGCTTTTCGCTATATATAACTCATTGTTATAATTTTCAGTTGTATTTCTTCACCGTGGAGTTTGGACTTTGCCGTCAATTGGACGGCACGTTCCGTGTATATGGCGCTGGCTTATTGTCATCGGTCGCTGAACTGCAACATGCTTTGACTACTCCCGAAAAAATTAAGCGCTTTGACCCCGAAGTGACTGTCAATGAAGAGTGTATTATTACTTCGTATCAAAATGCATATTACTATACTGATTCTTTTGAGGAAGCCAAAGAGAAAATGAGGTGAGAAAATAAGCGAAATTGTTAATTCGTTATTTAAATGTTTTTAGCGGTGTGTTTTTGTCTCCTGTTGTAACGAAACAAGTGACAACTTATTTATTTTTGTGGTATAAGCCGTTGGCATTTGCAACAAAAAGACAAGCTCAAGTTAGTATAATATAAGTATTTGGTGGGCATCCGCTTCCAGACACAGTCCTCGCATACATTCCGTCTGGTTAGACTCGATGTTGCTACAATTTTATTAACTATGCTAACTTTCAATAATACAACAAATACCAAAATTTCAAATGCGAAAGTTCAGAGAATTTATTTTACACCTCAACTGTCAATATCTCTATCTACCAAAGAGATCCTATTTAAACAGGTTTAGTATCCTAGGTGTGTATTAGGCAAACAGACAATACGTTAAAATATTATATAATCACTAAATATTAGACATGTTATTTCATTAAATTATAGGTACTTTTTATTAGAGGAGGCCTGAAATTAGCGCCGATAGTGGAAAAGTTAAGGAGCAAAAAGTTCGGTAATGTTAAAAACTGTACCATTAAACATTTCAGAGCATTTGCTGATAGTATTCAACGTCCCTTCGGTGTCCGCTATAACCCATATACACAAAGCGTTGAAGTGCTAAGCAATGCGCAAAAGATAACAGCTTTGGTTCGAGAATTGCGGGGTGATATATGTATTGTCTCTTCAGCGATTAAGAAAATTTCTGCACAGGATTCTACACTTGATGTTGAAAGGATTGCGAATATGTTGCATGCTGGACTCCAGGTATTATATATATAGTACTATACAGATAATACTAGCGGGCGGGCGCGGGCAACACCGCGACTTCGTCCGCGTGGAATCACATTAAAAAATATTCATCACTTCGCAGAATAAAGATATATAATCATATTTTTACATTAATTGTTTTACGTATCGTACGAAATAAAACGTAAAACGTCAGTATCAAAATCATATTTTGACATTACAACAAACAATTTAATTTTATTTATCTTTATAACCCTACCTATAATCGTCTGACGCGTTTAAAGATGTTTTCAGTTCAATAAGCATGTTGCTGACGCTGTCACTAACGCATGTTGCGCATGTCGATCTCACGAACCTACAATATTTACCCCTACCAAATATCGTTTAACGTGACTAAAGAAGTTCACATTCAAATAGTAAGATGTTTAAATTATTTTACTACTTAAGGTAACTTTGTGACATTGCAGGGAGCGGGTGGCACTTTCGATACGCGCCGCGTAATTTTTTTCACTATTTCGAGGGTTATTCACTTTTTGCCCTGAACCCTAAATATTTTGCTTAAATTAAATTAGCCTATTTGAATCCTTATAATATTAGCTATCTTCCAGTACAAGTGCCATCAGAATCGGTTCAGTCGTTTCGGAGATTACCCGGAATAAGCCGACAGACAGACAAAACATTTAAAAATTGTATATTAGTTATAAATACCGTAGTATCCAAGTATGACGGTGATATAAACCAATAGGCAAGTCTACCAATAGGATTAAGTCATTTGTTTCATTGTATGGAAATTGCCATACGGTAAAATTATCAAATCCAATGAAAAATTTTAAATAAAAAAATGTATTTAATAAATAAATTATCTTATTATTATTATAATAATGTTTTGTTCAAATTCGTAAAATATTACTGATCGATCGAAAAAATTTCGTCCTTCTCCATTCAATTTGAAAGATGTAAGAATGTACATGCATTGTGTTTGTTTGATGTGAGTTAGAAACAGTATTGTAGACGTTTCTCACGTCATTGTTTGATAATATGTCTAGCACGTTTATTTCGTGTACGTAAATAAAGCTAACGAGGTTATTTCTTTCTTTACATTGCATCGACATTTGCTCATAAATTCGGTTTTCGTCAATGTGTTTATTGGCGCAAATAAATAATTTCACACAAATATAATACGACCTTCAAGGTTTTAATATTTTTTTAATGTATTAACTGTTATTTAGTTCTTTTTTTAGAATCATTATATCTCAATATTTTCCTTTAATCATACTGGCAGCATTATAGATTCTTGTTTCTAAGAATATCCCGGACTGCTTTAATTTATCAACCGTATTTCTTTTGATTTTTTCTTAATGCAGAAAATTCATTAAAATATCAGATACGCCGGAATGTCCTGTCCTTTTTAAGAATGGAGCATAAGGATAAATTTTGCACAAGCCAAAAATGTAACAAATATCGGTTATAGTAGGCGTTCTTGAATCTGCTCTGTAAATATATTTCTAAGGACAGAAACAAGTGACTATCGGAGGGTTGTGACTCTGGACAGTATGGTGGATGCGACAGAATTTTCCAACCTAGCTTTGCGTACTCTTCTGGTCACTTTCTGGTCATTTATTAAATCAACCTGTGGATTTATATTATCATGAAGGATTGATTCATTACTTACTAATTTCCATTACGTTCGAAGTCATCAAGTGTATACAAAAAGATCTTTTATTCTAAAATTATTAATTTTCGTTCCCTTAGAGAGATCATATATCCTATGAGTATTTCGGTTTAAAACACAAAGTATAATAAAATAAAAATAAAATATTTTAAGGTGATTTGTCAATTTAACTAAGATATGCAGTAATAGCGATGTAAGCAAATCTCTGGATTACCTTCACTGAGCGTTCCGATTTCGAAGACCAAGTGATGTAATCGTCGATGTCTATTTATAAAATTATCGGCAATGACTAACGATGTGAACACAAATTTAGCGATTGGATATTTCGATCATAAACATTTCACGCCGAATGATTTCATATCACATGTTACAGCATAATTGGCGGTACCATAAGAATTTCAAAAATTACCTTGATATAAAACAAACGGGATTTCCTTTGAAGTCCAATTTGATTCCCGTTATAGCGGGATTGTGTCAGAATTAAATTCTTTAGATAATAAGCATTAATTTATGTGTATGTGTGTTTTTTAGTACGGAACACAAGTTATTTCTAAGTCAATGTCACAGCCGCAGTAATTGGAAAACATTATTATGATTTATCATAGTTATTTTTAAAGATTAGGATTAACATCATGTTCTCAATGTTTTTTCTTAAGCATTTCGTAATTAATAATACAATAGAATCGTCTGGCAATACACAATGCTGTACTAGCCCCCACTTTAATGTATGAAGTGAGAGCTGGGTCTGGCAGGAAAAGTATGCTAGTAGAGTTAATCCCGTTGAGATGCGATCCTTAAAAATAATGTTAGGCGTGACATTGAATGATACGATTAAAAAAACATTATAAGGGAAGTAACTCTATATTTCTTTATTTATATTGTTTTCTCTTCCAAATAATTCAAATGAATAAGGGTATGGTAAACTATCGTTCTAATAATTCAATCTGAAAGAAGTGTAATAGGGGTGAAAGTTTGTAAGGAGAAGCCACCGATGCTCAAAAGGGTTAAGATGTTCCTCAACACGTAAAGAACACTATCTATGTATAGTCAAAACCTAAGTAAAATGTTTCGAAAATTGGCAAGTACAGTATAATAGAATAAAAATTAAAAAAAAATAGGTACTAGGATATTATGACCCCACATAAAGAAGGAAGAGGGCAAGGAGATGAGGTAGCTGTTTTTTAATGGCATAGGCTATGTTTTCCGTTGTGCAGATAGGTTATTTTTGTTTGAAGGGTAAAGTAGTTTAGTAAAATACTGGCCTTATGAGACCTTTCAATTTTTCTCATTTATTATCATATTTGCTGTGCCCCGCGGTTTCACTCGCCCTGCAATTTTACTTAAACGAAATGATATTACCTACCTTATACTACCGTAACCTCATCATCATCTCCCTGCCTTTTTCCGGGTATGTGGGGTCGACACAGTGCGGCCGTAGCACAGTTTAACAATCATATATGATTGTTTAAGCCAGCCTGCCTAACGCCAGCCCTCCTCAGGAATAAATAAGCTACTAACGTAAACTAACAAAACATATTACAAAATAATGCATACATCATTTTTAAAACCGTCTACATACGTGTAAATACTGCGTTGCCAAATATGGCTGTTACCATAACCATGGAGAACATACAGGCAAACAGACAAAAATTGTAATAATCATTGTTATAGGTTTTATTGCGCTTATAATGGCCTCGAAATACCGGTTTTCTCAAATATCTTCCATGTACAGACAGCGATCAGTATCATTTTTATTATATGTATAATTTTTCTTTCAAAACTTTAATGTAAAAAAATATATTTTTAAAGTCTTTACATTTTTTTACTAGGCCAATAGTATTGAGGAAATAGTTATTGATTTATAAGCGCCATCTATTTGATAAGTTCTAAGTAACGGAGAATTGCTTATCGTACTCGTTGGAATTTTTTCCGTTAGGGTTTTAGACGTAATAGTGAAAAATATCAAATTTTTATTTAAATGGATAGTTATGTTTTATTTGATATTAAGAGAAAACTACATTTAGTTACTTTTATTATCTTTTGGGTTTCTAATTCAGCTAGTTGTAACGCCATCTATAGAACAAAACTAATTCTCTTTACTATGAGATGGGACCCCGTGATAAACTTTAAATAATCATCATTTTAAAGATCGTTATGTTACTAATAATAACATATATAACTAAAAGTTCTTTTTTCGCTTAGTCTTTACAGAAATAAGCGTAGGTAGCTCTCCCACAAGTTAATTGATTGACTATTTTGTCAAGTTTGTCCGCTATATTGGCAAGGGACTTAATTTTGTGGCGATCCTTGAGGTAGGCCTAAGTCTTACAGTGGAAGTCTTTCGTCAGGGTTGTCAGGGATGGGAATACAATAATGGTTGGTACGCTTGCCATGCTATAATAGTTACTCTAAAATACTCAATTCACTAATAAGTTACGCATACAATACTAATAATAAACAATGATGACTAAGGTCTTTCTATTGGTTGTAAGGTTGTTAAATATTAAAAGATATCAAATTAGTTTTCAATATCTCATATCTAATACAATATTTCATTCAGGTCAACGAAAGAAGTCCGCAAAGTACATCTGGAGGAAGTTCACCGAACTCTGAGCATGGCAATTCTCTGAAAACTGAATCATTGAAATAAATATATTCGTATCATAAAAACTCGCTTTTGATGTTGTTGGATTCACTTTCCAGTCTTTCAAATTTTATTATCTTACATATTGAAAAAATAACGTGGTATAGACATTAATAATTTAAGTAAGGAATAAATATTGCTTTGATGCGCTAAAAACTAGTATGGAGACGTAAAATCTACATGTAATCCTGATAGAAGATAATATCTTGTAGACTATAAGCTATTGAATAATTTTCTTGTTGTGAAATATTTGAAATTAAATTTACTATCTATGTGTCTATATTAAGCTTCGGTAATTTAATGTTGTAATTTTTAGGATAATCTCAATAATATCGTTTTTTTTTCTTTTAAATTCAGGAGCTGTTAATGCTATTAATAAATAAAGCAAGTCACTACTTGAAACCACTGTTTCAACATTGTTTATTACAGCCAACCGAAAAACATAATACTCGAACAAACAATAAGGCATGTGGGTACCGTAGGAAACTAAAATTTGATTTTCTTTAATTAAAATATTTGAAATGTTGTAGTGTACAATACACACGCTAGCACAAGTAGTAATTTTATTTTTTGTCAACCGTGCAACGGTATTATTATTCTTACTTCTTCTTGAATGTTAATTAAATAGAAAAAATGCTATATACATACATTATTAGATAATGAACATAGTTGTATATTATGATCCTATGTCTTAGCTTATGTGATAAAAAATATAACGTTTTAAAATTTAATATTGTAATTGTTTGTTATATAGTTTGTATTGGAATCAGTCTGTTGTCAACTCTATTTATCTATCTGAATTATCATAAACATACAAAAATTATATTAACTTATTTACATAATACATTAATTTATAAATAATATTGTTAATTAATTCTCATATTTACTATGAGACAGAAACTAGTGTAACCTTCAGACGCGTACCTCGAGCGTACCGTTGACGCGAATGGATGATAATTGTGTCTCGAGACAAAATTGCACTGAAGGCCAACGGCACCATTTGCCAATAGTTGGATACTAAAAACAAAATCTTTTTAATTTAAGCATTAGCCAAATATATTTGTTGTTAATACCGACCCATGCCAACTATACCGTGTATATTTACATACACAGAGAAACACAGTTCATCTAGTTTTAGGAATTGTCTTATTATTTCATCTTTTTCAACAAACATTATTATATAGACTCATTATAGTTTAGTAAAAAGTTAAATATTTATAAATCAATGTTAAATTACAACAATATGTACGTTCGTAGAAAATTGTTACTAGTAGTGCTTAAATGAATTACTTATTAAATGTTATATTAGACATAATATGTTAATGTTATATGTCGATTGAATCAAATACATAATTATGGCATTCATTAAATTGTTTAATTTTTACAATTATTCCGAAGCTATTGATCACATTGACTGGCCAGGACATGTAGTCTTGATAAACTAACGATCCTGACGACGCTGGGATTTACATATATTAGCGACAAGGGACTGATCTTGCGAACGTCGACCGTCTGTAGCGTTGATTATTATGAACATTTGAAACAGTACAGAAATACACATAACAGCATAACAAGGATCTGATTCATAGGATCTATGTTCGGAAGGCAATTGCAGCCTTTCAATCGTGTCGAAAATAAATTACTCACTTGAAAACAAAGGTAGGTAACTCCGTTCCACCTCGAGCCATCATACTACGCACAGATCGCTGTAGGTCTACACATCTCACCGTGCGTCTTAAGAGTTTGCTCGTAGCGGTTGGAATTCCTATAATTTTATTGTAAAATGATATTTTAGTTAAATATTTAAACCTACAAAATGGGGTAAGAAAGGACGAAATAATAATACTGCCTACAGAAGTGAAAACTCCAAAAAGATTGGAAGACGAAAATCTATCCCTACTTATATTATAAATGTGAATGTAAGTTTGTTACGCTTTCAAGCGAAAACTACTCGACCGGTCATCATGAAACTTTGTACACAAATTTTTTGAGGTACTAGAAGTAACATAGGATACTTTTATGAAAAAAAAATAGTATATAAAAAGCAAAGTATGTATGTTCCCTATGGACTTATAGACTCCGAAACGGCTGGACCGATTTCGATGAAATTTACAGGGATTGTCCAGATTTGCACATTGGTTTGATAGCGATCGGATCAACATAATTAGTGGTACCCAGGCGATGCCGGGGTGGGTCACCAGTAAATAAATAAGAAACAAAAATATATTCTAACAATATAATTCAAAATTGAATACACGAAACTGTTCCAAATTCAAATAAGTATGTTGCATGTCGAGCATGTCGTCTTCCAAATGTATAAAATGTTCCTCTTTCAAAAATCGCTTAACGTGGCTAAAGGAGTTTTCATTTCAAAATGAAAATCGGCTAACATTAATCGTTCGGCACAATATTGTAATACCTATCACACCTGGGGAGAAAAATAATAATATAAAGACACTTCAAAATCGGTCAATCTTTTTAGGCTATGGAAGCCAACAATGGAAATGATATTTACATTCATACATAAGCGAATACATGAGCGCGAAAAATATTTCCATCTTTCTGGGTCAGTCGGGTCAAAATGAATAATTAACGTCTTACACGTAGTACATGTATGCACGTAGCTTTTGAGGCAACGTCACATACGTTCGCACGACGCATTTTGCTGTTTCTTTTGTAGTATAAATGTTTGGCTTAATTGCCTAGATCAGAACTTTTCTTCGAGTACAATATAGTTGTCTTTAAGACAACAGTAAACAGCATAGCTTGTTCGCTTTGCATTTCTGACTACAACGAGCAATGATATTGGGCTCAGCAATGAATGTGCAAGATACGCACGTTAAAAATCGTATTCAGATATGACGAGCAAAGTATTTTTCTTATAATTTTAATTAATCATATTTAATCTTCGGAAATCAAATATGTTTTCTTCCATCCATAACCAAAATCCACTAAACTTTTTTATTAAACTTTAAATCTGCTGATGGTACTTTTAGAATGGTTATTTGTTTAATATAAAAACAAAATACGATATTTCACAGATTAAACAAATATTTTTTGGAACGCGCCCAGCATGCAGACTGTAAATTATTAGTATGTAAAAAATGTAATGATGAAATAGCATTCGTTGGTTTGAGTTTATCTTGAAAGAGTTTTAACGCACGGGAATGGTGTAGGCATATTGCCAAGACTCGCGGTATTAATTTTTAAACTAAAATAATGCAATACATTGGAATTAGGTCGTGTGGCAGTCGAAGGACTTTGAATTTTTTTTGTCGTTTAATCATAAATCCATGACTGTGTAATTTTTTTGAGACGCAAATGGAACGTGCAGTATCAGAATTATAAGTGGACGTGTTCTGAGTACTTCTTAAGACAGTGGCTTACTAAATCTTTCTTTATAAAGAATACAATTATCATATATTTGAAGCGATTGTTCAACAAACTAACTGACTAATTAAGTGACTATGGCTATGAGTCCATTAAGTAGTTGTGCGTAAAAAGCATAGTCACTTTTTAGTTGAAGCCTTCTTATGTTTCCTGTTATTAAATATTGAAACAGTTACGCAAAAGAATCAACAACAACTTCAAGAAAGTCATTCAACATTAACTAAAATTGTCGTAATACGTAATACTGTAACGAACGGCGGATTGGCTGTAAGCGGCGAATGTTTAGTAAGGAGACTACGCTCTTTTTGTTCCAACGATGATTATTTTATTTAACACTAGCTGTTTCCCGCAACTTCGTCCGCATTGAATTTACTCCCACCTACTATGGTTTAACGTGAGTAAAGAGGTTTACACTTCAAATATTAAAATGTTTGTTATTATGCTACTTAAGGCAACCTTTGTGACATTGCAGGTAGTGGGCGGCGCTTTCGATACGGCGCCGCGTAGTTATTAAATATTTTGCTTAAATTAAATTAGCCTATTTGAATCCTTATAATATTAGCTATCTTCCAGTACAAGTCCCATCCGAATCGATTCAGTCGTTTCGGAGATTACCCGGAACAAACAGACAGACAGACAAAATTTCAAAAATTGTATTTTCGTTATAAGTACCGTATGTACATCATGTGTATTGAATATGGCAATGTTATTTTGTTATTACATACAGACACTTCAATTTTATTTATCAGTATAGAGTATAGATGTACAAAAATAACCAGAGCTTTGTTAATTCGTATCTGCGCACCTTATTTACCGATTTTTTGATGTTTTTTATTCGATAGGTTGTGCTTGTCATTTTTATCGAAACCTGACAAGTACTTTTTGAGTAATTCTATTAAGAATTATATATTATTAAATGCGCACCGAAAAGTCGGTTAAAAATAGGATAGTTTTGCTCTCTTGGCTTCCGTGAGAATATAGGACTTACATTAAAATGATGTATGAAAAAATTGTAGTTCTTTAAATATGCTGATTTCCCGATGTTATACTCGTATATCTATCTTCTATGGTTGTCTCACTATAACCATTTTAATATTATGAAACATAAATTAAAACGCATTCGCCGCTTATTACCCTATTATTCGTGTTCGGTAATGATCCTCATCCATTTTAATGTGTTAATTATCAAGATAATTAAATATAGATTATGATTGCCTTTGAACGATATCATTCTGAATAGTTTAAAAGCTATCAAAAGATTAAAAATACGCACAGCGGAAAAATGCAATAACAGGTAACAAAGAAAACGACAATTTTGCTTTCGAGGTTTCAACTATGTGTCTCAGCGCACATTTCCTTTTTTCCAATTATATAAGCTTGCCGTCAATTTTGATAATATGCAAATATGTTTATACTATTAACATTTTTGTACATATACATACAAAAAACATAGCGAAAGGAACTCCGTTCCAACTGGTCATAAGACACCTCTCTCTTTTTGTACTTTTTTATTTTATCGGGATTTTTATATTTATATTCAATATTATTTAGATACAGATAGTATTAAAGTATTGCTTGAATGAACTCTTGCAGGATTCATTTATTCTTTAACAAGCCAACAAACACGTAACTAGAGTCCTTGGCAATGTGTGTTGAATTTAATTATAGCCGCTAGCATATCCGTATTCAAAATCACATGAAAGTTGGCATGTGGCCGATTGAGCGCCGCTGCAACTATTGTTAAAATTAGTTACTAATATTGAGAACCCGCTAAGATCTTTGGTAATCATACAAGAAGAAGTCATTTTACAAGTATTAATCATGCGTGATGGCATTATAATTAAGTAAATAAATATGCGCTCAAACCCGTAACCCAGAGGGGTAGGCAGCGATCATGGATATCCATTTGCCGCGATCCAGGCACACCTCTCGCGTCTTCCACATTCATACACCTCCGCATGCAAGCTCGTCGATTATCGATATTAGTTTTCCAAGGGCGTCCCCTACCAACAATTCCACTTACTTTGCAACATAAATTTGTTTTGTTAATCATCCTAAAGAGATTGAACAGCCACGGGGATACACACTACACAGTCCTGTCTTACACCTTTATAGATGCTAAACCAGTTTGAGTAGGCCCTGGTTAATCCTTACACAAGCATAAGAATCTTTATAAAGAGACTTTAACGCTTGTATTAGATCACTGTTTAATCCAAACTCAACCAAGGTTGACCAGATCATCTCTTTTAACTTTATCATATGCCTTTCTAAGTCTACAAGGGCGCAGAAAACTTTTTGGTTTGTAGCCAAAAACTTTTCTATGATTAGACGTAAATTAATTGATCAATTAATTGCTTAAATAAAGGCCATTAAGAATTCGGTGGCCTATGCAGTCCCTTATAAATCCATGAGATGATTTAATTAAACATATTCAAGTGCCATTATTCGACCGATTGTTCGATATTTGTATATATATATATATACATACTAGCGGTTTCACTCTCTGTACAATTTAATTTAACCAACTTTTATCCAGCCTATGATAAGCCCTATTTAATATGGTTGATCATATAGATCTGAGGTCAACTACATTGAATAACATTACATTGTTAAATTCTCCTCGCTTTTTCTATTTGCTAGCATCCGGAGAGTCAAGAATAATTGGGCTGTCAAAGTCAAAAATATTTTAGTTATATTTTGTATAGATATCGGTTTTAATTATCAGGAATTTTATTCAAGAAATTAGGGAATATGGGAATTCGCGGAATTGCTTTAAACTATTTAAGTCCCATCTAGAAAATAAAACTAACGTGAATACATTCACTCCCATTCCTAATTATAGTATAGCAGATCTTTTACTCATTAAAACCTCTCTCAACAATAGCTATTTCAAAAATTCGTGATCTATTACAAGAAAACTTATTTAATAATCCAGCTAAGCGGGCGTTTGAAGATAAAAATCATAAAGTAAATAAACACGTTCAAGTATGATCAAATCTAGAATGTAGCGTCGTCGTAACACTGAACATCGTATAACCTTATAACACTTTTGAACTATGTTTCTTCGATATTATCACTGTTTTTCCTATATTTTTGATACACGGAAAAACTTTAATGTTTTTCTTGCTTACGTGACTGCATGACGTTTGATTGTGATCGACGATTGACAATGACGCCATGGAAGCCAACTTTAGAAGTATACGTCATTAAGACCGCTTCGCCAGTGTTATCTACTAAATTGGTTTATTAGTTTTAATTTAACGATTTACTGACGAAAGTAAAAAAATTATGGAGATTAATCCAATTTAAATATTTGTCTTTATATTTTTTATGTTAAATAAATTGATTTATTATTGGCAACATGTGCATAGCATCGCATCCAATCAAATCACTCGACTGCTGTTAATAATTTTCGATGTGTTGTCTATCTTGGGAAAATATTGACGTTTTTTCTATCCCTTTTCCGCAATACAGTTTTTCCATTTTACTCCACTCCTAAGTTTCATAGCGTGATATTAAATAGCCTAGCAAATGTCGTAATAGCTCAGCTTGTTAATACAAAAATAATTTTTAAAAGCCGATGAGTAGTTCCTAAGATTAGCGCGTTCAAACAAACAAGCTCTTACGCTTTATAATATTAATAATAAAATAAATAAAAATAAGTATATATATATATATATATATACGCCTACGTTGTATGGTACGCAATAACGCCTTCGATGGTTTCAAATACAACAAATGCCGTATGCGTCCAGCTCTCGTGCTTTGTCTTCATGACGACGATGAGAGAGCACGCTTTGAGACTTCTCTAGATTAGATAGGTAGTCTCGAAAATTACACAATGCAAGTTATTATTATACTGTAAATAATCAAGTAGTCATTTATGGTTAATGTCATTTGCTTCTTGGAGGAAATTAGGAGAGAATAGAAAACTATAGGTAATCTAGTCTATTGCTTAGTTTTATATTTTTAGGGTTGCATTCAATGATGATTATTTTACATCTTAAAGGGGTATTTTTATAACATCCCGTTATAGTAACATCCCGTTTTAGAGCGCTACTTCTTGGGGATGCTGTCAAGAAATTCTAATACTAAATATCTTTACCAAAACAAAACACGGTCTAACAAAAGACGCTCGTCCTCGGTTCGGGATGAAAATGTGTTGGTGTGTTATTCAAAACACTTTTCCATCACAAATATCTGTTATTATTACCATCAAAGAATTAAAATAGGTACAGTTGGTATAAATATTATGCGATTTTGTGAAAATAAAATGTTACCTACTTGTATCATTCCTTCATAGATAAAAGTAGACACATTTATCTACAAACCAGATTGTAATATAACGTGTAAATAAATTTCATGTATAACATCGATAAAACCGTTTATGGTACGTAGTCTTTGTGTTTCAGCCCGACATTTATATTAACGAATATAGCTGTCAGATAAAGAGTTATCCGTTATCTATTTGTTACCGCGCTTTTGGCCGTCCGTTTATTTTTTCACCACAGTGTGTCGTACGGCATGATAGTGTGTGTACACGCACCGGATACCATTCCGGCGACACGCGCTTGTGTCCGTTCGTTTTTTGTCCGTGAGCGCCGTCTATCTACGTTTATATGGATAATATTGACATGAGATTGTTAAAATCATTGTTTGTTAAGAATTCCATACTATGGGACAAAAGCCAAAAGTGCTAGAAAGAAAACAATCAACTTTATTTTCTTATGGTATCGCTGTTATAAAACTACTTATGTATATTTCTTCATGCAAAAATAATTATAAAGTTGTATTTCATTCTTCCAACTTCTCAAACAGAATGAATGTACCATATTCTTCCCTTATAAAAAGGTATACCTAAGATGTCCTTCTTACGTCTTTCTGTTTCATTTTGCTCTTTCTTGTGAAAAATTTATGCAAATATGAGTTTTGTTTTCTAATCGCGTGACTTAATCATTTTCATCTTCTTGACAACCCAAAACTCAACTGGCTCAGAGTACTTGAAGCTAACGTAAGTTCTGTAAAAAGAATTAGTACCCATGTTCACAAGGATTTCAATTAATCGATAGACCGTCGTACCGCTTAACAAAAATACGTCATTTATTTTTTCACCGAACGACGGACTGTCAACGAAAGGAAATTCTATATTAGTCGCAAGAGCGGTATTCGGTACATGTACACACATTTATTATAAGCCGTACGTATGCCAACCAGTGAATAAGGCTAAAGATTGTAGACGTCTACAATATTTCTAGGCTGTACAATCGTATTTTAATTTAAAATGCATCAATGATTCCTCCAAATTATAGATAAATAATTGTGTTAAAAATGACAAAGTCTATTCAAAGTTTTTCTTATCGAAGTTGCAATGGATCGGAAAATACGGATCCGGGTCACTAAAAATATATAGGTCAACAGAACAGTGCTCCCAGCACTATTCTACTGACCCAACAAACGTTGTTTAAAGTCCATGTCACTGGCCTTCGAAATGATGATATTTGTTTACGCCTATTTTTAAAATATCACATATCTATTATAACTATCTTAGTAATTGCAAATTATGGTTACGTTTTATCCTAATTTAACATTTTTTGCACCGTGTTTGTCACCTAACTTCTTCTAAACATCTCGACTGATTGGAATGAAATTTCGTCTGTATATTTCAATTGGTTCTTGAATGAAAAAAAAATGTCTAAGTTTTTTCTTATAACATTTATCAGTTAAAGTTATATCCAGAGAGAGATTAGGCAGAACAAACATACAACAAACAATTTTATAATATCATCCGTTATTTCAATCTTCAAAAAAATTGTATTCCTGATTTTATTACCTTTCATTCCATATATAATTTGAATTATTAACAATATATATATATATATATATATATATATATATATATATGTATATATATATATATGAATTGACGAATAAAACGTTCGAGCTGTCAGTCACTCTGACCAACTCAACTCCTCACTCTCAACTCGATGCTCAAGCGTAACGGCGAACCTGGTAGCTGTCATTACATTACGACGAGTGACGGCAATCGGGTTGCATCGTGGATACGCGCTACGTGTTTGGTGGAGTGTCGATACATGAAGCCAGTCTACTTACTGTACTATCTATCCAATATTATATTTTGTAATGTCCTAATGTATTTCATTACGTGTCAATCTCCTTACCCTAACGCCCGACGCCCGAGCTATTCAAAAAACGTTTCTATATATTCATATTTAAAATAATAAAATTTAATAAAAAATAAAAATACACCCAGAAAAACGCGAACGTGAGTAAAGCCGTTTCATAGAAAGTTTATCGATAATGTCTCACGATAGTTTTAATAAAATTTAAATAACGAATATCAATATACGATGTTTGTTTTATGTGCTTTAAGCAACAATTTTGTCATTATATGAAATTAATCCTATAATATATCATTCATTGGATTTGGTCGGACAAAATTTGGCAGCGTTCATGGTACTGCCATATTAAGAAGTAATTTAAATTTATGTTCAACAGAGCTTAAGCTGTAAAATTGTTATTAATAAAGAATGGTCTACCCGGAGTTACTTCCAAAACATTGTTGGTACCACATTTATTTTTTGAAAGTATTCGTTCTTTTTACATTATTCTTACGGTATTAGATGATATGCTTAAAATTTCTATTACTGAAAAAATCAGCTTTGCTAAAATGAGTTAACACTTATAAAATAATTAATTAATGACGAGAATAAGAGTATAGTTATGCGTGGGAATGAATGTATCGAAGTGATAGTGACGATCCAGCGGGAAAGCCCAGCTCCCAGTCTCCCAGCCCCCCAGCGACCGCAGTCGCGTCGAGCGCCCGTGCTGACGCCACGCCGCGTTGCGTCGCTGCCTCCCGAAAATCGATATTATCGTACCGCCGCACATATACGATTTTATTGCCAAACGTAAACATTTTATGGCTGTTTAAAAAGTTTTACTGTGACGTTCCTTAATACCTCATTGTAATTCGCCACATCCCTATTCTGATACATTTTATCGCTAACATCTGTGACACTTTTAATTTAGTCGGTAAACACAACGCGAATATCTCTGCCAGCTGTTACCATATTATATGAAACTTTTTATTGTAAAAAGTTTACATTACAATGAACTCAAATTTATTTCCAGTGTTGAGAATTGTTGAAATAGATATATAAATAAAATAAAAATAATGAAAAGTAATATTGTAACGAACACATGCAGTTACGTGTTCGTCGCAAGAGTTAAATGTCGGGCGCGTATAGCATCCAGCTCTTTAATAAATTGCTTAAAATATGCTTCAGATCTGAGTTCAGTATAAACTGACTAGTGAAGGTCGTGGTTTGCGTAGAGGCGACGCGCCAGGGAAGTTGGCAAGCGACGCGCGCGTGTCGCGTGACGCGGCGACTTTTCCGTGAGCCTTGCGCGTCCGCCGCTGTCAGTCACCACCGGCAAGGCTCGAGGATATGCCCGTGTTATGGATTACCAATGCGTGGTTGTCTATACGGTTATCAATATTGCACCGCCGCGTCTCACAGGTCAAGCCGCTGATCTATCCAATGGCTGCATCACCTGGTTTAAAAATAAGTTAAAAAGGTTAGTTTACGTTCTTTTAAAGAAAATAAATTTAACAATCTAAGACATATTAGTCTTTAGAATTTCAGAAGATTCCTCACTACTTTAGGCTATACATAATAATAATAATACTAAATATTATAACACAATTATTTCATTCACGAATTAATAATCAACAATCAAATTATATCGCTTAAAATCTAATAATGAAATAAAATTGATTACATTACATTTACACATACACATTAGTTGAAAATCTGCACATATCTTTAAACATGTTGTAGCTATGAGAAAATTTATCTTAATTAAACAAATAATAATTAATTTCGAAAAGCAATAGTATATATACACTCACGCCCCTAAACCAGCGGTGTAGGCAGAGATTACGGAATTCCATTTGTAACGCTCCTGGCACACCTCTCTCGAGTCTTCCACAAGCAATAGTACTTTAGCAATAAGCATTTAAAACTCGCAGAAAAACGATGACGCAACTTAAATCTTGACAGTTTGAATTGTTAGACGCTGCTATTTATTTTTTGTTTCGCAAACAAGCCAGCAGGTTAACCTGTCCATTGAAAGTCACCGTTTCCCATAGGCATCTGCTATGTAACTGCAGCGGTAGCTAATGAGTTAAACGCATCTGGTATTGCCTACCCTTCTATTTTTGAAGAGAGGACGAAAAAAAAGATTTTTCCTGTTTCAATAAATCCCCTTTTCCATCAAAACCTCCATTTTTCCACTATTTTCTCGCGAAGAAAGAGTACTTAGATTTGACCTCCGGCACCTCACTAGTTATCCGGAGCAAAGATTACTTCTACTTCAAGCTTGAAAGGTCATAGAATTTCACCGGTCGATTTAGCCCATTTACCACTGTTATAAATGCGATTAACTACTAAATGAGTATAAAATCATCGTGATTTTGTTTTCACTTTAACCATTAATTAGCGATAACCAAATAAAACAAAGACACATTGTTACCGAGACATCACTATGTAAACGAGATAGTATATTACTATCTCGGTTACATAGTGATATGACTTTTATATGGAAATTTAAAGAAAAAGATATGAAAGTAAATTTGGTTTTAAAAAAAAACCTTGGTTAAGTCACAGTGCAAGCTTGCGTACGTTTATATAAAAATAATAGAAAGCCTCGCATTGACATTTACTGCTTGTTTTTTACACGAAGATTTTTCTGAAATCTCAGGACTAGTTTTGCTAATAGCTTATATATGTCAAGATTTTTATGTTTGTAATGAATGGTTTCCTTTTTTGTTTTCAGAGCGGTAGCATTATATCTTGAATCGCTTAAACTAACGCCAGGTAACGGATTTGTACAAGGTAATTTAGCTTGCGTCTATTATAAACAGGGTCTTATAGACCTGGCAATTGATACCTACAAGCGAGCAATAGAGCTTCAACCTAATTTTCCTGATGCCTACTGCAATCTCGCTAATGCACTAAAAGAGAAAGGGCTTGTTGCTGAGGCAGAAGATTGTTATAACGCAGCTTTGCGTTTATGTCCATCGCACGTTGATACTTTGAATAATCTTGGGAATGTGAAGAGGGAACAGGGCAAAGTTGAAGAGGCAACTGTCTTGTACATGAAAGCATTAGAAGTTTTTCCTAATTTTGCTGCCACACACAGCAATTTAGCATCTTTATTACAACAACAAGGTCAGTTTTTTTTAATGTAAGCCATTGTTAGTTTTTGATCGAATTAGATCGATTTTGATAAAATGCACCGCAACCAGTTAAATAGTAAAGCTAATCAAGTGGTAGCTGTAATAGTGAGCGTAACACGTAATATCAGTTTTATTTTCAGTTTCATAGTATTATTGAAACAAAATAATCACAAAATTCACCTTTTCAGGTAAACTGCATGAGGCATTGATGCATTACAGTCAAGCTATAAACATACAACCAAAATTTGCTGATGCATATAGTAATATGGGAAATACTTTAAGGGAACTACAAGATGTAGCAGGAGCGTTAGTATGTTTTAAAAAGGCTATTGAACTGAATCCTACATTTGCAGACGCACATTGCAACTTAGGAAGTATTTTAAAAGATATGGGTAAAATAACGGAAGCTATTACATGTTATGAAAATGCTTTAAAAATAAAACCAGACTTTCCTGATGCGTACTGTAATTTAACACATTGTTTCCAATTAATATGCAATTGGGACTGCTATGATGAACGAATGAAAAACATAATAGCAATTGTAGAAGAGCAATTATTTTCTGAAAAGCTACCATCAATTCATCCTCATCATTCCATTCTTTATCCGTTATCAAACAGAGCAAGAAAGGAAATTGCAAAGAGACATGCTAATTTATATGTTGAAAAAGTAAAAATGGTCAACAATGTAACTTTTAGTTATAGCGTAAGATTCGATCGATTACGTATTGGTTATGTGAGTAGCGATTTTGGAAATCATCCTACATCACATCTTATGCAATCTATACCAGGATTTCATGATAAATCTAAATTCGAAATATTTTGCTATGCTTTAAATTCAGATGATGGAACGACATTCCGAAAGAAAATAGCCCAAGAATCAGAACATTTTGTTGATTTATCACAAGCAACGTGTAATTTGGAAGCAGCAAAAAAAATAAATGATGATAACATTCAAATTTTAATTAATATGAATGGTTATACTAAGGGAGCACGAAACGAAATTTTTGCTTTAAAACCTGCGCCGATTCAAGTTATGTGGCTTGGTTATCCCGGTACAAGTGGAGCCGATTACATGGACTACGTTATAACTGATGAAACGTCGTGTCCTATATCATCCTTAAACGATTTTAGTGAACAATTCGCCTACATGCCGCATACTTATTTTATCGGTGATCATAAGCAAATGTTTCCGCACTTAAAAAAACAATACAAAGTAAAAATTACTAATGATAAAACAACTAATGACAATGAAGAAATAATAAATGTACCAGAGAATGTCGACGTCAAGCAAATGTTTCTTGTAAAGGAAGAGAAGCAGTGTATAAAATTCGAAGACTTACAACCAATAAACGTAGTAGAAAATTTTTTATACATTCCGAGTCACGTATCGAAATTAAAAATAAATCCAGCACTAGATAAGGTATATGATAAACCAAATTATTTTTACTTTGTTAATTCTAAGTGCTTAATTTATATTTGTGTTCCAGATCTCTGTAGATAGTGCAATAATTTACAATGGTATATCAACATATTCTAGTAACGTGAAGAAGGGATCAGGGGAGGAAATTGTTGACAATATAATATTTACTTCAAGGGAGCATTATGGACTTCCGCGTGATGCGATAGTTTATTGTAATTTTAATCAGTTATATAAGACTGACCCCAAGATTTTAGAGACGTGGGTTGAAATACTGAAATCGGTGCCAAATAGCGTTCTATGGCTGTTAAGCTTTCCACCTGCTGGTGAACCAAATGTCTTAAATTATGTACAGAGCTTAGGTAAGGACACTACGCGTAATTACATTCCTTTTGTTTAATTATTTAAAAATCTAGTACATTCTACTTTGATATTTTGTAGGGTTGTCACCCAGACGTGTGATATTTTCTAAAATAGCATGTAAGGAAGAACATGTTCGGAGGGGTCAATTAGCTGATGTATGTTTAGATACACCTTTGTGTAACGGGCACACAACAGCTATGGACATTCTGTGGGCGGGTACGCCAATAGTTACGTTACCTGGAATGACATTAGCATCACGGTATGTACTCGGTACTATTGAGGCATACATTTAGAGCTCACTATATTTCTATATCAACTAGGTTGTAGAGTAATAATTCAATGTTTATCTGGCGTTTTTATCATGTATTTAAGAAAATTGGCCACTTACGCTTCTCAACACCATGTTTTAGAGTTGCTGCTTCACTCTTAAGAACCCTTAAATGTCCTGAACTTATTGCCAAAGACAGGAATAATTACGTGGATATTGCAGTCAATCTTGGCAGAAAAAGAGAATAGTAAGTGATTTATTAATTTATTTACTTAATCTTCAGTTCCAACTAAGCTCTTAATCATTTATTATTCTTAAATATATTCCTAAATCTGCTAGGCGAACATCTTCGCATTTTCAAGGTTTAGCCGTTGAAAGGTTTTTCATATATTTTGAAAAAGTTAGTTTCCGTGTCTCTGTCATCATGGAATAATCCTCAACAAATGCTGTGCATGTATATGTGTATATGTGTGGTTAACCCAGATATATATTTATACTGCTATACGTCTCTATATTTATACTGTGCCAGGGGGGAAGGCAGAGATTTCCATTTGGCGCGATCCTGGCACACCTCTCTCACTTCTTCTGTGAGCTAATAAAGCCACAACCACTGTCTAAGATAACACCTAGGCATTGATTTCATTTAAAATTATTCATGACTTAACGAATTATACGGCAACTTGGAACTACTGATGGTAGCCACTTTGGACCACTTTGGGAAAACCTATATATATGGAAAGCCCATTTAGTAGATTTACTTAAATAGGAACTAAATCTATTGTTCGATTTGTTAGTATTTATACGATTTTTTGCCGTTTGTATATATATTTATCGTATAATATTTATAAGTCCTGAATGAAACGAATGGTTTACTAATCAAGTCATTCAATAAAAGACATTAGCAGTTCAGCAATTTTTATTATATTTGTTTTAATTTTTTAGGATTTATTTGCTTGGACATTAAATGATTTTTTTCAGTCGAAGATATATCAGAGCGAAGGTTGCAGATGCTCGTTTACATAGCACTTTATTTGATTGTAAACATTATACTAGTGGATTGGAATCATTATACATGGAAATGTGGGAGTTACATAAAAACGGAAAGAGGCCAAATAATTTAAAAGCATTCCAATGAGTAATGATAAGAAACCGAGCATTGTACTTCTTCAATTTAAATCAAGGTATTTATAATTTATGTAAGACTTGTCTATGTCAAAAGCCTTTTTTGCTCAGTGTTAACTCCGAGCGTGATTTATGAGAAAATTGCGCTTGACCGCGATTTTAAAAATGATATTATAATTTTACCCATACATATTTTTAGAATGAAGAAGAATTAAATTTATCGCAGCTAAATACGCCCTTTCTCTATAACACTCAGAAACTAGCAATAACGATATATATATATATATATATATATATATATATATATATATATATATATATATATATATCTATATATATATATATATATATATATATATATCTATATATATATATATATATATATATCTATATATATATATATCGTTGATAAGAAATGCTATTTTTGAGAACGAGCGATATTAAGCTTAGAGAAAACTTTCAACAACTCACATTCGAATCTATTAGAAAAATTATATCCTCATCTGTATGTGTATTTTTATATAAGTGAACACTGTCTACACCTGTCAATAAATATTGAACAAGTCCCAGCTCATCTTTAGTTTGCATTAGCAGCAATGGTTTGTAGTCGCTATTTTCGAACACTAATTTCGCAAACCACAAAATTGTTTGATAATTTTTTGAACCAAGAAGTCTGTCGTTACACCAATGTTCATAAAGTTCATCTCACGGTATCGATATTGTCGACATCTTACCTTATACTCTTTTTTTTCAGATTTTAATCTCATCAGGGTTAAAACATGCAAGTATACTGGCCATTTTAATGGAGCACCGTTCAGATACGTCCATTAAAATAAAAAAATATGTAATTTGTTTTTGTTTGTGTTGTATGCATTTTATTATAGATAAATGAACTGCAAATGGAAACAATACATTTATCTTTTAATTAAATATTTACTTATTATATTTGTGATGTTATATTATGTGCACTGATATACATTGTAATTATGAAACATGGGATTTCGTAGCGAAATAAAATAACACATCCTGAAAAATTGCTTTATTTTTCCTTCAGAACTTTACATTTTATTTATTAGTCATAAGTATACAGATAAATATCTATAGTGTAGCTAATAGTTATAAAATATAAAACCCATTCACATTCTTGGTAAAAGTACTTATAAATAGAGATATTAAGAGCTGAGCAAAACAAAACAAATCGCGTAAATTAACTTCTCTTAGTAACACGACCATATCCTTCATGGAAGTAATTAAAATGCTGTAATGAAGTAATTAAAAACATTATTATTTAATCTTTTAAAAAAGAGTTAATATAAATACAATTAAATACATAGAAAATGTAAATATATGTAAAACTGCGTTTGGTATTAAAATTGTGTGGGTTAACGTATAAATTTATTATTATTAATTAAATAAAATATTTAGTAATTTAAATTTGTTTCGTTCTTTCCTTGATGGATATGTGCGCTGACAAGTTATAATCAGCAATAAAAATAGCTCGCTTCTTGAAGGTATACCAAACGTGCACAGCTGTTGTGCGGAAATTTAATTTAAACCTTAAAGAGGGGTGTATTATTAATAATAATTGGATAGTGTCATTTCAAAGAAAGCATTTATCACTGTCTATCACTTTATACTTTCATTATTTCAAGACGGTTCGTCAATCCCGCTGTTATCTTACCACCGACATCGTTTTTATATCCATTCATCTATTTCATACTACTATATAATATGATCATACCTTAAATATACTATATCATACTACTTTATACTATTAATAATTTTTCTTGGTGTATATAAATTATCATATGAGGTAACGTTTCGTTTGTAATAATATATCTGTTTTAATAATGTATATAACAAATAACTGACACGTACATAATTATGATAAGCCTCTCTTGATCTCTATGCGATTAATATTTTTTTTATTATATATATATATATTTAGAATCCAGAGAATGCGCAAATTTAAAAGAGATTTCATTGAAAACCATTCAATGAAATTTGAGTTATTTAAAGCCATAAAAATAATAAAAAAACAACCATTTATGCCGAGTAAATCTTTGTGCTCTTTAATTAATCTAGAAATCTATGCTTTTTCTACGTTTGTTGCAATACCTTTCAATTTAAAAGTACTATACAATAATTGAGCCATTTATTTAGAATAGAGTTTGTTATTATGGAAAAGTGAAGCAAAACGATGCGCTATTTCAATGAAAAAGTATAGAATGCATGACATTATGTGAGGTAAACGAATTTAAAATTGAGTTTTATTTAATATTACCACTATATACAATTATAGTAATAATAATAGATAATTCGGTCGATACCTGGCCCACTCTGCAGTCTTTCCAGCGCTACTATGTCAGTTCGAGTACAAGGTCGAGACGAAACCCATTCAACTGCAGCGCAGTGTTAGGCAGGGTAATGCTATTTCTCCGAAACTCTTCACCGCAGTGTTGGAACACGTCTTGAAGGTCCTGGACTGGAAAGGAGTTGGCGTCAACAACGAGTACATCTCCCACCTTCGATTTGCCTATGACATTGTAGCCATAGCTTAAGCCATGCAAGAAGTCGGTAAAATTCTCGATGACCTCAACAGTACCTCGGAACGAACGGGTATTAAAAGAAACATGGATAAGTCGAAAGCTATGTCGAACATCCATGTTTTACCCATTCTAATAATCATTGAGGACCGCACTCTCGAATTTCTCGACGAGTATATCCACCTGGGACAAACTGTCCAGTTAGATATGTCCAACTACGAGAAGAAGGTCAATTGCCAAATCCGACTCAGGTGGGCAGCGTTCGAGAAGTTTCGAGATATCTTCTCGTCTCAACACTTATCGCAGTATCTCAAGACGAAAGTCTTTGAGCAGTGTGTGTTGCCATCGATTACATAGACACATGGGCTCCATTAGACGGCTAAAGGTACTTAAAGGGCGATAGAGAGGACAACGCTCGGAGTTTCTCTGAAAAATATTTGAATATCAAAAATGATGTGATCCGCAGTAAAACAAAAGCAACCGACATTGCTCGAAGAATTGCAAACCTTAAGTGATGTGGCTGGACACATTGCTCGCAGAATGGATGATCGAGGCAGCCGAAAAGTTCTGGAATGACGGCCACGTACAGAACGACACAGGGTGGTAGCCGCCCCACAAGATGGACCGATGATCTGGTTGCGGTGCAGTCTACTGGATGAGGGCAGCAGGAGACCGATGTTTCTTGCGATCAATAGGGGAGGCCTATATCCATCAGTGGACGACCTTTGGTTGAAAAGAAATCAGATAATGGTTAATAAATTGATGGCGAACTTAATTACACAATTAGTTAATGGATGTGCAGGATTCTTAGGAACTTACAAATTTATTCATAACATTCTTGTGATTAATATTTATAGCTGTAATAATTATATGTTTTTGTATGTTATTAAGTAAATTAAGTGGATTTGATTTCGGAAAATATTTAAAATACCTGAAAAGTGGTTTACCGCAACTACTGATCCATAAACGATGAAGATGCTTATCTACCTTGCTTATTTCTATATCAATCTAGCTTCCCTATATATTTTGTCTCTTTACAAATACTCTCAAAAAATTCTATTAAAAGTATAAAAAAAAAATTCTGTAGTCAACAGTATCTAAGCTATTAAGAGTGAATCAAATTTGAATCAAGTAAATCCTTGAGTCTATTATTTGAACCTGTACGGTACGCGACATCCGATAACGAGCGAACAAATACAACCTCTATAAAATGAACTACAAACGTTAAATTTTTTTAGTAAGTGTATAATATATAATTATTTTAAATTGTGTATAATTAGCTTTTCGGAACATCTATAGTATCATAATTTAATCGTCGATTGGACTTATATCTATGAATTTTATTGCAATCACAAGAAAATTCTTGTTAAATTATTTAACATTTTTGTATCGTAATTATGAACGATGGCAATTTAGTTTGTTGTACTTTTCCTTAAGATCTATTAATTTTCATTTCCTGAGGAGTGTAATCTAATACAAATAAAAACATGCAATCTTACTTTGACTATTAATAACTTTCTAGCGTCTCTTACAAAACGTAAAACTAATACCAACAGTGACATCACCATTAAGGTATTAAAATTACAATAAAACAAAAACTACAATTTAAATCAATCCTTAATATTAATTTTAAATAGATCACTCCTCAGTTCTTGTAATATATCATCTAAGATAAATGGAATTCTAAATTTTACCTTTTAAAATCTATTTATATAAAATATTATCCGTGAACATTATAGAACTAAGTACATTTAAGGCATCTCCTCAAAATTGTTTTTATTTTTAATATTTCATTTATATAAGAAATTGTCATTTCATTAACATTAAATGTTCACAATAAGGTCTCTTTTGACCTCATGACTAGCGTACATATTTCATAATTATTATATTTTTTTGTATTTTTTATTGCTTTTGGAAACATTGGTGTATACTTAGGCTTCAATTTAATTGGCGAATTATATCCTAATCACGTTGAAAACTAATTTACACAATAATTGGAAGTTATTAATTGTTATTGTAAATACTTTCACATATAAATCGTAAATCAAAATACAACTAATATGGGATATGATTCAAAAGAAAATAACTCATTTCAATATTTATCACAAAAAATACATTAAAACGTTATTTGCTTAAATGTGCACACATCTATGAATATATTTTATTCAATAAATAGCTAAAGAAATATCTTACATCTATTTGTTTCGCTCTTAGTTACTAATCATTAAATCATTATTTTAGAATTTCGTTTCGGCGACATGCGTGTGAGGCTGCGACGTAATATATCTACGTTAAAATGCTCTCGGCGATTATTATCTAAAACCTTATTATTAGTTTCTTAATATATAATTTAGAATATATCAATGAATTGCTTTAATAGTTAAGCGTGAGTACACTTATAATAGAGTGCAAATATTATGCTGTAAAATCATTTATCATATTCATTGTTAATCATAAGTCATTCTATAATTAACATTTCTATACTTTTGTTTCTTTCGGAATGAACTTTGGAAAGGAACAAAATTACTAAAACATCAGAATACGAATACGATTTTTTTGGAGGTATAAAGCAAACTTTGACTTTATTTTAGTGAAAGCTTTTAATCAATAAAAACTTAAAGAATGCAATTATAGAGTTCAACTCATATTGCCTAGCAGCACTACGTTCGCGAATATTTGTCGTACTGCAATATGCTATTATGTATTGATTTGTTTATAGCAGTGATGTGGCAAGGCACGATAGCAGGCAGCGTCCTATAACGTCCTCTTGTCACGCGCACACAGTAGCTGTATTTATTATACCGGCGTTGCGCATGTCCATACATAGCACCGCGCGCCAATGTGAGTTGAACTATCTATGCAATACTTTACTACATTATAACAATCCACATAACACTGGTATTTAAAAATCCATAACATTTTAACTTTCGTAACGAAACATTAGTTGCTCTAAAATCGATATAACGGTATAAATGTACCTCAGTTCTCTTTCAGTATCTTAACTTGTACTACAATTTTATTTTTCGGTATCATATTTTCATTTCTAGCGTCACTAATTTAAATACTCTCTTTAATATATATTGTAAAACTTCTAACAAACACAACGATATTTCTAGCACTATATTTGGTGTTCAATGGAATGGCAGTGTATTTATTCACTAATTAGTATTGTCTAAATAAATAACTGACTTAAACCTTGATAAAATTGTACTCTTACGAAACCCGCATTCATAAAGAACTATCGTAGCTGATGACAGGAGCGCTGCACATCAGATAATGAGGGTACAAGCTGTTACGATGGGAACGACAAATTCCTCTTCTTATATTCATGAAGTTAACTTCACGTAATATAAGAATTCTCGAGAATTTACTTCCCAGTCTAACAGCATTCATATTATAGTTCTAATGCTCAATAGGTTGCAACCACTACAAGAGCTAAGTTAAATACACTAGCTAGCAAAATAAGCTAATTTATCTAGTTTTAGGAAAGCGTTGCATTTGCTACTGTGCGAATCTAATCTAATGTAAACAAACGCAATATTTGAAGATAGAAATACTAATAATGTAGTATTTTCTAATACTGTCCATTCTAAATAGCAACGCTTAGTTCTACACGTTCTGTATTGATAGTTTCAGTCCTCTTATTCTAAAACTACAAACTAAATGAAAACATAAAAAAACAGTTGTATTTTCAAATCTCTCAGTCGGATGATTCTTTAAAAGTGTTTATATTTCTTTCAAATGACTTTCAGACACGCTTACGTTTCTATCGTTTGTATCGTGTTTAATACGAATGAGTGTCTTTAAAACTGTACTTTGTGCCAATATTGTATGTGCAGAACCTTTGTGAGTTCGGCATCGCAAAATATTTGAATATTGATATTAATTACTTAAACAGTATTAGTTTTGAGGTTAATTCCTTACGGACGAAGAATTTAGTATTACAATAACATTTTTTTGCGAATAGAAATTTAAATAGAAACACATTTTAAGCCACCAAACAATTAAAATGATAACGTTAATGCAATGAGTCAAAGGTATAATCTAATATAGGTACAAAAATTAGCTATAACCGAAGACTTTTATAATTGCATGCATAATTTTAAACAAATAATAAATGTACATACTCGTTGTTATAGCACTAAGATTATTAAATTAAGATGTATCGAAAATACATGGAAATGTATATTTATAAATGTAGATATTTTAATTAAAACGTAATAACACAACAATTAAAAATAAGTATACTATTTTAAAATGTTAAAACATAAAAACTAGAAGTAAATTAAATGAATTCACATGCATTGATTGTTTTAAAGCGTTTACTAACAGCTTAATCCATACGTATTTTATAAGAAACAAATTTATATCAGGAAGCTTGTTAAAAAAATGTTACAATAATAAGAATAATCTGTTTCGAAGTAAAATAAATTTCTAACATTACGTTACAACAATGACAACAAACTTCGCAAACAATAAACAACCGGCTAACTTTTAAGATGTTGTGAATAGAAAACTAACTAAACGTAAATTGATAAGCTGAAACAGTTGAGCATCAGATGTATGGTACAAAGTTTATTCTTAACATGACCCACTTACTTTTACCACAAAAATTATATTAATTTGAAACCATTATATCCGACAGGAAGCAAAAAAGATGCAAAAACGTTTTACATTTGTATTTCTTGTTATATATCTTCAATTTTGTAAACAAAAGTAAACTACTATACTAAATTCGATTACTAAAATTACCAATCATTGATATTTGTTTTAAATCAGAAAATTTGTTTCAAATTATTATATTCTTGACCGAGGTGGAAAAATAAGTGGATATGTAAAATTCCCCTCTATTTATCCTCTTCCAGAAGAACCAAATCGTCAGCCACGACGTCTGATACATGTAGGTATATGATCCAATACATAAGATTAAAGCAAACGAAACAAACTGGGAACACGATGCGGGAGTATTTGTCGATGTCTGATGGCGTCATTCCCAGAAGTTTGCTTATATCCTGGAAGAAGATGGGTTAAAATGTTACTTTCTTATTATGCATACAATTATGTTCGCATCACAAGGCTATTTTATATTATACTTGTGATAATACAATAAAATATATAGATATGAACTGATAATACGCTAGAGTTAAATCTGACAACTTGTAGATTTAATAAATATATTATATCTATATCATATAATAATGTAGTTAAAACTTAAAAAATAATTATAAGAATTCATGTACACCGTGAAAATAAAGCGTAAGAATACATTCGAGCGCGCAATGCTAATACACCGCTGGCACATTTTTATAACTTAGAAATAAATGTGTTTATTTTGAATGAAGTTTTTTTACCTTGCCAGGGTGGAGAATATGCGGGGGTGGACCTGGATTATCTTCTTCGTTAGCTCTGCCTCCGTTGATTGTATTCTCTAACGTACCGCCTTTCGAATGTACTTTGGGATCGTGGACTTTAAAACGGACCTCCTGAAATTATTTTACAAATGTATTAACGGTAATTCTCGTTACATTTAACAGTCGATTGTATGTACTTACCGATGTCCGTCCTGGTGGACATCTCATTGTGCTCATTTTAGACAGCGTATGTGGATCCCCAACAGGTGGACAGTCAACGGGTAATTTTTTTTCTGAAGCAATTTTTTGTATTGCAACAAATCTTTGCTTTCTCATTTGTATTCTTTTTGCCATATATCCCACGGTAGCATATTCTACAAATAATGAGAGTGTCGTATATAATAACACATTATATTCTACTACGATTCTAAATACATGTAATAGTACGAGTACCCAATAAGCGTTATGGACAACTTCGCTTTGCATGAAATATTACATGGTAATCAAATCAAAACCGCACTTGCAACTAGTCAAAAATCGCCTTGCATTGTAATAGTAGTAATCAATAACGAATAAATATTTACCTAGTAAACTTGCGAAGACCATAACGAAACACGTTCCCAGGTATACGTCGATTGACTTGACGTAAGAAATTTTCGGTAAAGCGGCATTAGTCGACGACATCAGCGTGGTCATTGTCAATACGGTGGTCACACCTAAAGCTACTCTAGCTGGAGTGGCATTACGATTCAACCAAAACGATACCCATGATATGATAACTATCAAACCAGAAGGAATATAGATTTGAATAAGATAATAGCCCATTGAGCGAACAAATTGTATTTCACAAGCTAATCTTGAATAATTTCCTGTAACATATTTATTACGTTAAAATATTCACAGTGCAAAAAGAATACAAATTGTTAAAAAATATTCTCAATAGAAAAGTTGTAACATTTTTTTCTTTTTTTTATAAATTATACTTCTATTAGCGAGTAGTACTATGATTAATTTTAAGTAATTGGGGTCTATTACCTAAATTTAAAGTACTGAGATACATTTTACACACCACTCTGTGTTTAGTGCAAAAGTACAAAAGCAGGATGTGAAAAGAATAGTGACTGTTTCTGTCCAGTGTTTCACGTATTAGAACAAGTATTATTTATCTCTCGTCGTAATAATTAAATCCCCCGAATTCAAATACCTGTTGTGAGTGAGATCTCCATTGCTCGCTGTCGATGGCCGAGCACCTTGAACTGCGGTAGCGACACCTCATTCGAAACACCCACAGAGTTGGGCCCCTCGTTCCATTTGTATCGGATGTCTCGCATGGTGTAGCCGACTGTGCGCACCGGACACATAAATAAAATAACCCCAGGCCCATTGCAATGGGTTTTGTGACTCGAGTCGTCATTCGGTCGGGGTTTGCTAGGTAATGGCGAAGATCGCATATCGCGCGTTTTCGTGCGATTGTTGTATTGTGTTTTAGCGTGTGTGCTTGTGCCGCGGTATCTACCATCCGCACACGGGCTGAGGGAGACGGGGTCGGTGGCGGAGCAACAGATGGATTGTGCTAGGACAGCGGGCTATGCGATTCGTTACCTGTGGTGAGCGTTACAACCGTAGCACGCTGCCGGTGACCGAGTACTCTGAACTGTGGTAGTTGCACTTCATTACTCATGCCGACGCTCGATAGCCCGTCTTTCCAATGGTATCGAATATCTCTCATTGTGTACCCGACTCCGGAGACATGCCAAACACACAAAACGCTATCACTTACGCTGAGAAGCTCCGCGCATCCCTCGCTAGCGCAGCCGCGGCACTCGCGGGAGTCGCGGGCGAGAAAAGCGAGAGAAAACGAGGACATATTTAGGTCTTACACCTCGAGCCGGCTCATAGTGGATGATAGAAAAATATAAGTCTACTTAGTTTACCTAATGAAATAAGAAAAGTGGATCGCGAAATGAAATTAGAAGTATGTTTTTTATAAATAAGTGCTTTATCCTTAAAGTAAAAGACTAGATACAAAAATAATATAAAAGCTTTTAAATGTGACATGCAAGTGCAGTAGATAATATTGCGGTGAGGAGCGAAGCAGCATTAGTAATGCGGGGTGAGAGAGTGTGGGTCAGCCGCTGGCAATGCACCCCGCATGCGGCGCGCCAGCAGCGATGGCCATCCCGCGGGCGCCGCCAAACCCCGCCTCCGTCGGCCCGCTCAGCTATCACAGCATCGATGTCGCAGAATCCTTTCTTTGGCTTTATGCTTGTGAGGATAAAGGCTTACTATTTTACGAGTCTGCCTTCTGCGGGTGCTGTATGCGAGAAGGAGACGTTCCAACTTATGACAACACGAGGGAAACCACCGCACGTGTCGACCATTAAATTGTACGCATGTGCTCACAGGTTATCCCTGAGTAGCATCTGTGATCAACAACAACTGTGTACAAACAAGTGATCACAACACAATATCATTAAGCCTAGTGATAAGTTTGCACTGTGACAATAATTAAATCAATGGTTGCTTTGAGTGAGCACACATACATATTTTCAAAATACTGTTCATTATTTTTCTATCATCGTAATAAATATGATATATATTTAGCTTATAAATTAGTATTATATAATACTAAACAATTTCAACTCGTGTATTTAATGATCTGTTGTTTAAAACATTTAATATTTTGCACGATATATATAACGTAAAGCTGTAAGTGCTCTTGTTAAATATTTGCGGTCTGATTTAGTATAAAACACATGTTTGTAATTACACTTAGACTAATTTAACATTACGCGAAATAGTAATATTATTAATAATGTACAAAATTAACAATAATTTAGTTTAAAACACAATTAGTTAATGGTTTTTTCCTTTGAAACCTACAGGAAGATACTTACAACTCTCTATTTCTATATGACACAACTGTCTGTCCATCGGAAAATATTGAAGATTCATTGGACATGAAGCTGTGATCGTTAATCTGAAATATGACGGGATAATGTAATAATTAACTGAATAATAAACCAACAAAATTCACCTATTTATCTTGTTAATATTACCTTATACTTCTGGTAATGGAACCTGAGTGATGTATACGAATAAATTCATTGCTAGTAGTTGCTATGTGAAAGTAAGATTGTTTTTCATTTACAAAGAACGTGTCGGGTACCCAAATATTCTTAATGAATTCAGAGCCCACAGAAAGAGTTTCTACTCCGGGCCTTTTCTTGTAAGCCAATCGGGGATCTGTCCAAAACTGTCTGAAGTAAAAATCCAAAGTGAAGTCCTGAAAAAGAAGAAAATCATGCATTGCAGTATTCATTTTAAAGCGTTTAATAATAGATAACTTTTTTGAATAAGGTAATAAAGTTCTTTAAGTTTTTAGACCTATAAATTTAGTCATTATTATTGTAGCGGAAACTATGCTTGTTATTTTTGACTCATAAATAAACTATGAACTATAAAAGAACATGATACTAAAGTATGACGTCAACATCTAACATCGGCACAACAACTTTTTGATACATTTAATTTAACGATCGCAATATTTCTCATTGCTCTACAACCTGATGTTTTGGATCTTGAGACATTTTTTTACTTTTTATACACAATTATGATGATATAAAACACGTGACTACATTGAATAGATAATAAAAACATTAAGCGTGAAATATTTAAGAATGTGCATAGTGTTTTGTATGGCGTTATGTCTACTTAACATATGTGAATTCTATTTATGATTGGGAAGTTATGTGCTTGGTGAAAGGTTAGGATAATGTGAGCGGGCGTCAGCGCAGGTGGCACGCAGGGCACCCACGGCTCGACTCGAAAGGCAAACTTCGTCTATATGAAGCTGGTAAGCCGGCACGGGTTTCGGTTGCCCGAATAATGTTTGGATCAGGTTTGTGGTATAAATTATGATTGCGACCCGATCGCAATTTTGCGACTTGTAAATTAGATAATTATTATCCTCATGGGTTATGGGTCACGTCTTATTGTGACCTTCCCAACCTCGATTTGGTTTCCACTTCAGGGTCCTTCACCCAAACGTCTAGTAGCTCGCACAGAATCCACTTTGGAAAACCGGATTTTATATCTTAGCGCGAATTTCGATTGTAAATTTATTATTATGAAAGTGTATTTTTACAGTAATAGTATTGAAGCCGGTGTTCCAAGTTACTGGAGAGTAGAGAGAATTGGCAATGTTAATAGTTACACAAATACGTACAAGGACAACAAACTACAAAATGATTCACAATAAAAAAGAACAGTCGTCGCAAATCCATAGATTTTAATATGTATATACTGTTCATATTTTTTTTATAATTACTTTAAGATAAGTTAAAGATATCATTAAAAGAACACGACATACTTTTTTTAGAAGTAAATATAATTCATTATCAGCTAGTCATTGCGAATATTTATAGCTTGTTTAATGAGTAGTCATTTAAGGGAACATTACCACTTCGTGCCTACATTGTAACAATATATCTTTGGACTTACGAGAACTGCTAAACACACAAGTTAGTAACTGTAATATTTAACGTTATTGCGATTCTTATTATGAATAAAAAAATAAGTGAGTCTAACTAAGCAGATTGACTAAATGTTTATAAAACAGCTATAGGCTCGTTCGCATATATCGGTACTGGTACCGAATGCGTTTCGTACGTTGGTAGGTTTTGGACCTGGCGGAGGGCTTTTTTCAGGATGAGTGGGATTAGTTCACGGTCGCACCTCGCCTCACACTGCGCGCTTGAACGCAACACGCGACTCAACAGGGCGGGGGATGAATGCTGCGCCAGCAATGACGAAGAGCTCGGCATTAACACATCGATGTTATCAGCTCAGGCGAGCTGAGTGAAACCGAGCGCGACCTTTAACTAATCCCACTAACACTGGAAAAGGACCTATATGGCAGGTCCGAAACTTGTTGGTACTATTTTTAATGTACACGAACGTGAAAAGAAGTTACAAACATTTAGTAAGTGTTGTTCGACGTAAATTTTAATTATTTCAAACACATTGAGTTTAAAATTTTATTCATAATAAGAAGGCAATTGGGCGGACGACAATAGGGCGTTTTGCTCCACCAAACGCGGACATGCTCGCAGCCTCGTGTCTGGGGCTGCTCGGTCGCGGCGGGGTTACCGCAGCGACCGAGACAAGCGTGAGCTGACAGTGGCGAGTACCATGAGCACTTCGGAGACGGAGCTGATAGAGAGCACATACATGGTGACGCCCACCTCCACTGGCGGACCTGCAATCAAGCCCAATTGTGAGTCGCACACGCGCCTCGCGCCGTGAAAACCAAACCATAGGATGGTGACGTTACCCATCCCCGGAGGGCGAGTTGGGGGCGCGGCGGGCACAGAGTGCGTGCGGGTCGTTTTACCATCGCACTCACACATCCACGCAGATCGTAAAGATGAGATCGTCAGATACGTATACGTTGCCGCAACGCATCGAACCTATTACTAAAATTGCGATCGAACCGTGGACAAGGGTGCTACAATGAACGGTAAAATGCTGGTGATTGCACTAAGGGTCAGAATCTCGCTATATATGCGCGCTGTGTCTTTGATATTGCTTTTAAAATAAGATACCATTTTCACTTCAGACAGAGAGCTGATGGAGAGCACGTACATCGTAACCCCTACTTCCACGGGTGGTCCTGAAAATGACATAACATACATACATGGTGGATGTTAGACTACTTCTACTACTACGTTGAACTGTTAGTAGTAGTAATATCAAAATAATATGTTATTCATTATAATAACATTCTTTCACCGACTATATTTAGTAGTTATAGAATATTTGTTAATTTAGTTAGCACTAGACTCTCTAGATCTAACGTAGGATTGTCTGCGCCGATTAATCGAGCCTCACACAATCACAACAAAATATGTAGACTATCCAACTTTGATATTTTCTTAGATACAAATACATCCGTGAAAAATAAAATTAAAAAAATACTATTACATTAAAGTCGCCTTAATACCTTACGAGTTACTTGTTAAATTATTATTAAATATGTTACTCCTCTACTTTGTTATAATCCTTTTATTGTTCGCTTCCTTTTTTTCGTTTTTTGTATTTTCTTTAAAAATGCTGAGTTAGCCTATAATTTTGTTATGTGTTATACAAGTTTATGTATATGATGTCAGTTTAGCACATAATATGTTGGCTTTCTATTAAATAAATAAATAAATAAACTTTTTTTCTTGTACACATAGTACGAGTATAAGTAAATTTAATCCAGTTTCACTTCACCATATTCGTCTTTAGTACATCGAGTAACGTAAATTAATAGCGCCAAGTTACGGCTTCATCCTTTTTATGGCCTTTATATCCGATTCTTTAATATTATCTAATATTAAAACGAGATTAGATCAAAGAGGTACAGTAGTTATCACTTTATTGAATAAATAAGTTTTACTTGTTTATATACTAACAGGTGAAGTGAATAATTTCAGGAACATTGTCAATAATATTGCGAGTACGGAGATGTATTAAGTTTGAGATTTGGCATATTACTTAATATATTTAAAGAATAAGAAAGAAAAACAAATAAGGTAACCAAAGTAACAAAAACCAAAAAAGTAATAAATATTTTTGTAAAACCGGTTTCTTTAACACTGATCACATTCTCTATAGCGGCGATAGGTAACTCATAATTCCTCCTATGTCCCATTACTAATAGTGAAAAAGATTGCATTAATGTAGCAACAATTAAAACTACTCCTTATAAAAAACTTCCGTCGATCCGTCGTTGTTGTTCTTTCTTTAACATTAATCTTTAATGTTTTTATTTATTTATTTTAAGCTATTTTATATATATTTAATAAAATAACACGTGGGGAACATATTGTGTATGCTTTAGAATATTGTATCATTAATTTATTCATAAAAATAAATAAATATGACTGACATTCATCAAACCATTTTAAATAATAAATAGAATAAGTTTAATTCAAAATCCCTTCGATAAATAATGTCATAACTGTAATAATTTACCCTTGTCAGTAAAGCGTATAAGTACATACCTTATTATACACAAAACACCTATTTACATTTTTTCCTATTTTTCAATATT
The DNA here is from genome assembly GCA_029849275.1 of Papilio elwesi. Taxonomy (NCBI): domain Eukaryota; kingdom Metazoa; phylum Arthropoda; class Insecta; order Lepidoptera; family Papilionidae; genus Papilio; species Papilio elwesi. The sequence continues at coordinate 13,269,455 of CM056717.1, read as the reverse complement.
TAAGTTGGTTTAATATTTATTAAGAAAGTCATCTTGTTAATGAATATAACAATTTAAAAAATATTTTAAGAAATCTGAAATTATATTTTTGTGTACTGCCAGTAGTACTTTAAAATAATGTCATTAATTCAAATTAAGAATTGGAGAAAAAAATAAATTGCTATTAAACTATCGGTTACAGCGTCATATTGAACACTGCAGCCTCCAATCTTGTTGGAGGACGTAGAATTTAAAAAAAACTAACGGTTAGTATATCTGGTTAATACGCAATACAACTTCAGGGCTTCTATCTCCAGCCAAAAGCGAAATGCGCGGGCGATGCCGTGAGTTGAAGAAGTGATAGCTTCTATCACTAAAATATAATGAAAGAGATTTAAGGTTCATAAAAAATAGAACTGCACAAATAAAAAATATCTTGTTTATTTATTTTCATCTTCGTTTACGTTATATCTGTGTCTCTTTCGCGTAACGAAATGCTGGAACTGGACCGTGGAAAAATGAATTTTTACGAGATGCTTTGTGATTTCATTCTTGGTAATCGTCTAATTATTGCATCGCCACCTACTAGTCCAGTAAACAAGTTCAAGGCCGCTGATTCTTGATAAAGCTACTAAAATATAAGTGATAGCTCATTCGATTCGGCAATAACTATATCTAGAAGAATGTGTCTCGAGGAGATATTAATACATTAAAAACTGCAATTGATAATAAAATACGATGAAAAAAAGGTTGGCACGTCGTATTTTATTAATAATTCAATAATCATAAACAGTTAAGGACTAATGAAAAAAATAAATAAAGAAGAGACAGTTTTCAATAACAAAGTCCAGCTGTTGGAACTATGTACATATAATTCTATGATTAATAGTTTAATTTTCTTTAAGTTACATTTTCAAAAAGTTATACTATTGTTAATTAAAAATGTTTGCTGATGCCTAGTTATGTGATAAAAAGGTCATTCTTTTCAAATTATTCCCAACACATGAAAAAGTACCGCTGTTTATACAATCGTGTACAAAAGCATTCATTCGTTTTCGTAGTAGCATATTTTATTGTAAGGCCGATTCTAATTGCAGCGATATAGTTCAAATCGGCCCTACCGCGAACTCTGAAGTTTAACGTAGGTAACTAGTATTGAGTTAATCAACTTATTTAACTCAGCCCGAGTTAAGTGTTATCGACTTTGCACCTAGATGAAAGGACTTATAACGCTTGTAAATAACCCTGCTGCGGAACGTGTAAATTGCAGCTAAAATGTTCTTAGAAATGGAATCAATATTTCATATATCTAATAACAAACTTATATTTGTCGATACAATAATCAACAATATTAAACAAAATGTGTAGCTCATTTATAATTTGAAAATACTTGACTTTATAGAAATTTAATTCTTATTAAAATTTAATTAATATGGTTATTGTTCTATTTTTGCGAGAACGTTTTCGTAAATGTAAAAAGGTAATAAAATATTAAAAGGGTTGCTTACTAGAGGCAGGGCTGACATTTCCTTTTGCTGATGCAAGAATCATTATAATTTAATGACCAGCGTCGACTACATTACACTTTTGTATTTGCACGCTTTAAATATTCAATTTTCATTTCATACTCGTTCGGGATAAAGAGCGATTATATTTAATTAATTAAAGCTCTTATTTTTCATAAACAGTAGATATAATTGACTTGTTAATTAAATTTGAATAATGTGATTAATATCGTGGCATTCGTTAGTAGGTAGATATTACAGCAAATTTTTATTAAAATATAATGAAATATAAACAATATTGTATATCATATTTGGCTGTTCTTTGAACAGGCTGTTCTGTAGCAGAATGTTAAACAGGCACCTGGGGATAGGGGTGGATGGATTTTGTTTTATTGATATGTTGAACAATTAATTGAAGGAAAATGTAATTCTTATATCTTTACCATAATTTTTCTCACGTAAAAAATATACACTTTCCAAAAATTATTTATACAAATAAATAATTTTATGAAGAAGAAACATGATATTTTTTATGTACAAATTAGTAACGCCAAAGCATAAAAGCTATTTTTTTAATAGTATTATAACTTTTGTCTCCATGATCGAAAATATCATATTTTTTCCTATCCTTTAACCGTTTCATAGAAATGAAAACAGCTTTTAAGCTTAGCTTCATGTGAAGTTAAGCTTGATTCAATTGATTTGAAAGCGTATTTCTAATTACTTTATCCCACTATCAGCTCTTTTAATAATACTGCTGCACATAGGCCCTTAAAACGGTTGAGATTTGATAGTCATTGTTCTTGGCTTACGCCTATTTGGTTCCCCTGTAATAAGCTTATTTAATAAGCAGTTACCTCGTCATCGTGATTTCCATTGTCTGGAGTTCATATATTGAGTCTTTGTTTGTGTTATTCCATGACGAGCGGCAGTGGTACTACGTTCTACATATTTTAACAAAGAATTAAGAAATTATTCCATAAAGTATATTTTTATTAATTTCCCACTAACCTCCATAATTAGGTCTTACTCGTTTGTCATAACTTATACTAAATGAGTCCAAAATGGCTGATATATTGACGTCTCCGAACATGCCACCTCCGCCGGCGCCGCTGCAAAAGCAAACATATTATTACAGCGGATTTGAAAGAAAGCATTTGAAAGTGTAGAAATCTTTAAATAATGACGTGGTGAGATATGTAAAACAGCTGTCCAATTTTTAAATTATAATACTTATTTTTTATTTTTAAATATTTTCTACGAAAAATAAAACCGATTTTATATGAATTTTATATCTGTGGGCTGCCTGAAATTTGTTTCTGTATTGTCATTTATTTTTAATAAATAAAAAATAATCACTTTGAATACTTATTGTATTTTAGTACATACAAAAAAAACGTGCAAAATTCATTTTTTATTTTATTCTTTATTCAGTGACACTCTCGAATTCTATACATCTCTTATAGCCGAAAAAATTTGAGGGTAAGCTTGTAACTCTTTCATTGTAATAGTTTTTTGTGTATCATAAATAAAAAGTATGTGTCGTCAAATACAATAAATCAATCTCATTCAATCGAAAAGTCAAATATTACAATAGTTACCGGTATGTTACAGCCGCATAAGTTTAACTAGTGATCCGCCCGGCTTCGCCCGGCTGTTTCGGAATAAATATGTAGGCAAAAAAATAAAAACTCATCCCACAGAATCGCACATTTTTCCGGGATAAAAAGTATCATATATGCTATACTAGACTGTAATCTATCTCTGTGACAAATTTCATCCAGATTGGTTCAGCCGTTTTTGCGTGAAAATATATCAAAAATCCATACATCAATACTTACAAACATTCGCATTTATAATATAAGTAGGATTATGTCAAGAGCGCGACAATTACTTAGGCCATCGCTACACTACGAATGTTACATTATATATTTATTTTACTTTTCCTTTTCATTTTTTTTATGTTTATATAAGTGAGTGAAAGAGAGACAAGATAAATTTATTTTGCAGATGCAGTGTTTCTAGGGAACTTTATAACTAGCCTAACCTAACCTAACCTAACCTAACCGTCCAGCATACGTAGATGTAGATGAAGTGAGAGAGGTGTGCCAGGATAAATTCAAATGGAGATCCGTTATCTCTGCCTGCCCTCATTAAACACTACATACGTCAACACCTCATTAAGGAGCTGAGTGTGAGCATGAGTGCTTAAATTATTTTTTAATAATACTATTTATCAAAGTTATAATTTTTTTTGAGCAAGTGAATGATGTTTTTATACTTAATATTCCAGTTCACATTAATTTAATAATTGTTCAAATTTAATACAAAAATACCACTTACAAAAATATTGTGGTTAAATATTAGCTAGTATATAAATCCAACGGAAGTTTCAAAATTGTATAGGGATTAGGGATTAAAAATACCGAGAGAGAAGCTATCTCGCTTAGCGAGTTGCTCGTTTTTCTCCTTATTTGGCTTATGCTTTTCGCTCTTTACCGACCCCTGCCGAACGAGGGCGGGGTGGATTATAGGGGCCGGCGAAATGCCAGAAACTTTTCTGCTTTTGTTCCCTTTATCTTGTTGTATTTATTTAAAACAGATTGTAAAAGTCTAAACACTTACAATATTATTGTCGATATAAATTTCCGTTTGCCAATTCTATTTATGTATAAACGGTTTTTATATTTACGCAAACAGAGAAGCAATAAGCCAATTATCTATCATAATAATTGATTTAAACACCACTCATTCATAACAATGCCAAATCTTACTGCCTTAGGTATCTAAAGGTACCTAAATTTTCTGTGAGATGGCGGTATATGATTATTCGAATAATAAATACAAGTATATTTTCCTAAAAAAAACACGATGTTACAATTACGGAGATGACAATGACCGTCGCTGGGTCAAAAGCCAGTTTTGTTTAAACAAGATGGCAGCAAATGACAGATCTTCTCAATAAATAAATTAAAGTAACTAGTCCTCGAGTAAGGTGTTTATCGTTCGTCCAATGAATAAAATTTGTCTTAGAAAATATAAAATGTAAAAAATATGTATGAAAGCCATTAACTAAATGTAAATAAAATGTATAAAATATACATAAAAGCCGCTATGTTTCAATTGTCAACATGTGTCAGAAAGGTTTATTTTAAAAAGTTTTAAACCTTTTGAAATTACTAACGAAATATGAACTATCGTAAAATAAGTCAATATTTGCATTAGTATTAATTAAATTATGATTTAAATTTCATATTTGTCATCAAACCAAAACAAAGACTCTTAGGCTCGTGATTAAACTTCGTTGATAATAATATTGTAAAGACAGAAGCATCGTGAGTGAATAGATAACTAATTACGTCCAGTTTAGGAACGTATAGAGAAGTGATACATCCATCTTTTTGTTCATTCGTCAATGTATGTACATATTGTCCCTCTTCTATGTAAATACTTATTATTTTTTAACCTTAATTATATCACTTATTAAATCGCATAGGTCATCAACATCTCGCCCTTTTGAGATTTATAAAAGAAAATTAAATTAAAAATAAACAAATTAAATCGATGGCTGCTGCTGTTGAAATTCATTCTGTTCATTCTGTTAATGATCTCTCTAATTGTGTACATGGTATCCTAAAAGTACAAAGCTTTTTTATTCCTTGATTCAATATGAATAAATAGACCACATCATACAATACAGTATCAATATATAACTAAATCGAAATATTTCTAAAGCTTACTATCTTTAATCGTCAACAGTCTAATTTTGTTTACAAAGAACTTTTAAAACAAAAAAGATATATTTTCTTAAGAAGTTGTATTTGTAAACGAATAAAAAGTCAATTTATTAGTTCAGTGAACACCTAAAACATTTATGTTTTTATCGACAATTTAACTTAGAGATTGATTGACATCTTTATATATCGATTTAAAATTTAAATGAGACTGGCATGCACGAGTTAGACGTCTCCCTTCTATCAAAGCTGTTTACCAGACAATTGCAAGGCAACTGAATTTTTGTATAATCTTCCTGCGAAGTACGGTATTGGAATGAATTTAAGTAATTCAGTGAAACATGTCGTAGTTTTTTAACACAGTATATGTAGCTGTTACGTTGATATGTAAGCACAGAGAACCATCTAAAAGGCAAACAAATATGCCAACAATATATAATACTAGCATACTGCCTCAGCTTCGCATGCACATTCTCAATACAAACTTTCATCCCCTACTTAAGACCTTAAGGGGGATTAATTAAGACAAATCCTTTCTAAATTCTCTGCCGATTTTATTCTTGATATATTATTTATTATAAATTAACTCCTACCCTTCTGGGCGTAAGTGATTTTATATTTTTTTTAACTTATTGAAGCTTTAATTAGAAAAAAAACATAGATTAAAAAGAAATATTTTAAAAATCGCGATAAAATTACAAATAAAAACTTAAAATGTTTCTAAGATGAGAGAACGTTAAAAGAGAAAATGCAAATTTAAAATGTCAATTTTAAAACTCAGATATTATAAAACAATTCTCATTTTTAAATACGAAAAATTAAACGAACTTTTTTAACCAACTAAACTGCACTTCAAATATTTTCAATTAATCATTGGACTTTATTCAAGTGACAAACTTCCGTATGCCCAAGAGCTTCCGCTTTCCTTAAGTTCTAGACAAGTTGCTACTTTAACAGAAATAGTTGGTCTAGAGTAGAGGTCACTTTAACAGTTCAGTAATGTGAAATGTAAGGCTTTTTAAATTATTTTATTTGACTTTAACTGATTTCTCAAATAATTATAACTTAATAAATTTAATATAGTGACATCGATTTACACAAAGTGGCTGTGAATCGTGTTGACGACAAGATTCTAATCTTAGAGTGTAATGTGTATATCAATGATTTACGTGAGATACGTTTATTGTATTAAGATATTGCGGACTATTATCTTATCTACGGGGATAGCAATCGTTTCCTATATGAGGATTAGTTGGTTAGTAAAACGTGATGTCGTTTTTGTTAATACGATAAATCAATATGTTGATTTTTAATAGATTTTTTATATATATATATATAATACTTACCTAATATTCTATATGCAAAGCATTAGAAAGTGCTGTTTCCAAAAGTATCTACAGTCAGATCTTGTGAATATTTCATTAAATAATAACTATGACTTCGCAATTAGGTTAGGCTTGGTTAGGTTATATCATTTATTAATCTTTTTACAGAAGAAGGTGACAAACGAGGAAGCTAGTCAGCTGGTGTTAAATGACCGCTACCCATAGACATAATCAACAAGCAAATGAATCGCAGGTACGTTGCCTACCTTTAATGGGCAGATGAGGGGATGGAAAGGAAAAACATCCTATCCCCCACTACCATGGCCAAAGGATAAGGGAAGAGGAAGGCCCCTTCCCTTATCTTTATTAGGTAAATATGGATAAGAGAAAAGGACTCAGGGCCTCCGACACTTCACTCATCAGAAGTTTTTCGGAAGTATACTTATTTTACTACTTTACATACTTCTACTTCACGCCTGCTGACTGTGAGTATCGTGGTATTTTACTGGACGAGCCGGCCATGTAGTTGTTACGGGTTCTACCAGTGTCAAAGTAGCAGCAACAGCACTTTATGAAGTCAATACCCAATGCCTAATGGCAGATTTTGATTTTTTTATTTCATTATATGGTTGTATAACCCGGTGTAGGTGGAAGATAGGACGTTGAACGAAATCTTAAAAATATCGACGCCAGGAGCTAGAAACAACCAGCCTAAAGTAGACCTACATGGAGAAATTTACTTGACCAGACTCAGGCGCATCCACGGTTATAAAACCTCAGATGAATTATTGCGTTCATACCCTATCATAAATTGTACTTCCAAAGTAAAACTACTAGGTTTACTTAAATTCAAGTTTATTTGTGAATTCCATCGATTTGAGATCAACAAATAACGGTGGAATGCCTACATTATGGATATCTATTAAGTATTCATAGATTGCTTGAGTAGTCAATTATCATAATCTAACCCGTTAATGGACATACCCACACATGTAAGACGTTAATGTACTACATATATTACTGAATGGCATGTCTGAAATCACGCAGTGTATTTACCAATATTTCATGGGAGGAAGGAACGTTAAATGTACAAGTTTCAATAGTTAAGTGTAAAAGCGATTAAAAAATGTCATCTCGACAAGTAACTGGCGGGTTTTAATGCTCTTTGCGTTTCGAAATGGCAGTTGAATTTCCGCCTGCAAAATACTCTATGAATATTTCGCGCTGGAATAAAATGGAGGAAAATATGTTAAGGCAAAAGCGTTGACCGTAGTTTTAAGAAGAAAAATGGTTTGAAACCACATAAATAATATGGTGGAATATGTACTACTAATTCATAAAATTAGAAAAAAAAAGTTATTTTATATAAAATCTATTACCACTTTTTTACGTAGAATTTAGTTCAATACGCAAAGTTAATAACAACAAAACCTTTGGACATGGCATCTTCGAAGGGAGTAATAAGAAAAAGAAAGTAAAAGGCTGGCAAGAGTATCTTTAAAACAAGTTAAAAGAAACTGACACACGGAAAAACCTATACGGATATCCCAGGAAATGGAGAGCGGTGCTCTACAAAACTAAATCTGGATGGTTTTTGGGATATTAATTTTTTCTGATGTGGGCACTTAACTATTTGTATAGAAAACGTTTTCCTGTTTGTTGTTTTGTATAGAAAACCTGAGAATCTTATAATCTTAGAAAATAACCGGGTATAATAAATTTATATTCGATAATTAAAAATAAATAAATTAACAAACGAGGTGTACGCTGGTTATTTTGTTGGAATGAAAGCATTAGCAATCAAGACAATGAAAAGTTGTGATAGTCATAACGGTAATATTGATAAAAATCGAATTTTAAATTTGGAATCCAAGTTCAAAGTTTTATTATTTTTATTCCACTTAAAATAGTCCAAGAGTGAAAATATCAACTTTAAATTTTACCTGTTAAATCGAGAATAATAGAGTGGTTGAGAAAGTTGAGTGTTGCCTTTAGAATGATTTGTCGTTGAAAAGGCAGGCCGAGAAACTTTGCAGTGTTTGTAAAGAATATTTATGCTTGGGTGAACTGGCGAGGTATATTTTAAGCCAAGTACAGTACCTTTTAAAGGCGTGTTCAAGTTTTATTGAGTAAATAATCTCTTTCATGTGGCTTTGTCTCCATGGTATCTGACGCAAAGATCAATCATAACGTAAGAACATTGAAGTTTTATTTTAGGTTTGATTATTTTCCAGGTTAATAAAAACAACCTATGAATATTAAATGTTATTGTATTGTAAACGTTAAAGGTTATATAAAATCATATAATACATTGCGATACATTTACCGAAGTTTGATTTAAAGGTTTATTATCGATTTATTTTTATTTCAATTCAATTAGATTCTAGTACAAAAGGATTATTATATTTATTATTATTATATTTATATTATTATACTATGATACTTATTTATATAGATAGATCACAACGCCAGAGAAATTGTTGCCATGGGTCGTGAAGGTTATTAACAAAAATGAAGGTCTCCGTCGGTATTTTATTTTCAAGTTAACGTATAAACTACTGCATGGTTGTTATTAAGCCATAGAAACAATTATGAGATGACAAATATGAAATATGACATGCTGTATTGAAAATATCGTGGTGTGCACTATAAAGCGAGTGCTGTATCGTCAGAGAGACTTACAAATTAGACTTCAACTATACAGATAAATAAAATTGAAGGGTCCATATGTAATATCAAAATTAAATTCCCATACGCAACACACATGATGTATTTTTTATAGTACTAGTTGGCAAACGAGCAGGCGGTTCGTTCACCCGATGTCAAGTGATCGCTACACATAGACATCTTACAAAGACATCAACTAACTAATGAGTTGCAGATGCGTTGCCCACCTTTAATGGACAGAGGAGGGGAAAAACAAAAAATGGTTATTTCCAATCCCTATACATCCCCTCCACCGTCAAGTTATCTTCCTCTTCCCATCCTTTCCTTATAAGAAAAAGGTGGGAGGGGGAGAGCACTAGAATTAAGCCTCCGGCACCACACACATCAGACCAAAACGCAGAATACTCTACTTCACGCCTGTCTTCTGTGAGGTCGTGGTTTTCACCGGTCGAGCCGGCCCATTCGTGCTACAGATGTTGTTGTTGCGGGCTCTACCACTGTTAAAAATGTATTTACGATGCTTAGAACAAAAATAATTTTTTTTGTGTGTCTGATTATTCCAGGTAATCTCAGAAACAGATAGGTCAAAGAGAAGGATTCAAATATATATATTTTAATTTGAACAAAAAAACAAAAAAACCGTCGAAATTGTGATCAAAATTAGGCGTCTCTGTATCGAAGCGCCGTCCTCTACCTGCAAGTCACAAAGGTTGCCTTACTGATGTTTTATGTTTTCTTTTGTACGGCAAAACCATTTAATGCAAAAAAAATATAAACTTTTATTCTGCAAAGTGATTAAGATGTTTAATTTGATTCCACGCGGACGAAGACTCAGGCAACAGCTAGTATGATATAAAGTACACTCGTTTCAGGTTACTTCATTAAGTCGTATCTTACACTTATAAAACGGTTTAGTGTATCTAGCCTTTATAACCACTTTATATGAAAGGCAATTTATCTTTCTTATTTCACTGCGACTTATAATAATTATTTGCTTTTATACCAAATCGAACAACTACAATTATTTTGACCCCGGTGAGAACTTACATAAATTATGTAGGTAATGTAGTACAATACAAATAATTTTAGAATGAAATGAGTGACCCATCTGTGTCTCAATGAGACACTACTACAAACAATTTTTATGCATATATGCATATTATAATCAACCCAATCCAATCCCAATTAAGGTGAAATAATTTAACTAAATATTTTATTATTATTTGTATAATGGCTCGCAGTAAATATATGTTCATTAAACAAAATAATACGATTTTAAAGAAATTAAATCACCTCTAACTGAAATTGACCGCTGCTCGACTAAAATGTTCTGAATAACACTTGCTGGAAACAATGACGTTGCGTGGTGTAGTCATTTTGAAAGCCAATAATATCAGTAATCGGCTTTATTCACACGCTTAATTTGCGGAATTCACTTTCAGTTAAATTTAATAGCTTACCGCGTTTAATTTACGGAATTCACTTACAGTAAAATTTAACTTTACATAAATGTATATAAATGAGAACAGAGATTATTCTAATGAACTCAGATAACTTCTCCTCATCCCTGCCCTTCTCGCACGTTTTATGTGGGGTCAGCACAGTACAACCGTAGTTCAAATTGTAATAGGTTTTGACTAAAGCTTTTTTACGGCCGGCCTTGACGTTGGGTTGGCCTGACGCCAGTCCTCCTCGGGTATGTATATGAAATATTTCTAGATTATCAAAATAATGTACTAATATTTCTTTTTACTATTTTTACCTTAAGCTGAACTTGGTTCAAAATGGTTCATAAACAATTGTCGAATGGCGGATTCGAAGAATCAGGTAGCATTTTGAATATTTTCATGTTAAATGAAGACAACTATAGAAGTTGTAATAAGCACTCGAGTTAGTTATCTAGAATGAGCTGATATCAGTTTCCATTATCAATTATTTTGACATTTGTTTCGCGTTTCTACCGCATCCAGAAATTTCAAAGTATGTTAGTGTTCCAGTGAACATGCACGTTTTTTATCGGGGCCTATTGCTATCTTTATTGTATTACCTCCTATTTATTCCAAACCGGATCCAATACAAATTTAATTGTATACGACTTAGTTAATAAAATAATAATCAAATCCCCATTGCAGGGACACACAGGCCTCCTCTTCGCGAGGGAAGGGCCCATAATCCAACACGTTGGCCCAGTGCGGATTGGTGGATGTCAAATGTATTCGAATTTGGTGGTTCTAATACAAGCCGGCTTCCTCAGTGCTTATGAAATAATTTACACAAAGTAAACTGGATTGGACTGGACTTATTAAGTATAAACTCTTTTGAATGGCAAATATTATAAAGGTAATTATAAAGGTGAATGTAATTTTTTTCGTTACACTTTCACGCGAAAACTACTCAACCGATCATCACGAAACTTTGAACACATGTTTTGGAGGTATTAAAAGTAACAGGATATTTTTTATGAAAATAAAATTACGAAAAATAAAAAATGTTTGGCAAAAAATCTAAAAATCTAGCTACTTCAACGTCATCCCTACTTAATCTATCTATCTATCTGTAATATTATAAATGTGAATGTGAGTTTGTTTGTTACGCTTTCACACGAAAACAACTTAATCGATCATCATGAAACTTTGTACACATATTCTTGGAGGTACTAAAATTAACATAGGATACTTTTTATAAATATATATATATAAAGTGAAGTATGTATATAGACTCTGAAACGGCTGGACTGATTTCGATGAAATTTACAGGGATTGTCCAGATTGGCTCATTCCTGTGTTTGATAGCGATCGGATCAACATAATTAGTGGTACCTGGGCGAAGCCAGGGCGGAGCATTAGTAATATTATAAATGCGAATGTTTATATGTGTGGATGTTTGTTAATCTTTCACTCAAAAACGGCTGAACGGATATGGATGAAATTTGGTACAGGTATAGATAGACTGGATATATTTTATCCCGGATAAATGTACGGTTGTCGTAGAATACGTTTTGTTTTTTTCCGGGTGCATATCTACATTTATAAAAGACGATGTTCCGTATAGATTCCGAAACGGCTACCCGGGCGAAGCCGGTACGGTTCATTAGTATACAATAACTGTTAGAAGGAAATACTACATGATATTATAATTCAGTTCAATATGAATTCAAAGACGTATGACAAAAAATAATTAAATAATTGTCAGAAGTTTAATGATTACATTATAATGATTTACAAATTCAAGAAAACTCGATGGCGGTTAGAATTACGTCGATAATATGTATGTGTTGTATATGTCCGTACAAAAATATGTGTGTTCATTTAGACTTTAATTCATATTTTGAAGCAACGATATTAAAAAAAATCAGGCTCGTAAAATATGTATCTTGTAATAACCTTTGTTACTTTGTGTATAGTTGAGAGTTTTCAAACTTTATGTTAACATTTTTAAATGAGTTGATGCATGCGTTAAAGTTTTTCCTCGCTCGCTTATAATAAAAATTACTTACCTCTAAGTAATAAATTTGATTTAGAACAATTTCAGCGTCGTGTTGTAACTTAAGAAAAAGAAAAATTTGAACAAAAATGGCCAAAACAGCCACCAAAAAATGAACTAAGTTCAAGCAGTTGACTTTATGTTAATTAACCGCTACCTATAGGCATCTGTCACAAGCAAATCAATTTAAAATTCGACATAGGAGTAACAGTGGTAGAGCCCACAACAACATCTATTTCACTTATGGGCCGGCTCGACCGGTGAAGTACGTGAAGTAAAATATTCTACGTTTCGTCTGGTGAGTGAGGTATCGGGGCCCTAATTCTAATACTTTTCCCCATCTTACCCTTTGCTAATAAGAAAAGGGTGAGAAGGGGAAGAGGACTTGACAGTGCAGGAGATATATGTTAAATAACCATTTACTGTTTATCCCCTCCACTTACCATTAAAGGTAAGCAACGCGTCTGTAAGTCGTTTTGTTGTAGATGACTATGGGTAGCGATGACTTGATGTCAGGTGAACCGCCTGCTTGTTTGCCACCTTCTACTATAAAAATAGTAGGGAATAGGAAAACGGACCTATACTTTTCCAACTCATCCACGCCCTGTATAATCCGCTTCCCCTTCCCATCCTATCTAAGTTATTTCATTTAATATTTTATAAATTTTGCAACGAAAATTTTGTGTGCGTGTGAAAAATTTGTATAAAACAAATGTGTTAAAAGCTATTTTAATACTTAAATTAACTCTTATGTGATTTAATATTTGCAATTCGTTTTTTACGAGAATATTTAAACTTTCTTCGAAATCAATAAAACATAAATTTCATTGCTTTTTACGTTCGATAGTAGAAATAATTTCTTTTTCGTCCTCGATAGCTGATACAAAAACGTAATTTTTAAATTTGAGCATTGCGACGTGCTGAATTCATCTTGTACGATCATTTGTCACGTGAAATGTCATCCATTATACATATCACAGTCGAGCTGGTTGCAGTTTTAGTCAGTTCTTGTTATAAATTCTATAATGTCCACAGAGGGTTTGTCATGATTTTATTTACGTACCCGTTTTTTTATTTATGTACCCATTCATTGTCATTTACTCAAGCATTTTTCGACACCCTAGAAAATTAGTTTCTGTGTTTGTTCTGTCTAATATGAACGTTTGAGCATATGCCTAGTCTGTCTATATTATTTCTTGTAATTTTAAAAAACAATCAACGGTACTTATCAACGGTAAATTGAGAGACTTAGACTTTACTGTTTAAGTGACAGGTAGATTCAATCTGTACAATCCAATTAAAACTAGATCTAGAATTAATAACATCAGAACCGATGAAGGCTGAACATAAATAACTTTCATTTTAGTGTATCTGTCAGCACGTGTATCAACGTGAAAAGTTTTACTAACTCCGATGCCCAGTTGGCTTCCAATGAACGCGGCAATGCGAAAGTTTAGACAGACACCAAAAAAGGTTACATCGAACTTTTGCACAGCGCCGATACAATCGAATCAACAATCAAAGGATTGATTCGTGGAGGGTTTTAATTGAATCACTTTTCAATTTATTTTATTCCTAGTTTCTATTTATCGACAATTTTAGCATAAGAATCTTAGTAATATTATAGATGCGACAGTTTGGATGTCTGGACGTTTGTTACTCTTTCGCGCCGAAACGGCTGAACAGAACCCAATGAAATTTGGAATAGAGATAGATTACGTAGTGATATTTAATTAATATCAAAAGAAAATTAAATTTTTTTGAAGCAACTCATGATGTTGATTTACGTACAACAAAAAAAAATGTATAATGAAGAATAATTTTAATAATCCCTGACTCAAAGTGTACGCTCTTTACTAGATTCTACTAACACATGTTGTTTGTTTTGGCTAAGAAATAGGAATTTTGTTATCAGGTTCTGCCACTATACTGCGCTTTCAGCGACCATCTTATCTATACTGATAAACTAAATTATAGTGTACGTTTGCAATGTCAAAATAAAATAAATGTCAAAAAAATAACGCATATGATGATTTATGGAAAACGGTAATATTAGAAAAAGTGGAAGTGTATAAGTGTAGTACTAGGTTAGTATTTTATGGGAACAATAATTTTGAGGGCCATACTCAGAACTAAAACTCTACTTGCTATGCTATATCAGTAAGCGCAGGCCTTAGAAGAAATGGACGGATTACATACAAAGTGACATTATTAGGAAGGGAGTGACGATTGAAATCACGGGTGGTAGATAGACTTGGGAGAAGGAAACCGACTGTACCGACCGCGTATAAAGTGGGAACAGGGCATACATACGGACAAAAATTTATTTCCAAAATTGTTGTTTGACAAACAGACAGGCTGTTGAAGCTAATCTTTCTCTGGATTTTGATCGAACTTTTACTGGTAAATACCTGATATATAAATATAAAAAAAAACTAACATAAATTTAATTTGCACAAAAGAACCAAGGTTCGACAGAATCAAGTAGTACTCGTAAGTACTCACGGAATCTATACTGATAAATAAAATTGAAGTGTCTGTATGTAATATCAAAATAACATTTCCATACCCAATACACATGATGTCTATACGGTACTTATAACGAATATAATTTTTTTTTAATTTTTGTCTGTCTGTCTGTCTGTCTGTTTATTCTGGGTAATCTCCGAAACGAATGAACCGATTCGGATGGGACTATTACTGGAAGATAGCTAATATTGTCGGGATTCAAATAGGCAAATTTAATTTAAGCAAAATATTTAGAATTCCGCGCAAAAATTGAAAAACCCTTGAAATTGTTTTCTCGAATTTATTTCCATGCGGACGAAGTCGCAGGAAACAAGTAGTTGTGAATAAAATCATGCGTCGCATAGATCAATCATCGATCATATTGCACATGGTTGTGGCAACTAAATAAAAATAAAGTTTTTATTAGCTTTGCACGTCGAAAACACATTTTTATTGGATTCAACGTGGTCAAAGTCGCTAGAATAGTTAGTGAAACCTGATAAATTAAGAATCATTGGCACCTCTTATAACGTTACAGGATAGACGGAAAATCAATTACCGTACGCATTTTATCGACCTTGTTAGCCAGAAATGCCAAAGCCTGTCCCTTGCCCGTTATCCTAGGTGAGAAAAGGGATGCAGTGCCTATACTACATGTCATGATGACGCTAATACTTACCGTGTAAAGGAAACATCCTTTTTCCTACCCATATTCTTCTCTGTCCATTAAAGGTAGGCAATGCACCTCCCTGATTTGTTTGTCGTTGATGTCCGTGGGTAGCGGACACTTAATACCGGCTGACCCGCTTGCTAGTTGGCCATCTTCTCACATAAAGACTACTTTATATTTTTGCATCACGTTTCATCATCGCGTTTGTCGTTACACTAGGCCTCTCTCACTCATCAGACGTTGGTCCAAGAGAACGAATGAACTGAGTCAATCAGGTCACGTGAAGCGCACGTAGCAATAATCATAATATTTTATTATTACATCTAGTACTAAAAAATGCTACGTATTCATTCATTTGTATCACATTTCACATACACACACATTCATTCGTAATCACACATTAGGAATTAAATCTATAAATAAACATAGCTCAGATCACGCTTGAAAATAAATGTATGTTTGTATTTGTTTAATAAATAATAATAAATTGGCCTTTTCTAAAAGGTTCCCCACTGCAGGGATACAGGCCTCCTCTCCGAGAGAGGGATCGGGCCGTAATCTACCACGCTGGCCCGATGCGGGTTGGTGGATGTCTCTTGTCTTCGAATTTGGTGGTTCTAGAACATGCCTGCTTGGGTCCGAACCCGCAACTTACAGTACGTAAGTCGGGGCCTGAGCCGCTGAGCCACCACTGCTCCGTATTTGTTTATTCACATATATTTTCTAATTCGGTTCGCAGAACACACAATACATTTTTCAAGAAATATGAAAGTGTTGATCTAACACGTAAAAGCAAGTATTGAGATACTTGCTTTTAGAAAATACTAAAGGACTCACACCGCTTAATGTAAATGTACCCGTAATATGATGCAATTTCTACAAAAATCACGGTATTTATTCGACCGGGCCGCCGTGTTGAAATTTCCGAGTAGTGTAATTTGCTATGTGTAAAAAGTAAAATAGTCTTGATGATTATACGGCCATTTTATATTTAAAATCCTTCAGACTGAAAAAAAGCAATTTGTTAATATAATAATACTAATCTCTCTGATGTAAAACGATAAATATACGCTCTATTATACGCTTTATTATACGCTCACGCCCTTAACCTTGAGAGGTAGGCAGAGATTATGAGATATTTCCATTTGGCGTCATCTTGGTACACCTATCTCGCTTCGTATACATCCATACACCTAAGCATACAAGGTCGTTTTTTATATTTTCCTGATCTTTTTTCACCTTTATCCTTTCTTTCTTCATCTTATTCGCTACCTCTTTCATTCTCTTCTTCAGACAATGGAATCGTAACCCAACTACTACTACTTCTCCTTTAATACGTTATACCGGAATAGTAGATGCAGTGCTCGATTATGCCCACGTTTGTACAAACCCTTGATCCGGCACAACACTAGACAATGGTCAGTTCCAACGTTGAAACCCCGATAAGCTCTCGTATCTACTACCCCGCTTTTAAATTTTTCATCCACAACTATAAAATCTATTATGCTTCGGTCTCGCTCTCTTTCCTATGTATACATATGAATCTTCTTATGGCAGAACTCGGTATTTGCCACAAGATTCTTTTCCAACCACACCGCGAGAAGATTTTCCCCATTCATCACCATACGCTCCCAATACACTTTCACACCTTGACTGCCTGCTTTTAAGTCTCCTAACATAATTATTCTTTCAATTATCCTATTATTTTCCACCATTTCTCACACATTCTCCCAAAACTCCTCTCAGATACTAGCTGGGTTAGACATGTCTGGGGCATGAGCTCCAACGAAAAACAGTTTATGTAATCTCACTTTTAACAGGAGTCTTCGGTTCACGCATTCAAAATCTTAAAAGGTATGCCAGGATCGTGCCAAATGGAAATCCATTATCTCTGCCTACCCCTCTCGGTTACGGGCGTAAGTGCATATTTATTTATTTATTTAATAATTTAAGAGCTCGCGAACTTTATAAACAAAATATGCTTAAGTCTTATTCTCCCAGTGTGACAAAATAAGTTATTGATTAAAAGTGGTATAATTGCATGCATAATATAATATTGGAGCACTGCACTTGTTATTTTATTATAAGTAAGAAATAAATAGATATCGATAAAAGTAAATTATATTTGTCCAGCGCCGAAGTCAACAATAGGGGTCAGATCTTTCGTAGAACCTATCAGCCTTTAATAGTATATTTTATAAATCACGTAACCACGACTGATCCATTTACTCAGAATATAGATTTTTCGAATTACCTTCGTCATCAAAAACCAACGAAAAGAGGAAAATTCAATTCATTCATTATTTTAAACTACTCATTCAGATTTTATTTTATCAGTATTTTAATTTGGTCTTTCTGAAAACGAATGAATTTCGGAGAGACAATTTTAAAATAAAAACACACGACCATTAAAACTGCATTGGAGAAAAGATCGGATTTTCAAACATGTTTTCAGTTGTAAAATAAGAATGATTTAAGTATAAGCATCATCTCCTGAAATAAACATGGCGTGGACACAAATAAATATGTTGTTTCCGTTTAAAGCAGCATTTGCGAATTTTAACAACACATTATTAAATTATATTACTTAATTAGATTTCTCAATAATAATAATAAATAATAAATCAGCAATTTATTTAGAATGTTCCCACTGCAGGGACACAGGCCTCCCCTCTCTGAGAGAGGGAATGAGCCGTAATCCACCACGCTAGCCCAGTGCGGGTTGGTGGATGTCGCATGTCTTCGAATTTGGTGGTTCTAAGAACATGCTGGTTTCCTCACGATGTTTTCCTTCACCGTTTTGGAGCAGTGGTGATGAAATAAATTACACAAAGTAAAGCGCCTGCCTGGGTTCGAACCCGAGACCTACAGTACGTAAGTCGTGGCCTAAACCACTGAGCCACCACAGCTCAATAATTTGGTATAAATTATTAATGTATAACTGCTATTCATTGGTTTAATCCGTTACTTAAAAATTGTACCAAAGTTTCTTCATATGTTTGGCAATTGATAGCCTTCTGTAAAGAAAATCCACATTTTGCCGTAAATAACTTAAGTAAAGACCTTTTGTGAGCACTTTTGCTGGACTAATGAATTTTTCAGTTGTATGATAATAATCTTTGTATTTATGTGGATTAACCCTACTGAGCGCTGTTTTGTACCAAAATGTATTGTAGGTGATTTTTTGAAGATGTTGTCTATTCCGTATGTCAACACATAAAGCACACAATTAGTTGTATACGTACGGTTTTCATCACCCTAAATAGTAATCACTCTTGTACGACTTGAGGCTTCATATTTGATACGAGAAGCACCATTTTTTCGTCTACATTTATTTACGAAGCCACGTTCTTTTGTCTTCACAATATTTAGCTCTCTCAATACTATAAGCAAGAATATGTGCTGCTATTAGGCATTATTTTGCAATTTGTTCTTGGTGTAGAGTGCATAGTGATTTTTTTCCTATGTTAAACGTTCGATTCCTTAAATATGTAAGCGACAATAACTGAATTAAAATAAAATCTTAAGGCCTTTACGTCTGCATGACCCGCCTGGCAAGGTATCAATTTCAATTTACTTACGCTTTATTTTATTTTTATTTTATTTTATATATTGTTTATTGTTTGGCATATAAGACAGTTGGGTCTCAAATTATTTTCAATTTATTTATTTCGTAGGATGTATTTTTAAAATTGTTATTTTGTTAATATTGTACAAACGTCTAAGAAAAAAAACTGAATTTGTAACCAGTGATCAGGATGCTTCTAAAAGCGTTTTGCGTGTGTGCATTATCAAATCGCTCATTTATTGACGATGCCAGTCATGATGCTAACAGAGAGAAAATGTGATTATGTTGAATGTCTACCGCATGCTGCCTTCTCACTCTAAATTTGATTGTTTCGACATATTACGACACAGAAAAGATACTGGCGGAATTCCATGAAGACGGAAGAGGGTGCTGGTTCTACAGAAATGAAAAGTAGTGCGGAATTATTATCACAGAAGAGATAAATGCCGATCAGCTAATGACAAATCTAACGATAAGGGATGCGCCCGACCAATAACAGTCCTCGTGACATTTGACAATCTCAGGAGTGGAATTATGTTTAATCAAACCGACAAAAGAAGACTTAAGTACAATCAATTATTCCCAAGGAGGGTTAGCATCAGACAGGTGGCCGACCGTAAAAACTGTAGCCAAAACTTATACAGTACGGTCTACAACCATACTGTGCTGACCCCACATGAGTGGAATAAGGGCAAGGAGATGAAATGATATTGCTTAATACCAAAATAGTGTACAAAAAAGGTATGATAATGAACTATTTTTGACTGTAGACTCTGAATTAAAGTCTTACTAGATCATGACAAGCAGAAAAAATAAGAAGAATGAAGGAACAGAAGAGAAGGAAAAGAACTTAAACAATACTTAAGTAAGTAATCCTTATTAAAGGAGAGGCTGAAGGTCCGCAAAATATTGAACAATTAGATGTTATGTAATGTCATTTCATGAGATACTAGCTGTTGTTGCGACTACATCCGCGTGGAAAGAAATAAAAAAGTTTTTAAGAGACATATTCAAACGAAGGCATTTTCGACATGAGTTTTAAAAATATATGTGTATTCATAGTACGAAACGTAGATGGCTACGTTTCATACTGTGACGTGACCCATTTTTTCCATTTTTTTATCCCCCTTCCTCTTCGGTGACCACGCGAAGTACATGCCTCCCCGTCCCATTCCCCAACCCCTCCGAATTTTCACGTAGGAATTCATAAATAGGGCTTTAAATATTTTTTACGAACAGAACATGAAAGAAGAATTAATTGTCTTTATTTAATACGTTGCTAAACGCTGTACCATATTTGGATATAGCTCGAAAAAGCGATATTCACTCGATTTATACTATGTGTCAAGAAAAACCCTCAAACCCTACTCGTCATTGAATACAAGCATGGTATTTCAAAAATTCTGCGACCCCCACTGTGTATTGGTCACGTACATAGTACCCTACCGGGTCACGTAGTATGGGTACGTTCCCCATAGTACGTGACCTGTGACATTTTTGCTATTAAGTTCCAAAGTTGGTACACAATTGGTAGCAACAGAGACCATCATTCCCTAGACAAAGCAATTCAAAAGTAATGACGCACGTGGTCTAGGCAATTACCATCAACAAAAGAAAGGCGGCTGTAAAAATTCCGGCACTGCAAAAACTAAGTGGAAGCTTTTTGTTAAGTGACAACAAACAATAATATATATAATAAATATTTTTGACGTCATAACATAAACGTTTTGAAGATTACCCGGAGTACGCACAGAGGTAAGTATCATGCAAATACTTACCATCAATCATAAGAATAGTTAAATTGCATATCGGAAACTCGACTAGAAGAGTTTCCGATATGCCTAACCTTAACCATTTCAATACAGACATAACAAAAAGAAAGTACCTAACGAACCACATAAAACTATCAAAATGCCTAACACAAACAATATCAATTCTTTAAATAATACTTTTAATAAAATAGAAGACAGTAAAAATGGACCCTGTTTGTATTAATTTATGAAATTATATATGATCTGAATCTTAGAACCGCTTCGAATATTTTCATGAAATTTAGCATGCAGGGGTTTCGGGGGCAATAAACTTCAGGGTGTTCTGGCTAGGACTCTAGATAGGATGTCGTTAAATCAATCGTTAAAATTTTCAATAAAATAATAATATATTATAAATATAAATAATAAAATTCCAAGCAATGTAAGCCCTGGTTCGAGTGTAGATGTCTCCAGTCCTATTATTATTTTCTTTTTTTTCAAGTTCCTCGTTAAGTAAAAAACCTATTATTGGGATATTCGGATCCAAAAATAAAATACCAAGCAAAGCTCAGCCATCCACGTACTCTATATAAAATGACAATATTTGAAATATCGAGAATAGGGCTTGTACATACCGATGTAAAAGAAAAGCGTGTCGGGACTTATCGTTATCTCTGTCGACCCTTAAGGTCTAGTCACTATGATATTTCTACATGTTTCTTTTGATAATGTATATAATGAAATTTGTTTTCATAAAAGCAATAGTTTATGATAATTAACTCGAAACGGAATCAAAATCTTTCAACAAAAGAGACATATCATGATTAAGCTATCCCTATTAATACTATAAATATGAATGTAAATTAGTTTGTTACGCTTTCACGCGAAAACTACTCAACCAATCATCATGAAACTTTGTACACATATTCTTGGAAGTATAAGAAGTAACATGGAATACTTTTTATCTAATATTATTATAATATAAATTTATTTTATTATAATATAAAAAATAGCATATATAAAGCGAAGTATGTATGTTCCCTATAGACTCCGATACGGCTGCACCGATTTCGATGAAATTTAGAGGGATTGTCCAGATTGGCACATTCCTGTGTTTGGTAGCGATCGGCTTAACATAATTGGTGGTACCCGGGCGAAACCGGGGCGGGTCACTAGTTTATTATAAACATTATTTTTTATATCAGTGCTTGCTACTAGCATGAACTGAAAACAAAACATCAATAAAAGTCACTTAAATGCGATAATACACTTGACGCAATTTTTTCGTGTTTCTAAAAATAGACACGGTCCTAACGCAAGGCCGTAGCTGTCTACCGCTCAAGGTAGTCTAAAACTGATCTTGAGGAATTTTTATACTTGTTTTAATCAAGATGCGGTCCAAAATTATACTAATCGGAATTATCCGTTGCTTCTTCATTTGAAGAAGCAACTCAGATCTTTGAACTTCACGCGTCTCTGATAATTAACTGTATGATGGCAATAAGTATTTTAGGTTATTAAATCAAGCTTCATTTACTGGTTAGAAAATGTATCGTTTACTGCTCTTAGAAAAATAAAGGGTGAACTATTGTATTTACAGATGGCTGCACGTTTTGCGCAACTCGGATGAGCATAATACGATAACTCAGTTATTTTAATCGATCCTTCACCCAATGCTCTGCGGACTGTGTGAACATACGAGGGATTGGGAAATTCAATTGAATTTACAATTGTAAGCGAATCTAACAGATTATTGGAAAAGTTAACAAGTGAGTTTAACGTAATGTTAAATCGTATGAAATAATAATTAGATGATTCGTTCAAAAAATTATCTTATAAGTACATTAACTATATTTTTTCTATATTCTGTGATTAGTGATTAAGACATATGGTCATTATTTATGTAGCTATAAGACCAAAATCTTGTGAGAAAAAATCATATTCCACTTTTATTAACATTAATTAACATTATACAACTAATCGAAAGAAAACTTTATATAAATATACACTCACGCCTGTAACCCAGAGGGGTAGGCAGAGATAATGGCATACCTCTGCCGCTTCTTCTACATTCATACATCTACGCATACATGCTCGTCGGTTACGGGTACTCCTTATATCGCCCTTCTTTAGTATATCACTAATCTGGTCGATATAAGTTCTCCTTGGGCGTCCCCTGCCAACGCTGCCACTCACTTTTGCAACATAAATTTGTGTCGTTACTCTCTCTCGTCATTCATCCTTTCAACATGCCCGAACCACCGAAGCATACCTTTCTCAATTCTAGTCACAACATCCACTTTTAAGCCACACTCCTCCCTTATAATTTTTAATCCTTTAATTTAATGTCACGCCTAATATACTTCTTAAGGATCTCATTTCAACGGCGTTAACTCTACTAGTATGCTTGTCCTGCCAAACCCAGCTCTCACTTCCATACATTAATGAAGGGACTAGTACAGCATTGTGTATTGCCAGGCGAGCCTTCGTAGCCACATTCTGACTCCTCACTACTGTACCTATAGCCCCATTCATTTTATTTCCCGCATTCACTCGTCATTCAACATCTTCAACGTGTCTACCATCTCTACTAAACATACATCCTAAATACATAATGCATTCCACCTGTTCAACCTCTTTGCCGTTAACATTTATATCAATGACTGTCTTGCTTTGTTCTCTTTCAAACACCATAACTTTCGTTTTGTCTACATTCGTCCTTATACCTTTACCTTCCAAAGAATCATTCATTACATTCAGCATAAGCTGTAAGTCCTCCTGTAATACGACCTGGTCATCGGCGTACAAGATACATTTTACAACATGCTCATTCATTCTTAATCCATACTCTTCTTTCAAAGCTTTCAAACAATCATCCATAAAGAGATTGAACAGCCACGGGGATGCTACACAGCCCTGTCTTACACCGTTATCGATGCTAAACCAGTCTCAGTAGGCTCCATTAATCCTAAAACAAGCAGTAGAATCTTTATAAAGAAATTTTGACGATTGTATTAGGTCACTGTTCAATCCAAACGCAACCAAGGTTAACCATAGATCTTCTCTTTTAACTCTATCGTATGCCTTTTCTATAACTAAAAATGAAGATATGTGACATAACAATATAAGGAGATATTATTAGGCATCGCGGGGAAAATCATGCCATGCCATCAAACTTGCAAGAGGTGCTTAGTGTGAAACAGCTAGTATGCTGTCAGATGCCACATTTGCTTTGCGACAATCATAGAGCGTTCCGCGTTAGATGGTTTGAGAAGACGTTTCAAAACTGAAGACGAAGAGAGTCAAATTACGTCTCATGCTTCTGCATGAGTCCGCACCGAATCTTGGAACTATTCCTGTGTTACTGATTCCAAACAATCTACAATGTGAGTCTCCCAGGACTAGTCAAAGTCGACTAAAGTTAACGCTTTCGAAGCACTTCAAATATTGTGAGTATTTTCTTTGCCAAAAGCGGTCATACTGCAACACCTGGAGTTCGCAGAACGGTTAATCGAGAGAGATTTTTTCCTTAATATAGAGACCACCATTGTCAATATATTTATGTATATACATATTTGAATTGTTATTGAATTGTGTTTATTGTTGAATTGTTGAATTAATCGGAAATAAATGATTATTATTATTCAAACAAGCTTCAACTAGACACACTGCGCATCGCGATATTCACAGCACACGCGTGTATTTCGTAAACGCATCGCTCTTCCAGGTAATGGTAACAGCTATATTGTGACACAGTATTTACACATATGCCGATTTTAGAAATTATGTACGTATTCTTTTGTACTATGTTTTGTTAGGTTAGGTTAGTAGCTTATTATTCCCGAGGAGGGTTGGCGGTAGGCAGGCGCCGGCCATGAAAACTGTAGCCAGAACCTATATAGTATGGACTATAGTCAGAGCTTAAGCAATCATATGTGAAAGTTAAGCTTTGCTACGGTCGTATCGATGTCCCCACATAAGCGGGAAAAGGGCAGGGAGATGATGAGGTTAGGGTAGTATTTAAGTAGCTAATATCATTTTGTTTAAGTGAAATTGCTGGGCGGGTGAAACCAGAACAGAACTTACCAGCTAGTATAAATAATAAATATTGTTAAACACACGCTAAGACACAATAAATATTTACAGTAAGATGCCGGGGGCCTAGTACTAGTCCCTTTTCTTCCCCAGAAAAGGGAAGAGGAGACGGCGGAGGGGATGTTGGTATAGGAAATATATTTTTTCTTTAGCTTGTTGCAGATTCCTATGGGTATCGTTCACTTAATATTAACTGAAATCTTGCGTGTTTGCCTACTTCTTCTACAAAACATATTTTCTACATAGAAAAGTACTATCCGAACGTCGATACCTTTGCCAATGACTACCCCTCCCCCAATCCGCCGACCTAGAGCCGTTAGACGCCATCCTGGCACACCTCCCTCGCTTTTTCTAACTCCACACATCAACTTTACTACATACTCGTCGGTTCCGGGTACTCCTTTTACCACCCTTCTTTAGTATGTCACTAATCTGATCGATATAAGTTCTCCCCCTACCAACGCCATCATTCCTTATTTTGCGACATAAATTTGTTTCGTCACTAATTTCATTTTATTTTCTTCTTCTTTCAACATGCTCGAACCACCGAAGCATACTCTTCTCAATTCTAGTCACAAAAATATTTTTTTAATTCTATTTCAGAGAATAATATAAATACCGATAAAAATCTGTGAGTCAACATTTACTATTAAATCAAATATATAAGTGCTTAAAAGCGAACGATTGAAACAATAAAACAATTACGTGTCTGGGATTTTTTGTGTTCTGCTCGCCAGAGGCTATTTGAACATTGGTCGTGAGCTAATAAAAATCAGTCGACTACGGGTGTGGTTACAAATTGTACGAGATATAACGCCCTTTTAATTATTACTAGCATAACATTATTATTTCATAAATAAATTGAAATATCTCACTTATGTGAACCGATACGTTTATTTGATTTGACACGATTTATTGTACACCACACTCTGCATAGTATGTATCGTAGTTGAAAAGGTGCAATCATGTATACTTATGTACTCTGTAATATGCTTTTACTACACAATTATACAGAATTGTAATAGAGTCTCCCACATGGTTTCTTAACATGGTTAGTATTGAACAATCTAAGTAAAAGTGTTTTTGAAATAACATTTTGCAACAACAATAGGTTAAAAGGCTTAAAATAAGCAATCATCGCCAACTGTTAGCATTAGCCTTCTAAATCTATTTATTAGAGAGTAGAATAGTTAATCCGTTAGTAGCAACTGGACTAGTTAGGCATGCGATTAAACTAAGAGAATTACCCAACGGTCGTGTGTCTACCAAACCTGAAACTAACCTGTATATACTCGTATGTATTTATTATATATGTCCTATGCACACAATACTCGTGCAATTCTAAGACCATTACTGTATTTGCACATGTGGACGGTCAATATTTAGATCGTTAATAGCGTATTGAAAATGGGTGTTTAGATAGAACATTAAAGTGATTTATATAGGTAAATTTTGGTTAAATTAACAAAATATAAATTAGTTCACAGTCATAGCAACTAAAGTATGCTGTAAACGTTTTAGCTTCGATGCTTCAATGATCTATGATTCTATTTTATTCGAAAAACTCATAGTCTCATAGATCTAGATAGATCAGTGTACAGTACAATCAGCTAAACAAAAGTTCCACTAAACATGATCAATCAGGTCCTAGCATAAACTTGGCTTACCTTAACCTGGCAGCGCATCTACTCCTTCTTTTAGTTCTTTCGGATATTATGATGTTAGGATAACGATAGTAGCTTAACATAAAATTAATATACGCACGCGCGTACTTCTTCATGTGGCTATAAAATGTTGGAATAAAACAGCGCCTACTTCTTTATTTCTTAGGCGCTCTATGAAAGATATATATCATTATATAAATATTGTTTTAGATAGCGCTATATTTAAAAAAAAAGACAACGCAGAGTGAAGCTATAAATCGGCCCAGAGCTATAGTTATATAAATACAAGTTAAGCTTATATAATCGTAGTAATATATACATATTTAATATCTACATAAGTAAATATATATTCTTCTTTTCCACAGCTACGTAATGTTTAACATTTTTTGTTGGCAGTCTTAAACATTTGCATTGTACTAGCACACCAATTTAAATTTGTCTCTGTGGGCTTTATAAATGTAAAATACGCAGGGAAACAAAGCACGTTAAAACTAAAAACAAACTCGTTGTCCAGCTATTTCACATAAATGTTTGTTCTGGCTGGGAACTTTTACTGAGGTCCAGAGACTTCGAATGTTCAATATGTATCTAAATATCATTTGTGTGCGTGAACATGTCAGTGTGGGTGTAACTATCTATTGGTATTTACGAAAGAAAGTAGTTACAGTAGCATATGGACTGCTTAGTTTGGGATTAGATGGCCGTGCGTAAATAATGTCCCATGATATTATTATTATTATATTATACAGTCCAAACTACTGGGCCTAGAGACTTGAAATGTTTGAACAAAGACTTCTATTATTACGTAGGCGAGTTTTAATCCAACATAGTCCTGGACAATATAGCTGGAGAATCATCATTGAACGGCGAGTAAAACCGCAAGGAAAAGCTTGTTATACTTATATGTTGCACTTAAACATTTTTTTAGTATATTATGATTCATTATGATCTTTCTCAATGTATATTAATTCTTCGGCCAGTGATAATTTCGTATGTGAACGTCTCGTTTAGGACATGTTCTACGTTGTGTTTTATGGTAATTGGTATTTTAAGGTTATATTTGGAAGAATAAATATTCACCATGAATAATCAAGTTCTAGAAAGGTGTTAAAATCTTCGCGTTTGCAAAAGCCTCCAATAAAAAAAACTCTTGAAAGAGGGTTCCACATATATTTATAAAATACTCGATACAACAGTATACCGCTTCTAACATTTCTTTTAAAAAATGTAGGAAGGCACACGGCTCCAACACCCGCCGTGAGCGGTGAGTGCAGACCAATTATTGCACTCCCCCAGAAGTGGGGACAAGTCGGCCATTGGATTCCGTAAAATAACGCCGGCGAACCAGCAGAAGAGCTCTTAGACTCTTGTTAGTGCGTTAGCATTAATTCAATCGATTCT
Source organism: Papilio elwesi (assembly GCA_029849275.1). NCBI lineage: Eukaryota > Metazoa > Arthropoda > Insecta > Lepidoptera > Papilionidae > Papilio > Papilio elwesi. The sequence goes on along the minus strand of CM056717.1, from coordinate 13,241,105 downwards.
CGTATGTCAATGTGTTGTATACTGTCAGGTGAAGCCTTATTATAAAATTTTTGCATCTGGGAATTTTAACGCAAAAATCTTTGTTTACAAAAATCCCATCTTGCTGGGAAACAAGGTATACTATGTAGATATTTTTGTATTAGTTTATAAAACAAAGAAACGATAACAATAATAAGCAAAACAGTCAATAGTTCTGCGGAAAAATCTTTTTTTATGTTCAAGTTATACGTACTACAATATTTCTGGCTGTCGGTTTAATGTTTAAAATACAGCTATCTTTAAGAAAAACTAGTAGTTTTACTAGTAGTGAAGATTGGAAATGTTGAATAAAAGACTACCCGAATAAAGGCATAATTGAAATGTAGACAAGTGTCATTGTGATCAGCGGAAGAAGGAGAAAATTTAAAATTGTAAAAAAACACTTTTTTCAATTCATTGTATCAAAATATAAAATTTGTTTTCGTTCCTTTAAAAGACTTAGTTCAATTTAAACTAAGCAATCATGCAAATTATAAATATCAAACCACATTTTACGCGTATAGGACCATTTACCCAAAAATATACTGTTGATATTAACATATCGCTAACTTGCTAAAGATTTACTCATACCAAATAGCAAAATATGCCAAGAGCGGTCATCATATATTTCTTTCACTTAAACAGTTAATTTAAAAAAGTAAAATAAAGTAACCCAATAAGATAATCATGAATATCATCGAACATTATTAATACATTTGTGTACCCGCTGGAGAATTTGGTAAATATGTACTCGGCAGTAGCTTTGCACACACTTTACGTTTGTTGCAGTAAGGAAATCAATTAACTACCAAGTAACATGATTCAACCAACGGTCTGTGAATATTGACGTACAGCGTTGTGTTTGACATCAGTAACTAAATGTGTAGTTGTATATTTCCCAGATATTCTAAGCGCAATAGAAGACGAGAAATTGCGCGTATGGTATTTATAGCCAAGAACATGGTTTTTATATCGTTCATACAATTACAGAGCTGAACGATCAGTCACGAAAATACAATACAACCCAGAATTTCGGTAAATAAGAAACCCGAGGGATATAGTGCTTTTAGTATGGAATCGTGTGACAAATAACTTCCATGGGCTAAAAGATGATACTGAATAAATTTGTTGTATTTTTTTTAATGTGGTATTCCGGTCAAATTAGCCAAAAAAATCTAGGTGAGGTTACACAAAGTCAGATCGACCTGAACGTTGTCTTGTCTTTTAGCTGCAGCACTAGTACTCTTCCGAGTATGCTTTAAATATTGTTGTCTATTTTAGCGGCGTGGAAACGTGTGGCGTTGCATGTCGAAAATTAGAAGTATATACTTCAAGCAAAAGCTTCAAGACATTTTTTGCACAAAAGGACACGATCGATAATTTTTAATTACGAAAAAATATTTTTTTAACTGACCTTTTTTAATGAAAAAACTAACCGTTTGACTAAACACATTGTCATACCAATTTTATTCGCTTGGACTCACAATTATTTAATTGTTTTAAATTAAAAACTTTTTGAACATAAAATATATAAATTCCAATTTGTAGCAACGAATATTACAAGAAGTTTTTATCGCTTCATAGTAGATTTCTATCGGACCTCTCCAATTAATTGTACACGCATATTATAGTAGCACGCTAAACGGCTCCCAGTTATAGGAACATTATAAACTTGAGTGTTGTCATACAAACGCAATAAATGAGCGTTAGTCATCAAAGGATTTTCCAGAGTCTTAATTCTACTTATATAAAATATTGATAACTTCGTTTCGAGACGACAGGTTCTACACTATGATTGTAATGTATTGAAATAATCAACGGTCTTTTTAAATTCATTATACAGAAATTTCAACCATGACTAAAATTTGCACGGTTTTACAACTGTATTAGGCTTTTGCAATGAGGTTGTCAGTATTAGGAGACTAGTCAAAATGAGCAATCAAAAAAATTGATTGCCTTTTTTGCCGTATCTTTAACCATTTTAACTTAAATTTCAAATTGTATCAAGGTCTTGATGTTTAATTATATGGTAGCACTTAAGGTTTAAAATTTAATCTAAAAAGCTAAAGAACCGCAACAAAAGGAAAAAAGAATACATTGTTCGCAACGTTTAAGTAAACATACTATTTATAGCGAAGCTTTGTAAGTCGCCATGAGTGCTGGACGCCATTTTCTTTTAAAAGTTTTAATACTATATTTTAAAAGTAATAGTACCGGCAGTGCGCTTTGAGTACGCTAATGAAAGGCCGCTCCCATACCAAAACCACTATGTAGGGCGCGACCGCTTACGCTGCTAGTGTGCTCTTACACTTAAATAGAACTTTGCGTGATTCGATGAGGCTGGTCGCGTGAGCACGTACCCTAGTTGTACCGTATATGCAAATACGAATAGTCGACTATTGGAACTGAACTTCGAGCACCTAGAAAAAAAAAAAGTCCGGTTGAAATGTTTTTTTTATTCAGCGACGGGGATTTGGAATCGCATGCGAAGGAAAATTGCTCTTTGATTTATTTCTATACTTATTATTTTCTTTTGCTTATAATATACACGCAATGGTTGACATAACATAGGTAGAGTTAAATTAAAAACCCCATTTTTATTGTGATAAGCAACATGATATTTGAAAGTGCGGGAAAGCTTGTTGTAATAATAATCTATATGAACTTTTACTACATTGGCTTACTTTAGTGAGTGATATTTTGTTTCAAATAATTTTCTTCAAAAAAGGTGGAAATTCTTAATTAGCTTATTTCCTTACGTTTGTTATCATCATAACTCCGACATTTAGGAATCAGGAAAAGTTAGTAAAAGCTTTTTTTTTAATTTTGCGATAATAAGTTCAAGATTTATAAGAGATTTTCGCGGGTTGAAGTTGGAAGTATATAAATTATTCGTAAATACGAATAATTTGTGAGCATGTATCTCAAAAACCCATTACTAGCGATTTCAAGTTTAATAGAAGAAAGCTACTAGCCGTCAAATCGTTGTTAAAAACTCATATTTAAAACATTTTTATAACTTACTAGTGATTCGCCCTGCTTCGCCCAGTATCCGTTTCGGAGTCTATAGAGAACATACATATATAAACACATCGCATTTCCTATAAGTTGGTATAGGGAGTATAAATGTATCCCACGGGAACTGTACATTTTTCCAGGATAAAAAGTAACCGATGTGCTATTCCAGACTCTATATCTCTGTTTTTGCGTGTGGGTAACAAACATCCAAGCATAAAAACTTTTGTATTTATGATATTAGGATATAGATAATATAAAATAAAACATGCTGATAAATAGATAGCGCTGTTCACATTTAAAACTAAATTTTTATGTAAATTAATAAATATATCACGCCCGTTAACCAAAGGGGTAGACAGAGAGCATGGATTTCCATTTGGCATGATCCTGGCACGCCTCTCTCGCTTCTTCAACATTCATACATGTACGCATACATGCTCGTCGATTATGGGTTCTCCTTATATCGCCCTTTTTTAATAAGCCACCCTTTTGATCTACATAAGTTCGCCTAGGGCGTCCGCTAACCAACGCTGTCACTCTTTTTTGCAACAAAAATTAATTTCGTTACTCTCCTTTCATTTATCCTTTCAACATGCCCGATCCACCGATGCATACTTTTCTCAAGTCTAGTCACAAAATCCACTTTTAAACCAAACTTTTCCCTTGTAATGCAATGTTTAAGCCTATCATTCAATGTCCCGCCTAACATACTTCTTATGGATCCTGTCACGGTTAAATCTACTAGCATGCTTTTCTGCTAAATGCCGGTCTCACTATACATGTATATATATATATATATATATATATATATATATATATATACAATATCGAATGTACTTTATGTAAGTTGCATCTAGAAATCTACATCAAGTATTTGTGGTTAGGCAACACCATTCTCAGGAGGTCTTACATTCAAGGACGTAAATAATTAAAAAAAATATTTATTCGTCATTGACTACTACACGACTGAAAGTAGGAGACTTTACCTTATATGAATATAAAGTGATGAAGAATAAAATACGGACGTCAATGGACAATGTGATTGGTGGGCGTATCAAAGGCCCCTCAACGAAATCATTCGGTCGGAAAATGAAAAGGATAAAGTGATGTTGACACTTAAAGCAATGGGAGTCCATTTTAAGTCAGGGTTTTTTTACGTAGGCGTAGCTTATACTGTTTCGCGTGTGTGAATTTACGATATACCCATAATAAAATTAGCAATTTTTGTATACATGTTATAAGCATAGTGAAGTATTAGCAGGGAAGGTAGTATAGCAAAGTATTTTTTCTAATTTATTTATCCTTTAGTATATTGGGTCTGACTTAAACAAGTAAAATAGCAGTAAAATAAAGCAAACATCTAAGGTTTGAATTTAAAGTCGCAGCCATGCTATTAGAAACCGACCTTGGCATATAAAGCCCTTTTATTAATGTAATAAATTAATTGCATTAACCTGAATACACGTGACCGTGCCACAAATGTAGTCATAGCGACTGCATATTGCGTGCAGGTAAAAAATATATGTATGAAAGCCATAATATCTCAGAAACTTCATAATGGAAAATGTATGAATAAATTTATTTCATCTGTCTCGCAAACGGCTTCGGAAAAAATATTTTGTAATTAAAGGATTTTATTTTAAAATTTATCCCGTATATTAAAAACGAGAATTTACGGAAAATTATTAGTGCATGGTGCACTCTTGTAGTTCTAGTATTGTTGTCAATGGATAATAGCCTATTGGAAGCCTTAAAATTATCTGAGATGACGTTATTTAACATTAATCAAATAATAAATACCATGATTTAGAAATTAGGTTGTGTGCGTAATAACATTTTTTATCTTTGACTACCTTTATAAGATGATAACGCCTCAGTAAAGACTTTTTGTAAAATGTTATCTCCTTGTCTTACACCATGCTGCAGTTGAATAGGTTTGGTGTCCTGACCCTGTACTAGGACTGACATAGTGGCTTTTTGTGCAACTGCCTTAGCACTTCGAAGTACCCGTAGTCGATTTGATACCGCTGAAGACACTGCAGTACCGCCCAGGTGCCTTTTTCGCAGTCCTCTACTCTAAGCATAGCAAAGCACATTACATAGTTGACTTATAAAACTATAGAAAGAAATAGGAGACTCGTCAAGAGTATAGGAGATGTAAATCCGACAGATTACAACCTACGCTGAGTTCAGAATGCGTATGTATGCAGTATTATAGTATTAATAAACTGCAGTATGATGCTTTAATGTCTGTGCCTTTACTCAATAATCATAGACAACTGAATTATTCTTTAAAGAAAAACGTTCTGAATAACGAGAGGAATGGACAAGTAATATTCCGATATTGCACATTTACAGCGATGGCCGGCCGTTGAAATATCAAAATGACGACTCTTGATATCTGACAATGCTTGAGCGGTTTGCATTATCGAATACAATCAACCAGAAGCGGTTAAAATTGCACGAAATTCCGATAAATTTATCGCGCCTCGAAAATTGACGCACTCCATGTTACTGACACAGCTGACCTACGTGAAATTTAAATTTCAACAACGAATTTTCATGTTCGACAAACGTTACAATGAATTGACAGCTTTTTGGACACTTTATGTTAAATATCATATTGCGATTTGTGTTCGTTGTATTTATATCAGAACTAGCTTAGCTATACTGGCTTGGCACGAATAAGTTTCTAATCTCAATTGCTGGTAGTTTTTGTTACTTGATATCACGTATAATAACGTGTAATTATAGGTAAATTTCTAAAAGTTTGGTTGCCATGGTATGCCAATCGTGTACAGCAGCAATGTTATATATATACATTCACAGTGGTAGAGCCCGCAATAACAACATCTTTTGCACGAATGGCCGGCTCGACCGGCGAAATACCACGACGTCACAGAAGACAGGCGTGAAGTAGAAGTATTCTGCGTTTCGTCTGATGAGTGACGTGCCGGAGGCCTAATTGTAGTCCTCTTCCCCCTCCTACCCTTTTCTAATAAGGAAAGGATGGGAAGAGGAAGAGGATTTGACGGATGAGGAGGGGATGGACAGGGAATGGAATTATCCTTTTTTCTGTTTGTCTCCTCCTTCGTCCATGAAGGTAGGCAACGCATCTGCAACTCATTATCTTGTTGCGGATGCCTATGGGTAGCGGTACTTATTTCCAGGGGCCGCTTGCTCGTTTGCCACTTTGTAATATAAAAAAAAAAAAAAAAAAAAAAAAAAATATATATGATAACGTTTTTATCATAGACAATTGCAGATCTTGGTAAGGATCAGTAAGCAGGACGTCTCTATATAGCTTGCAGTCGGTAAATATACATATATCTATATGAATACATTAAATGGTTCTGTAACTAAATATTGAACTTATTGCTACCAGCTTAGTTTATTTGCTGTCATGCTGTGGTTGACCTTCTCGGTTAATCGACGAATGTTGTTCAGATTAAAAACGTTTCGGTAAAAGTAATTGAGCCATGTAATATATATTTATTAACCTGATTAATATCTGAAATTTTATAATAAGAAACATTTTGTATGTTTTAGAATATGTTAATTTCTACATCTTCTAATTTCCCTGTCGACTAAGACGAGCAAACTCCCTTATCCACACATTACATTTGTATACAACACAATTATATATTATCAGTCTACTTTACTGCAACATATATTAATTTAAATAAAGCAAAAGACACTGTAATTAATTTTTAGTGAAAAAAAGACATATTGGAAAGCTCGTGTAAACGCAATATAATGATGGTTAAAATAAAAATAAATATACAAATATTTTATAATAAAATGCAAGCTTGGAAAATAAAAATACTAAATTGTAAGCAATGAGGCGCATTCTAGATGGTATTCTAGTAGGAGATCGTCCGGAGCGAGTAACAAACGGCGACAAATCACTATCGACGTGCCGCTCAAAGGAAGGCCGCTCTAGTTTCGCTTTATTATTTTATCATTTCAGTTAAATAAACTTGGCTAGTAAAAATGAAAAGAGAAGAGAAGCAATGGATTATTAGAGACTGATATCATTATGATAAAATATGAAAAAAGTTGAATATTTCCTATATATAAAAAATGAACAAAATCTGATAATCATTTGATCAACACGGCTATAAATTATAATGCATTTTGTGTGGAAAATCTTATTCATCTATTACTTTCTCCATAAATGCTTCGCTACAGTACTAACGCCTTACAAACAAGAAAAACAAGAAATTGCGCGAAATGCATTCGATTTTTTTACTGCGCTACAAAATCGGTTCGCCAAAGGTTGTTGCTCTGTCGATTAGATCGTTTTTCATTACGTCAGTAATCGATTCTGCGAAATAGGAAAATATCTTCTTGTTTGAATTCAATATGTATGTAGTAATATGTTTAAAAATAAAAGCAACAAGCTTTTAAACTAGTCGTATAATTTTCACGCTGTTTTTTTTCTATTCAGTGTATACACAAAAAAAATACATTTAAAATAGAAGCTACCATATTTAACAATATAACACGACACTTAAGATAACTATTTCTATTTTTAAAGAGGCTGGTGACTCATATAAATATAATTTCAAACATTTTAAACTGACTG